>OU830594.1:35539419-38039419 GCA_917563855.2 Limnephilus lunatus
GGATGTGGACGTTTAAAAATATGATTAAGTAAATGTGCAATAATACGGTTGCTAACCCATTAACCAAATATTCACACCTGCACAGATACCTAACTGATAACTTTGTCTTAATATTTAGTTATTATTATATCCCGATGAAGCTTGGTCGAAGCGAAATCGGTTGATATATGTATAAAATAATAAATATTCGTGAATAAATACAAATTGTTGGTTTTTATTTTTATAACAAGAAATTATATTAATTTCAAGAAAGAGAAATAACATGAATAAGGAATAGGACAAAAAGATTGTTTTGTTTTTAAACTAAATACTATTCGAATAAAGAGTGCTTGAAATGTGGCACTTCTTTTCTTCTATGTGGCATCCTCTTAGAAAATAATTATAATTATAAATATATTATTACTAGCTGGTTCCCGGCATGCGTTGCTATATCATTTGATAAAGAAATTGTTTCTCCCTGCGTGTCCTTTCCCATTCGTCCCGTTCCCCTTCCGCCTCCCCTTCCTCTACCGCGTCCCCTTCCCCTCTCGCTTTCCCACTTCGCCTCCTCCACCTTCTCTCTCCCCACTCCACTTCCCCCCTTCCCCCATCCCGCGAACCCCCCTCCCGAGTTTCCCTCCCCCCTCCCAGGTTCCCCTCCCCCTTCCCGGGTCCCCCCCTCCTCCTGCGGACCCCCTACCCGAGTTCCCCTCCATTCTCGCCACCCTTCCACCTCCCTCCCGCATTCCATACATTCAGTCCCGGAACATTCAGTTTTTACAGCTCGCGTGCCACCTATTGCAATTGTTTTATACAAATTTCATAGTGCCACAACTCACCACCCATTTTACATAAACCTTGTCCTGACAGTAACGAACACAAAAAAAATATATCCTATTTGTTGCAGTCTTCGGAAGTTATGCGCGTAAATAAAAATGAATCGCCGAAATGTAGTGAAATTTATAATTTTTGGAAAAATAAAATTGTTTTAAATTTTGAGTTTCAAGAAATGTGACAACCAGGATGTTCCAAAACAGTGCTGGAATTAAAATATCTAGTTCTCGGTGTATATTACATCATGGTCCAATTTGTATAATGGGTCGCTTAAAAGGATTTCCCTGATGGGCAGAAGAAAATGTGCAAATTCACGCTCTGTAGCGGCCACCAAGCTACTACCATATTATTTGCATCAATCTTCGTATTTCTGACACAACACTAATGCAAGTTAGATTAATAAACGATTAACCTTTACCCTTAAATAAAACTATATCATCTTTATGAGTTTACCTCCGCACAGCATCCCAAAAGAAAAAAAGTTTAAAGTTATTTTATATATTGTGATGAGGTAATCTCCCATATGAAAATGTTTTCGTTGTTTACTTCTCAAAGCGATCTTTTATTTATCAGTCAGTCCTCCACTGCAACCAGACACAAAGATACTCTCAGTAACGCCGTGGTGAAAGATCGCTATTCTACATTGAAATATAGCTTGAAATGACTTTGGCCGTGTTTGGTAACTAGATCCCAAAAGCAAGGTACTTCAAAATCTTCCTCTCCCCGGTCTCCTTCCCTTGCCTACTTTCTTCATTGCTGTATTCACGTTATTTTAAATCGCTATAACTTAGTTTTTAGTCTGCATTCGTAATAATGTAACTTATGGAACTCCTTTTACGCGTGTTCAACAACATAATCGTTCCCATTTATTTAAAAACAAAATTTTAATTACACACAACACCTAGATTTCGTTGGCGAAAATTACAAAATATTACATAGGTACACGTTTTCTAAACGATTTTGTATAAAATGTATTTTTATTAAAGGTCTCGTTAAAAACTCGCGAAAAAATCTTATGGCAACATCATTTTTGCACAGTTTCGTAATTTCTAGGTCAACGCAGATTTTCAGCTGGCATTTCATTTCTATCAAGATCTTTATAGAGTTTTTGAAAAAAAAATCACAAATAAACTCTAGAAGATGTCATATTGTTAACTCGTGGAAGCCTTCATTCATTTTAAAAACGTACGTTTTCTTTGTAAACATTTTTTTGAAGAGATACTGTCGTACTATTATTTACATCGATGTGATTCTCCTTTGAAATACAAACTAAATTCTTACGGTCGGCTTCCTTTTTGTACTAAATAAATAGTCAATTATTAAAATAAGATGATAATAGCTCTTCTTACAGATAAAAATCCGCTACCACGGGTTTTTTACAGCACGGTCCTGCAGGCGGTATTTACAATTTATTAGAGTTCCCTGAGAGTAAAACTTTTTCCTTTGTATTTACAACAACAATTATTAGAACTAGGCCCTACAGGCGGTTTCTTGATGGGCTTCGACCATTTTAGTAAAGATCCCTGAGTTTTTCCCCTTTTAGGTATAACAGTAATTATTAGAATGTAGACAAAAATTTATTTATTTCATGGGTACCTACCTAGTCATTTTTTATCCAATTAAAATACCATTTGTGAATTTCTACATATTATATGTATGTCATATAACTTCGTTCATTTAAAATTCTCGGGACGAATGAAGAGCATTTTTCTTCCTAGTAACAAACTCCCATTAACTAAGCCATGTACCGCCAATTAGAAATTAGAACTCAAGAAATTAAAGAACGGCGCCGAAATTGTGTATTTTGACATAAAAATCGAGTTCGTGTCCCCCCTAACCTTCCCTGTAGCAATTTTAACCAAATCGGTTTGAGAGCTCTGAAAATTAAAGATTACAATTATAAATATATCATTTTAGATACTTTTTTTGTTCAAAGACACAATTCAAGTTTTCTAATTTTATAAAAACCAAAAGGAACCGATTCTGAAAATAGCCAGTTCCTTGGAAAATAATATCGGACGATCTAGTAGCCGGGGTCACCGGGACAAAAAACTCTGATGGAATATGACCGGTATTGACCGGTCGGTGGCTGAGTTGGCTTCGCGTTTGGGTCCCACCCAGGCGTACCGTGTTCGTTTCCTCGGCTGGCTAAGTCCTCCATCACGACACAAGCAATATTTTCCACGTTCTGTGATGGTAGTAGGAGATTTTCAAATGTTGTCAGGTTATTCGGAACCCGTGAATATTTGTCTTTCACTTAAAATATATTTATATAAATATATATCGTCGTACATGAAATTAGATCCATAAGATTTTTTTCCTTTCAATTTTGATATTTGACTTTTGAACGTTATGTTTAGTGAGGCATTTATCTTTTTAATTTTGATATTGATGTTTGGAAATTTTTGATTAAATTTTAAAATTGGTGGGAACATAGGGAGGGAACTTTTAACACAGACACTTTTTGATATTATGTGAAGTTTGGTAATTTTCCATGTTGCAAATTTATATTTTTCTGAAAAAAATTCTTCCAGGAAAATTGGAAAATCGGTAAAACATGTATCTTTTTATTTTGTTATGGCATTTTTTCATCTTGGAAAATTTTTGATTTCGGAAAAAAAAAAACAAAAAAAATTATTCCGAAAAAATTGGAAAATAGGAAAAAGGGGCTCTGAAAATAAAATCGATATTTTCTCATTGTGATTGGTGTTTGAAAACTTAAACGGTTCTTTTTTAAAAGAACTGAGGGGGCCACTTCCATGTACCTACAACAATCCGAAATTGTACATACATAAGGTAAAAAAAACCTATTTGTAAGCGTTTATAAAGGTCATTTCGTGAACGTTCGCCAGCCCTAAAGAGTCCTAAATTCTCCAGTCTTTCAAAATAAATACCAACTGTACTTTTGCCCCTAATCTTTTCATAAATGTAATACTAATAGTGATTGGGGAAGCAAATGCAAAATCGTGCAATGTACAGTGTTTCAAATATAATGTCCTCCGCGTGCAAAGCCGTATCTTCTCCAAGCATAAACTCTCTAATTAAAGTGAGTTTATCGGAAGTGACCTGCCAGGTAAGTATGTTTCTGTATCCATTTGTAAATAGTAGAATTAGATAGAACCTAAGAATTCTTAATAAATTGTACAGCGCCCTTGAGGTGATTTTTCACAAAAACGTGTGTCCACAAATTATCCAATTATAATTATTATTTTTATATTTCTGCGTATAAACAGGTAGGTATTACCGCGAACCCAACTACGAATTATGGGAAAGGAACGAGGCAACCGAAAGCGGCCTTTCGCGCCGCTTGCGGTTACCCATAATTCGTGGCTCGGTTCGCATCACGGTTCCGAAACACATACGCAGCCTAATATTATCATCGTATACCAACAGATAGTACAAATAATTGAGAAAAATATAGATTTAGAATGATTATTATCATTAATGATTAGTTTTTATTTTTTATAGTTAGATACATTACTATATTTATTTTTTATAGTTAAACTGTTTTGGAAGGAGGTCAAAAAGTCCCGGAGCGGTCCAGAGAATGGGAGCCTAAAAGTGATAAAATCGAAAGATGGAAGAATGTTGACGAATGAGGAAGAAATAAATAAGAGATGGATGAAATATTTTGAGGAAGTCTTCGAAAGCAACCCGAGTGATAGTGAGGCCAGCGGCGAATCGGGTATGAACGATGACGGAGTGAATGTTATCAAAATCAGCATGGATGAAATTAAAAATTCGATAAAATGCATGAAGAATGGTAAGGCTGTAGGTTTCGACAATATTGCGGCCGAATACTTTAAAGGAGATAGCCATATTATTCTCACATGGTTGTGCAAACTTTTTAACCAGTGTTTAGAGGAGGGTTACACGCCATTAGATTGGAGAAGGGCTGTAATCATGCCATTATACAAAGGTAAAGGGTCACGTATGGAATGTGGGAATCATAGAGCTATTAGCCTGCTAAGTTCAGTCGGCAAGTTGTACGGAAGAATATTGATTGAAAGGGTAAGAATGGAAACAAAGGATAAAATATGGGATGTGCAAGGTGCCTTTATGAGTGGAAGGGGATGCATGGACCAGATTTTCTCCTTGCGTATGCTCACTGAGAAGTTTCTGGCAAAAAACCAAAAACTTTTTTGTGCCTTTGTAGATCTACAAAAAGCATACGACCGAGTCGACAGGAAAAAGCTATGGAAGGTGTTGTCCAAGTATGGAGTGAATACAAATCTCATACAGGCAATTGCGTCTCTGTACGAGGGAAGCGTTGCATGTGTTAGGGTGAACGGTGGTTTTACGGGGTGGTTTGACATCACAAAAGGTGTTAAGCAAGGCTGCGTAATGTCACCATGGTTATTCAATTTATACATGGATAATTGTATGCAAGAATTGAAAGAGATGGGATTGGGCGCGAATTTGAGTGATCTGAAAATATGTTGCCTGTTGTATGCTGATGATGCGGTGCTGATTTCTAACACTATGGAAGATCTACAGTCTCTCGTGTCTAGGATGAACGAAGTGTGTATGCAAAATGAGTTAATGATGAATGTAAGTAAGTCTAAAGTCATGGTATTTGAAAGGGAGAGTACGAAAACAGTGTGCAATATAGTTGTGAATGATGAATACTTGGAGCAGGTGGATGAGTTTGTGTACCTGGGTAGTATGTTTACGAGAGATGGGAAGGCTGATAGAGATATTGAAAGAAGAGTAAATGCAGGTAACTCCATTAATGGAGGACTGAATGCCGTTGGCGCTAATAAAACACTGTCAAAAGACGCGAAGCTAGCAGTCCACAATGGAGTCCTGGTACCTACCTTGATGTATGGCAGTGAGGCATGGAGTTGGCAGAGGAAGGATGAAAGTAAACTGAATGCTGTCGAAATGAGATCCCTGAGGCGAATGTGTGGCAAAACCATGTATGATCGTGTGAGAAATGTGGATATCCGCAAAGAATGCAAGGCTGATGTAAGCATAATGAGTAAGATTAAGAAAGGGACCCTCAGATGGTTTGGACATGTAGAGCGAATGAAAGAAGAAAATAATGTGAGAAGAATATATGACGCAAATGTGAATGGAAGAAGAAGTAGGGGACGCCCGAGGAAGACATGGCACGATCAAGTGAATCAGATACTTGAGTCGGGCCATGTCAAAAGTCGGAATAATAGAAGAGTATGTATGAGACGATGTATGAATGTGAGTGAAGCAAAGACTGTGTGCCAAGACCGAGTTGTTTGGCGGTCCGTCCTCTCTGCCTACCCCTGCGGGGAAACGGCGTGATGGTTAGTTAGTTAGTTAGTTAGTTACATTATTTGGAGTTGACATCATCGTGTTACAAACTTCTTGGATTTGTGATAAGAATAAGTAAACAATTTTCCAAGCCCGAAGCAATGACATCGATGTTCAACTGCATTATACGATCAAAATTAGAATACGCTTCTGCTATTTGGGCCCCATACCAGCAAAAATACATAGATTTATTAGAACAAATCCAAAAAAAAATTCTAAGGTAACTTTATATGAGAATGCATGGTGAATACCCGCGATTTATGCATCATCTAGATTTGCTATCTGAAACGCGCTTCGAAAGTCTCCAATCTAGAAGGAATGGGACCCTAACAGTAACAGCTTTCAAAATTATAAACTACTACATTGACAGCCCATACCTCTTAGAATGCTATAAATTGTTCATACCGAATAACTACTGCCAGGGTCGCCACCACGACTTGCTCTATATCCCACATGGCAGAACGGACGTTCAGGCCCAACACAGCATGACAAGAGGTATGGTACTCTACTGGCCCGACTCAAATAGTATTCCTGGGGCGCCCCCGACTTCTTCAACAATTCACATTTGCGCCATAAATTCTCCCTATTATATAGTCCCTTAATTATTCTTAATCATAACGTTTACACCAGGCTTGTGTTCTTCGCGAATCTCCACATTTCTCACATGATCCATACATTGTGTTATACACATGCGCCTCAGAGATCACATTTCTACAGCATTCATTCAACTTTCATTCTTCCTTTCTCAATTCCATGCCTCGCTGCCGTACATCAGGGTAGGAACCAGCACTCCAATGTGGACTGTTAGCTTCGCTTCTTTGGGTGAAATTATATTGATTTCTTCAAAGCTAATAGAATAATGATACACAACACTTGACATTTCCACAATGACGTCACACTACCGACATAGCTTGAAAACGGAATATACAAATGTGTGCTTTACATTTTGAATAGCTATTTAGGATAATATAGGAGATGTGTCCCGCCGGGCGTGGGCGGCCAGTTTTCTTTTCCGTCTCTATCCAATAATTACGTGTTCCTAGCCAGATCTATGCAGCGTACTTTGGCCACTCGAAAATCACATGTTTCCACGTCATAATAAATTTAAATGCAGAGTGGTTCTTTTCGTATTAGGTATATTCATAATATAATATTTGTAATTATTTTAGTGATTTTATATTGCTTTTGAGTAGATGTTGTGCGGTTAATGATTGAGTGATGGAAAGGGACGGTTTCATCATTGTATTGCACAAGCAACGTTTTGCGCTTATAAATAATAATAATAAAATTAGGTTAATTTATACAGCGCCGTTTTCGTAGGAAAATCACTTCAGGTGCGCTTTAAAACAACTTATTTAACCTATAACATATCATTTAGACTTACCTATATTTAATAACGTACAGCTAAGATTTATAATAGTGGCTAGCAACTCACAACTAAGATTTATAACTAGTGACTTACAACTAAGACTTATTACAACTATCAACTAAATACGACTACTGAGACTTATGGCTAGTTACTAACAGATAAGATTTATAGTTGGTGACTTAACAACTAAGACTTAAACTATAATTTATGGCTTAAAATACACATTGACCAAGTGGGTCTAAATACGTAAGTGTAATGATGAAAGTGCGAGAAATTCAAACGTTGTAAGGTTAGACCGGTCAGTGGTTGAGTGGGCATAGCACTTGGGTCCCACAAGAGCGTCGCGTGTTCGATTCTACGGCTGGCTAAGTCCTCCATCACAACGTTTTCGGCTTTCTGTGGTGGTTGTAGGAGATTTTCAAACATTGTTGGGTTATTCGTAACCCGGGAATGTTTGTCTTTCTTTAAAAAAAAAAAAATTTAAAAAAAATATTCGTGATCTTAACCGTTGTAAATACAAAAAAAAAACATTTTAGAAATAGTTCGATCGTTCATGCAAAGTTAACCGTGTCCAGCTGTAATCTCATTGTCTCAGCATCATTCGGTTAACTTGATTTTCAAATCACGAAAAACGTTGGTTTGAATAACACACTATCTGAAAATATATCTTCAGTTTTTGGCATAGCTAAATCAGTGGTGGATGCGCATCGAAATGTACATTCATGTAAGTGAACAATCTGAATAGGTAAGTATGTCTATCCCTCACCCCGTTTCTTTTGCAGACTCACAATATTCTTAGAAAATGGCATCGCACAAAAACAAAATATAAAATGATATTATCGGTGAAAGAAAATTAAACATTAGTAAATAAATAAATAGTTCGCTATGCATTTAGAATCACACGACGGTATTCGTAATAAGTTCTGGTTCTGGTTGCCGTAGTAGAAAGAGTTCCTTAGCCTGGATGAGAATGCTATCCTTGTTCTACCGGTATTACAATGGAAGATGCTCCGAGGAACTAGCGTCATTGATCCCTTCGACACCGGTGCATAGTCGGGAAACACGCCAAACGCGTGCCCAACATTTGTACACGGTTGACATTTATCTCATGAGAACTGGTCGCTTCTTCGACTAATTCTTGTGTTCAACAGTTCAGCTGTGGAATGATTTGCCGGCCTCTGTGTTTCCTCCTTCCTATAACATGGGTCTTTTCAAGACCAATGTTCATTCCTTCCTCTCCTCAAAAAGAACCTCTACACATTATCCCAGGTGACACAGGCCCTGAGGGAAATTATTTTCCTCAGGGCCTCCTGTGTGGAGTTAATGTAAAAAAAAAACTTAAATCTATTCAAAGCGCTGGCAAATTTTAATGGGATTGGTTTCGTAATCTAATAACAATGCCATTCAAAAAATTAATTGATTGTGGGTCCTCGTTCGCCTCCCGAGACCGGTTCCCCTTCCACCTTCCCCCCGTTCGCCTTCCACCTTCCCGCCCCTCTTCGCCTCTTCCCTCTCCGCGAACCCCACCTTCCCCGTTCACCTTCCCCAGCCGCTAAATATATGAAATGCACACATTTTCATTTATACAAATTTCATAACGCCAGAGCTTACCATTATATATAGCCTATAACCTTCGGGGGCGTGCGCATACCGAAGTTTCATCGCAATCGGCAGCGCATAAAATACGAACAAACAAACAAAGAAATATTGATTTTTATATATAAGATAATAATAATTTTGCGTAATATAATATCTTATCTTAAAAATTATTCGACATTAAAGTAAGTTATAATTTTTCTCTAACTAATCTAAATATTAAACAAGTAACCTGACAATATTTGAAAACGTCATATATGATGACTGATGGAAGACTCAAGACGTGATTGTAGAGGATTGAACGCGGAACACCTGGGTGGGAACCAATTATTGCACCAAAATTTGAATTTCTACGTGTTCCTCCCTTTTCCCATTTAAGTTGTGGTATTTTTTGCAAAGTCATTTTTTATTAATTTTTTCGTGGTCCAGTAGAGTTACCATTACTATTTTTCCTTTATTACTAATTTAATGGCTAGTAACTTTTTGTGAAAACCAAAAATTTCTTTTGCCAGAATTGGTGCCAGCAAAAACTGGTAAATTTAATTATAATATGGATGTTTTTGTGTGAATTTCGCTTCCATTATACGAGTAGGTTTTCATTCCGTCTTTAGTATTTTCATAACTTTGCTTTTCTCTTGGTAGCACTAAATCCTGACCGTGTTTAGCACTGTACCTGAAATTTTATCTACTTAACTAACTAACTAACTAACCATCACGCCGTTTCCCCGCAGGGGTAGGCAGAGAGGACGGACCGCCACACAACTCGATCTTGGCACACACTCTTTGCCTCGTTCACATTCATACATCGTCTCATACATGCTCTTCTATTATTCCGACTCTTCACATGGCCCGACTCAAGTATCTGATTCACTTGGTCGTGCCATGTCTTCCTCGGGCGTCCGCGACTTCTTCTACCATTCACATTTGCATCATATATTCTCCTTACACACCTTTCCTCGTTCATTTATCTACTTACTATAATATAATATATCTTTGTCACTTTAAATGGCGTTTCCATATTGAGAATAATGAGAATTTTTATATGATTTTAATTTCGCTACTTCTAAAAAATTATTATTATTATTATAGCATTCCAGGAGGTATGGGCAGTCAATAAAATAGTTTATTATTTAAAAAGCCTCCTAAATTGTGTTTTAGAGAGCAAATCCGAGTGATGCATTATCGTTTATAAGATTTAGTTTTAAGATACCTTAGATTTTTTTTAAATTTATTCTAGCCTTTCTTCGCTTGTATGAGACCCAAACAGCAGAAGTGTGTTCTAGTTTTGATCGCACAATGCATTTGAACATCGATATCATTGCTTCGGGATTGGAATTTTTTTAACTTGTTCTTATCACAAATCCAAGAAGTTTGTAAGTACGATAATGCCAACTCCACTATATGATCTTAAAAGGTAAGTGTGGGATCAAATGTGACCCCAAGGTCTCTTATGGATTTCACTCATGACAATATTTCATCATTTAACTTATAATCGAATTTAATTGGGATTTTCGGACGCGTGTATGTTAAAGTGACACATTTTTTAAAAATTAGGTACTGTTTATTCTCATCGGCCCATGAAGATATTGCGTCTAAATCAAGTTCTAATTTAGTACAATCTTGATTGTCCCATATCATCCTGAGCAGTTTGAGGTCGTCAGCAATAATCAATCAAGCACCACTTTGGTTGCATTCTTGAATACCATTTATCAACGTCAAGAATAGTGGAGGTCCCAAGTTTGACCCATGAAGTATTCCTGAAAATGCAGGGAAAACTGTGTTCGATTTCTTAAATATGTCACAAGAAAACTGTGATAGAGGTTGGTCAAAGCCCATTCTGTGGATCTTTTGTAATAGTACGTCGTGATCTACACGGTCGAATGCTTTTGGGAAATCCGAATAAATCCGTATGTTTGATATTGCGCGTCAATCCTTTGGCTACTTTATGAGAGAGTTTGAATAAATTGGATAAAATTGATTTTTTTGATAAAAAAAACCTTAGGAAAGGTTTTATTTTATTTATAATTTTTCAGATATTAATGTTTTAAAAAAATCGTAAATAATGATAAGACCGCTACCGGTCTATAATTTTGTTCGTCTGTATTGCAACCCGACTTGTTATTGGGCTCACCTTGGTCATTTTCCAAGATTGGGGGAAGGTAGATGTAGCAATACTGAGGCTGATTATATAGCACAAAGGTTTATATAAATATTTCCCTAACATGATAACATGATGTTGAATTCCATCCGATCCCGTGGCCTTGTCGGGCTTTTGGTTTTGAATACATATTTTGACTTCAACGGGTTTAATTTATTCCAGAAAAATTGAATCTACAAATTTGGGCACCTCTCACCGGAGACTTTCGGCATCTAAGTTGGGACATATTTAGTTATAAACCGATTAAAAGTAGTCCGCGAATTTCTCTGGCACTTGTTGTAGACACTTGATGATTTCATCCGCGTCCATGAGTCCGATAGAGGTACCCCCACTTGATTTTTGTGACCTGATGATATATTGCCAAAAGTTTTTACATATTATAGTTTTTACAATCCTATTTTCAACATTATACAAGTAAAATTTCTTTTTTTAGTTCGGATCTCTTCGCAGAGAATAATGAGTAATCTGAAGAGAATAATGGCTTAGTGGTTAATTAATATTGTATTATTTGTTTGAATGCTTTTAGTAGCCTTATATTTTCTCTGAAGAAATTGCATTTAATTTCATCTATTATATTTTTATCGAACCACACCGATAGCCAACTTTTTCTTTCCTTATTTTTTTTATGGGGAAGCATAAATCAAAAATACTGCCTGATACAGTAAAAACATTCTACGGCTTACCAAAGTGTACCTATGTAGACAAGTAAACCATTTCCTTGCCTAGACGCTTCAAAAGTATTTTGAATAATACGCAGATACTTATATATAGGTACTATGCGTGTATATATACCAATATGTGTGGTACAAACAAGGTAAAGTTATGATACGCAAAAAACAAGAAGATAAAATTATCTACATTAAGCACCTTGATGATATGGTGAAAATAATTTAGTAAGTAATATAAAACATAATTATTTTAGATTGCAAAAATGGATAACACAATAACAACAAACTTACCAAACTTATCATCAATAAGAAATAATTTAAACATAATGCATCAAATCATTAGAAGTATTAATAAAAACTTTGATGAGCTTCAAATCCTAATTAAGAATCCAAAAATAAATCTAGATATAATTATTCTCACTGAATGCTGGATAAAGGATAAATATTCATCCTTAGATATAAATGATTACATCTCCTTTGCAACCAAATTGAATTATACACAAAATGATGGTGTGATAGTGTACATTAAAGATGACATTAAATCTGAAGTCGAAGAAGTAAAATTCACAAATGCAAACTGTTTAAAAATCAAAGTGGGTGATGAGACCACTATACTAGCTCTTTATCGATCACCAGCTACAACTAATATTAATCCGTTTCTTGAAACGCTTTCTAATGTAACCATAAGAAAGCGTTTCAAGAAACGGTTTCAATATGTAACCATGTACCTACTGCAATGTTCTATATAACATACGAATTGTATATTTACTTAGAAAAAAAGAGATTTTATATCAAGCTGGCATGTTCATAATATTAATAAAACAAAATCATAGATAATAACCACTCAGTAAATTGCCATCTCAACACAAGTGTTTCACACCTAGTGAGATGGGCAATACGTCATTATTATAACCTAATGTAATATGAAAATAAATAAATAAATGAGCTCAATCTACTAAAAACACAAAAAATGTATTCCTTATCGGAGACATAAATATTGACATATTAGAAAATGGTCACCCCAATAAAACTAAATATTTACAAACCCTAGCCTTCCATGGACTTAAAAGTACGATAAATAAACCTACACGAGTAACTAATGACAGCAAATCTTGCATCGGCCACATATTCAGTAAGACTACAAAATCAATAAACTCTATCATATTCACCTCTACCATAACCGACCACTATACAACAATTTTATCCATTAACAAAAAGAAAACGCAAAGATCACAACCCTACCCAATTTTTCTGCAAAAGACAGAAACTAAATGGATTGAAGTAAAAAAAACAGTTACTTAACACAGATTGGATAAAGCTACTCAAGAATCTTGATAGAAATAATGCCTGGAGTAAATTCATTGAATATATAACACACACCATCATGTCTAGTACCAAATCAACAGAAATAAAGATTTCACATAAAAACCAACATCTTAAACCATGGATAACTCAAAACGTCATAAATTGCATTAGAAAAAGAGACGAATTACACAAAAAAGTTAAATTAAATCCATGTGATATTTTTATACTGCGATACTATAAAAGATATAGAAATATCTGCAAAAATTTTATAAGTAATGTGAAAGAAAACTATTATAAGAAGAAAATAGATGAATGTAAAAATGACTCGCGCACATTATGGAAGATCATTAATGAAATTACAAATGCAAAATCATCCCCTAATTACAAGACCATAGACGAATTAACAATTGAAAATACTCAAATCTCTTTCACAAAACATCCGGACAAAGTTCTTCAATACGTAAATTAATGTTTTACTAATATTGGGTCACAATTAGCAATGAAAACCAAACAACAAATAACAACAAGCATTTTGCAAGATGAAAATGATAATATAAACCCGATAAATAAACTAAAGTTAACTGAAATATCCAGTACTGAAATCAGAAAAGTAATTTCAACTCTCAATGCTAATAAATTATCAGGAGATGATATATTCTCAAATAAAACAATAAAAGAACTACAAAATGAACTGAACTTCCCATTGACATTCTTGATCAATCTGTCTATATCTACAAGTGTCTTCCCTTCATGCCTTAAAAAGCCACAGTTATACCCATCCATAAAAGTGGTAACAAAAAGGATATATATAATTTCCGACCCATAAGTCTCTTAAGCTCCTTTTCAAAAATCTTGGAAACTGTCATGAAGAAGCAAATTGTTCAATTTCTAGAAAAAAACAAATTATTATCACCATCCCAATATGGCTTTAGGGAAAATCTAAGTACCAATGATGCCATAGAAAATCTAACAAGCATAGCCATAAAAAAACATAGATGATGGGAAAAAATGTTTGGCTTTATTCATAGATCTCCAGAAAGCTTTTGATACAATAGACCATGAAATATTACTATCAAAGCTAAAAAATAGGATTGGCCGAAACAACAACGAACTTATTGAAGTCTTATATAACAGGGCGTGAACAACAAGTACAGATTGGCAAACAAAAGAGCAAACTACTGCCTTTAAACTATGGCGTCCCTCAAAGAAGTGTTCTGGGACCGATTCTATTAATTATCTACATAAATGATTTAACAAACCTTAAGGTTAAAGGAAACAATCAGTTTTGCTGATGATACTGTATTATTATTTCAGGAAGAAAATTTGACGGACACATTTAATGTGGCTGAACAAGGGCTTAGTGCACTTCAAAATTAGCTTAAAATCAACTCGCTTACCCTTAACATAAGCAAAACTAAATATATAACTTTTTCAATGAATTCCAGAAGCCAACCAGCAAAATCACTAGAGCTAAAATTACACGAATGCTATAGAAATAATGTTTAATGTCACTGCCCAGTCATAGAAAAAACACAAAACATAAAATATCTCGGAGTAATAATTATGAAAATCTTAGATGGGACCTTCACATCAAAGGTATTACTGAAAAACTCACAAGCCTTATATATTTCTTCAAAAATCTAAGAAATGTAGTAAATAAAAAGGATTTGAAAAAGGTTTACTACGTCATTCTCGAATTGAATATGGAATTATAGGATGGGGATCTACAACACATAAATACATAAAAAAAACCTGAATACAGTTCAAAAAGGAATTATAAAGACCATACTGAAAGTACCAATTAGAACACCTTCGATTGAAATATTCAAAAGCTTTGACGTACAAAATGTACAAAGAATATATGCCAAAAATATATTATTGAAGCTATTCAAAAATACTGAATCCTCTACTAGACAGGGTATTCATCACACTAGATCAAATAAAAATGACATAAAAAACATTCAAAGTTATAAAACCACATTCGGACAAAGAAACTACACTTATTTTGCAACTAAACTCCATAACATTCTTCCCCAAGACATAAAACTAATAAAAAAAAATTATGAGTACAAATCAAGAATAAAAATATGGCTGAAAGAGTTCAACGAAAACACCCTAATGAAGACACTAAAAACGACATAGAAGACAACTAAACTGTAACTGTAATTAAACAATTTTAGTCCGCCTCGGCAGAGGAACCCCTTGTGAGGAGGACTAAGAAATACAATATCTTTACCTTACTTCCTCACTTAACCGTTATATTTTGTATACTTATGGATTTATTTTAAATAGTCGCTTAAATAAAAATAAAATATATATAAGTATAAAACACTCATAGTATATTTTCAGCACGTTCCAGAGTGGAAGCTACTCTCAGTATCGCTCTGGTGAAAGACCACCATTCTGAATTCAAACGTTGCTTGAAATGGCTTTAACCGTTTTTGGTGACTAGATCTGAATACAGAGGTACTTCTCCACTTCCTTCCCCCTCCCTTCAGCCTCACAATATACCCCAATTAAGGATGCCATAGTCTCGCTGAATGGTAGGGAGCAGTTGTTGGAACTCTTGGGCGGTATTCACACATAAAGTACCTATAAATGCTTTAATTAAACTTATTTCCCGTAATGGCGCGTTCTCACGTTATATTTCTTTGAGAATCCATGGTCAGTTTACAGAACGAAAGTTGAATTCGATTCATAAATACACCAAACCACCCACAGTCGATTCAACTTTGGGTTTCTATTCCATAGAAAAAAAAGCCTATTCTCATTGATCATAGATTGAAAGATCCACAATAGGCCACTTGCATCACTTTTTTTTTTTTTTTAATTCCGGTTCAGGCAAATATTCTAAGACATTCTGTATTTTTTTTATTCGTATTTTTGAAACCCTAGCGATTATTTGAAATTTTTAATCCGAAAAATCAGACCATTTTTTATAAACCGGAAAGACGGGACATAATTTTATAGGTGCGAAAAAACGATAATTACATAGCCGAAAATCATTTAAAAAAAAGGAACGTTTTCCACTCGAATAGCAATAAATTGTACGGGGTTCTCTTCGTAACATCTGTAAAAACACCGCCATCTTTATCAAAAAATCAAACCAAAGGATAAGTTCGCATAGAACAAACAATAAATCTAGTGAACAAAAATTCCAAATTCAAAAATTCGCCGGAAATCAAAGTGTTGCCATATAAAAAAAAACCAGTGTAGAATTTTACAAAATTAAGGGAACATAATCGGAGACGGGACATTTTCATGTAGTGACGTCACGAGCTCAAATAATGGATTTATTTATTTAAAAATAAAAAAATCTATACATTTCTAAAAATTTTTAATAACATTTTCGTAATCTTAGTAAAAAATTCTATCCATACGATTTTTTCCAAGTCGTTATGAAATCCATGCAAGTGGCCCAGTCATGGATTCTATGAAATAAATCATAGAATAGATCAGGTGTTATCCCGGCTTAACTTATAATCGCGGTATAAATATTACGCTGTGCGTTAGGTCGTAATAGTGTAAGACTTGATTATTACCAACGCTGAACCGATGAGTAAGAATCTAATAAGTATGGCGGATAATGTCTTCACAATATCCTACTGTGATTATTCCATTTAAAAATTAAATCATTTCAACAAAAAAATTAATCCACATTAATAAAGATGTCTAGCAGCCCTGTTTTAAGAATCCCCGCCAAGAACATTTTTAGAGTGTCTGTCGGCCTTTGAATAAGTCCCGGCAAAACTATTTGTTACAATAGACTTAATTTATATCTACGACTCCCACCAAAATAACCAAACGTGATTGGTATAGCGATATAATAAAACTACGCGAAACAAGAGCTTTGTTCGTCAAATCGCCATCTTCATTATCATTAGCCAATTCACGTTTATTTTCATTTCAACCAATTTTTGTCATATTTTAATGAGGGATCGAAGAATAAATTATAGTAGCATGCGCCACAATGTTATTTTTTTAAATGTTATGTTGATGTGTAAGTAGGTCGGTACTAAGTACGTTATCGTAAATAACACGATCGTTTTCATTATGTATATAAATATCTTGTTTTATAACAGAAGCTGAAAATAGGCTCCTATAATTTCTATTTTTACATTAGAAATGAACTAGAGTATTTTTAACCAAACAAAAGCTCACTTGAAGTCTTAAGTTGAAGGAGCGCGATTGGCCTATTGTAAGCCTGTGGAAAACATAAAATTCCTACCGGGTATGACATAATGATTATTGTGCAATAAATCATGACATTTATCTCACGTCTAGTCGCAAAATCGTGATAATATCATGTAAAAGCAGGTTTCGAGTATACGTTTGTCCTAATTATGGCAACACTTTTTTATTGATATCCCAATACTAGGGCAAAGCACCCCTGCTAGGACTAGGGGTGAACACTGGGGGGGAATGTACGCTGTGCGCGTATTGACAAGGTATGACAGGTGACGTAAATGAAATCCACTACATACGTAAATATTCGCACGCATGCAAAAAATCTTATTTCTAAATAATTTGACAATCGTATCACCTTGCTTGCGGACTGGCATTCCTATATGTATTGGCTATTTCCCGGATTATTTTCACCTTTTCACTAAAATCATAAAATAAAACTACACATTCGCTGGCACCGAACGCGCTAGGCGTTCTCACTTTTTAAACGTTTATGTGGTTATCATTATTTTTTGTTTTAAATTAATATTTAAAGAGACACTAAAAATAAAAGTAACCGATAAAACCCGAACTGTAACGTCGAGAGCAACGAAATATACTTCGCGCACGAGCAGAACCAACCACGAATCAGAGAACACTGGGCATATGGTTCGAGCAGGGTGAGCCCGAGTGGAGGAAGCTGGCAAGTAAAACAAGCCACCGAATGACAAAACCACATCCGACTAAAAGCTTTCTTATCGATCCTGCGTCTCCGCCGTCTTTTTCGAAGAAGAGATGCTCGCTATCTGGAATATTCGTCGCCGGTAAAACCAACGGGGCCTGACGGGATTGGTCGATCGCCAAAATCGAGTCGGGGTTGTTCAGAGAAAGAAAACTTATTAAAAATGTATGCAATGCGCTTTGGGAAATAATGTTGTATTTTTATTTGTTATTTTAACTGAAAACCTTCATCACTTAGAATGAGTGATGACCTGGAATTTGGAGAAAAGTTTGCTCACCGTTAATTTACGGGAACAAATTTTACATACTTTCCTTAATTATGTTGGAATCCATTTAATTGTTGATTTTGACTGAGAATAATAAAAGTATTTACTCATTATCTGCGAGCTTTATAATAATATGTCAATTTAGTTGAACTCTTTCAGGCTAAATGTTCCGTAAGGTTGCAGTTGTATCAAATGTGCACCAGATAAAAGCAATTTTATTTCAATATTCTCCTATTTAGAGAAAATAATACATCCGAAATGTGAACAGTGAATTCATGAATCGAAATATCCCGCCTATTTTTTCTCAGCGTTCTTTGTTTTTTAGTAACGGCAACACCAGACAATTGCGCGGCAAAGTTATTTGTTATTTTTGGCCAGAAATGACCAGAAACAAGAAACAACACGAGAGACAAGAGCAAAGAGAGAGACAACAACTGACAGTTGTGACAGTTTGTTAGCCGGCTCGAAAGTCACGTCAATCCGTATATTGCAGCTTTATTACACTGTACGAGAAGCAGACATTATCGTGTTTTTATTAAATAGTCTTATAGTACCCCCTCAAAATGGCTAATATCAAACAGCTCCTAATAAGTGGTATTCGTAGTTTTGGCCCAGACGAAAATGATAAACAGTTGATTGTGTTCAAAAGACCGCTGACATTGATCTTGGGTGAAAATGGTTGTGGTAAAACTACCATAATAGAATCATTGAAGTATGCATTATGCGGTGAACTGCCACCAAACTGCAATAAAGGCCAGAGCTTTGTCCACGATCCCAAGGTGAACAAAAGTCGTGAAGTTTTGGGGCAGATTCGCCTTCAGGTAAAACAACTTACTTCATAATATTATACATAACATTGTAAGTATAAATTGAATGTGAACATTTATTATGTAAAGTGTAGTTATGGTATAGGTAAATCGTCTTAAATGGCGTGAGTTTGAATGTATTTGCACGCGGATATTAGTACACTGTTTCAAAATAATTTTGAACACCAACCTGCAGTCTCCTCTCTATAGTCCTTCGATACAGTATGCCATCAAACTGCACAAGAATCTCTTTTAAATGATTCTACTGTACATATATCAAAGAAATTGGTTTTGCTAGATCTGCCTACATTTTCTATATTTATAAAAATTTAGGTTCCGTATGTTTGCGTCCGCAAATCTCGGAAAGTAATCGATGGATTGACTCAAAATTTTTACAGAACATTGCGTTTTTGCAGAAGAGTGTTTCTATATATAATGGTAAGCTCTGGCATTATGAAATTTGTATAAAAAATTACTAAGTACAGGTGATGTGTGAGTGGTTTGAAAATGTGTGTATGTCATATATTTCAGCGGGAAGGCAGGAGGGGGAGGGTAATGAAGGAAGTGGGGTTCGTGGGAAAGGTGACGAGAGAGGGGAGGTGGGGAAGGTGGAAGGGGAACGCAGGAGGGGAAAGGGATGTGGGAGGGAAACGGGGACCATGGGAATGGACATGCGGGGAGAAACAATTTATTTCTTTGAATGGCATTGCAACGCATGGCGGGTACCAGTTAGTTAAACATAAAAAAATCTGAATAATACTCTGAAAATGTATTTTCTGTGCATTTAATCCTAGAACCGTACCCATACCGGCAAGTACACAAACAGT
The DNA here is from genome assembly GCA_917563855.2 of Limnephilus lunatus. Lineage (NCBI taxonomy): Eukaryota > Metazoa > Arthropoda > Insecta > Trichoptera > Limnephilidae > Limnephilus > Limnephilus lunatus. The sequence continues at coordinate 35,559,422 of OU830594.1, forward strand.
ACCCAGGGGTACAGACGTACTCTGTAAAATAAAACTAATTGTTTACAAAATTAAACATTTATTACAAATTCCATTTGGACTATCTTGCAGACATTAATAGGCTTCGAAAAGCATATTGTGTATGTCAGTTTACCTCAAGGAACATGAAGTTGAGGTCATCTAAAAAAATACAAACTAATATGCATCTAAAAAAGCAACAAAAATATATTAAAATTTGAATTGAGTACTTGCAAACTTTATGTAAATCATTAAAATATCGTTTATGCAACACAACTAAAACATATTAGTAAAATTCATTAAAAAATGTAAGCGAGCTCAAAACATAGAATTTTCATACAATTTTAGAAACCATCATGCAAACAAAGAAACTTGCGTTAACCGTATCCCGGGGTACAGGCGTACCCGACATCCGCAAACTAGCAAAGCCCGCGAGTGACCGAAGTAGGGATGTGCCCCTCTTAGAATACACAAGCACACAAAACGATCCGGTGAGAAGTTAAAATGTTAATGTGATTTTTTTTTTATTTATGCCCCAGGGTACGTTTCTAGGGTTAAATAACAGTAAAATGAAAATTGGGCTGCTTCACAGCGTTATGCAGTGCTTTTTGTGTCTACTTCATCACTCTAATTATCTGAATCACATTTTGTTCTTATTTACAAAATTTGGGTAAATTTTCCAAATAACTGGACACACTTAATATAAATATTTTTTGGAAAAATCTTTAGATTCACCTTAATGACTATAAAATACAACTTTTTGCATTTGGGGTGATGGAAAATACTGCATTAAAAATTTCGATTGCGTAAAATTAAAATTTGCTTTCACATACGAGAATGCGTCAATTCGCGGCCATTTACAATAATTTCTGTTTTGGGTGAATTGCATTTTAAAAAAAAAAAAACTGTCATTTTGTTATATTGGTATTCCTGATACTACACGAAGGTTTAGATCAGGGGTGGGGAACCTTTTTAGCGTCGCGGGCCATTTGGATGTTCATACTTTAACCCGCGGGCCGCACTCTGATTTCCGTCTCGGGGGAGGGGGGGGGGGGGGGGGGGGGGAGCCACATTCTAATCAAAAAACTGATTTTAATTTAAGCATGGCTACACTCAGAACATACATATGGTTTTCCTAAAATTCTGACTGCACACAGTCTACAAACAGAATTTTATAACTGCACTTTGAACACGTGAATGGTTTCCGTAAAAATGCATCAGCAGATTAAACCACAACTGAAATACTTCGTTGCATTCTCAACACAGAACTACTTTTAATTTAGATTGAATTTGTACGGGGGGAATTAAAACTACACTCAGAACATGAAAATGGCTCTCCTCTAATTCTGGCAGCACAAACTACGACACTAGAATTTTATAAATGCACTTCCATCACAAGAACTGCGTCAGCAAATGAAATCACACCTGACGTGTTTTCGTTGACACCAAACTGTATTTAATTACAGGGTGAATCTGTACACGGGGAATTAAACCTACACTCAGAGCGTGAAATGGCTTTCCTCCAATACTGGCAGCACAAATGCAACTACAAATTTATAACTGCACTTCAAACATGAAAATGATTTCTTACGAAATGCGTTAGCAAGATAAAACCCTACTGGGAATTTTGTTCGTTGGATTCTAAATACAGAACTGGTTTTAATTATGAAGTGAGTTTGTACGCGGGGAATTAAAACTACACTCAAAACATGAAAATGGCTTTCCTCCAATTCTGGCAGCTCAAAGTACGCAACTAAAATTTTATAAATCTACTTCTAACACAAAGAGTGTCAAAAACCCCACCTGAATTTTTTTTCGTTGCATTTTAAGCACAGAATTGGTTTTAGTTATAGGGTGAATCCGTACGCTGGGTACTAAAACTACACTCAGTACATGAAAATGGTTTTTTTCCAATACTGGCAGCACAAAAGCAACTAGAATTTTATAAATGCATCGAAAACGGGTTTCTACGAAATGCATAAACAGACAAAACCACACTTGGAATTTTTTCATTGCAATTTTAAACAAAACTGGTTTTACCGTTAGAGCGAATTGGATTGGGAGCCCCCAGCTTTAATTAATAATGCATCTAGAACATCAAAATGGTTTTCCTCCGATGTTTTGCACTCGGAACGCAAGAACGGTTTCCTTCGAAATGCGTTAGCAGATGAATCCGCAACCGGAATTTGCATTGCGAACACAAGATTAATTTTGCCTTAAGAATGAATCTAGATAGGAGTCCACTTGTACACCGCCTTAAATTAAATTGTACTCAAATTACGTTAATGGTTTTTCAGCATTTTGTAGCATATTTATGGTACATAATTAGATTAGATTAGAAAACGAATATGATTTTATGTTTCAGATGATGAAGGAGGCTTTTGTCCTTGCAGTGTTGGAAAATGCGTCCTGTTATTCATTCGAGTTGCACTTTCCACAGCCTTTATTTAGTTTCAAGTGATTTCAAGTTTCGCTCAGCTTCAACTTTTCTTTTCTTCGTAGTTGCCATTAATAGGATTTTATGGATTTACTATCCACTTAACGATGACTAGAAAATAAAGTTTGTGACAGACTGCCTAAGATTCTCCCAATAGAGTTGCCATCAATCCTAAAATATGGGGATTGTCTCGTACAAGAAATTTAAAAGTACCGATGGAATTTCACAATAACAGATTAAAATAAAACTAAAAAGGGATGTTGTATCACATTTTTATTTGTATCTGAACTACTTACTAGTATAATAACGTCTTAAAAATGCATCTGAAACACCGTGAAAGAAACCATCCCGTTCTGTGTAATTTTTTGTGGTTCTTTCAGCAGGCTGCACCAAAAGCGCCCGCGGGCCGCAGGTTCCCCACCCCTGGTCTAGATGCTAGTTCTTAGCCAACTTCATGCGGATACATGAAATGATGCATAATTATAAAAACACAACTAATTAATAATATAATGTAAACAAACCTTTAATCAGAATCACTTCAGACTTCAGGGTCAAGCTGGCCGGCACTAACTATCAAAGTTTTTCTCCATCTATACATCAGATTTGAACAACTACACAAATTTCCACATTTTTTTCCCTAAGTTTTACTCCGTGACTCCTCAAACATTCCAACAAGACTTCCTCCTTTCTAATAATGTCCAAAAATCCCACTAACCCAACTAAACAAGATTCGAATGCCATTATTTTCAAAATGTGTAGTCGATAAGACAAATATTTTAAATTAATTAATTCGTTAATTGCAAAAGGAAACAAACCGATAGGAAAGTACGGTTAGATGATAATAGAATAAAATAAAATTAATATAATTGAAAAAAAAAAAAATCTTAAAACCTATTTCGTTATAAATACGGCATAGGTTTTTAGATAAGTTTTATACATAATTTTTTTTTTTTAAATGAGCGCACATGTTATGGATATATAGACATATCATTTTATGGATTATATCTACTGCTAACTTTTGTGGGGTTCTTTAGATATACATCCCAGGTTTTTAATGGTTTATACGGTGTTGCATCCGAAGCTACCTTCGAAAATGACAGCCTCAAATGCAACTGGCGATATGGACTGTAAATTACGAAATACGAAAAAGAATTGATTGCAGCTGAATGCTTATATGTGTGCTGGTAAATTGTGGACTACAAGGAAAGTAAGGAAAACCAAGGCACTTACCAAATTAGAAGGCGAACACATAACTTACAAAAAAAACACTTCCTTCCAATGTCACAAATCGACTTGTAGTAACAGTAACCAACTGTTGGTTGTTATTGTTGTCACGGTTCCCAGCTTTCTTCAGCAATGTGACATGGTTGGGGAAGGTAGGAAGGATAAAATGACATCCCGGTAGGTACTGTGCACATTATCACTTCAAAACCAAACATACGGCAAGCAGGGTTTGTCTAACGCAGTGGTTCTTAACCTTGTTGGAAGTACTGACCCCCACCAGTTTCATATGCGCATTTACCGAACCCTTCTTAATTGGAAATCGAACTGAACCATATGAGTCGGGGGTGTGTCTTGACCTCTGCCGAACCCGCGAGACTGACTCACCGAACCCCTGGGGTTTCATCGAACCCAGGTTAAGAACCACTGGTCTAACGGGTATGTGTAATTATTCTAATACCTTTCTTTTGCCTAAAAGCCTTTTTTCATTTTATTTTAGTATAGGTTTTGAATGGTTTATATGGCAAGCAGGGTTTGTTTATGGGGTATGTGTAATTATTCTAATAGCTTTCCTTGGCTTAACAACCTTTTTTAATTTTATTTTGATGTACATCCCAGGTTTTTAACGGTTTGTAAGGCATCAGGGTTTGTCTAACGGGTATGTGTCATTATTTTAATACCTTTCTTTTGCCTAAAAGCCTTTTTTAATTTTATTTTATTTCCAGAATTTCTCAAAATCAGTGCTTACCAATTACGCATAGATTACGAAGTAGTAATGCAACTTCTAGCTCGTCATTATAGTAGGAGAGCCGACGACATTAAACCTGTACTGATAGGTCTCCCAAAGTTCATACATATAAATCGTAATGTCATTCATAGGGAAACACAAATGGCCGTGCTGCCATGTCTGGGACTGGTCAAAGCCTAAAAGATTTTTTTTTTTTAAATAATTTTTCGAGGTTTCTGTACATATAAATCTCTCGTATTCTGATCTCTCGTGACAGGGGAGGGGTAGGACTATTCTAAAAAGCAGTGCTGCCCATCCCCATGATGGGCCGTATCAGTTGCTGCCGAGAAATAAGAGACACCTTGGTACAGGTTATCTATACATATCGATCTCCTCAAAAAACTAAAGCTTATCTGAAAGATCATCAATTTTTGTGTAAGAAAAACCACTGCTGCCGTTTCCAAACAGTGGAGAAGGCGACGGCAGCAGCGTTTGAAAGTCGCCCTCCGCGCAACCGAAATTGGCATTTCAATTCGGTTTTATCAGCAATCGCCCGGTTTTTTCGATTTCTATTATTGAAATATGCCTGCCACTATCGCGAACAATGAATTTTAGGTGTCATTGATTGTTTAAATAAATGATATCGCCTATTTTATATGTTATTTTTCGATTTTTCAGCCGTTTTCATTGTGCTTTTTATACTTTCTTATGTCTTTTGTTACCCGGTTATCTATACTCATCGACCTCCTCAAAAAACCAAAGCTTATCTGAAAGATCATCAATTTTTGTGTAAGAAAAACCACTGCTGCCGTTTCCAAACAGTGGATAAGACGGCGTCAGCAGCGTTTGAAAGTCACCCTCCGCGCAACTGAAATTGGCGCTTCAATTCGGTTTTATCAGCATTCGCCCGGTTTTTTTCGATTTGTATTTTCGAAATACGCCTGCCACTATCACGAAAAATGATTTTTACGTATCATCGATTGTTTAAATAAATGAAATCGCATCACATTTAAAAAATTTTTTTTTTAGGCTTTGACCGGTCCCAGACATGGCAGCACGGCCATTTTGTGTTCCCCTATGAATGACATTACGATTAATGTGTATGAACTTTGGGAGACTTATCAGTACAGGTTTAATATCGTCAGCTCTTAGACTATTATGTTTTGGTAATATATCGGGAATACCAACAAAACAAATGATAAAATTATTGTAAATGACCATGAATTGGCAAGGTCACGTGTATGAAAGTAAATTTTCAATTTATGCAATTGAAATTTTGAAAGCAGTATTTAGTACACCCCAAATGTAAAAAGTTAATTTTCATAGTAATTAACCACTCAGATCCATAAGCTTGGTTTCATGATAATTTAACATTACCGGACATATGATGTTTGAGGCATACCTGACTTAATAAGATGAATCTAAAGATTTTTTCCATATAATATTTTTGTTAAGCCTGTCTAGTGATTTGGAAAAATTATCAAAATTTGTTTCGTATTAGTGACTTAGATGTATTTTTCTTGTAATTAACAGTCATGTCCGTATTAAGTTAGAAAAAACCGAACCCTATCTTCTTTGTTATCCTCCCCCTCCTGCCTTCCCTCCCTGCCGCTAAAATATATGAAATACACACATTTTCATTCATTCAAATTTCATAATGCCAAAGCTTTCCATTATGTATAAAAACCTTCGCGGGCATGCGCACAACAAATGATCGCAATCGGATGAACGGTATGACATAAAATACGAACAAACAAACGAATATTCATTTTTATCTACTACACTATATAAATAGGTTAGATTTGTTTGTTTGTTTGTTTCCATTGAATAGGCTCCGAAACTACAGAACCGATTTAAAAAATTCTTTCGCTGTTGGGAAGCTACACTATCCCTGGGTAACATAGGCTATATTATATTTAAAAAAAAAAATAGGCATCCTTACTAAAACTTCAATAATGCAACCCAAGGTGTAAAAAAATTACCTAAAATATTCTTTACATCGCGTGCGCTGCGAAAACTATTGATGATAAAATAAAATAATGTACTACGACTTTGTAGAACACATCATTATTTAAAGGTCGCGACAGCATATGTCTAACTATTATGGTTATGCCACAATAAGTATTCTTTTATTTTAAAAATTTAATTAAAATGTCGCCGCTTGAAAAGGCTCTTTATTTGTATCTTGGTTTTAATCCTTATCAAAATAAATTACTTCATATTCAAGACAGCTTCAATTCCTTTATTTGACTTTTTGAATTTTTCAATTCGGATATTTAATTAGTAAGATGTCACGAGTTTAAAAATGTTAGTATTAGAAAAAAGTTTCGGCTACGGGCCGGGCGGGAGAAGAGTCAAGAAATGAAGTGCCAGGGGGGTTGGCGGGACGGGGGAGCGGGAGAGCGGTGGCGGGGAAGGTGGAAGTGGAACGCTGGAGGGGAACGCACGGGAAAGGACATGCAAGGAGTAACATTTTATTTATTTGAATATGGTATTGCAACGCATGCCAGGAAACAGCTATATATTATAAAAGAAAGTCCAAAAAAACGTGTGGCTCGCAAAAACTCAGAAACGAGTCCCGGTACGATCAAGGGAGTTATATGGTGTATTGGTGTGGTAGATCTCTATCCCCCCTAGGGAATAAGGGTATCTGTTTTTCCCTGAAGGGCGTGCTTTTGAAGATATAAGGGCTGGAAGTTTCGCCCTCTTGAAATTTCTAGAACAGTCTTCCGGAAAGTTCTAGAAGGTTCCATAGAGCTCTAGAAAGTTCTGGAAGGAGTGCGGAGTATGTCGTGGAATGTTCGGGAATAGGGAATTGGGAACATCATTGCGCAACATTCCAAAACACTCTATTTGTCCTGAGCGAAGCCGGGTAACCCGGCTAGTATGTAATAAATAGAGTAAAATTATTTTTTAAATATCTATCAAATAACTGCCAAAGTTGCCTCTAAAGTCATGAAATATTGAAATGTTTAATGGCCGATATTTTATAATTTAAAACACAAATAAATAAAGTAGCACATGTCGTCTGTACTAGATATTTAATATACCTTTTGATTACAAAAATATTTTTTTTAGTTTGGTTGGATATTTTGGCCTCAAATCCAAAATTAAGATTTGTATGAAACAGGCCGCTCAGCCTATGACTCTTCTTTACATAGTATAAAGCAAAGTCGCTCCCGCTGTCTGTACGCTTAGATCTTTTAAACTACACAACGGATTTTCATGCGGCTTTCACCAATAGATAGAGTGTTTTATGAGGAAGGTTTAGGTATATAATTTGTCCAGGTTTTTGTGTAAATTGGTTGAAATTAGTGATGCAACGAATACGAATATTCGTATTCGCCGAATAGTAGACATTTACCGAATTATCATATTCGGCGAATAAATATTTACGAATACGAATACTATAAAAAAAAACTTTTGTACGCATCCCCGTTTGGTTATACCGTGTGTCACGCACCTCTGTATCCGAACGCTAAAGCCGCAACGACAAGAAGCGATGGGGAATTCAGGGAAATTTCCTATTGCAATGTTTTCAGGTAAGTATTTAATAAAGTTATTAACTTTTATGTATTCAATTTCTTCAAATATGTCTATAATCAAATTATTATTTAAAATTTATTTCACTTATTTTTACAGGATCTTCAATCATTAAAAACGAGATTGATTTTTATCTAAAGCTTGCGCAAAAATATTTTTCATACAAGCCATGTACAGTCACCTCGGAGAGGCTTTTCTCAACGGCTGGCAACATCAAAACTGCAAAAAAAAATCGCCTGTCACCAGGGAATCTACAAATGTTGTGTTTTCTCAATTAAATTTTAACATTTGTAAATTTTAATTATTAGTATAATAAAACAAACAGAAAAAGGTTAAATAAATGAGTGTTTTATTACTTTGCCAAGTTATTAGTATTCGTTGCATTGACAAGCCGGCAGCGGGCTGGCAAGCAGGTGGTGAGGATTTGATATGTATGCAAATTAACAGATGGCGTTGGTTATAAAGGTTGGGTAATGGCGTTCTGTTTCGTTAGCCACAGCAACATGTTGCCGGGCCTGCTAATAATATTATAAACGCGAAATTTTGTATGGATGTATGTGTGTTTGTTACTTTTTCATGCAAGAACTGTTGAATGGATTTTAATGAAACTTAGAATAACATACAGGCCATAATTATAAAGCTAGCTAGGAAGGGGACGCAGTAGGGGAACAGGGACGCACGGGAAAGGTGATTCAGGGAGAAACAATGTATTTCTTTGAATATGGCATTGCAACGCATGCCGGGAACCAGCTATTTAAATACAAAACATTTTCATCAAAACAAAAAATGGAAGACAAAGTTGTTGTGTGCGTTCCTTAGTCCCATTGCATTTACAATGTTATGCTATATTAATAATATTTATGTTGGGGTGTTATTGATTATTCTAGTTTGTGAGCCCGAATGATACTCGCTACCTGATAGTGAGATCCATGCAGGCGCAGATCAAGCAGAAGACCATGCAGTTCAAGTCCATCGACTCAACCATACAGATCATTGATGACCCGACCAATCCCATTGAGATCAGTGGGCGCTGCGGGCAAACAGATGCTACCATCGCTAGTATTTTAGGTAATATTCATCAATATTTCACAAGCTTACGCTTTGTTTCAAGTTTTAATGTGCAAAATTCCTGACTGTGGAACTTTGGCATTCCTAATTTTGTGAGTGAATGTTGTGAAGCTGAAGGAAGTGAGTTTGGAAGTACCCAGCTATTCAGATCTATTCAGGTTTCTGTGGTCGTATGTTTAAGATCCTCGACTACGAATCCAGAGATTGTGTGTTCGAATTACGGAGTATGCAAATACACTTAATTTCATTAATTTGTGTTTTTGTATATTTTTTTTTTAAAAAAGAAAGAAAAACATTCCCGGGTTACAAATAACCCGACAATATTTGAAAATCTCCTACTACCACCACAGTAAGCTGAAAATGTTGCTTGACTCGTGATGGAGGACTTCGAACACCGAACGCCTAGGTGGGACCCAAACGCAATGCCCACTCAACCACTGACTGGTCACAGAAATAGATAACAAATATATCATAGAGTCATATGATGGGGAGGGGGTGGTTAGAGAATTTCTGAAAAAAAAACAAAGATTTCAACACAGTAATAATAATTAGACCAGGTGCAAGACAATTTGGTGCAGCCCGCGACCACTCTTTATTTAAAAAATATGTATTTTAATTCACAACGCAAGACCCTTTTTCTTTCACGGTATGTCAGATATATTTTTTTATGATGGATAATGCTTTTTCGTCTACCAAAAGCAAAAGAATCATATTGCGGTAAATGTTGGGGAACAATAATTATGATCTGCTTTAAGTTGTCTATCTTTTTACTGTATAGCCACACTGCCCATTTAAATGGTTAAATAAATATAAAAAATAAAGAAAAAGAAAATACTTTGTTTTAAGTCACTTTATTGATATTTTGTAGTCTACCGGTTTTGTTACCTCCATACCATCCTCAGGACTGTTAAATACAGAATAATATACATATATATACAATTTGTTAAGAAAGAAAGAGACAATAAATTAGACTGGGAGGCGAGTGTGGGATAACGGGAAACATACTTATAATAAATATAAATTGTTAAGAAAGAAAGAGACAATAAATTAGAGTGGGAGGGGAATGTGGGATAACGGGAAACATACTTATAATAAATATAAATTGTTAAGAAAGAAAGAGACAGTAAATTAGAGTGGGACAGTGCGTCAGTTGTGGGAGGGAAGTGGGGGAGGGGAGTGTGGGATAACGGGAAACATACTTATAATAGAGCTGAATGTTAAATTTAGTTGATTATTGATGATTTCAGCCTTTGAATTAACTGATTTTTTTTTATTTCCAATGCCTCTAAATTATTTAGTCTTAATCCCATCCCATTTTTGTGTAGGACTTTAATACCCGTATCACGGTTAAAATTGTGATCTTTATTATTATTATTATAACAGTCCTGAGGATTGTACCACATATCACCAGGGGGGGAGGGGGTCAAAAAGTTGCTAAAAAAACATCACGTGATTAATGGACGACCCCAAAGTGATGTAAAACAAAGTATTTTATTTATTGTTTGAAAAAAAAAAAAATACAAAAAACTTCTTTTTATTCCATGCATGTGTAGAGTCTGTCAAATAAGAGTAGAAAATAAATAAAATGGAACTAAGAATTTTTAGGCTGGCAACACCAATTTATCTGTCAAATATTCTTTAAAAGTGCAATGACACTGAAAATACAAAACGCTGTATACGCATTTAAAAACATTTTTTTGTTCTTAAAAAAAAATTAAATCGAATAATCACTATTGTGAAGGTACCTACTAAATGACATAAATTTGATTAAATTGTGTTTTACAAAGTGATTGGCTTTCATTTAATTTAACATAGATTTGAATTTAACAGTAGGTGGAAAGGAAGAATCATTAAAGGTGAGTTTAGTCACACTAATTTTAGATCTGAATGAGTTAAATATATTTAGATATAAAATTAGAGGCATGATCTAAAGCCCGGGCAACGCTAGGTACTTAAGCTAGTATTAAATGAATGCGAGCAATTTCTAAAGTGTGCTTTATATTTTATTATAATATCGTTATTCTTCACTATGTTAACACAAAATTGCAAATGTATAATAATAATATACCTAAATGCAATTCTAATTTTGAGATCAGTGGGTATCTATATAGCAGTGAAAAAATATTTTTTTCACTTTAATGCCTTTTTAATTTTTAATAAAAATGTAGGTTACACAGCTTTAGATTAACACCATTGTTATATTTTTAGTATTGCCATTTGGGCAACGGTGGCGCCCTCATTTATTTTCTACTCTTATTTGACAAACTGTAATTATAAAATTCAAAAGTAATGGCCTTCGCTTATGGAGAAACTGAAAACTGGTTGGCAACTCAATTCAATTCACTTCACGGCGCAACTCAACTTTACGATTTCAGTAATTATATCAGCTTGTTTAACCCATTTACCTCCAAATTATTAAGTAAAAAAATTGTTCTTCACATCCGAATTAATTTTGTACCAAACATTTTAAATCTTTAGTGGTCTAATAAATCTAATATAACTTTTTAACGACATGTTTAATTGTAATAATTTATTTAATTTACTTGTGTACTGAATCTAGGTATGTAAAAAATATATTTTCTGTTTTAAAATAAAATTTTAATACGATTAAATCTGGATATAAAAATTACTTTAAAAAAAGGCATTTAAAAAAAAAAAATTATTTTCATTAAAAAAATGTACATTGGTCAATCTTATTGGCATAATTTTTTTTTTAACGTATATCTATACTTAAAACTAAAAAAATAATTTTGTGTGATAGTCCTCAAAGCAATCAGGGACGTGGAGGGCCACTTTGCAAGATTTTCAAGACTTGCCATTTTGATAAACTCTTGATGATGCAGTTTGCTTACGAAAATTGATTTGTAAATATCAGGTAAAAAACTTTAGGAAGGTTTTATTGCCATTACTGCGAAATGAATGCTTAAATATCTATAGTGCGTTTGGCATTTAAAATTTAGAAAACAGATGTTACGCCAATGTCCGTTTGTCAGTTTAAAGCTGACATATTTCACATCCGCCAGACTTGCGTGTTTGGAGTTTATGACAAATCCTTGGACACCCGCAAGGGTGGCGGCGTTTGAGGCCAATGGGTTAACAAAAATATAATTTATTAATGGGTAATCGGTATGTAGGTGATGTTGACATATTTAATATCAACTTGGCGAGTTTTGTGGATCTTGTAAAAAACTTATTCCAAAACTATTCCTAAACATATCCGTATTTTTGTAAACCTATGAAATCGCTGTATTTTTGTATTTTTACGACTTGTGTGCATTTTTTATCTAATTTTATTTTTATTATTTCTTTATTTGTTCCAAAATTATCTGTCATGAATTAATTGTACTACCAAACATGTAAAAGCCCTTTGGGTGTTAAATAAATTAAAATAAAAAAGAATTAATAATTAATAATTTAATCAACCTTAATATCTTACTAATATTATAAACGCAAAAGTTTGTATGGATGTATGTGTGTTTGTTACTCTTTCACGCAAAAACTACTGAATGGATTTCAATGAAACTTTACAATAATATAGCTGGTACATCAGAATAACATATAGGCTGTTTATAATGGTAAACTCTGGAATGAAATTTGTATAAATGAAAATGTGTGTATTTCAAATATTTAGCGGCAGGGGGGAAGGGGAATCGGGGAGGTGGAGTTTGCGGAGAGGTAAGAGGCGAAGAAGGGCGGGGAAGGTGGAAGGGAACGGGTACGCATGGGAAAGGACATGCAGGCAGAATCAATTTATTTCTTTGAATGGCATTGCAATACATGCCGGGGACCAGCTAGTATAATAATAATTTATCAACCTCCTGAACAAAATCAATATTTTTCTGCTCAGACATATCGCGAATTACTCGAAAACTTGACAGGTCGTGAGGCGTAACTTTGGCAACCTTTCAACCTGGCAACTGTACCGCGCCGCTAGTTGCAGCGTCGCCCTTGACGCTGCCTGTGTGCGGACCGCCAATGAAATTCGCAAGTTGCTTTCCTGTGGATAGCGATTGACTTTTTTTTTTTCAGTTGTCCATGAGCGGATGGAACAAGTGTTACTAAATTAACGACAAAACAATTCACATGTTCCAAGTACAATGAGTTTGCTGGTAAATTGGTGGATTTGTATGGAGATTTTCTTAAGTTAAAACCAGTCTCGTGTTCAGAATGCAATATACAATTCTCTTTGCGGATTCATCTGCTGACGCATTTCGAAGGAAACTTCTCGTATTCCAAGTGCGGAAATAAAATTATAACAGGAAATTATATGCTGCAAAAATCGAAAGAAAACCGATCCAAGTCAAAGGACATTCGGCGGCTCCATCTCGTAAGCCTGTTGAGTAGGGGTAAAATTGGAGTTCATGTCTGAAGAGCCGCAAACGCCTATCCAAAGAACCGCATGCGGCTCGCGAGCCGCGGTCTGCCGACCACTGGTCTATGTCAACACAGCGATGGCTTATCGATCTATGGCATTTTTCCGGTCTTTGACTACCTTGAACCACTGGCGAAGTGATCGACCCGGGTCATGTAAAATGATTGATCTTCCCAGAACTATCATGTATGGACTTCTACCCATAGTTGGCACAGGAAGAGGGAGAAATGTTCCATGGCACTGTTGACAAACGTTACAATGTGTATATTATATTTTACTTATGCCGAATAGTATCAATAATTACATATACCCAGAGACATACCTTTGGGAATGCCTTTTTGAACATGTGTGTCTTGTATATGTGTTCCAGGGGTTTCCAAGGCCATCCTGAATAACGTGATATTCTGCCACCAGGAGGACTCCAACTGGCCACTTGAGGAAGGGAAGAAGCTGAAGGAGCGCTTCGATGCCATCTTTGACGCCACCAAGTACAACAAGTGCTTCGAGAGCATCCGCAAGATGACCAAACAGTACAAGATGGACATCATACAGTTAGGTTTGCCCAAACTCAAATACATACATTACCACATGGGATGGTTAGCACTTTTATTATGTGTAATATATATTTATGTAGTATTTATCCAGATCTAGAATAGTAAGTTTAAAAAAAATAGATTTGAATGTTTGACTCTTGTGTTGTGTCTGCAGTTTTACTTTTGATTAGCTCCACGCAGGAGGCCCTGAGGAAAATAATTTCCCTCAGGGCCTATGTCATCTTAGGGGATGCTGTGTGGAGGGTTTTTTTAAAGAAAGGAAGAAGAGGAAGTTCTGGGAAGGAAATAGGTATGAGGGGTAAGTAGAAATCTGGGGTTCAGTGTGTCCAGATCATCCGTCGCCAAGACCCAGACAAACCTCACGCCATGAACCTGGACACCCCTGCTAAGTCACCAAACGTAGAGAACCGAATGTATGTGGGTTCGAATGTTCATTGTCACAGACACTGTGTGTTGTGACAATAAGTGTGCTTTAAACTTAAACCATCTTTCAATTTGGGAGGTTGGTATGGATACTGCTGCCCCGGGAACCTTTTATTGGATAACGGACACCTCTGTCCCAATGGTTCACTACGTTTGATGACTTAGCAGAGGTGCCCGAAACATTTAAAAAACATAAAATTACACCTTATATTATGCTTTAAAATTAGTGGGCATAATTATGCTCAAGGGGTCTGAATGGGTTAAAATCCATGGGCAGGGGCGTATAACTCTGTCAAAATTTGTGTCCTGTGACCATAAATAACTCTTACTCTAGCGAAAGTGCCACACACCACAGACAAAGCTTAATTTTAGATAGGTCTGTAATTTTGATTTTCGCCATCTCTCGCTCTCTGCGTGTGTCAGAAAGAGATGCTCATACACCTACGTCACTAAAAAAAAAGGTACCAAATGTATGTATTATTTATGGTACCAAATGCAGGAAACCGCACACCGCACTATCTGCAGGAAATAGACTTGCATCTATGGATTTGCCATCCGCCATGTCAGCCATGTTATGTTTATTTACGGACGCCGTTGCACGTTGTTTTAATAATTTGCCGATGAACATATTTTATTCAAAAAATGCTTACATGAATTCTAGAGGTGAAACAAGTGTTTAGTGTTGATCAAGAAATCAGGTAATTAATTACATAAAACATTATTCACCTTAATTTATCTGTAAATCAATATTTGAGGTTAAAATATAGAGGTGTTTTGATTTTATCGTAAAGGCAAGCTTATGGGTACTAGTGGTTAATGTTTTTCAATATTTCGTTTCAGAAAATGTTCTACCGCCTCATAAAAACGTTGTCAACGTATCGAAGCCTATACTTTAGGAACATTTCATAACATTGTTAACGTCAGATTTGTGACCATCATTGTGAGATCATACATTGTGGCTGGGGATGCGATGATGTCGTCTCTCACCCGGCATGCCGCTTGAAGTCCCGAAAACCCTCTGGACAGAAGGAGAAAGACTCATCCGTCGATCGTCTTTCACCCCAGAAGATAGGCGGAGGCTTGAAACGTCAACGTTAAAAATGCCCATCTTATACAAGACTTCATACAAGACCTCGTACAAGGTAAAATTGATAATGCTTTAAAACAAACTATTACACTGTTTCCCTGCAGGATAGGCAGAGAGGACGGACCGTCAAACAACTCAGTCTTCGCATACACTCCTTGCCTTGTTCAATTTTACTTTCAATGTATGTGGGGTATTTAAATGGTAGCATTCAATACAAAATGTTGTTTAGTGAACATAAGTTTATCAGTTGTCATGCTAAATCTTAAGTAATATTTGAGATACAAATATTGTAAAAACTGTTTTCAATTTCAGGTATAACAGGAACACCAGAGGAGAGTTCAACATCCCAGCTGAAGATATGTCGCATGATTCCAAAGAAAGGTGACTGTTTATTTCTCTATTTGTTATGATTACTTGCACATACATAGTGTCAAATAATGCTCGTAGAGCTTTAGTTTAACCTCTCGTTCTCCACCATAAAGAAAGAAAGGCCCTGTTGCAGACGATTATTAACAACTTGCTCTCCGCCATAAGCCTCTCACTTATTTGGACTCACCGAACTCATGTAAACCGACTAACACATACTTTTCTGACTCTTGAAGTGGCCCGTCGCATATAAACTTTGTTCATCACAAGTATTCTATGTTCCGTTCCCAAACTTTGTTCAATGTGACATATTTATTTCAGAAGACATGTTGCAGTTTTTTTTATCAGTTGTCATGCCAAATCTTAAGTAATATTTGAGATACAAATATTGTAAAAACTGTTTTCAATTTTCAGGTATAACAGGAACACCAGAGGAGAGTTTAACGTCCCAGCTGAAGACACGTCGCATGATTCCAAAGAAAGGTGACAGTTTATTTCTCTTGCTATATATACTTGCACATACGTAGGGTCAAATAATGCTCGTAGAGCTTTAGTTTAACCTCTCGTTCTCCACCATAAAGAAAGAAAGGCCCTGTTGCAGACGATTATTAACAACTTGCTCTCCGCCATAAGCCTCTCACTTATTTGGACTCACCGAACTCATGTAAATCGACTAACACATACTATTCTGACTCTTGAAGTGGCCCGTCGCATATAAACTTTGTTCATCACAAGTATTCTATGTTCCGTTCCCAAACTTTGTTTAATGTGACATATTTATTTCAGAAGACGTGTTGCAGTTTTTGCTGTGAGATGGCTGAAATATATCCACGGAAGGTATTTCATATTTTTGTATAAAGCATCTTGTGTTTTTGGAACACTTATCCATTTATCCATTGTATTTGTGAAAATAAAAATAATATCTAAACATGTACCCTGAGTTTTCATTTTTCTAATGCAAGCAGAATTTCAAATTTTGCCGCTCTAAAGCATTTTTATTTTTTATATTATTTATTGGGCTAATGAATCCATGAAGCAGGATAGAGCGATTATATTGTCTATGGTAGACAAATAAACTTCCTCTATCTTTTAGTCAATTCGCGCCACGCAAGTCATTTTGACAGTTAAGTTTGACGACCAAGTCACTAGTATGGAGAAAGCCCGAAGATATCGATCTAGGGGTTAGTATATTTATGTCCATGGGTGATTATTGTTTACAGCCATAAATCAGATTAATGATAAATAGCCCCGCGTGTGAACGAAGTAATACATATTTTTGACGCAGAGGTTAAAGACACTATCTTTCAATTTGGGAGGTGGGTATGGGTACCGCCGGAAGTTCGGAGAATTCGTCTATATTTACGTTTTGCAATAACATCCAAATAAATTAAATATTTCTGAACATATCTGAAAACTAACAATTGCTTTTAAAAGATGATGAAATACGCTTTAATATTTTGTTATTAGAAATAAACATATAATTTTTTAACAAAGCACGGTGATTTCTCTTTCTGATACAGTTTAGTTATCACAATAGTAAGGAAGATACAACGATTTCTATGAGACCATAATATGAGCTGTTCCCGGAGGCGAACTAATTGACTCTACGGGTAATAGCTGTTTATTCGCGAAACAGAACAAATTAGCCTGAGGTGTTAAGTCATAATATCTAATCTATAATATGTAATCTTTCAGAGTTGAGTGTCAAGTACGCATTGGAAAGAAGGCAAGATTATGACGCTAAGAAAGTAAAGATCGTGGGTGAGGAAGAGAAGATCCGGGATGCGGTAGCCACGCAGGAAGAACTGGTGCAGAGGCTGGTCCCTCTGCGAAAGAGGCTGTCTGAAATTGATGAAATCGAGAAGAACATCATGACTTTTGTTTCTAAGAAAGAACTCGCCAAAGCAAGGTAGTGTAAAAGATTCTATTGAAATGTAATTTCTTACCTAACTATCATAATCAAAAATACTAATTTCTCTTATATGACTGTCCTGTGTAACTCTAGTCCATTGAACTCTGGAACTCGGTTTTGCTTTGAATTTAAGTATCATCTTCAAAATTGGAACTGATTAATTTTTATGATAACTCCACTCATAAGGCCTTGAAAATAATAATTTAACTCAGGGCCTATGCCATCTTTTGGGATGCTGTGTGGAGGGTCTTTTTGAAAAGGAGTGAATATGGGTCTTAAAGAGGCCTATGTTGTAGGAGGGAGAAAACACAGAGGCCGGAAAATTGTTCCACAGTCAAATGAACTGACAAATGTCCATCGTGTACAAATGTTGGACGCTCGTTTGGCATGCTTGTTTCCGACTACACCGGTGCCGAAGGGATCTGAAGAGCATTTTCCATTGAAATACCAGTAGGGCAAGAACACCTGAAGCCTAAAGATTGCAGTTTGTTTGACAGATAGGGGAATCCATCAAACAGACCACCCGTTTCTGCACAGAGTCAAGGGTTTTATCTAATATCTTGGGACTCCCTATTGTAGGTTGCTGCCAAATTCAAAAGTGGACGCACTTGCCATTTGTACAGGGTCAGCAGTTGTGCACTATTAAAGTATCTGCGGGCTCTACAGAGTGCGTCCAGCTTCTGAGAGACTAACTTGACTCTGGCTTCGATGGAGCCCAACCTGAGCTGTCACTTGGAGTTACACCAAGCATATCAATGGAAGGCATGTTGGGAAGATTGCTTCCCTTGAAGGAGACTGGATTGTCATTGATTGTGTGAAGATTCAGACAAGCGATTAAGAACCTAACTATAAATTAGTACATTTTCATGAATATATTTTTTTTATCATTCTGTAGCAATAATAATTGTCATTGTTCTGATGTGTTATTTGCATAAAATTTCAGCTTAACAAATCCTGCAATAGGTCACTTGCATGGATTTCATATCGACTTGGAAAAAATTGTGTGGATAGATTTTTTTACTAAGATTACGAAAATGTTAGTCAAAATTTTTAGAAATGTATAGTTTTTTTTATTTTCAATTAAATAAATCCATTATTTGAGCTCGTGATGTCACTACATGAAAATGTCCCGTCTCCGATTATGTTCCCTTAATTTTATAAAATTCCAAACTGATAAATTTTTTTTTATATGGCAACACTTTGATTTCCGGCCAATTTTTGAATTTGCGTTTAACGTTCACTAGATTTATTGCTTGTTCTATGCAAACTTATCCTTTGGTTTGATTTTTTGATAAAGATGGCGGTGTTTTTACAGATGTTACGAAGAGAACCCTGTACAATTTATTGCTATTCGTGTGGAAACGTTCTTTTTTTTTAAATGATTTTCAGCTATGTAATTAATCGTTTTTTCGCACCCCTAAAATTATGTCCTGTCTTTCTGGTTTATAAAAAATGGTCTGATTTTTCGGATTGAAATTTTCAAAAAATCGCCAGGGTTTCAAAATACGATTAAAAAAATATATATACATATACAGAATGTCTTAGAATATTTGCCTAAACTGGAAATTTTTTTAAAAAAATGTGATGCAAGTGGCCTTTTATAATATCCTTTGATTTTTCACAAGTCTGCGCTAGTATTATTCTAGTTTTTAAATGTGAAAAATCACTTGACCTGCACAGCTCCTCTGGTGAAAATGGCATACAAAAAAGTAAGTCATACAAAATATATTGAGGCGAAACCCTTCATAACCACCGGAGCGCCAAGACATTAATGAAAAAGATGACCTTATGACAAAATAGGCCCGAGGCCTGAGAGGTTGACTGTCCTTTAAAGCCAATTAATTTATCAGCAAATTCTAAATTATTTTTATTATTATGATTTTTTTTTTTAATAACTTATCCATATTTTTATTTTACTTATATAATAGTCGAAAAAAACCTTTTTCAGTACAATATGTTTTCTGTTTATTTTTTTTTTAATAACTAAAAAAAAAAATATATTAAAAAAAATATTTAAAATCAGTATGTTTTTATCCATATTTTTATTTTACATATATAATAGTCGAATAAAACCTTTTTCATTTACTCTAACTATGAAATACTAACTTTATATTTTATATGTTTTTTTTATTTTTTAAAGTCTATTTTATACTTTGTGTACTTAGAAATATAGTATTTTGTTTTTAATATTACCCACACTCAGGCAGTGCCTTAGTGGGTTTTCATTTCTTGTTTATTACTATATGTTATTATGTTTTATGTTATAATATACTATTAATTTTCTATTATACATTATATGTAAAAAGAAATGAGAATAAATAAAGTTAAAAAAAAAAAAAAAAAAAAAAAAAAAAAAAAAAAAAAAAAAAAAACCTCGTTTGCATCAAAAAGTGAAAATCGAAAAAATGTTTGCTACATCAATTAGCTTTTCTGCCGTCTATATCATTATTCAACCGTAATTAATCAAACGAAAATTATCCTAGAATAATTAAAAATTATATCTGTTTCTTTGTTATGAATCACTCAAACTAAATTAATATTAAAAACCGCATGTATTACACCTAGGATTATAATAGTAAAACAGACGCCGCTGCGAAAACAGAAATGTTCTGACAGGTGCAAACTAAACTTCACTTTTGCATTTGTGTTTAAATCATAAATAACTTTAAATAAGCAGAGAATTCAATAAAGATTGCATTGATACATAATAGAATTTTCATAAAATAAATATCAACAGGATTTTCGAACGCGGTGTCATGATCACTGTGAAAAAATAAACAGAACCGTTGGCATTTCTACTCGGTTGATAGTTTCATTGCAATCGTTTCACTACCATTTATTCATTATCGGTGATAGCATTATCTTAGCTAGCAACTCACGAGCATTCGGGCCGCGGCAAGGTTCAAATATATTCTAATTTATTTTGAAAAGTAGGCGCCCACTGTGTGGAAATTTTGAAGGTGTTAAAGCCGTCTACCCACTTTG
The DNA here is from genome assembly GCA_917563855.2 of Limnephilus lunatus. NCBI lineage: Eukaryota > Metazoa > Arthropoda > Insecta > Trichoptera > Limnephilidae > Limnephilus > Limnephilus lunatus. The sequence continues at coordinate 35,580,114 of OU830594.1, forward strand.
ATAGGAAGTTTTCCATGGGATGGGAAAACCTTAGATTTATTAATTTATTTATTTACGCTCTAGTGGGCTTTACATGAAAAATTTATAAATTGATTACAATAATTATGTGTAAAAAGATAAATGCAGTTGTAGTAATTATAAGAAAACAACACATATTTGAATTATAAAATTTAGTGCAAATTAGAAAAATACTAATACAATGATTCAGTATGATATAAGCTTGAAACAGTATGTAAAAGAAATTCTAACATAAAAAAAGTAAGCTTATAATAGGCCACTTGCATCACATTTTTCAAAAAAATTTCCGGTTTAGGAAAATATTCTAAGACATTCTGTATTTTTTTTTTTTTTAAATCGTATTTTTGAAACCCTGGCGATTTTTTGAAAATTTCAATCCGAAAACTCAGACCATTTTTTATAAACCGGAAATACGGGACATAATTTTATGGGTGCGAAAAACGATAATTACATAGCCGAAAATCATTTAAAAAAATAACGTTTTCCACACGAATAGCAATAAATTGTACGGGGTTCTCTTCGTAACATCTGTAAAAACACCGCCATCTTTATCAAAAAATCAAACCAAAGGATAAGTTCGCATAGAACAAACAATAAATCTAGTGAACGTTAAACGCAAATTCAAAAATTCGCCAGTAATCAAAGTGTTGCCATATAAAAAAAAATTAATCAGTGTGGAATTTTACAAAATTAAGGGAACATAATCGGACACGCGACATTTTCATGTAGTGACGTCACGAGCTCAAATAATGGATTTATTCATTTAAAAATAAAAAAACTATGCATTTCTAAAAATTTTTACTCTCATTTTTGTAATCTGAGTAAAAAAATCTATCCACACGATTTTTTCCAAGTCGAAATGAAATCCATACAAGTGGCCTATTACGATTTTAATTATGTGTGCCATTTTTCAATTTCAGGGACTGAAAAATCAAAAATTAACAAATTTTATTTTGTTCAATATACTGTCCTTTTGTTGAAATATCCTTGTACACGAAAGACACAAAGATAAATAGAAAAATTAGACTTTTTAATACGATACCGTTACCCTCATAAACCATATTCCCCTATCTGATATTTTTTCCATCATCAAAGATAGAATCCGCAATGTTTGGACAGAGTATTGGAACATCGCTAGTCAATCCAAGGGTGCCCACTACGCCTCAATACAAAGGACTATCCCATCAAAACCGTGGTTTCAAAAATTCCCCCATTTTTCCAAAAAAGTAATTTTCTCACTTATTCGAATGAGAATCGGACATTGTTCCGTTCCTTCTCACCTTTTTAAAATTCACATCCTTGACTCCCCAGATTGTACTTTCTGTGGTCTAGATGTGGGAACTTTAGATCACATATTTTTTGGTTGTCCTTCTCTAAATAAATATCCTCTCTTCCATCAAGCGTTATCTAAATTTGCCTCCCCTCCATTCAACATTTCATCTCTTCTAAGTCTGAACTCGACTCCAATATTCCATATAATTCTGAAATTTGCTCATTTGAATAAAATTAATATATAATTTCACCTTTCCTTTCTCTGTAATTTTTAATGGTGGCCCAGAACACCCTTGAAGGGTGAAAGCCAGAAATAATAAAAATAAAAATAAAACGATTTTTTATTGATACACAGGTACGAAAAAATTGGATACATTATTAATAATCTTCTCTTGCTAAATTAATAGCGCAATATACAAGGTGTCCGGAAACTCGTAGTACAAGCGGGAAACTGGGGATTCCCCATCACATTTGGAGTCAATTTTGTGGTATAACTTTTTTGATTTTAGCTTTCGTTTTCAAGAAAATCGAGTCAGAAGTTGATTTTTTTTTTGGTCAAATTCTTGTAAATTATTACCGACGATCATAGTACCTAACTAATAAAAACAATTTAAAAGAAAACCAAACAAAGAAATCGGTATTTAAAGCATAATTTTGAAATTGCCCATCAATTAATTCAATATAAAAATAAAATGTTCGCTCGTTCCACGGTTAAAACACAGCTGTTACTAGATATTCGCAGCTTCTGTTAAAATAACAATGCAAAATTAGCTCTATCTCCTTCTACGCTAGGTACAATCAACACATGAAAGAAGAGACGAGATAGCGTTTTCGATATTTCGTAAACAAGTACCATACGGACGAACTAATAATTAAAGGGCTCTCCACACGGCACTGCATGCAGGGAATCTGCCGCAGAGTCCCTGCAAATTGGGTGGGTAGTAGTCAGAACCGCCTGCCGTATTATTATTTACCCTCTTCGAATTCTATGTCGGGTCAGCCGCAGAGGGTCCGCCTCCAACTTGTAACCAATCTGCCGGAATGGACGTGTTACGACACGTCGTTGACAGCGACTTGTACCAGTACAGCGATTAGGATATACATATTATTATTTTACTCATCATGCTTGAAAAGGAAAAAGAAGTTTGGGTAGAAATTTTTGATTTATACAAGGACCTTCGATGCTTGTGTGATATTTCCGACAAAAATTATTTGTGGCGAGACCTAAACCATAGATTTTCAACGTGGGCGATAAGGGGGCGACAATTCAGGGGGGCGGTACAATTAAAGGAGAAAATTGAGGGCGTTTCAGACTTTCAGGGGGGCGGTAGGAGACCCAGAGAAACCCATCCCACCATATCCCATTAGGGGCCATCCATTCACAAAAATAATTTCCCTATCCCATTACGCCCCCTCCGTTGCGGCAAATGTAGCCCCATCGTGATATCCCGTTACGCCCCCTTCGTCGTGGTGGTGGTGTTGTACCGTTACGTCCCCTCCGTTGTGGCAAATGTAACCCTGTCGTCGTATCCCATTACGCCCCCTATTGCTGTTTCGCATAGGGGGCGCTAGGATAAAAATATTCTTAAAGTGGGCGGTGGGCAAAAAAAGGTTGAGAATCCATGATATAGGTTCTCAAAGTGGGCGAAAACGCCCCCTTGGGTGTTTATCAGACCTTCAGGTGGGCGGTAGAATACAAGGAGAAAATTGGGGGGCGTTTCAGACTTTCAGGGGGGGCGGTAGGAGACCCAGAGAAACCCATCCCACCCTATCCCATTAGGGGCCATCCATTCACAAAAATAATTTCCCTATCCCATTACGCCCCCTCCGTTGCGGCAAATGTAGCTCCATCGTGATATCCCGTTATGCCCCCTTTGTCGTGGTGGTGGTGGTGTACCGTTACGCCTCCTCCGTTGTGGCAAATGTAACCCTGTTATGGTATCCCATTACGCCCCCTATCGCTGTTTCGGATAGGGGGCGCCAGAAATAAAAATATTCTCAAAGTGGGCGGTGGGAAAAAAAGGTTGAGAATCTGTGATCTAAACGGTGCGGTGTTAGAAATAATACAACACCACTTTTTAAATTCGAACCTAAAAGTTAACCTCAAAATAATAAAAAATGTACACCTTTAAGAAACTTAAGTTTCCGACCACAATCTGAAAAAAAAAAATTGAAATTGTGGGAATTTTTTAATTAATTTTATGCAAGAAACGACATAAAATGAGTGGTTAATAATATTTATAATAAATTTGCCTAATAAAATAAGCTTGTGTTTTTATTTTTTTTCGTTATCGGTAATTTTAGTTAGAAAAATACGTAAGGTGGGTCATTTTTAAAACTTTTTTCATTTAAATTGTTCCATATTGTACCAACCTTTTCTCATTTTTTCTATTGTTACCGTTGTCTATGTTTATTATTAGTCCTATGTCTGTTATTTTTCCTTGACACCATGTTCTATGTCTATTATTTAAAAATTAGTATTATTAAAACCCCGAAGAAATAAGCGTTGCTTACGAAACATTCGGTTTTTATAAACAATAAAAATGGTAAAAACTAAATAATTTATTCATTTGGATTTTTTAATTTTGCGTGCCAAAATTTTATAATTCAAAAATTAAAGATGTAATTAGGGTGTAACAGCACGTACCCGAGAGATTTTAACCAGAGATACCCGAGCTTATTTGGAGTAAAAAAAATTAAAGTCATTTTGAAATTTAAAGTCATTAAAGTCAGACTAACAAAAACTAAGAACTCTCTGCAAATTGGGTTGCTCCCTGCTTGCTTGCTTGTAGGAATGCCTGCTTGAAGTGACTACAAATCGGGTCGTGTGGAAGGCCCTTAAAACATGTCCGCTCTTTATAAAGTACTTCCTTGCTTTGTTTGGGCAGGTTCGGGCAGGTTCAAGGTTAGTTCCCGCTGTCACGCGTTTGATTGAGGTCGTTGACATCTTTTAACCGTTTTGTTAATTAAACTTTAAAACAAAGTGTGTTTGTGAATTATTTTGTGTCATTTTCATATTTTAACGTTAATTATTGTGTAGTACAATGGAATAATACCAACGCAGAATATTATTACATGTTAATGTATTTTTTATGATGTGCATAGTGTTTTAAGTTTTTGGATTACCTTTCCTTGGAACATTTCCTCGTAATGTAAGTAGGTTAACACCTATGCTAATAATTTCTCTCACAAGGGTTGTTCGAATTGGTCCAGTACTAAGTAAAGTAGCGTGTATACTTTATTTGCTGAAAATCGTTCGTATTGCTTTCAAGTAGAGTACATTTTTGCCCGCCGCCCGTTTCAAATTTAAAATTTATTAACCCTTAAGTAGCCGAAAAAAATCATTTTTTATTTCTTTTTTTAAATTTTAAATGTAAAATAGAAAATCTTTACCTATGTTTATTTGGGTTCTCTATGTGATGTAGGTTCACCAGTTTTCCGCTTGTACTACGAGTTTCCGGACACCGTGTATAAATAAATAAATATTTCTCATCTTAATTCTTTGAAAATATATTTTTTTTTTTCTAAAAGTCAAATCTCAACATTATGGTCACCCTACATGCTTTCATTGTAATGTAGAAAATCATCGCCTTCAGCTAATTAGGTACTAATTATACTCACAATCTGCATGAAACATATAACAATATTGTTCTTCAATAACTGTATTATTTTGTGTTATTTTATTAAATTGTAGAGTTGTTAACCTCAATATAGGCTTGACCTAGTGAGGTTATAAACTGAATTGTTAACATTAGTCCTAGTTACCATGTAAATAAATAAATAAATAAATAAATAAAAATTGCTAAATTAAAAACTTGTTGTGCAAATGTTGCAAAAAATTGATCTTAGGAGAAAAATGTTTAGTTCCTTAATTTTTGATGATTATATGCAAATTTTATAAAAAATGTTTAATTTTCATGAATAAGGGATTAAACTATCTATTTCCTTCATATAAAATACTAATATTGACATATATAGAATACTAATATGTACAATAATCCATCTATATGGGTAAAATATACCTGGTAACAATGGCTGTATTCTGTTTGGTCGCCACAACCGCGCCGGGTTAATAATATAAATTTTTAATAATAATATTAAACCTTTACGTTATTAATGTTGTTTATTTTGATATTATTATTATTTGAACAAAGTTTAATTTTTTATGAAACATAATACAAATACAATTTTCTGGTAAAAAAAACATCTCACTCTTTTGAACACTTTTTTTCTCTCAAAAACTCACTCCCTCAGGGGTTATGCAACAGTCTGTTGAAGAGGTAGAACTACCTTTCCCCCGGAAGTGTGTTAAAATGAATGTGAAAAGATTCTTTATTAAATTTATAATTTCATCGAGAATCCATCAGTTCCAGTTCATGCTCGTAAGGACGGATGTAATCACAAAGAAAATTAAATTACATTATTTTGTATAATAATTACTGGTTGTTTGGTATAATGATGGTAACTTTTGAATCAACGGTTAAACTTATCCATTCTAGGCTGGAAAATATAATACGGCAGCAGCGAGAACTGAAGCAGACCATCAAAACATTCTACATCGGCACTGATGAAGATTTGAAAACAGAAATAGGTCAGTATCATGCGTATCTCCAAATCACTACAGTCTTATGTGTACATACACAGATCATGGGAGCTAGGACCCTTGGAGAGTCTTGGTCTCCAGCTGTTTCCCTTCAGTTTGTTGTATTTAGGTTTATTAAGAGGGTAGCAGGACAATCGATTTTGTCGAAATTCGCTATAATAGTTTAATTTTTGGTCGCTTGTGTCGCCCTCATCGCACTTTAAGTCAATTCTGCCAAAATTTATTGTAAATGGTTACTAAAAATGGATTTGATACTAGTATCCGCTCGTAAAAATCCGAAGTTACACGATCATTCCCGACCACAAATTAAATATAGGCAAACATCTTGGCCGACAACTTGGTCGTTTTCGTTTGTCGCTGGATTTCTATTTTTCCCCATAACGTGGGGAAATTTCCCTCGAGATTCCCTATTTCGAAGAATTAATTAAAAAATATTATTTGAACACCTTTTTAAAGACTTACGGAAATTCACGATTCAAGAAGTATAATTTTAGAAGTAAATCGTGAGCTGTTTATGTGGTTTAACGCTACAATCTATATATATATATATATATTTTTTAATTTAAAAAATATCAATGACAAAAGTTAACCAAGTTCTATAAAAAATGGTATGTTCTCAATATGAAAAATATTAGAGACATATTGATTTATTTTACATGTGAATCGATATTCCCACATTTTACAAGTAAACTAATTTTCCATAAATACGGGAATTTTTTCGGCCAACTGTCAACCCAGAACAACACCTGCATGTTGAACACTCAACACGCCTCGCGATGAATTCTGCGGAGGCCAGTTGAATAGTCCCCAGGGCGTCACAACATGGAAATATAAAACGATTGAAAAATATAATTGTTTATTTAAAAGTTAAATTTGTTCACATTAAGTAGTCGTTATATATATTTTATTATCAACATTGTTATTATTTCCTATGAAATAAAGGTATTCTGCTGTGTAAGCTGTATAATAATGACTTATTATATCACACTATCATCATCACTATATCATCTTAAGGAATGCTGTGTGGGGGATTTTTTTAGGGAAAAGAAGGAGAGGAACTTCTGGGAAGGAAAAAGGTATTAGGGGTGGGTAGGAATCTGGGGGTCAGTGTATTCAGGCGTAACGAACGTATGAATCCATCCCTTCGACCGCGGTGCAAGGCGATGGGTCGAGAGATTCACAGTATGGAAGATCTAGTATCTAGGATGAACGAAGTATGTATGAAGAATTAGTTAGCGATGAATGTAAGTAAGTCTAAAGTCATGGTATTTAAAAGAGAGAATACGAAAACAATGTGCAACATAGTTGTGAATGATGAATACTTGGAACAGGTGGATGAGTTTGTGTATTTGGGAAGTGTGTTTACGAGAGATGGGAAGGCTTGTAGAGATATTGAAAGAGGGGTGAATGCAGGTAACTCTATTAATGGAGTACTGATGTATGGAACTGGCAGAGAAAGGATGAAAGTAGACTGAATGCTGTAGAATGAGATCCCTGAGGAGCATGTGTGGTATGTATGATCGTGTGAGAAACGTGGAGATGCGCATACTGACGTAAACTTAATGAGTAAGATTAAGAAAGGAACGCTCCGATGGTTTAGGCATGTAGAGCAAATGAACGAGGAAAGGAGTGTAAGGATAATATAAAACGAAAATGTTAATGGTAGAAGAAGTCGGGGACGCCCAAGAAAGACATGGCACGACCAAGTGGATAAGATACTTGAGTCGGACCATGTCAAGAGTCAGAATAATAGAAAAGCATGCACGAGACGACGTATGAATGTGAACGTGGCAAGGAGTGTGTACCAAGACAGAGTTGATTGGCGGTCCATCCTCCCTGCCTACCCCTGCGGAAAAACGGCGTGATGGTTATTTAGTAAAGTTAGTTAAATTATGAATAATAATAATTATCCATTTATTTGCACAGCCCTATTTCGTGTGAAACTTGACACTCGCTTTTAAATAATATAATAATTTAAAAGAAGAATGAAATACATACCTACTTCGAAAAAGTAAGACGTGACGGAAATTTATTTATTATAAACGCACTGATGGGGTTTTACAAAGTGTATAATATTTACATGGTTTATATGAGAAATCGTTAAATATTATACAGTTAGGTACAGTTCTGAATCTCAACTAGGTATTTAAAAATAATAATTGGATTATTTGTATAATGCCGTATTAGTGAAAAATCACCCGTAGGGCGCTGATTCACTTGATTGTGCCATTTGACGGCCGGCGTAGCATAGCGGTAAGACGCTTAACTCGCACACCGAAGGTCGCGGGATTGAATCCCGGCGTGGCAAATAAATTTTATTTGATTAATTTGTGTTATTTCACAATTTATTCATTTAAAAATAATATATATAGTTTATTTTCGGCACGTTCCAGAGTGGAAGATACTCGCTATATCGCCCTGGTGTAAGACACCATTCAGAATGGAAATGTTGCTTGAAATGGCATTACTGGCATTAGCCGTGTTTGGTGACCAGATCTGAATAGCCAGGTACTTCCCCACCTTCCACTCCCCTATCTCCTTCCCCTCCCCACTACCCTCAGCATCACAACTCACAACATACCCCAATTGGGGATGCCATAGTCTCACTGGCTTCAGACGGGAGCAGTTGGGACTCTTGTGTGGTATTCATGTAAAAATAAAATTCTCCTCCCGACTTCTTCTACTAAACACGTTCACCTTGTTCCTTCTCATCACACTCTTTTCTTCATTCATCTGCTCTATAATGCATTCATAATTAAAGAAACTAAGTAAAAATGGTCAAAAGGAATAAAACTTCCGAATACTAAAAACTAATTCAAGTTTCATATATTATTGTTTACAAGCAATGGCAGTTTTGCCTACCAAAGTCATCGCCAAATCAACAATTGTTGCCGGTACCCATATAATTAAAATCATTAAAAATATCTAGCAGAACTTAATTAACGGTAATTGATTTCAATGATAACATAAATTTTTTTTTTCGAAAACCCACATATAAAAATAAACATAAAAGCAGTTAAAGATTGATTCGTAAAACCGAGTGATCACTGTATTCATACCGATATTATTTTTTTGCACACAAACAAGGCAATATGTAGGAAGGTACAAGTATATGACCGTACGTGTCCTTGCCACTATCGTTTTAGAATATCTTTTTGACACGCTTCATTTACTTTACCCGTTCTAATTCGGCGGTGGATTTTCTTCCTTCCAGAGCATACGTATTCTGTACAAGAACCAACACCTGCATATATTCTCAATACTAGTTTACAGAACAGAGCGTCGCGAAACCACTTATTGTGGCGACTGACAATCGCGGAATGAAGAGCAGTTTAAAATACGATCGTTTTTATCTCTTTTGTGTACAGTTAAAAATTGAATATTACCAAATAAATCGTAAAATTATTTTTATTTTTTTATTAGTTTGGATTGTTTAAATATTGTTTTAATACACAATTTTTTTTTTTTTCAAATACTTGTTTTTTAATACATAAAATCGATTTTAAAGTACATTGATTTACGTAGTTTTTAAAAATAGTTTTACATCACTATTTACGCATTTTATAAAAAAATGTGAATGTGGTGGTATAGGTTGATATATTTCCTATAACATTATATTTTTCAATTTTTTTTTTCTTTTCGTATATGACGACAGATGGAAAACATTCAGCGGTACAATGACGATTTTTTGAAAAATGATCTTTTATAAACACTCACAAAGTAAGGAGAGATATTTTTTTTAATATTTAATTTTAGCTTGTGGCATAGAAAATACATGTATCTAAAAAAATATACTAACAAACTTCTTTTTTTTGAGATGCTGTTATCGACACAGATGACTTCGAAAATACGAAAAAATACGCAAAAATACGAAAAAAAACATTGAATATTGAAAAATCCCTCGTGGGCTCTTAAATAAGAAACCTCTTTTGTGCTGCCCCCGTCCTAGTTTTATAAACCTTGTTATGGAAAGTTTTTAAATATTTGGTTTAACTCATTGATATTTGCAAGAGGAACGTTATGAATTTATGGGTTAATTTATCCCAAATGATTTGTCTGAATATTGCAGATACATTTGCGAGCAACCTGCGTGACAAAGAGAACCAGATCGAAGACTCCATAAGGAAGCTGAATTCTCTGAAGAACCAAGATGCCGAGACTGCCAAGAAGATTTCTTCCTTAGAGATCAAGAAGAGCGAACTCTTCACACTGGAAGGGCAGCATCAGGAAAAAATTTCCTCCAGGAATAATCAGATTTTGAGGGCTGCTGAATTTGCAGGTAAAATTTATCTATTTGTATTTTATAAATGGTACGGAAATGGCATTGATCGTATAGACCAGATCTGAATGTCCAGTTACTTCCCAACATTTCTCTTCCCATTTCCTTTCTCTTCTCAATTTCTTCAGCCTCACAACATACCCCAAATTGTTGATGACTTAGACCCACTGATCCGGGCAGTTAAAACTCTTGTTCGGTAATCACATTAAAAAAATGTTTAATCATCAAACTATGTTATATATAATGCGTTAAATAAATCCTATGTACTGAGAGTTGTAGCCTCTCTTTTTCTTAAATTATAAATGCGCAATGCTGTTGAATTGGTAGGCAACTTTGTTCTGGAGCCAGTAGAGTATGCAGACGTCAAAACCCCAATACTTTGTTAGGTTTTGAACCTGCAGGGTAAGGGAGGCCATTGCCAAAGTCCTTACTTATATGTCAAAGAAATCATCCCCATCTCACTTTTTTCACATTTTTACACTTCAATGTGGAACAACCGCAAAGTCAATCATTGCTGCATCATTTTTCCATGAAGACTGTTACAGAATAATGAATTGAATTAATCTTTTCTTCCATAATAGAGTTGGAGATCTCTGGTGACATAGAAGATGAAGATGAAGCCGGGAGGGTGATGGACCGTATCGAGAAGAAGCGAAGGGCCCTCGCCAAAGAGCTCAAAGACTTCCGCGAGAAATGTGAAGCGGATGTGAAAGATCTACAGAAGAACGTTGACAGTTGTAGGGATGCCTCTGTAAGTAGACTTTTGCCTAAGCATGCTATGGCCTTGCGTCGCGTCGTATCGTAGAAATAGCGTAGGAAGGATGACATTTAAATCTCTGAATTATATAATAGGTACCATCGACGAGGTTTGTCATCCACTGATTAAAGAAATAATATGTACAAATGCAATGGGATTACAATTAGATAAATTTGAACTTTTTTTTTTTAATAGGCAATTCACCCTAAAGAGAGTGCTTTGTGAATTTGAAATTTGAACAAGTGTTAATTAATTAATTAATTAAATTAATTAATTTTTTTAAATCGCTGTCTCCTGAATTTATTTTCACATTAATACCTAAATTCATAATATTTTTTGTTATTTAAATAAAGTACGATAATTATTTCATAATAATTTTATTTACTAGTAATTTTTATAATAATAACTAAATAATTTCCTCCTCCCACTGCTTATTATTATTTTTTTCTACAGGTACTTACTTATTTGTCTATTTTTTTTGTCTTAATTTTCAGTATCCTGATGAAGAAACCTTTGGTTTTGAAACATGTTGATAATTTTTATTATTATTATTAAAAATAATGGCGTCAACCAAGTTGGTTATTTTCATTTAAAGAAAGGAATATAAGCGTGTTTATGACTGCACAAATAGAACAAAAATGCAAGATGATTGAGTGAATTTAATGCTTTAGAAAGAGTCAAGAGTCAGAATAGAGTGAGCTTGACTGTAGATGATGCAAGGAGAAATGGGTATGGCATTCAATCTGCAATGAACATAGTTCTTCCAAAAAGTTGTCACATTTATCAGAACATTATTTTTGAAAACTACAAAATTATTAATTTGATTTGACTTATAAGCTTTTATTTCACTTCCAACAGGCACGTCACAAACAAAAAATAATCTGCAGAAAACAGGAGACCCAGGACTTGGCTAAGAAGGTGGATAAACTGAAGAGCGAGATTAACATAGCTAACCAATCCAAGAGCAAACTGGACAAAATTCAAGCTGATTTAGCTTTAGCCGAACGGTTAGTTGAGAAATATTTTATACAGTACTGTCTCAGTAATCTGCCGCTCGATTATCCGATAACTAGGTACATAATATAATCCACCATTATTTTTATTTGTTGAAAGCACATAATCAAGCTTTATAATTCGCTGGTATTCATACGTCATATTCAGTAGTCAACCGCATGCCTACACTCGAGTGCCAAGCTTTGTACACCGATTGGTCGGCTTGTATGATTAATTTATCTGTAAAACAACCAATCAGGCGTAATCAACGATTGTTGTTTTCGAGTTTGCTTTACAACATTCTATTCACGTTTATAACCCCTCAGGCTAATTTGTTCGCTTTTTAGAACTCATATAGGTCTCATAGAAATTGTTGTGTCTCCCTTACTATCATGGTTAGAATATGATGTAAACGGTGTTAGAAAGAGAAAACAGCACGCTTTATATTCAAATCTAAAAGTTTACTGAATTTATTTTAACGTTAGTTGTTATTTTATTTTATTTTTTTCTTTATTTATTGCTTTGATGGTTACATAATATATACCACGATATGCATGACAACATAGTAAAACTATTGTAAATAATTAAAACGTTAAAATGTACACCTTTAAGAAACCAAAGTGTCCGGCTGCAATTTGAAAAAAAATTATGATACTGGGAATTAATTATTTTTACATGAAATGACAAAAAAGTGAGTTGACGATAACGTTTATGATACATTTATCTTATGAGTGTTTTTATTTTTTTTCATTTTCAGTATTTTTAGAGTTTGTTTATTTGGAAAGTATGTTTACGAGAGATGGGAAGGCTGATAGAGATATTGAAAGGAGGGTGAATGCAGGTAACTCTATTAATGGAGGACTGAACGCCGTTGACACCAACAAAAAACTGCCCAAAGAAGCAAAGCTAGAGTGCTGGTAACTACCCTAATGTATGGCAGTGAGGCATGGAACTGGCAGAGGATGGATGAAAGTAGACTGAATGCTGTAGAAATGAGATCCCTTAGGCGAATGTGTGGTAAAACCATGTACGATCGTGTGAGAAACGTGGAGATCCGCAAAGAATGCAAGGCTGATGTAAGCGTGATGTGTATGATTAAGAAAGGGACTCTCCGATGGTTTGGGCATGTAGAGCGAATGAACAAGGAAAGGAGTGTATGGAGAAAGTATGAATGTGAATGGTAGAAGAAGTCGAGGATGCCCAAAAAAGACATGGCACGACCAAGTGAATCAGATACTTTAGTCGAACCATGTCAAGAGTCAGAATAATAGAAAAGCGTGTATGAGACGTTGTATGAATGTAAACGAGGCAAGGAATGTGTGCCAAGACCGTGTTGTTTAGCGGTCCGTCCTCTCTGCCTACCCCTGCGGCGAAACTGCGTGATGGTTAGTTAGTTAGTCAGTATTTTTAATTACTGGACAGTAAGTTTAAGTTCTGACGTTCATGTTAATCCATGAGAAATAGTTAGGATGCTGGCGAATTCTTCAGTTAATGTTTTGTTATTACATATATTGTCTGTCTCTGTGTTTTATCATAAATAATAATATTAATAAAATAAAAAGTAAGACACTAACCGGGACTTACCCGGTTTTTGGGGTGGCATATTAAGGTTAAACGTCATGTACGTTATAATCTACGTATTCACAGATGGCGCCAATCAAATTATTTCAGGTTTTTAATGCTTTTTGCACGTTACGTTTTAAAATAAAGGTAAATTAATTGTTCGGGATTTTACATATTTAATTAGAATATAAATAAATAGTTTTGTGCATAAACAAACCCAAATCTCTGAAGAAAGGCTGAAAAATACAATATTGGATTGAGTCACCGATACAAAATTGAATTTTTCAGCCCTTCTTGAAAGATTTGGGTTTGTTTATGGACAAAACTATTTATTTATATTCTAATTAAATATGTACGATCGCGAACAATTAATTTAGCTTAATATTTTAAAACGTAACGTGCAAAAAGTATTAAAAACCTAAAATAATTTGATTGGCGCCATCTGTGAATACGTAGATTATAACGTATGTGACGTTTAACCTTAATGAGATGTATTTACTTATTTAAAAAAAAATGTTTTGGTCCTGTTTTGTATAATCTGTGTAGTATTGTTTATGTAGTATTCTTGTTCTTTTGCAGAAACTTGGAAAGCATTTCTGGTGAATGTGATGTGTCAGCTCTGCAAGATTCCATCAACACTGATGATGCTATTATCACTCAATTTGAGAAGGATCTGGAGGAACTGAATCAAATGGTAAACATATTTGACTATAAGGAGAAGATAACGGGATTTTTTTCTAAGTTTGATTTGGATTCTGAATAGCAAACTTCCCCTGCTTAATTTAACTTGCATTTCTTCATCTTTTATTAGCACTATCAGATACATAAATAATCCACTCCGATATATATATATATATTTTTTTTTTTTTTTTCTTTATTCATTATATAATTTGTGTACAGTTTTACAGGTGATTCGACTACCACGCTAGGGACATGCCCGTATTATGGTAGTCGAATTATGAATATATAATTATATAAATGTAAGAATTGTTTGGCGAATATGCACTTGTTACGTCTTAAACGAAATGACAGATTTATAAAAACTTTATGTTATTTCTGCTTCACAATTAAATCTCTATAAATGAAACATTTCTGAATGTAGCCGAATACTAAAAACTGTTTTTGAAAGGTTACGAAATAAGCTTTCAAATTGTTATATTACAAATAAATATTTTTTATTTATTTTATACACTTTACAAATACAAGACAAAAAGTCCCGATAAACTACTTTTTAGCAGTTTGTCTAACGGGTTCTTTACGTTAAAGATCTTATTATAGTGATTTAATAGTTACATTTTTACAATTATATAAAATAAAATTTAATTTTTTCAGAAATATAGATAAAAATAAATTTTTGAAAACATAAATAACATTTTTAAAGTCTTTAGTATAATATGTCATTGTAAGCTAATACAAATTAATTCTTTCAATAAACCAAGTCTTCAGTAAATTCGTCAATTGTTTGTTTTGGGCACAGTTTTTAATTTCAGCAGGTAACATATTTAACCACTCCGATACATCGCGAATATGCACTTTTTACGTCTTAAACGACATGTCAGATTTACGAAAACTTTATGTTATTTCCGCTTCACAATTAAAGCTCTATAAATGAAACATTTCCGAACTTAGCCGAATACTAAAAACTGTTTTTGAAAGGATATGAAATAAGCTTTCAAATTGTTATGTTACAAATAAATATTAACATTTGTAAACATTAAAATTTAGAATGCAAACATAAAAAAAATGAAAAAATGACTCGCGTGATGTTTTTATGTGAAAACGGTAATAAAATCACGGATTATATAAAAGACAATATTAATTCTATCTTATAAATGTATAATAAACAATTTGGTCACCTCGCTTTTTTATCATTTCATACAAGAATATTTAATAAAAAATAACGATGTCGAACAGTGGATAGGCAATTTGGCGGTCTATCATGTATCTGACAGAAAAGATTTTTTTATCTATTTCTATGGACATCTTGAATAGTGATGGGTAGCTTGATTTATTATGGAGCTTCTCCTTTTTGTTTTAGGGATGTCACTAGAACAATAACGGAGTTATGACGATTTCTGTATAAACATACGCGTTGACGTGTAAACACGCTTATTGTACTTAACTGATGTCGGCATATTAACGTGTATATCTGCTTATGTTGCTGAGTGGTTAAACAACTGGGAATCATGTAATTTAAGGTTCTTTGTCCATATTTATTTGTATGTTCAGGTACAATTAGCCCTTCATTAAAGTTAAAACGAGTATTATCGTTGTGTTCCAGCCTGTTTATATATAAAGGATTATTCATGTACTGAAATATAATTTTGTACCACAGAATTGCTCTCACTGAAAGAACTTTGAGACTCTGATAAAAGTATGGAATATTATGCCTTTCTTTGTATAAATTTTTTTTCAGCTAATAATTTAACCAGTGAATTTTGCACTGATTGAACATGATCTATATTTGTTTTACAGGAAAATCCCCAAGCTGTTATTCCATACCTTATAACAGATTCAGCTAGAGATAAATAAATTATTCCTAGTGTTCAGATAGGAACAAAAATTTTTAGTTTATACAATCTGCTCACAATTGATCTTAGTCGTGCACAAACTTTGTTTATTTGTATATCCCACTTGAAAAAGCAATCAATAATAACACCTAAATAAACATATTCTTTAACTAGTTCCATATTTTCACATGTACACGTTGCAGGAATACCATTGTGTAAGCAATTTGATTTTTTTTTTTATTCAGAGAAAGATACATAAATTACAATAAATTCAATATAATAATTAATTACATAATATGTGTACATATTTGATTTATCCTCATAAAAAGCAGGGCTTGTGTGTATGGGGGTGTTATTATATTGGTTTAATTGTTTTATTTTTTATATTCAGTTCAAATTTTCGGTATAATTTTTAAGGTGAGTTTTAAATTTTTTGATATTACTGTTCATGTTTCTGATTTTTTCAGGAAGTGAATTAAAAAATTTTACTCTAAGATATTTATGACTTAACTGTCCTAGTGTTTTTTTACATTTTGGAGTAGGAAGTATTGATGTTTGTCTAAGATTTTTGTTGTTTTAAATGGTGCAACTTTATTTTGAATATTATCTTTATAAATTTATGTATGTGTCTTTATTTCAGGTGTAATATATACCTTAACATTAGGGGATCTTTTATGTAACAATTTAGTTTTTTTGGCATTTATGATTAAGCCAGAGTCATGAGACCACTTTAAGAGTTCAATGTAGTCTTTTTGTAAAAGATCTATACAAGTTTGCAAATCACTGCTAGAAATCACTAAAGCAATATCGTATCCGTACCGTATCGTATCGTATCGTATCCGCGTATACAAAGTGCTTTACATTTCTAAAAATTAATTTAATAAAAGATACATATATACAGTAAAACCCTCTTAAGAAGTTTTCCAAGGGACCGGAAAAAACAAACTTCTTAAGCAGGAAAACCTTATATGCGGGAAAAATTGGGCCAATATTGAGCCGAGGGACCGAAAAAACCA
This sequence comes from Limnephilus lunatus, assembly GCA_917563855.2. Taxonomy (NCBI): domain Eukaryota; kingdom Metazoa; phylum Arthropoda; class Insecta; order Trichoptera; family Limnephilidae; genus Limnephilus; species Limnephilus lunatus. The sequence continues at coordinate 35,597,125 of OU830594.1, forward strand.
AACTTCTTAAGCCACGAAACGTCTTAAGAGAGAACTTCTTAAGAGGGTTTCACTACAGAATTGGACCTAATATGGAACCTTGAGGAACGCCGGCAAAAAACTTCTTTTTTTTACTTAAAAAGTTTAAGAGTTTTAATTTCATGCATCGGTTGTGTAATTTTCAAAAAGTTTTAGTAGTTTTCCTCGTATTCCTATAATTTCTAGTATTTTAAGTAATTTACCATGATCAATAGTATCAAAAGCTTTCGAATAATCTATAAATAAGACTAATGTATGTTTTTTACAGTTTAATTCATTATTTATCATGTTGGCAAATTTTTGAAGCAGCAATTCTGTACTCTTTTCTTTTTGGAAACCGTATTGATTAGTATCTATTATAGAAAAATCTTCTAAATATTTTATTAATTTTATTTGAATATATTATTCAAGAATTTTTTCTAGAGATGGCAAGATACTAATTGGTCTGCAGTTACCCAATACAGTGTGGTCACCTCCCTTATATATAGGTCTTATGATACTACATTTTAAGTCATCGGGAATTTTTGCTTGAAATAAGATTCTGTTTATAGAATGGGTTATAATTGGACCTAGGATTAAAATATGTTTTTTAATATCGCTCATTCTGATACTATCAATTCCTGGAGAAGAACTCTTCATTTGTCTAACAATGCTTTCTATATCCGCCGCTGTTGCCCTCGGTAGGTACATGCTTTGAGGCATCGCCTCTGGTTCAAATTTAGTTGTCTTATGGTTTGCACTTATGTAACATATTGTAAACACTTTCAGAGAAATAATCAACAAAATCATTAATTAAACCTTCTTTTGTTCGACCTTTCATCAGATATTTAGAAGCATTTTCATCACAGTCATTTTTACATTTAGTTCCTAAAATTTTATTACACTCCTCCCATGTTTTTTTTAAGTCTTGAAAATAGTTTTTGAATTTATCATTATAGTAGAAGTTTTTAATTTAACTAATAATTTATTTAACACATTTCTAAAACATTTATATTCTTTCTCGTAATATTTGTTTGTTGGAGAATTTTTCCAGCGTTTATATAAATTATCTCTTTTTTTAATTTTACATAAAACATCGGAAGATATCCAATCGTTTTTCGCATAAGGCCGGGTTTTGGATTTTTTACTTATCACAATTGTGCTATTTTTATGCAAGTCATCAAAATGGTTTTGAAATTTTGAGTAAATAATAGAACAGTCATTTTCTTCTAAAAGTGAATTCCAATCATAATTTTAGATATTATTGTCGATATGTCTCTGCGAAAGAATCGTTATATTTTCAGTTTTGTTCAAGTTTACTTGTTCTATAGAATCTAACTGAACATTAATAGCCGTGGTGTGGTGATCGGCAATGTTATAATCACATACGCATGAGGAAATTGAACTCACACCTGTGAAAGCTCCAGCGGATTGTCTTCCGCTAATCTTTACAAAAAAATGATCGATACACGAGCTGTTTATTTTCTGTTGAACTATCACTTCTCTTGTTACATCATCTATACATTTTATTAAATAATTATTTGTAAGGATATTTTCATAAGTTATTATGACAAAACAATACTTATTCTATTGTATAAATGTACAATTTAGTCACCTCACTTTTTTATCATTTCATACAAGAATATTAAATAAAAATTAACAATGTCTAGCGGCCCGTAGGCAATTTCGCGGGTAAAATATGTATGAACCGTGTATCTGACAGAATAGGTCTTTTTTGTATTTGTATGGACAACTTGAACAGTGATGGGTAGCTTGATTTATTATGGAGCTTCTACTTTTTGTTTTAGGGATGTCACTAGAACGATAACGGAGTTATAACGATTTCTGTGGAAACATACACGTTGACGTGAAAACAAGCTTATTGTACTTGACTGCTATTGTCATATTAACTTGTATATCTGCTTACGTTGCTGAGTGGTTAATTAACACAAGCTTGGTGGCGATTGGATTAAGCTTGAGTTTTGTGCCGCCAGCTAAATGGATAGAGTTGAGATGTCGAGAGACAAATTTGAAATTGTGTACATATTTTGGCTTAGATCACGTATAGATGTATTTGGCTGCATCACGTATAGATGTTCATGGCAGCATACAGGTTAAAAATAGTTATGAATCTATGTAATTGACACTTTAATGTAATCACTATCCCTTGACTATTATAATCTTGTAAACATTTTGACTGCTGTAGAAATTTATGTTAAAGATGTTTGTATGATTTTGGCAAAATTGATAGCAAGAAGTCTCAGATGCCTGAGGAGCCATGGTGTGTAAGCAGGAAACATTTTCTAACACCCAATATTAATCGTGGTGAACTTTACTAAAGAGACTGGGCTACTGTCAAAGTAATGAGGTCAAAAGTGGGAACTAATCAGGGAATAAGGGTCTATGGCTTGAGTGCTAGTGTGAACTATGTCTAACAGTGTGAACTATGTCTAACAGTGTGAACTATGTCTGAATCAATAATATGTCAATTTATAATATGATTTTGGCAATTTTTTTAACAAAACGTGGAGATAATTGATATTAACCCCTCAGGCCTCCCCGCCTCCGGCATATTCTGTCAGGAAGTCAGTATTTCAGCTTTGCAATAAAATAAAAACATGAAATATTTCTGAACTTATCCGAAAACTAAAAACTGCTTTTGAAAGGCGATGAAATTATGAACTTTAAAAAACTTACGTACTTTATTATTAGAATATGTAAACAAACATGTTAGAAATATTAAAATTTTGAATTTAATAAGTCAGGTACGCCTCATACGTCATTCGTATGTCTGGCCATGTTATATTTTTGTGAAAATAAGCTTATGACTTAAAAAATCTATTCTTTCTTGAGTCTGTATGTAACACTAATACACAAAAAAATCATCACTCTTAAACTTGTAACTTCAAACTGACTTGGTTCAACTCGGTGCTGTCAATTTTCAATCACGTTACTCAGTATATTATTATATTATGTATATTAAGTAATATCTTTATTATTTTTCTGGACTTCATCATCTAAATTTTTTTTTCAGATAACGAAAATGCAGGCCCAGCACGCCAAGCAGACTGCCATTAACTTGCAGAAAGAAGAGTTGGGGAAGAAGGAAAAGACGGCAACTCGTTACAAGAATAAAAACAGGGACGTGATGGTGGAAGTTCTTGGCCGGCTGCCGGATAAGAAATACAAAGAGACGTTCCAGAATTGCCAACAGCAACTCAAAAATGAAGTTGACCAGCTCAATAAAAACCTCAAATTGAAGCAGCATGAGGTAAAAATCATTGCTTTTTGTAATAGTAAAGGACCTTCCAGGGGTAAACTTTAAAATTATTACAATCACACATTTTTTTTAATCAACCTTCATAGTGCAAAAAGAAGAAAGACCAGAAAAATTATAAGATTATACAAGTCAACAAAACAAAATAAAAAAAACTATAACTAACTAACCATCACACCGTTTCCCCGCAGGGGTAGGCAGAGAGGAAGGACCGCCAAACAACTCGGTCTTGGCACACACTCCTTGCTTCGTTCACATTCATACACCGTCTCATACATGCTCTTCTATTATTCTGACTCCTGACATGGCCCGACTCAAGTATCTGATTCACTTGGTCGTGCCATGTCTTTCTCGGGCGTCCCCGACTTCTTCTACTATTCACATTTGTGTTATATATTCTCCTTACACTCCTTTCCTCGTTCATTCTCTCTACATGCCCGAACCATCGGAACGTTCCTTGCTTGATCTTACTCATTACGCTTACATCAGCCTTGCATTCTTTGCGGATCTCCGCGTTTCTCACAAGATCATACATAGTTTTACCACACATACGCCTCAGGGATCTCATTTCTACAGCATTCAGTCTACTTTCATCCTTCCTCTGCCAGTTCCATGCTTCACTGCCATACATCAGGGTAGGTACCAGTACTCCATTATGGAAGGCTATTTTCGCATTTTTGGACAGTTTTTTGTTGGTGCCAACGGCGTTCAGTCCTCCATTAATAGAGTTACCTGCATTCACCCTTCTTTCAATATCTCTTTCAGCCTTCCCATCTCTTGTAAACATACTTCCCAAATAAACAAACTCATCCACCTGCTCCAAGTATTCATCGTTCACAACAATATTGCATTCTGCTTTCGTACTCTCTCTTTCAAACACCATGACTTTAGACTTACTTACATTCATCATTAACTCATTCTTCATACATACTTCGTTCATCCTTGACACGAGAGAATGTAGATCTTCCATACTGTTAGATACATTAGTATGTACATACAAAGTTAATGAATATTGAGACCTCTCAGGCTGTAATTCTGTTATAAATAGATTACACGCCATTGGTAGCTTTCATGCCAATGTTGGTGATATTTTTAATATACCTCAACGGAAGTATATAGCTGTACTAATTAAACACTTTAGTAGTGCATATTCTAACAAGGTCGCTGCATAACTTTTTTTTTTGTCACAATAATATGTACTAAGCTTGGGTTTAGACTCGTAAGTTTTTTCCTGTAAATCGCTTTAAAAATTAAAACAATGGTTTTCATAGGATTTTTTCCTACAAAACTAGTATTTATTTCCACTTATTTAAGTTTTCTGAAAAACGAGCATCCTTCTGTTCAATTATCGGTCCAATCCTTCCAATCTTGATGTTTCTGTTTTTAACATTTACGTATTTGAAATTTTGAATTCGAAGTCGGTTGCTGTCAGGCAGCTGTCATTCGGATAAAACGAAATTAATTGCCGCCTTTGACGGCACAAAAGCGTGCGAAGAATTGTTTTAATTAAAGCCAAAATCTATTTCAACACTTTATTTGGGCCTTTTCGTCTTTATTGACAAAATCGCGTAAATTTGACAGTAGCAGGTCGTTGTTGACAGGAAGCCATCTTACCGCAAATAAATTTACTGATGTAAACGGCCGCATGAGCATTTATACAGGTCGAACTTCCGAACAACTTCCGTGATCATTAATTACCACAAGTCGGATGCATGTGTAAACGCTCCTGTGAGTGATCTGTCAAAATCTTATGTAATCCGTAAATTTTAATTACGAGTGTAACTCTTGCCTTAGGGTATATGTATAATGGTAGGAACATGAAAGTGAATCAACAATAATTATCAGGGTTATCCTACTGATAATTTACAATTTTATATAAAAATGTAAGGTCGAAATTTTTACTTATGTCTATTTAACTTCAACACTTTCAATGTATGAATAAAAAATCATAATTTATTGATTCTAAAAGAATTCCAAGTCTAAAATTAAAACATCTCAAAAATTTTCTTTGAACTCTTTCAATGATATTAATGTGATTATTATTAAAGACAGGTGACCAAATTGTAGAGTTATATTCTAGAATTCTTCTAACGAGAGACGTGAACAGAATTTTGAATGAAGTAATATTTTTTATAGCCCTGTTAGCGATATAAGTTATATTAGATACAAAGCAGAATTTCTGGTAAAAAATAATGCCTAGGTCAAGTATTTGGACTACAGAGATTAAGTCAACAATACACAATGATTATACATATTTTACTGAATGTTTCATTTTGTTGAACCTCATAACTTGGCATTTATTGATATTTAGCTGAAGTTTATTATCAGAACACCATTTGAAAAAGTTATTAAGGTTTACTTAATCCGTATGAATCATAAATGTCCCCTGCTGTTGGATTTTTAATTCATATTGGCAGTAACCTCTGGCCTGAAGTCTCTAGAAAACCAAAAAAAACTTTCAATTTATATTCTTTTGTTCTACCCCCAGATCACCTCATTAGAATCAAAAAGAAACCACCAGAAGGAAGAGTTGAAGAAGAAGAAAAATGAAATCACCACGGCTGAAGAACAACTCTATAACTACTGTGGGAAACTAGCTCTTGAAGATAAACTGTCCAAAGTAGATGCAGACATTAATGGTTTACAAGTAAGATGCTTTGATCAATGACAATTTTTTGTCGTGATACGTTATGTTCAATAAGATAATCATTATTTGTAACTTTTTTTTACATATTTCTTCTCCTGCAGGATCAAAAGATGGGAGTGTCATCCTTTGAGTTTGTTACGAGAAAATTTGTTGAAAAGCTAAAAGAGGAATCGCCGTGCTGCCCGCTCTGTCACAGGGGATTTGAGAGTCAACAAGAGGTATCATTTAATTATTTTACTTTGTCAATCATCTTAGTACTTCTAATGAAGGTGCCAATGACACGTATATATAGTCCTGACTCTCTTCATTGTTATCTGTCATCCGAGCAGTGGCGTTCCGTGACTTTTATAATACACTATACTATTTACAGTCTTTTGACTATTCAGTAAAACCTAAATGTAAAGGGAAAAAACAGTACTTTAGAAGAATTAAATTAATAGACCCAGTTGAATGAGATATGTACATATTAACATAATTATTTTTTTGTATTCTGTCCATCACACTGAGGAATATTTTGCTGTCCAGATAGCCGATCTGATCTCAGAGCTCGGAGACAAGGTGCGGGATGTTCCGAAGAACCTGGACTCCGTGATCAATAGTCTCTCCCGGCACGCGGCCACTCGGGACCAGCTGGTCAGCATGAGGCCCCTAGACAAGAAGGTCAAGTCCCTGAAGAATGAAGAAATCCCCGCTCTCGAAAAGGCTCTGGATAAAACCGAAAAGGTAAGTAATGATACAAAGGTATCATCATTCTTATTTGAATTAGTTTTAAAATAGGATATTTTTACAAACTATGGGATACTGTTAAAAATATATGATCTAAAACTGCACATTCCAAACCGTTCCAAGGATTTATTTTTTTTAACATTAGCTCCACACAGGAGGCCCTGAGGAAAAAATTTCCCTCAGGGCCTATGTCATCTGAGATGCTGTGTGGAGGGTCTTTTTGAGGAGAGGGAGGAATGAACATTGGTCTTGAAGAGACCCATGTTGTAGGAAGGAGGAAACACAGAGGCCGGCAAATCGTTCCACAGCCGAGCTGTTGAACACAAGAACGAGTCGAAGAAACGACCCGTTCTCATGTGACAAATGTCAACCGTGTACATATGTTGGGCACACGTTTGACGTGTTTCCCGATTATGCACCGGTGCCGAAGGGATCAATGACGCTAGTTCCTCGAAGCATCTTCCATTGTAATAACGGTAGAATAAGGATAGCATTCCCACCCGACACCTGTGCTCTAAAGATTGCAATCCGTCTGTTAAGATGGGAGAATCTATCAAACGGACCGCCCGTTTTTGCACAGAGTCGAGTGTATTTTTCAGGTATTTTGGAGCTCCATACCAGAGGTGGCTGCCAAATTCAACCGTGGGGCGCACTTGTGATTTGTACAGGGTTAGCAATTGTGTACTGTTAAAGTATCTGCGGGCCCTGTACAGTTCGCCCAGTTTTTGGGAGGCTAACTTTACTCACTTAGGGTTACACCAAGCATATCAATGGAGGGCCTGTTCGGCAAATAATTTTAAGGATAATTTTATATCACATCATCCAAAAATTCCAATTTTGTGAAAGATGTGACAAAAAGTTTCGAGGATACGGGCAACCATAACCCGGGTTACCGCTCTTACCATGATTTTCCGGACACTGGGATTTTTATTGGAAATGTTCTCTCATGGTGATTTGTAAGCCAATAGTTGTTCAAATTTTATGTGATTTGAACGACAGTTGACTGTGAATGGTGAAACATTTATTACAAGTAAATACTTTACCAAACTAAATACTTAGGTATAATACCAAAATAGTAGGTTCTGCAAATAAGTCATATTTTTTTAATGAGTTGTTTGTTTTACTTAATATTTATGATTTCCGATTGTTTACGTTCATAGCTGTACTATAACGCATGTTTGAATTTGTATTTTCATAAGTTTTTGAATATATATACTACTACCGTCATCTAGCGACAAAAAAATAAAGACATTTCGACAGTCGAGGAATTCCATCCGGCCTATTACAAGGGCTTAACCTGATCTATGCTGCTGTCGCTTTTTTTTTTACTAATTTAAGACTAGTGTTGCTGTTCTGTGATCTGCATTTTACCGTGCTATGTACTTTTTTTTAAAACCTTTTGTATTTGACGTGTTTAGGATCTCCAAGAAGCTCACGATGAGGTGGACGAATTGCAGATGTCGCTATCAGAGCCGGAGCGCAAGTTGGAGGCGGTGGCATCCATGCTGCCCGACATGTCCCTACTCGACCAAACTGTGATAGAAATCGCCACTCTCACTGCCGAGGTTTGTATGTCGTCTATTTTATTATTTCACGACAGGGATATTCCGTGACAGGGATAAGAAGCTCTGGACCAGAAGACCCGGTTTAAATAATAATTTGTTGGTGTTTTTCACCTTCCTGGCACATCCCGGACTTCTTTTCCTAAACTCCTTCCCTTCCTCACTTACTTCACACACATTACATTCCCCATTTGGCGATGTATGTGTCACGTAAAAAAAATTATTACATTTAAACTAGTATGCTAAAAAAAGGGAGAATGAAATACATAATAAAGTGAATAATACTTTGCGTAAATAAGTGAAAAGATGTCTCAAAAATAGGAAAAATTTTATTCCCATCCCCACTTCCATCAGCTTGACAACATGCCTCTAATTGGGGATTAAACTTGATGTAATATTCCAGGTTTCAAAGTTGGAATCCCAGATAGACACCAGCGAATTTACCATGAACCAAGATGAGGCGGTCGCCAAACAAAAGGAGACCCGCCAGGAAACTAACCGGCTGAGAGCCGTCATCAAGTCAAGCCAGACCAAGCTGAACAAGCACAACCAAAAACTGCAGCAGGCTAGGGACAAGAAGAACCAGCTCACAGGGGAGTCTTTGAAGATACAAGCCAAGGTACATAGTATACTATTCATAAAAAGCTTTCATTTATAGAATATCTGGGTTAGTGTTGAAATTATAACCAAATTAACAGAGAGACCAAGGAAGAACTGGATAGACTGTGTGGAAGAGGACGGGTGCTGATTGGGAAGGACGGAGGCAGTGTTTCTTTCAGGTACCTATCTGGGAAGTGCTGCCTAACCGAGTAACGCTCCCCCATCCCGGAGAAACTTTTGTACGAGGTACTCACTCGCTTAGATTTAGTTATGGATGGGCAATATGTCACGTGACACTCAGTGTTTTCGAAGCTCCCAATTTATCGGAGATCTCTCTTTTTTCCACTTCCTACAATGGCACCAGTATATTATGGCCCAGTCCCTTTAATGAAGTTCAAACAATCAGGTAGATATCTAAGCCCTTTTCCTACCAAGGAACATTGGCACAAAACTGTTTATAAAATTCCCTATTGAACACTAAAGTAACCTGCCAGGTAAGTATGGTCCTGTATAATATTATTATCTACCTGTACATTTGTAACATAAATAATATTGACATATTTACGCAGCACCACGCTCATTGGTGATATGTTATACATAATATAGTATTTATGTTATTGACTGGAGCTGGTGGATTAAATCTGTTTGCCTTAAGCATAATATAGATTTTCTATAGCTGGTAGTAGGATAGAGCCCTATTTGTACAGATTCTTGGAGTTGATTTTATTCAAGAACAGCTCTGCATAAATCATCCAAATATTATTAATATATTATGTAAATCAATAGATTTTTCTTCTTCCACTTTACTTCTCCTGCAGCTATTGGTGTTTTCCACTCCTAACAGCTGCATTCTTCTCCAAAGAAGTGTTAATATTCCTGTGAGCACCCTTAGGGAGTTTCTATCCATATCGGGTTGATTTACCTTGTTCGTTCCTGGTTTGGAACGTTGTAATTAGTTTTGTATTCACTGAAATATCTGTTTGATTCTAGATACAAGAGCTGTGTTCCCTTCAAGCCCAGCTAGACTCATGCGAGAAAGAGAAGGAGAGAGGGGAATTGGATCTCAGAACTCTGATGGAGTCCTCTAACGTTTTACAAATACAACTAGATGGGGCCGAAAATAAGAGAAAGGCTTTAGTTGATCAAAATAGGTTAGACAATTTTGTATATTTCTTGAGCATTAACTATGTAACAATTTATAGACATTTTGTTATGAAGAGTTTTACTTTCCATGTACATTTGTTACTTAGATTTTAATTTGACAAATTGACGCATGCAAATCATTCACTAGCAAAATTTTAAGTTTGTTAGTGAATGACCCGGATATGTGGAAACCGGTAGCAGATAAATTAAAATTTAAGTAACAAATGTATCGTAAGTAAAACTCTTCAAAATAAAAAGCAAATGAAACAATAACAAAATACACATTAGAATTATTGCAATGCCTACACCGAACTCCATGGTGAGATTAAATATTGAAGCATTATTAATTACTAGCTGGTCCCCGGCATGCGTTGCAATGCCATTCAAAGAAATAAATTTATTCTGCATGTTCTTTCCCGTGCGTCCCCGTTCCCTTCCACCTTCCACGCCTATCCCCTCCCTTGTCGCTTCCCTCTCCGCGAACCCCACCTCCACCGTTCCCCTTCCCCCTGCCTTTCCTCCCTGCCGCTAAAATATACCAATAAGAGTAGAGGGGGTAAAAAAAAAATGGACCAAAAAATTGACCGGCAAGATCCCATTATTAATCTTTGACCTTTTTTAACTCAAATCCATTGGTGGAATTCGGTCCTCACATTTTGCATACTCAACTGCCTCCAGCACCCGGTCTATCATACAAACTTTCGCGTTTATAATATTAGTATGATGTGAGGAAGAGAGACAGGTAGCAGGTGAAAGCTTGGGCAGTTAGAAGATGTAATCGATCTATTTATTCATTCTAACCATAGAATAAAGAATAATAAAAGAAATTATACGTATTATATGTATGAATATAAAACCAGTTATTGCAACCGAAATTATATTTTATTTATATACTAGCTTTTGCCCCTGGCTTCGCTCGCATATTCCCCCCCCCCCCCCCCTCGCAATCAATCAACAATCAAATATGCGCCGTTTCACATTCATAATAGTAGGTCAAAATGTAGATTAGTACCTATTTTATATTTGTACACAAAATATTCATATTAGAATACTTGTATTTGAATTTTTGCTATCAAAGAAATCTCCACAGTAACCTAAACAAATAACAAAATGACAGCCCACGTCAAACATTTACTTAGCAACACGCTTTGCCAATAAACGTATAATAAATAATTTCATAACGCCACAGCTTATTCGTAACGCCAGAGCTGGCCTATTTTACTGGCAAATAATGTAGCTTTCCATTAGCGAAATAATTTTTAAATTGCATTCTGTATCTATTGCATGAAAGAGTAACAAACATACATCCATACAAACTTTCGCCTTTATAATATCTATATAAGACTATAAGATATATGTAATTTTTTTTCCAGAATTCAGGATGACAAGCAACAAAAGCAAGTTGTGGAGTTTGACAAAATGTGCAACGTGATCACCGGCTACAACAGGGAGATCTCCGCTCACAAGGCCAAAGACATTTCGGGGCAGCTGGACAAGCTGAAGAAGCCCCTACTGGACCTGCAAGAGAAGAAGGAGCAACTCTTCGGGGACCTGCAGTCGCAGGCCAGCACCATTGACTCCCTCAAAGATGATATATCTAACCATCAGGTCAGTCTGATATCAAACAGTCAAATGGGGTGTTTAAAAGCTCAATAGCTCATGATGAAAATGATATTGAGCTAAAAATAGTTGCATTCACCCAGAAATTTTAAACAGAAAAAGCTGTGTAAATTTCATGATGCCAACGCTCAATTAAAATCGCCTGTGCATTGTTGTTAAATTTGATGAACTTTACAGAAATGGATTTACAACTGCTGTTGTAAAATAATATTGATAATAGATCAACACATTATATGAGTTCCTTATAGTAAGTAGTACTTGTATACGATAAATCCACTTGGGTGAAATGTTGTCAAACCATTTTTTTTTTCAATACATAATTACTTTTTAAAATAAATATCTAGAATATTATTTATTTTGTTGGTTCTATTGTTATACTATGTACATATTATGTTTGTCAGTGAAATAAATAAATAACGAAATGAATAATTTTCTAGGTTTTTATTTTAAAAAGTTACTTTTGAAAATAAAATTGCTTCCAACATTTCACCAAGTAACTTATTGTATATTTGAACTATATTATTATTTATTCCACTCTTTTCTCAGGATCAAGTTTTCATTCCCAAAAACATTATGTTTAAAAAAATAATAAAAAAGGCTTCACAACAGCGATCTGTCTATAAATATATAAAATCCAGAGGATCTGATAGATTTATATTCAAGCAACGCATAACATATTTTATATCAGAACACCCATCCCACAGCTCACATAAATCCCAAAGACACAGAAAAACAAATATTATACTGAAGAAAAGACTTTGTTGCTTTGGAATTTTGCTGGAAGAGTAATGCCTGAAAACTGTACCAATTGCATAATTTCCTTGAACTGCATTGCAGTTATGTATGTTAACTTTTTTGGCCGCCGCAGTGTTTTGTAAATTAGGAACGGCTGCATGATCTTTTTCATACTTATTTGAGGCTCAACTAATTCGCGCAGCCATTCCTCTTAAATGATTTGGTTTCCATTCCGTGATGCAGGTCAACAAGCGCGACTTGGACGACAACCTGAGTCTTCGCAGCCACCAACAGGAGCAGCGCCTCAAGGAGCAGGAGATCCGTGCAGTGGACGAGAAGATCGGCCAGATGAACTACGTCTCCCTGTCCACTGAGAAGGACAAACTCTTCCAGACACAGGACGAAATCAGTCAGAAGAAAGCAGAGACTGTTGGCATCATCAAAAAACTACAGGTGAAGCATACATCTTTTTCTTTAGCCTTTTCCTCGTGCATTCCAATTTCCTTGGTGGACAAAGCTCCTCTTCTCCTCATGGACACCGACGTTCCAGGCCCCGTTATTTGTTTGGTCTCTTATATGAATACCGCACAAGAGTCATCAACTGCTCCCGTCTGGAGCCAGTGAGACTATGGCATCCCCAATTGGGGTATGTTATGAAGCTGAAGGTAGTGGGGAGGGCAAGGAGATGGGAAGAGGAAGGTGGAGAAGTACCTGGCTATTCAGATCTGGTCACCAAACACGGCTAAAGCCATTTCAAGCAATATTTCAATTCTGAATGATGGTCTTACACCTCATTTCTGCTGTAACCTCTGCATAGCTTATGCTTATTAGTAAAAGGGAGAGATGAGAACACCTATCAGCAATATGCATTTAGAAATGTTTGTTGCTTTTACTTCATATATAGGCGTACTTCATTGTACATAGATTTAATATGAAAAATACTCCCAGTATCGCCCTGTGGAGAAAGATCACATTTCAACATTGAAACATTGCTTGAAATGGCTTTTGCCATATTTGGTGACCATATTTGCATAGCCAGGTATGTCCTAACCTTCCTCTGACCCAGAGGTTTTCATACTGTGGTATGCGTATCCCTTGGGGTATGCAATATTGCACTTTGTTCAATTTCGCATGTAGAATCACTGGTTAAAAATGCCCGAAGTCATGTTAATTGTTAAATTCATGTAATAATGAGAGTATTAAAAAATTACAAATGAAACCCGTCTTTCATTACATGTGTACACAAGATAGATTGCGGGTAAAAGGTACAACGAATTTGTAGTAAGAGTCAAGGGGTACGCAGGCTCAAATAGGTTGACAATCCCTGCTCTAACCCATCTCTTTCATTTCCCCACTACCTTCAGCTTCACAACATAGATACCTCAATTAGGGGTGCCATAGTCCGACTGGCTCTGGACATTTGCGAGCAGATGGAACTAGTTGGTGGTATTCACATAACAAAGAAAACAAGCAAATGGAAAAAAGTAACTTACATTTAATATTTTTCAGTCAATGATATGATGATATATTTTATTTTCAAAAAGAAAGATCAACATTCCTGGGTTATAGCATAACCCGACAATATTTTAAAATCTCCTACTACCATTTCAATAAACCAAAAATGTTGCTTGTGTCGTGGATGGAAGACTTAGCCAGCAGAGGAATTGAACTCACAAAGCCAGGGTGGGAACCAGGCTCGATGCCGACTCAGCCACTGGATGGATTACATTACAATGAAATTTCACTGCAAATGAATAACGGTATCATTCTAGGAATTTGTGAAAGAAGCAAAGGCGGAGCTGAAGCAGCCCAAGTTCAAAGACGTCCACGAGGAGTACAAGAAAAAGCTGTACGAGATGATCCTGCTGAAGTCAGCCGACCGTGACTTGCGCGACTACAGCGTGGCCATGGACCTCTGCCTGATGCAGTTCCACAAGGAGAAGATGACCAAGATTAATAACATCATCAGGTAAAGAACAAACCACACGGATAATAATACTTTCTACACCTTCCTATTATCCATCTCCTTCCTCTCCCCAATATATTCAGCTTCACAACATACCCCAATTGCAATTTTTTCACCTATGTTAGAATTAAGAAGTAGAAAATCTATCCCATTAAAAACTCTCAAATGAGTTCTGACATCAATAAAATTTATAGCTCATTGTAACAATAAATTTTAGTTCACAGTGTTATTTCCCTCGTGAGCTACGGAGCTGTGAAATATCCAATGTAATTGCCAAAAAATAAGACAAAACAAACTTTCCCTTTTACTAAATTGATTCACTTGTACAGTTTTTTGTTAGCATTTTAACATTTAATTGCATTGGTATCTTTTTAGTTTTGATTAAAATGAAACCTCCATATTATTTGTTCAATTGGAAAAAATAATGTTTATTATTATTTTTATTTATCTTGACATTAATTGAGTTCGTTATTATTGCAGAGATATGTGGAGGAATATCTACAGGGGAAATGATATTGATTACATAGAAATAAAAACTGATGAGAATGCAGACTCTGCCGGCAGTGGGACTAAGAGGGTATACAATTACAGGTAATTAAGACATTTGTATGTAATATCTTCTTATTACTGCCACTTGTAACCTTTCCCTCTTTACCACCACCAGCGGTACACCTTTAAGCTTTCATTCAATGCAGTCACTCAAGTAGTCCCAGAGAAAGGTCATACGTATGCCATTGACGACTGTCCTCTTTCTTCTCACACATCTTGTATGAACACAAAAAAGTCAGAAAATACGAGAACCATAGAATAAGGAAAAACATTTTTTCTACGACTAGAACGGTGACGTCACATATAATCTCTCTCTGGAACTACTATACTCAGACCTGCTTGACTGACTCAAAGCATAAAATAGACAGGTTAGTAGCTGGTTTCAATTTTGGTGCCGTGGATTCAATTCTTCTGCTAGCAAGTCCTCCCATCAATTGCAAAGGCAACATTTTCCGCTTACAATGTTGGTAGTATGAGTTTTTTTTTAAAGTGAAAACTTCTCCCCACTCTTGTCTACTTTAGTTTTCTGAAGGTTTCACTTATACCACGTAATTTTTCATTTAAAAAAAAATTATTCAGGTTATTCGTAACCCGGGAATGTTTGTACATAGGTTTAAAGTATAATTTGCCTTTTTAAAGTACATAAAGCGGGGTCTCCTGCAACCGAAAACACAAACAATAAATCCCATTATCACAAACATTGGTTCAAACATTCAATATGGGGATGTGGCCTTGCACAATTTTTTTTGCAGATGCAATGTTTGTATTTTCAGTAGCCGGTGGAAAACATTCTCCGCCCCGGTTGAAGCCGGGAAGGCAGGAGAAGAGATTGTTTTGTTTTCTTGACAACCACTGTGCGGTGCTGTCACGGAGCATAAATCACATGAGTTTTTGAGGTTATGTGCACTGAGCCAGCATAATAATTATGAGTTTAATAAATTGAAAATAAATGATGTTGCAATGGATGATTGTCTCCATTATGAGCTCACCTCTAAATAAAGTCCTTTAAGTCTATTAATTTATTTAAAGAGTGTCCAATAAACCTATGTAACAATTTAAAATAGTAATTGTTGTTTAAAATTCTTAAATGGTACATTTAGGTCGTGTATGATTCGATAGTAGCCAGAAATCTTAATGTAAATAAATAAATAAAATTAGATACATACATTATAAATTTCGAGGTAGTACATTTGTGAAATTTGTGTTTTCTCCCTGATGTAGCATCTTGTCTTCATCAGAACTCATCTTGGCATTTTTGACATCTATGTAATTATTTACGTAGACATCAAACATCAAGTGTGCAGTGCGTAGACACGTCTTCACCAAACAGAGGCGGAATGTGGACGAAAACAAATCATGTTTCGGCTAAAGTTTGTGGTCATGTTTAATGTATTGTTTGTGTAGACCAGAACTGGCCAACCCCTGGCCCGTGTCGCCCTTAAGTGCGGCCCGCGGTGCCCTTAGGAACGGCCCGGCGTCCTTTGGTGCGGCCCGCAACACCCTTAGGTGTGGCCCGAGGTGCCCTTGGGTGCGGCCCGCGGCGCGTATCTGTACCATCCAAATACCCGTGGGGCCCTTGAAAAATTTTAGGTCGTCGTTGTAGCCTGTGGTGCAATTTGGACTAGCCAGGCCCGGTGAAGACGGTCGGAGGAGTACTCAAGGTTTCTGTTTTTATTTTGTAGAGTGGTTCAGAAAAGAAACGATACCGAAATCGATATGAGAGGGCGATGCAGTGCTGGACAAAAAGTACTGGCTTGCCTCATAATCAGAATGGCTCTGGCTGAAACATTCAGCAATCGGTAAGTTACACTTAACGTTCATTCAGTAATCAGTGTTCCAACTAACAAATTAGGTAATCAATTAGTCCCACCTTACATACATATATTCAGGAATACACTCACCTAATATTTTATAATCATACATTTAGTAAACGGTAAATTTAACTTTACGTAATAAATTGAGTAATAATTGGTAAATCCCACTTTCCAGTATCGATATTATGCATTTAGTAATCAACAAGCTTCCACCTAGCATATTCAGTTATCGATAGGTCCCATCCACCTTACATACAATCAATCAGTAGTTTATTTACAGTGATAATAAATCAAGTAATCGGTAAATTCCACTGAACATAGATTTAGTAATCGATAAGTTTCACTTAACATATTTTTAGTAATCAGTAAATTCCATTATAGATAAAAATAAATCCCTCCTTGCAACATTTAGTTATCAGTAAGCTCGCTCCCTGGCGGTTCATTATGAATCCAACATCACCCATGTACAGCAAGCACATGGAACCATATGATATATGGAAGCATATGGAACCCTTTCTACAAAAGCCATGCAAATTCCATTGAAAGAATCCAACACAAATTTCTCAGATTAATTGATTTCAAATTAGTAATTCCCGCGGATGACATAAACTATGATTCTCTATTACAATAAATGCTACTCTTATCGTTAGATAGAAGAATAATGAATGATCTTATTTTTTTATTTAAAATAAACAATAACTGATGTTGCTCCCCTGAATTGGCCTCTTTAATAAATTATCGTGTACCTTGTAGACCAACTCGACTCAAAACACCTTTACATTGTAACAATTCTCGGACCATTGCAGAACAAAATTCAACAATAAATCGCTTGCGTACTTTAGGCAATGAATACGCTATTATCGATCACACCGGTAATCTAGCCTCATACAAAAGATGCATTAAACAAAATTTGTTTGCTAGAACCACGTAAATATAATACATTCTATATAAATACATGATAGATAAATACATAACATACATATAAATATAATACATATAAATATAAACATAATACACCTACTAGTACTTGTAAAATTTATCATTATCGGTTGATATGTATTTATAATCCATAATTGTACCTACCTATTAATTATTTTATTTTTTTCTTTTGCTCCTATGAGGATTTCTTACTTTTTATATTTTATATTTAAATCTTTGTACCTTTTAAAGATATCTTATATTTCTACATTTCAAATTTTTTATTATTTTATTTATAACTTTTAACTTTTTATTCTTACTTCGTATTATTATCATTACATAGTATAAAATGAAGTCGCTCAAAATGTATGTGCGCTTTGATCTTTTAAACTACGCAACGGATTTTCATGCGG
Source organism: Limnephilus lunatus (assembly GCA_917563855.2). Taxonomy (NCBI): domain Eukaryota; kingdom Metazoa; phylum Arthropoda; class Insecta; order Trichoptera; family Limnephilidae; genus Limnephilus; species Limnephilus lunatus. The sequence continues at coordinate 35,615,092 of OU830594.1, forward strand.
TTTTCACCAATAGATAGGTGAGATTCAAAAGAATGTCAACATGTATAATGCATGCTTATTATAGTAGAGAAAAGCCGATAAATTCAAATATTCAATTCAGGCAGCGGGCAGCTGGCAAGCGGGTGGTGTGTATTTTATAATAATAATAATAATGATTTATTGTCTTCCTTTCTTAGTAACATGTAGAGATAATGATATCCTCACTGGGATCTCCCGTGCTGAGGATTTCATTTACAAATTATAATTTAATTATAAGAAATATGAATTAGTTATAAACATATATCATGTAGTATTTTTTTTTTTATAATTATAAAATAAATAATATAGTGTTTTTTTTTTAATTCAGTTCAGTAGATTCGGTTTTATTCTGTATTTGATATCAGTATATTTTCTATTTCTGATCTCCCTATATTTAGTATCTAGCTTTTTATTTGAGATTTAAATGTTATAATGTTGAGGTTTTTGAGTGAGAGTGGTATTTTATTGTAGAGTTTAATACCATAATATAAGAAGCTTTTTTGCCCAAATGTTGTGTTAGTAGTTACTTGTTGGATATGTTTTTGACCATGAGATCTAGTGTTTCTAATGTATGTGTTAGTTGTTATTCCTTGGGTTTTGTACTTATGAATGTAAATGAGTATAGTTTTAGAATATAGTTGTTTAATTGACATGATGTTAAGATTGTTGAAGATTTCGTCAATGCTAGTTCTTACAGGAACTTTCAGTATAATTTTTATTATGGCTTTTTGAGTTTTAATTAGTGGATTTACCTAGTATGTTTTTATTTGCACTGCCCCATCCGATAATACCGTATTCTAACAGTGATTGGCAGAGAGCCATGTAAATCTTGATTAAGTCTTTTTTAATGAGGACATTCCTGATAGTTTTGAAAAATAAGTTAGTTTTTTTAATTTTATTATTTAAATAGGTAATGTGTTCGATCCATTTTAAGTTATAAAGGTTGGGTAATGGCGTTGTGTTTCGTTAGCCACAGCATCATGTGGCCGGGTCTGCTAGTATATAAAAGAAAGTCCAAAAAAACGTGTGGCCCGCACAAACTTAGAAATGAGTCCCTGTACGATCAAGGGAGTTATATGGTGTAGTAGATCTCTATCCCCCTCCAGGATGAAGGTTCCCGTTTTTACCTATAAAGGGCGTGCTTTTGAAGATATGGATGTTTCTCCCCCTAGAAATTTCAAGAACAGTCTCCCCTAAAGTTCTAAAAGGTTCGATAAAACTCTAGAAAGTTCTGGAAGGAGTGGCGGAGTATGTCGGTGAGTCTAAAAGTTTCGAGAAGTAGGAACATTCTGGAATGTTTGTGAACAGGGAATCAGGAACATCATTGTGGAACATTCCAGAACCCTCTCTAATGTTGCCCTGAACGAAGCCGGGTACCCCAGCTAGTACTTTATATTTTATACTTCATATTTTATATTTACCTTTTACTTACTACTTATTACCTAACTTACATTTATATCTACTGTTATTCTTCATGTTGTTGTACTATTTATATGTTATGTCAATTATGGTAATGGCACATGTGTGCCGTATTATATGTGCAAATAAATAAAAGAATATGTGCAATGGAATTACGCAACATTACTCCCGTGCCGCTCCGACCCGTGTATGGGCGACAATAGAAGTATACGAAACAGTTTATGTTGATTCCTTACTAACCATACTAAGCATGACAAACATTTAGTAATCAGTAAATTCCCCAAAACATTTGTTTAGCAATCAACAAGTTTCACCTAACATACAAAAAGATTATCATAAGTTTCACTGAACCATAGACATTCAAATTAATAGACCAGTCAATCAGGGAAAGGGGAACAAAAGTTGCACAGAGCATGCGAGATGATGTTGTGATCGTCCCCCTTTCTGTGATTTGTCAATAAATGAATCTGTCAGTGTACAGGCAACTCGCATTATAATACCTGATAGTCCCGGAAAATAAAATCTGCTTATAATAATTACTAGTCCTTTTTTCAATGGCACGCAAATTGCTGATTGCATAAAAAACTTAACCGCAAATCCAAAATTGGGTAAACAAAAGTTCGGGTTTGTTACCAAAATTTAATATTTTTTTTACATTATTTAGTTAAGACACTTTTACAAAAGTGTTATAATTTACCCATTTCACTCAATTTTAGCATTGAACACCAGGCGGTTTGTTTAAAAACGAACATTCAGATCCTGTGCAGAAAAGTCTCACATTGAACTGTCCTGCAAACCTTTGCTTTGTTTTAGTGAACTCTACTTTTCTGTACAGGTTCTAGTTATTTCAGTGTGCCTTCTTCAGTGGTTAATGTACGACTGATGCCATGGTTTATTACAGCTTGTCGAAATGATGGTGACCCGACATTTATCCCCTGACAATTTAGCCCTCCCAAATTATAATTATTATTTTTTGTGCATTATTTACCGAGTGCCCTAGTACTCTTGAGGTGATTTTTCATGAAAACGGCGCTTTATAAATCAGCCAAATATCTATTATTATTTGAAACCTAAAATATACTTCAAAAATACCTTTATGTAATAATAAGTTGGTATGGATATCAAACTAATTTATTTACAATGATGATATTTTGTACTTATACACTGGCGCATATGTCGGCGTTCGATCGTAAAATCAGGCAGATCATGATGCGCCTAGCTACTTTTTGAAGTGCCTGGCGGCAGATCGTGAAGTGCCTTAGGTGCATCATGATCGGCCTGATTTTACGATTTGCCTGTGACATATAGTCTACAGACAGGTAGTTTTTTTATGAATGAAAGTATGTTTTATACTTTCGTTATTCGGCGGTACATCCTCTCTACACACCCTTTCAGGGACACTTAGTCATATTTTGTGTAAATGGGTATTCCATATTTTCCATAAACTGACTGCATATTGTATATAAGTACGCCGGGGGACCAACGGTTAGGGGATCAACTGTCATGGAACCGAAATGTTACCCAGATTTCATGTTAGGGCAATTTGGATGTTTATGCACTGAACATAATATTTGACATAGTATATCTGTCGCAGGCCAATCGTAAAATCAGGCAGATCATGATGCGCCTCAGACACTTCATGATCTGCCTGTTTTTACAATCGGCCTACGACATATCCACTGTTCTAATTTGTAATCCAAACTTTTAAAATATTCTAGATTCGGTGTATTAGCCCTAGACGAGCCCACCACCAACCTAGACAAGGAAAACGTGACCAGCTTGTGCAATGCCCTGGGAGACATGGTGCTGAGCAGGATGAATCAGAACAACTTCATGTTCATCATCATCACACACGACGCGGAGTTCCTCACAGCCCTCGGCAGGATTGACAAGCTCACCCATTACTACAAGGTGACCAGGAATCAAGACGGAAGATCCAGAATTGCTAGGTTGCCAATGGCGTAAACGTAGTATTGTTTTTCTTGTTCATTAAGAAAAATCATTTTCATGATCAAAAGTGATCTGCAATGTTAAAAACAGTTAAGTTGTGAGCGAACGTGTCCTGTGTGCGGACATCACATCACGACTTACAGACAGAGGCATGTCACAAAATCTTACTAATATTTTAAACGTGAAAGTTTGTATGGATGGTTGGTTGGATGTTTGTTACTCTTTCACGCAATAAATATCGAATGGAATTTAAAAATTCTTTCACTAATCGAAAGCTACATTATTTGCGAGTAAAAACGGCTTTATATATTGGTAAGCTCTGGCGTTATGAATGAGCTGTGGCGTTATGAAATTATGTATCATACGTTTTCTGTCCCTAACAAAATCGAGTTATTGCAAACGTCAAACAAATTGGTACCTTGGAAACAATGTTTTTTTTTTTAATTTTAGGCTTAAAAAGAGTGCTTTGTTGTGATTAAAAAGAGTACTTTTTTGGCGTCGTAGTTAATATCTACATATCTCTAAAAATGTTCATTCTCCGAACAAAAAGCATAACGTTGCTATAAAGCATAGCGTTTGGTTTTTCTGGATTCAAATGTGAATAAAATACTAATAAAGGGAGTAGGTACTTAAAATAAATTTCTATTTCTATAATTTAAATATTTTCTAAAATAGAATTTTTATTAGCGAAATGTCATTCTCAAATTTTGAAATTTTCTACCATAATTATTTTCAGCAAGAATAATAACAATTATGCCACGAAAGCGTAAGTCGAATCTAAGCAAAAGCTCTAATAAAGCTCGAGCTATGAAAGTTGCAAGACTTGAAGAGACATTTCCACAAGCTTAAGTGCGAAAACTTAAACATGCGTTGTTTCAGGCAGCACACAGAGCTGCTGAGTCAACAGAACAATCCCGAGCTCGCCGTCAACAGCATGCTGAATATCTATCATCTCAACGGGCTGCTGAGACACCAGAACAGTCCCAAGCTCGCCGTCAACAGCTCAATGATCATAAAAATCAGTTTAGCCGTTCTTGAGTTATAAATGGTGTAACTAACCAGACTTTGTTTTATATATTAATTTTTTTTTTAAATGAGCTCCATATAGGAGACGATGAGGAAAATAATTTTCCATCTAATGTCATCTTTGGGGATGATGTGTGGAGGGTTTTTTTTAAGGAAAGGGAGGATAGGAGAGTTCTTAGAAGGAAAGGGGTTTAAGGGGTGGGAAGGAATCTGATGTTCAATATTTACCAGTCAACCACCTCCAAGACCTAGACAAACCTCACCCCATGAACCCGGGCACCCCTGCTAAATCACCAAAGTAGCGAATCACTTGGGGTGACCTATGGCAGAGGTGTTGGTTATCCAATAAAGGTTCCCGGGGCAGCGGTACCCATTCACGCCTCCCAAATTTGGATTAACATCGCAGTTTCAATAAGTTACTACTTCGATTCAGATGTTCAATATTTTATTTGTATGCAAACATTTAAAAAAATGTTAAATTAAAATAAAATAAAACAAGTTGGTATGAGAATTTTAATTGTCTTAGAGATATTTGTTGTTTATATTATGTGATTTTTTTTAAACAGAGAAAATTGGAGGAATGGGAAATGACATAGGCTACTTTTTATTACGGAAAAAAATTTTCATTAACGTGGGAAAATTCTTTATACAGTAATTTCCCACTAATACCATGCGAGCGAAGCCGCGGGTAAAAGCTAGTAGTACAATAAAATAGTAAAATAACTTCCCCCATGACATTTGTATACTTTGCCATATTTCCTATTAACATTTTCTAGCATGAAGTACCAAAGTGATGTAATACAATAATTCACCTCTTGCATGTTTATTTGATATTAGCTGGTTCCCGGCTTGGGTTGCTATGCCATTCAATAAAGAAATTGTTTCTCCCTGCATGTCCTTTCCCATTTGCCCTGTTCCCCTTCCTCTCCCGCGTCCCCTTCTCCCGTCACGTTCCTACTCCGCTTCCTCCACCTTCCCTCTCCCCACTCCAATCTCCCCCCCCCCCCCTCCCCGGACCCCTTACCCGAGTTGCCCTCCCCCTCCCGCATTCCATACATTCAGTCCCGGTAATTTCAGTTTTCAAACAGCTCGCGTGCAACCTATTGCAATTTTTTAATACAAATTTCATAATGCCAGAGCTCACCAATAGTTTTATACAAACCTTGTCCTGACAATAACGAACACAAAAAAAAAGAATTATCCAATTTGGTGCAGTCGTTCGGAAGTTATGCCTGTACATACATTTTGGCGATTTTTTATTTATATAGAAGAAGATAGATTATTATCTTTGATATTGTTTTAAATCATCTATATACACATGTTCTGTGACATGTTCAACTATATTGTATGCTCTATAATATATTGGTGTGCCCTCGCCCTTGAGGTGATTTTTCACAAAAACGGCACTCTACAAATTATCCAATTATTATTACATATAACTGTTTTATGGAGACTGAAAAATAAATAAATAAACACTTGTCTTGTGAATACGTATAAAGGGAAAGGTAAAGCTGCGTAAAGGGGCACCTAGCATCGATACATCAACACGTTTAAAGAGTTTGGGAATACATAACCCATGTAATTAAAAAAAACATCATGTATGAAAATCACAAATTTGAGTAAAAAATGCAGAAATATCTGAAAATTCACCAACTTTCACCATTACTGTTAGATATATTTGTTCACATTTATTACAAATTTAATATATTTTTAATGTAAAACATATTTTTTATAAAAAATAAAAAAGTCTACACTGATCACAGAAAAAAAATCTGTGAAGTTAGTTGTTTGATTTTTTACAAGTATTTGAAAATTCGTGAAATAATCTTTAAACTCCATTTTCCCAAAACATGAGAAATGCAGATAAGTTTGTTTTGAATTACACGATTATACCTTATGGCATATTAATAAAAATATCCTACTGGAATAATATGTATTACAGGATAACTTTGGATAAAGTGATAGATACTCTCAGTTTCACCCTGGTGAAAGACCAGTATTCATGATCAAAACGTTATTCGAAATGGGTTTAGCCATATTTAGTGGCCAGATCCAATAGTCAAATATATCTCAAACTTCGCCTATCCACTCCCTTCAGCCTCACAACATACCCCAATTTGGGAATGACCTAGATCCATTGGCTCCCAATTAGCGCTCTTATGGTGGAACCCAAATAAAATTATGTATACCACTTTAATTACTACACTATATCGATAAATTGCAAACGTTGATGAAGAATGGATGAGTAAAATGGATCACATTAGAAACTTGAAAATGAAGATCAAAATTGTGTGAGTGTCGTATTTCGTTAGTGCCTTTTGTGGATTTCATTGAAATTAAATATTCTTTCTCAGTGAATAGGTTTAAGCATGCATTTATTGACAGGGTTTTGTATTGTATTGCAAGGTTTTGCCTTTAGACATTAGCTTTTAGTTGTTACCTACTGTGCCATTTGCCACTGTGGCCTATTGTGATATTGTATCGTCTTATGTGCTTAAAATTATACATTGTTGAAAATAATTTTAATTTGTTGTCCATTTTTACAATTTTGTTTATTTTAATGATAATTTTAATAAAGTTTATGTCCACTCTAAAATTCCTAAAAAATTGCCTCTATAAAATATTTAGGACCTCTCTTTGAAAATGTTTCAAATTAAACTATGTACTTTTTATATAGGTACATATATATTGTTACAGCTAATTTTCTTTTATAATTAAAAAATAATTACATGCATAATGTTAATTAATAAATAAAATTGAAAATAATAAAGTGCATTTCTTTTAACAATATTTTATCTGTACATAAAACTAGGGATGGGCATAATCAAGACCATTTCAAAATAATCAGTTCGAATTAGTAATAAACAAAATAATATAATGTTTCAAAACATTTTAATATTTTCGATTTTCATTAAGGTGCTCATAAACGAGCAAGATAAATTCAGGGTGGCCACAAAAAACGGATTTCAAAATTCCCTGATAATTCCAGGTTTTCCAGGGCAGTTTCTACATTTTTCCCTGATATGTTTAATTTGATATAAGGGGATATCGTTCGTTAGATAAATAATAAAGGGAATTCCGTCATCTATAGCATTTATTATTTCTTTGCATCCCAATAATCCATTAAAAACAAAATACACTTGTTACAAATTTATGATATTTCGCCTGAAGACAATTTGTGAATAAATGAAAAGACCAGACAAAAATAGAAAAATAAACAAAAAAAAACATTAACATTAGAAGAGATACTAAAAAAATATCACACGAAACAATATTTTTCACTGCAATCAGTGAAGAAATGGAGAAAAAGCCGCAGTTATTATTGTGAGGTTTGAAAAACATAATTTAGAGTGGTTGTCAGAAATGTCAGTTGTCTCCAAATCTTTGGGTAGACCAATAGAAGTATTTCAAGAAAGTGGTTCTAGATCAAGGAAGAAAAAAGTGCATGATATGTTAGAGTCTCGCACTCTTGATGAACTCCAGTTAGCAGCAGAAATGAGATTGCACAAGTGTATAAATGGGGTTGCGATGGTTATGGTAGTCACAGTCACTTCAAGCAAAGGTATAGTGATGGAGAATATCATGATGACTCGAATCTCCCTACAACGTCGTAGGTGCCACTTCAGCTCTACAGCGAAGGAAACTCAAGAAGCAAGACTTATATAGCTAAACCCACGGTCTTCATCTACAAGGAACTTCAGACCAAAAAGATTACAATTTAAAAAAGAAACTCCCGAGATAATAAGAAATGAATTTGCATTTTGCGACCATTTCCTAAAAAAAGGTTCTATTTACCTACTGAAGTTTTAAGTCTACTAAAAATTCGTTCAATGGTTCTGGAAATTTGTGTGATGATTTTGACTCCAACGACAACGCAAACACCTTTAGCACTTAGATTTTCCACCATTTTTCGATTCAAATATGTGTGTACCTAATTATTGCCCGTCTTTTTTTGTTTATATATGTGAAATATAATATGTAAAATTTAAAATTAATATGTTTTATTTGCCTAGATATTTGTATATTTTCACAATGTATTATTTTGTTGTTGTAAATTTCTACGGAAGAGTAAATTAATAATTTTTACTTCAAAATAGTTATAATTCATTAATAAGATCAAAAAAATAAAAATTGTATTAATATTTAGTCAGCAAGGAATTAATTCGTGTTTTTTCTTCCTTCCGTCCACTGTGCGTCGCAAGTAAAATTAATAAAACAACTTTGGGGTTTCACAAATCGCAAAATAACGAATTTAGTTTTATTTTTGGAATTTCCTGATATCATAAAATTTTTTTGAAATTCCCTGACATTTCCCTGATAATTCCAGGTTTGGTAAAATTCCCCGATAATTCCAGGTTTTCCAGGTCCTGTGGCCACCCTGAAATTGCATATTGCTGAACAACTGTCTTTTCCAACAATGGTCTTACCGGGCAAGGTGTTGTCCAAGGTAGCGTAGCAAACAGAGACATACATATAGAGCGAGAAGGAAATACATTTGATGTGGAAATATTGTCATAATATCAATAGCCGAACGAACTCACCGGCAAGACAGAGCAATACACTGACAAGAATGGGCAATACATGACAATGTTGAGCTACATTGCCCAACAATACAGACATTTTGATATTAATACAATGCTGCAAAAACTTGTTCATTTATGGGAAGTTTTAGAATTAGACACTGACAACCTCTTGGGCCGAGCAGTAAGCTCCCTGACTCTGATTTTACAGGTTCGAAATTCAGCACAGAATAAATTAAAATATTTTATATTTGTACCTCGTTTTAGATAGAAGATACTGTCAGTATCACCCTGGTTAGCCATGTTTAGTGATCAGATCTGAAAAACTAGGCACACCAAGCTTTTCAACCTTCCTCTACTCCTTCCCTTCCTGCACTGTTTTCGTTACATTTTCCAATTTGGGAGTGCCTTAGTTTTACTGGATCCGGGCAATCAAATAAATTTCATTGGAATCAATTGTTACACAGTGCTTAAAAAATTATAACCTCAGCAGGAGGGAGTTGAATAATCATCTAATAAAATCTCAAAAGATAAATTCAATGCACTAATAAAATCAATTATTAAAATCATCATTAACATAAATTATATCTATCAAGAACTCAACATGGACAATATCTCATTTACAGGGGAACAAATGGTTTCCGTATCAAAACTAAGAAGTTTTTCCTCGTGTACTGCAGCGAGAGAGATGCCCAGTTGATCAGCCAATGTGGCAGGATTAAATACCTGATAGATACACTTCTGAATGTACGGAATCAAGTCATCGGTAAACAGATTACAGCTAGTTACAAATAGTTCTTTTTCTTGCGCTGAAAAGGCCTGCTGCTCTTTGTGATAGTAAGCTGAAAGCACTTTAGAAACGGACAACAACGATTGGTACACGTCCGATAAGACTTGACGAGCCAAACAGAATGGCGCAACAACTCTTAAGCCATTCAAAGCGGTCAGCAATCCATTGCAGTACTCGGCCAAAGGATAGAAGTCTAGCAAACTTTCTGGTGGAGCATTTTGATTCGGTTCGCCTTCCGCCGGAGTCTTCCTCCCCATTTTACGATTCACCAATTTGTAATGCTTCATTTCTATCTCGAACTGGCTGTCTGTCTTGCGTAGAGATTTTGTAAATTCGTTAGCGATGATGTCCCGGAATAGCGGGGACATGACGGCTCTCATGTCGGCGCCCACTCGGCCAAACGACAGACAGAGATACATGCACTGGTTTATGAGTGATTCCAGAGATGCTTCATCTTCCTGAGAAGCATTCTGCTGCAGAAGATTAATCAATCTATTCACCTGAAATTCAATTAAACAATTATATTTTATCATTTTGTGGTAAAATCCTGAAGGGTAGCCTAAAGAGATGATCTGTCTAATGAGATGATTATTTTAACTTGGTTATTATATCTAGGATTAGGTTGCTTTTTTTACATTAACTCCACACAGGAGGCCTTGAGGAAAATAAAATAATTAATGTACATATTAATATTGAAGGTAACCTTGTCTTTGAGCCAGCACGACAGGGCAGCCATTCCATTGAGGTCGTCAGACTTAAGTTTAGTTCCCTGAGTGTCTGACAAAAATATTGCCTTGTGTTGAGTCAAAATATTGAACAAATTAATTCTATGAAGTTCCACTATTTTGCGAAGATGCTTCTCATCTGAAAGAAAGCATAATTATTATTAATTTATGAAATGGTTGACAGTTGTAAAACTAGTTTAAACAGCACATCAAACTTAAATGTCACCATTCAGAATCAAAACGTTGCTTGAAACAATACTTTTTTTTTACATTAACTCCACGTGACAGGACCTACGGAAAATAATATCCCTCAGGGCCTATGTCATCTTTGGGGAAGCTGTGAGGAAGGTCTTTTTGAGGAGAGAAAGGAGTGAACATGGGTCTTGAAGAGACCCATATCATAGGAGGGAGGAAATATAGAGGCCGGCAAATCGTTCCACAGTCTAGCTGTTAAACTCAAGAACGAGTCGAGAAACGACCCAATCTCCTGTGACAAATGTCAACTGTATACAAATGTTGGATGCGCATTTGGAGTGTTTCCCGACTGTGCACCGGTGCCGAAGGAATCAATGACTCTAGTTTCTTGAAGCATGTTGTTCTATTGAAATACCAGTAGAATAAGGACAGCACACCCAATGCCTGTGCTCCAAAGATTGAAATCCGTTTGTTAAGATAGGAAAATCTATCAAACGGATCACCCATTTCTGCACAGAGTTCTCCAGATCAGAGATGGTTGCCAAATTCAACCGTGAGGTGCACTTGCGATTTATACAAGGTTAGGAGTTATGTACTATTAAAGTATCTGCGGGCCCTGTACAGTACGCCCAGCTTCTGGGAGGCTAACTTAACTCTGACTTCGATGGAGCCCCCGTACCTGAGCTGGTCACTTAGAGTTACACCAAGCATATCAATGGAAGGCCTGTTTGGAAGATTGCTTCCGTTGAAGGACTAGATTTTAATCTGACATGATTACGTCTAAAAGGGATTGGGATTACATATATGGGACATTATGTATGGAGATAGCCACCGATGGATCACATATGCAACAGTTGAGTAGACAGACGGAGGTACATATAAAATTCTTACTGTCTTCATTAGTGGCTTCGGTCAGGGCGGTATCGAACCAGGCACCGCGAGCCTTCAGGAAGTGCAGCTGCAACCCATCTCCAACACTCCTCATCTTGTTCTGTTTCATGTGGTATCCGGAATCAACGTCTGAAATTGATTCGTCCATGGCGGATTCATAAACCGCATTGGCTCTCCGCAAATAACCCAGAACCTACAAGTAATCATTTATGATTCTAGCTTGAATGAGTGAGCTTTTTGATTCTATTTTATGTAGCGATACAGACTGTTAATTCCAGTGATATTTTTAGCAAACATCCAACATTCTTACAAATGTACTGCACGGTAAATTAAAGTTAATTTTACTTTACAAAACAACAGAAGCAAGAATAAAACAAGACAGTTAAAATAAATAAACAGCAACAAATTAATTATTATAGGTGTCGTAACAACGCAATATGTTGTAATATGTATGGCTACTGTAATATGTATGTGGGTTTCACTGTAACAACAAAAATACCTAGGTTATATTTTCCAAAATGATGGTATGTGATACCATTTTCTTTGAAGTTTTTAACTTGCTTGAATTCTTCTAAATAATCATTTCACAACACAACATTTGTGAACTAGATTCGCAAACTATGAACGGGGGATGGAATTGGTAAATGCTTAGATTTAGATGAATTAAAAGAGAAGACAGGTTACTAAGACAACGTGCATGGTTGCACTGAACTAGGTCCAGTGGACATACTTGAGAGTTACTGCATGTATCGCACATAAGGAAACAAGCTGTCACTAGCTGCCACAAGCACGTCGCCCTGAGCTCTTCTGTGAAAAAATGTCTTCCTGTGGTTTTGAGAGGTGCAAAAATCATTCTCAAGCAATAAACAAAACTGACGGAATTTCTTTCCTTTCTTAAATATGTACATACAAATCACTTATAATTGAAATAAATATAATTATTCAAGACCATCCGAAATCGGTAAACATCTGAATAAAATAAAGCAAAATAGGGAACGCAGAAACACAGAAGTGTAGGAAAGACAACCGTAGTGACTACGCTGCTTGCTGTTGACTTGCGAGGGGCAGGCAGTTGATAATATGGGTATTTCATCCACACGCACACATTTGTTGAATTGCTATCATTTTCTCATGCGTTTCATTTTTCACTTCATACTAAAATCAAGAGATATGCGCACCATTGTATTGCTATTTCATCTGCACACACACATTATCTGAATTACTATCCTTTTCTTATTCGTTTCATTTTAGCTATAAAAGATAAAATAAGAATGTGCTACATTTTTTGTTAGATTAGTATGACTGTAACATGTCTTTGTATTTATTTAGTCTATGGGTAAATGAGAATTTATGGGCGTATCGCTCATTCAGAAGTGATGACAGACACACCCACATCAAACTTACAGCCTTTTAATCTGTTTTGAGGCTTATTTCCTTTTGTCGAAATATGGAGAACGTGACTTTTCTCTTATAACTTTTCCCGACCAATATGAAACTGTATAAATATAATAATTATTTTTTTAAATACCTGAAGGCACTGCGGTAAAGGAAGATCATATCGCAACTGATTGAAGAGATGATGGAGGGTTTCGAACCAAAGCCGCGTTACTTCAGTTGTTATATTCTACAAAAAGATTGTACAATCAGTTCAGTTTTAAATAATATCAGAAATAATTCAAATCATTCCGCTGATAGCTCTGTTATAACCCATCCTTCCTTTTCATAAATAATGCATTTATCAGAAAGAGAGTTTACAGCGGTATTTTCAGCGGCAGGAATATACGTTGCAGTTACTTTTTTGAAGCAAACGGTGAACAAACCACATTTAAATGTTTTTTTTTTTCAAAAGTGAACTGGATAAGTATTTTTACTTGTATAGCATCAAGATCGTTGTATCTTCTGGACAAGTTTCTAATGTAGGAGTACAGATCCAGGGCGCTCTCGTAGTCCCCCTGGTGCAGCGCCGTCTGCATGATGGCCGGCAGTTCCAGAATACTGAGCAGCTGCTCACTCTGGAACTGGATCTGGTCGTTACATCTGGAAGTTTCACCAAAAATACTTAGTATTTCACTGCTCGGAAAATTGATTTTGAAAGAATTGCCTAGGGGTCAAAAAACTATCTTGATAACGCTGATAGCCCTGTTGTAACCTCTCTACATATTTTGAAACTATGCAACGCTAGAACGCAGAGGTGAGTACTGATTGTGTGATTATTATCTAAATAGAACGTCGCATTGTTGGAAAGTATTCTGCGTTATTACGCAGCAATCTTGAATGATATCTAAGAACCTTCGTCTGAAGGTTATCCCTAAAATATACTATACCAGTACCATTGCTGATTAATCATATACACTTTCCGCGCGCTGTTTTCCGCGCATTACACAAAATATTTGCATGTATAGTAGTAGTTTCCGCTATCCCTTCATCATCTATTCTTTTACAACAGATTTTATGTACATATATAAAGGTATAGATATAATACAATGATAAATGCATTATAATAATTAATTATTAGAAAAAAGCATCATAATAGGGGTAAATAATCATAAATATATAAAGTAATCATATACCATTATAGTTTAACTTTGTGACAAAAATAAAAGAAAATTATAAAAATTAAATTACAAATAAGAGCATAAAAAATATATAATAAGAATAGAAATAAAGATTCAAACAAAATTATATCAAATACTTAAAAAAATAAGTAATATTTCACAACAGTACAAAATTTATGAAATTATTGTTATTACACACCTTGTTCTATACCAGGGGTCTCCAAACTTTCCAGCATTAGGGCCATACTGATTACTCCAGTAAGTTCCAAGGGCCAAAACCTTTTTAATTTTCCTGTCATTATCTACATATATTATCTCGACTAGTCAATTTGGGAGCCGAGTATGAATACCGCCGCCCGGGAACCATTTATTGGATAACCAACACCTCTGCCATAGGTCACCCAAAGTGGTTAGCTACATTTGGTGACTTAGCAAGGGTGCCCAAGGTTTGTCTGGGTCTTATCGGCGGATGTAACTGCCCACCAGCTGCATGGCAGGAATGAATGGTTGAGGGAGTCCCTTTTACTTATTCTCTCGGAACATCGACTTGCACCGCAGAGGGGAGGAATGGATTTGTGCATCTGTCACTCCTGGACACACTGACCCCCAGATTCCTACCCACCCCTAATACCCTTTTCCTTCCCAGAACTTCCTTTCCTAAAAAGACCCTCCATACAGCATCCCAAAAGATGGCGTAGGCCCTGAAGGGAAATATTTTCCTCAGGGCCTCCCGTGTGGAGCTAATGTAAAAAAAAGTCGACGAGTATGTGCCCTGAGCGAGCATACGCTTGCTAAATTGCTAGGTCAGTTACTATTTTCGTGGATAACCTCATTGGATCGATATTATACTTAAAATCGAGTTACTATCATTCTGTGTTATTTATCCAACTTATCACAACAACAATAAACCTTTAGCTGTGGCGGGCCTGATTGATAACACTGGTCATCAGCTGTCGCGGGCCGTATTGAAGACATTGGCGGGCCGGATTTGGCCCACGGGCTGTAGTTTGGAGACCCCTGTTCTATACTAAACAACTAAACATATTTTGAAAGAATAGGTACAGCAAGAATGGCCTGCTTCAATTGAACCTGCACAGGGCCCCCTAGATATTCACTCTCATAAACGTGTGGTACAGCACATAACAGAAAGTTAGGTTACAATGGAACTCAGTAGCATGTATGTCTCAGTACGTCTTTTGTAATCATTTTGAAAGTTTAAAAAAAGTGGTTGAATATTATGCATTTTTACTTGACTCATCTTTCACTAACACAGGTGACTTATAATTTATTCTTTTTAAATTTTATTTATATATCTATATGTATAAGGTATGTTTACATTATATTATTCGATGCCTGTCTCACTGGGGTATACCTGTGTTGAGACAGGTGTAGAAGTACATAAATGAATATCATATTTAAGAAAATCATGAGTATTTAAGGTTAAATACATATTAATTTAAATACTATTAAAACAGAAAGATGATTGAAAGTGAGGGTAAATCCCATTAATAGAGTTATCTTATAAATGAAGTAAAGTAGTAAATCTTGTCAAATCTATTAATTAAATTAATTAAAATTAAACAATTGGTTGACATCTCTTACCCCCTGTCTTTGATAATATTTTTGGATATGCTTGCAAAGTTTTCACACTCTGAAATGAGACAGGGCATCTTGGTGATGACTTCATCCAGAGAAGTTTTTGAAGTTGTGAAGTCTTTTAGGATTCTGTTGGAGCAATCCGCAGTCTCCACAAAGGTCCGGTAGTTTGCCAACGCCAGCTCCTGGGTCTGTTCTGTCAGTGCCTTAGTTTCATCATTCAGGCGGAGAGGTTCCAACACTATTTGCTCCAAGGTGCACTTGCCCAACTTGCTAAAGTATTCTGCATTAACTGGATCGGAGAAATCTACAAAAATTGTGAAAATGAGAAGGCGGACAAACATATTATCCCAGAGGTAGTTACCAAAAATATTAAGTAATTAAGTTAAAACGAAGTGCAATTTATAGTTTGTGCGTAAAGAAGTAAGCGGAGTAAGGAAACTTTTCCACATCCTGCTAATAGTCAATATAATAAGCTAAGCAAGAGATAAATCATTTGGGGTAAAATTTCAAGATGTACTTACCAAATTCGGTATTTGCAAAAATTGTGTTGAGGATATCAGATGATTCAACTTCTGAATCCGCCATGCTCAATAATAAAGCTACGAACAAACTTCTCGAAACATGTACGTTTCAAAACACAGCCACGTCAAGCCTCTTACTAAAACCTGTGCACATAAATGAACTAATACAGCGCATTAAACGTGCATAAATAAACCAATCGACTATAATAAAACGAATTGTGACATGACAGATAAACACAACATTGGATTCGGTCGAACCATAAATAAACCAATCATGGTCGAACTGTCAGCTGTCAGCTGTCAGTCAAATTGTCAAAAATGAAGGTGCGGTCACACGCAGCGAAAAGCGAGAGACGGGGTGTTCAGACACGGCTATAAAATATAAAAGATCATCGTAAAATAACGGTGATCTCTTGGTGATCGATTAGAAATGGGAATCTTTTTGCCGTCGAGGGCAATTTGAATGTTCGTAGAGTACACGCCAAAATGTAATACCGACCTGACGGTAATATAGAAATTGTCACAATATGCGAGTTTAAGGACAGAAAAGCCGCATGCCTCCCCGCTGACACCTTTCTCCGTCGCACGTATATTTTATGCACCTTTCTCTTTCGCTTACGGTCATCACATAACGCGAGAATGGTAATCCTTATAGATATACGGTGATATTGTACTAATTATTATTTTTTTTTTATTTATTGTATTTATTACTTGCTGGAGCAATCCCGATGAGTTACAGAACTCATTTTAGGACAGGAGGAAAATTCATGGGTGTGAGGAAATAGTTACAGTTTTACTTGGAAAATGGACATTAAAAATATAAGTTTCACATACAACATAGACAAAAAATAAATAAAAAAAAAAAAACAGGTTGAGTGAGCAAACAACAATAGAAAATAATTAAAGAAACAAAGAACAAGGTTATACAAATGTGGATGATTATGATTACAAATAAATGGAAAAGAAAAGAAGAGACATGATAAGAAAATTTACATAGTTTCATCCTTAAACGTATTTAAAAAATATTCTTTTAAAGCATTATTCTGAACTTTTTTATTTTGCTGGTTTCCCTTGTACATATCTGGAAGCGAATTATATAGTGTATAGGCAACATAGTTCAGAGATTTTATCCCATATTTTGTAGTGTGTGTTTGAGGTATGCGGATTTTATTGCTATTTCGAGTATTGTGAGTGTGAATGTCTTGATTGTAAAGTGGCTTGATGTTAGTGTGATTTGATTGTTGAGTAATTTGTAGGATGGTGCTTGTGATTTCATTTTTAGGAAGGACTGTGATTGGAAGAATACCGGAAACTGAATAGATGTCTTTGACATGGGTGTCCCATGGAAGTCCAAAAACATTTCTGAGAGCTCGGTTTTGAACCACCTGCAGATCAGCTATCAATTTCTTTGAGGCAAATCCCCAGATACAGCAGAAATAAGAAAGGTGTGAATATACCATGGCGTAGTACACTGATGTTAGTAAAGGAATGGGTAATACTCCTTGGAGTCTATATAGTACACCAGTTATGGGGGTAATTTTCTCCTTTACATGATTTATGTGGAGATCCCACGAGAGTTGGGAATCTACGATCGGCCCAAATATTTTGTGCTCATTTTCTTTTCGAGGCAGTTATCACCAACTTTGATATTGAGGCTGAAATTTTTCTTGTTACCAAAAAGTATATAATGAGTTTTTTTTACGTTAAGAGTTAGTTTGTTTATTCTTAACCAGCTTGTGAGTTTAGAAACATCAGCATTCATTTCCGTTTCAAGCTCCGCTAGGTTCAGTTTATTGTAAAAAATTACTGTATCGTCCGCATAAAGTTGGATGTTAAAGTTAATGTTCGGAATAAAAGAGAAAAATCCCATCAATATTTACAGTGTTCTTACATTGATGATGTAGCGCCTTGTATATATTGCCTTTGTAGAACTTCAAATTTTCGTATTAAGAGTTTAGTTTAGCAAAACTATCGTGACGTGACTAGAGAATTTCTCATGAAAATTTTTCAGATCCTGAGGGAGAGGTAATGTGGTTATGCTGGTTAGTTAAATGTCCGAGCATTTGCGGGTGCGATTAAAAACAACAAGGTACATGGTATATAGAATTGCCTAAATGGAAGGGTGAGCTCATGGTCGATTTCAATCCCAACTTGGGCTACATAAGATTTTAGCTCTTTTTTAGATTCTTTTTAGGTGACATCTTGCTTTATTTTAAAAATCGAGTTGGCAACACTGATCTTCTACGAATCTATGATACGAAATGTCAAAGAAGTCAAACAACGAAACAACATAATTTTGTTAGGCAAAGCAAACTGGGGTTAGTATATTTATGGGCAAACTGCAAACTTGTTCAAACTGTTTGTTAGTTTCAATGGCTAAATAATATAGGGTAGTTTGCAGTAGTTTATTTCAACATGGATCCAGCTCTACTTCGTGAACGAGAGGCCTTCAAGAAAAAGGCCCTCACCACTCCAACGTAAGTTAAATTAAACTAAATATTATCGATATACCTGTCGGAAGTCCACCTTACGGTTAATAATACGAAATATTTCTTATTTAATTAGTTAGGTTTTGGTATCTTACGAACACTGAGTATTTATGATGGGGGAGACGAAAAAATATCATTTTATGTTTTAATTTGTTTGATAAGCTTTCTATCCCAATTTTGGTAAATATCTATTCACAATATTGGATGATGCACTCATTTGTTCGATATAATAAACACTAGTCTTACGCCGCACTTTTAGGCACAGAATATGGAAATTACACCTTGAAACAATTACATACTTCAAGAAATAACTATTTACATTCACAAATTAGGTTATTAGGTTTATAATTTGGGTGACTAAGTAAGTAATTCATGCGTATTTAATAAATGTAATAGTACCTCCCACACGCACACTTTGGAGCGACCGAGTCCCGCTCCACTTCAGGCCGCCGCGCAGAAAAGTAAAGACCGATAGGTTTACAGCGCAGCTCACTGTGAGACTTTACTGCTCGGCGGCCTGAAGTGGCGCGGGACTCGGTCCCTCCGAAGTGTGCGTGTGGGAGGTGCTAATCCATAAAAAATGATTTATAATGGCGGCAAAGGAAGTATTTTGTAGTAATTTAAGTGGAAATGTAGTGTGATTTCAAAATTGCGATAATGCCTATAAAAAGTGCGGCGGTTAGTGGAATATTTACCAAAACTACTTCTAAATGTGCCCAATTCATTTAACGTCAATAATTTATTTATAACTAGCTGACCCGACGAACGTCGTTCCGCCTCAGAATCAATAACTGTTGAATTAAATTCAGTTTTTTTTCTAAATTAACTATTACACAATGAAGCAATTATATATGCGCAAGCTGTCCGTGTTTTTACGGATTGTCCGGTAAGGATTTTTTTTCTTACTTTTCCACTTAACTACGGGAATTTGGTAGTCGGGTACGGGTGCCGCCGCCCCGGGAACCATTTATTGGATAACCAATACCTCTTCCATAGATCACCCCCAAGTGGTTCGCTACGTTTAGTGATTTAGCAGGGGTGCCCAGGATTATGGGGTGAAGTTTTTCCGGATCTTGGCGGCGGATGCTTCTGCCCACCTGCTGCGTGGCGGGACGGATCGAGAGACACTGGTTAAGGGAGGCCTTTTGAACTTTCCAGCCGGACTTGCGCTTGCACCGCAGTTGGAGATTAGATTCCTACCCACCCCTCAATCCTTTTTCCTTCCCAGAACTTCCTATCCTCCTCTTCCTTAAAAATACCGTCCACACAGCATCCTCTAAGATGACATAGATCCTGAGACAAATTATTTTCGTCAGGGATTCACGTGTGGAGCTTATGTAAAAAAAAGCGTAATTTTTATTATAATTATTGCATTTTTCCTTTGGAGGGGCTGCAGACATACGTCCACCGTTTGTCTCATTTTCGGCTATTGACATTTAGTGTGTAAAAAAGAGTGGCAGAATTACACGATTAAGAACAAATGCAAAACAGTCAGCGCATTGACATTTGACGTTTTTGAATTTTTGGAACTCACTCACTACTCAATATTATAGGTACTTATCACAAAATGCCCGCAGCTCTTTCAAATATGAGAATTCGTTCCATACAAAATGTATGGGGAAAAGACATTTCTTAATAACTATATTTTTTGTTAATTTTTGTGATGTTTTAATAGTTATTATCCTTTCTGGGGCGGAGACAAATCAAACAAATCAAAGATCATCAAAATCGGCCTGACCGTTCTCGAGTTATAAATAGTGTAACTAACCCGACTTTGTTTTATATATTAAGATTTCTCACCATACATTTGTGGTTGTTGTTTTTTACATAAAAAAATTACCTCACTAGGAGTAAGAGCTTGTGCGCACTAGCGGCCAGCAAAACAAAAAACTGCCTTGTCTCATCATTAATAAAATGGACGCTGTTAAAGTTAATTTACTTTGAATAAATGATTTTTAATTTTTTTTTTTACAATAGCTCCACACAGGAAGCCCTGAGGAAAATATTTTCCCTCAGGGCCTATGTCATCCTTGAGGATGCTGCGTGGAGGGTCTTTTAAAGGAAATTAAGGAGAGGAAGTTCTGTGAAGGATAAGGTATGGGGGGTGGGTAGAAATCAGGGGTTCATTGGGTCCAGTAGTGACAAACGTATGAATCCATCCCTCCCAGTGCGGTGCAAGGCGATGTTCCAAATGAGTTCTGCTTGAGAGGTCACAAGGTCTCTCACAACCAGTCTCTCCGATCCGGCCTGCCACGCAGCTGGTGGGCAGACACACCCGCCGCCAAGACCCGGATCCATGAACCAGGGCACACCTGTTAAGTCATCAAACGTAACGAAACAATTGGGGTAATCTATGGATGAGGTGTTGGTTATCCAATAAATGGTTCCTGGAGCGGCGGTACCCCTACTCACTTCCCAAATTTAAATTAATACATACCTACCAAGATTTTTTTTTGTATTATCGACATAATATCTTCGTTTCCAAAAATATCCACTAGCCCTTCCCATTGTTTGAGTTTCAATTCACTGTTCTTATATGCTGCTCCTTCACAATTCCAAATAGCTTCTCATTTTTAAATTTCAACGATGTTCATTGTAGTCAGTTACTGTATGAGAATGAATCGTACCATGTTCAGGATGGTAAAGTTTAGCATTTACTATACCCTCAGTTGGGTGGGTGATTTATATTAATTATAAATTTAATGATTTTTTTTTTATATACTTAAAAATATGGGTTAAATGGCAAATGGTGAAATCTAGATGGATTCATTGGCTTTAAACCGCACTAAACAGTTCATATATTATATTTCCATATTTATATTTGGAGGCATGATTTTTGTAATGAGCACAGCCGAATCGAAAACCGAACGCCCGAAAATCTATCACTCGAGTAATTAAGACATCTTTTTCTATCTCCCTCGGTGTAAATTGTTGTTTCTTGCAGTAATGAAGTTGAAACAAAGTGTTATTTAAATAATTTGGGTATATTATTAAGAAGTAAGTAGAGTACTGGAATTTTAGCAAAACTACTTTTATTCTGTGTGAATACCCCTAGAGCAATTTTGGGGGATGTTTCTCCCAGACGACAAATACTCATACAATCTTTTTGGGAGATATTTCTCCCATCCTCGCATGGTCTCGTAAAAGTCATGCATTTTGACATTTCGCTTAAGAGAAATACGTTGCAAAATATAGAGGTACTAGGGGTTAACTTTGGATAAGTGGCTTTATTATTAGTCATTCAACTCGATGATATGCCTCCCTCCACATTTCAAATCTGAGTAATAAAATGTGTACATTTAACAGCATGTTCTTAAAATGCCCACGTATTAATATTTTGTTTATATTTTCCAGAGTTGAAAAGAAGAAGAGAAAAGAAGAGGATGCACCGTCCAAGGATGAGTCAAAGGCAAAGAAAGCAAGACCACCTCCTCCTCCAAGTTCGGCACCAAAACTCGATGCCTCAAAGTAAATATTCATTTTATCTTTGAAATCCTAAGAAAACTCCTAAAATTACATTTTTTATATTAAATCATATGACAAATCAACGATCAGTGTCATTTTTAAGTTACCTCCGATTTTCGGACTTCCAGGGTTTGGTTATATTTTACCGACCGTTAATTCACACGCAGCATTAAAGATGCGAACACTTATAATTATTATTATTTAACCTTCCGTCAGGCGCAACTAATCTGTGAAATGAAGTGATCTGTTATTTTTGTCACAAAGGGTAAATATCGCCGATCTAGGGGCGTGGCCTCCTGAGTTTTCCTCCTTCCCCACCACTTACAGAGGGCCAGTTACTGTTCGTCTCGAAAAATTGATGAATTGCGCCCGATCGTGTTAGGATATGCATTGCGCCTGACGGAAGGTTAATATCAACAATAATATGTAAATTATGTATTTTATTCTTACAAATTGAGATTATGATATTTGCACTATGATCTCCCGAAGATTTCATTTACATTTGTGACCATGTCAAATGCGGTGAGGGTTCAAACACCTCGACCTTAATTTTTATATAAAATTACTATAATCCTTATTTATTTTGATTGTTCCTTCGTTATTTACAAAAAACCCAAAACCTTTGTTTTTTTGTTGTTGATATTAATTACTTTTTTTACTTTCACCCAGGCGAGGCCATGTTTTTAAATATGTATTTTTTGTCAGCTATAAATCGATGTCGGGAAGTTCGGCGTACAGATTTGGAATACTGGCCCGAATAGTTCGCCACATGAAAGCTCGGCACCAGCAGGGCGACGACCACCCCTTGAACTTGGATGAAGTCCTTGATGAAACTAACCAACTGGATGTTGGAAATAAAGTGAAGCAGGTAAATTACAAATAAATGTGTAAATTAGTATCAACTTCTTACCTAGAGATAAATTTTGAAATTTTTATGCAAAATGTTTTTTTTTTTTTATAGTTTCTTATCTGGAGAAGTGTTGAAATTATGCAAGTACTATCGCAGGCCTATGCAAAATCGAGTGATATTATAAATATAGGATTCGTGAAGCTGATAATATTTATTAAAAAAATATTTGTCTTCGGATCATTCTTCGGACCTTTCGAAAGGTGATCGAAATTTACCTCTAGAATAAAAACAGTTAGTAACTTAACAAAATTACGTCATCTGTCAATAAATTAAACAGAGTCGTGATGGAGAACTTAGCCAGCCGAGGAATCGAACACGGAATGCCTGGGTGGGACCCAAACTCGATGCCCACTCAACAACTGACCGGTCTTATTAGTTCAGACTGCTTTCTTAGAAGTATAGTGAAACCCTTTTAAGAAGTTTGGTTTTTTCGGTCCCTCGGCCCAAAATTGGCCCAATTGGGTCCCTTGGAAAACTTCTTAAGAGGGTTTCACTGTATATGTTTTCTCAGCATCTTTAAGTGTTTTTCTTTTAACATTCTTCCAATTTTTTTATGTTTATCTTGTGTTTAAACTCCTATTTACGATTCAAACCACCCGGTGACAAAAAAACGCCACCCGGTCTGCTATTTTTGTACTATTCATCTTCATTCATGAGTAAACTTTCACACTCATAGTTATGGCAGGTAAAGCAGTTTTTTTCCAGCTATATCTGCTATAAAGTGGTGCCAGTTTGTAGTTTAGAAACTAAAACACGCATATTATCCATCCATAGATCATTATTCTATTCAGTTCTCACTTATGCCCAAAGTGTGCCATTCAACGTTGCTCGTGCAACGTCTTCAATTGTTCGACTATAAGTGGCAATGTATCTTGCCCCTTTACCAGCATATAAAGAAGGTGTATTCGTCAGGTAAATGACATAGTCGCGAATCCACAAAAACATCATTCGGAGATAATGAGGTTTGAGTTTAGAATTGATATCATAAATCAATTTTATTAAACCCAGCTTAAATAAATCTATAATTTATACATGATAATGGCGGGGTATGCTCCATGATAATGAAAAAAATTGGTATATTTAACTCAAAACTGCACTTTCATGACTTTGACATTGGACCGACGATACGTACAAGTCATAAAATATTATTCCTATTTTACGTACGTGTTTACTAATTAGTTGAATAACTTTTTTGTTTTGTTTTTAGTGGTTGCAGACAGAAGCACTTTTGAATAATCCCAAAATAGATGTAAGCCCGGATGGCAAATTCAGTTTTAAGGCTGTGTATAAAATTAAGGATAAAAAAGCATTGTTGAGGTTAGTCGCAACTACAATATAACTAAATATGTTATGTACTAGAATACCCCTCCGTTGTAACCTCTCCTTCTTTTATAAATGACACATGTAACAGAAAAAGAGGTTAAAATGGCACTCTCAACGGCAAGACCATTATGTAAATGTAATGAAAAATCTATCTTATGTTGTATATATATATTTTTTTTTAAATAGGCAATTCACCCTAAAAAGAGTGCTTTGTGCCGATGTTGTATATTTTGTGAAATGCCAGTTGTTTCGCAGAACTTGGAAAATTATTATTATCATTCATTATGGGCAACTTGTTTCACAGTATTGAAATAATAACAGTCACCGTACTTGAACATTAATTTTGAAATTTGTTGATTTGTTCAAGTTCTGTGACACAACTCGCCCTTAGCTTGTTTCAAACTTTAGTCACAATAAATTTGATGTCCAACAAATCTGACGATCAGCACCAATTAGAATTTTTTAAATTTGAATGGTCCCTGTTAAATGCTGATTCTCGGCTCGTTGTAGCTTTTGATCAAACTGTGATCCGCTGACAAGCATAACGACATGACCGTTATGCTATTACAATTTGACCAAAAGCTGAGAATCAGCTTTTAACGGGGACCTTTAAGTGTCACTAAATTTTAATAGCATTATTTGTTGATGGCAATCAAATGTAATGGAGTTTGAAATACCTCAACTGTAACACACTTAACTTTGCAGATTACTAAAACAACATGATCTGAAGGGTTTGGGAGGAGTGTTACTAGAAGATGTTCAAGAGTCCCTCCCGCACTGTGAAAAGGCACTAAAACAAATAGCCAATGAGGTTCTTTATATCATACGGCCAACAGATAAGAGAAAAATACTGTTCTACAATGATAAGACAGCTAATTTACCGGTTTGTTTAAGTTTCTCACCCTTTCATTTAAAGAAAATTTCTATCAAGAGTTGTTCTACTTTCTTGTGTGTTTTTTGTTTCTATTAGATACCGAAGTCAAGTTCTAGTTTCTTGTGTGTGTTTTTGTTTCTATTAGATACTGAAGTCAAGTTCTTGTTTCTTGTGTGTGTGTTTTTGTTTCTATTAGATACTGAAGTCAGGTTCTTGTTTCTTGTGTGTGTGTTTTTGTTTCTATTAGATACTGAAGTCAAGTTCTTGTTTCTTGTGTGTGTGTTTTTGTTTCTATTAGATACTGAAGTCAAGTGAGATCTTTCGTCAAACTTTGTTGTTTTTTTAACATTTTTCTTTCAAGTCCTTTTTCATCCTAGGGAGCAGAAAGAAGTCACAGGGAGAAGGTGAATAGGGGGGGTGAACAATCGGGATCATTCCGTGCTTGCTTAAATACTGCTTCACAGACAACGCGGTTTGAGCAGATGCGTTGTCGTGGTGGAAGAAGCAGACCCCTGTGCGCCACGGAGGATTCAACCTTTTTCAAGGATTTTTTCTGATGCTCTCTCGCAACCTCTTTAGTACCTCCATGTAGAACTGTCGGTTAACTGCTTGACCTGGAGGAACAAACTCTGTGTGCACAATAATATCTCTGAAAAAAACCAATGAGAATCGTCTTGATGTTCGAATTCACCTGACTTTTTTCTGAAGAGGAGAGAGCACTTTTCCATTGGCTTGAATGTTGCTTGGTTTCGGGATCGAACCCATAACACCATGACTCATCACCAATTAACCTTGGAAAAAAATCTGGGTCCTCTTCCAGCTGATTTTTCAATTTGTGGCAGGCTTGAAAGCGACGCTCTCTTGAACGCGTGAACCCACAGCGACTTGGCTTAGCACACTGACTGAGGAAGAGTTTATGTACAACAGCCGACCACACAAAACCCGTCCCCCCTCCATTTCTCTCCTCTACCGCCTGATTCCCGATACTTTTGGGTCCCCCCCCCCCCCCTACATAAACATTGTATTATCGGCACCTGGGCTGTTGACATTAATTCGGTGCATAAATGAGCATTTCCAAGCTGTAGTCTAAAGGATGAAGGTTACCTTAATATAGTCAGGCTCCGATAGAAGGGGGAACCAGAAACTATCATTAGTGAAACCCATTAGTTTTCATGTAAGAACTTTTGGTTTTCCCTTCCTTGAACATGAAATAAAAAATGGCCT
The DNA here is from genome assembly GCA_917563855.2 of Limnephilus lunatus. Classification (NCBI taxonomy): domain Eukaryota; kingdom Metazoa; phylum Arthropoda; class Insecta; order Trichoptera; family Limnephilidae; genus Limnephilus; species Limnephilus lunatus. The sequence goes on from OU830594.1 coordinate 35,641,586, forward strand.
GTTCCTTAGAGATTGAACAATTCCTTAAAAGTATTATGTACTGTAATAATTAAACAACTATTACATAGTGAAACCAAATACTGTAGAAAGTAGTTGTAATACCTCCAACTTCTGCCATTTCCTATTTAATCTGATGGCAGAGTATGCTACACTAGCGGCACGAGTTGTGAGACTTGGTTTATTTTCATACATTGTGATGGATTTTGTCATAGCCATTCAGGGTTATTCGGACGGCTTTGATTTTATGCATGATTAAGCCATGCTACACTAGAGCCTCTGTTGGCCAGAGTTGCCAGCCAATGCAAACAAATACTGGCAATATTTTACCGAACTTGGAGTATTATTAATATTCTAAGGTATTTGGTGAAACCCACTTAAGAAGTTCCCACACAAGAAGTTTTGTTTTCTCCGTCCCCTGAATCGTGAAAGGAAAATCTTTTAAATAATCACTGTAGTAATTAAATAACTATTGTATATATTTATAGGTTGATGAAGAATTCCAAAAGCTGTGGCGAGCTACAGCGGTGGATGCCATGGATGATGCTAAAATTGAGGAATATCTGGAAAAGCAGGGCATCAAGTCCATGCAAGACCACGGCCCCAAGAAGCCACTGGCCCCAAAGAGAAAGAAGTCTTCACAAAAGAAAAGACAGTTCAAGAAGCCCAGAGACAACGAGCATTTGGCGGATGTCCTGGAAGTGTACGAAGATACTTCTCTCACAAACAAGGGCCCAGCTGTATCCAAAGCAACTTAACGTTTTTTTATTTTATTTATTGTGTTAAAACCATAAAATTAGATGTAATAAAAAATAATTATCAACATTAAATTGTTTTGTATACCAATGCGGTTAGAAACAATCTGGAAAATCTTATGGAAAATTAATAAAATGTTTTTTATTGTCTTAACTGAAAATGTTGCAATAAACATGAAGAATATTCGTAAAACCTCCAATCATAAAATGGTCTCCCATCCCTTAAAAAATTTATTGTTATTTTTTTCAGTCCTTCAAGGAACCTAATTTAATATTTTACTGTAAATGTTTCAGTCTGTTGTCTCAGAAATGCCTGAAACTTTTCCTAATTGATAAAAAATTAAACCAGTAGAAATAGAACCACATGACCAAGGTAGATAAATACTCAAAAAATCTTAACTTTAAAGTAAAGATCTGTTGGTATGAAACAAAAAATATAGGATTGAATTTTTGTTACTGGTATAAATTGTTTATATTTAATAATTACGTTGAATAAAAACAAATTAAATTTTGAACAGTTTTTATTATATGTAATTCAAAATATTTATTTAATGTGAGTTACTAAGTAAAAAAACAATGAGAACTTAACCCGTCTGCTTGTTTAGGAATAAATACATCCCAAAACATGTAGTCGCGTTATATGTACTTTTTTAAGACCAAAAACGTCCCGAACGACCTTACATTTTAAAAGCTATATATCTCTCTTCCTCTCATGCGAACATATGTATTTTTTCTTTTAAACAGAAAGTGAACGAAATAATACTTCTTATTGTCTTTGAAATATGAAAGTTAACTTGCATAGATATTTTACAATCTCGATCCAAAGTGACAGTTTGACCGGTTTGGCGCGAAACAGAAGCTTCCGGATTGTGAGGTGCGAATATGTAAGCAGACGGGTTAAACTTGGTCAATTCTCCCGCACCGTAGGGGGATGATACACATACCCCATACGAGAGTTTTGTGCGATGATTGAGCTTTATGTGTTTTAATTACGCCTTTGGGTGATACGTGATTTTTACCTTCAGATAAATCAAGGTTAAAACGGTAGGCAGTAACTAATATCGGAGTGTTACTGGAAAGGGTGCGGGGTATATTCAGAAACACAATCGCTCCGCGATATATGAGGGACTCTAGTGACTCAGGTCATACGTGATTTTTACCTTCATGCACATGAAGTTTAAAGACACACAAAGTATAATTATAGAATAAAAAAATAGAGAACCTTATGAGCTACGAAAGGTTATTGATAAAAAATATTTATTGTCAAGATTTAGCACTGGTAAAATAAATGCAATTAATTTTCTACCTACATTATGTCATTTTATGATCACATAATTTTAATTGCATGTTTGAGGAAAAAGGGGTCATTAAATACTTCAATATATTAATAACCCATTTTGATTGTTCACATAAAACAGGCGACTGCGGGGACGGCAGAGCGAGTTTGTTTGACATGAAACGTTTGATATTTGGTGACTGCGCTCGCTAGTCAATGTGAACAAGCACATAGACGGGACAGATTTAGAACAATAAATACAATGTTGTTTTTATCTAAAATATTAGATAAATTTTATTAATGCAAGTTTCGAGCAGCACGAACACTAAATTATAATATTACAGCAGGAGAAAGTAAATATTTTAATAATTATTATTGAAAGTATGAAGATAAATAAACAGATAGGTATTATAAATGATTAAATTAATGGTGAGTTATTATTATGCTTAATTATAGGAATAACGTATTGTCAGTTGAAAAAAAAAATCATTGTTTTTTTTAATAAATATTATTGAATTGGCACAGGGGAATAAATAAAGTAATATACGGCTAACAAAACATGTCATTGAGTTACACCGCGTATTTAATTATTATTAACCTTATCTAGCATGATGGGACAGATTGCCTTGAAATCGCCGGCATTGTAATTGTTTTTAGGAGAAATCCAATGGTGGGGTTAATCAGTTACCACTCATGGTTTCCACCAGAGTGTACAACATTTTGTAAGTAGGAACTATGAAACTGTAAAGAGCATTTTGTAATCTTCTTTCTTTTCAATTTTCAAATCCTTTCTCGAAAACATCTTTTCTAAAAATTGTTTGATGTCTGCATCACCTGCAATGTGAGGAACATGTTATAAGATACAATTAGGTATTCAATAAATCTGATTTGTGAATGAATTAAAGAGGCATCTACCGGTTTTGTTGATGGCTAATAAATGGTGCACTACATGCCTAGCGGTTGCCTTAAAAAGTTCTCGAGATGCAATGATTCCCTTTTTGTAATAAGGTGTCATTTGTTTGACTACGAATCCGGCTAAGTCAACTTTCACTTTATCCTTTGAACTATTGTCTAGATCTTTTTTGGGGTCCTTATTTACTATCACATTTGTTTTACAAGAAGTATTGGTGGGTTCTGGAGGTATTTTGGGTTTATAATTAATCTTCATTGTTTTATTTGAAGCATCACTGGCTTCTGGAGCAATTTTGGGCTTATTATTAATCTCCATGACTTTATTTGAAGGGTCACTGGATTCTGAAGCTATTTTGGGCATATTATTTTCTGCTGACGTTTTATTCAAAAATGTAATTTCAGAAGTTAATTTGGACTCTTTGTTGACCTCCAAAGTGTTAACTGTTTTTACTTTAGGGAAACATTTTTCATTCTTCTTCAAAATGGTAATCTCTGAAGTAACCAGTATGGTAGAAGATGAGTTATCATTTTGTTCTTTATTTTTTTCAACTTGGTTTGATTTCGATTGCTTAACTTTTTTCGTTTCAAATTCATCATCAGATGAATCTCCAAAGAGGTCTACCACTTTCTTCCTCTTTTTGGTACTGGATGGTGTATTTAAAACTAACTGAACTGCGGAAGAGTGTTTTTTGTCTGTACTGTTGGATTCTTTCCTAGACTTTGCGCCAACTGTGGTGGTTTTTTCAGCAACACTTTCATCTATTACTAATTTTTCTTCAGTATCCGAATCACTTTCTTCCATATTGGTTGTATCACAGGCCGGTTCTGGTAAATTTGGTTTTTGTTTTTCAGGTTTTATACAAAATTCATCTAACAGTGATTGTGTCATCACATCTTTTTTCATACTGAAGGGTTTTCTTTTATATGCTTTATCACTTTTTGATAAATTAACAGTACGGTTTTCATTTTCTATAAAACAGAGTTGAAAAATTAAAAAGAGTGCAATTTTATGGCTTTAATAATAATTAAACAAATGTTGATCCAATAATTATCAGAATTCTTATTACCTGAAAATTCCGATGCAGTTATAAATCCGCAATTTTTTTTATCAGCTATTTCTTTCTGAGCTTCTTTAATAAGCTCTGCCAATGTTTCCTTCTTCCTAGGTTGGAAGTTTTTCAATGTGGGGTGAAGTGTATTTGTGTTAGATTTTACTGTAGATATCTGCAAATAAATAATAACGACATTCACTAAAGTAACAATATAATAAATATATTCACGTTAATAAGTACATAGCTTAATGAAGGCTTTTTTAACTCAGCAAGTGGACACTTGCATTATAATCAGTACAAGTATGTGGATATATTACTCACTGCCTTAGCCATACCCCGCCTGTATAAGCTGACCACCTTGTTTGCAGAAAAAACCTCGTATTCCATATCTTCAGCACAGCAGTCATAGTCATGCTTTGTCAGCGAATTAACGGGACTATCGAGGCCATCACAGGTAGCAACACTTCTGGACAAAGCTTCGGCCAAAAGTGAATGGTAACTTTCCCTTATCGTGACTGTTAAACCATTCACTTTGATACCGGTGCTTTCTGCAGCACGTACTTTCATAGATTTGCTTATTACTTCTTTAGTGTCTTGCTTCTTGTTATCAGTGCTGCCTCTTCGTAGAGCCAATTCTTTAAGGATTAAAGAAGTGGTTTCCCTTTTAACTGCTAAGGATTTCTGTTCTCCATCATCATCATCACTATCGTCGGCGGCAGGGTCATTAAATTCTCTAAAATATTGGAATTAAAGCAGGGGTAAAATATCAAAGATGTCAAAGTATAAATTTTAAGTAAAACTTTCTCGATATTGCTCATTTTCAAAATAAACTTATTATATATTTTATCTGTAAATTGTAACGGGTTTTTAAGAAAATATATAAGGTTTCCAATGGAAAAAGATTTATGTTCTGTATGAAATACAAACTGGAATTTGAGGTAAAATGTGTGAAAATGCCTTCACATCAAAATCATTCAAATGGTTTTCAAACTGCATCTTTTACAGACATTTTGCTTTGTGTTTGCATTTCATAGAATTTAAAAGATCAGTTTTACGATTTTTGTACATAAATGGAGAAAACACAGATACAGACAGTAATAAATCGTGGGTATATGTACTGGCAAAAAAATCCAAAATCATTGTTTTGAGAAAACAAGCATTTAAATTTTGTTCCAGGGGTGCACACTGAAATCGTTAACTTTACAATATCGAATCGGCAGGCTAAACTTCCGATAATTTTTTACCGAACCGATGTTGACAAGGCAATGTAAGGTAATAAAAAAGAATTTTATTTACGCTGGCAACACTTGAGATATTTTCTATGTAGCAGTCAATTATCTATAATATCGGAGTTTTAGACCGGGAGCCTGACTACACAAACCATGTCACAAACCTTACGAGTACACGAATGAAACTACTTTGTAGTGATAATGGACATTTTAAGCCTTAAAAAAGTTGGTCTGCAGCGCCTCTTGGCAGGTTCCGCGCAGTCATGGAAATAGTGAGTGATTTTTTTCGAAAAAATTATGACATTGAGTACACGAACGGGAATAGTTTCATATGATAAAGGTCGATTATTAGATGAGAAAATAAGCAGGTCTGCCAACCGGCAGCCTGGCACGTTCGCAGGCAGCCGGTGTTAAAGTGGGATAAAAATTAGTGAATTTTTGGTCAGGTTTTTGTGTACGAATTTTTAAAGTTTTTAATTTTTATTAAATTATCATCATCATATTTTATTTCACTACTAGCGAGTTCCCAGCGTGCGTTCCCTCCCCCCTCTCCCAGATTCCCTCCCCCTTCCGCGATCCCCCCTCCCGAGTTCCCATCCCCCCTCTCGTATTCCATACATTCAGTCCCGGTACATTCAGTTTTCAAACAGCTCGCATGCCACCTATTGCAATTTTTTTTACATAAATTTCATAATGCCGCAGCTCACCAGTATACATAGAAATCTTCGCGGGCTGCTCACAACAACTCACCAAAGTTTCCTTGTAATCGGATGAATGTTTTAGTAACGCATTTTCATGGCGCCAGAGCTCGCTATTACCACCATCGCTCACTATTTCCATGACTGCAAACCGATTTAACATTTTTTTTCCAATGCAAAGGTATTACTTTTCGACCTAACGTTAAATTTATTTTTTAAATTATGCATAGAGTATAATTTAAAAAATAAATAATAATAAATAAATAACACAAGTTTTTAAAGCGCGTTAAAAACTTCATAAAATTGCATTATTAAGTCAAAATGTGAAATTTCCAACTTAACTTTTTTTACATGCTCACAAAATAAATAAGACAATAAAAAACATTAACTGGAGAACTTGTCTGCATCCTAATTATTTCTCACAGTTTAACATTATTATAGATTTTCCTAATTACAGATTTTTTCCTAATTATAGAATTTACAGATACATATGGAATGTACATAAATCATTAATTTGTACTATTGCTAGAGTTAGTAGACTACAACGTGATGTTCAGGGCCATTTTGGAGTGCTTTTATATGCAAATATCTGACCCTAAACTACAGAAATATTTTAAATATAACTTGATAAACCAGGAAAAACTAGAGAAAAACTTTATTTCTTCAATTAAGGCACAGGGTTAGAGACGTTAAAATTGCATTAAGTTATAATGAAATAATTAAATTATTTACTTTTTAATTCCATTCCTGCCTCCACCGTATAGATCTTCATCCATTGCACCATTTGAAATAAATCCGCCGCTTCTTTGCAACTGTGCGTTCATGGAAAGCTTGAAAAACATTTCCACATTCTTCTCAACCATTTTGCGGTCTGTGCAAACATCGCATTGTGTCACGCACGCTGCTGATTCATCTCCAAAATGATCGGAGAAACTGCAGTGACGACACCTAAGGACAAAAGTGCATTCATTTAGATCAGTGGTTCTCAACCTATTTTTGACCACGGACCACTTTGATTTCATTATTGTTGAAAGGGACCACAAGGTTAAAAATAAAAAAAAGGCACCTGCCCTCCCCACCTCCCCCGGCGCGCGTTCATTCAAAGTTTGAAATCTTTCGCGGACCATATTCTAGCTCCTGCGGACCACTGATTGGGAAACCCTGATTTAGATGCACCGTATTAATAGATGTTATATTATATATCATAATCTAACCACGGAGCTATGTTGATGAAAAAATGTTTTAATGATGAGATGAGAACCTACAGTGAATTAATGCGATTTATCAATTAGCACAATGAAGTGCTATTACATTTTGAACAATGTATGTACTGATACAATGTCTGGAAGGTCTATAAATAATATGTCCACAGTTGATTTTTATTATTTATCAGAGATTACCAAGAAATAAAGATAGCTAGATTAAAAATGCATAAAAAAATATAACATAATATTTTAAAATAAAATCACAACATTGCATACATGTAATGTATGTGAATGTACGCAACCCGGATGTATATATTTATAAATTGTGTTTATGTATGTGCATAGGCCAATCATTTTAAAGACGGCACTTTCAAATGAATTTGAGCAACACGGTAGCAAAAAGTAGTTTAAGTTTCAAAAAGTTTTTTCAAACTGGTATACCCGTTCGCCATCCCCTCTTTCCCCGCAAATGCCCAAAGATAAGGGGTGCGTAGCAAAGTTTATCAATTCTGTTTAGTTTTAGATGCAATACAATTCAACATTGTTCTCTTTATATTTTTGATTCATTCTTCAGCTTCCTAATGAAAATAAAATTATTATTAAATTAAATTATTTTATGATTCACACAGTACACCACCACACAAGCAAAAAAATCTTTGATTTATCTGTAGCTGTGTACATGTACATAAGCAAAAGAGAGACTATTTGCAAATGTTGTTTTTTGAGATATGAGACGTTTCTCAACATTTCGTCACGTTGGTTGGAAAGGGTTCTATCTTCACCTTACCTTGTTCTGGGATATGATGTGTCAAAGTTTGCAAAGATGATTTCTCAAAATCTATTTACCGATTTCTAATTTTGAGGTAGAATCTTGTGTAAAGTATTTTAATTTAACATATTTTAGGAAAATATTTAAATAGGACATATACATTTTAGATCACACCTAAACATGCAGATAGAACCGTATGCAACCAACTAGGGCATGATAATTTATTGCATAATATTTTAATATTTCCCTAATGCCATTCCAATGAGCTATATAGCTGTGTTTAAGGATCTAAACGTCACAAAATTTATAAAACTGGAAGACTTCGGTGGCTGGGTCATGTAGAGAGAATGACCGAGCATCAAGCACCAAAGTCCCTACTGAACTTAAGACCGACAGGGCAAAGGAGCGATAACGTCCTCAAAGATTTATCCACCTTGGAGATTGTAAACTGGAGAGAGCTGGCACAAAACCGTAATGAGTGGAGGAAGACTCTTGAGGAGGCTAAGACCCACCAGGGGTTGTAGAGCCAAGAGTGAGGTCACATTCTAATAAAATAGTTTCCTTAAATATGTTAAATTAAAATACTTTACAAAAAATTGAAGATCAAAATCAGTAAACAGATTATGAGAAATCGTCTTTACAAACGTTCACACCTTGCAACATGATAAGGCGAAGTTAAACCCTTATCCAACTAAAGTGATGAACTACATTACTCCTCGTAAAAACGATCAATTATCAGTTACAAACAAAATGTCAATTACTAAAGATTCAAAGTGAAGTTAGAACCTTGTGAAATAAATGGAAGCTTTAAAATTTGATGTTAGAAGTTCATCATACAAGTACAAGGTGGCGCAAAATTAATCACCTTATCGGAAGATGTTATAATTTTTGCAAATGGCGTTGTACGTCAATCATATTTGACATTTGTGAACTAGACAGCTGCAGAATACAAACAGACAAGCAATAGAGCGCTATACTCTGCAAGAGCGTGGAATAATTGTGTCGATTTTAGCAACACTTTTAGCGATTTTGTGTCGAAAGTCATCTTGAGCGACGAGGCGCATTTCCACTTAAGCGGTTACGTCAATAAGCAAAATCTTCGTTTCTGGAGCACTGAAAATCCACGTGTGATGCACGAAGAGCCATTACATCCACTCATAGCCGTGTGGTACGGAGTTCCGCGGGAGCAGTGATTGGGCCGTATTTTTTGAGGATGTCATTGTCATTACGGTCACTGTTACTGGCGAACGCTACAGGGCCATGATAAATGACTTCTTACTGCCGGAATTGGATGAGCGGGGTTTGGTGAACATGTGGTTTCAACAAAACGGTACAACCGTACACACAGTATGAGCCAAAATGGATATTGTGAAGGAAGCATTTCCTGGTCTCGTAAACTCCCGTTTTGGCGATTCGGCATGGCCAGCAAGATCGCCGGATTTAACCATCCCAGACTTCTTACTTTGGGGTTACTTGAAGTCGCGGGTTTATGCCAACAAGTCTCAGACAATCGCAGCCCTTAAGGAGAATATTCGACAGGAATGCGAACAGTTATCACCAGAAATCTTGCGGAAAGTCACGGATAATGCGATAAAACAGGCATAAATGTGTATCAACACCGGCGGCAGCCACTTGATAGATATCATCTTTTCCACTTAACAGAAAAAACTGTAATAGTCCAAATAAAGATTTCCATTAATCAAAATCATTTTTTTTCATTTAGTAAAAAAGTTATTCAAAAACAAAATTGGATGATTAATTTTGCGCCATCCTGTATAATATAATATATATATATATAACAAACGAAAATATAAAACAGATTATGCAGAAAAATATTTTAAATGTCAGTTAGAACCTTGTTCAAATAAGGTGACAATATGATGAATATTTTTTTTATTTTTTATATTAAATATAAATGCATTTTTACATATCAATAACTTACCAAACTTTACAAATTAGTTGAATTTTCTGTTGTAATTATAATACGATCATGTATACTTTTTTCTCCTCTTTATTATAACTAATATATATTTTTTTAATATATGTGAAGGTAAGTAATTTAATGCAAACTAAGCTTGTCAATTTTACTGCTTAACAGGAATTCTCCTAGTTAGGTAGTTACAGTTTTCTTACACCTGTAAAATAATTTCTGTATTTAGTAAAATAAATAAATTGGACCTACTTGACGCCTTCACAATAGTTGACCATTTTTTCAAAACTCTTGTAAGCAGCTTTCGCTCTGGCCTCTTGCGAGGGGTTGTGAGCTTTGGAAATATCGCTCTTCAGGAGGAAATCAATTGCATTTCTTTCTGATTTGCAATAATATACTCGGCAAAATGACTGCTTCCCATCCCTGCCGGCTCTGCCTGATTCCTGAACAAAATATTATCCAAAAAATTGTAATAGTTGGTTTACAGGCTGCGTGGAAGAGGACTGAACCAGGAAACGAAGGAGTGAATACTGGAGGTGTTTGGCGAAGGACTGTTGCCAGTGAAGACCATTTGTGGAGGGGGGAAAATCCCACCCCAGATATTGCACCGTTACCAGGAGCTTCTGCTAAACATGCAACTCCTTTAAGATAATGTGACAACCTTCAGACCCTCCGTATTAATTACAAATATTGTTTAAATTATTGCAAAAATAAAATGTATTTATTACAATACCTGATAATAGGCTGCTACATTTTGCGGTGCCCCCCAGTGGACCACGGCTCTCACCGTGGCCTTGTCCACACCCATGCCAAAACTGACAGTGGCACTGATGCAGGGACAGAACCCTCGCATCCACTCATCCTGCACTGCCATTCTGTCGGCTGCCTTCAATCCTTTGGAGGAACAAGTGATAAATAAGTTAGCAATGGCCTTTGAGGATTGATCAAAAATTTAATTACAATTTTTTTTTCCATAAAACCTAAAAATATGGGATGAATGGTGAAATCGAGATGGATCTGTTGGCTTTGAACCTCAGTAAGCAGTTCACATGTTTCTATATTAATATTTGGTAGTATGATGGAATGGTTGAATCTAAAACACATTGTAGCACTCTTATAAGTGGAAAGCAGGGACGAGGTGACACAATAGGCAAGGCACGGTAAGCTTGTGCTTATAAAATTTCCTAGTTGAGTGCACCCATCACTTTTGAGGTTTTGAGGGCCAGGTGGGTCCCTCTGTCAGTTTTCACGTCAGGAATCTACTTTTATTTTCTTTAAATAAAGCTACTAGATTACTGAAGTTTTGAAATGAAATAAAGAATATTTAACACAATGATGTGTAACCTGCGTGATAAGCAACTGTGTGCAATCCTTTTCTGGTGAGGACATTGGCCATTTCTTCGGTTGCTTCCCTTGTTCGGCAATATATGATAGCACAACCTCTGTCTTTCTAGAAACAAGAGTGAAAACACTAAAATACATTAACAGTTCTCTCCATTGATGATAAATTGAACAACTTATGTAGTAAACCAAAAAATATCTTATGAATACTAGTATGTATATTAATATAGTAGTATTTCTTTGTGTGTAAGGCTAGTGCCATCAAATGACATTAATTTTTAGTCATTTGTAGATTTAGCAGTATTTGTAAGTGAGTTGTTCTTGTTAAATGTTACTTACTGGTTTGGTATTTTCATCCTTTTCACCAAGGCACTTGAAAATGAAATCTTTCAAATGATCATATTCTTTCATAACTGAATTGAGAAATAGAACATCGTAATAAAGATTGCTTCTGAAACAGGGAGTCTTGAAAGTGAGATATGACCGAGATAGCTTAAGATTAACAACAATGTCTTTGACCACTTCTTTGCTAGCTGTAGCTGTTAAAGCGATCCATGGAACTGACATGTATTCTGTTCGAAGCGAACCTAGCTTCAAGTAATCTGGCCTGAAGTCATGGCCCCATTGACTCACACAATGAGCCTCATCAACAACTATGTAAGACAGTTTATTATGTTTGATTAAATGTTCCAATATATTCTTAAATTTATTTGTAGCCGCTTGTTCTGGCGTGATGTATAAGAATTTTGTTGTTGGCTTTAAGCTTTTCAGGTCGTTAACCACCCTTTCGATTTCTTTTACACCCATTTTGGAGTTGATGGACTCTGCACAGATTTTGAATCTGGTTAAGTGATCAAGCTGATCCTTTATTAAGGCCAGCAAAGGGGAAAAGACAATGGCCAGTTTATGATCATGTAACATCGCTGGCAGTTGAAAACAGAGCGATTTTCCCGAGCCTGTTGGCATCGACACAAAGACATCATTTTTACCTAAAAACAAAACACATCAATGAGTCTTCATCAAAAGCTAAAGGATTTCAGACATTAGAAAAATGGAGTTTGAATACAATGCTAAAACTGATAAAGACCTGTCAAATTTATAGTTATCTGAAGAAACTGCACCAAAATTTAACTAATTCGATATTTCTATAAAGTACCTACGAAACAATTAGATTATATTTAAAAAGGTTTGTTAGTTATGAAACGGTACCTTTCGCGATTGCTCTGACAGCTTTTTCCTGTAAAGGACTTTTGAAATTTTCATGTCCGAAATGTTTTTGAAGTTTTTTAAATACAACATCTAAAAAGTTCTTGTTTTCCGACATGTCTTGAATTTATTTTTAACATCAAAGTAAAAAAAACCTAAATAATAACATAATATCCAATCTACTCAACTCTACGCTGTCAAAATTATTTGACCACAGATTTTTTCACATTATTTGACCATAGATTTAGTCAAATGTAAAATGGCGCGGCAAATGGTAAGTTCGTAGAAAATGTATGGGGGAAGAGTGCCTATGACGGCATAGAGGCTGAGGTAAGCGGCAAGTGCGGATCCAGGGGGGGGGGGGTCATGGGGGTCATGAGTCATGACCCCCCCTGGGCTGGGTCCAGGACCTACATAGGTGGACCACTAATTAAAATTGTTAAACATAATGTTTTTATATATTTTTGTTAAATAAAATAAAATTAATTATAACTTCTTGGGACTTGACCACGACTATGTGTCCCCCCTGGCGCCATAGCTGGATCCGCCCTTATGGCATAGTGGTAATATTTTCAAAACTAGCCACAATATGGCTCCACCGATACCGTTATCAGATTGGTCTGTGGTTCAAGCTAGTCAGTCTGCAATGTTTTGCCGAGCGTCACGCGTCATTGTTGTAAAATCGCTGTTTTGAAATAATATTGTGTGCACGGAATAAGGTTTAGTCTTAAGGGGCCGCAACTTGAATTTCTACCGATCTCTTACATATCTCCCTTAAACATTTGAACTTTTTAAGCTCTTAAAAAAATATATTTTATTTTTGAAGATAATGTCTAGATGCTGCCCAAGCCGAAAAGCAAATTATGTGAAATTCCCTAAAAAAAAATCCCTGAAAAACGTTTTAAATTGCGCTGTCGCTCCAGTGATTAAGATGCCCCCCAAGAGATTGTTGCTCTATTTTAAACGAGTCGTGTTTTATTAAACTTTTCGCAATTTTCGCATCGATTTTGGCGCTGTAAATTTTAGAGCTCTCCTCTAACATTCGTAATTTCGTATCTCTCCATCTTCTTCTTTTTGAGCCCGGTTGCGGAGCCTTAATGTTCCAAATACTTTATGCAAAGTTATGCTATTAGAGTAAGTGGTTTGCGTTTTTTCGCAGTAGTTTAAAAAAATGTTCAAACATGTTAATTATGGTATATGTTGCTAAGACAGCATACGCCTTGAGGCAGTGGTATGCAATCTCATCTTTCATGAGAAATATTTTGAGGATTTATTTTTTGTTGAATGTGAAACGTCATTGTTTTGGGTTGATGAATTAACATTATATCGAATAAAAAGATATTAGTGGAACATAAATTAATTTAACAACTTTTTTCAGATATATATGATATAGCTCCATATGTCTCCATATATTTATTCCTTATATTTCACGAGCTGGAGAATGGTGGCTTCAATGCCAAATTTAACAAATGGTGCCTTGCTAAATGCATTGGCCTTCTCAGATCAGCAAAACATATAAGCCTAAAATTTAGTTAGCGTTTTTGAAAATTTTGTAATCTAGGTTTAGTCTATGATATCTCATCAGTATTGATAAAATGGCATACTTGAAAAGGGTTGTGTTTTTAATATTTTTATAAATGCATTTTTTAAATTTTTTATTAACATTTATTATAGTTGATTGGTCATAGAAAAGTATTCTAAAACTAATAACCTCATTTGCACTTACTTTTTTTTAAAGTAAATATTTTTCGAATAGTATGCCATCGTAGACACTCTTCCCCCAATAAGGTGAGCTCATTGGGGGGGTAGAGCGATGATTGGCTAGAAGGTCGTTGGTCGTAATCATTTGCAATGATTTATTTATAATACTTTGGTATTATTATACAAATCACTATATTAAAACTAATGTTCGGAATAAAAGGAAAATATCACAGGAATATTTGCAGAAATTTATGCGTTGATGATGTAGATTCGAGATTATTAGAGCTTTTTGGGACATTCATTTTTTCAAATTGAAAGTTTCATTTAACAAATTGTTATAATAAGGATATGATCAGGAAAGTGTTGCGAATTAATAATCGTATTCATACAAAGGGTCGCACATGGTGGTAGATACTCTCAGCATCACCTTGATGATGAAGCATCAAGTCGTGAAAGACCACCACCCGGAATCGAAACGTTGTTTGAAATGGCTTTAGCCTTATTTGGTGATCGTATATGAATAGCCAGGTAGGTACTTCCCCATATTCCTTTCATCCATTTCTTTTCCTTCCCCTTACCGAAATAGCCCAAACTCTTTTCACCACATCAGTGGCGGACTAAGCCCGTCAGAGGCCCGGGGCGGCAAAGCTGAATGAGCCCCCCCCCCCTCCCTAGTATAAAAAGTTGATGTAATTTTACAAGGTTTTTATTCAGTTCACACGGGCCTCTGGTCCTAGGGGGCCTCACTGTAAAAAAAATGTAATTTTTTTGTATTTCATTTTCTAAAAAATGCATTTGTTAAAAATAACATGTTTTAAGGAAATTCTAAAAAAAAAATTCAAGAAAGTTTTAAACAGTTTGTATATTGAATTACCTAACCTTCAGAAAACCTTCTCGAAACTACGTTTTTCAACCTGGTTGACAACATATTAGAAAAACTATACATCCGATTTGCATGCACCAAGTCTTAAATGCGATCTTCCGCGGTTAAAAAAGAAGAAGACGGAGAGATATGTAATTACTAATGATAAAATCGATGCGAACATTATGAAAATGTTTTATAAATCTCGACAAAAATCCCGTGGGAGGCGTCTTAAGTTTCATTTAAAGAAACATTGTGAATTTTTTTACAACCCTAACTTGTAAAATAACTGAATCAAACGTGTTTATAATAATTTTCAGAGCAAACATTGCGATTTTGTCTATCGAGGGAATTGCATATAATTTGTGTTTCGGCGTGGAACGCGTCTAGATATTATCTTCAAAAATAACTTATATTATTTTAAGAGCTTAAATTCTTCAAAAGGAATCGCTAAAACTGTTAGAAAATCCAGTCACTATGGCACAACATATGGATTTTTTTTATAAAGGGCCTCTTTATTTTTTTTAAGAACGCTGAAAATTTTCCATAAAAAATTGAATATAAAATTCGCTAGTCCGCCATTTTTTATTTTTTTTAGATATGAAAATTCCCTTACGTGGTGCCGTAGACATGGATTATCGAACAGTTTAAGAATTGGTACATGCAAATGAAAATGCAACAAAAATACATACAGGCGGATGTCAACCAGGAAACGAGTTTAAAAAGTTTCGAAAAGAACGCATTCAAAGTTTTGCTGAAGGATAATTTAACATACACAGTTTCAAACGGTTTCACATGAAATGCTGTAAAAACATTTGGTGAGAGCATTGTTAACTTCGGAAAATGAAATTAAAAAAAATTTATAAACATTTTTGTTTAGTGTCCTGGTGCCTTAAGGCGCCGTATCCCCGCTAATAAAGAAGAAGATGGAGAGATATGTAATGACGAATGTTGGAGAGAGTTCGCTAATATTTAAAACGGTAAAATTGAAGGGAAAATTGTGTTAATAAAACACGACTCGTTTAAAATAGAGAAAAAAGCTCTAAGGGCTATCTTAAACAGTATTTAAAGAAACACTGTGAATTTTTCCATACATATAACTTGTAAAATAACTGAATCAGACGTGTTTATAATAATTTTCGGAGCATGCTTTGCGATTTTTTTTCTATCGAGGGACTTTCATATAATTTGCGTTTCGGCGTGGGGAATGTATAGATATTATCTTCCAAAATAACATATATTTTTTTAAGAGCTTAAAAACTTCAAATGTTTAAGGGGGATATGTAAGAAATCGGTAGAAATTCAGGTAGTGGCGCGGCGCGCGGCTTAAGGCCTTGTTTAGGATTTGATCAAGGAAACGACGGGCGTTTAGACCCAGGGACCCAGAGGCCGCCCCTTCCGCCCCCCCCCCTGTTAGTCCGTTACTGAATCTTTTTAATTAACTTACCTATTTTATTACTATCTATATTATCTGTAATGATAAGATAAGCTTTAGCAAAGGGCCTATTTCAATAAAAAATAATACGAATTGCAATAAGTAAGTCAAACTAGAACTAAAACTGTATAGACACTTTAAAGATTAGAAGTAGTCATTTTATTTTTTAAAATTTTAAATTACCGGTTCAGGCTGTATTTATTTATTCCTATTTTATCTGTATGGGACGATGTTTGTATGGGACCTCCCAACTCCAAATCATCTCTTAGATAGGTACTAAGCATATTTTAAAGGCACCAGCTCACAAAAAAAATTGTAAAATTTTTTTTTGTTGATAATGCCTTCACCAAATATTGTAAGGAAATTCGTAAAATTGTCGGAGAAACAGCACCTTATATGAAACCGTTTTAAACAGTTTGTGTGTTGAATTATCCTTCAGAAAAACTTTGAACGCGTTTTTCTCAAAACTACGTTTTTCATACTGGTTGACAACATATTGGAAAGACTTAAACTGTTCGAAAATCCAGTAACTGTAGCCGGGGCCGAATTATCTATAAGATAGGCAACTGCCTAGGGGGCCCCGCATTGGATAGCAGTCCCGACATGTTTAATCCGGCCCTGACTATTATCCTACGTAGGGATTGTTTTATAAATAACTCCCTTCCATTTTTTTTTTTATTAACGATGAAAATTTATCATAAAAAATCGAAAATAAAATTAATTATATTCCGTATTATCCATAAGACGTATATGCAACTGCCTAGGGGTCCCGCATTGGGTAGGGGCCTCTAAGGTAAAGGGGCCCCAAGACGTGCATTGCCTAAGGGGCCCCGACATGTTTAAACCGGCCCTGGCAGGGCCCTATTGTCCATAAGGCAGTGCAGGTCACTGCCTAGGCGCCCCGCAACTGGTAGAGGCCCCTGGGATACAGGGTCCTCGAGACGTGCATTGTCTAGGGGCCCCAACATGTTTAAGCCGGCCCTGGCAGGACCCTATTGTCCATAAGGCAGTGTAGGGCACTACCTAGGGACTCCGCATAGGGTAGGTGCCTCGAGATGTTTAATCCGGCCCTGACTATGACCCTACGTAGGGATTGTTTTATAAATGACCCCCTTCTATTATTTTTATTTTATGAACGATGAAAATTTACCATTAAAAAATCGAAAATAAAATTCACCCAAAAATATTTTCAAATATTTTCAATATTTTCAAAAAATGCATTCAAAGTTTTGCTGAAGGATAATTCAACATACAAACTGTTTCAAACGGTTTCACATAAAATGTTGTAACTCCGTCAATTAAGAGTGTATAAGCAGAGAAACCAGAAATATGTCATTTTTAAATCAGTGGTTAGACGTATTGACTCTTTTCCACAAAAAACTATAAATGGATTTCAAAAGATTGTTCTTTTATCTAGTAAACTTATGTTTTAGATTTTGAGAAAAAAAAAATATTTTTAGAATAATAAGGTTATACCATAGGTCGTTCGCAGATTTGTTCAATTTTCAAAAAAGTACATTTCTTATACAACACCCATTTCAAATCATATAATCATGCAGTAAAATAAATCAATACATTATCTGGTAAACGTATGTTTCAGAATTTTAATTTTAGTATAAATAAAATTATTAAAAAATATATACGGACATGTGTTTCTTGACGAAAATTGGTCGGTTTGTGCATTTATTTGTGCACTTACAAACAAATATATTTCGGATTTTTTTACATACTAATTTTGCTAAGACGTTATTGACAAATCATAAATAATTTGATCGTAAAATAATTTCAGGAAGTATTTAATTTTAAATAATTTTGAACATCGCATTTTACCATTTTTATCGCAGCCGGTAAACACAAATTTCAGATTTCATTACGGGCCCAAACGCGGCCAGGAGAGCACGTCTTCGCGACGCTTTGAATAATAATATTTGGAAATGAAATTTGAAAACGAAATTTGAAATAAACACGAATTCCTTGATTCATGTTTGTTAAATCTACAGGGTTGCCCGAACGCAATTTTTCATGTTCATTGAATATTTTTTTGCAAAAATTTTTATAATTTCGAATATTTTTTTTATTTTAAATTTTTTCTTGTGTGAATACCGCACAAGAGTCCCAACTGCTCCAAAATATTTTTTTGGGGTAAATCTTTTTTACGCACGCTCGACACTTGGGGTAAACTGGTGAATGGGTTACGAAAAGTGGTGATAGTTACGAAAAATGACATGCGAACGGTAATCAATGCGAACGGTGATCGATTGCTCGGCGGGTCGGGCCTTTACGCACGCTTGTTTTTCGTGTTATTGTTATATTGTTAATGGACTATTTGTCCGTAAATAAATAAATAAATTATATACAGCGGGTACCCGGCATGCGTTTCATGGGCACTGTAACCTCGCGGTCAACTAAACTGTTATGGTTCCATCACAAGTCCCGGGAATTATAATGCAAGCGCCTGCACTATATAACATTATATACAGCGGGTACCCGGCATGCGTTGCAAGGCCACTCAAAGAAAGAAAGGGTTTGTGCGCTTTAATTCTGTTTGTTGAAGTGCTTATTATTAATTATGCACACGAATAAATATTTCAAAATGCGACATTTTTTACAATCCAACTGAATATTACTCGTTTTTTTTCATGAATACCGCACAAGTCTGGAGCCAGTGGGACTATTGCATCCCCAATTTGGAGTATGTTGTAAGACTGAAGGTAGTGGGGAGGGGAAGGATATAGGGAAGAGGAAGGTGGGGAAGTACCTGGCTATTCAGATCTGACCACTAAACACGGCTAAAGCCATTTCAAGCAACGTTTCAATTCTTAATGGTGGTCTTACACCAGGGCGATACTGAGAGTATCTTCCACTCTAATGGCCGTAAAATACAATTGAAAAACAAAAAACCAAAATATTAAAAAGAATATAACAAATTGTTTATTCATGTAGCTATCTACTTAATACCTACTGTGTTTACGCATTTCACTTGTATCTATTTATGTTTATGCACTTCAATATACAAATAACTACTACTAATTAAAATTCTGGAAGCGAGAAAAGTAATATAAAGTAGCAATAGTAGCGGGTAGCCCTAGCTCGAGTGAACAAAACCCTCAAAACTCGGATTGCCGCGGAACGAAATTTAGTTCTGAAAACGCCCGCTCGCGAGCCCTGATGTGTTAGCGCTAGTGTCGGAATCGAAGTTGTCATGTGCTGGTTATTCACTCTTAATATATAATAGTCATATAATAATACAACAATAACTTTGATCAGTCGCTAAATTTTGTTAGCTCCAGTTACTAAAGAATCATAACATTAAACAGTGTGCAAATCAAAACAAATTAGTTACCGAGGTCTAGTGTTTTTCAAGGGCTATCACCCGGTGTGTTTGTCTCCCGAAATTCTACCGAGAAACGCTCGTAAAGTGATTTTATTTGTCTAAAAAATTGACACATAATTTAACTAGGATATCACCTATTTGAAGTGAGTTAAATAAAACAATAAAAAATCCGGAAAAAATTACAATAAGTGAATTTGGAACAAATTTAAACTGTGAATTTACACAATAAAAATAGTGTTTTGTGTTAAAAAAAACAACTAAAATTCGCTCTAGTTCATTCCGTTCAGTTCATTTCGTTTGACAGTTTGCTTATATTGAATTTAATCTCAGTGACGTCAACCGGTGGAGTGGCGAAGGTGTAACGTGTTGGACTCAAGACATTTCGCCCAGTAGGTTTGGGCAGAGTTCAAACCTCACTCACACCAAATCTTTTTATTTTATTATTATATTCATAAAATATCTGCTCATAGATGGCGGTAAATAATCACACAAACTAAACCAAAAATTCATTTAATCAAGTTCCGTTAATAAGCAATAGATGGCAGTAACAGTACTGTAAATTTAAATAAATACTTATATAACAAATCAATACGCATCAAAATTATTAAATTAAAAAAACAAACATAATCCAATAAAATAAAATAAAAATTATAAAAATAATATAAAAGCATAAAATTAAAAATCATAACATAACACTAATCATGGCAACTAGAGCTAAAAGTGCACTGGAGCTTGAAGACAAAAACATTGACAAAATTATTCAACACATAGATAAGAAAATGGATATTATGAAAATGGAAATTTTCACAAAAATGGAAGCATTTAAAGAAGAAACACAAAAAAGTATCGATCTCGTCAGAAAACAATACGACGATATAAATAAAAAAATGGACCAAACAATATTCCAGAATCAAAAAATTGAAAACAAAATGGAAACATTAAAAAAGGAACAAAAAGGAACTCAAGCTACAACGTATGCGACTATTGCAGCTAGGCAGAAGACAACCCTTCAAAATCATGCCTTAGTAATAAGCTCCGATGACCCGCAGAGAAAATCAGCCGACATTGAAAAACTCATCAAAAAGCACGTAGATGTTCGCACTCTTGGGATCGGTGTTGCACGCATGCGAAAATCGAATAACAGTGACAAATTAATCTTCAATATGGTCTCCCTGGAAGATAAAAATAATTTTAAAAGAGAACTAAATAAAGGGCTACAAGGCAAAATAAATATAGAAGATGGAAAAAAATTGAATCCTTTGGTTATAATTAGAGGCCTTATCAAGGGAGCAACTAATGATGACCTAATGCATTCCCTGGAGAAACAAAATAATGGGATAGGTATAGATTTCTCGGAAAAAATATCCATTAAATACAAAAAAAATCATAGGAATACACATCTTTGCAATACCATATTAGAATTATCGCCAAAAAACTGGAAAAGCTTGATAGAAGCTGGCCATATCAATGTAGGATACCAACGCTTAAAAGTGGAGGATCAGTCACCATTGGTCCAATGCTATAAATGTATGGGTTTCGGACACACCCAATTGTTCTGCAAGGAAGAAACGGCATGTGTTCACTGCGGCGGCAACCACAAATACGAGACCTGCCCTAACAAAAAAGAGCAGCCTACATGTATCAACTGTAATAATGTAAGTCATAACGACCACAGATCCACCAGCTCAGAATGTCCAATCTGGAAGATAATGGATGAACGTGTTAGGGAAAAAGTGGACTACGCTGGAATTTGTTGAAAAAGCTGCTGACCAATCAATCATACAAAGGAAATACCATTCGGTGGATGACTATATGCCTATAAAAAATAGTTTGAGAGTCCTGTACATTAATGCCAGAAGTATTAGAAACAAAATAGACGAAATAGAAGAAACGCTCAAAAGAATAACGGATACTGTGCACGTTTTAGTTGTCACCGAAACATGGCTGGGAGATGGAGAAGGATCTTTGTTCAACATCAATGGCTACCAGGGTACTTTTGCTTCCCGGACTACTGGAAGAGGAGGAGGAGTGGCGATATATACTCACAATACATTTAACTGTGAAGTTATTGAAAAGTGGTCAACGAATAACTCTTTTTTAGGAGTTAGGGTACAATATAAACATTTTAAACCATTAAACATATATGCTATATACAGGAAACCTAACAACAATATAAATGATTTTCTAGTATCTCTTGAATCTATTTTACAAAAAAGTAGCCTAGATACACTCATCTTCGGGGATTTTAACATTAATGTTCTTAAAAAAAATGATTCCACAAAAAAATATATCAACACTTTATTTTCATATAATTATTTCATATGTAATAATACACATCCCACGAGAGTTACGGAAACCTGCAGTTCTCTCTTAGACCATATTATATCAAATAGAGAAAACATATCTTCAACGACCTCCAATATTGATAACCAGATAAGTGATCATAGTATAATGATGTTAGACTACCAAAACTCTTTGAAACACCACTCTAACAACAGAATACCACCAAACATAAACATCAGCATCAATAAGAGGGCTTTGAGAACATATCTTGAAACCCAACCGTTTTTTCATAACACCACCAACATAACCGAAAATTTTAATCAATTCTTTAAATATATCAAAACAGCAATCGACACTTGCAAATTTAAGCCAAGGATACGAATAGGAAACCCTAAGCAAGGTAATACACCATGGTTTGACAAAAAACTGGATCTTCTTATTAGAGAACGAAATACTAACTACAAACAGTGGAAGAAAGATCCGCAAAACAGTCAACTTTTATCACAAAAAAATAAGTCAAGAAATTCGGTAACTAATTACAGACCAAGACAAACCTGGAAGACAATAAATTCAATCATAACTAACAGTCCAAAGAACTCGACAAATAAAATTGAAACTCTTACCATCAATAATATAGTCATAAATGACCCGAAGCAGATATGTACAGCGTTTAATGACTTCTTTACATCGGTTGGTGAAAATTTAGCTGCGAGTATCCCATCTTATTCAGATGACATGAATACAATAAACATGGAACCAAAGCCATTACAGTCCCTCTACATGGCCAATACAAACAAACTAGAAGTTTTAAAAATTATCTCAAAACTAAAAACTAATGCATCTCCAGGAGTCGATGGTATGACAACTAACTTACTCAGATTCTGTAAAGAAAAATTAGCGGATCATCTTGTTATTCTAATTAATCAATCTTTAGTGAGTGGACTGTTTCCGGATCAATTAAAGCTAGCAAAAATCGTTCCAATTCACAAAGAAGACTGCAAAAAAAATCCATCTAATTATCGTCCAATATCAATACTCTCAGTCTTCTCCAAAGTATTTGAACATGTAATTAAAAATAGACTAACAAAATATCTCGCAACTAATAATATTCTTACGCCTCAACAATATGGGTTCAGAAAATTCTCCAACACGAAATGTGCTGCCTTTGACTTTATACTAACTCTTCAAAAACACTTAGATCAAGGAAAATATGCAGCGGGCATTTTCATAGACCTCAAAAAGGCATTTGATACGGTTGATCATAAGATTCTATTAAAAAAACTTGAATATCTGGGCATCGTGGGCAACAGTCTAAAACTTTTATCTAGTTATCTTACGGGTAGGTGCGGTTCGGTTGTTATTGGAAAAGAATCAAGTGATCATAGGAATATAACATGTGGTGTACCACAGGGCTCGATTCTCGGACCATTATTATTTTTGATTTATATAAATGATATTGCAAAATGGGGAGTGAAAGGTACACTTCAACTTTATGCTGATGACACAATATTATTCTACCATAATACTAATTTAAACGAAATGGAAAAGGACATGGAAAGGGATTTGGCTCATCTAGCCGAGTGGCTGAGAATTAATAAACTTAGCCTTAATATTAAAAAGACTCACTATGTGCTATTCGGGAATAGGAGAGGACAACGCCTAAACATTTCCCTGGAAATAAACAAACTGGAACAAACAGATGTCGCGAAGTATCTAGGACTTTTAATTGACTCACGACTTACATGGAAAAACCATTTTGACCATGTTAAATCAAAGATTGCTCCAGTGACCGGTGTAATGTACAGACTACGTAGATTGCTTCCCACAGCCATACTGCGATCTTTGTACTATGCTATGATTCACTCCCACTTGGCATACCTTTCGAGTATCTGGGGTTTTGCTACTAAAAAAATGATATCAGAGGTGCAAATAATCCAAAATAGAGCCCTACGTAACATTTTTGGCTTGCCTTGGGATACACCTGTTAAAGATATTTACCGTCACGCACTTGTATTGCCATTTAAGATTGTTCCTAGCTTTGAGATAACAAACACCATTTTAAATATTATTCAGTGCAACACCCACACAAATATAAAACTGAACTATAACAACGACGTTCACCAATATAATACACGACAACACAACAAACTACACATATCAAAAATACACTCAACAAAGTTCGGACTGAAATCATTAGAATACATTGCCTACACTAACTATAACAAACTGCCTGAAAATTTGAGACATGTATATGCCTCTAACAAATCTCGAAATGATATATTGAAAACATATTTTTTCAAATGTTATTTGGAAAACGAGTCATAAGTAGGTACAAACTCTGTTCTGATAGCCCTAATTATCTTCAAATACTAAACTTATAGTATGATGGGCGCGGTTTATACCTTACTTAAATCTCGTCATTGTATTTGTATGTAAACATCTTGTATTAGGTCTGTATATTTTTGAGCCCGTACCTTATATTGTATTTTCCTGATTTTGTTTTATCTATGCATTTCTTAGTACATCTCATTAGTCCATCATGGAGGAAACTTTATTTTAACTTTTTGAAACCCAAAGTACATAAATCAAATGAGTCAATGAGTAATACAAATTCATAAAATGTTATAAGACATGTTTCTGTGAAATATTTGTAAAGTGATTCTTCATATGTTTGTATCTGTATGTTGCTTCTGTGAAATGTTTTGTAAATTTTTTATTCATAAATTGTGTCTACATTTGGGTTGAGTTGGGTTTAACTTCTCAAAAGTACCAATTGGCGATCCCTTAATGAGTTTTGATAACTCATGGGAGTGCAACTTCGTTGTATGTTTTTAATAATAATAAAAAAAAAATTTAAAAAAAAAAAAAATTTTGGAATTTATTTTTTAAAACATTGGTGAGAGCATTCTTAACAAGTGCATCAATCACAAAATGAAATAAAAAAACATATTTTTTACAGTGTTGCCTTAAAGCCTTGTTTAGAATTTGATCAAGGGAACATGGAGGCGGAGGACTGCAACACATTAATGGAATAATACCTACAATTTATTTAACGCAACACAAATTATACCGAAGTAAGCCAAATTTCAACATGTTGAAGAAACAAGTATTTTTTAACATCAACTCCTAAAAGTAGGCACCGAGGAAAATAAATTCCTCAGGGCCTATGTTATCTTTGAAGATGCTGTCCGGAGGGTCTTATTGAGAAGATGAGGTTGTAAACATGGAACATGGGTCTTGACGAAAGCTATGTTGTAGTAGGGCGATAAAAACGAAAAGTATTAATGTTGGGCGTGCGTTTATCATATTTAATGTAAGGGATAAATGATAATAGTTCCTCGGAGCATCTTCCATTAAAATACCGGAAGAACGACGATAGCATTCCCACCTGACAACCCGTTTGCCAAGACAGGGAATCTATCAAAAGGACCGCCCAATTCAGCACTGAGTCAATGGTTTTTTCAAGTATTTTAAGGCGCCAAACCAGGGGTGGCTGCCAAATTCAACACTGGTCAAAAGTATGTAATGGTCTAATGGTGATGAATTCAAAGTATGTAATGGTATGTACAAACATAAATAAGTGCGTGGAAAGACAAACCAACAATATTTTTAATAGCTGATGTATACCCGGCGATACTCGGAGTTATGATTGGTTTGGAGTAAAGATTTGATGTTGTGAATTCTGGTGTAACTGAAAACTGTGCGAATTTGGTAGGAAATACCTACTCAATATTTTTGTTAAAAATTTTAAAAGTTTTTTTAAAGCAATAGTTTCACTTGATCGCGCCATGTCTTACTCGGACATCCACGGCTTTTTCTGCTTACACCACTATATACCATATTGTTACTGTTACCCCCTCTCCCCCCATCGGTGTCAGTATTGCATAGGGGAATGAAACTCGCATATTACATTCCTGGAAAGTACAACAATATTATTTTCACCATCTCTTCGATCAATGTAATGTAAATAATAAGTTGTGGCAAGCGGAGGTCCCAAAATATATTTTCTAATATAATTTCCACCTCTCCCTATTTCTTACTTGCCCCGTACTGAACCCCCCCCCCCCCCTCCCCCCCATATGAATGCCTTAGCTACGCCCTTGGTAGTAGATAAGTAGGTTTGCCAGATATGTAGGTACTTACAGGGAAGAAAAAAAATGTTTAGGTAGATAGTAAATAGTTGGAAGTACCTAAATAAAGGTATAGAATATAAAAAACTTTTATATATAAATATCCGAAATATGATAAAGAATGCCTATTATCTAATATTATACAAAGTTCCAGCGTAAACGCAAAATAGAGATCACAGTCTCCTGCTACAAACTCCGTTTCCCGTACACAAAGCGAAGTTTTTTTGTTATTATTTAATTATCATAACTTTTCAAAAATATTCTGTTTTAATAATAAATAATAATAATATCTTTATTTGCAAAACAAACAGCTTTACGAAGATACGTAAAAAAGAAAGGGTGCTAAAATAAAACAGTTAAAACAGTCTCTTTTGGCGATGTGGTGTTATATATAATAATCTTTCCGTTGATCTTTCCCTTGTAGACATTTTCATTAACAAAATTTAGGTGGCTAACTATATCGACCAGATATGCAAAGTCGCTAACCCACTCCTTGTCTTCAAATTCTGGGATACTTTTTGACTTGCTTGCGAAGAATGATTGTATTTCTTGCTTCAAATCAATCACTCTTTTTAACAATCACATTTCGTCGAAAGATGTTCTTACGATCGTACAGGGCGGTTCCAATGAGAAAGATGAATTATTTCCCGTATCAGCTTTTTAAAATTATAACTCAATATCGATTTTATTTCATTCCAAATTTGCTTTAATTTATATCTAGGTACGTCCAAAAATGCTGAAAGGCGTTATGATAAAATTACATATTAAAATTATGTACTTTTTGTAATTATTTTTTGATCATACCTAAGAATTTATAATTTATAATTTTTCAATAATGTCTAAAAAGATAAGAATGTAAAAAAATCTGAAATAAATTAGTTTGTAAGTGCGCAAATAAATACACAAACGGGCCAATTTTCGCCAAGAAACACACTAACGTATATATTTTTAATGATTTAACTAAAATTAAAATTCTTAAACATACGTTTACGAGATAATGTATTGATTTATTTTACTGCATGATTAGGTATATATGATTTGAAATGGGTATTGTATAATACAAAATCTTTTTTGAAAATTTAACAAATCTGCCAACGACCTATGGTATAACCTTATTATACTAAAAATAAACTTTTTTTTTCAAAATTTAAAACATATATATTTATTAGATAAAATTACAATCTTTCAAATCAATTTATATTTTTTTGTGGAAAAGAGTCAATACGTCTAAACACTGATTTAAAAATGACATATTTCTGGTTTTCTCTGGTTATACGCTTATAATAAGTTATTACCTGACACGAGTTTTAACATTATTTGAAAAATATGTAACAAACAATATGGCGTTTTGTCTTACTTAGATATTTTTGGATGGAAACGACTTCGTGGGCTGAATAGAAATACGTTGTCGTTGAAATTCTCGATAGAAAAAGCTGTGAAAAATTCGTACTTCGTCAGAGGTTCGGGAATTTAAAAAAAACTTTTTTGCAAGAAACCATAAATGTTAAACCAAAACCAAGAATCAGTTTTTTTGACTGCAATTTATTTACCGAGATATTATATTTTCTTTATTACTGTGCATGTGCAGTGCACGGATATCCCCTTAGGGGTAAGCAGAAAGGATAAAGTAGTACAGCAAAACTAGTCCTCGATCACGCAGTCCTGACGCACGAGGGACACGAGTGTGGCCTCTTCCACGAGAATGGATGCATAAACAATAATTTTTCTTTACTTTATGTGTAAAACATACAATTGAAATATTTTTCTAATTTTTCTGTTTCCAGATTTTCGATTGAGTTTCGCTAATATTGTCTTCATTTAATTAAATATTACAATTTGAGGTTTTACTCATAAAGTTAAAAAAAAATTCATCCTAGACTTGCAGAAAAGTAAATCGATGTCGCATATTAAATAAAATGGAAAAAAAAATATTCAGACACTATCTAGATAGCATTTAGTTCGGGTTTGAATATTGCAATTATACATATAAAGATAGCAGCCAATAAACAATAACGTCTTAGGAAAATGAAGAAAATGTCGGTGGTTCTTGATACAGTTAAAAATGACAGAAACGGATATCAACAACTTGGCGCAGTGGTCAGCGCATTTGCCCGGAAAGCGAAAGGTCCAGTCCCAGAGGTGCAAATATCCTTTTCTGATTTTTCTGTTTCCAGATTTTCGATTGCGTTTCGCTAATCATTTATTTATCCCTGGGCATTGAGCTTGGGTATTTTACCTACAAACTATTCCTATTTATATATTATATTTATGTGTGTGAAGGCTCTGGTAAACGAACATCTTTTTTACGGCAATTTCTTTCCGGCAAGGAGTGTTTGTCAGACAAGGTGTATTGCCTATTTTTGTCGATATATTGGTCTGTCTTGCCAGCGAGTTCGCTCGGCTACCGATATTACGACAATATTGCCAGGCAGTATCTATTTAACCTTCTCGCTGAGTTACCTACATTACGTACACGTCTCGATAATATAATTAAATAACGCAGTTTTACTAACGACATTCTAACACAAATAACAGCATACATAATTTATTTTTATTAACGACACTAACCTAACACATAGGTTCTCAACGTGGGCGATAACGCCCCCTTGGGGGCGTTTTAGACCTTCAGGGGGGCCGTAAAAGACCAAGAGTATATTGAGGGGCGTTTCAGACTTTCAGGGGGGCAGTAGGGGACCCAGAGAAACCCATCCCACCTCATCCTCTATCCCATTTTGCCCTCTCCGTTATGGAAAATGTAACCCCAACGTGGTATCCCGTTACGCCCCATCTGTTGTAACAAATGTAAAATGTAACCCGTCGTTGTATCCCATTACGCCCCCTCTGTTGTGGCAAATGTAAAATGTAACCCGTCGTGTTATCCCATTACGCCCCCCGACGAGTTAAGGGGCGCTGGAAATAAAAATATTCTCAAAGTGGGCGGTGGGTAAAAAAGGTTGAGAATCTATGCTCTAACACAAATAGCAGCATTTATAATTATGTTTTAATTGTTAAAATAATCTATAAATTTTTAATTTTTCAATGTCCGCTACAATGCCCGGACTCGTAATAATCGTCGTTCTATTTCCTTTTGTAATTGTTTCCTTGATCTAATTTTAAACGCCTCCATGTTCCCTTGATCGAATCCTAAACAAGTCTTTAAGGCACCAGGACACTGTAAAAGATTTATTTTTTATTTTTTTAAATTTCATTTTCTGAAAGATGCATTTCTTAAGAATGCTCTCACCAAATGTTTTAAATAAAGTCTAAAAATTGACGGAGATACATCATTTTATGTGAAACCGTTTGTATGTTGAATTATCGAATTACGTCTTTCCTTAAAAAAAATGGTGAAAGTATTATTAAGAAATGCATCTTTCAGAAAGTTAACTTATAAATATCACATTTTTTACAGTGTCCTGGTGCCTTCAAGCCTTGTTTAGGATTTGATCAAGGGAACGTGGAGGCGTTTGGAGTCCCCCTAGGTCCAGAGGCCCGTTTGAACTGAATAAAAAGCTTGTAAAATTACATCAACTTCTTAAACTAGGGGGGAGGGGGGCTCATTCAGCTTGCCGGGCCTCTGCCGGGCTTAGTCCGCCACTGCACACACACACTGGCTCCGGACAGCAATAATTTATTTGATACTCATCAGATTATAGAAAGGTACCGCACTAAACTAACGTAAGTCTGTCAAATAAGAGTAGACAATATAAAAAATGGAACTACAAGATTTGTTGGCTGGCAACACCAATTTAACTATCAAATATTATTATAAAGTGCAATGACACTGAATGTATAGAACACACATATAAAAAAATTATTTTTTCTTCATGACATAAATTTGATCAAAAGGTGTTTTATAAAGCGATTTGCTTTAATTTAATTTAACATAATTTTGAATTTAACAGTAGATAGAAAGGAAGAATCACTAATGGTGAGTTTAGTTACACTACTTTTAGATTTACATGAGTTACCTAAATACATTCAGATCTAAAATTAGAGCCACGATCTAAAGCCCGGCAACGCCAGATACTTAAGCAATTTCTAAACAATGCTTTAGAATTTTTTTATTACATTATCATTATTCTTAATTATGTTAACATAAAATTGCAAAGGTACATATAGTAATAATATACCTATATGCAATTCTAATCTATATTGCAATGAGAAAATATTTTTTTTCACTTTTATGCCTTTTTAATTTTTTATAAAAAGGTAGGTTACACAGCTTTACATTGACACCATGAGTTATATGTTTAGTATTGCCATTTTAACAACAGTGGCACCCTCCTATGGTTTCTACTCTTATTTGACAAACTGTATCTAAGTTTTTGCATCAAAGTTTAGTAGAATAGGTGCCTAACGAAAGAGATTTAAATCCATTTTCCAGTTTGATTCTAAATGGTGGTTCGTATAACGAAAGAGATTAAAATCCATTTTCCAGTTTGATTCTGAATGGTGGTTCGTCACCAGGGCGCAACTGACAGTATCTACTAGTCTGGTAATATTGTGAGTGCTGAAAAAGTACCTACTTGTACGGTAGTGAGTATTGAGTAGGATAGTGGGGTTATCTACGGACAATACTTCGGTAACAGAATTATTATGCGCCTACCTTAGTATAAAATAAAAAGCCGATTATGGCGCATACTCCATTTACAGGTTCAACACATACATCAAAAGTCATGCCAACTATTAAAAAAGAGAAAAAAGTTTTTTACGCCGGTGAAAAAATATCAGGCTCAAAACGTATTAGGTTAGGTTAGGGGTTGGCATAATTTGTTGATCGATCTTGTTTTAACTGCCGACTTCAAGAGGCTGCTCAACTGACTACATTTGGGGGCAGAAACATTTTATAGGTGACCAAAATCTCTATATTATTCTGACCATTTTAATGTCAATCCAAAAAATATTCACAGTATTCTTACTTATTTTTTAAAAGAAATAACTTATCCCACGCTAATATTTAATTATATTAAACGTTGCCCAATGCACATATCTACCTTATCCCTGATAATGAGGATAAACATTTTATTTTAAACGAATTAATTTTACGGTTTGAAAATTTATCAGTGATAATACGAATGTATTTTTCGTTAGGTATTATTATTTCGGTGCTACAGAATTTATGTCCGGGTTAAATCTTTCCCAAATGAAAGACTAAACCCTTCCACACACTTTTCCACAAATGATTATCTAGAAAATCCGCGCAATGTAAGTGCACTATATAAGTATAATAAATACAAAACAATACAAGAATAATACGCCAATCCACCAGAAACATAATGGGAAAATATTTCACCGACTCCAGATATTTTCATATCAGAGGGTTCGGCTCTGATGAAATCCTAACTCGACCGATAAATCCTACTGATCCCTCAATATAAATATTTAAAAGATCTTTCGTAATCCTACATGTATTTAAAATTACTGACTTTTGCATTTTTATATATAAATTATTTGACAAATCTAATACGCCTAAATTTTGAATGAGGAATATTATTATTAGTAGTATTTTATCTACTAGTTGGTAGGTTAGGTATTCGGTAAATAATTTCATTTATTTTTTAAAAATCATTGATTTTATTTACTAATGCGCAGGGTATTAAGGACTTACTTGACTCACAAAAAAACTTCAATCAGTGATTTCTTACATTATTTGGAGTCAAAAATGTCAACGAAATTTTGTTGACAGATGACTTTTTCGGTGTTTTTTTTTCTTCAGAATCAAGCAAAAAAAAATCTTCCACATGACACCCCAACCATCTCTCCAATGCTGACTGATTTTTTATGTTTTAAATTTTTTTTTAATCGTCACTGGAGACCAAAATTTTATTATCATTTTTTACTCCAAATAATGCTAGGAATCTCTGGCTAAATTAAGTTAACCTTTATTAGCAATTTTATTATTCATTTTTATTCAAATTGGCCATAATATATTATTTTTTTAAACGTTAAAATATACAAACTGAAATGGTCCAACCATCAATATCATATATTTCTATATGCACAATAGTTCTATGTTGCTTGCTTGTTCATAAGCTTGTTTCATACGTTCATAAGCTTGTTTTTACGATAATATAACATTACCAGACAATTGTATGACGGATGGGGCGAACCTGACTTGTTAATCTGCCTAGTGAATTCACAGTTGTGTCAAAACCTATTGGCATGTTCAATGTTTATACAAATAAAGTGATTCACAGATCACAAAGTAACTAATTTCCATAATGCATAATGGAAGAAAATAAAAACAAATTGGAAAATTTTCTAACTTAATTTTTTTTTTTATATTGGCCGAACTTTCGAAGTACTGTATAAGCCATTGTAAGCAATAATATGCAGGTGATATCCGTAACACGGGGTAAACGATACTCGAGCCCACCTCAGTCCTCACTCTCAGTCCCCAGTTCCTCAGTTCGTCCGTTCCTCTGTCCTCAGTTGTAGACCGACCATTGTGGACTGCGGAGCCAATTGCGCGTACTCCGGAAACTGCGTGTGCGCGTTTCGCTGGAAAATTAGACAGATTTATTGAATGAAATCAATACGGTTAAGGATTGTGGAAAAACTTTTTAGTGAAGTGTTTTTATACTGTGTTGACTATATCTGTGAATTTAGATTTTTATCATTGTGTCAGTAATCGAATTAATATTAAGGAATTTATTTAATATAAGAAAATCTAAACATCGAAATAAGGTAAGGAGATTTTTTTAGAGTGAATAGGTATATTTTTAAGAATATACTTTTTTTATCTTTTTTTACATTACACACAGGAGGTCATAAGGAAAATAATTTCCTTTAGGTCTTATGTCATCTTAGGTGATGCTTTGTGGAGGTTTTTTTTAAGGAAATGGAAGAAAATAAGTTTTGGGAAGGAAATAGGTATTATGGGTGGGTACTGGGTAGGAATCTGGGGCTTAGTGTGTCCAGGAGTGACGGACATATGAATTCATCCCTCCAACTGCAGTGCAAGGTGATGGGTCGAGAGATACTGGTTGGAGGATAAAAGATCTCCCACAACCAGTCTCCCTCGATCCTGCCCACCACGCAGCAGAGGCAGACGAATCGGCCGTCAAGACCTGGACAAACGTCACATACGATGTATTACAAAATTGTTTTAATCTTTCGTAAGTATTTTATGCTTTTGTGGTGTTTTTAGTAAAGAATGCAGTCAATTAAATTTAATAATACACTTGAAAACAAATGTTTTTTGTTTTATTAACAAAAAAACTATTGAATAAATATAATTCATAATATTACTTAATTGTAAAATTAATTATAATCTTATAATTATATTATCGTTAATTTAATTATAATTAATCACTAATCAGTCCAGAGATTCACCACATTTGGATTCACAAACTTGGGCAATATTTAAATGTAAAAAAAAAAAAACAGAATAATGTGCCGTTTTATTATTGAACAAAATGAGTATTAATGCTATTTAAATATTTTTTAAATTTTGCCAAGCCAAATTAAAAAATATCTATGGGGATACCGGGTGGAGGTGGTTTATGAAAGGAAGGTGAGAAAGTTCTGGGAAGGAAAAGAATATGAGAGATGGGTAGAAATCTAAGGGTCAGTGTGGCCTGACGGACGTATGAATCCATCCCTCGCACTGTAGTGCAATGCGGTGTTCCGAGAAAGTCCGACCAGAGGAGATCACTCTTCCTCAACCTGTCCCTCCAGATCCGGCCTGCCACGCAGCTGGTGGTTAGACACATCCGCCGCCAAGACCCGGACAAACCTCAACCCATGAACCTAGGCACCCCTACTAAGTCACCAAACGTAGCGAACCACAAACATGCACTTCCTCGAAGCCGTTGTGTGCCATATTACTATTTTGCTCGGTCTTGCTAAGAAATGGAGTAAAAAGATTCTCAGCCGAGCTTTTTGACTTAGGAGTTATACGCTTCGCAATTCTCACGCTTTCAAGTGCCAACCACTTTTTCTTACAATCATGCTGTCAGTTTGACGTTTACATGTACAACTTACCTACATGTTCCGCATGTTCGTTTATACACGAGTCGCTATTTTATGATAAAATTGTACAACTATTTAAGTATTTACTTTCCAACATAAAAAAATATTAAAAAATTGAAGATCTGGTCAGATGACATTTTAATAATGGCAGTGAGAGGTAGCAGGTAGCACCTATTCGCATCTATTAGCTAACTTCAGCCACCAGATATTTCAAGAACCAGATACAAAGGTGGAATAAGAGGGACTCCTGTTTGAACACTTGCGGCCAATTTCCAATTGCTTAAAAAAAACATGGACAGCAATAATTGCAACGCTCTAAAAAATCGTTCTAAACGGACCCTATTATTGGCTAGCACGAAAGTAATAGTATGAAAAATGGTTCTTTTTTAATTTTACAATAAGACAATGTGCCGTGCAACATTTATTTCCTGCATTTTTAATGAAAGAAATATTTCCTCGCTTCTGTAGAGATTAGTGAAATATGAGTTTAACCCAGATGAGGGAATACATTATTAATTTTTGTTTCACTATCGCCGACCGGAATCACTTATTAAAGTTTGCATGCACGTGGGAAAATTTTGTCAAATAACAATAAAATATGCCGTTGAAATAATTACTTACTATAAAATAATATCTAATTCTACAGACCGGGTATTAGGTACGTTCGAATAACTGTAGTTTTGTGTATTCATAGGCAATACATTCTCATAATAATACAACATTTCCATTGCATTATATTGACCTGTGTACCCGTACCCCACCTATGGGTTGTGTTATTTAATGTATATATCGTTTCTGACACGCTATTTGTCACATCATTATGTGATGGCTATTATTTTATTTAGTTCCTTTAAAGTGTTTAAAGTGAAACTTGCCATAGTTTTTCAACAACTAAAAAGTTGTAAGAAAGTCGATTAGCTGCATTTCAAAATAGTTTTTGCAAGTTTGCGTGTGTTGGAAGATTATTTTTTTTGAAAACATGTTGTTTTCGAAGTTGGATTATAGTAGGTACTACTGTGTACTTACTTAGATGCTTACGTATTGAATAAAAAGGGAAATGTATTTTGACGTTGTTAGCAAAATATCAAAGAATGTATATCTATTTCTAAATATCGCCACTTCTCGGATATTGACCTTTTGAAAACATGTTGTTTTTGAAGTTGGATTATAGATACTACTGTGTACTTACTTAGGTACATATGAATTAAAAAGATATATTTTGATGTTGTTAGCAAAATATCAAAGTACTAGTTTATCTATTTCTAAATATTGCCATTTCTCGGATATTGACCTTTTGAATTTTTTTTTTAAAGTTGGATTATGCTACTGTATACTTACTTAGAAACTAACGTATTGATTAAAAAGGGACTTGCATATTGATGTTGTTAGCAAAATATCAAAGTATATCAAATATCCTAACTTCTCGGATATTGACCTTTTGAAGCCATAAATATACTCCGACATCGGCGATATCTACTTAAATTGAATCCAATTGCGAGTATATTATTTTAAATGTTTGACTTGACATAATGCGACAATCTATTGTGAAAAAACGTATATAAAAATGTATTTTATGTTATTCACATAAATGAACTCGGAGGTATTAAATGAATGTTAAATAATGTTCTTGGTCCCCTTTGACATTATTATAATATAAAAATATGAAATTTTCACAACTAATTAAAAATTGTTATGCTTTGGAAGCAGATTTTATTATTTTTAAACAGCGGGGTTCCGGAAATACCTGGAAACCCGCTAAATGATAGCACAGTGCATTTACGGATCAATAAACTGAATTATAAAAAAACGCGTAAGCAGAATACGTGCAACTTTATTCAGCTTTAAAGAGAGAGGTTTGTTTTAAAATTTACGTAGGTAGGTACATAATTAAAAGGTGGCTGATTACACAAGTTCACAGTAAAACTAATTCCATATATGCGCTTCTATGTAATTTTGAAAAAGTCACGCATTTATAATTCGAGAACAGATTCCCTCGATATTTTTTTTGATGACAGATGATGTAATAATACATTTTTACCTTTGATGAAGTCTGTTTGGCTTTCTTGATTCTTATAAGACAACTTCAATCAGGTACCTACCGTCTGCACACCGCAGTAGACTGTCGGCTAATAGTGTTGTCTTCAGTGATGGTAGAACAGAGGACTCTGCCCTTGGAGTTTCATGGATCGCTGGGCACAGACTGGTTACAGGAGAGAGCCCGAGTTTATTCTTTTATGTTCCAACACAAAAATATGACACGCTTAGTGATGCTTTCCACAAATTTCTGAGCCATATTTTTTATGAGTCTAGGTAAATGACGCTTGAATTTTGTCTGTGTTGCATTTGAAAAAAGTTTAGTGGCGACTTCAGGTGAGCCATGTAGTGTGAAGTGTGATTAAAGGTAGTGGTCGAGTTGGCATCGCGTTTGAGTCCCACCCAGGCGTTGAGTGTTCAATTCCTGGGCTGGCTAAGTCCACCATCACGATAAAAGCAACATTTTTCGCTTACTGTGGTGGTAGTAGGAGATTTTCAAATATTGTCAGGTTATTCGTAACCTGGGAATGTTTGCCTATCTTTTTAAAGAAAAGAAAAAAAGTAATACCGACGGGCACATGCCTTGTTTGGTGTTTTTAAGATCGAAAGCTAAGTATTGGTGTATTTGGAAAAGAAAAATATATGTATAATATAAGACGGGGTGAGAATTTAACACTTTTGAAAATGCATTTAAACAGTCATCGGGTTGTGCTGTCGTGTCGTGGAAATTGTGCTGCTTTTTCTATCTAAAATTTATTGGCCAACACAGCGATTTTCAGATCACAACATAATAAATTATTGAATGAAATAATTAAAAACACTTTGTTTTTTCCACGATAATCTTTATTTAAAATCAACACGTTTCGAGAACGATGTTCTCTTCACCAGGACATATAATGTACTGATAAAGAGAACATCGTTCTCGAAACATGTTGATTTTTTAAATAAGGTTATCGTGGTAAAAAAAAAGTATTTTCAATTATTTCATTAATAAAATGGTGCCACAAAGTGAATTTGCAAAATTTGAAGAAATTAATTATTTCCATAAATACCTTCGTAGCTTCCTACAAGACTTTCTGGTCCATATTTTTATAGTTCAATATTTAATGTATGTATATTATATACATACAATAGTGAATACACTAGCCAAATTTAATAATATTGCGATTTTTTTTCCGTAAACCCGTTGTAAATTTCAATGTTTTAATGTTTACTTATGCATTCAGTCTCTCACCATGTTTTAATGTTATCAGTTTTATTCAGTCTCTCACTATGTTTTAATGTTTTAGTTTCATTCAGTCTCTCACCACGTTTAAATGTTTTAGTTTCATTCAGTCTCTCGCCATGTTTTAATGTTATCAGTTTCATTCAGTCTCTCATCATGTTTTAATGTTATCAGTTTCATTCAGTCTCTCACCATGTTTTAACCTTTTATAAATAATCATAATACATCATCAGATATTTAATCATAATATATCATAAGATTAGTTTACTAAGTAAAAGTTACTGGAGGGAACTTTTATAATTAACATTGTTGAAATAACCAAATACTTGTCCTTCGCGACCTTCGCTTGTTCCAATCTTTTAGTGGATTTTCTAGTTGGCGATATTCGTGGGAACATTGTAAATATCTCGTCATGTATCGAGTATTTTCCAGCCATGAATACGAATATAGATGTGTAAAGGTGTGCAGTTTTTAACAGTAGTATGGTGAAATAATGAAGTATATATACACACGCACCTACACCTACACCTAGCACAATGCAAAACTCACAGGAAATACCCTCCGGTGTGTTTGTGCCGAATTCTAAAACAATTAAACCATCAGGCGCTTGAACTCAATTACCAACAGACTTGCATACGATTAAAATAGTTCTGATGAAGAAGGTCGCTGGACCGAAACTGCACTCATTTGAAAAAATCTTACGTGTGGGTGATCAAATGTTATGACGACCTCTTGTTTTTTAAATGTCTAATACAACACACAATTATCGAAGAGAATCAGCCTAACAGTACAATTATTGAGGGCATAACGTATTTTGAAAATCTACATATTTATATAAATGAGAGTGTCTGTGTGTTTGTGGTGGGCGGTGTGGATTTATTTTTTAATTAATATCTACTATAGAGTTCCCGCATGCGTTGCAATGCCACTAATAAAGAAATTGTTTCTCCCTGCGTGTCTTTTCCCATTCGTCCCGTTCCCCTTCTGCCTCCCCTTCCCCTACCTTGTCCCTTCCTCTCACGCGTTCCTTTTCCACCTTCCCCGCCTTCCCTGTTCCTCTCCCGCGAACCGCCTCCTGCGATCCCATCCCCTCTCCCGCGTTCAATATATTCAGTCCCGGTACATTTAGCTCGCGTTCCACCTATTGCAATTTTTTTTACAAATTTTCGTTTTTCATATTTTACAAACATTCATTTTTTTATATTACAAGAACCCTCTTGCGTGAGAACTAAGAAAAATATACCAGAACGTCGAATGTTTCCAAATTAATAGCACATAACCAGGGCTGGACAAAATACATGCTTAGCTGTAATTAAAATACAAATTACGAAATACTTTTTCGCATGCATTTAAAATACGAAATACAAAATACTTTCAAGTCGTGTACGTATTTGAAATACAAAATACAGTATTTTAACCATTTTTTTTAATTTCAAATACAAAATACTAATTACATAATACAAAATACATTTGTTTTTGGTAGAACCTTTGGTTGCAATAAATTATCGTAAGTGCCCTTATCTAAGGGTGCGTTTCCATAGAAGCAAAGCTGAGCAGAGTGAACAGAGACATGCAAAAATTGCCCAATCATATTGCTCAGAAGACAAATCTCATCCACTTGTAAATTTTTGTGGTATAGGACCCAGGTGTTAGAAAATAATCGAACAGTATTAATACTGTAGCGTCTGCGTGGTTTTTATGCTCGGTATGAGAGATATTTACGTCGTATTATAGCCTGGCAAGGTAAGACAAGTGATATCATTACTAAAAAAATACCGATAAACCGGCCCTAAATTTGAGAGTTTTGTGCGTAGCTGTCTCAAACTGTCCAAGTCGTAATAACACGCAAACATAGGTATCTCTTGAAGTTGAGGTTATGTACAAAGCTTCTATGTGATGTGTGTATTTATTATATAGTGGATTCCTAACAGGAGAAGTGTACTCAAGTTGACTGCGAACGTTGGAGTAACATAAATTTCTAAGGGTTTGGATATAGGGTTATAACTCTTTCTCGATACAGAATAAAAATCTTAAATTGCTTATCAACGTGCGTGCGCCTTGAACGAATGTTTATTGTTAATCAGAACTCCTATATCTCCAATTTGATTGACCTTTTTAAGTGCGTGGCTGTTTGAAATATGGTAATTAAGCAATCATGTAACACAGGGACATCCCTAGCATAGCGGATGAAATAACACAAAAATATACAAATCATCGTACAAAGTTCTTATAATATATAAAATAAAATGTTCGTATTTGTTGTTGTTTTTTGCAAAAGTTATTGTATAACATTTATCATAGAACAAGCCATGCTTAGTGTTTCCTTGCGAGATAGAGAGATCAATAACTGGATTAGGAGTAGTTTAAAAATGGATTACCGACGTTACTATCTTATTCTCCGATCTTGAGTTGGACTATAAATACTGGGCACGTGAAACTAATAGATGAAATTTGGAAATACATATTATACCATCGGATGACTTCATTAGTTGGAAAAGAATCAGTGGTCCCCCACACATGAACAGAACTGCCGATCTAACTATCGTGTCAGCTTCGCATGGGTGAGAACTGCAAAGAATCGGCGAAAATAGACATTTGAGGGAGGCCTGTCCAAACTGAACGCTAGAAGTAAGCTCAAGAAGAAGAAGACCAGCTATTGACAACCTCACAGAAAACTCGATACTCTCACCTTCCTACTTATCAAGAAACGTGATACGAGATTAAATATATAGCCAACAACGACAAAACATTAATCTTCCTTAAAATCTTTGAAGCCTTCGAAAGTTTGCGATATAGTTTCGATTAATAACGTTGTCGTTCGCATAGATAAATTTAGAAAATTGTAATTTTTTTCTGTTTCAAATATTTAACAATCATTTTCTTGAACTTGTGAACAATTCCCATAGATAACCGATCGTCGCATACCTTGTTCCGGGTGCTTTCTATTCGAAAGTCTGTTGCGAAAGATCCATCGAATAAAATTGATGGGTTCAAATAAAAATAACAATAGATTCACCTACCTTCTCGAATAACATGGATCATGGATCGATCGAATCGAGCGTGTCGGTGATGCAGAATCCCATAAAACGTTTAATTCCAGAACTTTGTTGGGTTACATGGCGCAGTGTTGGCGTGATGAGCAGTTTTGTTCAGTTTCGACACAATAATGGAGAGAATAAACACATTGTTTGGCGGTGTCCAATTTGTTTCACAGGCTTTCAATAATAATAATAGATAATGAAAGTTAACTTCTCACGAGTTACTTGATTCTAAAAATTCACAATTCTATATTTCTAAAAAATAAAGCCCAACTATTACATACATACCTACATGTAAAGATAAAACATCGTCATCAAGTCTTCCATATTTAATCTTCGAGTGGTATTTCACCATTCTCTTGGTAGCTTATTCGTAGGACGAGTATTTTCGAAGTACGATTTACCTATTTTATTTATTAAGTATTCTAACTTATGAATTCTGGATACATAAGTTAGGTATCTGAGTTTTCTACCATTCGCGAGTATTGTTTATTTGTTACGTTATCCTCTATATAACCACTAGAGGGCTAGGAGCCTTCAAAGTGGGTAGATTTGATGATAATCTCTGTAAGACCGAAGGAAGCGTGGAGGAGATGGTGTTGGGAGAATTTAAATAAATAATAGATCTTGTCACCCAACTTAGTTAGAACCATTCAAACAACCCTTCGTTTCTGAATGGTGACTTGGTCAATATTAAAAGTACCTATCTGGTGGATATGATTTTAGTAATTTTATATACCTCGGGATTCGGAATCAGGACACTTACTTCTAAGGAACTATTAACATTGTCACATAATATGTATGTTCGTTGATGGTTTCTTCTTCTGACCGTTTCTCATTCCATTCTGATCGCGTTGGCTCTGACATCTTATCTCTGGTCACCACATAATATTTACAACATCCGCATTCCTTTCAACAACCGTACTTACGAGTAGGTACTTACTAATTGCTTACGATCCATACGACTTTTACTTAGGTGCTATAATATATGACCGCATCTTTCTTTGCCTGTTAAAAAAATACCCGTGGAAGCTACTTTAATAATTATGTGTAGAGATCGATTTCAATTCAACTACCGAAGCCTGTTGGTAGGTACCAAATGAAACATCAGACATTTTCTTCATCTTATGCATTAATTTGCATTATTACGTTCATTTCAGCTTTCTCAGAATGTTACGATGAAATTTTGGTTGAATAAGATAAAATCTGGTGAATGTTATCGTTCCGGTTAACTCAACAGCGGTGAAGTTTTCAAATATCCATACAATTTGCATTTCTCCAAACTGCACTGTAACTCAGTTGCAACTAGTTGTAGCTATAGTTCAACTTCCTGATGCATTAATTTATTGATAGTTAGTTGTTGTTAGTTATTTTGACGTGCTTAAAACCACAAGAACAAGATCGACGGCTTCCGCGGTTGAGTGGTTACGATCTTTGACTACGAATCGCGCGCAAGTTAATTTTATCTTATTAATATGTGTTATTTCACAATTTATTAATTAAAAAGATGAATAGTATATTTGCGGCACCTTCCAGAGTGTAAGACACCCCACAATCCAGAATCGAAACATGCGTTGCTTGAAATGGCTTCTGCCGTATTGATCAGATTTAATAGCCAGGCTTCATTTTCATTTCCACTTTCCCTTTACCCACCTGCTTACCCTCCCATCTCCCTTAGCCTCACTAAATACCTATTGGGACTGCCATAGTATCACTGACTACTCTAGACGATTGGGGTCGGTGTTGTGTAGTACTCACATAAAAATAAACGTAAAATCACATTGATTTGGAAAGATGGAAAAGTTTCGTGCTTGCCTGAGCATTGGTTTTTTGCAAATATAATTTTCACACAAATTTTTATCTAGATTTATCGATTATAGCAGTGATGAACAACATTTTAGCCGGAGTTTAATTTGTTCGCGGGCCGCCTGGGGTCGTACATATACAGTTAGACTTGGTTAAATTTGCAGTCGGTGGTGTCTGAAACTTATTGGTATTTTCTAAATCGGTTTTTATTAAATAAAATAATTGTACATCGCAAAAACAAAGTGTCGCAGGCGTTAATTTTATATCTCTCCAGAAAAACCCTGCTCTTCGAAATATTATTTTTTCTACAAATTAATCAGTGGCCGAGAATTCAAATTGCGTCGAAAGACGGCCTTGCGATCGTAACATTGCAACTGTACAGGTTGTTTCTGATGAGAAAGATTGATTATTCTCATATCAATTTCATTTCATTTAAAATTTGCTTTAATATATAACTGCATTTAAATTATTAAAATTATGTACTATTTGTAATTATGTTTTGATCATAAGTATCTACTTATAATTTTCCAATAATGTCTAAGCAAAATAAGGGTGTAAAAAAATCTAAAATACATTTATAC
Organism: Limnephilus lunatus; assembly: GCA_917563855.2. Classification (NCBI taxonomy): domain Eukaryota; kingdom Metazoa; phylum Arthropoda; class Insecta; order Trichoptera; family Limnephilidae; genus Limnephilus; species Limnephilus lunatus. Next base: position 35,684,362 of record OU830594.1, read on the forward strand.
ATTTTTAATGATTTTATTTGAATTAAAATTAAAATTCAGAAGAGTAGCTTTCCTAGATAATTTATTTTACTGTATTATTTTTACTTATTTGATTTGAAACGTGTGTTGTATAATATAATATTTTGTTCCAAAAAACATTACTTTACTCGATAAAATTACAATATTTTGAAAACAATTTATATTTTTTTGTTGAAAAGAGTAAACACGTCTAGAATTTGATTCAAAAATGACAAATTTTCAGTGGTATCCGGTTATTCCCTCTTGAGGTCGAAACACGAAATTATGTATTTTTAAGAATTTGGAAAAGAAAAGGTTCTTATTTTTAACAGCTGATTCAAAATATTGAACATAGACTAAAGTTATCCGCTAATCTCCTTTGCAAAATAGAATCTAATACTAATACTTAGCCAAGTGGGCCTCCCTAAAAGGCTCGCGGTCCGCGTGTTGCTCATCACCGGATTATAGTCTATAATCATATTGTAGCTAAAATATTTCTTATTGGTACCTATCAACTCAATATGAATAAAATGCAGAATAATCGCGGAAGCAATGTTGATTTATTCTGACCAGTCAGTGTCGTCAGAGTTGTAGGATTTATCTGTTCGCAAAGAGATGTACGTGATGATTGTCTTACCCTCAACTAATCATCGTTTACCATGGCACGACGTGAACCATTATTTCAGAGATAAACAAAAAATTAAAAGCACTCACCATTGCCATTACATAAGAATGTACACTGCGTTGTATAATACCTATGTTTTATGTTATTAACTTTTTCATATGGCACTTTATTTTTATGTTCCTCGTCTAATAGCACTACGTGTTACAGAAGCGTGTACTCATTAGAAAGTAATTTGTCAATATCAAAATGTAAGAATGAAATTTTGTTTTTTTTTTTGTAACAATATTACAAATTTAATAATGTGTAGGTATCTAAAGCAGTGATGAACAACCCGCGGATCGCGAACCCATTTCTGACTGCGAGCTTTTTCGTACCTACGCCCACTTGATTAAATAAAATATAAAAAAATATGCAGTAAATAAAACTCAGTCGTTTGTACAAGTTTTTAGAGGAAAACTTCAGTCTTTCTTCAAAGTTTTGATTTCGCCGCTCTAATTAATAAGATTTTTCTTATACCTACCTATATTCTTAAGAAGTTAAATTCCGTCGTTTAACCGAGTGGAAAACAAATTTTACTTTCGCAGCAGAGCGCTTTTTTGTCGAGATCTAAGTTTGATGTATTTTAAAGTTTTCCATTTTATAAAGTACCAAAAGTTTTCAAGACTAAATATTGTTTAACTTTCCAAACGTCAAAAAACAACAGTTGCCTGAAATTGCAGGCAGGATGATCTAATATTTTAGAATGGTAAAAATCATTAGCATTTCTTTTTTGGCTTTGGAAATATAAAACGTTCGCCTGCGTCGCTTTCTTTTAACATTCTATCAAAGTTTTTTATTAAAAAATTATGGCTTTACAAAACATAAATAACATTTGTGACACCACTGACTGCAAAGTTAACCATGGAAAGCTGTATGTACCCTACGGTCTGCGGCCCGCGAACAAAATGAAAATGGATAAATGGACCCTTCAGTTAAAAAGGTTGATCGTCACTGATCTTGAGCCAATAAAATAGAATAATTCTTGCGCTCATCCGACAAACATTAGAAAAATACTAATAATCTATTATATTAGATACTAGCTTTTGCCCCCGGCTTCGCAAGTGCCACTGCCCCCCCCCCCCCCCCCAATCCCTCCCACCCCCCCCCCCTTCCCTCATCCACGCCTCCACTAACCCCCCCCCCCCTCACCCTCCCCCAACAACCTGGACAATAAACGTATAATTTTATACAAATTTCATAATGCCAGAGCTCTAAGTTATAGCCTATAGCCTATTCTGATGTATTAGCTATATTACTGTAAAGTTTCATTAAAATCCATTCAGTACTTATTGCGTCAAAGAGTAACAAACATCCATCCATACATCCATACAAACTTTCGCATTTATAATATTATTAGTAGATAGGATTCCTTTTTCATTCTTATTTTTCTTTTCTTTTCTCTACATATTTGTTATAGATATGCCCGTATTTACGTATATATTTTTGCAATCTCTTATCAATGTAATAAGTAACTCATTTGTATAAAACTTTATTATTCTACTTTATGCATTCTCATTAGGATACCTGGTCTGTTTTTATTTCTAATTTTTGTAGACATAATATATTGATTATTAACCATTATTCTTACGTTTTTCCGCTTTTTGTACGAGTTTTGCTCTTGAAGGAAAAATAAAGGTTGTATCACGCTCTAAAAAAGCATAAAAAATCAAATTCCTCATTTATTTTGAACCTTCGATTAAAAAATGCATGATATTTCAATCAGAAAAACAAAAATTTCATAAATATCCAGACACAATAAAAGATTTCCCACACGTGATTTTTATTGTTAGCCAATAACCGACCATTTCCGTAATTTCAACTAAAGTAAATAGAAATATCAAATATCAGCGTGGATAAGCAATTGGATTCTAAGTTAATTGTCTTTGGCTTTGGTCACAATATTTGCAACAAATGGGTAAGATACCACGGTTCGCAAATTAAAGCGTAAGGTGTTTTGCGCACGGATTCAGAGTCGAAATAAGGGCGGAGAACCGTGTAAGCAACCCCGGGTGCGATTAATATTGGTGACCAAATAATATAAAAATGGCTGTCAAAAGCTTAGTAAAAGCAACACGACAAAGTTAATATTTTCTTAGAGGCGTTATTCCAGTTATTACGTTATTGGTTACGCCAATACATATACCCACACATACACACACCTACATAGCACACATACATACTGTTACTGCTTGGGATTGGTATTAATATTGTTGCAAATCCTGTCCTACCTTGTTCCCAAAATCCGCACCTATAACTACCTTCACCACGTCAGTCTGCAATCAACAGCCCGCGCCGCAACATACCTACTATAGCCACCGTGCTCCCGCTATCTGTTAACCTAATTCCGCCGTGTTCGCCGTGTACACGAAACGCACGCTTATTGCTGTTTTCAGTGCCAATTGGACGGGGAGAAAGAAGACAAAATTGCCAGCATACAAGTTCTTTATCCTGTTTCGGTGAGTCCTTTCCTTTATATGCAGCATATGTTTTTTCCTCATTCCAAGCAGTAAACAGTAACACAAAATTCAAGGTCCTTCGTCAGTCAATTTTCGCACATATCAAATCCACTCTACACACACACTATCTCATTCATCTTGATCCAAACGAGCCGGACATTTTTGAACCATAATATTAGTAGATAATAATCCAGCAGAGTGTGGATACGTTTTACAATACCGCATATAAATAATTACCCGCATTCCCGCAGTTTGATATACCTACATGAGTAATTTTGTTTCTTTATACCTATCGTATTATGGTTGGAAATAACATATTTACCCGCTATTAGAATAAATAGATACAAGACACTGCTTTGATATTTATTTCTGATAACTCATGTAATTATATCTTGCTAATCAAATCGCATTACCTACCTTATAAATAATACGATTATTTCCTAATATTCGTATTGTTTATATTATTGGATTACATTACAAATAGAATAATACGATCGTAATATTTATAATTTGTTAATGATAATAAACGCAAAATAAAATAGTGCACGGCGCATCTGTTAACCTCTCACAGCTCACCAGTCAATTTAACCCCGCGCGGTGATCGCTGTGAATTAATTAAATATTTATTAAATATTAATTAATTAATTCCGCATAAATAATACAGACACATTATTTTTACCGCAGTTTTAGTTGTTTATCGTCTCATATTTTGTAAAATATAACCGGAATAAATAAAATGGCTACAAGCGCGTCATCCGGGTCGTCTCGGGACGAAAGACGTCTCAAACGTTTAAATGCTAAACTATCAGCTAGCTTTGCAAGCTTACAGTCAGTGTATGACAAGATAAGGAAAGCTTCGGAAAGCATTAGCAATCGCCAATCTTTTTTGTCAGGCGCAACTACTGTTGAAAAAATTCGTTCTGAATTTATAACAATTTTAGATGAAAAGGTGGATTGCGAACTGGAATTGAATCCGGAAGCAATTGCTGAATACTCTCAATTAAATGCATTTGAAGAACTCTTCGGGGTTATTAAATATACCGAAGCAAATATGCTGTCCAATCCAGTTGCGAAACCTCGCCGTCAAATTAAGTTACCGCCTTTGGAAATAGCGTGCTTTGACGGAAAATTAGATAATTGGCCTCTTTTCTATGAAACATATAATTCGGTTATACATTTGAATGATTCTCTGGATAATGCTGAAAAGATGCAGTATCTGATGTCTAAATTAACCGGAAAAGCATTAAATATTTGCAAAACTATTACGCCTACTGGTACAAATTATCAAGTTATTTGGGACGCATTGTGTACTAAGTATAATGATCAACGCGTTCTTGCTGAATCATACTTTGACCGATTGCTGAAATTGCCTCCAGTTAACTCGGCCACGCCCGCTTCTTTAGAGAATTTCGCAGATGCATACTCCGCTAACATCGCCGCGCTGAAGCAATTAAAAATAAAAGACCTCGCAGAATTCATATTGCTACAACTGGGTCTTAAACGGCTTGACATAGAGACTGTAAAGGCTTTCGAATCTTCTCTTAAAAATAATGAAAATTTACCTTCCAGCGCGGAACTAATCGACTTTGTAAGACAACAGCAACGAATTCTCAACCGCGCGCAATTCACGCAACCGACCTCGAGCCGCGTTGGCTCAAACATTAATTATACCGCTAAACCGCAAAAAACTAATTCCGCAAAGGCATTTATTAATGTCGAAAAAATCGATAATCACTCCATCGAAATTTGTTTTTGTTGTCAAAAGGGATCGCACCCTTTATACCAATGTTCTAAATTCACAAGTCTAGAACCACGCGATCGATTTAACTTTATTAAGTCATCGAATATTCGAGTTTGTGTGAACTGCCTCAGTACTAGGCACATCACAAAAGCTTGTAAATCAAAGAGTACATGCAAAACATGCGCGCTCAACCATCATAGTTTATTGCATTTCAAACAAACTGATGGGCGAAAGTCACAAACAGACCCAATACCATCTCCCGCGTTACAAGCAGACGCCGATAATGATAACTTAAATGCTTTGAATCCGGTTTCGCTATGTGTAACAAATTCATGCCCTAGTGCAAATACTACTGCACTCTTAGGAACGGCTGTTTGCACTACCAGAGACGCTAAGGGCCAGGTACAGACGTTACGGGCTCTAATAGATAGCGGCTCCCAAAGGGACATAATTACGCGCAAATGCTGTTCACGCTTGAATCTTACGGTGCGGTCATCTCCAAGTACTTACGTCACGGGAATAGGTGACGTAAGAAATGTGACAAATGGCGTAACTTGCTTAAAGTTACATTCCCGCTATGACATCACTCAGTCGTATACGATTAAACCATATGTAGTAGAAACTATAACCAGTGAGTTGCCTACTGTTAACATTAACCGTTCCTCTTTGTCGTATCTTGACAATTTGCCCTTAGCAGACACAACATTCTGTACGCCCGGTGAGATTGATATTATCTTAGGATGTGACATATTTGCTCGCATTCTAAAGGCAAACAAAATATCAGGTTCTCTCGGCCAGCCATTTGCTATTGAAACCACTTTGGGATATCTCATCTTGGGTACTGCCCCAACGATGATTGAAAACCCAAGTATAAACGCCACGCAATCATTTTGTACGTTCACGCAAAATAATGATTTTTGCCTATCGCGCTTCTTCGAATTGGAAGACATTCCAGATGAGAAGTTTTTAACGCCTGATGAACAAGAGTGTGAGGACATTTTTAAACTCACTACCTCTCGTGACACGGCAGGTCGTTATATCGTCGCGTTACCGTTTCGAAACAGTCCCTCTGTTCTCGGTGAATCGTTACCCGCCGCCGAACGCAGGTTTCGATCTCTCGAACGCCGCTTGATATCGCAACCCGCAATAAAGTTAGAATATGACAAAATATTACGCGAATACCTACAGAAAGGGTACATTTCGCCGGTCGACAATTCTGACTTACCTCATTACGTTATACCGCATCATATTGTAGTTCGTGAAGATAAACTTACTACTAAAATTCGCATGGTGCTAGATGCGAGTATGAAATCCGATTCGGGTTATTCGCTTAATGACATCCTACATACCGGAAAGAATTTACAAGGTGATTTGTTTCGCATTATCCTCAATTTCAGATTGTTCGCAATAGCTATAACCGCTGACATAAAACAAATGTACCTACAAATCGTAGTGCAAGAAGAATGCCGTCGTTATCAGCGCATGCTGTATAGATTTAACAATAGTGACCCTTTACAATTGTTCGAATTTAATCGCGTCACTTTCGGCATGTCTTGTAGCCCATTTTTGGCTATGCGTTCACTGCGTCAACTCGCAACGCATGAAAAACCTCGTTTCCCACTCGCGGCAAACTTGGTGGAAAATGGCTCATTCTACATGGATGATTTCGTCACCAGTTGCTCATCAGTCGAGGAAGCTACCGAGTTGTCGACGGAATTAATTCAGTTATTCGCTGCCGGAGGATTCGACCTTGTAAAATTCTCTTCTAATTCTCCAAAGTTTTTATCCACGATTCCTACAGCTCGTCGTGTTAAGGAACATGTGGAATTTAATCCCGATGAAAACCTAAAAATACTAGGGCTTCATTGGATACCCGCTTCTGATCATTTTGTATTTGTCGTACACACCGACGAAAGAACGTGTACTAAACGAAATATTCTCTCGACGATTGCTCGTCTTTGGGATTTGATGGGTTTCGCCGCACCAGTTGTATTATTGGCTAAGCTGATAATTAAATCTCTATGGGAGTATAACCTGAATTGGGACGATACTCCTCCTGAAACAGTTGTCACACTTTGGCGACAGTTTAAAAAGGAATTGCCATTACTGCAATCTATTAAAATTCCTCGTTTTTTAGGAATCGAACCCCAATGTGTATTAACGCTTATCGGGTTTTCAGACGCAAGCGAACGCGCATATGGAGGTGTTATTTACTTACATGTTTACTGTCCGAATACTGATAAAACCACAATTAATTTATTATGCGCTAAATCCAAGGTCGCTCCGGCTAAGACGATTTCACTTGCGCGATTAGAACTATGTGGAGCGCTAGTACTTGCACGATTAATGCATACGGTCAGTAATACCTACACATCAAATTCGAAAGCTCATACGACTTTAGCTTTTTGCGACAGCACGGTTGCTCTAGCTTGGATAAATTCACCGCCTGCAAGATGGCAGACCTTCGTTGCCAACCGCGTCTCACAAATACAAAACCATCTTGGGGATGAATGCTTCCATTATATAAGAGGTCAAGACAATCCCGCCGACTGCTTATCGCGGGGTCTTACTCCCGCTCAGCTAATAGACCATCCGTTATGGTTTAACGGTCCCGTATTTGCCCAATTACCTAAAAGTGATTGGCCTTTACAACGTTTTGATACGAAATCGATATCTGATCCACCCGAATTAAAAACAAAAATTTTGATGTCCGTTCAAGACAATAACCGCCCAAAAACAATTGCTCCACCGTTATTGTGTGCACTAGCTTCTCGTGTTAGTTCATGGCCGAAATTAATTCGAATAGTAATTTATGTTTTTCGTTTCATTAAGAAATTACCACGAGCATTCGAATTAAGCCATATCTTAGTTGCAGAAATCGCTGTTATAAATTCTATACAGCAAGAACATTTCTCCGAAGATATAAAGGCAGTCAAAGATGGGAAGAAGGTTCGGCGAGCGATTGCGAAATTAAATCCGTTTCTTCATGACGGAATTCTAAGGGTAGGAGGCAGATTGAGTAACGCTGAAACAGAATTTGACAGTCGTCATCCCATTCTATTGCCCGCTCGGGATAATGTAGTCAATTTAATAATAGACTACTATCATATAAAGAACATACCGCAGGGCCGTTGTTAAACTCTGTCCCTTACCGTCACAATAGATTTAACGACATCTTAGAAGTTAGTTCATAATACTTTAATTTTTAAAAATCAATTAGATTAGTTTCATTGTTAAATAGGTACCAAACCCTACTTCTAGTTTTATCTACCGCAGGTTCAGTATTATTTATTGAATCCTTTCAAATCATATTTTTCGTTTCAATGTTTTTTATTCTTTTTATTTCCTTGCTATATCAGTCATTTTGACCATTTGGTAAAGCATTTATATAACTTACATAATATTTTCGTAACTTTTACATAATTTATTACATTCTACCGCGTGTCATTATAATTTTGTTTGCGCATTGAAACGTATTGGCACTCTTTTGGTTTATGGAAGTGGATTCTTTCATCCCCTTCCAGGCGGGGGGCATGGTTACGCCAATACATATACCCACACATACACACACCTACATAGCACACATACATACTGTTACTGCTTGGGATTGGTATTAATATTGTTGCAAATCCTGTCCTACCTTGTTCCCAAAATCCGCACCTATAACTACCTTCACCACGTCAGTCTGCAATCAACAGCCCGCGCCGCAACATACCTACTATAGCCACCGTGCTCCCGCTATCTGTTAACCTAATTCCGCCGTGTTCGCCGTGTACACGAAACGCACGCTTATTGCTGTTTTCAGTGCCAATTGGACGGGGAGAAAGAAGACAAAATTGCCAGCATACAAGTTCTTTATCCTGTTTCGGTGAGTCCTTTCCTTTATATGCAGCATATGTTTTTTCCTCATTCCAAGCAGTAAACAGTAACACAAAATTCAAGGTCCTTCGTCAGTCAATTTTCGCACATATCAAATCCACTCTACACACACACTATCTCATTCAGTTATCGTGAATCACGTTTCATTTTGTTCTAGGGCCCACGTCACGACCGACGTCTACCTACCGTGGGAAGGTAAGTAAAGGTCGGGAAACGAATTTTTAGAAAGCAAAAAACACACAGTAAAATATCGGGAATATATGAATAACCGCGCTTTCGAAATGGGTTTGAAAAATATCGTATATTGAGGGGGGCGCGCTTGCAGATTCACCCACTTACGTTGTTCTAGTTATTATGTTGGTAATGATAATGGTCTATGTCTATGCTGCTGCTGTATTTATTGCAGTTTTTTTTTTACAGTGAATACCGCACAAGAATCTCAACTGCTCCCGTCTGGAGCCAGTGAGACTATGGCATCCCCAATTGGGGTATGTTGTGAGGCTGAAGGTAGTGGGGAGGGGAAGGAGGTGGGGAAGAGGAAGGTTGGGAAGTACCTGGCTATTCAGATCTGGTCACCAAACACGGCTAAAGCCATTTTCAAGCAACGTTTCAATTCTGAATGTTGGTCTTACACCAGGGCGATACTGATAGTATCTTCCACTCTGGAACGTGCCGCAAATATACTATATATTATTTTAAATGAATTAATTGTGAAATAACACAAATTAATCAAATAAAATTTATTTGCGCACGCCGGGTTCGAACCCGCGACCTCCGGATTGTGAGTCAAGAGTCTTAGCCACTGGACTACTTAGATGCGAGTGAATAACGATTTTTATTTTTATAATTTTTCCTAAACTTTTGTTTTGCATTGTAAATGTGTTGCGAGTGATACCTACGAACATCTTATATTTCATCTGAACCCACTAATATTTCACGCATTAAATATTTCAATAATTTCATGCGTGGTTGAATTTAAGTTACCTAGTTATCATACATTCCAGTATCGATTTTTCTTGTGTTTTGAATAAACGTAACCAAGGAACCAGAATTAATTGCTACTTACCTCCCCTATCTGGTTACAACTGCCCAGTGCTTAGTGCACAGTGGCGTGCATTGATCTGTGACCAAAGAGAGCCGTTTATTAGCTACATTTGGTGACTTAACAGGGGTGCCCGGGTTCATGGGGTAAGGTTTATTCAGGTCTTGGCAGCGGATGCGTCAGGCCCGCTAAAAAAAAAGGCTGGTTGAGGAAGACCTCTACAGACGGATTCTCTCGACCCATCTCCTTGCACCGCAGTTGGAAAGATGGATTCATAAGTCCGTTACTCCTGGACACCCAGGACTTCCCAGAACTCTCTTTCCTTTTCCTAAAAAGACCCCCCACAAATGATAAACAAACAAACATGAAAAATAAACCTTTCCAAAGATGACAAAGGTCCTGAGGGAATTTTTTTCCCTCAGGGCCTCCTGTGTGGAGATAATGTAAAAAAAGACTGAGTGTAATTTAATTTTTTATTTCTCCATAAATTTTTATTACAACGTAATAATATTATTTTACACATCTCCTAAGAAAGCAAATGCTTGTGTTTAGGAGAGGAGGACTTATATATTTTAACCATTTAAAAAGTAACGGAGTGAAGTAGAATAATAATAATTAATTTGATTTTCTAATCTAAAATTAATTGGAAAATTCATATCGTTCTTTCAATCATGGCAATAAAGAATATAACATGTTCATCAGAAGAGATTTAAGAGCCAATTTTATAAAATAATATTTAAAAGTATTACACAATATATATATACTCAAGTTGTACATAAAATATCAGAAATGAGCAAAACATAATACCTACACCCAGTGGCGTAGCGAGGGTGGGGCGGCCCGCCCCGGGTGCCACCCGATGGGGGGGTGCCACTCGACCGACTGTCACCCCCAGGAGCACAATTCTCTAGCCCCCCCCCCCCCCCCCCCAGGACGGACCAGTTTTGTATTTATGAAGTTGAAATTTGCGTCTGTCACCTTTAATGGGGGGGGAGGGGGGGGGCTGACACCACATTATCCGCCCCGGGTGCCACCCATGCTAGCTACGCCACTGCCTACACCGTAGAGAAGGCAAGATTATAGTAACAATTCATCTTTCAAGTACGGGTAAAATCCATTACTGCGCATTTTATATTTGAAAATTACCATTTAATTGTTTTAGGAAAAAGTTTAAAATTGTCATAAGGCACAGCTTTTCATCCTTTATGACCTGCACGCCACGACGCCACTGTCATTTACCCAACCCACCGGTATGCAAAATAGCGCTTGGTACCAACACTGATATTATTACTAAAGGATTTGATGAAAACGGCTCTAATTAAATATTATCATTTACCCCTATAACACATTATAATGTTAATGCGTTTTATTGATCTGCTAATGTTAATTAAATGTCTTAGAAATGGCTTTGAGTGCAATAAAAATCAATCCCTGGTAAATTGTTAACACTACTTAACCCCTCAGGCTAATGTGTACGCTTTTGGGAACAACTCATATAGGTACTTTAGAAACCGTTGTGTTTCCCTTACTATCATGATGAGAAAAATATCTTAACGGTGTTAGAAATTATTGAAAAACCACGCTTTATATTCAAATCTATAAATCAAGTTAACCACAATACAATTTAAATTTACACCTTTATTGAACCAAAGTTCCCGATCTTAATTAGAAAAAAAAAATGAAACTTTGAGAAAAATAATTTAATATAATTTAAATAAAATAAATGGATCCCGTAACGGTTGTATCCATACCCGCCTCCCAAATTGATGATTTTAGATTTCAGGAAATATTTTTTGTGTGACGACAAGACCGGGTCATGCGCGGTCAACAAATGACAAATAACAATACCTATAACAATAACAAAAAACTGAGACAGTGAATGGTTGGAAATTGTTGGAAAATATTTTGCGGATGTAGGAATTTAAAATATGAGCTCATTGTCTTGTTACGTGAACAATTTAAAAATAATGAAAAAAATACTGCACACCTGCTATTAAAATCTGACGACTTTCCATTTTTATATGAAGTTATTTTTCAAAGGTAAAAAAACATGACTTAATAATTTCTGTTTTAGATAGGTAGGAAATTATTTACAAATGTAAAAGATAACTTTCGGAAATATAAAAAAAAAATTAACCGGTAACTGACATAACACCTGCTGACATCTTCTGTGTATATTAAATGTACAAACTGTGTGGGCTTATAGCGTATGGCCAAGTGCCAAGTGTAGTGTAGTATGACGTGTCCGCTTGGGCGCCTCCAGACCGGAAGTTCCTCCCCGGGCGAGACCGGAAATGACGTCACTGCACTTCCCCTTTATTTTAGTGCCCGTACGGTGATATTATTCACCCTCTGGTTCACTCCCTAACAATGCGTAATTACTACCGAAGTTCCGTTTGATGAGCGATTTATCGGAACACCTTCCAGCCTTTCCCTTTCTCACCTCCTGTGGCTCCCCAGGTCCCTCAACCAATAAACAACAAACTAATTTGGGATGCCATAGACCTGCTGGTACCAGGCAGTTGGGACTCTAGTGCGGTACTTATAAAAGGGTCCTCTTAACCTTCGTATACTCGCGCCCAGGCATAACACGTATACTCCCGCACGGTGTCTCAGACCGAGATTTCATCTCGTCCGTAATATTTTAATTATATACTTTTTAAGCATTATTGGTATTTATTGTTTAGGAAATAAAACCTCTTAAAAATAACATAATATTTTGTACTCTAACTTTAAAAACAAAAATTATTTTGTTGCTTTTTAGTGCATTTTTTTTGTTACAATTTTTGTTTATTTTTTGATTTTTAGTGACGAGCGTGCGTAAAGAAGTTTTACTTAAAAAAAAGAATCATCGAAATCTGTTGGCGTAATATTGAGTTATTCGTCCATTTGTCGCGCACATACTTATTGCAAATTTAAGACATATATGGTTTTCACATGGATCCCATTGTTAGAACTGGACCGAATTAAAATGGAACCACACGGGAAGCACCAGCTTTCTAATAAAAAAAGAACCATCAACATCGGTTCACCCAATCGAAAGTTCTGAGGTAACAAACATTAAAAAAAAAATACCGTCGAATTGATAACCTCCTCCTTTTCGAAGTCATTTAAAAATAAGAATTAATCATTATTAGGATTTTTGGGTAGTATTGTTACTTACCTAAAAGACCGATAACAGTAAATAAGTGTCACACGTCCACTCAGCAATGCCTAAAAACAAATTAAGAAGCTGCTAAAAATAAAGTCCCATTGTTGTTATTTTTAAGAAAACAACGAATTATTGATTTGTCGGGCTGAAAAACCAACAGAAAGTTATAGCGGTTATAACGGATCTACCAGCGGCATCTCTATAGTAAGAAAAGTGAATTAATTATTTGATATTGATCGATGTTTGATATATATAAAAAAAGGCTTGATGTTGCAGTTCAACTTCTGACAAACTGCAAATAAATTGATTTAGACAGAAAATGGCAATGATATCACTATGCAATACGGAAACCTGAACCAACTATTAAAAGTAATACACAAAAAATGCACGATGTTGCAGGTCAATTTCTTGCAATTTGCTAATAAATTGGCTTAGGTAGGTAATTAATTGGTCGTGTTTGGATTGTGAAACATAGCTGACTTTGCGAATTAAAAGAAATACAATAAGTTAAATGATAAATTGCACAATGTAAAGGCTGTCCATGGAATCCTGAGCATTATTCTCCAGCACCGCTCCAGAACCACACGACCTAATGCGATCCTGTTTGAAACTAGGCAATGTTAATTCTATGCAGTACCTACCTATTAACTGCCCTCGCATTATGCAGATGGAATTCTAGAACACTTTCCAACGTGACTCTTTCACATGTCACACATAGGTGTCGGGTGTCGGCTAACAAAAGAGGCAAATGTTTGCCCTTGCTCTCAATAAAAGTATGTTGATTGACAGACGATAAGTCTTCGGGGCTTCTCACATACATCAGTTAAAAGAAACACAGTGTAAAGTGTGAATATGGGCCGGTACATCAGTCATTTTTAGTAAGGCTATCGCTAGGCTTGTCTTGCCAGAGTTCCATCAGAGAGCAACATTAAGGACTTAAATATTCCTCTTGGCGAACTTATGTATATTAATCAGTTATGAATTTAGATTCTCACGTCCTGGAGTGTTATCGTTATTTATTTTTGGGGTATTATGCCGTGTTTGTACTGCATATTTAGCCAGCGTTACAGTGTGCATGCCAGGACATATGATGGACGCTGTATTAGTACTAAATATGTGTATATGTATATATATATATTTTTAAATCTTTTTAAAATTATTTTCTTTTTTATCTAGTAAATCCATTTTATGTAATTTATACTTTTATATGGCTGACAGAGTATTGTACCCACCGCTCTGTTCGGCTGAATTATTACGGTGCTCCAGAGTTGATGTCCGGGTTGAATCTTTCCCAAATGAAAGACTAAACCCTTCCACACACTTTTCCACAAATGAATATCTAGTAAATTAACGCAATGTAAGTGCACTATATAAGAATAAAACAATACAAGAACAATACGTCAATCCACCAGAAACATAATGGGAAAATATTTCACCGACTCCAGATATTTTCATATCAGAGGGTTCGGCTCTGATGAAATCCTAACTGGTCCGATAAATCCTACTGATCCCTCAATATAAATATTTAAAAAATCTTTCGTAATCCTACATGTATTTAAAATGACCGACTTTTGCATTTTTATGTACAAATTTTTTGACAAATCTAATACGCCTAAATTTTGAATGAGAGAGCTAGGTATAATGCCAGTAGCCGAAATTACAAATGGTAATATTTTTTTAGTCTGAGAATGCCAAATTCTTTTAATTTCATTTCCTAAATCTGTATATTTTCTTATTTTTTCAGACACAGTTTTCTGAATATTACAAGAATTTGGAATAGCGACATCAATGATATAAGTTATTTTCTTAATTTTGTCATGTAAAACTATATCGGGTCTATTATGACTAATTGTTCTGTCTGTCAGAATAGTTTTATCATAATAAATTTTATAAAATTCATTTTCTAAAAATGAATTTGGTTCATATTCATAATATGGTACATTACGGCAGTCAATCAATTTATGTTTAATTACCAAACTTTGGTGAATTATTTTTAAAACTTGATTGTGCCTAAATGTATACTCGGACGGCGCTAATACAGAACATCCCGATATAATATGTTCTATAGTTTCCGGAAAAGCCAAACATTTTCTACATAAATCATCAATTTGATTTGCATCTTTGATGATATGCTTCCTATAATTTTTAGTATTAATGACTCTATCTTGTATGGCAAGCATAAAGCCTTCTATTTCTGCGCTCAACTCTCCAATAATCAACCATTTGTTTGACGAAAATTTGTCAACATATGTTTGGTTGAGATAATTGAAGTGTTTTGCGTGAAGAATTTTATTTGACCAGGAATCTAATAATTCCTGGTTGGTATTTATAAGAATGCTGGCATTCTCGTCGTATAAATTTAATGGTGAAATATTTCTATCTGCCTTGCAAATTATTTTATGCATTTCTGAACTATCAGCTTTCCTATGGAAAAAATTTCTTAGCATTTCTACCTGATTATGTTTTAAAGATGTTATTTTGACTATACCTCTACCTCCTAAATTTCTGGGTAAATTAATACGTTCTATTGCTGAATTTGGATGATGGGAATGAAATTTTGTTAATGTAGTTCTAATTAATCGTTCTATTATTATTATATTATTATTACTTCGCACATTATTGGGGCTCATTGAATGCATCAGGACGCTTTTTTAGTGTTGGAAAACATTAATTATGGCCATTTTCAATCGTTTTTGCTGCATTTTTCTTCTTGGCATTTAACATAATGGACATAGAGGTATGATTACAGACCTAGGTATTGCTGATTTGTTTCGGTGTTCATTTTACCAGAACCCAAATTAGTAGAAAATCACGATATCCACAGAATTTAAATTGCCACTTAATAGATAGTGAGTTTAAAGTAAATATTTTATTAACTCACTATTGTTGTGAAGATAGTCACGCTATCCAAAAACAATTTTCAAGTATGCACGCAATTAAATGATCACGCCACCATCAAACCAAATTTATATTAATAAAATAAAAACAATTGAACATTTTTTTTTATATTTTTATCACAATTAGATACTTAATCGCTATAAAACATCTTATGACCTTAAATCTAACACGTTGAGTATGCAGATAATAGGCAGTTTATCGCATATAAGAAATCGCTAAATATATCCGTATTCATGCGTTTATTTCTATTGTTCAGAAGTGTCAATGGCCCTGAATAGAGCAAAGTCTTCCTTCCAACTCATATCTTGCTGCATAACTTCTTGTTTTTCAGGCATCAGTTCTTTCGGCCTTGACGGCATACACGAACCTACTTTTCGGTTGACAAACATACAAATTGCTTCCAATTTAAACAGAGATTAGAAGCTTACTTCCTTCCCCTCGTAAAATCACATCTAATTACGCATATCCATTATTAAAACAAAGAACCATATTAAAATTATACAAGTACAATATGGATAATATTTTAATGAGTTTTGATTAACTCTTAGAATTCGAGTTATACGATTAATCGTTGTTCTTTGGAAAGAAGATCCGCCAACAACGATCTTTGTTTGAGCAAAATCGTGTTGATGAAATCTTTGGGCATTTTATTGATGGAAGTTGGACATCCACTTTTTTAATTGGGAAACGTAAAATTTTGTTTCCAAATGTGTAACCTTATAAACTTTTCAATTTAAAATGTAAAATAACCTGGCAAATCGACTTCCAGTGATGATAGATCGTTCAAATCTAAAAAATATATTTATAAGTCAATTTTAGCTTTTATTAGGTATATATTCAAACGGATGCAGGGAGGAAGCATCCAAGAAGGCCGCCCAAAGCAACGAATAAATATTGAAATCAGTATCGACAAGGTTTTCATCTAACATACACTGGTAGCTAAGAACTTAACATTTAATTTATCTGTTAAGTACCTACTTAAAATATGTAACAAAGTAAGTTTGAAATATTTTACAATCGTTTGTTCCCGCACTTCTGCTCTAGGTACCATAATTATAGCGAATGCTTTCTATTTTCCGATTTGTTTTCACAGCTGTCTCTGAATATTTCACAAGAAAAATAAATATTATCCTTTTGCGTTTCCTGCTCGCCGTCCAAACAATAACACATAGAATAAACAATATAACACTAGAAGTGCATTCCATACAAATTTTAATGGAAACAAAAATGTCCCATTTAGCCCAACCTGATGTAGACATTCATTGCATTTGATTTTCGTAAACACAGTTTTTTATGGAAATATAGGTCCGAACTGGGCTTATGTTTGGATCGCGAAACACGCCCACAAGGCACTTCTTGCATTAGCATAACATGGAAGTACCTATCTATATTGTGCTGAAAAATAACTTTAAACACTGTAAGTTCGAATAACGATCCATGATTATCTAATTTTCTGTGGGAATCGAAATTAACATTTTATAAGTTCAGAAACACATGGTTTTGGTCGCAGTTTTAAAAAATATATTTTACAAGGTTTTTCTCGTGTTTTCGACAATTTTTTTTATAATTATTTTACAGAATGCATTACAACTGAACAGAAAGCTTTGTTTTAAAAATACGAGGGTAGAGTGAAAAGTAATGCACACATGCTTGTACAGTGAGAACCAAATGACCTTCAGAAGCGCGCCAGGTGGAATATGAAAGTGACATTCCTCCTCTACACGTACGCGTAAGTTTGAAGTCGTTGAATTCATCCAGTGTATTTTGAGAAGCGGAAGTATGGAGACGTGTTTTAGTGTTATGTCAACGCAAGGTAAACAGCGTGCTGTTAGCGATTTTTTAACTGCTGAAAAAGTGACTGCTACTGAGATTTATCGTCGTTTGATGGATGTTTATGGTGACGATGCTGTTGATATGTCTACTGTAAATCGATGGGTAGTAAAATTTCATTATTGCAAGCCTGGAAAAGCGATAATTGTTGATGAAACACACAGCGGACTTCCGATCATTGATACAGCCAATAAACAATCCAAACTCGTCCACGATTTGATTCAAAATGACCGGCGAAACACTCAAACGCGTATCAGAAACCATTTTGGAATATCCAAGGAATGTGTCGGCTTCATTGTTGAACAATTAGGATACCGTAAAATCTGTGGACGATGGGTATCATGTCGTTTCACGGACGAGAACAAACTGCATCGAATTGAGCCTTTGCAAAACCGATTCCACCCCCTTCTCAATCTCCCCGATGTTCCGCCTTGCGATTTTTATTTTTCTCCTCAACTCAAGAGGTACCTCAAGGGTAATCATTACATCTCAAACGATGAGGTGAAGGCAGCCGTCAAGTTCTGGATTCGAGAAATGTCGGAAGAATTTTTTCAGTTACGTAATGAAAAAACTTGTTACACGTTGGGAGAAATGCGTTAGCCTTAACGGTGACTATGTTGAAAAATAAATATATCCAAAAATAAAAATAAATATGATTTTGAAGCTTAAGAATCGTACTTCAACATACTTTTTTCCCGATCTTGCTATTTGTTTTTGTTCGTGTTTTACAAGCATGCGTGCATTACTTTTCAGCCCACCCTAGTAATATCCGTTTAGCACAGGAATTTTCTTAAAAATTACGCACACTAAACAAGAGTAGGTAATACCTACTTACGTGTGTGTTGTAGATTGTAGGGGAATGTATTTTGAGATCTGAGGAACACGTGCAATGGGATAGGTAGAAGGAGAAGCTTAGCGTATCTTATAATCAACTGGTAAAGAAAGGGGACAAAACAAATTACCATTCAAACTTTAACAATCCTTGACAAAGCATTGGCAATGATGACCTCCGTGTTCTTATCCTTGGCTAAGAATCTCGAGGTCTCGGGTTTGTTATTTATTTTATTAAAATATTATTTTACATTAAGAATTTTTGCGGCACCTTCGAGAGTGTTCGATACTTTCAATATCGCCCTGATGAAAAACGACCATTAAAAATAGAAACGTTGTTTTCATCGACCAATTATATCCTTTATTGATCGAAGTTTGTTTCAGATGGTTTTAGTCGAGTTTTGTAAATAAATAACGAGTACATTACCATCAATATTTTCACTATCTCATTTTCTTCCACATTATTTGGGCATTTGGGACACTTGTGCGGTGTTCTCATTACACTTTCATCTGAGCATTAAACTATCATTGTGGGCATTGTTGGCACTATTGTCACCAATGAATTCAATTTGAAAATTTAAAAAAAAATCACACGTTTGTGTTTACCTAAAAATTCATTTATCGCTCTTTTCATCTGATGAGAGGCGATAATATCGTGTGGTTCAACAACTGGGCGAGTGAGAATATCCAGCTAAGAAAGCGGCATTAACTCAGCACACGATAACCCAAAAATTGGTCGCATCACAACAATGTACATTACTGAAAATTAAATTGAATATTCAGGCAATTAAAAAATAATTAAATTACTTGGAGCCTGAGAAGCAGCTATCATTATTCTTCTCCCCAGTGGTTAAGTGGACCAAAATAATTTTCCCAAAGTAAACCATAATATAACGCAAGATGGTCTCTGGTCTCTGTCATCGACATTGTTTCATGGGTGGTATTATCATAACTAGGTATTCCTTTTTCACGCACCGCGCCTACTCTAGAAGCATCTGTTCAGCACCTTTTTTATTTGAATACCGCACAAGAGTCCCAAGTGGTTAGCTACATTTGGAAAATTGGCAGGGTTGCACGGATTCATGGGGTGAGGTTTCACCAACTGCGTGGCGGGTGGATCGAGAGATACCGGTTGAGGAAGACCCTTTGACTTCTCCTACTGGACTTTCTCGACTATAGATATATTATAAATATGGCATAGACCTTCAGAGATTTAGTTTCTTTTGGACCTTTTGTGAAGGAGTTAATGTTAAAAAAAACTGCTTAACCGTCTGGAGTCAGTGAGTCTATGGTTTCCCCAATTGGGGTATATTGTGAGGCAGAAGATAGATAATAGGGGAAGGAGATGGAGAATAAGAAGTTGGGGATGTGCGTGACTATTCAGATCTAGTCACCAAACATGGCTGAAGTGTCTTCAAGCAACGTTCAGAACTTGTTTTGTTTGTCACTGGGGAGATAAACCGGTAGAAGTTCGTTTTAAACCGATTCAAAAGAAAACTGAGGTCGCTAATTAACATACCTAAGGCCTTTTAACTCCTAGTTTTGAACAGAAAAATACGCCTCCAACACACTTATTTCGGTAAATCTCTTTAGTGTAATAAGTTTTGCTGATGTCTAAACTTTGATTATGTACATTAGGGGGCGTCGCTGCTGTTAATATTGTGACTATCAGTCCAAAAAAGAATTTCGTTCGTTCCTTGGCTACCTACTCTAGAGAGAGCCCGTGTGCCAAGTGGTTGGTTGAAAGAATACTTTTTAACCTCCGACGCAAGGAGCGGTGTTATAAGTTTGACCGCCGTCTGTGTGTCTGCCTGTGGCATCGTAGCTCCTAAACGAATGGATCGATTATGATGGGGTTTTTTTTATTTGAAAGCTGACGTGATCGAGATGGTTCTTAGTTATAATTCATGAAAATCTGTTCAGGCGTTTCAAGGTCATCAGCTCTTTTTTAGGTCTGGGGTTGCTTAAAATTTTGAAAATTTTACTTATCTTTTGTAATGAAACAATATTTTTTTGTCAGAACTACCTTATTTTTAATTTACGTCGACCGGTTTCAGAACGACCGTTCCTTCCGAGGAACGGTCGTTCTGAAACCAGTCGGCATAAATAAAAAATATTTCGGTTCGAATAAAGAAATATTGTTTCATTCATTTGCAATAGATAACCCGTAGCTACATACCTATATTAAAAATAATACTTTCGTATCAATCATTCACTTCTAATCCCGAGCTTAACATTTTCCAACGAATTTCAAATGAGGTACATTTGTAAGTAAATTTATTATCACGTTCTTTATAAATAATCTGAAAAGAAAGTCGATGAAAATTAGAAACTGTTTTATGAACATAGATTAAAAGAAAGGTTTAACCAAAATTTAGGGCCATCATTCGTTCATTCCCTATAAGAATAGACCATTTAATGGTAATACCCACGGACGTACAAAATACATGGACATGCCCTAAGCGATAAAAGTCGTATTATTTCCCCCTCCCATTGGAACCATTTTTCGGAACCGGCTGGGCTTGCGAGAGCCACGCGTCAATCTAAAAAATGTGACGTCATCATTCTTCTGCAAGCCAGCGTCGAGCACTCATCGGTGCATTTTACGAAATAAAACGGTAAACATAGTGGCTTGTGTTTTGAAAACGTGTAAAAATAGAAGTGAAAAAGAGAATAAACACAATTGTCGTATTACATTCCATAGGCAAGCATTATTTTACACTATTTTAAGCCAATTCAGATCACATAATATGATCTTTTTTGTAACATACACTGTCACTCGAGATACATGGCGTGTGCCCGTCCCTGTTTACTGGGGTAAGTAAATTATGAAACATTTGTAAAAGTGTATTAACTAACTACAGGAGCAAAATATTAAACTCGACCTTATAGGCGACCTTACTTTGACGTATTTGAACTTCAAATTTGTTCATTGCGCGGCGAGAAATTTGCGCTCCCATGTAAAAAAGGTCTATTCATTCAAAAGCAGAGTCTACTTTTAAGAACTAAATGATGATTTTATAGTGCGAGATGCCTATATACTGTCAGATTGAGTTTTGACGAATCACGTATCACCAAAGCCGTCTTCTTGCTCTTCGTCCCGCTGTAGTTGGTTTCTACCCCTCACCTTTATCTTCTGATCTATTAATATTCATATGTCTATGGTAATACCCATAGACATTCGGATACCTATGGTAATGCCCCTTTAAACTTGCCTCCACTCGAACCTCGTAGGCTAAAGGGAAATTCCATATTGAAAGGCTATGTGTTAATACAATGCTCTCCGGCTTTCTAATGAATGCAGGATTCGACTTAAATTAAGATTGGCGTCTCTTTATAATAAGTTTTTTTTTTAAATGTGATAATTTAAAGAATTGCATAATTTGTTACTTAACACCTACCTACTACTTAGGTAATAACTATTTTGTCAACTTTAGTAGGATAAAAACGTTTTGAATCATTAGGTCATTAGGAAAAACAGTTCCTGAATTTGCATCACCGCACCGTTGTGTTACGTTTCGTTAAGTTTTTCACGAGTCAGTTAAAATATGATTTTTAATATTCGTTAAAAAAAGTTCAGAGCTTCAACAATCCGAGCCGAGCCAAAAGCCGAACCAATTCCGTACGTTCTTCCCTTTCAGATCTGAATTAATACTGGTAGTGGTAGAACATATCTGATGCATGATGACAATTATTGGTAGAGTCACGTGGGGTAACCGTGCGCAACTTTTACATTGGGATTTTTGTATTAAAAATCTTTAGGTATTTTATTCAATTATTTTGTTTTTTAATATGATTGATTGTTAAGGCATCTCAAACAAACATAAAAACCTCATACAGTTCATAAATCAAAAAGTAATTTAAAAAAGTTTACGTGCATGTCGATTGCGTACACTTACCCCATGTGCGGGGTAAGTATTCGCATACCGCAGGGTAAGTGTTCGCACCACGAAAAATCACCCCCCAATGCAATTAACACACTTAAATTGCCCCTTATCATAGTCTGTGCAGTTCTCATGTTCTCATGCCACCATGCTTTACACAGAATACATTCTATCCAATCTTCTGTTGGTGGATCTCGATATTTCTCCTTGCATTGTGGGCAAAAAAAAATCCTTAAGAGCCTGTTTTTGTGCTCTTAAAATATAATAAGAAAAGGATGAAAATAATTTTTATAACAAACACATTTTGAAACCTTTAATTAATCATGGAATTAAGTTTGTACACATACGAAATTTTAAGGATTAAATCAAATTTGAATGGGTTAGTGTTTTAACCTTCTAAAATTTTGAAGGTGGTAACCTGACAACTCAACAATATACAACTTCATCACTCCTTTGAAAAGTCATTAAAAATGATGAAACAAAATGGTTAAATTGGCTATTTAAAAAACATCGCTTCTAATGATTTTCAAACGGGTATTGAAATGCCACTTTGTTGAGTTGTAATGGAACCTTTGAGGGTAATACATAATACTTAGTATAATATAGTATCTTACTAATATTATAAATGCGGAAGTTTGTATGGATGGTTGGTTGTTTAGATGGTTGGTTGGTTGGATGGTCCTTACTCTTTCACGCAATAAATATCGAATGGAATTTAAAAATTCTTTCACTAATCGAAAGCTACATTATTTGCGAGTAACAACGGCTTTATATATTGGTAAGCTCTGGCGTTATGAATGAGCTGTGGAGTTATAAAATTATGTATCATACGTTTTCTGTCCCTAACAAAATCGAGTTATTGCAAACGTCAAACAAATTGTTACCTTGGAAACAAGGTTTTTTTTTTTTTTAATTTTAGGCTTAAAAAGAGTGATTTGTTGTGATTAAAAAGACTACTTTTTTGGCGTCGTAGTTAATATCTACATTTCTCTAAAAATGTTTATTCTCCGAACAAAAAGCATAACGTTGCTATAAAGCATAGCGTTTGAAGTGGACTGTCATTTTCTTATTTTTTTAGGTTACTCTGGATTCAAATATGAATAAAATACTAATAAAGGGAGTAGTTACTTAAAATAAATTTCTATTACTAAAATTTTAATATTTTCTAAAATAGAATTTTTATTTGCGAAATGTCACTCTCAAATTTTGAAATTTTCTATAAACAATAATTATTTTTTATTAGACAAAATAGCAAGAATAATAAAAATTATGCCAATAATTATGCCAGTAATTTCCCACTTATACTATGCGAGCGAAGCCGTGGGTAAAAGCTAGTAATAAATAAAAGTATAATGTAGTATAATACTCCACATAAATAATACTTTATAGCCTTGTTTCGGTGTACTCTACTTTAGAGAAAACTCTTTTTAAATGTAATCCTATAAAAGTATATAAAATATAATCATCATCTGTATTCCGTAACCTCTGAACCTACTTACATTTGCTGTCAGATGAAAAATTTTCCTCAAACTGTTTTCAATGATATTTTACAGTATCCTTAACCAAAGAGAAATTTAATCAATGAAGAATAAAATAATACTAATAAATCCAAACGAAACACGAAACAGAACAAAATAAGGAAAATAAAAAAAAAGGTAACAGTCGCAACTGGAGACCGAACCTAGGATCTTTGTCTTACAGCGTATTTACAAAACCTATCACATTTCAGTCGCCATGCAGCCATTACGATGTCTGCCATTGTATAAATAGATAGATTATATTTATTATCAGAATAATCACAAATTGCATCAAAAGTTTAAAAGATGCTCCTCTAAAGTTTAACAATGGAAAATTACACCTCTAAATTATATTCTTACTTGGAATCAATCCACAACGAATCACGACCATTATAATACTTTCTCTTCACAATAGGTAGGTTTTTTTTTAGTTATTAATAATTAATTAATACATCTACAGTTCTTCACAAAAAACACATCAAAGACTGGATCAAACAACAAGGTATTCAATTTACTCAAAACATTATAACACCTAACCAAACATAACCCAACCTAAACATTAAAAAAATAATAAATAAAACTTTGTTTCGGGACAGAAAATATGACCACAATACCTATTACTTATACCATTGGCCTGGGGTCCATAGAAAAATATACCTACATGTTTTATCGACACAACTATTTATCTTATACATAATCTAGATGTTAAGAACAACTGTATATAGATCCTACTGCAACTAATCTTTAATTTATGTATACGATACTGCCGCCATGGGTGGACCCACAGTGCCCTTCTTCACAATATCAAGGAGGATACGGTGTTACATGTCGACAAAAAATATGGGAACGTGCCACGCGCCAATCCAGCCGGCGCGCAGTAGAAAGTAAAGACCGAAAGTAAGATAACGGTTAACAGCGCAGTTCACTGTGAGACTTTTCTGCGCGGGCGGCCTGAAATGGCGTGTGACACGGTCGCTGCAGAGTAAACGCAGTTGTAAAAGTTATTTTAGATCTTCGTAATCGCACATCATCTTTATAAAATCTAAAAAACATTTTTAGAGTTCTTATGTTGAGAACAAAACTCAAAATAATGATAAAGATTTTTCATGAAAACTTTCACGTTTGCTGTCAGCTGTAAGCCCCAGAAATATTTTTATCCGCCTGTATTCACTGTACGACAAATTAAAAAAAAATAAGTGTATGAAAGCTCAGCTTTATGCCTACAATAAACGACATCTTTTTTCAGCCCGATTCCAATTAGAGACAAAATTTTTCGCTTTACACGATCGCTATTTTCATCTCTATTCTCATATCTACGATTTCAATTGTCATCACTGCAAACGACACATGAACCATTCCGTTTATTGTGATGCCAACTGAAATCGTAGATAGAATAGGGCGATCGCGTAAAGCGAAAAATGTTGACTTTGGTCTCTAATTGGAATCGGGCTGAAAAAAGATATCGTGTATTGTAGGCTTTAGTTCATTCGGTGATTCAATTTACTACTTTCGTATTTTACCCCATACATGTGAAATTATTTGAAGTTATATAATATTTTAATGGTAGATTAGAAGGGATTTCTGTGACAAGTCCAGAATTAGTAAAATGTGATTCCAACGCAAAACGTTTAGGAACGTGTGTTCAATATTTTGTTCCATAATTTTGTCTCGGCGGAGGTAAGGGAAGCGTCTACTAATATCTACAGGAATTCCAAAAACTGAACAAATCAGACTAATATGTATGAGAACCAAAGTGAGGACGAATATCTACAGCACAAACTGCTGATTAATATCTATGGAACAGTCGATGTCGACGAATATCTACAGCACTGGCAGAGGTTGGATTTGCAATTATGTATAGCATATTGGAATAACGTAATATTGCGGATGCAATTTAAAAAACTTAATTTATGTTAAGTTAGATTAGGTTAGGTTAGGTTAATATATAACGCAATATTACGTTATGCCAATATGCTATACATAATTGCAAATCCAACCTCTGCCAGTGCTGCAGATAGATATTCGTCGACATCACCTGTTCCATAGATATTAGTCATCAGTTTGAGCTGTAGATATTCGTCCTCACTTTGGTTCTCATAGATATTAGTCAGCAGTTTGAGCTGTAGATATTCGTCCGACATACAGGCTGTAGATATTAGTATCCGGAGTCGAGGTAAGTAGATATATCAATACCTAGGTACTAATATTAAAGTTTTTGCTGAATTTGATTTTATGAGGCATTGTGATGATTTGAAATCCAGGATGTTCTCATTTCTTGTCCGTAAGTTTAACAATTTGTGGCGGTGATTTAATTTTGATATTTAGTAAATAATGGCTACAAACTGACGAATTAAAAATTTCATTTTTTTTAATTTAACAATGACATAATACCTATACATTTTTTGATGAAATCTTTAAATGTGTTAACTTTTCTCGGTTGTACCTAAACAACAAAAAGTTTCCCACTGGGATTTTCAAATTCTCTCATGTCTTATTCTTTAATTTTTCATTTCAAATTTACAAAGCGGGAAATAAGTTCCCATCCATTCACTGGAATTTCCTTGTTGAAGTAAAACTTCTTTACGCACGCTCGACACTTGGGGGTAAAATGATGAATACGTTATGAGACGTTACGAAAAATATGAAACGTTACGAAAAAATGTGACACGTTACGAAAAAATTTGAAACGCTAATAAATATGAAACGCTTATCAATGTGAAACGCTAATCAATGAGTTGAGTTGAATTGAGTTGAGTTGAGTTGAGTTGAGTTGAGTTGAGTTGAGAGTTGAGAGCTGAGAGCTGAGAGCTGAGAGCTGAGAGCTGAGAGTTGAGAGTTGAGTTGAGTTGATGCGTATATGGGGATGTTGAGGGGATGGGGATATTTTTATTCCTGTTATTGTTATATTGTTAATGGACGGAATAAGTTAGTGAAGTTTTACTTCAGTCGTGTGGTCTAAAGCACACTCTTTTTTTTATGTCGGGGAGGTAGTTGGCTAAAAAGTCGTGACGTAGCTTGAAGTCCAAGATCCACTGGGAGATTTGTATTTTAACTGCAGTGTTTTACTTCAAGCTACGTCACGCGTTCGATACGAAAGCGGCCCGACGAGTTTTTTTTCAAAAAAGGCCCGTATGAGCTAACCTTGTTTAACGCATTTCCTGCGAATCTTACCAGTACACTTCAGTCGATATTATGTACCTACCTAACTACCTTTTTTATTACATTTTTTATTATTTAATAAATTTTTATATAAGTCACAGTTCTTTGTCATTTTTTTAACCACTCGTACCTTACTTCCCGTGTTGTGGTATAGTCATAAAAGCTGATTTAAGAAAAGTATATCATCAAGTTCACTGAATCATGTCATAGTCAGGTCATCCGCAAGCTCTTATAACAGTTCAGTGATTTAATTGCCGACGAGAGAATATTGCAAACCCATAATTTAATCGCCCCGTGGTTTCTAAATATAGACCTAGCTTTTTAGCTGGGAAGCATAATCTAGATTCGCATATAATGAAGATGATGCCATTAAGTGATTTTACAATAACTGTTGAAGAAATAATATGACACTTCTTCAATAATTGCAAAATCATCTTTTGGCGTCATTTTGTTTTAACTAGCCGAAGAGCCCGACGTTGTCCGTGCTGTATATACAGGTTTTTAGAAATCAGATGAAGACAGTACCTACCTAGGCAATTTTCAACTTATTTTAAACGTCAACTTGACATTTCAAATGTACAAATTTTCATCGAGAAGTATCAAAATTGTGCTTTAAGGGATGGGAAAAGGGGATGAGAGTGGCTTTTCGAACCCACGTAGACAGTGACTTTCCTCTTATTTTTAAGGTCAAGGGTGCAAAATTTCATCAATCTCTGAATAAAACTGTAGATTTGAAAAAAAAATCAAATCCATGACGCTCGCACATCCGCACGCTGCCAGCCACAGACACTCAATTAATGGTATAAATTTATTTATTATAAATATTTAATTAGGTATATCTATTATCGCCAGCTCTTCAAATTAGGCAAAACGTTCATAGATCTAAGCTGACCTTCAAAATGATAGGTATAGGTAAAGCTTTTGCATACCTAAATTTCGTACACACGCACCTCAGAAATTTCGTTGTTGCAGCATTTCAGAGCGAAAGTGCAAAATTCGCTTTGAAATTCGTCAGATTTCGCTTGGCTAATGGTACCTACTTTTGGCTACACCAGTTCAGGAGCGAGAAATGCTTAGAGTTAATCATACATGCTTTAAAACTGTTTTTATTCAAGAAAAAAAAACCTTAAAATGTTCATGATTTATTTTAATTAACTAACTATACATATCCTGCTTCCTTTCTGAACATTTTTGCGTACAAGCAGAATCGATATACCTGTGCACTCTGTCCAATCTGTGACACTACGGTGACACTGCTTTTTCTGTTTTTTGTTTTTAAATTTTGAATTTTACAACCTCATTTTCAATCTCACTTCGGATCGTTCCACATTCGAAACCCAGGGTGTTCATAAATATTCCAAAACGAAGCCGTTCCAACGCTCAAATCTTCCCATCCGTGGCTGGGTACCGTACCGGTGAATAATAATATAGTACCTAGGTATGTGCTAGTGGGTACCTACTCGGTCCTGCACGGTGAACATCCCGCCCCGCCGTGCCGGTCAATCGCCCCGATTGTTTTCGGCCAGTGGTCATAACAGCGTTTCACTTAACAACGTTATAATATTTTTTATTGTTGTCGTCATGTTGGTAGTCTTTCTTCACTTCTTGGTACCCATAGATATGGGGGTATAGGGTTTTTTTTTTTTTTACATTAACTCCACACAGGAGGCCCTGAGGAAAATAATTTCCCTCAGGGCCTATGTCATCTTTGAGGATTCTGTGTGGAGGGTCTTTTTGAGGAAAGGAAGGAGTGAACATGGGTCTTGAAGAGACCCATGTTGTAGGAGGGAGGAAACACAGAGGCCGGTAAATCGTTCCACATCCGAGCTGTTGAACTCAAGAACGAGTCGTAAAAACGACCCGTTCTCATGTGACTAATGTCAACCGTGTACAAATGTTGTTCGCGTGTTTGGCGTGTTTCCCGACTATGGGGTAACGCATCGCTGCATCTATGGTCGGTGGAAGAGCGCGCATGCGTGGAATCTCGCAGGATTTTCCAAAGATTAATATTTAGTTTTGATCTAAATGTTGTTACGATACGCCCCTGAAGCGAGTAGATACCAGAGCACAGAACGCAGCAGTCCACACAACTCCCCTCTCTCCCCCCTGTTTCCTGTTTCCCCCTGCTTCTCCCCGCTTGCCCTGCCACTCGCGCAGTCCGCTGCCACTCGCCAGAGAAGATTTGAGCGCCCTTGCGAACGGACGTACGCGGCCCGCTTTCGGGCGAGCAGTCCAAATTCAATGTGGCCGCGATGTATTATTGAAATACCTACGAGTAGAGTCGGCCTTGGCCGCGCTAATAGTTCGGTCTATTTAGACTACGAAAGTGCCTGATGGAACTACCACATGAGACGAGGATCCTGCTAATCCACATGTAAGCTGTATCTTGATTTCCTCTTTTAAATGTGTCCGTAATCAGTGAAATGTAGGGCCCCGCGAAAATCACCACTCGGAGAGTTTCGTTTTGAGAGAGAGACAGTGAGAGATTAAACACTTTAGCTAGGTTTGTGTAATTTGCATTTCTTGTATTGAATTGTACTGTAGAAACCTATGTACTGTGTTTGAGTTTACAATACATGTCTTAATGATTTAACTTTGTTATTATTCTGCTACGGCAGGAGGATTGTTGACCAGTGTGTATCCCGTGGGACGCCGGAAGGTAGAGAGAAATTCCATAGCTTTGAGCGGCTCACCCCCTGAATAGAGAGTACCATTGTCCCGCTGAGAGCTAGCCTGGGACGTGTTGGGCCTGGTGTTGGTTTGGTAGCCGACATCGGGGTACCCTAACAATGTAAACATAGCACCTACAAAATATAACATTTTTTTAAAATATATTGGTGAATTTTGAACATTTTTTCTTTTTTTAATACCGAATTAAATAATTACTAAAACCGAAAAACCAAAGTACCTAACTACAACGAAAACAGTAAAATTATTATTTCTTTAATTTCTCGCATATTCTGTGGACCATTTTTCTGCAATAATTGAATCATAGATTTTCAAAAGGTACCCACATAAGTCCATAAAAGCATTCATATGGGGGTGTTTAATCCTAAGGAGGGGGGGGGGGGGGGGGGTAAAAGTTTATCGTAATGTTTTATGGGACCTCCACTTACTGATAATTTACACATTGGTAAAAGCGTGGTGCACACAATATTGTTGTATTTTCCAGGAATGAAATGTAGGTACCTAATTATCTGCTTTCTAACCCAATACTGACGCCAATGGGGGGGGGCTTATTTACGCCCTGATGTGTTCAGCAAGAAGTTATTTTTTTATCTCAAATGGTAGATCTGTGAACCAATAAAGAAAGACAAAAACGAATATTTCATTTGTGGACTTAAGTATATTTGAGTTGGTAAAAATAAAATAAACGCTTTAACTATTTCGGTTCAGATTCAGAGGTCGTCGAATCACGGATAATTGAGTGGATTGTTAAGATTAACTATTAGACTTTTCTATAATCCAATTGCCTTTATTGCAAGCGTAGAATACCGTGCTTATTGAATCGTGGATTTATTTCAACCGCATCGACCCCAATAAATACATAACTCTTATTTCATTTAACATTTTTACCAAATTACTCACAAACTTGTACAAGAATTAAGGATTTCAGGCGTTTAAATTAATTCTTTAACATTCGTTAGGTTATCTTACCGTGATCTTTGTAAAAATCATAAAGGAGAATGGGTAGGTAGGCACTTATAATATCTTCGTTTTTCAAACGTTTCTGGCTTTCACCCTTCAAGGGTGTTCTAGGTCATCATTTCAAATTAAGAAAGGAAAGGTAAATTTATATATTATATAATTTCATTAAATGGGCCAATTTCAAAATTATGTGGAAGATTGGAGTCGACTTTAGACATGGAATAGATGAGATGTTGAATGGCTGGTACGCAATTTTAGATATAAGGCTTGGTAGAAGAGAGGATATTTTTTTAGATAGGGACAACCAAAAATATGTGATCTAAATTTCCCACATCTATCACTGAATGTACCTACATATAATCTTGGGGGCGTGAATTTTAAAACGACGAAAAGGAACGGGACAATGTCCTATTCTCATTCGAATAAATCAGGTTGAGGTTGAAGTTGGAAAATGGGGGAACTGTTGAAACCATTTGATTGGGTAGTTATTTGTATTGAGGCATAGCAGGCTCCCTTGGATTGACTAGAAATGTGCCAATACTTTGTCCAATCAATGTCTAATGTGGAAATAATATATAATACCTACCTAAAAATGAACAATAAATTAACATGTTATTCCATGAGGTATTCAACTTACCACAATAGTTGTTTTTATTTTTTTATGTGATAAGTAGTTTTTTTTATGTTAACACCACACAAGAGTCCCAACTGTTCCCAATCGTCTGGAGCCAGTGAGACACTTGAGACACATGGCATCTCCAGTTGGAGTATGTTGTGAGGCTAAAGATAAGTGATTGGGAGGAAAAGGAGATGAAAGGAAAAGTGGCTTAGGTCGTTAGATCTGGCACCTAACACGACCTAAGTCACTTCAAGCAATGTTTCAATTCTAAATGGCGGTCATAAACCAGGGCGATACTAAAAGAATCTTCACTCTGGAACGTGCCACAAATATAGTACACGTTATTGAAACGATTACTTATGCAAGAAAATGATTACTTTTTTTTCCTTTTTTACATTGTTTATCTCATAGTTTGTCACATTATTATTATTTAGTGCAGCATTATTGAGATAAGGAACGTACGTTCTTTGCTTTTGTGCCGTCGCCGTGCCGTAACCGTGGGAATTACAAAAGCGCCCATTGTGTATTCAATCGTGTAATTGGATTCTCTCCATCGACTGCCTACATCGGGTTACCTTCTGCGTTAGACCAAAAATAATAATCATCGTTGGTCCGGGAGGTGGTCCTTTCTGCTCCAATTCTGTTCTGTGGACCAAAATGTTCAAGTTAAATTTAATTATTGTTAATGTTACTTTGCAGAGCGTCCCGTTAGTTTCACTTAGGCATTTATTTACATAATAAATAACATGTACCTACAAGTAAAAAGGAACTTGTTAATATCTTCACGGCACATGGTCGCATATTTTAAAATATTTTTTCTTCTTTTAAACCTGGATGTTGGAAAGTAATTAAAATTAATTACACTTCGAGTAATTTCGCACAGTTTATGCTGTGTAGCTTCAAAATGGCATTATGTTAAACAACAGTTATTCAATACTGAAAACATTCTAATAATATTCAGCATTCAGCGTAGTACAATCCCACAGGGAGTTCATACAGTTTACAACCTGCAGGGGGAATTTAATGCATCAGACACTAAACAGCTTTAAATATAGGTATCTTAACTTTGACTGCAGATACAGGACCGCAACTTTTAGTTATAATTTGTTGTTATATTGAAAATGAAGTGAATTAATTGGCGCTTTAAGAGGAACGTTTGCGCGGCCGGTTTCGGCCCGTTTCTTAATTTTGGATTTGAGATCAAAATACCCCACCAATCTGAAAAAATATTTTGGTAATCAAAAGGTATATCAAATATCTAGTTATGATGTGAGCTACTTTATTTATTTTTGCTTTAAATGATTAGATATAGACTAATAAAGATTTTAATGTTTCATGAGTTTCATTGATTGGGCAATTATTATTTGTGAGTAAATGAAAAACATAAAAAAATAATTTTACTATATTTATTACAAAAATAAAATAAAATAAAAACATCGTTAAAAATGCCTTTTTAAATTTTAATACATACTGCAAATGTTTGTTCTGAACTAAATATGTAATTTGTAATTTAAATATGCACCCTTCAATGATGACGTCTATTATTAATTTTTATTTTTTATTTTATATTTCATCATATTTAAGAGAAATATAGTAAAATTATTTTTTTAATGTTTTTCATTTACTCACAAATAATTGCCAAATCTGGCAAATATAAAAAATATTTTATGGCCCATGTCTTATAATTTAAAGCAAAAATTAATAAAGTAGTTCACAACCCTACTAGATACTTGATATACCTTTTGATTACAAAAATATTTTTTCAGTTTGGTTGGGTATTTTGATCTCAAATCCAAAATTAAGATTTGTACGAAACAGGCCGAAACCGGCCGCGCAAACGTTCCACGTCTTTTGAGATAAAAAAACATCAACGCGCGACAATAAATCCGGGTGCGTCTATCGTTTGATGTTAAGTATTTATTATTACCCTGCCGTTTTTGATCTCACGGTAGATATAACAAAATTTGTAGGTGGTGTATATTTAAGACAGCATTTATTAATAAAACCTAAGATAAGACAACTAAAAGTATAATTCATACTTGTGTCAGTAACAATATTAAGTGCAACTCATGAAAGTTTACACTTTTTACGAATTTTCTTTAATTTGTGTAGAATGTTATTTTCTTGCGACATTAATCAATAACTTTGTACGATTTCGCAAAATCATTGACCCACATCTATTATCTCGGTCATGTGCATAATCGGTACGTGAGAAATGTATTTTTCCATAAAGCGCTTAAAGAAATAGCTACCTAACTAATCTAACCTCGTGTTATTGTTTCAGATAACTCCGCAAACCACATACAACTACACAACTCCCGTGAGCATCATCAGCACCCGGCAACTTTCATCTCCTTTGTCTTCAACGCAGCCATGACATACGCCAATTACCGAATGACTTATACGTAACTTTCCACATTGTGCTAATGCCGACCATTATAAATATGAGAAATGATATCCAGCAACAAGGGCGCCTCGTCAGGCGAACGCTGCCCCCAGTTACTCTAGATTCTAGATAGTACACTGCCAGACAATGCTCATTGGAAAAGAAATCTGAAGATAGCACTGTATGATGTGTGATGGAGTCAAACGATGGACCTGTGCGAAAATTCGATGGTTTTTACGACCGATGGCGCGGTCGCTAAAGTAAGATTAAAGATATGGGAAAAACTTCATTCGGAGACTTTCTCAAGTGATCAAGAGCAACGCGGAATAATGCTCAATCAAACAGAAAATAAGTTTAATTCTAGTTTAGTGTTACCTTTTAATGTGCACCGTAGACTGTTGGGGTGGGGGAGAGCGTTGCTGAGCTGCAGGGTGTTGGTGGCATGCGTGGTGCTGAGCGTGGTGGCAGGCCTAGTGGGAGGAGCTGCGGCTAATAAGCCACCGAGGTTCCTCATTGACGGGCAGACGGAAATCGTTATAAGACTGAAGGAAGGGCCGGAAACGCCGATCGGTGAGTTCAACTTTCTTACACATTCAGTACTACAGAACTAACTATACTAGTAGTTCTGTGAACAATATTGTCAGTAACAAACAAAAAAAGTTTTTATTCTAATTTTCTTTTAATTAGGTAATAAATCGATCCAAAATCTCCTCTAAAAGTAAGTAACCCACTTAAGGAACTTAAATATCTACCTACTTAATTATGAACCATATAATATTTTATGTTATTTTTTTATTCAAAACGGGAAATTTTACGCTCTCAATGACAATTATTTTTACAAACTTTCTTCAGGCAGGTATACAATATTGAAGAGCTCTGTTCAAGCCATCTGCTTTGTTTAAGTTAGGCTTGCTTGAATAATAAAGTTGATGTACGTACCAACAAATTTACAGATAGATGGAATGCTAATCGGTTGAGTTAAAACCGCATTTCGCTGCGTTCAATCAATTAAATTATTTTATTATAGTGGGGAATTG
The DNA here is from genome assembly GCA_917563855.2 of Limnephilus lunatus. Lineage (NCBI taxonomy): Eukaryota > Metazoa > Arthropoda > Insecta > Trichoptera > Limnephilidae > Limnephilus > Limnephilus lunatus. The sequence goes on from OU830594.1 coordinate 35,719,101, forward strand.
AGATTTTGACTTCTACAGAATTTGATAAGGGGGCATACATTAATTATGTGAGCTCAAAAGGGGGAGGGTCCAGCAAAATCTCACGTTACTTGAAAAAAATATACGAAGTGGCCCAAATTTATCTCACCAAGGGGGGGGGGGGGGGTGGGGGTCTCGATTGGAAGAAAAACTGCTCACGTAATTAATGTATGCCCCCTAAACTGAATGAAAATAAACCACGCATTCCAAATAATTTTGAACTCTTAATTAAATTAAATTTTAATTTTGGAGGTTTAGTTTTTTAAAAAGTTGCCTATAGTATGCTTTGTTCTTAGGCGGGAAATATTGAAATTTATGAAATCCCATTTATATTAAACATATTTAGTCAATTTTCAAAGTAAGTACATCAAAATGATAATGATATAACCTTATGTTTACCTAATAATCATCACCATTCACTTCTTACGACGAAGGAACATAGTAATGGGATAATGGTTACGCCCTGTGCGTTAAATACAAAAATGTCATTGTTGCCAAGAATCATTCTTCCGAAAAGAAATAATACAAACTGCAATTTCATCATTATCTATTTATTCTTCAAAAAATCGAAACACAATGAAAAGTGTAGGTACCTACAGTCTACAGTGCTGCCTACCGCACTGGTTGATCTCTAATCTCTTATCACTAATAATTTAACGTATTATTGTTGCTACTTGCTACGGAACAATGAAAAGACTACCTTTTATTTCATTTTACACTATTTTTCGAAGAAGACTAACTTATAAGTACTTGGTTATAAAATTTATACTTAAACTTTTGTTCAAATATGTACATTTTGGTAATAAATATTTTTTCAAAAAATTTTTTTTTGGAAAACTGGACACAAAGTCCTCCAGATTTCTACCCACCCCTCATTTTTCCTTCCCAGAACTTCCTCTCCTTTCTTTCCTTAAAAAGATTCTCCACGTAGCAATCAAAGTGGGCACAGGCCTTGAGGGAAAATATTTTCCTAAGGGCCTCCTGTGTGGAGTTAATGTAAAATAATTATAAGTGTACAGTTCACACGCGGTGGAAGTGAAACTTTCAGAAAACTAAAGTAGACAAGAGTGAGAAGGCTATGAAGCACAGGCTCACATTCTCTCGCAGGCTAAATCCTACAGATGTATGAGTTTCAAATCACAACGGTGCTTAAGAAGTTTTCACTTCAAAATAATATATAAAACTGTTTTTAACAAGAAAAATGTACCCACTCGAAGATCATAATTTTAAAACCTTCAACCGTAATTTTTCAACCATCCCGGACATGCAGTTTGACCTCGAAATGTGACAATATTTTAACCAGTTTTATATTTTGATCTAATTTACATTCTTGAATAGAAAAGCTAGAAATTGATATGAAACCACAGACAGTAACATCGACTGCTTCTGACTCTGACAACTGCGATCTGCGACAAACCACAACTCGGTTTCACCATTATCTTATTAAAACATTTTAATTGGCTCTATTGGCACACAGACTGTTATTAATAAAAATGAAATCATTTTACAAGAAAAATTATCTATGCAGTAAGAGGTGTTATTTTTATTCACATCACCATCAATCATTACTAACAAGCCGATCACAAAACCTAAAAAATAATTTTTAAAAACTTGTGGGAAACGTTAACAACTTACATATTCTAATATAAACATACGTCAATGTGAGCTGTCCCATGAATAAAAATTAATATTATTATTTTTTAAACTTTCCCACTCAACGGATCGCTTATTAAAAGGATTAAAAGTACCTACCTTCGTTTAAAGATCTATACAATAAAAACCGTAAAAGAAAAAGGCTAAAACAATTTTTAAATGAAAATACTAGGTACTTTAACTTACATATTTATATTTCTCACGCCCAAAATTAAATACTTCATTTGTTTATTAGTGTAATGCACTTTTAACAAGGAAAGACTTTTTCAATCGACTTTACTGTAAGAAATTATAAAATCCAAATATTGAACTCTGTCAAAAAATATTTTAAATAAATAAAAATAAAAATGTTTCCTTTATTTTTTTTTATGTTTAACTTTATGAGTAAACTTCAAATTGTAGATAATATTTAATTAATTAATCGAGACAGGCGTGATAATTAAATAAAGACAATATTAGCGAAACTCAATCGAAAATCTGGAGACAGAAAAATCAAAAAAAGATATTCGCAGCTCTGGGACTCGAACCCAGGACCTTCGGCTTTCCGGGCCACAGCTCTAACCACTGAGCTAAGGTGCCTCTATCGAATTCGGTCATTTTTAACTGTCATTTTTTCTTCGACTAAGAACTACCAACATTATCTTCATTTTATTAACGCATATTTTATTGGCTGCTATCTTATGTAATCTTGCAATCATACATAAAGATAGCAGCCAATAAAATTTGCCTTAAGAAAATGAAGATAATGTTAGTATTCTTAGTCGAAGTATGATAGATACAGTTTAAAATGAGCGAACGGATAGAGGCTTTGCTCAGTGATTAGAGCTGTCGCCCGGAAAGCCGAAGGTCCTGAGTTCGATTCCTAAAGGTGCCAATATCTTTTTCTGATTTTTCGGTCTCCAGATTTTCGATTGAGTTTCGCTAATATTGTCTTTATTTAATTATCACGCCTGTCTCGACACAGGTAAACATACTTTATATAGATAAATAAATAAAAAATAAAATAAAAAATGTTTCCACTCAAATACGAGTAAATATTAAAAATATTTGATATCTCATTTATTTTCGATGAATGACTATTTTTTAAATAGTAGATATTATGTATTATTACTAATTCTAATTACAATATTAAAGATACCTACGTTATATCTATATACTTCGTACACTTATATCACGTTTATCATCCATATAATTTATTTATTTTACTTTCTCACTGCTCCCTAGTGCTTTACCATATTATGTAGGTACGAGTATAATATTATTAATAACTGCATGGAAGAGCGGCATCAAAATCTATGTTTTCTATTTAATGTCTTCAAACTTTTTAATTTATTTTTTCTTTTCATTTGCTGCATTAAAATTGCATATCCTAAATGGGTAAACAAGGGGGATAGAACCGCCACACAACTCCGTCTCGGCACACACGCCTTGCTTCATTCACGCACATATATACCGCCTCATACAAACTAGTATTTTATTCTAACTCTTGACATGATCCGACTCAAGTATTTGATTCACTTGTTCGTGACATGTTTTAATATATAATGTAATTAAAGTGTCACCGTCTTACTTATTAAATTCAGCTCAACGTGGTTACAGTAAAGAACCGTGCACACGCCGCTCGCCATGGTAGGTAATAAATAAAAATTTTGACAGTTTCAACGTTACGCGCACCGTTGAATTTACACAGCGATTATAATATTAAGTAAGAAAATACAACTAATAAATTAATAACATTTTTTATGAAGCCTCGACGGTTTCCCAAAACGGTAATCAATATGTAAATAGCAACCACCAGTGCCTATCTACGATCTACGACCCTACAGAATCGTTATAAGGACCAATTAAAATGTTAGACGAGTACATATAATATATGTTTTATTTTATTTTTACTTTGTGGAAGCCGATCACTAAATAATATGAGATATAAACCCCGAGATCTAGAATCTAGATCATTCAATTAAAATAATTGGCAGACCCAAAATCTCTAAAACCGCAACACTCCATTCCACTTCTGTGAACCAATTTCGACGTAATGTTCATTATTCTTCGGGACGTGGAACTAATTTAGTGTGAACAAATAATGGCTCCTATCTGTGTGGCATCAGAAGTGTCAATTATTGGCTGGTAGGTACTGAGCAACTTGGTCGATCTAATTGAATAAGCTTTTGGGCCGTGCATTGACTTCTTGCCACCAATAGCTATACCATTGAGGAGGGCCGGGCCTAGAACATTACTTGTAATACTTCTCTGTATCGCCCCGGCGAGAGACTTTCAATCTGAATCAATACGTTTCTTAATCGTGTTTAGTGATCTGATCTGAATAGCCGGGTAACCTTCCTGTATAAACTTCCCATTTCATTCAACCCCTTTCCTTTCCCTGAATTGTAGTATAAGCATACTAAGCGCCCTTGAGGTGATACGTGATAAGCGCCCTTGAGGTGATTTTTCACAAAAACGGCGCTCTACAAATTGTCCAATTATTATTATTATTGTTATCACTGGCTCCAGGCAATTGAGACGTTGAGACTTAATCACATTGAAAAAACATCCATAAATACTACATACATAAAACTACTGCAAGATTATTTATTCTCGTATTTAAATAATGACTTTGCATTACAAGCTGTGTCCCGCAACAGGTTTATTTTTATATAGAAAAAAAATCACAAACTCGTTCTTACCTACAGGATACAAATCAACAACTTGGATGCATTGTTTATGCAAAATAAACTTTGGTTTCTTGATATTTATCTCTGATTGTAAAATTCACGCTTCAGACAATTAAAAAAATAATAACCTAACTTTTTCAAGACAGGAATCTCATGCGTCAGTCTGTCACAATGCGACGTTGCCGGCTCTTTCGCAGCACAGAAGACATTTTTATTAGTAGTAATTAAAAATAGAGTTGGTACAGTATTTATTCAACGTGTAAACAAAACGCCATTCTACTGTTGGGAAGTGGTTTTTTTTATTAGTAAGGCTGATAGGCTTAAGTACCTACAATACCTACATGTGCAAAAGGTTCAAGCATGCAGAATACCTACATTGTATGACATAATATTATTTATGTGTTACAAACGCCAATTCGATGGTCGAACCGGCTCTGCCATACTAAGTGCAATCTCATACAATATGTCTTCACCCACAGGTGACTAGGGACTAGGTTAAAATAATCAGGGTAATGTGCCTGCGGTTGCATTAAAAATAAATGATTGATATATAATTGCGCCTGATCGTTGCACCTGATGAATAAAACCTTGTTAAAAAATCGTGTTCTGTTGTAGTAGCAATTTGAAAAACTTGTGTAATGTTGTAATAATTATTAACCTTTGTAATAATTTGAAAACCAACGAAATTATGAACGCTTTGTAGGTATCCGTTGTTTGAACTTTTTATGCCAATTACATACATCGTTATTATTTTATCGACTGTAACTGTAGAAATATTTTAATTACCAGATAGATAATCTTTTATAGTGACTTTGTAACGATTGCTTGATGATGAGTTGATGTAATGAAGATTAGGTAGGTACTTCATGCATCGCTTATCCGCACTGTTTTTGGATAATTTGTATATGTAGGTATGTTAGTTGAGTTAGATTGTACAGGCTTGTTAGTTGAGTTAGGTTGTATAGGCATGTTAGCTGTTAGCTGAGTTAGGTTATATATGCATGTTAGCTGAATTCGCTCTGTCGACAATGATGGGTCGTTAATAATTGATCTCTTCAACAAGTTTCTAATGTTTTCTAACATTTTTATGATTTTTTACACTTTTTTCATTGAATTATAAAGTATTACGAATTTCATTGTGTGTAGATATAAAGTGGTAAACAAACAAATAATAATTAAGTAAATAAATAAATATTTAAAAATGAGAGATATCTTACAAACAAACTGAATAATACCTACTCACTTTTGCTCTTACTAAAGGGGAATAAAAAGTATATAATCCGAAATACGCCAAGCCAAATGATATTTTATCTTTTATCGCTGTGTGTTACACAGGTTTAAACATATTTAAAAAATATATTATCTTACACATATTATGTCATTAATTATATATGCATTTTATATAAAAATATATCTTTGTTATAGGTAATATCCCGAAATCAAATAAGAATGGAGTGAACAATATATATTCTTTTATGTAATTTTCTTCAAATGAAGATAGATAAAAAGTATTAACGGATACAGATTGGAAGATGCGCTCACTTTTACGGAAATAAACGCCATTCCAGCATTCTTGATTCCCTACCAAGGCGCATCTTTTAATTCTGGTTTTAACTTCCACTTCCAGTACAGACTGCAGAGTATTTCCTGTATCTGGAGAAATATTGTTATGTATGGCGCGCGTAGAGAATTTAAAGAATTTAAGTCTTATCATAATATGTTTAGAGCATTTCCACTAAATGCTCCAAATGTGAACTATATGTATATAAACCAGTTCACAACATCCTTCCTTAGAGAAAAGAATTTGCGTCGTGACTTCCTATTTTCTCTAGTGAAAGATCATGTTGCATAAATAAATAAATGACGAGTTGATGTCACAAAACGAAAAAAAATAAAGATGCAAGCTCTCTAATGAGGGTACTAACATAAACGAATTGGTTTAATCTCCTGATATACCAATCACTTTTTGAATTGTGCAAAAAATATAATTTATAAATAACTATTTTATCATGTTCGGCAAAATGAATTTCTAGGATTTTCTATATTATTTATTTATCTATATAAAGTATGTTTATCTATATTGAGTTTTTCGATGCCTATCTCACTAATATATATAGACCGCGTACAATTAAAAACCTCTTTTCAGTTTTTCAAATTTAAATCACAATTTGGGAGGCGGGTATGGGTATTGCTGCCCCGGTAACCATTTATTGGATAACCAACACGTCTGCCATAGGTCACCCCAAGTGGTTCGCCACGGTGGCGACTTAGCAGGGTTCATACGGAGAGGTTTTTCCGGGTCTTGGCGGCAGATGTGTCTACCCACCAGCTGCGTGGCAGGCCGGATCGGGAGAGACTGGTTGAAGGAGACCTTGCTAAGTGTGACCTCTCCAGCAGAACTCTGTGACCCACAGACCTACCCACCCCTCATACCTTATCCCTTCCCAGAACTTCCTCTCCTTCCTTTCCTTTAAAAGACCCTCCACACAGCATCCTCAAAGATGTATTGTAAATAAAAACAAAAAATGCAAAACTTCCGTGGACCGGTTATTGAACCTTATAATGTTGTTATTGTGTGTTTACCTTTTGAACAATTTTTCTTACTGGAATTTATTTTTTCAGGAAGTCTAATTTACCGTCTCCGAGGGGTGGACCCTGACGGGGACGACCTTCAGTTCGGGATCCGAGACCAGCACAGGAGTGATATCCTTAGGATAGAGTCCATTTCATCCAACGAAGCCAATGTCTTCCTGGCTAAAGAACTCGACAGAGAGGTAAGTCCACAATTCTCAACAGCTTTTAGTAGACAGAATGGTCAAAATTTATACCGAAAGTCTACTAATTACCGATAACAATCTTGAACGTGTCAACCTTTGTCGTATTTATAACCCTCAATTTGAGAGGTGGGTATGGGTACCGCCGCCCCGAGAACCATTTATTGGATAACCAATACCCCTGTCACGAGTGGTTCGCTACGTTTAGTGATTTAGCAAGGGTGCCCGGGTTCCTGGAGTGAGCTTTATCCAGGTCTCAACTACTGCGTGGCGATCCGGATCGGGAGAGACTGTTTGAGGCCGACATAATCTCGACCTCTCCAGTCGGACTATCTCGACACATCGCGATCGCCTTGGATCGCAGTGGGAGAGGTGGATTCGTACATCTCGCACTACTGGACACATTGATCCCCTTGATTCCTACCCACCTCTCATACCTTTTTCTTCCCAGAACTTATTCTTCTTCCCTTTCTTAAAAAAACCCTCCACACCGCATCCATGAGAGATTTTTTTCCCTCAGGGCCGTTTGTGTGGAGCTAATGTAAAAAAAATACACAACTGGAGCTCTTGTGCTAGCCGGGGTGAATGTCCACATATTTAGTTGGTCCGGATTACAAATTATGCGCAAAATCGAGAAAGAGAACGGATTGTTTACCATTGTTATGATAATTTTATCAACTTGTGGTAGAATATTAATAATTTCATTCAAATTTATGATAATTTTTAAAGTGTTTACATCTACACAAAATCTCGGATAACGGAAAAGCAGATTGTAAGGCAAATGGCTTAAATATGAGACGACCCGGGGGAAATGTGTTAGGTACAAAAAGTTATTGAATATATTTGGTAGCTGCCTATACCTACCAACAAACAATCGTCTATGTTCGAATAGGTACTAGTTATAATTTACTGCTGCTTTAGATAAGAATCGCTCAATAGTACCTACCTATAGTGAAAAATATTCAGGGGTCTAATTCTCTTCGATAGCGATGACAGCCGCAGACAGCCTAGCAAAGTGAAACTTTATAATGCCCTAATTATGTTGAGAATAGGATATTTTTCCTTGTTTATTAACACATTGTTAAATTATCATAATTTTAATCTTATTATTGAAGAGGATAGTGTTACTACGAGTAGAATAATTAATTGATTTGCAAAGGTAGGTACCCACTTAAATACTACCTATCTACTTAAATGGCAAAAGTATCTGTGATAAGTCCGTTTCATCAATTTTCATTGCATGAAAATTAACTCACGGGTCACCAACTTTACCGCTTATTCTCTGCTATCAATTATGGAGTTTCGTAACCGAGTCGGTATTTTATTCGTCATAATAATGTCAGTCAGTAGGGATTAACTGGTTACTGGTTGGTAGGTACCTACAATTATCCACTTTCCTTTACTTAGGTACTTTTTATTATTAAAAAGCATTACGACTAAAACCTGATCTAACCTTAAGATGAAGCCATACTAAATAATGCAAAATGTATTATAGACCTAAAGAAGTATTATATATATGCTTCAATTAAACACTGCGTTTAGAACATACCTTGGCCCTTAAAAATATCGGTCATTTTTTTAAACTTAAGTCTTTTAATAAGCATAGAAAAAAAAATTAGGTTTATAAAAATCACTTTCAAGTGCAAATTCTCCTACTTATAAACCCTAAATAAAGTTTAATGTAGCAAATTCAGTTTCTTTTACAATAATCGCAAAAACATGATATTTACGTACGCCCGAACTTCACAAAATAAAATAAAATATGAATTTTCGCGTTTTACAATACGGCCAGCAGTCGACGAATTTGGATTTTCAAAGTGAACCCTATGCCGTCCTAAATGGATTAAAAACTCGCCACACCCATTTTCTATTAGTTTCAACAGACGTTAGGCTCCGCGTGGGTGGTTTGGTATATTTATGGGCTCCGCGTCTCTTGGTTCCGCAAAATCAATTTTAAATTTCCGTTTTATTACAATAAACAATGCGTAAAAAAGGAGTAAATGTTTTTTACAGGCCTTTACTAAATCAACGCGTAAAAAAAATTCTCAAATACCTTTTCCAACCTTTCCAAAGCTTTTTCTCGAGTATTTTTAAACTCCTCCCATAAAGGGGCGTGAATTCCGATTCCGATTTTTTCATGGACTATTGGATCACCTTAACCGGTTCTAAGGAACTGAATTATTTAAAATAAGTTTTATCAGAAGCTTCCGCTACTGATATCTGAGTATGAAAGGAACCTAATTAAGGAAAAATACGTAGGTTTTAAAAACCGCTGCTCAACCCTTTTCAGATATTATAAAGTTCCTTGAATTGATAAAATCTTATTTGAGCTTGTAGCATCTACATTTGGTGTAAAATATCGCTAAAAGCACAGAAAACACAATGTTTCTATAGCAATTAAAAAGCAACCCGTTCAATGGGTAATAATAATAATAATTATTAGTATTATTGGATGATTTTTGGCCATTTTCGTTGGAAAATCACCTCTCCTCATTTATGCCCCACTACCCACATTTATCATACAGAAAGAGGGAGAATTTAAAATGCTATAATATCGATATAATTATGAGAGCATATCATAATTCTTATTATGATAATATAATTCTCAGCACTACGTACGTTCTTTACAATACATTATTATTTCACAATCTTAGCAATAACCTTCAGAAATATCAAATCGAAGTAACGCATATAATTATTCATATATGAGTGTAGAATGTTTCGGGAGCATCTCCTACCCTTATTCTGTTTCCTCCTCCTCTCCCCTTTATCTAAGTACTTATTAGTTTTAAGGCATAATTTTTTTTATTTATTTAAGCAACTTTAACAAAAGAAACTTTTTTGCTTGCTTAATTATTTGACCTCGTATGTATGTAAATAAATTTCGTACTATATGTAAATATATGTCTCGTACTAAATGTAAATATATTTGTAGGTAGGTACTATTTCTTCAAATTAAAATAAATAATATGATATATTATATTATTATACTGCCTATATTTTCAGAGCAGAAAACTTAAGATTCAATATCAAATTGTTTTTTTTCTCAGACAAGGGACGAGTACGCCCTGGTGCTCACTCTCACTGACGGCCATCTTGGAGACGGTAACTTCATCACGCAGAGTTTCCTGCTCCTCGTGGAGGACGTGAACGACAACGAACCTGTATTCAAGCCATACCCCTCTGCTATTACAGTTAAGGAAGACGCCTCCCCGGGCATACTCACTTCTGTGGAGGCCACAGATTTAGACGAAGGAGCTTACGGACAGGTAGGAACCAACTCAAAAAATAAATAAAAAGTATTAGTCGCCAAAGGACATCTGGGACAGTCGTCATGGGACATCGCCTGGCAACATCGAAATTGATTTTTATTGGAGGAAGGAGGAAATGAAAATGAAAGTAATCAAGTCTTTTTTTCATTATTATTACAATATACACAAAGACATAAATTACCGATTAAAAATTCAACATCATTTAAAATTGATCCATTGCCAATTTTACCGTTTTGCCCCCCTAGGCATGCCAAAAGATGTTGCACACAAAAAAATTGTAGGAGAAAAATGTGGGTTTGTAGGTACTTACTTACCCACTTTATATTCGCCCCAATAGTGGGTTATTTGTTTTTTATTATGAAATTTTAGTGGTAGGTACCACCATACCTGCACACCCCTCTGGATCGGTTCTGTACCTACAGTCAGAGTATAACTGCCCGGAGTCAGTGAAACTAATATGGAATCCCATTTTAGGGAATGTTGTGAGGCTGAAGGAAGTCGGGTCGGGTAAGGAGAGGCGATAGAGGAAGGTTGGAAAGTGTCTGGAAAATCTAGGTAATGCAATTTAAGCCAACGCAACGCTTCGATTTAAAATGGTCGTCTTCCACCGAGGTGGTGCTGAGAATATATTTCACTCTAGAGCGCGGACACAAGACACAATATATTTTTAAAGGGTGGTTAGTTACCTATGTGTGAAATCACACCGGATGATAGAATCGTGGATGATTCAGATATTCGAAAAATAATATAGGTCTCTGCGTTCCATTGTAATCATATGCAAATAATTCCAAACTATCTTACTTAATTTCCTCTCCGAAAGTTCTTGACTCTTATAAAATGTATTATTCTTAGGGTATTGTTCTTTTCAACGCAAAATCAACGGAATCAAATTAGATTCTGCTTAGATTCCGTTGAGTGATTATGTAGTCGTAAATGGAGGTAAACCAACTCTCTGTTAATGTTAACAGAATTTCGCAATGTAAATGAGTACGCACATACTACTTACATACGTAATTAAACGTTAATTTGTTTTACCCAGAATAAATGGAACCCTACCCACAATACAGAAAAAACATACACCTATAACAGAATAGCTAAAAAGTTGAATATAGATCCCAATTACATCAAGTCACCTATATCCAACAAGTCTTCGTCCAAATATTATTATTGATCGAAGCAACAAGTCCAAGATTTATTATTAGAAAATAATTTAAACTGTTTAACTTTCTTCCGATACTAAAGATGTATTTTTTACAGGTTGTCTACAATCTTCAAGAGCTTGACGGGGATTCCGATTTATTTTCCGTGCAAACTCAAAACGGCAAAGGAATAATACGTCTTGTAGGCGTTTTAGATTATGAGAAGAAGTCTTTATACCAATTAAGAATTTTAGCAACAGACAGAGCCAACCAAGGCCGCGTCAACACGGGTACAGCAGCGATATTAGTTAAGGTCCAAGATGTAGAAGATCAACCACCTGAGTTTGTTGGAGTCACCCCAGTGACGAGAATAAGCGAGGATTCGCCAGTTGGGACATCAGTCCTGCAAGGTATAATTTTTAATAATCTATTGACTGAAAAATAAACAAATCCGAAAATCTTCGACTGAAAGACAACGTAATTTTTTGCGCAGACCTTTTGATTTTAACCCTTTCCACAATTATTATTGTTAGCTAAAATTGGAGGAGCAGGCAATTAGTTGTTTTCAGAAAATGTACCTAAATTGATAATGATGCCTTAGATTGCAGATCGACATTCTTAACTTTGCAGTCAGAGGCGTCGCAATTGTAGATTTGTGAATACAAAAATACCACGGGTTTGAAAAGAAAATAGTTCGCTCGGTAGTAAAACTGATCTGTAATATTATTTGTTATGCAAATTTGCTATTTGAAATTCCCCCCAAAACTCAAGTAAATGACTAAACATTATTTGATTATTCCAGTAATATAAAAATAATCTCTCCAATTCTAAAGTTATTTACAACAAAAAAATTGTATTTTTACATCAACTTCTAGATACATTATTATTTTGTGTAAATGCATTAAAAGCTTTATTTCTCTTTAGAGGGGAATATATATTTGATTTTGTCGTGCGTAAAAGGCGCAAGCGCACTTACCGCACCAAAGTCCAAACATTTTTGGTTTGTTTTTGTTTATGTTTATTTATGGTTTGACAGTTCATCGGTGGAAAGTTGATCAATTTGAATCGTCGATTTATTTACCAACAAAACGGTACTTTGTAATGGTGACTAATTTATGGGATGTATATTTTCAGTGCATGCAGTGGATGGCGACCGCGGTGTCAACAATAGAATATCTTACAGTATTATTTCCGGTGGAGAAGATCAATTCGATATCGATGGAACCTCCGGTGTCATTTTCACAATTAATTCATTGGACAGAGAAGACCCCGACAATAATAACGGGGCCTACATTTTGGAGATACTTGTTAGTACAATTACTTTTATGTTGCTAATTTATATTACGTGTAATAAAATATGATCATAATAATATTTTCCTTATTGGAAACTATTATAAGATTTAGAGATGACAATGATTATTTCTGAAAGGGGGCATCCATTAATTACGTGAGCAGTTTTTTCTTCCAATCTAGACCCCCTCCTCCCTCGGTGAGATAAATTTGGGCCAATTCGAAATTCCCTCAATAGAAAAAAATCGCAAAGTACCTATGCTCCAAATTTTTATTATTTTCAATTATATTTCTGTTATTTTACAAGTTATATGTACGAAAAAATTCACAGTGTTTCATTAAATACTGTGTTATGGTAAGCGTCCATCTACCCGCGCCGGCCGCAACGCACGCACGGCACGCAACGGATTTTTCTATATATTTACATAGAAAAATCCGTTGCGCCAGCCGGACCGCCGGTATTTACCGGTGGCAGATGGACGCTCATCTTTAGACAGCCCCCAAGAGATTTTTACTCTATTTTAAACGAGTCGTGTTTTATTAAAGATTTTCACAGTTTTTGCATCGATTTTGGCGCTGTAACATTAGTAGCTCTCCTCTAACATTCGTAATCTCATATCTCTCCATCTTCTTCTTTTTGGGTCCGGTAACGGAGCCTTAATCCCTGATTCTTAGCGGTATTATAACACCCATCAGGCATTCATTTTTCTTCCTTGGTCTAATGATTGTGTTTTTCTTCAGTGTGAAAGTTTGTCAATCAACAAATTGATGAACTGTATAGAAAATCGTGTGCATCGTGGAGAATGAATGATTATAGCTTCTCCAGGGGGGCAGCTGTAATTTAACGCCTGCTGGCATTTGAAATTAGTATTTTATTCATTTCTTATTATTTAAAACCTATTTATTCTGCTAGGTACTTGCTTATATTTAATCTTGTTAAAAAGTAGGTAACTACTTAGCAGAGTCAAGAATATCAAATTTAGATTTAGAAAAACAAAGTGTTTGCCCTTAGAAATAACCATTACAAAAAAAATCTTTTAGGCAACCGAAGAATCTCGTGAAGTGCACCCTCTCCCCACGGCATCAACTGAAGTAACGATAATTCTGACTGATGTTAATGATGAGACCCCTCAGTTTCGCAGCAAGAGATATATCTGTGAAGTTGTGGAGAATGCTCAACAGAATACTCCCCTCACATTCTTACAGGATGCGATACCAGAAGTGTTTGATTATGATCAGGTATAATATTAAATCTATAAGACAATATTCAATTTGTGCTTGCATTGCAATGCAGGCAATAAAAAGATAGGTTACAACAGTTTTTTGTCGCAGAACCATATTAATTAGATTGCTATAAGGTTGTCTTCCAATGTAGAGGTACTACATAGAAAAAATAGTAATATTACAAATTTAACTACATAATTTAAATTTGTTTTTAGGGTAAAAATGGAACCTTTGAGCTGTACTTGGAGGGTGACAATGGGGTGTTTGAAGTGACTCCTGCCCGCGGTGTGAATGAGGCCTCATTCCTTATAAGGGTTGCCAACCCCTCGTACTTGGACTATGAACAAGTTACCGTCATGAACTTCTCGCTGATTGCCAAAGAAACTGTTATATTACAACCCAAAAAGAGGTAGATTTTACTATTTTGTGATAAGTAGTGATAAAGAAATACTGCTGTAACAGATAAAATTAAAATTTGGTGAATGTGCAACCTTAAGATGAAGCCATACTAAATAATGCAAAATCATACCTTTTTGTTTTGAAAATTTGATCGCTTAGAACATAGGTTCTCAACGTGGGCGATAATGCCCCCTTGGGGGCGTTTTAGACCTTCAGGGGGACGGTAGAAGGCCAAGATAAAATTAGGGGGCGTTTCAGAGTTTCAGGGGGGCGGTAGAAGACCCAGAGAAACCCATCCCACCCTATCCTTCTGTTGCCCCATCCCATCCCTTTAGGGGCTATCCATAAATTACGTCACACCTTAAAATCCCTATCCCCTTACGCCCCCTCTGTCGCAGCAAATGTAACCCCATCGTGGTATTCCATTGTGCCCTCTCGGTCCAGGGGGCGCTAGAAATAAAAATATTCTCAAAGTGGGCGGTGGGCAAAGAAAGGTTGAGAATCTATGGCTTAGAAGTATTAAGGATGCTTCAATTAAATACTGCGTGTAGAACATATCTTGGCCCTTAAAAATATCTGTCATTTTTTTAATAAGCCTAGAAAAAAAAATATTATAAGGTCTATAAAAACACTTTGAAGTCAAAACTCTCCTATTTATAAACCTCATTTCGGATATGGTTTTATTTTTTAATGTGTCAAATTTAGTTTCTTTTATGATATTTGCCAAATAAAATTAAATTTACGCCCGAACCTCACAAAATAAAATATAATATGCATTTTCGTGTTGTTATTTTTGACATCACGGCGACAATACGGCAGTCAACGAATTTGTAAGATCAAAGTGAACCTTATACCATCCACTGAAGAACGACTGGCTGCGGCCCCTATTTTCTGTCACTACTCCTCCGGAGGGAGCGGAGAATACACATGTTAGGCTCCGCGCCGCTTGTTTTCGTGAAATCAATTTAAAAATTTCGTTTTATTACAATAAACAATGCATAAAAAAGGAATTAATGTTTTTTACTGGCCTTTACGAAATCAACATGTAAACAAATATTCTCAAATATCTTTTCCATCCTTTCCCAAAGCTTTTTCTAAAGTATTTTTAAACTCCTCCCATAAAAGGGCGTGAATTCCGATTTCGATTTGAAACGCTGGCGTGGCATCCACACTTTGGTACAACTTACGGACAATAAACAAAATATTAGAATATTAAATGAATTACCTGGTACTATTTCTATGGATTTTAATCATCCACTATCTTTTCTTTCGAATTCTTCGCTTTCTTTCGTTTTGTTTCGCTTTAAAATAAAAATAGGTTAGCGCAAAAATGACAGCTGATGCAGCTGCTTCGACGTCCGCCATCTTTGGGCGCTGCGAATGTACTGGCGCGCGACAAGCAGCTTGTCGCAAGGGTCTGGACGTAGCATAAGAACCTATTTTGTAAAGTAGATTCTCCGTTTGTGTTTAAATGAAAAATAAAAAAAACTACTTAATCTAAAATCTATTTTAGGTTTTTTTAAAAATAATTTGTGCATATCAAATAAGGCACGCCCTCTGTATATTTACCTAAAAAATTTGCATTAGGATGGAAAAATTTTCACTGAGCATCCAACCCTTTTGTTACCCTCGTATACCACATCTCCTTATCTGACATTTTTTCCATCTTCCAAAGATAAATCCCGCAATGTTTGTGCAGAATATTGGCACATTGGTAGTCAAAATATCACAAGAATGTATAAATCCATAAATGTTTTACCTATTAGAGCTCTTTTTTGGCATAAAATCTGTATGCAACATATCCTAGATAGCCCATACAAAACAATGGTGGATCACGTGCACAATACTAGGCTTACACAAAATGAAGGTATGATAGTACCTAGATTTTCTAATAAACATGGCCAGCGAACTTTTGAATACATTGTACCACTTATATTTAATATGCTGCCATATGATTTGAAAAAATGTTGCTCGACACCTAAATTTGCACTATTGTTAAAAACGTGGCTATTGGAATCAGATTTTCTGTATTAACTGACTCCTCGTGCATTTTTAATTTTTTTTAGATGTTGTCTTAATATTTTTTATACTTATTTATGTTTCTATTATGTACTCGTATTTTATTAAATTGCAATATTTTTTTCTTCTATTTTAAGACGTTTTATACTGTACTATGTTTTTGTCCACACTATTTTCCTGCCAACAAGCTACTTGCAGTAGCTTTGCAGGTGTAATGTAAACAAGAAAAAAACCTATTTTCTGTAATAAAAAAAAATAAAATCCAAGGGAGCCTGCTATGCCTCAATACAGACCATCTTATGAAAACTGTGGTTTCAACATTTCCCCCATTTTTCCAAAAAATAAATTTCCTCACTTATTGGATGTTCCATTCCTTCTCATCCTTTTAAAATTCACATACCTTGACTCCACAGAATGTACTTTCTGTGGTCTAGAAGTGGGAACTTTAGATCACAATAATTGTGAAAGAACATTTAAAAATAAATATTCCTTTAAAATTAAAGTAGTGGTAATAAAATATTCATAGAACGGACATTAGTTTTTTTTTAAATTATTGCCAATACAGAATCTGTACGTATTCATATTTTTGTTATTGTTTATTTCAGTGTAGTTCCCATCACAGTTCACATTCGGGACGGGAATGACAATTTCCCAGAGTTCACCGAACCAATGTATGATGTTTCCATTCCCGAGAATTGCGGGGTCGGCACCACTGTTGCCTGGGTGCAGGCGATGGACGAAGACTCCGGTAATTACGGCACCAGGGGCATCCGGTACACAAACCTGGGAGGAGGCATTGCACATCTGTAAGTTCTTCATAACATATATAAGCCATGTCTCTAGTTTTGTCAGTTCTTGATTCTTTCATTTTTGAAGCCGCCAGTAATCTTAAAAGCCAGTTTATTTTTTGGTCATCTGTGTATTTTCTTCACCTACTAAAGGTGTTTTTTGTTGAATTCTTGAATTTCACTTAACATCCATATAGATGCAGGGTGTGACAGCACATTCCCGAAAGATTTTAATTGGTAAGCGATTCCTGAGAATATTTGGACTAAAAAATAATGTGGATATCATTTTGATGTCCAATGATTTTTTTGTTCAATTAAAAACAATAAATATGTTATTCCATCGCATATCGCAACTGATAGTAGGGGAGGAAATAACGCTAAATGGGTAGTTACTCGAGCGTTGTGGGGACCTATTGGATTGCAAAGATTAGATGCTAAAAAGAAAAAAAGTTTATGTGATGTATGCCCTTTCAATGGTGGGGGGAGCGAGTATAAATTTTCAAAAATGTTAAAAAAAATCGTCACAATGACTTACTCGAGCGCGTCAGATATTAATAGCGTACACGCCCCACGTGTTTCTGGCAACGGAGAGATATTAATCTGACGAGTTGAGTGGTGGGGGTGGCCGTACGAAGAGGTAGAAAATTGAAAAAAAATGGATTTATTCGAGCGTGTCAGATTAAGGTAATGTGAGTTAATTACATGCAGAAAAGTTTACATTTCAATAATCTGACGATTTGGACGTAACCTAAACTCGTGGCAGATTTTTGAAAATATAAAAAAAAATCGTGACCTTGACATACTCGAGCGCGTCAGATTTTTATACAGTCGGTTCAGTTTGATGTCCTTGTTGTGCTGACCTATAATCTGACAATTATGTGGAGGGGTTTTCTTAATCTGACAGTTTTAAGTTTTTTATTTTATTTTTTATTACTGAATAGAATTACAATGAACAAAAAATAATGTATATCTATTATAATGATAAAAAGAAAATCGCTTAATTAAACTTCTTAAAAATTTAACTTATTAAATTTCTTTACACAATGAATAAACCAAAGCGTTGTACACGAACGCGCGGCCTAAGGGCCTCCGGCTCTGCGACAGAATATAAAACAAGCAAGCGCCTATCAACGTACGACTCGACCATAGACATATGAATATTACTAGACCTGCCCTAAGTGATAAAAGCGGTCTGCCTATATATAAAGAGGAAAGATTTGATTGTTTGTTTGCATTGAATAGGCTCCGAAACTACTGAACCGATTTGAAAAATTCTTTCACTGTTAGGAAGCTACACTATCCCCGTGTGACAAGGGCTATATTATATTTTCAAAAAATTAGGTCTCCTTACTAAAACTCCAATAATGTTACCCAAGGTGTAAAAAAATTACCTAAAATATTCTTTACATCGCGTGCGCTGCGAAAACTATTGATGATAGAATTAAATATTGTACTACGACTTTGCAGAACACATCATTATTTACAAAAAGTGTCGCGACAGCGTATGTCAAACTATTATAGTTATGCCACAATATTTGTTATTTTATTTTTAAAATTTAATTAAAATGTCGCCGCTTGAGTCGTAATTTTTCAAATCGGTTTAGTAGTTTCGGAGCCTATTCAATGCAAACAAACAAACAATCAAATCTTTCCTCTTTAAATATAGGCAGACCACTTTTATCACTTAGGGCAGGTCTAGTAATATTCCTATGTCTATGGAGTCGACAGTTAGTAGGCAGTTCTCAGCGCCGTCAGCCGCTGTACGCTCCACACTCAGTGATGATTTTAGCTTCTTCGGCATGTTGAAATCGTCAGATTATATTATTTCTGTGATCCTTACATTATTTCCTTCAAAATAAAAAAAAAATTAACCGCGCTCGAGTAAATCCATGTGACGTTTTTTTTTTGCAACTTTGTGACTCGCTAATTTTCTTACGTCACGTTCAAATCGTCAGATTATTGAAATGTAAACTTTTCTGCATGTAATTAACTCACAATACCTTAATCTGACACGCTCGAGTAACTACGGGGATCGATTTTTTTTTTACTAATCTGATCGGTTGCCCTAGCCGGACCCACCAATATTATTGGTTCATAAATGGTGGTAGTCCATAACAGGGTCGGGAGGTATCTCCCCTTAGTTAATCTGACGCGCTTGAGTAAATCCCGAAATCCCTGCTTCGCCTCCCATACTATGAGTAATTGGGTACAGCCTAGCTGCTGCTGATCACGCATTAAAAATTAAGGCGATATACCACATCGTAATTCGGAATCGGGCCACTAACAATAACACTCCTTATGTAGATGGCGATAAAGTTTAAGTTCCCGTAACATTAGCCACCTGTTTTGATTTATGCAAGAAAAACCATCTCCAAAAAGTGTGTTTTATTTTATTTTGCAAAGTTCATGCAAAAGTTTTTAATTTACGATAATTGGGAACTAATATGCCACATTATACAATAAAACCATAACCAAGGTTTGTAAGTAGCAGACTTTGAACTTTATAGCAGTTTTTATAGGCTTGAAAATAACTCATTATTTCAAAGATTTGCTCTACTTGCAGTATTTAATTAAAGCATCTAAAATATTTCAGAGTGATCAATTTTCATACCAAAAACACGTGATTTTGTATTACTTCGTAGTGCATCGCCTTAATTTTAAAATGGATTTATTATTTTCCCTTGTGCAGTAAATAATTCCACACAAATCCTTTACAGATTAAATCTTAACTCGGTGTCAGGAATCATAACTGTAAAACTTCCCGGAGGCAATAGTTTCGACAGAGAACTGGTGTCCCGACACTATCTGACTGTTGAAGCGAGGGATGACTTAGGACAGGGCAACAGGAACACGGTACAGCTGGTGGTCAACATCGAGGATGTTAACGACAATCCTCCAGTTTTCCTGCTCAACAAGTATGAAACCAGACTCTTGGAAGGAGAGAAGGATTTCGAAAGTCCTCTTATTTTGGAAGCAAGAGATGCAGATTTAAATGGTAAATACATATTCTATTCTAAAGACAAAAATAAAATCATTACTGTATTGATATTTTATTATTTTACTTACTACATGAGAGTGTATTTATATTTTATCAGAAATGCATTTACTTTATTAGTAAAACCTTAGTTTTTTTTCAATAGGTACGAGAAATAGTAAAGTGGACTACTACATAGTAAACGGCGAATACAAAGATAATTTCACCATAGATGTCTATTCTGGAGTATTGAAACCGGTTGGTCCAATGGATTTTGAACAGTTACCGGGAGATAATAGCAATGTTCGCCCCATACAACTGACGGTAAGATATTTAATTTATCTGTACCACCTACTCATGAAGTGTGAAAAATATCATGATTAAACTTTACTTCGTAATTCTACCAATGAAGAAGTGAACACTAGCGATGTGTCGGTTCAGCTGGAATGGGCTCATGTGATCCGCTCCTTTGCGGGAAGCGGTTCCTACTCCCACTCCTTTTTCAAAGCGACTACTCCAAGAGAACCCTGTCGCAGAACTCGGGCTCGTTCCCAAACCCGAAACTCGGATGCCTCCACCGGCCGGCGGGCGTCCCCGTGTTCGCCGCGAGTACTGAGTAGTAGGAACTGGGAATCACCATCTTGCGTCCCCGACGCGCTCCACTCTCCACTCCACTCCCGAGTCGGGAGTCTCGGGTTCTCGGAACTGCGTGAACCGCAAGACACTCCCTGCGATCCGCGACCCGCCAACTATGACACTTCCCCTTAAGTCACGACACGTCGCGACTCGTGACCGGCGCTCAGCTCTCATTCGATCGCTGTCGGCTGATTGACATACATGTGCGTGACCGCTTGACGTAACACTATACTGCTCTCGCGGGCAGGGCTGGGCAAAATACATGCTTTGCTGTAATTAAAATACAAATTACAAAATACTTTTTCGCATGTATTTAAAATACGAAATACAAAATACTTTCAACTCGTGTAATTGAAATACAAAATACAAAATACAGTATTTTAACCATTTTTTTAATTCAAATACAAAATACAAATTACAAAATACAAAATACATTTGGTTTTGGTAGAACCTTTGGTTGCAATAAATTGTCATAAGTGCCCTTATCTAAGGGTGCGTTTCCATAGAAGCTAACATACCTCGAGAACAACAAAATTATTAACGACCGTCAATACGGATTCCGGCGGAACCGCTCGAGCGGTGATCTTCTCGCGTATCTTATGCATGTTTGGGGGTGGTGCCTGGCAGGTTTCGGTGAGACCCATACGGTTGCAATGGATATTTCCAAGACCTTTGACCGGGTTTGGCACCGAGGACTTTTCAACACACTGCCTTCTTACGGACTTCCCGCATCCCTGTGTTCTGTATCCGACTTTGTTTTTGTTGCACATCAACGACCTTTTGTCTTGTGCACCAATTCATTGTTACGCGGATGACAGCTTTTTGTTTGACATGCCCCCATAGGGCTTTGAAGCAAAGAATGGATGGTTACCTCGAGAGTGTTTTCTCTTGGGGTAAAAATATCTCGTTGAATTCAATTTTTCAAAGACCCAAACATGTCTGATTACGTCTAAAAGAGATCGAAATGAAAACCTAGTCTCCTTCAACGGAAGCAATCTTCCGAACAAACCCTCCGTTGATATGCATCGTGTAACTAGAGTTTCCAGATGTCTGGTTTTGGACCGGACAGTTCGGTTTTTTGGACGGCTGTACGGTCTAGAAAATTTTGGAAAACCGGACAATAGAATGAAAACCACACCTACAAAACTTTTAGTTGCTTGGGTATTGAACGCGGAAGATTACCTACGCTAGATGAACTAATTGAAATATGGTCACTGTCCCCATGGAAGCAGCAAACTCCTCCTGAAAATCTTTGTGAGGAACTGGAGTATTTTTCTTTCACTTGAAGGAAAATCCATTGATAACGTTGTGTAAGTTTTTCAACGATGAATCTGTTGAAAATGGTACAATGTGTGTAGTGTTGCCGTTTCCAATGCCTTCATAGAAAGGGTTTTTAGTGCAATGGGTTTTAGTGTATGGAATATGGACTGACGAAAGAAATCGACTATGTGTGAATACCGTAAAAAGCGAATTATGTGTTTTCTTCAATTTAAATGACAGTTGCACTGAATTTAAAGATACAATTTCAGGCAATAAACGATTATTAAAAGCAGTAACATCTAGTGCCACGTATGTTAAAAAGTGATTTTTGCTTACCAATACAATAATAAAAATAAGTTTTATTGTTTACTAAGTGTTTCATTGTGTTTGCCCTCAGTAATTTTCGGTAATTTTCTCTGTTTGATCTGGGGGCCTAGTCTCTATCTTTTTTTAACCTCAGTTAGCGCGTTAATTACGTCACAAACACGTATTTTGACAGAACCAAAATTAGCGTAACTGTCAAAATACGTGTTTATGACGTAATTAACGCGCTAACTGAGGTTAATAAAAGATAGAGACTAGGCTATCTGGCCAAAATCAATGGGGGACCTTTTGATTTTCTGACAAATTGTACCAAAAAAAATCAAAGGGGGGACACTTTGATAAAAAATGTTAGGTTTTTTTTATCTGGACTATCTGGCAACCCTAGGTGTAACTCTTAAGTGACCAGCTCAAATATGGGGGTTCCATCGAAGCCAGAGTAAAGTTAGCCTCCCAAAAACTATACAGGGCCCGTAGATACTTCAATAGTACACAAAACAAAACTAACCCTGTACAAATCACAGGTATGCCCCACAATTGAATTTGGAAGCCACCTCTGGTCTGGAGCTCCAAAATACCTGAAAAATACCCTCGACTCCGTGCAAAAACAGACGGATTGCAATCTTTAGAGCACAGGCGTCGGGTGGGAATGCTATCCTTGTTCTACCGGTATTACAATGGAAGATGCTCCGAGGAACTAGCGTCATTGATCCCTTCGGCACCTGTGCATAGTCGGGAAACACCCCAAACGCGTGCCCAACATATGTACACGGTTGACATTTATCACATGAGAACGGGTCGCTTCTTCGACTCGTTTTTGTGTTCAACAGCTCGGCTGTGGAACGATTTGCCGCTGCGTTTCCTCCTTCCTACAACATGGGTCTCTTCAATACCAATGTTCATTCCTTCCTCTCCTCACAAAGAACCTCCAAACAGCATCTCAGATGACATAGGCCCTGAGGAAAATAATTTCCCTCAGGGCCTCCTCTGTGTAGTTAATGTGTAAAAATTTACCAATATTATTGCTCAGAAGACACACCTTATCTCCACTCCACTTGTAAAGTTTTGTGGTAAAGGACCCAGGGGTTAGATTATGATTATTATCTATTATTATAAAAACTTGACATTTGTGTAGCGCAGATTTGTGTTATTTCACTTCAAGTGCGCTCTACTCACTCTACTGTAATTAACTTAAAAATAATCTAGTATTCAGTCAAATTATTCCTATAGTACTTGATCTAACAATGACACAAAAATTAACAATACAATGCAATTACAAGTTAGTATAATTTAACCACTGGAGCGCTTTTTGCCACAATATGGAAAATACCTCGGGTTGCTTTGCTGCCAATAGAGAAGTCCAGTCCATTTTTTTTATTTTTTTTTTATGAAAAATGACCTTCTAACTTAAATTACTGCATATTTTTTTTTTTTTTAGAGTTAGTTTTAATAGTTAAAATAATTTTCAAAGTTTTAATTTTTGGAGATCCCTCGAAAACACCCATATCTATGGTGAAATTTGTGACGTCATCTACTAAAATAACGATTCATATATTTTAGATTTTTATGTTGGTTTTCTTGAATCTCACATAGATTTGCGCGGCCATCTTGTTTATTATAACGCGTTGATTGGCTAATGGCTTATTTATTGCAAATGGCGAAATCAAATTCTTTGCAAAACAATGAATGACGTTGATGAATTTCACTCGCAGTTTTATGTTTTTGACGATAATTTTCGTTTAAATGATTAATTCACTGTGATATTAGTGTAATTCAGCATAAGTACCAATGCTGCCTTTACTTTTTTTCAGTTTTAGTCCTTAAATAATGTTTTGTTGGTGATTTAGTTTCGTTCGGTTTTTAGGTTACTGACATTGCATAATCAAAGGTTACTTCTCTATAATTTTTATGACTTTTCCGCGTGAATTTAATAAAACTTCCATAAAAGTAATATTATTTGATAATGTAAAAGCCTTATGCACATAGACATACAAATAACTAGACGAGAACTTACAGATGAGGGGTAAAAACCAACTATGGCGGGGCGAAGAGAGGAAAGAGACTTGTGATTCGCCAAGTCTTCTTCATTGTCTAAGTATGTGTTTCATAGACATACAGCGTCCGCGCGTAAAATGTACGACGAGAGCACGACATTGGTCCGGACACGCCCAGCCGGTTCCGAAAAATGGTTCCAATGGGAGGGGGAAATAACACGTTTATTAACACGTAAGGGCATGTCCATATATTTTGTACGTCCGTGCTTATGCATTTGTAAATAAATACAAATTCGAGAAATCAACGCATTAATTGCGTAAAACCGAGTCCAAGATGTCAGATTTTTTCAGTTATTTTTTCGGAATTATTATAATATTTTTTTATCCTTTTTAATTGTATGAACGAGATAAAAAGTGAAGTTACAGTTTTATTCCAAATTCATAAAGTAAGAGGACTGTATTTTTTAAATTTTGAATATTCCTAATTTTTTCGACCATTTAATAGAATATGTTTACAGTCGGCTGTTTTTTTTAAATTTTTTCATTTTGAAACTTAAAATACTGCATTTTTCAAATACAATCGTATATGTCAGATACAAAAATCTAAAAGGCAATTCTATTAACTTTCTATAAAGGTATATGCTTTTACGACATCTTCAAAAATAAGAAACATATAGAACATTCGCTTGTGTCATACCTAAATTCCCATATAAATGACGTACAGCATAAATAAACCAGTCATTACCGTGATTACTATCGTGACGTCACCACAGAGCATTACACAGCATACCAACCTGACGCTGTGTTTTAACAAGAATATTAAAAATGCACTTTTTAATATTTTTTTAAAAACTGTACGTATAATATTATTAAATAAAAGTTGTGTATTCAGAATCAGCGTTTATTGGTCTATATGAACATATTTTTTTAAAGCCATAATATTTTTCACTGGAGTTCCTTATTTCGGCAAATTTTCTCTTGTTCGTAAGTAATTGTAGAAGTTTAGGATTATATAATTTTTTTTTATAAATCCTACGAATATGTGATAATCGACAAAATATGGGTGAATTCATTGGATATATAGATCTATAATCAGTGTGTATGATTTCATATTAAAATTCGGAGGCATGATTTCTTTAATGTTGGTGGAAAATATTCAAAAGATTACCAAATAATCTCGAGCAATCGGAGAAAAAAGTTTTAAATTGCGCTGTCGTTTCAGTGGATAATATGATAGAAAACTTCATGTCTTGCAAACTCTAAATATTAACATATATTGCTCTGGATTGAAGTGTTTTTAGTCCATGTATTATCTACCTATATTAGTTTATTTTTCATTATCATTATTATGATCGCTAAATGTATTTGAAAATGTATTTTGTAGGCAAAAGTATTTGAAATACAAATTACAAAATACCTCAGCATCAGGTAATTGAAATACCAATTACAAAATACATTTTTAGGAAGTAATTCAAATACAAATACAAAATACGTATTTGTATTTCAATTACAAGTATTTCAAATACTGCCCAGCCCTGCTCGCGGGATTGTTTAGTAGGTATATTAGATTTTTTAATATTCGGCTAGACACGGAGTCGTTTTTAATTAGAGCGTGTTATCTTGGTATAATCAAAGGGTGAAGTCAGGGCCGTCTTAAACTAGGCTGGGGCCCTTGGGCACACGAGAATTTGGGGCCCTTTTGGAAAGTAAAAAAAGCGAATTATAATAACATTTTTTTTACTAAGTATGACCATTTATTATATATAAGTAATCAAATACAGTATGATATAATATGTCATTAATGATATTAGAATGCTGCTGGTTTTTGGGTTACGATTACGATAACCGTTTCTTTCGGGATTTCTGTTGAGCAAAATCTTCTATTATATCCTTAAAGCAAATTTTTTGAAGGATATCACTTTCTATGCACATAATTGACAAATTACTCAGTCGTTCTTGTAACATTGTTGTTCGCAATTCATTTTTTATTCTCTTAAGCTGCGAAAATGACCGCTCTCCACTACAATTGGTAACCATTAGGCGAAGGAATATTCTTGTAGCAATTTCTACGTTTGGATAAATTTCTTCCAATTTATCTGGTTTTATTAGGTTATGTAATTATGTAAGGTTGAGATATTTAAATCCGCTGATTGCTTTGCTATGTGTTTTAAATATTGGCTTAAATGAAAACATTCTGTTTTGAGCTCATCTGCATTAATGTCTTCATGATAAAATTCTGCAAATTTTTTGCATTTTTTGGTCAACTCACCAGATTCGATTGTTGTTAACTGACAAAGAAAACTAAATCGACCATCAATTTCTTGGTATGCTGCCGAGCGTTTTTTTAAATGTGTATTTAATGTGTCAATTATGGGAATGAAAGTAGAGCGCCGTTTTTGTGAAAAATCACCGCAAGGGCGCTGTACAATTTATTCATAATTCTTAGGTTCTATCTAATTTTAATATTTACAAATGGATACATAAACATACTTACCTGCAGGTCACTTCCGATAAACACTTTAATTAGAAAGTTTGTGCTTGGAGAAGATACGGCTTTGCTCGCGGAGGACATTATATTTAAAACACTGGACATTGCATGATTTTAAATTTGCTACCCCCATCACTATAAGTATTAAATTTTAAAAGATTAGTGGCAAAAGTGGAGTTGATAATATCAAAATATGTATTTTAAAAGACTGGAGAATTTAGGACTCTTTAGGGCTGGAGAATGTTACTAAAATGACCTTTAAAAACGCTTACAAATAGTTAGTTTTTACTTTATTTTTATTTATTTATTTTTTTATTATTATTATTATTTTTTTTTTTATTTATTTATTTATTTTTTTTCTTTTTTTTTTTCTTTTTCTCTACATTTTTAGGTTAGTTATTTACAGTGTCGCGGGCATTGAATGTGAAGGTGAAAGAATTTGAGTTTATGGATACGACTGTCTGAAAAGGTGGGTTTTAAGTTTAGCTCTAAATTCTGCCGAGTCTGTGATAGTTCTTAAGTCATATGGCAGTGCATTCCAGGCTTTAGGTCCCGACACTCCGAAAGCGCGCTCACCGAACTTAGTATCTGGTTTGCGCTTTGGTTCCTTTAACCTTCCAACAGCTGATGACGCTGCTGACCTTAGGGTTGACTGTCGAGAATTGGAATTTTCTGGAATACACAATTCCGATAAGTATGCCGGAGCCATTCCGTTAAGGGACTTAAATACCATCCAGCAGAGCTTGAACTGGATTCTTTCAGGACATTTGAGCCAGTGAAGATTTCTGAGATGCTCTGAAATATGGGAATATTTAGATACGCTGGTGATAAGTCTTGCCGCAGCGTTGAAAACGGATTGTAATTTGTTGATTTGATATTTTGGAAGACTTGCATATATTCCGTTGCAATAATCTAAACGTGAAACAACATACGAATTGACTAGTAATTTAGTCGCTTCTGTTGGTAGATTTCTCCTTACTGCTTTAATTTGCCTTAATTGAAAGAACCCCGTGCTTACGGTTCTGTTCACTCGAGTTTTAAGGGAAAAATCAGCGTCCAGATTGACACCCAGTAGTTTTATACACGTCTTTGGAGTGATGTCGCTTCCTGAAAAGATCATTCCATATTTCCGTTAGAAGAGCAGTCTCAAATGTTCCCATTTTTTTGCTAGGCTTTGGGCTTCCTTTCTAGTGTCTCCTGGTTGATTGATGTGGTTGATTGAACAAAAAAAAATGCTAAAAAAGTTAGATTCTTAAAAATGATCAGAAATAACTTGGATCTCAAGACAACGCGCCTTGTTTACAATTCTATTGTAACTCCGCGTTTAAATTATTATTCTAGTGTTTTATTCCTATGTAACGAAGCCCAAAATAATAAACTACTGGTTATACAAAATAGGGGGATGAGGATGATTTTAAAATACAATATGTTTACTAGAGTCAAAATTATGTTACAAAATCTAAATATGATGACGACAAAACAACATATAATGCATTTAACAATGATTTACAAACTTAAAAATAATATGCTACTAAATTATCTGAAGAGTAACATTGTGTTTCACGAAAATTTTCACAACTATCTTACGAGAAGACGCGGAGACTTTAGGCTTCCCAAAACTAAACTTTCGTGCACACAAAATAGCGCGTTTTATAAAGGACAAAAACTTTTTAACAGCCTGTCGAATGCCGTAAAGGAAACTTCAAGTCTTAGCACTTTTCGTAGGATGTGTGCATTATATGTGAAGAATGTTTTTTGATTTATAACAATCTTACCAATATTATTGTCACATAGTTATCTGTTTCCTCAAAATGTATTTTTATTTTTGTAATCTTTTTTTTCCTCTTAAAATGTATTTGTAAAAATGTAACTGTATCTTTAAATTGTATTTGTATATATATATTCTCTTACTAGATGTATGAAAAAAAATTTGCATACATCTAAATAAATATTCAAAAACAAACAAAACAAAATACATTCCCTGTGCTGTAAACTGTTCTCATGCTCTATCAATAAGTTACTTATATGCTTCCAATCTTTATATCCATTAGGAGAACTTAAATTGTGTTCAGTACCAGTAGTGGTATTAAATAGACGGCAGCAATAACTGTAAACAGATTTCTTTGCTGGTGAATAAAGGAGCCATTTTCTTTCTAAAGACTCACCATTCGTCAATTCACAAATAAAAATATTTTTTGTCAATTATCTGGTTTTCGTTTTACCATTTGAATCTGGAAAACTTGTAGAAGTTTCTGAGAAGTCACTATTTATATTTTGGAAAAACTCTGGCCCTTTTCGAATCCAAATATCACGGACTTCTTCCGGTAAAATGTCGTCACGGTAAGTACCAGGATCAGGAGACACAGATACATTCTCTAAGCTTGCAGATATTAATTCACAGTAGCTTGAAGTCGATGGTTCAGCATCTAATGTGTGTTTGTCATTTTCGTCACACGTAACCTCTTTTTCCTGGTGACATTCAGAGGTACTTTTGTCTTGCAGTGATGAGAATGAATAATCCATCGGCTTATTTGTTTCTTTAACCGTAAAAACGAAGTGAGCTTTGGAAGTTTTTCCGTTATTTCTTTTTGAGCTATAACATTTTTCTTTTTTGTGAACTACGTTAGTATGTTACTTTCGACATAATGAAATAATGTTTAAACGAACAAATCAAAACTTCTGTTTATCTTACTCAATTTTAAACATCAAACGAAACAAAATAACGGCACTCACTCCTATCAGACTGAAAGTTTAATCTGTCATGGGTCGGGCCCTAGGGGGCCCCCTTCCCTTCCCCTAACAAAGACCACTTTGAATTGAATGTTTTGTTTATATGATTGCTTTGAATCATATATTTTATTGACCGAAACACATTCCTAGAACAATAAACTATGTACCAAAACAACATTACTTGCGTTAATTTGATAAATTGATAGGTTTTACGATGTTTTCGTCAAGTATCACGCATCAGATTTGCATCACGGCCACGGACGTACAAAATATTCATATGTCTGTGATCACGCCGATCACGGCAAATTTGAAATTTCGATTCCAACGATACATTATTTAAAATTATTCTGGTGTTGCCAGGTGAATGAAACTAGTGGCTATATCATCAATGATGTTGGTGCAAGCGATTCTGACTTTGTTTTTCATGCAAATTCTGTACACAGAAGGGTCAAAATCGCATTCAAAAATATTTTTTTCGCACACACCGCACGCATTTTCGCGTTTTGCGAGAGAAATTGTCGGTCCTTCGGGGCCCCCTAAGAATGGGGGCCCTGGGCACGGGCCCCGTGTGCCCTTATGGTGAAGACGGTATTGGGTGAAGTGCATTATAAAATAATAGTTTATAATAAAGCATCACAGCTTACAGCTAATGTACTTATTTAAATTCTCAATAAAAGCCCGTGCAATGTACCTACATCGCACGGGTGACGGTCCGAGCGCTCATGCGAGTCTTGTCCGGCTCCGGGGTTCTGAGTTCTCGTGCGGGTTCTACGAGTAGGTCCTGGCTCCGAGTTCTTTGAACCCGTGCGTCCCGGTTCGGTGCGCCGCAACAACACCCAGTGCTCAGTCCACACCTAAGAACTCGGACCCGGGACCTGCTCCTAGAACTCATGTACTTTTAAAAGGAAGCAAGTCTCAGAGGCTTCCGGCAAAATGCAGAACTTACCCACCTCTAGTGAACACTACTAATGATGAAGTGATAAGTAAAATTTTAAGTAATCCTCGACACAAAAAAGAGCTGATGACCTTGAAACACCTGAACAGATTTTCATGAATTTTAGCTAAAAACCATCTCGATCATGTCAGCTTTCAAACAACAAAAAAATGCATCATAGTCGGTCCATTCGTTTAGGAGCTACGTTGCCACAGACTCCTTATGTCGGGGGTTAAAAAATATTGTTATTAAACTTTACCATGTAATTCTACTAATGAAGAAGTGAAAAATATCATGATTAAACTTTATTTTTGTAATTCTACAAATGAATAAGTGAAAAATATCATGATTAGACCATACTTTGTAATTCTTCTTTGTTAAACCACAAACTTTTGATTTTTTAAGGTTCGTGCAAGAGATTTCGGTGTCCCACCATTGTCTGCAGAAGTTCCAGTCACAATATATGTTCAGGATGTGAATGATCACTCTCCCATGTTTCAACAAATGATCTACAAGAGGTCCATACCTGAGGACATGCCAGGAGGTACTCCGATTTTAGAGGTACATTGAGTTAACCTAAACTAATCACTTATTTTCATTTAATATTCTCTTTAACCCAACCCTATGCACACGATTGTATCAACAGTCAATATGGAAAGAAATCAGCATTGATACTCGTTATTGAAAAACCTTTTAAGAGGAACGGCTGTGCGGCCCTTTTCATACAAAACTTAAATTTAGATTTCAGGTCAAAATATTTGACCAACCTTGATTCTCTTTTTAATCAAAAGATGCAGCAAATATCTGGTATGGATATTTTATTTAGTGCTACTTTATTTAGTTGTACTATATTAGTGTAGGGAGTGTGGCGAACCCATCGCTCAGGGAGTGGAAAAACACCTTCAATAGCCATCCCAAGCCAAGGTGTGAGCTACCGTGCTCAGGCTGAATGTCCTGGGGAACAGTGTCACCAACAGTGCCTCCGAGAAACAAGGTCGCATCTCGGAGTATTTAGACCTTACTCCAGCACTCGGTGCTCTGCTGGAGTAGACCTTCTATTTCCCTAGTAACTCATGGGACAAAAAAAAAATTGGACCATTCGAAAACTAGGGGCCTTTTGAGAACCTAGGAGTCCTGAGGCCACCTCCGTGGACTTCCTTCCTGGGGCCTGTAGGTGGAACCAAAAGGAGAAGCCGTGGAGATGAGAGCTGAGGCCACCTCCATGAACTCTTCCCTTGTGGGGCCTTCAGGGAACCAAGGGGAAGGGCACTCTTCCAGCGTGGGACCTTCGAGGAACCAAGGAGGAGTGAGGTGGAAAGATGATGTCCTCTTCCCATGTGGGGCCTTTAGGGAACCACGTAGGAGTGAGGAGGAGAAATGAGACCATCTCTGTGAACTCTTCCCTTTTAGGGGCCTTTGTGGAAACAAGGAGGAGTGAAGAGGAGAGATGAAGTCCTCTTCCCTTTTGGGACCTTTGTGGAACCAAGGAGGAATAAAGAGGATAGATGAAGTCCTCTTCCCTCTTGGGGCCCTCGGGGTGGACTCTTCCCTTGTGGGGCCTTCAGGGAACCAAGGACGAGTGAAGAGGGGAAATAAGACCACACATTGTCGAACCAGAAGATATAGCTTAATTTCCAATAACAACTCTGGTGAACTTTATTAAAGGGACTGAGTTGTTGTTAAAGGATTGAGGTAAAATGGGAGATAGCACAATGGGCCTATGGCCTAAGTGCTCACGGGAACTAATCGTAAACCATCTCCGCCAAGAATAAAAATAAAAATAGTTGTGTTATTATATAGGCCATTAAATAATCATTTTTTTCATTATTTTAAAGATTTTAGAGTAACTTTGAAATTTTTTTTGTGAGTTAACGGTAATTATTAAAAAATAACAAATAATAACCTATCACGTAATTTAAAGATATGTAAATTTAAAAAATAAAACTTTGTAAAAAAAAACTTTTTATGTAAATTTTTTATATGACAAATACTTATTCCAACTAGCGATTTGTATTATCAGCTGGAGTGGGCTCTTAAACTACTACTCTTACTCTCTTTTCAAATTGACTACTCCCAAAGAACTCAGTCCAGTATTGTAGCCGGAACTCGGCGGGTCGAGCCACAGTCCCACTCGTCAAACCTGTGCATCTCTGTCTGAGTCACACGCGCAAGTCGGGAGTATGTCGCGTGTTAGAGTTCTTTTGCGGGATCTGGCTCCGAGGTCCGGCTAGGGTGGAACCCGAGCGTCTCGGTTCGAGCCATTCGCGAGTCGAGAGTAGGTCATGCGTTTGAGTTCTTTTGCGGGCTCCGGCTCCGAAGTCCGGCTAGGGTGGAACCCAAGCCATTCGCGAGTCGGGAGCAGGTTGCGCATTCGAATTCTTTTGCGCGCTCGGGCTCTGAGGTGCGAACCTGTGCGTCTCGGTCCGAGCCATTCGCCAGTCGGGAGTGGCTCCCGGGACCTGCTCCAAGAACTCAAGTACTTTTAAAAGGAAGCACGTCTCGGAGGCCTCCGGCAAAATGCAGAACTTATCCATCTCTAATTCCAACATAAATCGGTCTTAACCTTTTGATTGTTTTGAAAAAAATGGTTATTCAGTTTGGTCAAGTTCTTTGGCCTCAAATCCAAATTTAAGTTTTGTATGAAAAAGGCGGCACAGCTATTCCTCTTAACCCGGCCAAAAGATTAAATATAAACTAATTGTGTATATTTGTTTGAATTGATCAGGTGAAAGCATTTGACAGTGATGGATCAGCACCCAACAACCAGGTGGTGTACAGGATACAGAAGGGAGCGGGAGATAAGTTTGTCATTGGCTCAGAGAGCGGAATCATCTCTGTGGCTCCAGGCTCCACCTTGGATCCTGATAGAACTGATCCCAAGAGCAACAAATACGGACTCACTGTGGTAGGTCTCTGAATACATACTTGGAAAGATAGATCATCTGATCTTGATGGATCAAGTACATTGATTAATTATTATTATTGATTAATCAAGACCGGTCAGCTGCTGAGTTGACATCGCGTTTAGGTCCCACCCAGACGTCGTGTGTTCCATTCCTTGGCTAGCTAAGTCACAAGCAAAAAATTTCGCTTACTGTGGTGGTAGTATGTGATTTTCGAATATTGTCAGGTTATTTGTAACCCAGGAATGATTGTCTTTAAAAAAAAAATTAAAATGCTGTCACAAATCTTTAGACATTCACATTATTGACAAAATTATTGCATTGGGAGCAGTATGATATGCGCCAAACTTTAAAACTGACCTGATGTTGATACAGAAATCGTCATAATAGGCGAGTTTTAGGTCCGAAAGGTGACATGCTACGCGGGAGGGGAGAGAGGTGATCCCATCTCCCCGCCTATGCTTTTCTTTGTTGCACATATGTATTACGTATCAATCGTAAAGTCAACGCAATAAAATCAAAGGAGTTTTATATGACAATCTTATAATAAAACTGAAATTGGTGATTTTGGTAAATATACAGAAAAGTGGAACACGGATAATTTGACGTCTTTTCTACTAACTTTATAACTCTCACATCAATAACAACAATGGCCGCCGAGTGAACAATCGACTCTAATTTTAATGAAATAACTATTAAAGTGCATTATTTTCCATTTCCTAAAACTGAAATACAGTACAATCTCACTAATCCGGCACTATTAAAAACCAGAGGGTGCCGGATTATTGAAATATTCGGATTAATGGATTAAAGAGAAAAAAATCATAATAAATAAAATTAATTACACTCAAATCATAATCTCAAATGCTTCGACATCCTACGTGAAAAAACACATTTCAAAGGTGATAGCTAATAAATAAATACCTTTATATGCATTTGAAAAAGGCACAAAAAGCTAAAAGTCCGCCTTTTCGGTTTTGATAGCGTTTGTAAGTCACAGATAATTCAAAATACAAACAGTGTAGTGTTACCACATGAATGAAATCTTTGAAGCCACCAAGACATCAAGCGATTGTGACCTTGTCTTTCATACAGTTTCTTTAAACATAAAGGTCAAAATTGCATTCCATTTTTTTTTTTTTAAATATGGGCCGCGGCCACCGGGTGACGAAACGGCACGGATCGAGGGAAGCGCGGGCGGAGGGTGCCGGATTATTGGACGTTTCGGTCTATTGAAGTGCCGGATTAGTGAGATTGTACTACTTACTTCTCATTATGTACATATTAGCTGACTAATAAAAGTGTTTTTTTAAGTGTGTGTAAACCGTTTCCCATCTTCCGTATATTTATCGTGATTTTTATTTAACCTCTCAGAAATAGACGTTTTGTTTATTATGTTTTTAATAGTGCTGATGACATGAAAATATTCAAAGTGGTGCATTCTCTCTCTGACTGTGAAGCGTTACAAAGTGACCTAGATAGGCTTTGCAAGTATTGCAAAGTTAACTGTTTAGATATCAATATTTCCAAATGTCACACTATGACATTCACCAGAAATAAACATATAATTGAGTACTCTTATTCACTCCACAATGAACCGGTCATCTCTAAAAAGGAATGTAAAGATCTTGGCATTTACCCTGATAGCAAACTTATATTTAGTAAGCATATCGACTCAATCGTTAACAGGTCATATAAAATGCTTGGTTTTGTTCTCCGTGTCAGTAAAGTATTCAGTAACCCGCGTACAGTAGTAATGTTATATTTTGCATTAGTCAGAAGTACACTGGAATATGCCTCACCAATTTGGAACCCGCAGTACAAACTGTATATTGATAGCATAGAAAATATTCAACACAAATTTATAAAATATCTTGCCTTCAAATTCAACAATAACTTTGGATGCACATTTCAAACTTTGCAACAAAGGAGAACAATAGCTGATGTAACATTTATACACAGAATTTTAAATAATAACATCAACTGTACCGAACTTCTTTCCCTAATTAATTTTAACATACCCTTAAGACGTACACGCCATACAGAATTATTCCACATGCTTAATTATAAAACAAATGCAGCAACTAATTCGCCAATTAACCGTGCTCTTCATATGTTAAATAATGTTTGTCTAAATTCTAATATCGACATTTTCTCCGATTCACTTCCCAAATTTAAAAAGAGCATCATGTCAGTAATGTAAATTGTTCAAGGCGCATAAATACATACATACATCACCACTTCTCACATCCACAAACATACTCACACACACACCCCCTCCCACAACGCACATCACCCGGTAAAAATTTAATATAAACAAGATACTTCAATGAAACATATCATAGGTACCTAACTTGAAATACACTTATTAACCGTAAACTTTTTTCACCAATGTAAATAATGTACTGTTTGTTTCTGTTAATAAATAAATAAATAAATGTGTCCCTTAGAAAACTGTCAAAACGTGATAATATTTGTGTTATTTACGATTTTTACTAAAAGCTTCATAAATCACGTTTTGGGAAACGTAGCCTCATTCTAAAAACTGTTTTGAAAAGGTTATGAAATAAACTTTCGAATTGTATTATTACAAATAAATAATAACATTTGTAAATATTAAAATTTAGAATGCAAACATAAAAACATTGTAAAAATGACCCACGTGATGTTTTATGTGAAAACGGTACTAAAATCACAGATTATGTAAAAAAAAATACTTATTCTATCGTACAAATGTATAATAAACAATTTTGTCACCTCACTTTTTTACCATTTCATACAAAAATATTTTAATAAAAAACTAACAATGTCTTGAACAAATGACAATCAAACAAGATGGAGGTTCCATTCGGCTCAGATAATTAATTTCTATGTTCCATAGATATTTTTGAATACAGACGCGTAGCGTTGTTTATTATCGATATTGAGTTTTTTATTTCATGGTAATCCGTACACTAGTGATGGAAATAAATCAATTTTTGTATAATCTCACGCGTTGACGTCAAAAGACGCTCTAATGTCTTGACCGCTATTATTATATTTGCGTCTTTTGACGCTCTAATGTTCCGAGTGGTTAAAGGCATTGGTGATGTTGTGAAATTTAATACCTTAAAATGCCCAAAGGAAAGGTTTTATGCTGTCGAACTCGAAAAACGATTTACAAAGTGCATTATTAAATGAAGAAGGAGTCTGAGCAACGTGTTAAATCCCTTAAACCTTGCCTTTTATAAAAAATTTCCTTAACAAATTGATATGAAAAAAAAATACTTATGTTATTTGCTCTGCGAAAATCTTAGTGTTAATTGTACCTGCACGAGAATGGATCGTATTAACTTCAATGGTACCTACATCAAACAGTGTGCACGTCAAATTTCACTCTGCAAAAATTATCTAAATTCAACGTTTTTAAATCGTATTATTCAAAAAGATATTGATTTTTGTATAACTGTGCAACAGTAGTGAACTATCTACCACTTTAAACATTTGAAACGGTCAAGAATTACTAATCTGAAGTGATTTAAAAACTGTGAAGTAATTTGTGGGAATATTGTCGCATCTAAGTACCAACTGTAAACTGCAACTGACAGTTGATAGCAATATTACCTTTAATATAGCGATATTACCTCGCTCCCGATACCTACCAGATTGGTCTAGTGGTAAGCGTCGCGGACATTGACCGTCTGAGCCATAGGTCCGTAGGAACGAGGTTCGATCCTCACTAAAACCAACTTTTTTTTTAAAATTAGTAGAAGCGCAAGACTTACCCTCAGACTATATTATAACACCATCTATTGCAGAACATCAAAAACATTAATATGAATAAATAAAAGAGAGCCACAAAAAAAGCAGCATCTAGCGAATCTGAAGAAGACTATAATACAAATAAGATGTTAAAATTCCTGGAAAAAAAATTCGAAGATTTATCGGAACAATTAATGAAATCTTTCAGAGAACAGATCAAGAATGAACTCAGAGAACTTACAAAATCAGTTGAATTCTGTAGTAACAAAATTGATGAATTCGAAGAAAAAAATAAAAACAAAGACATATTGATTAAACAGCTGCAATCGGAAAACAAGGAAATAAAAATGCAAATTAACAAACTAGAACAACTTCACAAACAAAATAACATCGAAATACAGGGAGTCCCATTTAAAGATAATGAAAACATAACAAAAATAGTGAATAACATAATGGAAACTATTAAAGGCGAAACAGAATCTTCAAAAATAACCAATATTTACCGAATCAAAAATAGAAATCCTTTAAACAAATACCCAGCCATTGTTGTATCATTTCAAAATAAAGAAATCAGAGACCAAATCATCGACAAAAAAATAAAATACGGTTTTTTGTCCACAAAAAACTTTAACTTTCCAGAAGATAACAAAGTATACATTAATGAACAACTGACACCACAAAATAAACACCTACTGTTCCTGGCAAAATCATCAAGACTTGGTTACAAATTTATTTGGGCTAAAAATGGACACATTATGATGAGAAAAGATGAATTAGCCCCAATCATCCAAATAAGACAGCCGGCAGACATTCCTGAAGAATAGAGGATCAAGTAACCACATTGCATGTGTAAATTTTTTCTTTCAACATGTCAGACGAAAATTTTTTGTATGAAAATTATATTTGTAATGATACTAATGAACTAAATAATCACTTTAAACTTTTCAGTTCTTAATATGAACATACGTAGCTTAAGAAAACATTTTGATGAACTCTGTGTACTTCTCGAAAGTCTAGATTTTTCTCCGAGTATTGTTATTTTAACAGAAACACAGATGAAAGAGGTAATCCCCTATAACCTTCCAGGATATGTCACCATTTCATCTGAATGCAAACATACTGGGCACGATGGTATCACCGTATTTGTGAAAAATTGTCTTAAGAAAACTACCTTCAAAATTTTAGATTTTAAAACAGCTAATGCAATTGAAGTAACATTCAAGCACAATAACTGTAATTATCTGATATTAGCTATATATAGATCTCCTTCCTTAAATGAATCACTTTTCACTAACGAGCTAAATTCATTTTTTAAAACGGCTAACAGAAAAAATTTCAATTTTTCAATATTATCTGGAGATATCAATATAAACATTAATGAAAATAACAAAAGAACAAACTGTATAAATGAATACTTAGATTGTTTATCATATGCAGGATATCAGTCATACATAAACTCTCCAACAAGAGAAAATTTGAATAACTCCACGACTCTAGATCATATATTTGTAAAAACACACAAACACGTCAAAACTACATCTTCAACTCTACATACAAACATTACTGACCACTACCCAACATTTTATGGACACAACCTCTTAACCACTAATTTAAAAGAAAACTCTGGTAATCTAGAAAAAAATAATATTAACTACGACACATTAAACAATCTACTCCATTCAGAAAAATGGGACAATGTACGATCGACAGCTAACCCACATTCAGCATTAGAATTGTTTTATAAAACTCTACAAGATTATATATCGAAAAGCACATACAAAATTGTTATTAATAAGCGAAAATATAAAAAAATCAAACCTTGGATTACTGTAGGACTAATAGTCTCCATTAAACACAGAGATAAACTTTACAGAGAAATGTTAAATTATGAAAAAACCTGTCTAAAAAATAACGTAAGAATAATGTCTTTTATGAAAACAAAGTATTTGATGTATAGAAACTTACTAAATAGGTTAATAAGAAGTTGTAAAAAGAAATACTATTGTGAACAAATTGATAACGCAAAAAATGATACCAAAAAAACATGGAATATTATTAATGAAATAATGAACAAAAAAAAAATGGCATCAACTGATGTGAAAGAGATTAAAATAAATAACAATAGTATAACTGACAAATCGGCCATTGCAGAAAACTTTAACAACTTCTTCACAAATGTAGTAGATCAAGTACTTGAATCTTCTAGTAAAATTGATAGTACAACACCCGTAGACTCATCTTTGCATTTACTCTCAACTTACGATTCAATAAATTCCTTAGAATATTTTTCACCTATCACGATAAACGAAATTGTAAAACACATTGATAGTCTAAAGTCAACAAATTCTACAGGAATTGATGGTTTATCGGGTAACACACTAAAAAAAATAAAACATAATATTTTAATTCCATTGCTACATATTTTTAATATATCACTAAAAGAGGGACATTTCCCTGAACAATTTAAAATCTCCACCATCATTCCAATTCACAAATCAGGAGAAACGCACATATTAGACAATTACCGACCTATTTCCTTAGTTTCAAACCTCTCAAAAATATTTGAAAAATGTATCAAAAATAGAGTAATGAATCACCTAGAACAAAACAAAATTCTGTCCCAAAATCAATATGGTTTCAGAAGTAACCTAAGCACTGAAGATGCAATATTCGATTTGACAAAAAAATTGTACACATCTGTTGATAAAAATAAAAAATGCCTAGCTTTATTTTTAGATTTAAGAAAAGCTTTTGATACGGTTAACCACAATATACTTATAAAAAAAATTAATCAAATAGGTTTCAAAAAAGATACACTAAAAATTCTCACAAACTATCTCAAAGACAGAAAACAAAAAACAAAAATAGGGAATTTTTATAGTACTGAAACGAGGATAAAAAATGGAGTACCACAGGGTACTGTGCTTGGCCCAATCCTGTTTTTAATATATATAAATGATTTATGTAATCTTGTAATCCCTGGTGATATTGTATCTTATGCTGATGATACAGTAATAATTGTAAACGGAAAATCCTGGCTTGAAACTTATTTAAATGCATCAAAATGTATTGCACATGTCTCATCATGGCTAAATAGTAATAGACTCTTCCTAAACAACAATAAAACATTTTACCTACCTTTTTATAAAAACAGTAAAAACAAACCCCCCAATAACCTTAAAATTAGAATTCATAATACTAACTGTAATCAAGTAATATGCTCATCTTGCCCTGAAATTGTAAAAGTTGAAAAGATAAAATATTTGGGTATATGTATTGATACAAATTTAAATTGGCATTCACAAATAAATAATACCGTTTCTAAATTGAGATATCTTACATACATATTTTACAGACTCAAAGAAGTATTGAATATTGACAAATTGAAAATGATTTATTATTCTATGGTGCAATCTTCACTCATGTATGGAATAATAGGATGGGGTGGTGCCCTTGATACTTTTATAAAACCTTTACAAACAACTCAAAATTATATTATCAAAGTTATGTATAATAGAATAAAAACATTTTCGACAGATGCTTTATACAAAGAATCTAAACTATTCAGTCTCCGTAAACTATTTATACTGCAAACTATGAAATATATCTTTAAAAACGTAAACAAATTCGAAAAAAATGTAAACAGAATCAACATTAGAAATAATAATGTATTCTATACCCCCCAAACACACACAAAACAAATGCAAACTCACAGTAGTTTTATTGGACCTCGTACCTTCAATAGTTTACCAAAACATATTCAAGTTGCAACAAAACTTCCGCATTTCGTAAAAGAGTTAAAATTATGGCTAAACCATACAGATGTAAAAACTCTATTTATTTAGTTTTATTTCACTTTATGTTTCTAAAAACTCTATTTATTTAGTTTTATATCACTTTTCTCACAAACTTTACACCTATTATTACAATGTATATCATTAATTACACTTACACTTATTTAACCGTACACTATTGTATACACTTTTTGTACAAAATGTTTTAAACAATTTTTGTTTTTGCTTTATATACCCCTGTTTGTTTTTTTCTAGGTACTAAAAAAAAAAACTTTTTTTAAATATATTACCCACGCACAGGCTGCGCCTTAGTGGGTTCCCACATTATTGTTATGATTTTCAAATATGTAAATATAAATTGTAAAATATGGGAAAAATAAAGGAATTTAAAAAAAAAAAAAAAAACTTCAGGTCAGCTTAAAAGTGTGGTACGCATTATGTACATGGTTTTAATTTTACTGAAGCTAATTTTGTCTACCTAGATTCTTGTTTTTATATATTATTGTGCAAAAGATTTTTGCGCATCGGTGCCATATACAAACATTGATTTTAGCAGAATCTACCTACAAAATGAAGAATATCATCAGTTGGAGGGGTCCCAGAAGCTGCTAAGGGTTGACTACAACTGACTAAGATGATATGGGAATACATAATTGTTTTTAAAATTGCATTACACAGCAAAAGATTACGCTGTTCGGTTGCAGCCAATAATTTTTTAAAGCATTGGTTCAAGAATATTCCATGACGATGCATTTTTTTTTAATTTCGTTAACTGGAAAGCTATTCTGGTTTGCTCCACTTGAATCCAAGCACTGTGTAAAATAGATTGATAAATTGTACACTAATGGTAGTTCTAAGTATGAATGAATGACTAATTGAAGTGAAAACTTCTTTATCATAGTTGTGATTTGAAACCCGATGAAACGAAAAAGCACATATATATTTAGGAACTAGCTTGCGAGCCTAGAGAATGAGATAGTATAATCGGTCTCCTCTTTGTGCTGTGCTTCATAGCCTCCCCACTCTTTTCTAATTTAATTTTCTGAAGGTTTCACTTCTACCGCGTGTGAATTACACACTCTGTTTTTTTCTTATAAGTTTTTGCTTGTGAGATAATATTGAATCTTTTTTAGATTGCATTCGATGGGGGTATCGGTGATCAACAACTGAACGCAGCCGTGCTTGTCAATATTTCAATCGTCGATGTTAACAATAAACCGCCGATATTTGTGGATCCAGGAACCATAACTGTCAAGGAAAATACACAGGTTAGTTCAATGTATAAATCAAAAGCAATAAATTATAATACCAAATTTATAAGTACAGTGATTCCGCTTAATTGGTACACCGGTTTTCGGGATAGCGGGAAAAAAAATTTGGGACACGTTTAATTGGGACACATTTAATTGGGACATGTTAAATTGGGACAAATTCCCATTTGAAGTCGATGCGAAATGTGTCTCGGTTAACAAATTTGAGCGCGTGAAGTTTGCAGTGCGGAGGAGGAGAAAGAATGAGCCACGCTACGGAAGTTCTGAATTTATTTGGTAGACTTTGCCCACGCCCACTGTCCGCAGACATTCGTCAACTTAAGTTGTTTGCAGCACACGGCCACGGGTGTGAGAAGTGATTTTTTGGGTTGCTGTTGAATATGTAATTGTTTATTTAATTTTTTTGTTTCATACACCTATCATTGATTTTATTTTATCTTTTCATATTTACAAACATGTACTTTGTAGTTACTTATTATTATTTTTTTTATTTTGGTAAAGTAAAAAAATGCATTTGAGAGAACTCGAATAAATGTAATGTGTATACTTATAAAAAAGCTCAACACATACTAATAATATTTTTTTACCTACCTTAAACTTTGCTTATTCGGGACAGCCGCTTATTTGGGGCAACATGTTTAGGCCGAAAAAAATTTAAGCAGAATCGACTGTACATAATACATTATGTAGTAGAAACTAACTATATATATACATTCAGTCTTCCATTCTCATTTCATATAAAAAATTGTCATCCATAACAGCTTTTTTGCTGGCGTGTTAATAATTTAGTGATTTTATTTTTTATGGCTAGGTTGGAACGTTTGTCTTCCGAGCTGTTGGTAATGATCCCGATGATATGCCGGTTCTCCGGTACCATCTGGATCCGGAGAACAGTGTGGCCAAGAACGAGGAAGGAACCGTGGTGAAGACAACTGAATATGACTATATGGCTCCCTGGGACTTGAACCCTCTGGACGGAATGCTCCGGGTGATTCGTTTGCTTGACCGGGAAAAGGTTGAAGTTATTCGGTTGGGCTTAATCGTTGAAGATATTGCTGCAGTAACGGGAGGGCCGAAACAAACTGCTTCTGGTAAGAAATTAGCCTGAAATTCTGTATTAAATATGGAAAATACCTTTAACGTATATGTATGTAACCCTACAGCTACAAAATGTACGACATGTTGTTGTTGTTTTGTTTTGTTTACTGAAGTCTTTTGAAATGTTTGCTCTCTGTTTGAACCTACACTCTTTATAATCGCGGTGTGGTCAGCGCGTTAAGTCAAAGTTGTGAAAACTTCACTCATTACCACGGCGTACCGGGGTCCGGCCGGCTTAAC
Source organism: Limnephilus lunatus (assembly GCA_917563855.2). Classification (NCBI taxonomy): domain Eukaryota; kingdom Metazoa; phylum Arthropoda; class Insecta; order Trichoptera; family Limnephilidae; genus Limnephilus; species Limnephilus lunatus. Next base: position 35,762,733 of record OU830594.1, read on the forward strand.
TATACCAATGCTGAACCGGTGCATAAGAATCTAATAAGTAACCTAGTACATACATACTTTTTTAATTTCATAATTTCTCTTTACAGCTACTCTGACTATTGTAATCGAGGATGAAAATGATAACAATCCTAAATTCAGAAGGCCTTTCTACAAGAAATCTATCACGGAAAACACAAAGAATGGTGCAACCATCGCTAACATTATAGCAGATGATGTTGATAAAAATAGATCCATCACATACTCCTTGGAAGGTACATATAATTAATTTTACAATAAAAACATATACATTTTTTATAAACCACTTTTATTTACTTCACACTTTACCGGTTTCGGAAGCACCCTTCTTTCGTCAGGAGAATATAAGAACAGGAGAATTTAAAAAAAAAAAAATTATATGAATACCGCACAAGAGTCCCAACTGCTCCCGTCTGAAGCCAGTGAGACTATGGCATCCCCAATTGGGGTAGTGGGGAGGGGAAGGAGATAGGGAAGAGGAAGGTGGGGAAGTACCTGGCTATTCAGATCTGGTCACCAAACACAGCTAATGCCATTTCAAGCAACGTTTCAATTCTGAATGGTGGTCTTACACCAGGGCGATACTGAGAGTATCTTCCACTCTGGAACGTGCCGCAAATATACTATATATCATTTTAAATTAATAAATTGTGAAATAACACAAATTAATCAAATAAAATTTATTTGCCACGCCGGGATTCGATCCCGCGACCTTCGGTGTGCGAGTCAAGCGCCTTACCGCTGCACTACGCCGGCCGTCAGTATATATCAGTATATATTCAGGTGATTTTTCACAAAAACGGCGCTCTACAAATTGTCCAATTATTATTATTATTATTATAAGGTTCTTATGTTCTCCTGACGAAGGAAGGGTGCTTCCGAAACCGGTAGAGTGTGAATTAAATAAATGTGGTTTTTAACGAAATTTAGGTGTTTTTTATTATAAATTATGGCAGGCCACAAAGTTAATGCTTTTTACAAATATGAAATATATAATTAATATTATTAATTCCTCATTATGTATAACAATTAAAATATGATTCAGATTATATTCATTGGCCCATTTTGAATTAATGAATATTGTCTTGCAGTTAAAAGCTCTGTTATAATCTCTCTTTCTTATTACATGTATTTATGAATATAGTCTTGTTTGAATTAATGAATACAAGGTGTCCGGGGGTAAAGTGCGTTAACTTCGGGAGGTGATTCTACATGATATTGTAAGTAAAAAAAAACAAATAACTTTTTTCGAAATTCCAACTTTTAAGGGTAGTTTTGTGGTAAAAAGATAAATTTAGACCAGCGAAATTTTCCGCTGTTACGATACGGGCCAAGTACAACCATGCAACATTGCCATAATCGTGCCTGGCAGGCTCTCAGCAAGTAAGATCGTACCTCACACTAAGGATTTTTAATAGGTATGTCTTTTTTTATAGGCAAAAAAATGTTGGAATTTGTTAATCTTTTTTACTTCTACCATCATGTAGAATCACCTCCCGAAGTTAATGCACTTTACCCCCGGACACCCTGTATAGTCTTGCAGCTAAGAGCTCTATTATTATCTCTCTTTCTTATTACATGTATTTATGAATATAATCTTGCAGCTAAGAGCTCTGTTATTATCTCTCTTTCTTATTACATGTATTTATGAATATAATCTTGCAGCTAAGAGCTCTGTTATTATCTCTCTTTCTTATTACATGTATTTATGAATATAATCTTGCAGCTAAGAGCTCTGTTATTATCTCTCTTTCTTATTACATTTATTTATGAATATAATCTTGCAGCTAAGAGCTCTGTTATTATCTGTCTTTCTTTTTACGTGTATCTATGAATATATGTAGTCTTGTTTGAATTGATGAATATAGTCTTGCAGCTAAGAGCTCTTTTATAATCTCTCTTTCTTATTACATGTATTTATGAACATACCTAGTCTTGTTTGAATTAATGAATACAGTCTTGCAGCTAAGAGCTCTGTTATTGTCTCTCTTTCAAAAACTAACTAACTAACCATCACGCCGTTTCCCCGCAGGGGTAGGCAGAGAGGACAGACCGCCAAACAACTCGGTCTTGGCACACACTCTTTGCCTCACTCACATTCATACATCGTCTCATACATTCTCTTCTATTATTCTGACTTTTGACATGGCCCGACTCAAGTATCTGATTCACTTGATCGTGCCATGTCTTCCTCGGACGTCCCCGACTTCTTCTACCATTCACATTTGCGTCGTATATTCTTCTTACACTACTTTCTTCGTTCATTCGCTCTACATGCCCAATCCATCTGAGGGTCCCTTTCTTAATCTTACTCATTATGCTTACATCAGCCTTACATTTTTTGCGGATATCCACATTTCTCACACGATCATACATTGTTTTACCACCTCTCTCTTTCTTATTACATGTATTTATGAATATAGTCTTGTTTGAATTAATGAATACAGTCTTGCACCTAAGAGCTCTGTTATTATCTCTCTTTCATATTACATGTATTTATGAATATAGTCTTGTTTGAATTAATGAATATAGCCTTGCAGCTAAGAGCTCTGTTATTATCTCTTTCTTGTTACATGCTCTGTTTATGAGAAAGAGGGAGTGTTTCTTTTTTTTTCATCTTTATTCATTGCTTTGAATGGTTACATCATTTGTGGATTTCGACCACCATGCTAGGATCATGCCCGTGTTATGGTGGTCGACTGAGCTTAAAGCGGTATATATTTGTGTACCCGTGCCTTTGGTATGATTTATTACCAAGTTCTTTCCTTGTAGGTCCAGCTGAGATGATGAAGTTGGTACACCTGGAATCCGATAGCGGAGAAGTATTGGTGGCCAACAAAATAGACCACGAAACGTACCCTTGGATAAACTTGACGGTTCGGGCAACGGATTCTGGAGTACCAGCAAGATCATCCCTCGTTGATTTATTCATTCAGGTAACCATAAAAAAATGAATACTAACAATATAGTCTTGCTTCATATTTCAAAATATTGTTAGAAAATCATTACATATTATGAAGGCCGAGAGGTAAGGCTCTTGACTTGCAATCCGAAGGTCGGGGGATCGAATCCCGGCGTGGGCAAATAAATTTTAATTGATTAAATTGTGTTATTTCACGATTAATGCATTTAAAATAATATATAATATATTTGCGGCACATTCCTGAGTGGAAGATACTCTCAGTATCGCCCTGACGTAAGACCACCATTCAGAATTGAAAAGTTGCTTGAAATGGCTTTAGCCGTGTTTGGTGACCAGATCTAGTATATTTCCCCACCTTCCTCTTCCCCATCTCCTTTCCCTCCCCACCACCTTCAGCCTCACAACATATCCCAATTGGGGATGCCATAGTCTCACTGGCTCCAGACAGAGAGCAGCTGGGACTCTTGTGAGGTATACATATAAAAAAAAAAATTTTCAATTGAAATTTCAATTTTCTGGCCATCATGTTAGTTAAAATTTTATAACACCTGTTCCAACACACAAACTCTCTAAATTATGAAACAAGATGAAGTGTAGCATACACTGGATCCAAATCTCAAAAGAGATTTTTTTTTAAGGTTTAAATAGCTCTAATGCAATTTTTATGTTAAACATTTAATTAAAATATTTATTTTTGATTCCAGCGGAATGAGATTGTCAAACGAAATTCCAAAATTCACACTTGTTTATAAACCGTTGCAAAATCAGCCTAAAATGAAAAGCGGCACTGATATCGCCATAATCGTAAATTGCGCCTGCATGCCGAACTAGACTGTTTGAACCTGAAAAATTGAAAAAGTTTTACCTTACAATAAAACTTATATTATGTACTTAGCTTTATTTAAAACCTATATAGTGAGATAAGCATTACCATTTTGCAGCCAAATTCGACGTTTCTTACCAATATTCGTGTGAAATTTTCAGTTTAAATCTCCCGCCAATGTCACCTGGCAGTTCCAAAAGCATCTGTCAGGCGGCGTTGCGTTGCACGGCGTCATGACGCTAACAATTATGCGCCATCAAAAGTTTAACTAAACTAACCATAACATTAAAAATATATACTGTTATTTAATTTTAGAAGGTGTATATCAAAGATATTAAAATATAAGAGATATACTATGATGGCCGCCCGACTGTCGGCGGACTACAGTGTAATAGTCTTAGTTTGAATACGGAATTGAGTTGATTTTTTTAAGGTGTGCAGTAGTATTGGTTAACAATATAGTTTGAATACGTAAAGAATTCGTTCATTTAGTTGATTTTTTAAGGTGTAGTATTGGTTAAAAATATCGGCGAGACCAGGAAGCATAATCCCACCCAGTAAAAACTGCCGATAGCACATTTCTTATATTTAAATATCTTTGGTCTTTATTGTTAGGACAGGCATTAATAAAACAGGACTAGAGTTCCTTATTACGGGCATGAGCCAAATATGGTGGTCGAGATAATGTAAATTAATGAATAATTGTAATATGAAATAATAAAAAATTTTAAAATTGCTATTTATGTTAACATTTGTTGCAGGTATTGGATGAAAATGATAATAATCCTTACTTCATCTTTGAATCTGGATACATCAATGTTCTGGAAGACACTCCACCCGGTACATCTCTAGGGATCATAACAGCACGGGACTCCGACTCGGGAGAGTTTGGTAAAATCACATATCTGATGGACCGCATCTCTACTCAGGTACATTGCTTTGCTATACAAACTTTCTAATGGAATAGATTAATAATAGATTAAATAGGTTAATATGTATAACGGTTCTTCTTCAATGTGTCACTAGACGTCCGGACTCTCCAAGGTCAAGTATGGATCTCCGCTGTAAGAATAGGTAATAAAAAGGAGATGGGCCGAGATGGAGAGAAATTATTTAACAAACACTTCACATCAGTTATTTACATACGAGTACAATTCAGAACAATTATTTTAGTTTCACAGAAAAGCAAAATAATACTTTTTCATTAATACTTGATTTTAATTCTTCATGTTCACTTTGCGGCAATTTTACATCGATGTGACATTTCACTTGTGGGTTGTAGGTTAATTTTTCTTTCTTTTTTTAATAAAACCCAAGTTAAGAACCTGAAAACCTATTTTGTAAAGAAGGTTCTTAGTTTGAGTTTAATTTAAAAAATACAAAAAAACTAACTTAACAACCTACTTTAGTGTTTTTTTTTAAATAATTTGTCCGTATTGGATGAGGAGCGCCTCTGCATAATATTTACCTCGGTATGAAAGCGTATGCACAAGTATTGCAAACATCATCCACCCCGCTTTTGTTTCTAGCTTCATCAAATACAAAAATTGCATTGGCTCCCCGGTGCTTTGATAGTCTGTACTGTTTGGTCGTAACTCATCGACTTCTGTCTCGCTTCCATATCCATATCTCTGTTTGTTTCCATTATCTATGGCTTTAACCTTTCTTTCTGTTAAACACATCAATTATGAGAAATTAAGTGGTTTTAACCCGTCTGCTTGGTTCAATATATTTGCACCTCACAATCCGGAAGCCTCGATTTCCCGCCAAACCGGTCAAACCGTCAGTTTGAATCGAGATTGTAAAATATCTATGCAAGATAGCTTTCATATTTCAAAAACAATAAGAAGCATTATTTCGTCCTCTTTCTGGTTAAAAGAAAAAAAACATATGTTTGCATGGGAGGAAGAGAGATATATAGCTTTTAAAATGTAAGGTCGCTCTGGGACATTTTTGGTCTTATGAAAGTATAACGCGATTACGTGTTTTGGGATGTTATATATTTGTTCCTAAACAAACAGACGGGTTAAAATAAAGCTATCAGCAGTATGTCCGTGGTTGACGTTAGTTCATCCTATAATACTTTGGAATGCTAACTTTTTTCAGGGTAAATTTTTAATCAATGCTGAAAATGGGTCTTTGACTGTTGCCGATTGGCTTGACAGAGAAACCCAACCTTCTTACACTCTGGTCATAGAGGCTTGGGACAACTACCAGTTTGGGTATCTGAGTGGAGAAAGCAGGAATGCTTTCAAACAAATAGTGTAAGTAATTTACTCAAAACGTTTTGAATGATTGCGATACAAATCTTACCAGAGTAAAGTTTTCAGATACAGAAAGCATATAAAAAAACAATAGTTTCGTATTGGATTTTATTTGATGTTACATATATTTTATAGGATAAAAGTTGAGGATGTAAATGACAACACCCCAGTGCTGACTTTGCCCAAAGAGTGTTCCACAGTAACAGAATTCCATTCAACCCGAGATTCTATCGTCTCAATTCATGCGTCCGATGCAGATGATCCCGAGACAGGGAATGGACAGATCAAATTCAATATTGTGGGCGGCACAGGCTTCGGTAAGCTACATACATGTATTCATCCATTAATTCATTACTATGAAACCCCCGGGTGTTGCCCTTGATAACTGAAAGTAAAAATTGATCTAATTGAATCCACACACGAAAATTACAATTAATTCAAAGCAAATCCAAGTTCATTGAATCAGAGTTACTCAGACAGACGGTCCCACAACCGAAATTAGTATTTTTAATGACAATTCACACATACATATTGTTAAGTTGAATTATTGTAGAATTATTCCGAGTGAACCAACTACCCAATGACTACACCAGTGCCCACATAACTGCCGGGAGAATATTGAAAGATCGTTATGGGAACTATTCCCTCATCATCGAGGCACGAGATCTCGGAGAGCCTCAGAACAAAGTGACAGGAGAGATGTCCATATGTGTCACAGATTACAATGACCATGCCCCACTTTTTGTCAGTCCACCGCAAAATGTGACAATTCGAATTCCCGAGGTAACTATTATTTTTGTAATTTAAATTTATCCTGTTCACTACTAATTGCTTCATAATAAAATGTGCAAATAATCCATGCCCCTAGAGCTACAGGCTTCTATTTATACAAAAGGAATTACAATTATTATGCGTACTTGAGGAGTATAGCAATCCATGGTTTGGCAACGTTTACTCTGCTTCTGTTCACAGATGTCAGTCATGATGACATTAGACCATTTTTCAAAAATGAGAGCATCTTCCGATAGGGTAATTGTACCGTTTTACGTATACATACATGATTTTGCACCACTTGAGAAGTGAGTCTGTATCTTTTGTGTTAGCTAAAGCAGGTTAAATCGGCGTTAAATGAGTAGCGTATAATATAGATAAATATGTTCATATGTATGTTACACGTGACTCCTTTAATGCCGATTTAACCTGCATTAGCTAACGCAAAAGATAATCACACCCCCGGTATAATTGTTTTAACTTAAATGTTATGACCGACAAAAAAAGTGCCTTGTTCGCTTGTTATTCTCAAAACATCAGAGTGTTTAAGTACAAAGATAATTTTGCTAACAATGGATGAAGAAACACCTGTCTCTATTTATCGCAAAGTCCCCCGCCTGACGGGACGAAGGTTCAGAAACCACGTTAAATGAATAATCATGGTGAACTTTGTTAAAGAGACTGAACTATCAAAGAAATTAGGTGAAACATGGGAGATAGTACAATGGGTCTATGGCCTGAATGCTTACGAGAACTAAACTGACCGTTTTCAGATCAATAATATGTAATTAGATAATTATATATAATGTTACTGTAATATTTAGAAGTATTCTAAACAAAAATGATCAGTGTAGATTAATAAATGGTTAGTTATGGGGTTAAATAATTTAACTTAAATGTATTTTCTCTTGTCAGAATGCAACAATCGGTAGCAATGTGGTAGAAGTGCATGCGATAGACGGAGACACGGGACCAAACGGCGCAGTCAGGTATCGGATGAGACAAGATGTCATGGGGAACTGGAGAACATTCTCAATCGACTCAATTACAGGCATTATCCAACTCAAGCAGTCACTGGACAGAGAAAAACAAAAGATTTATGACGTGAGTATGATTCATAATTCCAGTGATATATTATGATGATATTTAAATATGCATTGGTGTGTCTCTGAGGTTCATTATTTATTTATATATTTCCAAGAAAAATTGTTGGGTAATGTGAATAATATTATCTTGTTCATACAATACTGAGATATTGCTACCAGAAAACTTATTCTAGAAACAAAAATTGTACTAAAAAAATATTGTTATCTTAATGACTACAGTTTAGGATTGTTGTAAACGGAAGTAGAGTCCTCTGTTATTTTCAAAAAGAACTTTTTAAATAGCATCCCAATGAGAAAATATCAAAAAGAAAATTTAAAAGCTTGGAATTTTTCAGTTTCAAAAACTTTCGTACAATTTCCCGACCTATTTTCCATCCAATTTTCGATTTTAACCAAGTAAATTTTTGCACACATTCTAATAATTGCTGTTGTACCTACATACAAAATGACAAAACTCTACTACAGGAAACATTATTAATTTGGGCGAAGCCCATCAAATAACCGCCTGCAGAGCCGAGATTTTTGATGCTTGTTTTGTTTATTAGGCTGTATTATATATTATTGTTATTTCGTTTAATAGGTTATATTATTGTTATTCTGTTTATTAGGTTATATTCTAACAAAAAATAATTGTAACCTAATCTAGCTTATAATCATAGACATATGAATATCAATAGACCAGAACAGAAAGGTGAAGGGAAGAAACCAACTACAGCGGGACGAAGAGCGGGAAAATGGCTTTGGTGATGTGTGATTCGTCAAAACTCAATCTGACAGTACATAGGCATCTTGCATTATAATATCACCATTTAGTTCTTAAAAGTAAACTCTGCTTTTGAATGAATAGACCTTTTTACATGGGAGCGCGAATTGCTCGCCGTGTAATAAACAATTTTGCGAAGTCCAAATAGGCAAAGTAAGGTCGCCTATAAGGTCGAGTCGAATATTTTGTTGCCGTATTTAGTAAAGACACTTTTACAAATGTTTTATAATTTACTTACCCCAGTAAACAGCGATGGGCACTAGCGATGTGTCGGTTCAGCCGGAATGGGCTCATGTGATCCTCTCCTTTGCGGGAAGCTACTCCAAGAGAAAACTGTCCCAGAACTCGGGCTCGTTCCCAAACCCGAAACTCGGATGCCTCCACCGGCCGGTGTGTTCGCCGCGAGTACTGAGTAGTAGGAACTAGGAATCACCGTCCAGCGTCCCCGATGCGCTCCACTCTTCACTCCACTCCCGAGTCGCGAGTCTCGGGTTCTCGGAACTGCGTGAACCGCAAGACACTCCCCCCGACCCGCAACCCGCCAACTATGACACTTCCTCTTGAGTCACGACACGTCGCGACTCGCGGACCGGCGGGCGATCTTTCGATTGCTGTCCGCTGATTGACATACACGTGCGTGACCGCTTGACATAACACTATACTGCTCTCGCGGGATTGTTTAGTAGGTATATTAGATTTTTGAATATTCGGCTAGACACGGAGTCGTTTTTAATTAGAGCGTGTTATCTTGGTATAATCAAAGGGTGAAGTGCATTATAAAATAATAGTTGAGAATAAAGAATCACAGCTAATTTACTTATTTAAATTCTCAGTAAAAGCCCGTGCAATGTACCTACATTGCACGGGTGATGTGTCCGAGCCCTCATGCGGGTCTTGGCACCTAAGAACTCGGACCCGGGACCTGCTCCTAGAACTCGTGTACTTTTAAAAGGAAGCAAGTTTTGGAAGCTTCCGGCAAAATGCAGAACTTACCCACCTCTAACGCGCACACGCCATGTATCTCGAGTGATAGTGTATGTTCAAAAACGATCATATTATGTGATCTGAATTAGCTTAAAATAGTTTAAAATAATGCTTGCCTATGGAATGTAATACGAAAATTGGGTTTATTCTCTTTTTCACATCTATTTTTACACGTTTTCAAAACACAAGCCACTATTTTTACCGTGTTATTTCGTAAAATGCACCGATGAGTGCTCGACGCTGGCTCGCAGAAGAATGATGATGTCACATTTTTTAGATTAACGCGAAGCCATACTCGATCCCAGCCGGTTCCAATGGAATGGTTCCAATGGGAGGGGGAAATAATACACTTTTATCACTTAGGGCAGGTCTACTAATATTCATATGTCTATGCTTATAATATATTATGCTAATGATCACATTCTGGTACGAAATACCTTTTCTCAATTGCTAACACTAATGGGTAAGTAATTCAGTGATCCTAATAAACAGATTTATAAGTTTATTAATCAAGTGTATTTTATATTATATGTGATCTCATTCTGGTGCTCATTTATAATTTTTGATACCTTTCCAAATTTAATTTAGGTGACTGCTTACTTATTATATTATAAATGTCGTTCAACTATTTTATTTGTAGATAAGAGTGGAAGCGTATGACCTGGGAGTTCCAACCCCATTGAGTTCAGACCTAGATCTGACCATATACGTTCAGAATGTGAACCATTACAAGCCGCGGTTTGTCCACTCACGACTGCTGGTGAACTTTACGGAGCACTCGACGCCGGGGGAGGAATGGGTGGTCTTACCCCCCGTCATTGAAAGGGACGAAGTGGACATGCTGGATGATCCAACAGTTCCCGTCTGCTACTTCCTCATCAGAGGAAACCATAAGGAACTGTTTGATTTGGATCAAAATTCTCATAAGTAAGTACTGACATAATCTTTATTTTTTAGTTCTTGGCTTCGTACATCTCTTTATAACATAAATGAAAAAGTTTTACCTTACAATAAAACTTATATTATGTACTTAGCTTTATTTAAAACCTATAAAGTGAGATAAACATTACCATTTTGCAGCCAAATCGACGTTTCTTACCAATATTCGTGTGAAATTCTCAGTTTAAATCTGCCGCCAATGTCACCTGGCAGTTCCAATTGCATCCGTCAGGCGGCGTTGCCAGCACGGCGTGGTGACGCCAATGATTATGCGTCATTAGATCTCATCAGGCAGCCCTTGCCTAGGTTTTAAATAAAGCTAAGTACATAATATAAGTTTTATTGTAAGGTAAAACTTTTTCATTATGTAGCATAGGCTTTATTTAAAACCTATAAAGTGAGATATTGTTTGTTATCGCCTGGTGACATTATGCTAATGTGAATGAATTACATTATTTAGATGATAGAAATAGGGGCAAGATTTCTAGAAATCAGCTAACCAGTTACAGAGGTTGAAAAAGATCAGCAACAGATGGGTCATTGTTGGTTCGGCCAGCCGATTCTGCAATTTCCCTTCTATAGAATCTGGCAAAGGTATTGGGAGTTCTCCAGTTGCCACGCGACAGTATATCATCTAGCTTATACTTCTGCAACCAGTTCAGGGATGCCACCGCTGAACGGATGCTGCCAGGTGGATCTTCTACGCCGGCATCTCTGAGAACTGTCCTAATCCAACCTGCAATTACTGCCCTGGAGGCCGCCTTTGCCGTCCCACAAGTTGTAATAAATAGATTAGGTAATATCGCCTGCACTCTCCGTTCCCTTGACAGTTCTATGACCTTCTCAGTCCAATAGACAGGGTCTATGTTCCTTGTCTCAGAGCGAGCCAGTTTCCACCCTGATTGCTGCCAGTCTGCCGAATCCGTCTTGGCACCAAACACTGGCTAAATGGAGATGCCTTCACTGTCCACTGACAGTCTTTCAGCTGTGCAGTGGAGCAAGGTGAGATCATGGACTCGGCGCCCTGATGCCAAAAGCAGGATTGTGGCTGCTCTCCTTGATGCTTCAAAGAGAGTTATGTGTTGAGGCAAATTCTTCTCCAGCCATGATGAAACAATCCTCGGGTCCCAAATGGGGGGCTTCGAAGGCTTTATTCTAGCTAAAGATATCCCTTTTAATATCTTCTTCACTATTGGACTGGAGTTCAGCTTTCTGTTATCCTTCGGAGAGCCTAAGGTACACACCACTGACTTATGCACTAAAATGGTACTTAGCGATAGCTTTTCTCTGATGTGTAGGTCGGCTAGGAACCTGGCCAGGTCCTCAGCTTTGGGACGTATGGCATCAAGCTGATTCTCTGATGCCCAGTGCTGCCACCTCCGCCATGCCGGAGCATAAGTGCGAAGGGTAGAACTTCTCCACCCAGATCTAAGAAGTTCCTTCTGCTGAGTTGACCATTTCCTTAGGTTTTTGTCCCACCCCCACAAAGCCAAATCTCCAGAATGAAGGATTCTACTTGAGGAGGAGGGTTGTTGGTCCTGGTGTCTATCAGTGCTTCTTCTAGATTGCGAATCGTGAGAGGTGGACCTAAGGCCCGACACTTCAGATCCGCTCTCCAAAATGCCCTCTCCCAACGAGGAGCCACTACCAGGTACAATCCCCTTGCTCTGTTTAGGTGGCAAAGAACCCTCGGCAAGAGGCAAGGGGGAGGGAAGATCCAAGCCAGCTGATAGTCCCAGTCCCTGCTCCAAGCGTTGTGGTAGTCTGCTTTGTCGTCCTGAAAATCAAGAGAAACATACCTTTGAACCACGTGTGCTGTCTTAGAGCCAAAGAGGTCTATCTCGGGTCGTCCCCATTTTCTGAATGCTACCTCTGTAAAAGAGGGTAGCAAGTGCCATTCGGGTACAGCACGATGACGAGATAGACAGTCCGCTACTTCATTGAAACGACCTGGTAAGTATTGTGCTGTCATGGAGATACAGTGTTTGTCCAACACATCTAGCACTAGTCGAGTACAGCTCAGGAGTTGAGTTGACTTGGTACCACCCTCCTTGCGGAGGTAAGATACGACAGACTTGTTATCCGACTGGATCAGAAGACCCGAGCCGGACAGCTCGAGCGCGTGAGGAGACAAGGCAGCCAACACGGCGAGCATCTCCTTCAGATTGGAGTGAAGATTCAGCTGATCTTCTGTCCACACACCACTGAGAAGTCTCTCGTCTAGCTGGGCACCCCAACCCTGATCCGAGGTATCGGTTGTCAGGTAATGCTCAAACAGCGGCAGATGTATAGGTGACGTCAGGGTGAGCGATCGAACCCACCATCTCAATTCCCGAGCGGCAGCTGCAGGAATCGGTGATGACTTCCAAGGGTGGTAGTGCCGTAGTCCTAGGCACCCTTTCTGTATATACCGGCTGTTGAGTCTGCCTCTTGGAACTGCAAAACTAGCAAAGTTCAAAGAACCCAAGAGGCTGCGCCCCTTATTTAGTGACCACCTTCCCGTCTGAATCAAACCCTTTAATAGATAAGATAGGGCTAAAACCTTGTTCTGAGGGAGAGACTTTTCGTTAGTTACAGTATTCCAGCTGATACCAAGAAATTGGACTTGTTGCGATGGTTCTAGTATTGACTTATCAAATTGTATCTGCCATCCCAAGTCTTGTAAAAACTCCACCATTTCGCTAGACTGGTGTTTTAAAGTAAGCAGGCATTGGTTTACTAATAAAAAAATCATCCAAATATACTACAATTCTCATCCCTCTCTTCCTCAACTCCTGCGCTACCCAGTTAGTGATGGTTGCGAATGCCTTAGGTGAGGTGGCCAGGCCAAAGGGGAGGGATGTCATCTGCAAGAGTTCTTTCCTATAGATAAGTCTAAGGAAACATCTATGCTGCTCACTCACAGGCACATGGAAATAAGCGTGCGTTAGGTCTACTTTAACCATCCAGTCATTCGGTTGTAGAAAAGTAGGAACCCGATAAACGTTTACCAGACGAAATTTACTAATAGTCAAAAAGTTGTTTAAATACTTTAAGTTAAAGACCGGTCTCTTTGAACCATCTGATTTGGGGACGAGAAACATGTTAGAAATAAATGAAGGAGTGGCAGGTGCCGACTCTAAAACTTTAAGGGCCTTGAGTTTTTCAATTTGTTCCGTCATAGCCACGGAAGTCTTAGTAGCGAACGGGGAATTAAATAAATCAATATTATTACTCAGTGGAGGTTTTGAAGAAAATGGAATCCGGTAGCCCTCTAACATCTTAAGGATGATAGTAGGGGCGCCAAGGTTCCTCCACTTACCTGCGAATGAGCGCAACTGACCCCCCTGAAAAGAGGGGCCTAGGTTAAAACCTCTTACGATCCGACTTCCCCACCCTTTCCTTGGGTCTAAACCTATCTCGGCGAGTGAAAGGTTTAGCCGTTCTACGGGCCGGTTCCTGACCTCGGCTCTCTGGCTGCTGCCTTCTCGCGGTGGTCCTCCCCTGCTGCAGTCTGGGACGAAAGGGCTGCAGGTTCTGCGCTGGATCTAACAGGCTGGGTTTAACGGGCGGAGTAGGACGCGACGTGCTAGGCTGAGGAGCGAAGCACTTCTTCACTCCTCCCAACCTATCCAGCTGCGCCGACAGGATGCTTGGGTCGAAGAGATACTCTGATGTGGGTGGTATCTTTCGCATGGCATCTCTAATGTAGCCGTCACTGATGCCCCGTAATACCCCCTCTCTTCGGAACTCGATGTGGGCTGCCCGCTTTCCGCAGACCATCTGCATAATGTCCTTTGACACCTTCTGGGACTCAGACCCCGTGGCGAAGAGAGACTACCTTCTCATACAGAGTGGCAGTGCTCAGCTTCGTGCCCGGTTCCGCGCTCCAATTGACGAGCTCCTGGAGGGAGGCCTTCAGGAGATCGGCATGCAGCGAAAGGGCATTAGTCAAGGACCCGCAAAAGGAGTCTGTTGACGTACCGGCCGATTCCTCCTGGGCTATGCGCTTCAATTCCGGGTTCAATGCTAACATTGAGAAGAGAGGGGTTGCGGCGTACGACTTCTGGATCTCGAGGTAGCGAACATTGTTCCAATCAGCCGTCCCCAGGTGCTGAAGGAGCTCAACTCTTTTCACCCTCCCTGGGTCGGCCGACGGTATCTTCGGCTGTTTAAGTTCTGTCGTCCACTCCCCGAGATCCAAGGCACGAGACGGCAGAGGACAGGTGAGACCCATCCCTTCATCTCTGTCGGCTTCCCTCGCCAACTCTTACCGGAGCGACGCGGGGGTGTCCAGGGAGATGCTATCCTCGTCGTCCGAGGCGTCACGGTTAGGAGCATCCGACCGCTTCTCCAACAAAAGATGCAACATCTCCTGCATCTTGGACATCTGCTTCGTAAGCACGTCAATTCGCGGGTCGCCGAGTGTCGGCTCACATATCTTCTGCCTTTTGGCATCACCACAGACCCTCGAACGTTTGCCCCGCGTGTCCGTATGAATTATCTTCATAACTTCCGCCCTCGAAATCTCGGCTTCCCCGCTATCCGAACTTCCCGAATTCGACATCCCAAAATCACAAAACAACAAAAAACACACGAAACTGGAATATAATTTCGGAATTCGAACAGTATAACTGTTAAAAATGTCTTCGAAATTATAAATTTTGCGCAAAATACTGTAGAATGACAATTTTACGGTATTTTGATGTTTCAAAACATAAACAAACGTGTTTGACCTTCGCAAAAATAAATGCTAATGACGCATAATCATTGGCGTCACCACGCCGTGCTGGCAACGCCGCCTGACTGATGCAATTGGAACTGCCAGGTGACATTGGCGGCAGATTTAAACTGAGAATTTCACACAAATATTGGTAAGAAACATCGATTTGGCTGCAAAATGGTAATGTTTATCTCACTTTATAGGTTTTAAATAAAGCCTATGCTACATAATATACTTTTTTTCATTTGGGAAATGAGAAATCAATTTTTCAATAAAAAATTTCATCAATGAGAAAAAAAAGGATTTGAAAGAAAATATAGAATGCCGAATGATTTAGATGAGGTTAGACCAAACACTAGAACATAAAAATATTCGGAGACTTTAACATTGACGTATCCATATCCACACACTCTTCATTCAATTTTTGCAACATCTTAGAATCTTACAATTTTTCAATACACAACAAAACATTTCCCACGAGAGTCACTGAAACAAGCAGCACCATTATAGATCACTTCATATCAAATAGGCAAAACATTCAGACTACTATATCGAATATTGATGATCCACTTAGTGACCATAACATACTTATTGTTGACTATAAGAACAACTTAATTTTTTTTTTTAATAATAGAATCAAATCCCGGATTATGAGACCTATCATCAACAGTATGTCAGTAAAATCCTATCTTCTTGATAAAAATTTCACGATCGACTTAAGCAACTCAGAAGACCCTTTTAAAAGTTTCAATTAATCACATTAAAAAGGCAATAGAATCAGGTACAACCAAACCAAAAACAAGATTAGGAAGTCGGGAACAACTGAATACTCCATGGTTTGATTCCAAATTTAATTTCTTAATCAAAGAACGAAACCAGATGCACAAACAGTGGAAACAAGACCCTGGTAATATTACTCTTGTAACACTTAAAAAGAGATTGAGAAATACCATTACTAATTATAGGCGAAGTCTAAAACACAAATATTACGCGAACAGCTTTCAACAAAACCAAAATAACCCCACTAAAACTTGGAAAATCATAAACTCTATTCTATCAAACCGAGCACGTAAATGACTGCGAAATTAAGGATCCGGATCAAATAGCATCAGCATTTAATGAGTTTTTCCTCTCAATAGGAGAAAAGTTAGCAGCTACCATTCCGTCATTACCGGATGACTGCAATACCGTCCTTGTGGAACCGAAAGCTTGCCAATCCTTATACATACATGGCTAGGACAAACAAAAATGAGGTTTTAAGGATCATCTCTAAAACAAAGCTGAAAGCAGCGCCGGGACTCGATGGAGTAACACCATCAGTTCTTAAGGCTTGTAAAGAAGAACTAGCGGGTCACCTAGCAGAACTTTTTAATTGGTCACTGTCCTCGGGAAAGTTTCCAAATGAATTAAAGCTTGCGAAAATAATACCTATACACAAAGGAGACTGTAAAACATGTATTTCTAACTACCGTCCTATATCACTTCTATCGGTATTTTCAAAAGTATTTGAGATCATAATCAAAGATAGACTCCTAAAATACATACAGTGGAACCCTCTTAAGAAGTTTTACAAGGGACCGGAAAAAACAAATTTCTTAAGCAGGAAAACCTTATAAGTGGGAAAAATTGGGCCAATTTTGGGCCGAGGGACCGAAAAAACCAAACTTCTTAAAGAAATTGGAATATTTGGGAATTGTTGGGAAGCCCCTAAATCTCCTCCGAAGCTACTTAGATGATAGATTTTGTCTTGTTGAAGTCAAAGGGGTCTCGAGTGGCTTAGGTAGAATCACATGTGTAGTGCCACAGGGATCGATTCTTGGCCCTCTGCTATTCTTGCTATATGTCAATGACATAACTAAATGTGGTATCTCTGGAAAACTCCAACTTTATGCGGATGATACTGTAATCTACTATCACAGTAAAAGCCTGAGTGACTTCGAGTCTCTAATGAATGTAGATGTCTCAATTTTAGCTAATTGGCTCCGTATTAATAAATTGAACCTCAATATAAAAAAAACGCACTACCTAACTTTCGGTAATAAGGATTAATGTGTCCATGAATATCTCACTTGGAACTGATAAACTTCAAAATATGGAAGTTACGAAATATTTAGGGCTATTAATAGACTCTAAACTTTCGTGGAATATTTAGTTAGTATCTGGGGTACTATTACTAAAAAACAAATATCAGAAATACAGGTGATTCAAAATCGAGCTATAAGGAACATCTACCATCTACCGTGGGATACACATATCAAACATATACGGTGAAACCCTCTTAAGACGTTTTCCAAGGGACCGGAAAAAACAAACTTCTTAAGCAGGAAAACCTTATGTGTGGGAAAAATTGGACCAATATTGAGCCGAGGGACCGACAATAACAAACTTCTTAATCCACGAAACTTCTTAAGAGAGAACTTCTTAAGAGGGTTTCACTGTATATTCAAAGACAAACATACTTCCTTTTACGGTTCTACCTAAATACAATATGACTGTGCAATATTACAAATCATACATAGATCCTCACACACTAACATCAGACCAGCCTTTAATTCAGACATACATCAGCACAAAACACGATCCCAAAATCAAATACACTTAGCATCATTTACCCACACCACTAAATTTGGTATTAACTCATTACAATATATTGCTTATAGACAATACAATGCATTACCTAATGAAATAAAGCAATCAGTAGCTAACAAAAAAATATTAGTTAAAATGCTTAAAGAATATTTCCTGAAAATGTTTTTAAACCAGTGAATATTGGCTCTCCTTTATACGTCTGTTTTTTATGTGTTATGTGTATGGATGTCTCTCAGTATTTCTAAAATCTCTATTCTTGACAAGGCATTTTTTCCTTTTCATGTTGTATTTTTTAAACATGTAATATCTGTGTAAAATGTACTTATATATATATATATCTATCCTTCCCGTAATGAGTTTTTTTTCTCAACTCATTGGGAATAATGTGTTACTTACCATGTTGCGTACGACCGAGTTGACAGGAAAAAGCTATGGAAGGTGTTATCCAAGTACGGAGTGAATACGAAGCTCATTCAGGCAATTGCGTCGCTATATGAGGGAAGCGTTGCATGTGTCAGGGTGAACGGCGATTTTACGGAGTGGTTTGACATCACAAAAGGTGTTAAACAAGGCTGCGTAATGTCACCGTGGTTATTCAATCTATACATGGATAATTGTATGCAAGAATTGAAAGAGATGGGATTGGGCGCGAAATTGAGTAATCTGGAAGTATGTTGCCTATTGTATGCTGATGATGCGGTGCTAATTTCTAACAGTATGGAAGATCTACAGTCTCTCGTGTCTAGGATGAACGAAGTATGTATGAAGAATGAGTTAATGATGAATGTAAGTAAGTCTAAAGTCATGGTGTTTGAAAGAGAGAGTACGAAAACAGTATGCAATATAGTTGTGAATGATGAATACTTGGAGCAGGTGGATGAGTTTGTGTATCTGGGTAGTATGTTTACGAAAGATGGGAAGGCTGATAGAGATATTGAAAGAAGGGTGAATGCCGGTAACTCCATTAATGGAGGACTGAATGCCGTTGGCGGTAATAAAAAACTGTCCAAAGACGCGAAACTAGCCGTCCATAATGGAGTGCTGGTACCTACCCTGATGTATGGCAGTGAGGCATGGAACTGGCAGAGGAAGGATGAAAGCAGACTGAATGCTGTAGAAATGAGATCCCTGAGGCGAATGTGTGGTAAAACCATGTACGATCGTGAGAGAAACGTGGATATCCGCAAAGAATGCAAGGCTGATGTAAGCGTGGTGTGTAAGATTAAGAAAGGGACTCTCCGATGGTTTGGGCATGTAGAACGAATGAACGAGGAAAGGAGTGTAAGGAGAATATATGATGCAAATGTGAATGGTAGAAGAAGTCGGGGACGCCCGAGGAAGACATGGCACGACCAAGTGAATCAGTTACTTGAGTCGGGCCATGTGAAGAGTCGGAATAATAGAAGAGCATGTATGAGACGATGTATGAATGTGAACGAGGCAAAGAGTGTGTGCCAAGATCGAGTTGTGTGGCGGTCCGTCCTCTCTGCCTACCCCTGCGGGGAAACGGCGTGATGGTTAGTTAGTTAGTTAGTTACCATGTTTTTGTAATACATTATAAATAAATAAATAAAAAAAGGATTATTTTCAGGTTGACAGACTTAAGTACAGTAGAATTTGGTTATAACGACTTCGCATATAACGGCCTCCCGTTTTTAGCGACGACAGTGTAAAACTCAAGTTTTCATAGCTTTTAGTAGGAAAATGTATCCGTTTAGTATGACTCCGTTTTAAGCGACCAATTTTGACTTATTTTAATGATAATTCGTCCGGCTAGAACTACGCGCAGTGTTTTGTTTACAAAACCTACGCACCAATACCTCACCGCCCCACGCATCGCATACTCCCTGCGCCCGGCTACTCCACGCACCCAGCTGTTATTTAGTCGCGTGTTCACAATGCCGTGCGAAGTTCTTTCTATCAAACAAAAATTGACCAAAAACCAACTCAAATTACAGACTTTCTACTTTAGTAACTACTATTATATTTACTTGCATAGAATGTAGATACATTGTATCTTTTTGGATTACAGTGCATTATGTATGTTTGTTATGTGGAATGTTTAAGTACCATTAAAGTTATAATTTGTATTATATATTTTACTTACCTAAAAAGAAATTTATCTTTCTGTACTACTACATATTTCATAACAATAATTACAATAACATTAATATGTATCATAATATAAACAAGCTTAAATTATCCGGCCGTTTGCGTCATCCGGTTAGTATGACTAAGCATCGCCGGTCCCTTGAGGGTCGTTATATCCGGATTCTACTGTATGTAAGTCAAAATTGCTTTTATTTTTTTTTATAAAACAGAGGTTTGTAGTCTTTACTGTCTATAGTGTGTAAGAATAATAATTTGTAAGTTTACAGACGGAGTTGACTTACAAACACACGTCCGGGAGCGAGTTAATGAAAGAAACATACAATATAATCATATCTAATAAATGCAATTATTTTTTACTTCGGGATAATAATATATATGTAACTTCATAAGAATAGTAAAGTAATAGTTTTCTTAAAACAAATCTTATTTTTATTCAACAGGCTTCTTCTGGCCAAAGAAATAGATAGAGAAATAGAGCCTGGCCACTCCCTGATCGTGCACGCTACGGAAGATTGTATCGTCCCTCCAAAGGTTTCAGACTCAGATGACCTGGAGCTATTCGAAGACACAATCATCACCATCTATGTTAACATAACAGACATTAATGATAACCCGCCCAAATTCGTCAGTGAAGTGTTCACCGGGGGAGTAACAACCGCCGCTGATTTTGGGACACAATTCATGCATGTTAAGGTGAGAAAAACAAAATTCTAGTCATCTACCAATCAAGTTTTTAAACCTACAATTACCCATCTAAAAACTATGGCTTTCTCTCGATCAAAGTACTCTGATATTGCCATAAGATGTTTTTATGTGAGTACAAGAGTTCCAATTTACCCGGAGCCTGCGAGACTATGGCGTCAACTCCAATATTGTGAGGCTGAAGGAAGTGGGGAGGGGAAGGGTATGGTAAGAGGAAGTTTGGTAAGTTGGTACCTGGCTATTCAGAGATGGTCACGATAGAGCTGTTTCTTTCACCAGGGTGTTACTGAGAGTTTCTACCACTCTCAAAAGTATTGTGATGTAGTAAATATGCAATATATTAATAATTTTACTAATTCATATGTGAAATATCTAATATCCAAAAAATATCTAAGCAATTACCTAAATCAGCCCTCTAAGGTTGTCATATAAGCATAAACATTACAAATGTAAACTTGCCCCAATGTAACATCTGGGTATAGTTTCGATGAGCTGGAGGCAAATCATGTGACTTTGGCGCCAGAAGGGTTCGAGAATGCTTTGAATAAACTGAGACGTTCAAAGAGCATTCATCGAAATAACCAGACCCTGCGCAGAAAAGTAAATTTCGCGAAAGTAAGGTAACGGTTTGCAATGCAGTCCATTGTGGGGCTTATCTGCGCATGGTCTGATGTTCATTTTTAACTGAACCGTCTATAAATCGGGTTGCATGATTGAGGTGAGTAAATTTATAAAATGCATTTGTAAAAGCGTCCAACTAAATAGTGTAACAAAATATTCAATTTTGGAAACAAGCCCGATCTTTTGTTTACCCGGTTTGGGATTTGCAGTTAAGATTTTTACGCAGCTAGCAATTTGTGTGCCATTGTAAAGAAAAAAAAACTTATTCATAAGTAGATTTTATTTTCGAAATCTTGATACTGATAGAACAATGTGAGTTGCCTGTAAACTGTCAGATTCATTTATTGACAAATCACTTAAAAGGGAGATGGTCACGCGTCACGCCACGTCTCCGCTCCCCGCAACTTGGTTTGTTCCTCTTTTCCCTGCCGGTAGGTCTATTGTTTTGAATGTCTGTGATTATAAGCTATTTAAAGAGTATAAATTAGAAATTAAAATATGGAAATCAATACGAGGAAATCATAGCGTCACCACGCCGTGCTGGCAACGCCGCCTGACGGGTGCAATTGGAACTGCCAGGTGACATTGGCGACAGATTTAAACTGAGAATTTCACACAAATATTGGTAAGAAACGTCGATTTGGCTACAAAATGGTAATGTTCATCTCACTTTATAGGTTTTAAATAAAGCCTATGCTACATAATAAACATTAAGATGAATAAATCGATAAACATGAAGATTAAGAAATCATGATATAACACCAACACAACTACCTACAGTCCACTTCGTAACAGGAATCCCTGGGAGGGGGGACTATGAATAAATTACTATACTATGTATTTTAATAGTTATCATATTTATGTAGTTATTCGATTGAATCTTAGATTGGGCGATACTTTTTCTAGATTTTAGTCATTAGCGTGGAGGGCTGTTAATGCCATTGGGTGTGAGAATCTGAAATCACATCTGTTATTTTAATGTTTTTAGGCTCTGGATCCTGATGATGGGGAGAATGCTCAAGTGACTTATTACCAAATCGGAGAAATTCAACGCACCCTGTCCGAGGGTTTGGACAGTTTGCAGGGAGCACCCTTTCTAGTCGATGAAGCAACAGGAGCAGTGAAATTGAATTTTGACCCGCAGAAGGGTATGAAAGGATACTTTGACTTTATGGTGAGTATTTAAGGCTCAGTTCCCGGCCCCAAAAAGAAGAAGACGGAGAGATATGAAATTACGAATGTTAGAAGAGTGCACTAACATTTACAACGATAAAATAGATGCAAAAATCATGAAAATCTTTAATAAAACACGACTCGTTTAAAATAGAGCAAAAATCTCGCGATAATTGTCTTAAACAGCATTTAAAGAAACGCTGTGAATTTTTTCATACATATAGCTTGTAAAATAACTGAAACAAACGTGTTTATAATAATTTTTGGAGCATACTTTGCGATTATTTCTATAGAGGGAATTTTATATAATTTGTGTTTGGGCGCGACTAACGTCTAGATATTATCTTCAAGAATAAATTATATTTTTTTAAGAGCTTAAAAACTTCAAATGTTTAAGGGAGGTTTGCAAGAAATCGGTAGAAATTCGAATACGTATATATATCGTCACCTTATTTGGACAAGGTTTTTTCAAAAATGACCTTTGATTGCCAAATCATTTCTTTTGCTCATTTCTATAACCAAAATATTTTCAAAGTAATCTGTGTTGTATTTTCGTAGATACTTGTATGACAATGTTTTAACATCAAGTTTTTAAAGTTTCCGTTTATTTTACGAGGCTTTAACTCAGTGGCGTAGCGTGCCTTGGAGGGTCCCTGTATCAAAATTAGTTGGGGCCCTTATTATTGCTCGGTACAATACGTGATCAGGTATTTTCATGTATTGCCATTGTTCTTTCATAAAACAAAATTCACCCTTCGCTACTGGTAGATAAATATGTAGTACTTACCTTCTTCTCCGATGGCGCTACAGCCCATATCGAGCCTTGGCCTCCTGCAACAGTCGCCTCCAACTCCTCCTGTCCTCAGCGGCTGACTTCCAGTTTGGTACCTGGAGAAGCTGTGCTGCATCCCCTCTTACCTCGTCTTTCCACCTCAGTCTGGGTCTTCCCACTTTTCTCTTTCCACCTGGGTGTCCAGTCAAAATTCTTTTTGGGACGCGTGTATCCGGCATTCTCTGTACAGGCCCAGCCCATCTCAGCTGAGGAGTCTCATATGTGCTGAGATGCTAGGGGCCTTATATATGTCATTCGATTCTGTATTGTGTCGGATGCCCCACTGTTCGCCCTCTTTCACGGGTCCGCATATTCTTCTCAGCACTTTTCTTTCAAAAGTATCCAGCATTTCAGCCATCTTTACCGTCAGTGTCAGCGCCTCACATCCATATGCCAATACCGTTCTAACAATTAAGTGACATTGTGAATAACATTTTACTAATTTTTGCTTACACACGTTAGGGGCCCCAGTAGCCCGGGGGCCCCCGTATCATTTATACGGCTGATACGGTGGTAGCTACGCCCCTGCTTTAACTTCACTTTGAACCTTAAGCAATTGCCATTTTGTTTATATCTGACAGTTGATTGTTTTTACGAGGCGCAATGCATTTCGTCACTTTACTTGGATAGGGGTCTAACTTCGTCATGTTCTGAAATGTCAAAGTTTGCAAAGACAATTTCTCATAATCTATTTATCGATTTCCGATATTGAGGTTCAATCTTGTGTACAGTATTTTAGTTTAACATATTGGAAAATATTTAATTAGAACGTGGCCCTGTCTCGGAATGGCGTTAGGGAAATATAGTTAGAACCTAATGTAATGAATTATCATGTCCCAGCTGGTTGCACGTTTACGTATGTCTTAAAATGGTAGGTATATGTCCTATTTAAATATGTTAAATTAAAATACTTTACACAAGAATCAACCTCAAAACCAGAAATAGATAAATAGACTAACGACTCAAGCAACATTTTCGGTTTACTGTGGTGGTTGTAGATTTTTAAATATTGTCGGGTTATTCGTAACCCGGAAATACTTGTCTTTTTTAAATTAAAAATTATGAGAAATCGTCTTCGCAAACTTTGACACCTCATATCTTAGAACAAGGTAAAGTGAAGTTAGAACCCTGTCCAACCAAAGTGACGTAAATGCAATGTATGAAGCAACAAATACTCTCAAATGGTGGAATCATGGAATTTGCACAGCTTTTTCTGTCAGTAATTACCGGAATATATTTTAAGCTTGTAAAATCAATTTCATCATGAGCAATGTCCATTTAAACTTAAAAAACCATGTCATTATATTTATTCCAAAACTATATGCTTATAAAAAAAACACACTAAACTTGTTTAGAATAAATAATTTAGTCTGATTGAGTACCTACTAAATATTATCAATTTCAGGTGCTTGCAAATGACACGGGTGGCCTGCAGGACGTTGCCCGAGTATTTATTTACCTGCTCCGCGAAGACCAGCGGGTGAGGTTCGTCCTGCGCCAGCACCCTTTTGAGGTTCGAGATCGTGTCCTGCCTTTCCGGGAGAGTCTGGCCAACGTCACCGGGGCTATTGTCAATGTGGACGAGTTCAAAGTGCACGAGAACAAAGATGGATCAGTCGACGGGACCAAAACAGACCTCTACATGCATCTCGTTAATGGAAAAGACCATTCTGTACTCGAAGTAGATGAGGTTTTGACTCTGGTTGATAAAAATATTGAACAATTGGATTCCCTGTTCAAGGTAAATCTTATTTAACTTCTTTTTCTCCTCTTGTCAAAAGATGTAAGATATTAAATTTTTATACTTTTGAATGTAGCTATAACTTTGTGGTAATCCATTATAGATAAATGAAACAATGTTACTTTGTTTGAACCACTTGTATATTTGTTTGAAGCCGACCGGTTGTTCCGGTTGTACCGGTCATTCCAAAACCGGTCGGCTTCAAACAAATATACAAGTGGTTCAAACAAAATAACATTGTTTCATTTATCTATTAAATTTTTAATTAAATGAAGACAATATTAGCGAAACTTAATCGAAAATGAGACAGAAAAATCAGAAAAAGATATTGGCACCTCTGAAACTCGAACCCAGGACCTTCTGCTTTCATGATTTAGTGGGAAAGTGGCATTTAGTTCGGGTTTGAATCTTGCAATCATATATAAAGAAGCCTATATGTGCATTAAGAAAATTAAGATAATGTTGGTAGTTCTTAGTCGAAGTATGATACAGTTAAAAGTGACCGAATTGGATATAGACACCTTAGCTCAGTTGATAGAGCTGTTGCCATGAAAGCAGAAGGTCCAGGGTTCGAGTCCCAGTGGTGCCAATTAGTACTGGGCGTTGACGATAATTCCATCCAACGCCTTTCAACGATTTTCAACTGTTGAAAATAACGTCGACGTTGACGCAACTATAGAATAGACGAGCGACAAGCCAGTACAATCAAACATCAAACTAATCGTATAGAAGATCGACACAATACTAAGTTAAAAAAAAAAACAAACAAAAAATAGATCAAAATCGTATGTGGTTCCCGGATCATTGATGTATTATTATTATCTCTATGCCCCACATACGTATTAATAATCCTAAATAACGTTGAAAGTTGAAACTGTTGGAAGACGTTGGTTTCGGTGTTCAACTGCCTAATAAATAAAAAGGGTTAAGGGTTTGCACTTCTTGAACAACATTACTCGATATTTCAAATGGTCTTTTGGTAATAT
The DNA here is from genome assembly GCA_917563855.2 of Limnephilus lunatus. NCBI lineage: Eukaryota > Metazoa > Arthropoda > Insecta > Trichoptera > Limnephilidae > Limnephilus > Limnephilus lunatus. The sequence continues at coordinate 35,788,779 of OU830594.1, forward strand.
ACGTACCTACTGCACTTTTTTTTTTATTTTCCCTCCAATACAGCTGATACGCAGCGCCAGGGGACAATCAAATTTATCAATGACAAGCAAAAAATAACCTATTGATAATTACATAATAATTTTAAAGACATTGAAGATATATTTTGCTCGTCACTGATAAATTTGCTTGTTGCTTGGCGCTACGGATCGACCGTGTCAGATGGGAAAATCCAAAAAAAGGTGTAGTATGTAGGTACATTACCAAAATACCATTTCAAATTAGGTATAATATTGTTGAAGTGTGATCTCTTGACCCTTTTGATTTAACATTCCAACACTGTTGAAAACAATAGCTGTTAGGCGGCCGACATTGATAAATTATCAATAGGTTATTTTTTTGCTTGTCGTTGATAAATTTGATTGTCCCGCGGCGCTGCGTATCGGCCGTATAGGATGGGAAAATAAAAAAAAAACATGCAGTAGGTACGTACATTACCAAAAGACCATTTGTTCACGAAGTGCAAACTCTTAACCCTTTTTATTTATTAGGCAGTTGAATCGTTGGCTGCGTTGAATAATATTCGCATGTAGGTATTATATTTCAACTGTTGGCGCTTATTATTATCAACAGCGTTGGACGTTGAAACAATATAACTATTGTTTCCAACGGCTAGTTATATTTTGATACAGTACTAGTGCCAATATCTTTTTCTGTCTCCAGATTTTCAATTGAGTTTCGCTAATATTGTCTTCATTTAATTAAATATTACAATTTGAGGTTTTACTCATAAAGTTAAAAATTAAAATAAATATAAAATTTTTGTTGAAAATTGGTAAGAACCTAAATGTTTTTGGTTCATAATAGAAATATCTTTTTTGCATGTTACACCTCACAAGAGCGCCCCTGTCTGCACAGTGTAAAGACAGAGGAACTACGTATATTGCTACAACGTTCGGCAGCATTGTTTAGGCAGGTAGGAACTGTAGGAAAGGATTTATTGATGCGGGTTTTGGGAAAGCCCGGATTATATGAAGGAGTAAAAACAGATGCATAGCTCGTTCCACATGCCTTACACAAAAATGAGTGAATGATTTTTTCATAAGTTGAGTTTTTGATCAACCGTCATCAAAATTTCGTCGGTGTACTGATAAAACCCACTAAGTGCATGAATGACGATTTTGAGAAAAATCAATTTGAAAGTTTGACTGTGTAAAAGTCATGTTCGCATTCTAAATTTTCAATTCTGTAAAATGCTATTATATTTATAGTTTAATTAACTTATAATTTTCATAAATCATTTCAACTTAATAAAATGTTTAACCCCAAAAAAAAATTTCTAAAGATAAAATGGTGGGATTTTAACTGGTTTTATCAGTACACAATATAAGACAGTACTTTGAATTTAATGCTCAAGAAAACGTTAAATACCTTCAGAGGATTTAATTTGGAGAGGATTTAAACCATTATTCAGAGAATTTTATTGTTTATTAAAACAAAATGTTAAAAAAAAATACAAAATGACATTTTTACTTATGTACCTAAATCATAAAAAGCGTTCAAAGAAAAAATAAAATAATGAAACTATTTCGATATTTAAAGGTAACATTAATTAAGGCAAGAATGCATTATTCTTGAGTACCATTATCTTCAAGCTCACATTCATCATCAGCGGGCTCCGGAACTCGATCCTTGAGATCGATATTAGTGCGGAGTCCATTGTACCATCCATGTAATTCTTCAGGGATAATTCCCTTTTGACATAGTTTCAGTAAGTCATTTTTCTTGGCCTGACTTATCGCCAGTGGTTCAGCATAGAGTTGTTTTAAGTCTCGGAGAATAACTTTGGAAACATTTATTTGTGGGCCAGGTGAATTAAGAGAAGATCTTGTAATTAATTTTCTGTTAGGTGCTTTAAAAATTTCTGCTATATTTATGTGATGAAATGTGTCAGACATGTCATAATTGAAGAAGATTTTTTCCGTTTCTCCTTTCACATACCTCAATCTTTTTATTTTTAACCATCTAACTTGGTTGCCTTGGTCATCCTTCGTTCTGTTTATCATAACCTTGTCAGCGAGGTCTTTCAAGTCGATGAATTCATCATGTTTGAACTCTTTAACTTTGTATGGCTTGACGGTAACTATTTTTTGGTCAATTTTGCGCTTTTTTTGTGATCTAGCTCGTTCGAAGATATTAACCCAATCATGCATAGTATACACAGAAGAGTTTTTCTTAACATGTTCTATGCTACTATGCATTGAATCTACTTCCATATATGTGTGACCAGATTCAAGAAATTTCTGCTCAATTATGTTGATGTGCTCAATGTGTTGAACGGCCCAAAGTAGTATTACTGCTACATATTGGTTTCGATTCTGCCCTCCGCTTGTGTCGGAGAACAAGCTTATTTCATTAATGTTGTCCGGTTAGTAATTTTTGAGGTAGTAGTACAGGATAGAGCCGATTTCGCAACTCCCACGCTTTCCGTTTATTTCGGACCATGGAAAACAGTACGCATTGTTGGGGGCAGGTGCCTCATATAATGTAAAATTATACACACATAATTTTCTTACATAGTAGAGAAGGCCGACTTTTCCGCTTGGGATTTGTAAAACTGCCTGTAGATCGAATGTTAGCGACATGAAGTTGTTTTCATTGTTAGACCTCTCTTTATCTTTTTCCTTCTCCGTATTGCAAATATCTTTTCTTTTCATGTGTTCTTTGTAGTTTTCTTCTAATTTGCTTTTATCACTAGCCTTTGCATAGTTTGTACAAATTAGGCACTGATCCTTCTTTGGTACGAAGAAACTTAGATTATAATTCTTTGAAAATATTCGTCGGTATGTTATATCTGTAACAGGTTCGGTAATATCCGTTTCTTTGCAATGCTCCAAGTATAAAGCATGCATTTTTCTTATGGACAGAGAGCTGTCCAAATACTTACGATGTGACGATTTTCTCACGTAGTGAGACTCCATGCTTGGAAATGATTCAATGTGTGATTTCACATGATTAAATATGTCCGCCTTAGTTTTATGTGGAGGCTCTTTTTGGCCTCTCTTGTCATCTTGAGTGTAAAACCCCTGTGCATTTTTATTCTTGATTGCAAGTTTTATAACGTCTGGTGATATGCAGAAAATTTTTCGTCATGAAATTTTGGCAAACTGCTATCTTGTCATTCCCTTTGGGAAAAAAACATTTTTTTGCATACGATCTTTGTTTTTTGGGTCTGATAGCCAGAATGCGCTTTGGTTCTTGAATGCGCAAATTTGTTAACAAGAAATTTTTCTTGCCTTTGAAGTCAAGCTGCCAGTAGTGTCTACAAAGTATATTACGTTCATCCGAAGTAAAGTTCGTGTTGCATCTGTACTGGCATTTATCACAATTAGCTGGCTTGGGCACCTTAGAAGGTCTTAATTTATTTAAACTTCGCTATAATAGTCTGTTGAAATCACTTATTTGCATTTAACGTATTTTAACTGTCATTACTCTTCATTTTAAAATCACCAACATTGTCCGTTCAAAACACTTATAAGACTTTAACTGGTTTCAACTGTTAACAAAAAATCATTTCGTTTATCCGTGTTAACAAATCATACCGGTTATAGTAATTTAGGGTTTTTTAATTGAAATTATTTCCTGTGAACGTGCATGTAATGAATAAATAAATAACGCTAAAGTCATTTAAATGGTTTTACGTGATATAATATTATTCGTTCGGCAAAGTGAAACAAACCCATAAAAAAAATTAAAGTGTTATAAATTGTTTTCATAGAAGATATTTGAAAAAAGTTTCCACTAAAGGGATTTAATTGTTTTCAACGGAATACATTTTTGGGTAACAAGAGGGTTAGAGGTTTTTAGAAAATTCTAACTTTCAAACGAACCATCGTAGGATGTTGTGGGTTTTAACAGTCGATAGAGCTCATAAAACTGAACAAAACGGCATTTTTAACTCATTTCGGCAAGTTTTGTCATTTAGCTGGTTTTACCAGTATACTGACGATTTAACAAAACACTGACTGAACGAGAATCAGCGATTAACAATGACAGTTCAAAGGACACTAAATATGTACTTATTTGCGACAACATCAAATGTGAAGTAAGTTCAAATATAACCAAAATTCAACAAAATTTAACAAAACACTGACGGAACGAGAATCAGATGGGATGGTTCGATGCTCTGTAGGGAACCCGCTTGCACAGCGCGGGTGTAAACTGTGCGCCCTAAAGTTTAAGTTTAGACTTACAGAATTCAATACTTCGTTTGTGTGAAAGCACTATGAAACAATACATGACCCTAAAGTTAGCGATTAACAATGAAACAAGTGAAAGATTTTTTTGTAAGTTGAGTTTGTCAAATATGTAACACTGAATGAGTTAACATAACCATATGACACTAAGTACTGATTTGCGATAACATCAACATCATCAAACACTGGCAGAACAAGAATCAGCGATTTACTATGACCGTTCAAATGATCCTGAATACCGCTTTGCGACAACATCAAATGTGACGTAAGTTCAAACCTTTGTTGGCGGCCTGCGTTATAATATTTTTTTATGTGAACTTCATACAGGAGGCCCTGAGGAAAAATAATTTTCATCAGAGCCTGTTTGTGGTCGTCATCATAGGGATGTGGCTTTTTTTTCTGTGGTGCGTCCTTTTGGGGGGGGTAAAAAAGCAGTGAACCTCATAGTCCTATCTATGTTGTAGGAGGGAGGAAATACAGATGCGGAAAAATCATTGCACTACGCATTCTCTTATGGTAAACCGTGTACAAAATAACGGTGGGCACTCGTTTGACATATTTCCCGACTGTGACCTCTACATCTTTCTTATAAACGACATATGTAATATAAAGAGATTTCATCAGAGCTCTTGGAGGCAAGACTATTTCAGGCATTCACACTTAAATCATCGCAAAAACTTTTTTCTACATAATAATATATTAAAAAGTTGTTAAACTATTTCTCAGAGTATTGAAATGTCATTGCTTCAAAATTTCTTTTGAATTTTTCCATAATGTATTTTCTTTTTCAGGAATTCAACGTGTTAGACACCCAACCTGCCGAATACCAGCCTCTATCTGTGGACATGGTGACAGCGAACCAGACAGTATTTTGGCTGGTGTCTGTCAGTCTGTTCCTGGGAGTCCTACTGGTCCTGTGCCTCATGCTGTGCCTCACACAGAGGGCCAGTTACGTTAGGAGACTGAAGGCTGCCACTGCTACGGCTTATGGTAATTTATAATAAATTATGTACATCAAATCACTTAAAAGAGGTCATGTTCGAATGTAAGGGTCGACCGAGATCTCGGTCTCGGTCTCGGCATTCTCGGCTACAAATTCTACCAAGAACTCTGTCTCGGCGAAAAATCACTGAGATTCTGGGCCATAACCGAGACCGTTGTAAGTAGGTACGGTACGGTATAGGATAATGGGATTCAAATCTACCGCGCGCGTCCACATTCGTCACTTGGTGTCAGTGCGGGACAGAGCTGTCGATTGTGATTGCTGCCGCCACCGCGCCATTCGTTCATTACACTACTTTTGTAAACAAACAATTGTAGTTGAAGGAAGTTTGTTTGAATTTTGTTCGTAATAGAAAAAAATAAGTTCTTTTATGCGTTGTTGTGATTAATTATAATTACTAGCCAAAATAACTACATAAACTAGTTAAGTGAATATCAAGATCATTACGTATTATTTTATACGTATGTTGGAAAGCTGGATTTTTATACGCAGAAAAATTGCTTTTTATGTGCTGCAACATCATGTTGTTCAATTTTGTTTATTAAAACTATTTAAAAAAAAATTATTACATTCTTATATGTACTTATATTATGCAAAAAAAAGCACATTTTAATTTTTTTTTCAATTTATCTATTCTCGGTCTCGGCCGAGATTTTAATTTATTTTCGGCTGAGAACGAAAAACCTATCTCGGTCGACCCTTATTTGAATGTGTTTGTGTACATCGATAGTATCGAAAGTTTCAAAAAAGTTTTTCCCCTATTACCATATTAAAAGATTCAAAACATCAATTCCGTTTAAATTTAACTTGCGATTCAATATGCCACTTGCATGGATTTCATAACGACTTGGAAAAAATCGTGTGGATAGATTTTTTTACTGAGATTATGAAAATGTTAGTAAAAAATTTTAGAAATGTATAGTTTTTCTTTTTTTAAATAAATAAATCCATTATTCGAGCTTGTGATGTCACTACATGGAAATGTCACGTCTCCGATTATGTTTCCTTAATTTTGTAAAATTCCACTTTGATTAATTTTTTTTTATACGGCAACACTTTGATTTCCGGCGAATTTTTGTTTAACATTCACTAGATTTATTGTTTGTTCTATGCGAACATTATTGTTTGGTTATCCTTTGGTTTGATTTTTTGATAAAGATGGCGGTGTTTTTACAGATGTTACGAAGAGAACCCCGTACAATATATTGCTATTCGTGTGGAAAACCTTCTTTTTTTAAAATGATTTTCGGCTATGTAATTATCGTTTTTTCGCACCCATAAAATTATGTCCCGTCTTTCCATTTTATAAAAAAATGGTCTGATTTTTCGGATTGAAATTTTCAAAAAATTGCCAGGGTTTCAAAAATACGATTAAAAAAAAAAAAATACAGAATGTCTTAGAATATTTGCCAAAATCGGAATTTTTTTTTTTAAATGTGATGTAAGTGGCCTCTTCCACAATATTATTTTTATTTTATTCTTCAGATTCCTGAATACATAAAAATAAAATTATTATTAAATTAAACCATTTTTCGATCCATCCAGTACACACCACTAAAAGAGCAACGATCTCTTAGGTTGAAACAATGATGACTCAGTTAAACGCCGATTCTCGGCTTCTTTTAACTTTTGATCAAATTGTGATGAGCTAAGAGAAGCATAGCAACATGATCGTTTTGTTTGATAGCTGTAATCTGATCACAAACACTCTCGAATTGTCCTGAGCGAAACCGGGTAACCCAGCTAGTTATTTATAAAATTTGGTGGTACTCATTGAAGCACTCAACGCACAAACCAGGTTTATCTGTGCAATCAATACATTTCATGACTACTTTGCTTGCATGACGCTTTCCACCTACATCTGCATCAGCCGATCCCCCGTACACATGAAATTTCAAAATGGTTCCATAAAGTTCCGCCAACATTATATAGCTTCACACCATACTTATGCCGTTTATTCTTTATGTCTGAACGACAATCGCCCATGCCACAATATCATACTCTCATCAAGGGAGAATTCTCTGTCTGCATAGTAAATTAATATTACTCATTTTTTCATAAAAATAATTATGACTGGGCGGATTTTTAATGAGGGATCCCTGAGAGGTACAATTTTCCTATTAAGAACCGATTTCTAGACATTTGTTCGGCAAAAATCGGAAACAATAACCTAATTTTTCTTTGAAAACCAATTGCGGTTAAATTTTGGTACAATTGTCAACAACAATGCCAGCTACAAAAACAACCATCCGCCGCGAGTGCCGGCAGGAAACTGATGTTTGTGCAAACATACTACTCATGGCTCCGGCCGGAGCCGCCGGCACCCAGTGCAAGACGCCGAATGGCACCGGAGTCGCCGGCAGCGAACCTGTTACGCGAGCCGAGAATGAATCCGTGTTTAATTCAAATGTCTGAAATTCAAAATTGTCGATTTGATTGTAAACACATGTAATGGAATCATTGAAGACAATATTAGCGACTCTCAAACGAAAATTTGAAACAGAAAACTCAGTAAAAGATTCGGTCGCATCTAGGAATTGAACCCAAGGACCTCAGCCTTGCCGGGGCTTTGCGTACAGTCGCTAATATTGTCTTCAATGATTAAATATTACAATTTGAAGTTTTACTCAAAGGTATTCCAAAAATATGTATAGGTTATTGAGTTTGAAACTAAACAGTACCTAGTCTGAGGAATAGGCCGTATGTAATAGGTCTGAGGAATAGGCCGTACGTTAGCTCATCACAATTTGATCAAAAGTTAAAAGAACAATGAAAAATCTTCCTTCTCATACGTCTTGTATGAAAACAAAAAAGGTAGAAGATATAGACAAGGAGTCACTCATGACCTCTCTCTGGGACTACTTTAGTAGTCTAGTAGACCACTGTTGTAGTCCTTAATTTAGTACCATTAACACACCTTGTAGAATTTTGTTTGACCGTGATGAATTTGGGTATGAAAATAATGGCTCCATCACAAATCAGAACAATGAAATGTACCTTTTGGTTTTTGGTTAACTACTTCCTTTGGCAGAATGGAAAGAGCTCCGCCGCCTCTTTATGTTCACACTATGTTATGCTATGTTCTATAACCAGATTTGAATAGTCAAATTGATGGCCTCCGTGGTCGAAGGGGTAAGGCTCTCTACTAGCAATCCGGAGGTCCCGGATTCAAATCCCGGCGTGCGCAAGGAATTTTTTATTTTGATTGAGTTATGTTATTTCACAATTTATTAAATTAAAATAATGTATAGTATATTTGCGGCAGTTCCAGAGCAGAAGATACTCTCAGTATCACCCCGGTGTAAGACCATCATTTGGAATTAAAACATTGCTTGAAATGGCTTTAGCTGTGTTTGGTGACCAGGTATCGACTTACCATCCTTCCTCCTCCCCCATCCCATACCCTACACCTCCCAACTTTTATATTAGATATCACACCATAGTATCCACAGGTTCCAGTTAAATTGGAACTCGGGTGGTATTCACATAAAAAAAAACATGTCCTATGACATAATAGAGTAATCAGGTACACTTTAAGGTAAGACAATTTTTTAGGTGGACAGATGTAGATTGATAGAATTTTGTTTTTCTCACCTTAACATGCATAAGTTGCGTCCCAAAATCGGCGGCCGTTGTTAGTCCCCTGGTGGAAACAACACTGACTTATTTGGGCGAGTTATCGTTGGTATCTGTTATGATGTCATAGATGGCGATGATTGTGTCGTCGAATAGTTCCAGGTTATCTGAGTCTCATACGACCTCCGTAGTCCAGTGGCTAAGACTCTTGACTCACAATCCGGAGGTCGCGGGTTCGAACCCGGCGTGCGCAAATAAATTTTATTTGATTAATTTGTGTTATTTCACAATTAATTCATTAAAAATAATATATATTATATTTGCGGCACGTTCCAGAGTGGAAGATACTATCAGTATCGCCCTGGTGTAAGACCAACATTCAGAATTGAAACTTTGCTTGAAAATGGCTTTAGCCGTGTTTGGTGACCAGATCTGAATAACCAGGTACTTCCCAACCTTCCTCTTTCCCTCCTTGCCCTCCCCACTACCTTCAGCCTCACAACATACCCCAATTGGGGATGGCATAGTCTCACTGGCTCCAGACGGGAGCAGTTGAGATTCTTGTGCGGTATTCACTGTAAAAAAAAAAAAAAAAAAATACCTTCAGAGGGACGATACAATCTTCTCCCTCTTCCCCTTCCCACTACCTTCAGCCTCTCGACAACATACCCCAATTGGGGATGCCATAGTCCAACTGGCTCCGATGGTTGAAACTATTGTGCGGTATTCACATAATTTTCAAATAAGGTTCTTCCCAGACAAGCTTCCCCTCTTCCATTTATTCTGCCTTGCGAATCATCTTTCTCAAAGTATTGGAAGTGTCCCAAAAGTAAAAAATTCCTGACTAACGATGAAATGTGTATCATTTGTTGATTTTTTATTTAATATTTCTAAGAAATAATAATTTTGCCATCATGATGATGACAAGCAAATTTACAACGTAAAATGACTTGGATCATTTTAATTTTGCATTAATGCATAATATTTTGTGCTCGATAGTTTAGCGATATAATCATAAAATTAAATGAAGACAGCAATATTTACTTGCGGCTGATGTTTCAGAATCTACCGTACCCGGAGAATCAGATATGACGATACGCAGCGTGGGCGGCCGAGTACCCAACACGAACAAGCACAGCACCCAGGGCAGTAACCCAATCTGGCTGCGGGCCTACGAGAACGACTGGTACAAGAATGATGAAGATCGGGACCAGGATCAGGCCAGCCAGTCTGAGAGGGATTCCCTGGATGAGAATGTGGTTGGTGAACACCTGGCCACAGAGAAACCCTACTTCATCAACACGGAGCACTTCCCTTCACCGGATAATTCCTTGTGCAGCGACCCTCAAAGAAACCATTCCAAATATAATGTTTACCAGCAAATAGAACAAATCAATAATGCCAAAAATCTTGAAACAACCGAATTGTAATAATATTATTATAGTTTTTATAATAAAACTATTTAAAAAGTTACTTTGTGATTATTACGTATTTCTAATCCAATTCTAAATGCCGCATGCAGCAAAAACCTGCATACTAATGATATCTTATCTATGCTCTGTCAGGTGGTAGCTACTGCAAATATAAATATGTTTGTTTCATCCTATTTTGGCTGTCCACACCGTTCATCAATTCCTCTTTAGGTCACCTGCACGTGCAAGTTTGTAAATCTAGAATATATTTGGTTGATCACACTTATCAAAGTTTTCCTTTTGTTATTTGTGTGTCAAAGCATCGTCATTTGTTCGCTTTTTGGAACAACTCGTGTAGGTCTCATAGAAATCGTTGTCTCACTTACTATCTTGGTTAGATATATGATCTAAACAGTGTTAGAAAGAGCAAATATCATACTTTATATTTGATTTAAATCTATCAGATAAGATATTGAAATACAAGAGATATGCTATGATGGCAGGGGCGTGCACTCCATATAGGCACATAAGCACTGCCTACCCTAGCGTATTTGTAAAACGTAAGCATGTAAATAATATTATAATTTATTAAATTATTGCTAAAAATAAATACACACTTTCAAAAATAAGCGCGACAAAGCTGAGCAACCAAAACTACGCGACCGCCACATCAAACGGCATACTACAAATGTGACATAAACTGTAACTAAAAACTACACGCGCCCTCCGACTACCCCACTAAAATGCGGGCTAAGCAGAAATTATTTCTGCTTAGAGCTAACTTCATACAAGATGTAATATCAATGTTTACGAAATGCACGTAGCATAGAGTAGAACTGTCGTTTGAATTTGCTTCTATGGGGTTTTTTTGTTAGTATCAGGCAGTGCTTTCTGGAACAAATTAGCAAATGGCAATCAGTGGCGACAGTGACATCTGTTGTTATCTGAAGTATGAAAGAGAGACAACGCCATGCAATTGCTTTCATCAAGGCCACCTCGGATTTCCATTGATTGGCTTGTGATAATACGCATACATGAAGCGATTATTTATTATTATTATTTTTTGTATATTTAAAGTGGCTTAGATAATACAAACCTACATCATCTACAACCAGCAAGCAGTAAGTACACTTAGCGAAAACTTGTACGAAGGGAGCCATCTGTGGCAAGTTTCTTTTTTATTTATTTGAATCAATTTGGCGGTTTTCCTACTGCCTACCCTGACCAAAAACTCTGTGCACGCCACTGTATGATGGCCACCCCACCGTCAACTGTCTGATGGGAATAGTTTGAAAACGGAAAGAATTCATTGATTTTTTGAAGGTGTGCAGGTATTGAAGAGTTTTAATTTTCAATGTACATGTGTTACTTAAATTTAAAATTTTCTGCGACCGGTTTCGACACATCCGTGTCATTCACGAGCAAACTTAAAACTAACTTAAAAATTCTATACAAGTACAAAAATTAATTAGGTGGGGGTAGTGGGAGGGGAGATTTCGGAGGAGTGGGAGAAAGGTGGGAGGAGTCAACGTTACTTGGAAACATCGTAAGTAAAGGTGATTTATGTGGGGCTATTTTTTTATTCACTAAATTCATTTTAGATTTATTTTTTTTGTTAATTTCTGAAGTTTCTAAAGCGCACAAATTAAAATATGAATTTACATTGCAAAGTTTAAACTTAGTGTTTTCTTTTTTACAGCTATGACCTGACTCTATTAGATGGTTAGCAAACTCGGAGTAGTTATTATTTCGTAAACAAAGTTCATGTTCCCCGATTCTAGTAGTCATCCCTACATACTGTGCGTCACAATCGTTACATTCTAAAGTGTATATCCCATTTTTTTTCCCATTTATTTGAAACATCCTTGTTATTAAATCTTTTCTTTTTTATTTTAGAATTAGTATAGAAAGCTGGAGAAATATGATCTGGTAATATGCGGGATATTTTTAAAGATTAATCACCTGTATAAAGAAGTTTTTTTTTATATATTAGGTTGTTACTAAGTTTGATATTGTTATTACCACTATAAATAAAAAATTTTGTTAAAATTTTTGCTTACTTATTAACTAGGCGGTTAATTATTTCAGGTTTATATCCATTGTTTAGGTCTATCTGTTTTATAATGTTAATTTCGTTATTATAATTATCATTGTTTAAAGGGACATTAATAGCACGATGTATCATTGAGTTGAAGGATGCGAGTTTATGTGACAAAGGGTGAAGTGAAGTAGACGGTATAACACAATCAGTGTGTGTAGGTTTTCTGTATATATTAAATAAGCACTTATTATTAACCAAATTGATAATTAAGTCTAAGAAATTTAAATTGTTGTTTTCATTATGTTCCAGTGTAAATTTTATATTTTGGTGAAGGTTATTAATGAAAGTGAGAAAATTATCTAATTGTCTGTTACTACCCGACTGAATGTCACGGACTTCCGAATGAATGACACGGATGTGTCGAAACCGGTTGCAGAAAATTTAAGTAACAAATGTACATTGAAAATTAAAACCCTTCAAAACAAAATGTCTAGAAATTGTTACATAGTTAATGCCCAAGAAATACAAAAAAAAGTGCAGGTATTGGTTAACAATATCGGCGATGTCAGGAAACAGTCCCACCCAGTAAAAACTGCAGATAGCACATCTCTTATATTTGGTTGTGACTGATGGAGCACCAAGAATGGTATGTGTATGTTTTCCTTTTTGGCCCCGCTGGCCAGAATGGGGCACTTCACCGGCCAGATGTGGCCCGCAGACTGTCAATTACTGATCGCTGCTCTAAGGACCAATTGCCTTGTTGGCCCAAGCTCAAGATGAGCTTAAAAAGCCAATAAAATACCAGCCCTAAGCCTAAGCAAGATCTTTTCTTGCGTTACTTAGACAAAAATATTACTACAAAATAATTAAAATGTACACCTTTATGAATCCTAAGTTTCCGACCACAATTTGAAAAAAAAATGACAAAACTTTGAAATTTTTATTCATAATTTTATAATGAAACGAGAAAAAAGTAAGTTAGTTAACGATAACATATACATTTGTCTAATAAATTATGTTTGTTTTTATTTTTTTTCGTTATCAGTAATTTAAGTTTGAAGAAACATAAGGTGAGCCATTTTTATGTTAGCATGCAAAAAAAATTAATATTTCAAAAATTATGTTTATTTTGTTTTATAAAATTTTAATGAGTATTTCATCACCTTTCCATAACAGTTTTAAGGTTTCGGATACATTCAGAAATATTCCATTTATTTAGATTTTGTTGCAAAACGGAAATATTTTGATGCTCTGACAAAATACGGTCAAGGCCTGAGAAGTTAATGAAGAAGAAATCACAGTTTGTAGCTATTGATTTTTTTGAAAATTTTGATGTTCGTAATATCTCTATACATGTCTAGACCCTTTTCATGAAGATTAATTTATGATTGATGTGAATTTAGTAAACAAATTTCCTTCAAACAGCTGCCGGCTATTTCTATATGTCAAGACTACCATAAACAACAGAGCACCGAAGCCAAAATGCAAGTACATTCCTACTAAGCTAAATAAACTTTAAAGATATCGAACACTTCAACAAAACAATAATTATAAATAAGTCTATAAACAACAGAGCACCGAAGCCGAAATGCAAGTATATTCCTACTAAGCTAAATAAACTTTAAAGATATCGAACACTTCAACAAAACAATAATTATTACTGAAGTCTACCACTCAGATTGTTTGAACTTTTTAAGACAAGTAGCTGCTTTCACTTTCATGAATGAAAAAAAAAACCTCATTGCTTTCACAAATTCTGCAAAATGTAATAGAACCAATATGCGGTTGCCAATGTACCAGACATTCAACTGATATATTCAAGACTCCAAGGTAAATGTCTCGTCTGAACTCGCACTACCAGGGCTTTGCTGACGTTTCACAACATTTTATGGATGCTCTTCATTGTTCTATCAACAACTCGAAGTTGTTAACAGAAACAAAACATAAGAATTAACTTCATGAACTCTGTAGTTGTTTACTAGACAAGAATATTTTTGTCTAAGAAAAGATCTTGCTTAGGCTTAAGGCCGGTATTTTATTGGCTTTTTAAGCTCAGCTTGGGCTAACAAGGCAATTGGTCCTTAGAGTAGCGATCGCTAATTGACAGTCTGCGGGCCACATCTGGCCGGTGAAGTGCCCCATTCTGGCCCACAGGGCCATAAAGGAAAACATCCACATACCATTCTTGGTGCTCCATCAGTCACAACCAAATATAAGTGATGTGCTATCTGCAGTTCTTACTGGCGTCGCCGATATTGTTAACCAATACCTGCACACCTTCAAAAAATCAATGAATTCTTTCCGTATTCAAACTATTCCCATCAGACAGTTGACGGTGGGGTGGCCATCATAGCATATCTCTTGTATTTCAATATCTTTGGTCACAACCATATTATTTTTTTCTTATCTAGTTCTTGTGAAGAAAACATAAATGTGAGTTTTTAAGAACCCACAACGCCCGAGTGGGATTTAACTACCATGCTAATAAGCTGGTTGGTTATGATATTTCAAAACATTTAATGATAATAAGTAAATACACAAATAATCTCAAGAGTGTTGAAAATCAACCGTGGAAATACGTGAATAGAATACGTGGAAAATGTGGCTTCAATAATAGAGGGCTACACTAGTAGAAGATTGAATTCACAACACCTGAGCGGGAACTAATAACTATCACGCTGCCAACCAGTTGGTCGTGATGTTTCCAAACTAGTAATTTTATTTATTGCCTGCAGAGCTTTTTCTGTTTTCTGTCATACTTGTTTTATGCAGGGGGGGGGGGGGGGTTCTAGAAAACTATACTTAGCAATCGGAAGGGCAGCCACAAACGCACTGACTGAGCAGGTTCACCTACTCACGAGTGACGTCAACAGTCACGTGAAAACTAATTGCTTATCACCGCCTTGAGCATCGTAGTACATCATTGAAGAATAAAATAATAATAATAACTACGCGTGTTCCAAATTAAACTTAAACACTTGATTAAACCATGTAGATGTTTATTTTATTAAAAATTATAATGAAAATAATAGCGCGTTAAAAATATAATACAAGGTTGATTGTTTTTACTGAGGCTCCTTATTGGTTACCGAAACTGTTGATTTCCCCAACAACCAACCAACAAGTGAAAATGATTGATGTTTTCCAAATTGATTTTCAAATTATATGTCGGTAAGTACGACACACCTTATGTAATCTAATACAATGCGATCGCCATAAATCTAAACAAAGCAGAACAAGACACAGAAAAATAAAAAGGTAACAGTCACAACTAGGAATCGGACCCAGGATCTGTCTTACTACAAAAGGGTATTTATTTATTTTTCCGAGTTTTATGTTTCGTTTAGAAATGTTAGTATTATTTTCTACAATGATAACATTCAGATGTTATTCCAAAATAACATTGTAGCTTTATTGCAATTTTACATTTAGACAGCCATAGGGGATAATTTAAATCAAATATCAATATACATACATGTACCATTGGATTTTCTACTATAAATTCTACAACTTTACCGAGGTGAAAATGCTTTCCTCCAATTGCGCATTTTTGAAAATTCATTTCAGCAAGTATATTGAATGGAGTGACGTTTGTTTTAAAAGATAAAATAATATCATTATTTCTTTCTAACTTAGGACGATTGGAAAAATAAGTTCGGCCACCAACATCCAAAACTGGTTCACATGAACCAGCGCAAACTGGCTGAAAGACCTCTGCGCTGCAGTCACATTAATAAATCCAATGTCTGAATATAATCATTATAACTGAAAGATATTATCGTCGGGTTGCTAGCAGAAGTTGGTAACTACATTTTTTCGTAAAATGATATTTTTTGATATCTGTCATCACTTGGTCAATATCTTCGTCTGGTAAAAACTTGTAAGTGATATTATAAGGATAAATTACTCTTTTTCATAGTCAAAATAAATGTAAGTGCTCCTAAGATTATAATAGAACAGGCTAAGATTTGTAACATCACTTACTGACTTCTGACTTCTGTGATTAGGTTTTGCTCACACTATGGGCAACACTTCTTGGCAAAGTCACTTACTTATTTTTGCCGGACATATTTTGAAAATATTTCCGTATGGTGGCAGCACTTACCATTAAACCCAACTGTCATTCCTGTCAAATTGGTGTGTGCTTTTTTGCTTTGGTTGAAGGTTCATATTATTATTTGGAGTATTTTAAACAGTGAAAAACGTAATTTATTAATTTTAATTTGTTTGAAACATCAAAGAACATGTCAATTACTGAAAAAGTTAGTAAAAGGACACTAAAAATGGTGAATCTTGTGAAAAAAACGTGTTCCGAAAATGATGATTCTTGCTACCAATCCACGACTTCTCATGTGAGTATTATTGTTTTATAATGAAGAAAATGATTCAATCCTTTTGCCCCAGTATTATTGTGAGTTTATTTAATCATTGGTGCACATTTTTTTATAATTTTTACAATAACAAATTCGTTTACAGGTTAAAGAAAAAATTCTAACGCCGTAAATGGATACTAGTGAAATAACATTATTCGAGGATTGTACTATTATTGTGGACTACTATGATTGCAGTAATAATGACGTTTTTGTGGAAAATTTTGTACCAGATCAATACTCAAATTTCGAACAGGTAAAAATCATAACTTAACAATTACAAATCAAATTAAAGTAAGGTTACTTTTGGTGATTCATTATAAGTATTTATCTATTATTATTTTTCACATCTCCCATAATCGTTTTTACACGATGGTAATTGGTAGATTTTGTTGAAATATTATGAATTCATAATTATATTATTCAATTTCAGGGTAATGAAGCACTGCTTAGTGAAGGCACACTACATGAGAGCGAAAATAGTGCGGATCTTGTGCCTAATAATATTCAGATTTCTGTGGTTAATGACAATGAATCAAGCGAAATTATAATAAACAATGATGTTATCGTACACAGCGACCAAACTTCCAATGTAAATGGCAACAGTGAGACAGTTATAGTTGAGAATACACTTGATAAAGATGAAATTGAAATTGCTTCCCTAAAACGTACTCGCTGGACAATATCTCGTCCAGAAAGTTGGTTGGTCAATGTAGAAAAAGGTAAACGCAAAAAATGTTTACCTTATAAATCAAGGAAAGGAATTGAAAGACCAGCAAAGCAACCAAAAGTGGCATGTAATAATTCATGTCGCTTTAAATGCTCACAGGTATTTACTGAAGAAGAAAGAATTGAAATATGTAGAACTTTCTGGTCATTGGATTATGAGAGGCAAAAGGATTTTTACATTGGTAATATAGAGCAAAATTTACCATTAAGAAAGAAGTTGCAAACAAAAAAAGGAAATCGACAATTGTCTAGGTCTTATTTCTTCAAGAAAGGTGACGCAAAGGTGCGAATTTGTCAAACTTTCTTTAAAAATACACTATGTATTTCTGATGGACCTATCATCCACGCTTTTAAAACACGGAACAATATGGGAGTATTTGAAGGACCAGATAAACGAGGTAAACACTCTCCGTCAAATAAAACCTCAGCAGATTCTCTAAATTTTGTTAAATCACACATAGAAAAGTTTCCTGTAATGGAATCACACTATTGTCGTCGGTCAAGCAAAAGGCTGTACCTTGATTCCAAGCTTTCAATTGCAAAGATGTACGAGCTTTACACGACAGAGTGTGCAAGCCAGAACAAATCTCCAGTATCATCAACATCGTACAGACGAATATTTTCAACGAACTACAATTATTCGTTTTTTAAACCTAAGAAGGATCAATGCGTGACATGTAACAATTACGACAGTGCCTCTAATGAAGCTAAACTAACATTATCAACAGGATACCAGCTTCACCGAAAAAGGATAGAAGATGCTCGGTTAGCCAAAACCACGGACAAAGAGCGATCAAACATTGATCCGTCTTTTTTATCTGCAACCTTCGATCTCCAAAGTGTGCTACAAATACCGTCTAGTGACACTTCTCAATTGTACTACTCTCGCAAGATCTGTGTTTACAATTTGACGATATACGAATCACGCTTGCCTAATGACGGGTATTGCAATGTTTGGACAGAAATGAATGGGAAAAGGGGTAGTTCGGAAATAGGAAGTGCCTTGTGGTTCTGGCTGAAACAAATTCCCCAAACTGTTAAAGAATTGTCTTTATTTTCAGATTGCTGTGGAGGTCAGAATCGAAATCAACACATAGCAGCATTTTTTATGTATGTGGTGCAAACACTTCATTTCGATTGCATTGAGCACAAATTCTTAGAAACTGGACACACTCACATGGAAGTTGA
This sequence comes from Limnephilus lunatus, assembly GCA_917563855.2. Lineage (NCBI taxonomy): Eukaryota > Metazoa > Arthropoda > Insecta > Trichoptera > Limnephilidae > Limnephilus > Limnephilus lunatus. The sequence continues at coordinate 35,807,331 of OU830594.1, forward strand.
CTCCATGCACAGTGCAATCGAAGCTCAAAAGAAAAATGTACCAATTTTTTCAATAATTGATTGGATGACAGTTTTCAGATTGGCACGGTCTTCAAGGAAACGAAAGAATGCTAAGCCATTTAATGTACATCAACTGGCATTTTCTGATATGTTAGATTTGTCTGATTTATCAAAAAAAATTATAAAAAACCGTAACAAAGATGAGAATGGTGATACTGTTAAATGGCTGAAAATAAAATGTCTAAAGTTTGAGAAATCTAAGCCACATTGTTTCCAGTATCGTTATGACTTTACCACGCCGTATATTAATGTATTTACCAAGAGCAGAGGGCGGCAATTCGTCATGCCTACAGAAATAAAGAAGGCATACTCAACTCTACTGCCCATATCACAGGCAAAAAAGAATGACTTGGAAAGATTGTGTACTTTGGGAATAATTCCTATTGAAGTACAAGAATGGTACCATAATCTGCCCGTCAGTCAGACTGCAAGAGACGTGGCACCAGAGTCTGGTGAAGATGACTCTGAAGACGGTGAATGAATGTTACCTACTATGTAGCATTAATTTTTTAGTTTACGATTAAAAATATATGTCTTAAATATTAAAATTATTATAATAAGTATTTTTGTTTATCAACAATTGATTAAAAGTAGTTTTGTCTGCCACAAAATAATTGGTTTGCCTTTATTTTAATCACCATAATATTAATATCATAAGAAATCATTCACTTAAATTTCTTATAAGGCTCAACTATTGACAAGCAGAAGTCAGTAAGTGCAACCATTTTTTGATTTGTCTCAAAAATTATAAAAACCTCCTTATTTTGTGAAAAAAATTATTTTGCATCTGTATCTTTGTAAAATAATAAACATTTTGAAGTATGCAACATGTGTTTTTCTTATGATTCCTGATTTATAGAGTTCTTCAAATATTAAAATTCAAATATCTCAGAAACACCAAAATGTTAGTTACCAACTTCTGCTAGCAACCCGACGTTATTATGTACTTGAGATTAATATCCATTCAGACACGTAATATAGTCCCCGTCTCATTATTTCTCCATTTTGTATTCATCCAATTATCATTTCAGTTTGATACGATCCTCCTCAGTGACGAAATATACCGATTATGACAGGAGATAATATAACGACGGGTTGTTTTCACAGAATTTAAACAATTCATCAAATTTCAAAGTTAAAATTCTATTCTAAGGACAGGTTGTTTCAAAAAATGTTAACAATTTCAAGTTCTATTATGTACATCATTATAGGCCGGTTGCTTCAATCGCAGAACTTTCACAGATTGTGAAAATTAACTTAAATTCGATGAATTGTTCAAATCAACCCATCTTAAGTTCTGTCATCGTGGGTCGATAATTTCACAGTACTTAGATAATAATCAGATAATTTGTAGAGCGCCGTTTTGTGAAAAAGTCATTGTACAATTTATGAAGAGTTCCTAGGCTCTATTTAATTTAATCATTTACAAACAGAATAAGAAAACATACTTACCTGGCAGGTCACTTCCGATAAACACACTTTTATTAGAAAGTTTGGAGAAAAGAAACAACTTTGCACACAGAGGACACTACATATAAAAAAAACACGGGATATGCATGATTTTACATTTGCTACCCTCCATTACTATTGATAATACATTTATGAGAAGATTAATGGGAAGTATAGATATGTATTTGTTTTACGACTGTAGAATTTAATTGAGATTTTTTATGAAATAACCTTAAAAAGCTTATAAGTTCTCATCACACATTTAGTTATTTACAATGTCGCAGGCTGAGATGGTGAAAAATTTTTGACTTTACTTTATGGACACTTTGTCTGGAAAGGTGAGTTTTAAGTTTAGCTCTAAATTCAACCAGAGTCTGTGATCATTCTTAAATCACGTGGCAGTCCATTCCAGGTCCTGGCACTCCAAAAGCACGCTCGCCGAACTTAGCATATGGTGTGTTCTTTGGTTTCTTCGATCTTACGATAGCTGATGACGATACTATCCTAAGGGTCGACTGTCGAGAATTAGAATTTTCTGGAATACACCATTGGATAATAACAGAACTTTGATGAGTTGTTCAATTTCTTCGAAACAACCGATTCTTAATTTGGAGAATGTACATAAATAATATAATTTGTGTTGATTAATTAAAGGTAAATAAAATTAGGGCTATTTCAAGGCTTACAAGTACAATGCTCTAAATAAAACCTTTAATTTACTCATGATTTTAATATGAATGATATTGCATTAACGATCAAGCAATACCGACGCAAGACCTAGTTCTTCTAATCTTAAACATCAACCAAATATAATATAGTGGTACAATATGAATTGATTTCCTCCGTAGAGCACAAGCAAGTTACCGTACTGGTGTAGGTGTAGGGTGCTTGTTGCAGAATGTTTCCTTCACAAGTTTAGTGGAATTTTTGTAGAAAGGAAAACAAAATCATAATCCAATAACAAATCATAAAAATTCAAGCAAAATTAATTTTGCATTTTATTATTGTTAATTAATAATCCTTACATAAATATTTTATGCCCACTGATCAGCAAAGACAACATACATATTTTAAATATATATTACAAAAAATCAAAACTAATATTGTTCAAACGGTTTTATTTTAAAGTACAAGGTTTAAACTCTCATGTAATAATCTGTTTAGCGAATTTATTATTTAACATATATAGTAGTATCACAAGTGAATTTCCTATTTGAGCAGAAAAAAATAAATAATTTCACATAAATCCTGAGTTATAATATTATAATCATCAGTAGGGTGAAGGTTTTACACAGCAAATGCTACCGTTGAAGATCAAATGCATCTCCAAACAAAATATTCAATACTCATTTTACATTTAGAAAAAATCTTATACGCTACTTCGAGACAGACGAGTAGTAACTAGTTACTCCAAGGACAACTTCTTCAGATAGTACTTCTCCAACCAAACTCTCGGACATTCAAAACTGTGATTTGACAGGGACAAGGACAAACAACTTGACTGCCTACACCCGACGACTGCTTGATTGGATGGTAGGCATAGTTACAGATAGTTGGGTCATGCTTGCTGCGGGAGTTGGTTGATTGAGTGGGCATAAAAGGAAACAATGGTTTGTTGTTGTTTTGGTTGGTTGAGAGGCAGTGATCCTACACCAGTACCAGTACCAATACCAGTACAATACAGTACCCGTAGTAACCGTATACCGTGGGTGCGGGTGCGGGCTGCCTTAGGACCCGGCTCAGCCCCACTCCAAACAGGCAGGGGAGGAAATCAATACTCCAGTCTCCTTACAACCACAATATATTAAATAATATTATAAGAATGCCATAATGAAAAAAGCTATTTGATACTTAATACATAAAATAGAGCTAAATGGTAAACAATTAGTAATTTAGACTGTCAGAAGCGTACGGCGGGTGGAGGGCGCCACTTTCAGAACTCGGCTTGTCCGTACCGTACCGATAAATAGAACAAATGTATCTTTTAGTCGTACACACGCAAATGCCGTGTCCATCTCGAGGTGTCCAGTGGGCGGTGGGCAGGACACGCGTCTTACCTAGCGACACTTACACCAACACTCGCAAGATCAATCAGTAAAATCCACAACTCAGAAAAACTTGGGCGACCGACGCAATACGTTTATTTGTTTAACCGCTCAAACGTTCCGGCAACAGTGTTAACAAAATATAGAGTACAAGTGGTGTGGGAGAGGGAGGGGGGCTGGCTGGGGTGCGGTTATTACGGAGCCAGCTCATCACATGGCGTATTTCCTCGTCCACTCCCGAGCTAATTCATTATATTTCTCACGGTCCGTTTTGTATATCCTAGCGATTTCAGGTACCAGCGGATCGTCGGGGTTTGGATCACAGAGCAGTGAGCAGATGGACAGCAATACTGCAACAACCAAACAACAAATATCCTTACTACAACACACTCTATTTACTACAAACTACAAAGATTACATAATAGATAACACAAGTGGCTTTTACAAACTTCACATGATCATAATATTAAAATAGAGCTTTCCAAATTAACCTACACCTTTTGTGCAAAATCAATAACTCCACTTTAAGATTTTAACAAAAACTCTGCTGGTAGTATTATGTTTTAAGAAATCAATCTACCAAGAAACTATAAATGCAATGACAATGCCTTTTTTAGATATACTACTGAGCTATATATTATACAGAATGAGAATAAACAGGGTGTCCGGGGGTAAAGTGCATTTACTTTGGGAGGTGATTCTACATTATGTATTGGTAAAAAAGGGGTGTGTAGGGGTAAAAAAGATTAATAACTTTTTTTTCTCCCATACAAAAAGACATCCCCACTAAAAATCCTTAGTGAAAGGTAAAAATTACTCGATAATTGATTGTTGCAACGTTGCTTGGTAATAATAATGCTGCCCGCACACGCCGGTCTTAATATCTTATATCTTTTTACCACAAAACTACCCCTAAAAGTTGGAATTTGGTAAAAGGTTATTTATCTTTTTTACTTATACTATCATGTAGAATCACCTCCCGAAGTTAATGCACTTTATCCCCGGACATCCTGTATAAGGCAATTTCATTTCACTCGATCTGATTATTGATTGGTTAGTTGTCTGCGGCTAAACTTGACAACATATTTTTAAATAATCACCAAGTGAGCATCAACACCATCACTAATTAATCACTTTGATTTTAAATATATTTTGTAACATAAAATCGTCTTATGCATGGGGCTATTTTGCTTCTTACACAGGGGGGGGGGGAATTATTTGAGCGAGTATATTTTCAAAATCAAATAAAAGATAGAATTTTGACCTTTGCAAGTGGTCTTATAATAAATAGGAAAAATTATGAATTACCTTTTGAAATTGTGAGCGCGGGTGACCACTGAGAGCGTAAAATGTCAAGGCAGATGGACCCATTGCTGTTAATATTGGGATGATAAATCCTCGTTGTGAAAGCTACTTTGGGTGGCTTAAATGGGTAGTCTGTTGGGAAATGTATGGTGAGGAAGAAAACGCCTCCCTGATAAGGGCTGTCGACCTGCAAACAAATAAACAATACATGTCACAACCAACCAACTCACCAACACCTAACAAACATGTGGGAAATAAATACATTTGCTAATTTACTGAACATTTACAGCTAACTATGCAACACCGGGCGATAGATGTTTAAATGTATACCATTCGTAGCTCTGTTGTAACCTCTTTTAAAAGAGGTTCTGGACCTCTCAGTAACAGAATCATAGTTTTTCACGGAGCAATAAGGTCCCATCAGACAAAAATAAAAAAGGACTACTTAGTTTTATTATCTCAGAACAGTGGTCTTATGGAATCTTGTTTTATTGCAAAGGGCCAACAGCCGACATGGCAACAAACTTCACATTTTAATGGGCTAGAAAATACTTCCAGATTAAAATAGAATTTATCTGATAATATTAGCGTTATCAATGAATTGTCCTGATAAGGGTCATTTGGCAAATCATTGATATTCAATATTAATTTATAAGATAACAATAAAAATAAGTTCCGCATGATATTAATCACATAAAATCACTTCAATCATTTCAGTTCAGCTGTGGATGCTGTTTATATTTGGAGTGAAAAAATGACAGATAACCACTGGAGCGACGGCGTGTTTTTTATTTTTTTCCTCGGATTGCTCGTGATATTTTAATCACCGTTTTGAATATTTTCCGCCGACCTTAAAAAAATCATACCTCCGAATTTTAATATGAAGGCATACAAACTGATCATAGTTCTATAGTCAATGAATTCACCTATCTTTGGTTGTTTATCACATATTCCTAGGATTTATGAAAATAATATTATAAAATCGTAAACATTCAAAACGGAACTATTCTCAGTATTGCCTCCCTTTAAACTCGCCTAGTAAGTTCAAATTTCCCTCCAAATTGAATATTTTCTATTAGGTTTATTTTAAATGGTCTAATTAATAATCACAACGTATGTATGTTTATTTTAAATGGTCTAATTAATAATCACAACGTATATATGTATACAAGAAAACAGAATTTTGATATGTTTTGAATGGTTGAATGTTCCCTTTGAATAATTTTTGACACAAATTTATTCGAAAAATGGCGACACTTTTAATTAGACTAAAATGAAATTCTTAAACGACTCACCAAAAATAGCTGTAGTACATCAAACAGATACATCAATTATCTTAAATCCACAATACTAATTAACTCGATTATTGGTTTATTTATCGAAAATATTGCATTTTCAAAAACACATGACGATGGGAAAAAAATGTCAAATACATAATAATAATAATCAATAATCAGTGAAATTTTAAGTTTAAAACACGTTGAAATAGTTGAATGCATTACTCATTCAATTATTATAACACTGGTACACAAATTTGTTATAAATATCCACTAAAATACGATAAAAAAGCCGAATTTTAAACTGACAGCTTCAGAACGTTTAACATTGTGACTTGCCGCGAAAATAATCGATCTAGAAATTTCCGTAATTAAATCATAGAAACAAAGAATTGAGACATCTCTGGAGAAAGCGCTAAAGGATTTTGCCAACTACATGATTATGCAAATTACAGATCGCGGGAGTTTTCGAAAATATTTAAATAAAATTTTTAGTGGGTCAATGGAGAATCTTCCGAAATTCGGAAGCTTTTCAAACTTAAGTTTTGTAAGTGGTTCCGAAATTCGGAAAAAATCATTCCAGTGGTTAAGAAATAATGTTAATCAACTATTTGCAATGTGTATAAATCTCATTTGAGGTACTGCAACTTTTTTCAGACTAAAACGGATGAATGCATAGTTCCCACGCATTATTCATTGCTTGTATCAGATTTGTATTTGTGACAAGAATAAATAGGAAAATGTTGACTTACCGGTCCCATTATTGTGGCTTGCCAGTGGAATACTGTAAAATAGAAAAATAGTGATTAAAAACAAAGAAAAAATGTATCATCACAATGAATTGGAAAAATAAAACCATACACAATATTTAAAAAAAACCAAAATAAAAACGGATAATGCGAACTAATGTCAATCGAAATGTTGAGTGCCTAATCAAACAATCTCACACCGACAAATCACTAAATGATTATAAAATAAACAAAAGGAGGTATAAGAAATTCAAACAGGAACTGTTTACCATGTTAGTTCAGTGACTTGGTGCATTCTTTAAAAATATCTCTTCATAATTTTCCCAAAGGTCATTTGGTATGAAGAGTTTTATGGTAATTTTTAATTGGAATGTAAATGAATGTTTTGGAAAAATGGCAAAAGCAATCTCTCAATATAGTCCTATCACTAAATAAAACGATTGTGATAAAAAAAGAATACCTGCAGGTATTAACTATGGTCCATTTGTATCTTGTTTGACATTATTTGGTTAGCTTTAACTTTTATATATCTATGCGTAGAAGTGCGCCAACGACATAGGAATGTCAATTGAATTTTACAATGATTATGAGGATTCTTAAATGTGCTCTATATATTTCTTATTTTTGAACTTGTGGTATAAACAAATACTATGTTAGAAACCAGATAAAATTATCTTTTATAGCGTTTTGTTTTTTGTTTTCGAAATAAACATTGATATTTCTAATATAAAATAATAACATTTCAATATCAAACATGAAAAATTTGATCAAAAAGCTTGCAACATACATTTTTACTTGAAGCGTTGAAAGGCATTTATTATGTTTAAAAAACATCACCTTTACAAATTTCTAAATAAATAAATATCTACTGTAAATTTCAATTTAATATAATCATATCATCAATATAATCATCAATTTAATCATATATATAGCAGCCAATAATATGTGCGTTAAGATAATGAAGATAATGTTAGTAGTTCTTAGTCGAAGTATGATACAGTTAAAAGTGACCGAATGGGATATAGACACCTTAGCTCAGTTGATAGAGCTGTTGCCATGAAAGCAGAAGGTCCTGGGTTCGAGTGCCAGGGGTGCATATATCTTTTTCTGATTTTTCTGTCTCCAGATTTTTGATTAGTTTCGCTAACATTATCTCCATTTAATTAAATATTTCAATTTAAATATCAGTTGTAACATAACCACACATTCAGACTTAAATTTTTACTTCAATTTATAACATGACATTATTGTATGATTATTTGACCAAAACTAATTAAAAATAACACAAATAAGTCGTAAATATATTGAATCATATTATTAATATAACAGGTTACCTGGACGTTTTAAAGAAATTATAGTTGAAAACACAATTTTAATATAAAGTGCGAACTGTCACTTTTGACAGATAACTGATAATGCCGCGTTTTTAATCCTTAACTTTGGCCATTTCTAAGATTTTAATTATGGCACCTAGTGTATACATTTGAAACAAACTGAGAAGGATTACCGTTTATTTTTCTAATGGTGAAAAAATTACATACCTCCCTGCATGATAAAGCAAAAAAAATTACAACATATGGGTCAAAAAACATTAAGCAGCTCTAATGGCTTATGTTTGTGGCTTGAGGGGTTAAAAGAACCTTGGTGATTGCTAAAAAAAAAAACTCGTAGTTAGTCAAAAACTTTCAATATAATCTAGGAACTGTTAGGTCAGAATTTTAATAATACAGGAAAAAAATGTTCATTGTTGACAAAGTGTAAGTATTGTTTATCAGTTCTTAGTAATCTCACCTATTTTATAGGTCTAGCAATTGTGCAAAAGTAGAACTTGTGCAGAATTGCTTTACTAATTGACTGCTGCTCCCGGGTTTTGCAAATATGACTGAATAATTATGGTTTACATTTTGACAGAATGACAGAAGAAATGATTCCTTGAAAGTCTTCACAATGATGTAAAGGCAAATCAATTTAAAGAGCACACGTTTGAATGCAATTGTGCATACCGATAGTGGTTCAAATTGGTTCAAAATAGTTTGGAACACCTGCCCCTCTAACTCCAGCAGTCCTATTATACAGTACATCACCACACAAGCCGCTTTAAAACCTCTTTAAAATGATTCTACTGTGAAGTTGGATTAACATTACAAAGTCATCAGGAGAATAAGTTTGCCACTTTCATAAGGAAAACATGTTGAAAAGATTTTCAATCGACCTATTAATGGGAACATGTGTGTGAGGTTTGCACTAATTTTACTTCACACATATTTAATAATTCATTGTTAACTTCAGAGCCTTGTTTAATTTAAATTTTGGAAAATGAGAAAAAGGCCAATTAAAACATAGAAAAAAGATCAGAAAAACAATGAATCATGTATTTTGGTCAGGTAGGTGGGTACCCATTGCTTTATAGTCAGCTAAGGCAATTACCAGATTAAATATCTGAATTCATAGGGGTTTCCCAGTAATTCTCGTTTTAATTTTAAACTGTAATTAGTTGGTGACACATTTTGACATAAACAGCCGTGATAATTACCGACCAACACTAAAGACGCTTATTATTAAAGTACTATCAAAACAGTAATTCTTACAGGGTGTGGTACCTACCTGCAAAACTGTTTGAAAAAGAAATGTTTCGGTCCCCGAATCCGATATATGGCAAACAATACCTACTCAAAACGATAAACAACAAGCAGCATCATGATAAGATGATATTTGGAAAAAGAAAATAATTGTGACACATTATATACATATTCAAGAAGTGATGACTTTGAACCTGTTGGACTGAATGGTAAACAAAAATTTGGGTGCTATTTCATTTCATGGAAAGCATTATCTTTGGATTAGCAAACAGTTGACCTGATTATTTTAGGATTTCACAACCAGCTTTATAATGAATCATACCAAAAAATCACATCATGCGTACAGTTAGAAAGCGTTAGAGGCTTTATTATAGTTATGGATACCAAAATAGTAAATGTTGTGATCTATTTTCCATTTTTTATGTTTGTCATTTTTCATTACAGAGGTAAGCATCAGTATTACGAAAAAATTAATGCAACCAGCATTTATGTCCCAACCACACAAATAAGCTAAATTGATAACAAAATAGGTGTGTGTGTAGCTAAAATATGAATAATACAAGTATCTGCCTTTGTGTTGCCCTCACTCAGAGGTATATTGTCACAAAAACTTTTTTGTTTTCTACAGATAGTAAGGAGTAATGTGAAATGGAACTTACAATCTTCTCCGTGTGGTCCTGCGGAACATTGTGCAGGAGGATCCCTGCCAAGGTCCTGTAGTTCCTAAAAATTAAAACAATAATTCAGTCAGCTTGATTGTTCACATAAGTTTACAGTTACAGATGCATTCAATTTTAACAGAAATAATTCCGTATTTAGAGCTCTAGAAACCGTTCCATCGCGCAGATGTCACTCAAGCTTCCAGAAGCACTCCAAGAATTACCAATTACATCAGAGGGATCAAAATGAAAATAATCTGCCACATTTCACATTAGAAACATAATAACATATGCAATCCGCATATTGATCGATCATCGCGAGTTAGCTTAATTTGATAAACCAATTACTAAAACTTCGCAAGAATCGAAGGCAACGAATTAATCATAAATTGTCGTTATACTTCAATTCCGACATTTTAGAATACGGCGAGTGCCTCGCGACAGTTATTTCCAGTGTGAATAAGACATGCATTCCAAACATTCGAGTAAAACTATGATTGAAACTTTAATTTTAAAATGACAACTTGTCAAGCCACGACATATTATGAGCCATTCGAGTGCTCGGAATTATCGAGAAGGAATTTCAATGTTATTCACATCGGTAAAACAATCAGCAGGGCGTAAAATAGATGTAATCTGCAGTCGTTTAGAACTGAAAGAGGATAATATTTGTGCAATATTGAAATCAGAATTTTACTGTACCTTATTAATTCGTTTTAACGCCATTTGATAATAATATACTGTAATAAACTGGCTTTACACCAGACAATAGGACCGCGAGCCGAAGACCTTTGATTAGAGATTGCAAGATGGCTCCCTTCTAAACGCAGAACTACTACTCAAGTCGAATGTCTTTTCTTGATGTACGAATCGTTCAGATTACGAAAATCGCAATTCACCCAAAAATATTAAATAATTATATTATTTACGAAAACAAGCACAGCTCTTGCAAACACTCAAACTTTGTCGTGTTTTAAAGAAACGTATTTCCTGCAGCCACTGCGTAGCTCAAACAGGGAAATCGACTGGTCCTAAAAATTGTTCATAAATGCTACTCAAAAGACAGAGACTTGTTCGAAAATTGTACAAGTTAGTATTCCACGCTGCAAATTAATCTTTCTACGACGGAAAATTAAATGCTTCAATAAACATATTTTGTATTTTTAGAAGCATTTAAATATTTAATGGATGATGTTTTTAAGATTATTCAACTAGGTAAGTACTTTTACAAATGTACCCAAGTTGTTGCCATCCGAAGAAAGATATGCAATATCATGCGGAAATGACGTCAATCGCGTAACAGCGCTATTTTTGGTTCGCTCTTGAAACTGTATTCCTCGTATTTTTGGCACTAAAGGAAACACGAGGTTTTGACACGAAAAACTTTACCGAGTTCACAATTTTATTTATATTTTCACAGGCAATTAAAATAACTATAATAACTATAATTAAAATTTTTACAATTATTATAACTACTTTATAAACGGAATAATAATTATATTGTTTTGCTTCATTTCAGATTTTATGTCTATAATTAATCTCAATGCTTTAACTATGTCTAAAAAATATTTATTTATTATAGGTCGACTGAAAAATAATTTTACCAATTTCAATTATTGTTAAACGCCACCAATCATTATATTATTGTCATTGTCAATACATGCAATATGGAGGAGTAAAGGTTTTCAGAGTTTCTAAACAATCTTCTAATCTGTAGTAATGTACGGTTTTGAATGTACCCACTATCAACTATATATTGCAGATTGTAGGGGGTGACAAACATGTTATTTTTATACGTATATAAATATAAGTTACATCAATCAAACTTAGAATTTCACCACAAGTTAGTTATTTTGATAAACGTATAAACTGTTCATTATAGAATTTTCTTGAGGTTTTGAATTTTTTTTATTTCACTGATTCAAAATGTTGTATTCTGTTGGGTTAATTTATCCGGGTTTCGAGTAGGGCCGGACTTCTGCCAGAGGCCCGAGGGGCCCGGGCTCAGGAACCCAAGTCGGAGGAGGAGGGGGGGGGGGGGGCAAATTTAAATAAACGAAATACTAAACGATTTCGTCTGTATATTGTTGGGATACTGACTTTCCGAAAAATAAAAATTGAAAGCATTTATTGGTTTGCCCTCCGTCCTAGATACCTGCGGAGATTTTATTAATTCATACCACAAAGGTACCTAATCCAATTGGGCATACCATGGAAAAAATTTCAATACCTTCGCTCTCGTCACTTACTCCAGTTGGGGATGTCACGGTTTCATAGGTTTATAAATATGTAGGTAATTAGCTTAATATTTAAAAAAAATAATAATTTATTTGAACTTTCCAAATGCAAAAGAATATTTTCATAAATAAATAATTGTGTTTGACACAATTCAAAACGAGAATGGCGGTGCTTTGAATATTTGTAATTATTAACATTTATTTATCTCCAAATAAGTGTTAGGTGGCGTAGCAATGTCTTAAAAAAACCCCTTTAATAAAATCATTGCTACTTTATTTTTCTGGTTACATTTTTTTTCTTCAGCGCACCCCCCCCCCCCCCACCCCGCAATCCCCGGGGACCTGAACTAGTGCCTAGGGCTCCTGGGCCTCTTCGTCCGGGCCTGCTTTCGTGTTATTATTATCTCGTTATTTTCTACAACGAAGTTTATGTTTGAGCCAACAACGCCAAAAAATTGTCTAAAATAAAAAGCAATGCTGGACATAGATACATACAACAAATTAATTGACATAACATAATATTATAATGTATTGAGGAACACACTATCAAAACACTAGTTTCAAAATAATTACCGAAGTCAGTGCCCTCTACAGCTGATGATGATCGTGATCAATAATACTATTACCATGTAAATATGACCTACCCAAGCTTATTTTTCTGTGTGGTATTTATAGATACTCAAGTAGGTATCTACTTTTCCAGAGTTAATTCGGAAATTCGGCGATTTTGGTATGGTTTGCGTCCTGGCTATAATTAGAGAAAGAACATAGTACGTTTACGAGAGTTGGTTTGTAGTCGGCTAGGAAATTATATTTCTAAAACTGTGTTTAGATTTTAGAAATTATAATATTGGATTGAATCACCGCTACAATATTGAATTTGTTATGGTAAGGCCATACTACTGCGGCCAACTTCCAACTTCAAACGTTTGGACGATTGTGTGGATGGGTAGTTAGTGCCTTGGAAGTACGGGTTGGAAGGTTGGATCGAGTTGGCCCTGGATGGTGGCCCTGAGGCGATCGGCGATGGCTGGTTCGTGCGAGTTGGCCCAACACATCAGTCTGCGCAATATTATTATGTAGACTGGTAGACATGTATAAAAATAGTTAGAAATTATTATATTTTTAGCTTTACGAATCGAAATCAATATTATAGAAACTGAAGCACTGTCTGCACAATTGTAGGCAACTGATAAGATACGGTGCCGAATCAGCTATTCGACGTCCGCCATTTCGGAGTTCAGAATTCGGAGTTGGAGGGTTGGCCCCAACCACCACACGATCGGTCAACCTTCAAACTCCGAACTAAGTTCGGAGTTGGAAGTTAGAAGGTTGGCTTTGGTGTGGAAGTATACCATTAGATTCGTGTTTTTCTCAAGTTCTCAAGTTCTCAAATTTCTTCTTTCCCCAACTCTTTCCCCTGCCTTCTTCATTCATCTTTGCAACATTCCTCAAATTGGGGAAGTCATTCATTGGGCAGGGCAGTTAAAAAAAACCTCATGATTCGAATTCGATATTTTATTAGCCTTTACACCTTCGACCAAGAATTTAATATATCACACGCGCACTCACACGCATTTCTCTGAAATTGGCTTCTAGCCGACCGCGGCCCAAGGGATGACCAGAAAACTGAAAATAGATGTAATAAAGTTTTAAAAAAAAGTTTTTATAACGGGTTGATTTTTAAATAATTAATAATTTTAACTTTGAAATCACAAGAATTTTAAGTAGGGGAGGGAGGGTTGGTACCACAAACAATATACATTTTATATAACATGTTTTATTTAAAATGTGAAATTCCACCGTGGATATTGGAATTATTCGGATCACGGTCCTCAGCAACTAGGAAGAAGAATAAATATTTTTACAATTTGTTCAGAGAAATGTCACCATTTCAGTGAAAATTTTATCATTTTTTCAAACTTTCTTCTGTTTGGTAGATACCATAGTATCACCGCCATAAATAAAGATGGCGGTGATAGTATTCATTATTCTGATTTGACAGCAGAGCTCGTAGTAGGAATCAAATCATGCGAACTCTGGCGGGAAAATAGGTATTATTCTACACGGCACCCAACTTGAACCGGAATCGGAACGTAAAAAACTAATTTGCAGACGATGAAATGCCAAATGGTTGAGTTAAAACAGGACCTCGTTTCTATTAGTCAATTAAGTATGTAAGTAATTTAATTCATAAGTTGACAGCAAACACATTTTTTACGAATTAAATTACTACAACATCTCTAGTCCATTATTCTGAATTACAGGTAAAATAAACGTACTCGTATCTTCGATAACCTTGAACTGTGGTATCAAGGTTGTTTGTTTTATTTTTATTTATTTTTATTAAAGTTTATTGCACTATACAATAACAAAACTTATACGTCGGTAGGTACCTACTCTTACCTTACCTCAGGGTAAAAACTTATTATTTGCTACATTTTATTTAAAAATATATATATTGCAGTTACGATTTGCCTACTATTTTTTCTACATAACGATGCTAATATTTCTACTAGTTTAATAATGGCAGTGGTTGTGATTGTTGTGAATGAAGTTCAATGTTTTGCTGTAGGTATCCTTTACTGGTCAAAAAACTCAATACCCTTACCCTTGCCACTCTTTGATGTAGGGTGGACGTAAACAAGCGAGGAAAAACAATGGGTTTGGTTGGAACCAAAGATATTGAAATATAAGGTTGGAACCAAGGTTTCATCATTGATATCTTACGAATAAATTGAAGAAAGAAATACAAATTGACAATTTATTTACTTGTACCTACTTTGCTCTTTTCTTTGCTATACAAATTAAAAAAAAACTAATATTCGAAATATGATTTGTCTTTTATGATGCGTTTGCAGCGTTTGGATTTACAATTTTCTCTTTTGCTTGCATTGAATCAATTGTATTGACATTTCAGTTCTTCGTGGAAAACATACCTACCGCTAAAACATGAAAATCACAGGCATCAAAAGATGCAGGACATTGCAAAAATGTCGTGTCATCTTCGTTGTCCGTAAATTACAATCATGTTCATGATTATCTTTGTGATACGTGGGCTTGCTTTATGTAATGTACAGTTGTTTTTCTTGCTAGCTGGATCCGACTATCATTGCACAAAGGCTGTATTTCTTAATAAGTTGATAAACAAGTTTCAGTTGGTAGTAGGAATCCATTGGAGTCGTTCGTCGCGTGGTAACGTTTTGACGTTCACCCACATTCCGTACTCGTGCCAAACTCAATTTGTAAATAAATCAAGGCGGCCATCATTTGATTTGTTATTAAACAAAACAAATTTAAAACGAATTGGGTTCCTTCATCATTGCAAAAATCCGAATGTACCTATTTATTTAGAGTTAACTGTTTTTAAAGTGATATATTAATAATTACCAATATTTAAAGTGTTCAACTTCACTCAACCAGTAAATATTTGAATGCATATATTAATTATTGTTGAATGAGTGACTTAAAGTTCGTTTTTGTATCATTTACGTCTCTTATTATACTTAGGTGTTTAATAACGTTGTACGAACATAAAAGACTTTAAAATGTCTATTACTAAAACGGTTACCAATGAAGTGCAGGAATGCTTAGGGGAAATGGACTTTTCTCCATTTGATGGACTTTTCGGTGAAAACGTAAGTTTAAATACGCTATACATAGACATGCATCTTTTCTCTATTTTTTTTCAAATAGGTACTACCCACATTTCAATAGTAGTACCTGCACTCTTTCCCCATCGTTTATTACTAACTTGTAATTTGATATGTACCCAATGTAAAAGCCCCATGTTCGTTTATAACAGAAATAAATAAATACTTTTAATAGAAAAAAAACGCTGTTGTCATCCGGTAACAGAAATGCGCCGTGAATATTTTCTATTTACCATTTGCACGTGTCTGGTTTTAATTTATTTAGTTATATCGTCCAGTCTTGGTTTTTTTTTCATTATGGTTTGGAAACATACAAATATATTAATAACAAAAGTAAGGGTAAAATCTCTCCACATAATAAGTTAACAAAAATTACATTTATTTATAAATCTGCTGTGAAAATTTTGCCAACAAATTTTTATGGAGATACCTATTTCAAACAGAGACAGATTTACAGGGCAGGGGACCTGTCTTACCGTATATTTTTTCGGGCCCTTGTTTTGAGACGCCCCCCTCCCCCACTGGTGGTACACTTTCATCTCCTATGCTTTGTTTCTTTTTACCAGTATCGAATATCACATGGAATACATTACAATTTTAATACCCATTCACTTTACACTCTATCAATTTAATCACCTTTCAGACATAACATAATATATCTCCATTTTCTAAATTAGCGGCATTGTATGTACAAGATTATTTAATAACTTAACTTAATTAATAAATAAATAAGTGTGATATATATCTAACAACTCCTCAAATTTTTCATTTTCTTTCTCTAACTTCCTCATCTTCTTGTAACTGTAAACTTCACCCGCCATAAAAAAGGGTCTTCCCTAGCATGGAGGGTGAAATATCATAAAAAAACTATATGTACTTTCGATTTTTCATGTATTAAATAAATAAATAAATAAATCTAGAAACAATTTATTCTAAAGTAAAAACAATGCTTGTAAAACTAGTTACATCATCCTTATTTTCATCTACACGCACTCCTTTGGCTATTATAATATAGCTTAGGAGAGTAAGTAGCTTTTGAACAAACTCTTTTCAGGCATTTTTTGGAAGATAAAAAAAAACAGAGCTCTTTTTGATCAGCAAGTGTGGTCATCTTCAATATTGGCCAATTTAGAGCATTGCGATTGGCTGTTGACCTTGGAAGGAACTATTAGGACAATCGCCAATCCACTAATACAGTTTTAATCATAACGTGATGTGTATTTATTTTTCCTGGATGCCAAAGTCCAGAAGAGACTCTCAACAGCTGAAAAATAAGAACTGGTGAAAACTACAAGTCTTTGTCCTGACAAACAGTTTTAGCTGATACCGAAACACTAGTATTTATAGCAAGCTATTTTTGATCAGCACGTCTGTTTCCATTTTATAAACGAGGTATAAATCATTGTTGAAATTTTGCATGCTGCGCTATATTTCTTCAACTAACATAAAAGATTTTCTTGAAAAAAATCTTGATTTTATCGACGTGTTTGGTTTAAGGTACGAAGCACTCATACACAATAAATGTCGTCTTCGTAACTCATTTTAATTTCCTGCTGTCATACAACTAACTTTATAATAATTGTTTCCTTACAAGAAATTTTAGGTTTTTTCCTGTGAAGTGAATGAAAGCATTATTTAGAAAAATGGTTTGTGGTAAAGTTGGTATTTTAACAATGTGGCCTCTACTGATAAAAGTATCTTCACCGGTATCAGAATCTTACCCTTTTTAAGCCTTTGATTCGGTAGTCATGGAGTTAATTTCCTGCAAAATCATGATTATCAAATTTCAAAGGAATTTCAAAAGCGTTCTACTGAAAACGTAACAACGAACAGCGCATGAATTTCAATGTACGTAGTTGTTTTAAACTTTTTATTCATTCAGTAGGTATTTCGAAAGTTTTATGATGGATTACTGAATTATGAAACCAACCTAGTAAGTATACTCGACGCTCATATTGCAAAATTTGAATTAATAATTTGTTGGTTGCGAGCACTGATTCTTCTTCTCGGTCTTTGATGGTTTTGTAAACTTAAACTAACCCAATTATTTTATTATAAAAAAATGTATACCTACACCTACTGCGGCGTAGGTATTTGACTTCATGAATCCATTAGGTTGCTATTCTTTTTATTTCTCTTCGTATTTCTGACCTACGCAACGATCTTTGAGCTTATTGACATTGTATACTTTGACAATCCTAAAAGTGAGATTGTGTTAATACTGAAGATGGTCGTCGCGCAAAGTTTTTTTTTTGACATAACTCAAAACATGAGGCCCTGAGAAAAATAATTTCCCTCAGGGCCAATGTCAAGATTATTATGTTTTTTCTAAGTTGGTCTTCTTGGTTTCAATTCCACTAACTAACTATCACGCCGTTTCCCCGCAAGGGTAGGTAGAAAGGACGGATACGGAGGACGGATAGAGGCCTAACAACTCGGTCTTGGGTCTTGGTACACACTGCCTCATTTACATTTATACATCTTCTCATACATACTCTTCTATCATTCTTACTTTTGATATGGCTCTACTAAAGTGTCCGATTCACTTGATCGTGCCATCTTCCTCGAGTGTCCCCGACTTCTATAACTTCTATTCACATTTGCGTCGTAGGTATATTATCCTTACATTCCTTTCTTCGTTAATTCGCTCTACAGACTCGCACACATGGATCGCTTTCTCAATCTTATCATTACGCTTTCATCAGCCTTGCATTATTTGCCGATCTCCACATTTCTCACACAATCATACTTGATTTTACACACTCACGCCTCAGGGTTGTCATTTCTACAGCTTTAGGGCCCGTTCACACATGGGAGTCCGTTTTACTGGTACGTTTTTAACGGATACGTCATAAATTTATGCTCTGTTCATGGGCACCGTATAACGTTCAACGGATCCGTCATTACTGGATGCGATGTGTGAACACTGAACAGTATACCCCCGCTATTCTACAAGGATGGACGCTGTCGTGTTGTATTGGTACTATTATTGGTATAATGCACGCGCGCGTTCTCTATGAATGTAAAACCTGTCGCATCACTCCCCCTCCTACACCCCGCACACACCTCTCGCTACGCACACAGTATCTATCCGTTAAAATTCTACGTATCCGTATATTTTTACTGTTCCGTCGTTCAGTATTCGATGACAAAACGGAATGTCATTTTTTTACAGAACGATATTTTTTACTGTATACAGAATACTGTGCCATGTGTGAAGTCGCTCATACAACTACATACGCCATCGACGAAAAAAAACGTACACAATAAAACGGAACAGTAAAACGGAGACATGTGTGAACGGGCCGTTAGTCTACTTTCATCCTTTCTCTGGCAGTTTCATGCCTCACCGCCATACATCAAGGTAGGTACCAACACTTCATTGTTGACAACTAGCTTCGCTTTGGACAATTTCAAATTAAATAAATCACAGTTCTTATCGACCAGTTGATCTGACAATATTATGCAAGCGAAAATTTTTGAAAGTGCGTAAATATACCATTGAATATATGTAGAATGTGTTCAATTGCGTAAAATAAATTAGAATTAAAAACGTGTTAAGAATTTTTTTTTGTTTGTGAAAATTTTCGGGTTAATTAAAAATTAATCTTTGGTGACTATGATTTTAATCAAGTGATGACTGATGATTTTTGTGACGGGCGTTCAATCATAATTATCAAATTTTACATATATTTATCGCAAACGATATTTATCTAAATACACTGTATTTTAAAGAAAGTTATAGATACATATTTATTAAAAAAAAAAAAAAAAACTATTGCTAAAGTCTTAAAATCTTTCGAACAGAATGTATGTACATAGTTTTTTTTTTAATTTGTAATAAATTTCAAAATTATGGCCCCTTCTTGATTCAGTAATACCTAACGTGTTTCAAAGTTATGAGTCAATCCACATTTCTTCGGGCAAATTATTTATTTACCTCGCGAACACTCTATACTTTGCTTTCGATTCGGCCGCTCAACCAATCTTGTGCCGCGACAGAAACTAACACGCGAAGTATCGTAGGTACGGATGACACGTTTAAGAAAAATCTTTGCGTGGCTGTATTAAATATCTACTATAATAATTTATTGTTCCTTATAAATATAGAATTAAATGCCTCTATTATGAACGATTACAGGTATTATTTTGCATTTCGCATTGACAAATCCCATTGTACCTGGTGGTGCCTGGATTCATGGAAGAGAAACTGCTTGCAGTTTTGTCTGGGTCCGCCATTTAATCACACACGTCTAATAATTTTATCATTAGTCTGCATTCAGCCACTTATTTTTTTCTTTTGTCTAATTATAATCGGTGCACTAACGACGAAGTCATGTTTGTATACGAACTGACATTTGAAATAAAAAGGTATCTATCTTATCTTTCTATCTTCTATATACGAGTACCTACATATAGGTACCTATTACATATAAAAATCAAAATATGATTGCTTCTGTCTATGTATATATACCTATATGTTATGCGTTGCTAAACCGTTCACCCGATTGCGATGAAACTTTGGGGATTCGATGTGCGCATGCTCGCGATGGGTTACATATGCAATAGTGAGTTCTGGCATCATGAAATTATGCGTTGCTAACCATTCATCCAACCAACTTCGGGGATGTGATGGTGCATGCCCGCGATGGTTTTTATATATACTGGCGAGCTCTGGCATTATGAAATTTGTACAAAAAATCGCAATAGGTGGCACGCGAGCTGTTTGAAAACTGAATGTACCGGGACTAAATGTATGGAATGCGGGAGGGGGGAGGGGAACTTGGGAGGGGTGCTCGCTGGACGGCGGAGTGGGAATGCGTGAGGCCGTCAGGGGAAGGGGACGCGGGAGAATAAGGGGAACGGGACGAATGGGAAAGGACACGCAGGGAGTGGCAACGCAACGCAACGCAAGCCGGGAACTCGCTAGTACATAATAAATTTATGTCTTAGCAGCTGCTTCAAAAACGACTTCACTTTCTGCTGAACGCTTGTCAATAAAAAGTAGAACAACATGAATCAGTTTCATGTTTTTCTTTCCACAAATCTGCTTACCCATTATATGTAATTCTGATTAATTAATTGTGCAAACATACATCTCATTTGTCTCTTTATATACTTTCTCATCCCGCAACGTCTGTAAATATGCAAAATGCCACTTATATTTTATTTTGGTGTTGTGCTTAGCCATTTTGAAGGTGGCTTAACTTTCTTTTTATGTTATTTTTTCTTGGTTTGTAAAGTGCTTTTGAGGCGATATTAACCTCCCATCTTTATCTACGTTATAGATAATGATACGACTTGGAGACAGAAACAGAAGTTTAAAAGTGTATATTTGACATATTATCATACTTACACAATTTAAAGGTAGTTGAATAATTAGCTTAGAGTTTTGTACTTTTAATAAAACCAAAATAATTATAAAAAATATATTATAATTTTAAAAAAATAACAAATTTCTATAAACCCCTTACAAATCATTTACATAAAATAATATTTTTTTTAAATGAATAATAATGTTTCATTTTATGTCTAAATCGTATTTTTTTAATATGTTATGAAAGTTTAAATGCTAATCAGTCGTCATGCTTAATAATAATATATTTTGTTCGCCAAATCACATTTACATATACGAACAAGTCTGAAAATTACACAAAAGGTAATCATACGTCTTTCGGGCGTATGGTGTATGTATTTCTCCGTAATTATTGTACTTACCGTGGTGAAAGAGCAGCCCCGCGCAAGCTCCGCTCGGCAACTGAGCTAACTGAGACAGACAGCTCGCTACGTTGCGAAATAATTCTTGTGTATCGCTTACGTCGCGAAGACGTAGATTATCTTTCTAGGGTTAAGTAATTATTATACGTCTAAGTATAATCTATTTAACTGGTTGGACAACAATGCTAATTCAATGGAATGGTGCAATTGGTGTAATTTTCAACAATTTTCCAACTTTCAACTGTAAATTATTTACTGGATAAGAATACCTAATTGAAATGATTTTCTAAGTGAAGATAAAAAAGTATTATTGTGTTCTGATTAGTACATTTAATCAGTTTTTTTTCATGTCTTGAAATCAAACAAAAGACGATATTTAAAAATTTAAATTCAAGACTTAATAACGAACAAAATGTTACTTAAAAATTTCATTAGGAATCTATGAAATGTGCCACGTAGTAATTGCATAATTTGTGTAGCGTCGTTTTTCGTGAAAAAATCACCTGAAGGATGCTGAAATTAACCGATAACATTACTGTAATTATTATTGATTGGTCATTACAAAATATTTAAAGCATATGAATTGACAGTTATCCAACTAACAAATTTCACCGTCAAAGAGAATGGGCACTGCTTTTTAGATGAAATTTCTTAAAGATCTCCGACTGCTCCAAGATCCAAAGTAGAAGTACCTACGGGTCAAAACAAAACTGTTAACTTTCACAAAGTTATTACACCCATTGAGAACTTGAATAATTTCTAGTAGGTACCTGTCAGTAAATTGAACATTCATTTGATGGACGTGATAAGCAGTAGGATACTATATTCACTATATACTATATATTTCAACTATTTTAAATATCCGAGTAGGTACCTACCTAGATATTATTTTAACCTGAAAAAAATAATAATGACTAATTATGGTTATTAATACTAACTGTTAATAAAAATAAAAATAATGAAGATAGGCAGGTACTATTGGATTTTACTTATATGATTACGGGCACTCTTTCATAATATCACAGAATTTTGTCTAAAACATAACCGCTACATTTTAAAAGTTAAATCTGAAAAGAAAACTGTTTAGGTTTACGTAAGAAAAAGGAATTTCCCTTGGAATATTAAGAATACATTTTATTGATTGAGATAATGTAACTATACTGATTATTCTTTGTGTCTGATAATATTTTGGAATTTACGCATGTTTCTAAAAACGTCTTAGTGGACTAGGAAAATATCAAAAAATACCCACAACATGAAATATTTTCATTTATACAATATGCAATGTTCCCTAAAAAGAGTGTTTTGTGAATAATATCTATTATTTGTTTCATAAATTACCAAAATAATTTTTCTTAGTTTGTACGTTAAGTCAATTTAGTGTCAAAAATGATCCATATTGCGTGTGATATAAGTATAATAAATTTATATCACAATAATTATTATTTGCTTATTCTTTGCCTGACAACAATGTGTAAAGTAAAACCAGGCAGAGGTCGTATCCACGTCATCGAGGAGCATCCGAAAGGAACGTACGTGGTAAAAAAAGGTTGTTTCATTACTTTTAAATAATTACTTCATAAATATTTCACATTGTTTTTCATGTGATTGCTTCAGCGAATAATCTTGTTAATTAGTGCATCTAAAAAAAAACAAAAAAGTTTTTGTTTCATTACTTTTCAATAATTACTTCATAAATATTTCATATTTATTATGTATTTAAGTTTTCAATATTTTGTATTTTAGTTTTCAATATTTCGTATTTTAGTTTTCAAATTTTGTATTTTAGTTTTTAAGTTATGTATAAATAATACTTACATTGTTTATCATGTGTTTGCTTCTGTGAATATGCCAATTTGATCACTGCAGACACATCAGTCTAGGGATATTTATATTTTGTATTAGAATTTGTTTTATATTACCTGCAAAAATGTTTTATTTATATCCTGTTTGTGTCTCAAATAAATAAAAAAACTTGCTTCTTATTTATATTTTGTATTAGAATTAGTTTTATATTACCTGCAAAAATGTTTTATAAATATCCTGTTTATGTCTCAAATAAATAAATAAATAAACTTGCTTCTTATAAAACGGTGACAATAACCAGTCTTCTATAATTGACGGAACCTTTACAATATCATATATTTATATTAATAATGAAGTATCATTAAATGAGTGTAATCGGTAATTCAGATGAACCTATAATATTGTATTTCTATGCATAGGTACATTAAGTAAATCTAGGATGGACCTAGGCTTGTTGTGTGCCGAATGTGGCCGCATATGCTTGAAATATTGTCATCCGGATGACAATCGGCACTCAACTGATTTTAATAAATTTTGTGGAATCGAAATAAAAACCGGAGTACAAGAATTTGAATTATTTATAAGCATTCTTCCTTCGATGTACGCCTGACGATGTACGCAATGTATGCCTGAAGAAATAATTGTGAATGTCTGTATAAACATTATCAAAATAAAATTTATTTAGTTACACTTTATAGGTAAAATACAAAAGCTAGGTATATTAATATTTTTTCAAAAATTCCAGTATTTATTAATGTCTAGGTACCTCATCCTGTACGATTCTCCAACAAACAAATATTACGAGAAAGAATATAAATGTTTTAGAAATGTGTTAAATAAATTATTAGTTAAATTAAAAACTTCTTACTATAATGATAAATTCAAAAACTATTTTCAAGACTCAAAAAAAACATGGGAGGAGTGTAATAAAATTTTAGGAACTTGACTGTGATGAAAATGCTTCTAAATATCTGATGAAAGGTCGAACAAAAGAAGGTTTAATTAATGATTTTGTTGATTATTTCTCTGAAAGTGTTTACAATATGTTACATAAATGCAACCATAAGACAAATAAATTAGAACCAGAGGCGATGCCTCAAAGCATGTACCTACCGAGGGCAACAGCGGCGGATATAGAAAGCATTGTTAGACAAATGAAGAGTTCTTCTCCAGGAATTGATAGTATCAGAATGAGCGATATTAAAAAACATATTTTAATCCTAGGTCCAATTATAACACATTTTATAAACAGAATCTTATTTCAAGCAAAAATCCCAGTATCATAAGACCTGTATATGAGGGAGGTGACCACACTGTATTGGGTAACTACAGACCAATCAGTATCTTGCCATCTCTAGAAAATATTCTTGAAAAATATATTCAAATAAAATTAATAAAATATTTAGAAGATTTTTCTATAATAGATACTAATCAATACGGTTTCCAAAAAAAAGAGTACAGAATTGCTGCTTCAAAAATTTGCCAACATGATAAATAATGAATTAAACTGTAAAAAACATACATTAGTCTTATTTATAGATTATTCGAAAGCTTTTGATACTATTGATCATGGTAAATTACTTAAAATACTAGAAATTATAGGAATACGAGGAAAACTACTAAAACTTTTTGAAAATTACTTAAACAACCGATGCATGAAATTAAAACTCTTAAACTCTTTAAGTAAAAAAAAGAAGTTTTTTGCCGGCGTTCCTCAAGGTTCCATATTAGGTCCAATTCTGTATATTATATATGTATCTTTTATAAAATAAATTTTTAGACATGTAAAGTACTTTGTATACGCGGATGATACTGCTTTAGTGATTTCAAGCATTGATTTGCAAACTTGTATAGATCTTTTACAAAAAGACTACATTGAACTCTTAAAGTGGTCTCATGACTCTGGCTTAGTTATAAATGCCAAAAAAACTAAATTGTTACATAAAAGATCCCCTAATGTTAAGGTATATATTACACCTGAAATAAAGACACATACATCAGATTGATTACACAATGGTATTCCTGCAACGTGTACATGTGAAAATATGGAACTACTTAAAGAATATGTTTATTTAGGTGTTATTATTGATTGCTTTTTCAAGTGGGATATACAAATAAACAAAGTTTGTGCACGACTAAGATCAATTGTAAGCAGATTGTATAAACTAAAAAATTTTGTTCCTATCTGCACACTTCGAATAATTTATTTATCTCTAGCTGAATCTGTTATAAGGTATGGAATAACAGGTTGGGGATTTTCCTGTAAAAGAAATATAGACCATGTTCAATCAGTGCAAAATTCATTGGTTAAATTATTAGCTGAAAAAAATTTATTCAAAGAAAGGCATAATATTCCATACTTTTATCAGAGTCTCAAAGTTCTTTCAGTGAGAGCAATTCTGTGGTACAAAATTATATTTCAGCACATAAATAATCCTTTATATATTAACAGGCTGGAACACAACCATAATACTCGTTTTAAATTTAATGAAGGGCTAATTGTACCTAAGCATACAAATAAATATGGACAAAGAACGTTAAATTACATGATTCCCAGTTGTTTAAATATGTCACCTGCTGAAATTAAAAACTGTGCCCAAAACAAACAATTGATGAATTTACTGAAGACTTGGCTTACGGAAAGAATTAATTTGTATTAGCTTACAATGACATATTATTCTAAAGACTTTAAAAATGTTACTTATGTTTTCAAAAATTTATTTTTATCTATATTTCTGTAAAAAATTAAATTTTATTTTATATAATTGTAAAAATGTAACTATTAAATTACTGTAATAAGATCTTTAACGTAAAGAACCCGTTAGACTTTAAACTGCTAAAAAGTAGTTTGTCGGGACTTTTTGTCTTGTATTTGTAAAGTGTATAAAATAAATAAATAAAAAAAAAAAAAAATTGTTTTTACTATTAAATAAAGAGTTATTTCATGAAAGAAAGAGTTGCATGTAATTTTTTTGTTTGTTTTTATAATTGACAATACCATTATAGTTCTACAATCCGAAAAAAACATACGTTCACGAAATGTCTATAGGAATATGATTACCTAAACACATTCGACTTTCTAGTATCTTCTTTCTTTTCCTTTTTCATAGACATGACGTGCGAGAAGGAAGATTTTTATGAACGGCTTTCAGGACGTTCGTGCTGACGTGCATACGATCTCTCACTGGGACTAGTATATTACATACACGGTCGGTGGCTGAGTTGGCATCGTTGGCATCCCACCCGGACCGGACGTTCGATTCCTCGGCTGGCTAAGTCCTCCATCTCGACACATGCAACATTTTCGGCTTACTGTGGTGTTAGTAGGAGATTTTCAAATATTGTTGGGTTATTCGTAACCCGAGAATATTTACCAACATTTATTTGAATTGAATATATTATGTAATTCCTGACGAGATAAAAAAGAGGAGGTCAAGAGTTATTACTTTTTTATTACAATTTTAACTTCGATGAATTTAACTATTACTTATCATTATCATTGAGATTGATTAAAATAGCAAATAAAAACTATGAACTTATTATTTATATAATATTATACACATTATATATAAGTAGATACTATTTCAGCAGGTCTTTTATGAATGCTTACGACACGATACATTCAAGTCTCCCATTTATCTAAGAAATATTTCGCCTTCTCTCTAATCGGTGGGTAGAGACACGCGTTTTGGCCATTGGTGATAATAATATAACCGATCGATAAATTTGTCTATTCAACATAATATAACGCGAGTCTAAGTCAAAATATTTACTTCACACAACACACAACTTGCGTTCTGTTAGCATATAGGTTAGGGAAAACTAATCAGTTTTTCAGTTTAATCCCTAGGTTCAATCATGTTATCATTAAAAGACCCTTATTATCTAATAACAGTCAATTATTCAAATGCAAAATAATAGTAGTAGGCGTCATTCAAAGAATTCTTTGTAAAATGGTTGACATTGACAAAAGACACTTTACAGTTTGCAGCAGACATGACAGTTATTAATTATTTTGTGTTAATAACATTAAATTAACATAGGCGACTTACCTGCCAATGCGCAGTTTATCTGCTTACATTTTAACACATTGTAATATTTTACTAAGAAATTAAACGGCTTTATTTGTAAAATAAGTATATGAAACTTGATTTTTTGCGTTAATGTAGATTTTATCTTGTAGCACGCCGCATGTTTACATTTCAATACCAAATTCATTTCAGCAGTTCAACGCTTGTCCTATCTCTATGTTGTAGGTATGTTTTAAAATTGAGAAGGATAAAATTGTAGGTACTTGGTGCGTATCGTCGAAATATGCACAACAGGCGTCTGCACTTTATCGTGAATTCTATAAAATGTTAATGCTTTAAAATTGTACAGCGGCAATGTGATATGCTAAGAGTAAGGATATTATACTTCCATGGTGATATGGGTCAAACGTAGTGCCTCAAGGCCAAATCCTCTCTATATTGATACTAGCGCAAACTCGTGAAAAATAACGGAATGCTATAAAATTGTAGGATTTGTGAAGCTAAAAGCGTTTAGAAAACATTTGCCACAAGATCACCGCTTACCAAAAACAAATAAATATTGTCAATTTTCTGTATAATAAATATATATTTTTCCTAGTGTCCGACCGAAACAGGATTATCTACCGAAACCGAATATTCGGTACGTATCTACCGAAACCGAAACTTTTTTTGACATGTTAAAAATCTATTATTTAATGAAATTTGGCCTATTTTTCACACTTATACAGACAGTTAACACGTGTTAAATAAAATAAAAAACAATAATTGAAATTTTTTTTATATTACTGCTATAAAACAAACAAAATTTATGAAAATTAACAAAAATCTTCACTACTTCTTGGAACAAAAAATTGTCAATAATCAACACTTACATTATAAAGGAAGGACCTCATTAATTGAGTATTTTAATTTGAATTGCGTTTGCGAACTCGGCTGATGACAGCGGGTGGCGTATTCCCAAACCCTAACGCGATTCAGTCGCTCTACTGACTGAAATGCGTTAGGGATTGGAATGCATAAATCACCTTCCAAACACTACCGCGTTTCGGTCGCCTTCGCGCTTTGTTGCTCTCTGTTTCTGTGAGGGTGACGACCGTTTTTATAGAAGGGTAAGCAGAGAGGATGGACTGCGTTTTTTTTACTTACGAAATCTTTTTTTACAAAGAAAAAAAATATTTTTTTTACTTAAAAAATATTTTTTTTCAATGTAAAAAAAGATTTTGTAAGTAAAAAAAACGCGGTCCATCCTCTCTGATTACCCTTCTATATTTATGGTCGTCACCCTCACAGAAACAGAGAGCCACAAAGCGCGAAGGCGACTGAAACGCGGTAGTGTTTGGAAGGTGATTTATGCATTCCAATCCCTAACGCATTTCAGTCAGTAGAGAGACTGAATCGCGTTAGGGTTTGGGAATACGCCAGCGGGTGACACATGCGCCACAAACTCACCCGAAGTCACCCGAACGACGAGCGATAATTCACAAACGCAGAGTATCGGTGCGGCCGAAGGTTCGGCAGATTTTCTGATGCCGAAACTAGATTTTTTTACCGAAATCGAACCTTCGGTCGGTCACAAATTTTAGCCAACAAGAATAATTGGAGAGACGACCAGGATTACCTTTCGAATGAACACTTATAGTAACTTTTTAAATTCATTAGTGATTAAGATTTAGATCTAAAATATCTACACACTTAAAAATGATGATTTGGTACCTACCTAATGTAGGTATCTCTTGTCTTATGTGATTAATACTTATCAGGTTTTAAGAAAAGTTCAATGAACGTGAGTAATTTTATGCATTACCTACGCAAGGAATACAATTTCAAATCATGCATGCGCACATGCACCAACAACCAAAATCAGAATGTTCATTAATTTTATCAATTTAGATGTTTATTAACTTACTTAGAAAAGCTTTCCTGGTAAATGACAACAAAAGTATTAAAAAATGTTAGGTTATAATGTAACTTAGAGATCTTTACTAGTAAACAACTAAAATATTTGCTTTTGTAGATACGTTTTTGTATTGAGATAACCTTGGAAATGACTTTAATCTGCATTATTCCATTAATTATATATACATCAATGATTAATAACTACATGTTTACGTATTTTTTAGACGTCTTAATTTAAAATATCATTATATTTTATCTGCACTGGCCATCACCGGTGACCAGTGGTTAGTGGTTACCCACCATCTCTGCGTGGTATAATTCCACCTTTCTCTTGACTTGGCGTAACAAAAAGCAACCGCACGCACACTTTTCATGAGATGGCGCATTGGCCATGGAGGCCCAACTGGCGCGGAGGTTGCCACTTGCCAGTTGCCTTTCGGAGGCACTGAACACAATTTCTAGAAGTGTGTGGAGTGAAGTCCATACCGATTTGAAAGAATACTGAATGTTGTGGTAATTAGATTCCTGAAGCGTAACATGTGGTGAAACCATGCACGAGCGTGATACAAGAATGTAATGCTGATGCGTAATGAAGAAGATGCTGGTAAGATAACTGCTAAGATAGGTGTAGAAATGAGATCCCAGGGGCTTACGATGTGGTAAAACTATCTAGGTATGACCATGCAACAAGGAGTGCAAGATCCGGAAATAATGTAAGGCTATGTAGGTAAGCAAGATGGGCAAATGTTGACGAATGAGAAAGAAATTAAAGAGGATGGATGAAATATTTCGAAGAAGTCTTCGAAAGTAATCCCGGTGACTGTGATCCCAGCGGTGAATCGGGTGTGAACGATGATGTAGTGAATGTTACCAAAATCAGCATGGATGAAATAAAAAGATCTATTAAATGTATGAAAAATGGCTGTGGGCTTCGACAATATTGCTGCCGAATACTTTAAGGGAGATAGCCGTATTATTCTCACATGGTTGTGCAAACTTTTTAACCAATGTTTAGAGTAGGGTTACACGCCACTAGATTGGAGAAGGGCTGTAATCATGCCATTATACAAAGGTAAAGGGTCACGTATGGAATGTGGGAATTATAGGGCTATTAGCCCTCTTAGTTTAGTAGGCAAGCTATATGGTAGAATATTGATTGATAGGGTAAGAATGGAAAAAAAAAGATAAAATATGGGATGTGCAAGGTGCTTTTATGAGTGGAAGGGGGTGCATGGACCAGATTTTCTCATTGCGTATGCTCACTGAGAAGTTTCTTGCAAAAAACCAGAAACTCTTCTGTGCCTTTGTAGATCTACAAAAAGCACACGACCGAGTTGACAGGAAAAAGCTATGGAAGGTATTGTGAATACGAATCTCATACAGGCAATTGCGTCTCTATATGAGGGAAGCGTTGCATGTATTAGGGTGATTTTACGGGGTGGTTTGACATCACAAAAGGTATTAAACAAGGCTGCGTAATGTCGCCGTGGTTATTCAATCTATACAGTGGCGGACTAAGCCCGTCAGAGGCCCGGGGCGGCAAAATCGAATGAGGCCCCCCCCCCTAGTATAAAAAGTTTATGTAATTTTGCAAGATTTTATTCAGTTCACACGGGCCTCTGGTCTTGGGTGGCCTCACTCTAAAAAAATGTTTTTTTTTTTGTATTTCATTTTCTAAAAAATGCATTTGTTAATAATGCTATCACCTAATGTTTTAAGGAAATTCTAAATAAATTCAAGAAATTTTTAAACCGTTTGTATATTGGAAAAAAAAAACTTTCAACGCATTTTCCTTGAAACTACGTTTTTCTATATATTATATTAAAAACTATGGATCCGATTTGCATGCACTAAGTCTTAAACTGTTAGAAAATACAGTCACTATAGGCCTATGGCACCACATAGGGATTTTTTTTATAAAGGGCCTCCGGGTTTCTAATTTTGCGACCTCCTATTTTTTTTTAAGGACGCTGAAAATTTTCCATAAAAATTCGAATTTAACATTTGCTGGTCCGCCATTTTTTCTTTTTTTTTTAGATATGAAAATTCCCCTCCGTGGTGCCATAGATACCGGATTTTCAAACAGTTTAAGAGTTTGTACATGCAAATGAAAATGCAATTGCAATATAAATATATACAGGCGGATGTATAGTTTTTTTAAATATGTTGTCAACCAAGTTAAAAAAGGAGTAAAAAAATTTCGAGAAAAACGCATTCAAAGTTTTGCTGAAGTATAATTCAATATACGCAGTTTCAAACGGTTTCATATAAAATGCTGTAAAAAAACAATTGGTGAGAGTATTGGTAACTTCGGAAAATGAAATTTAAAAAAAAATTTGTAAACGTTTTTTTAGTGTCCTGGTGCCTTAAGGCACCGTATCCCCGCTCAAAGAGAAGAAAATGCAGAGATATGTAATAACGAATGTTGGAGAGAGTTCGCTAATATTTAAAACGGTAAAATTGAAGCGAAAATTGTGAAAATGTTTCATAAAACACGACTCGTTGAAAATAGAGAAAAAATTTCTTGGGGGCTATCTAAAATAGCATTTAAAAAAACACTGTGAATTTTTCCATACATATTAATTAACTTGTAAAATAACTGAATACCTAGGCTAGGCCCACTGCCTAGGGGCCCCGAGACGTGCATTGCCTAGGGGCCCCGACAAGTTTAAGTCGGCCTTGACAGGGCCCTATTGCCCATAAGGTAGTGTAGGCCTCTGCCTAGGGGCCCAGATCGTTTAGGGGCCCCTAAGGTAAAGGGGCCCCGAGGCGTGCATTTCCTATGGGACCCGACATGTTTAATACAGCCCTGACAATGACCCTGCGTAGGGATTGTTTCAAAATTGGCCCCTTCCATTTTTTATAAGAACGATGCCATGAAATTTACCATAAAAAATGGAAAATGTAATTCATTATATTCCGTATTACACATAAGACGTATAGGCAACCTGCTAGGGGCCCCGCATTGGTAAAGGGCCCCTATGGTTAAGGGGCCCCAAGACGTGCATTGCCTAGGGGCCCCGACATGTTTAAGCCAGCCCTGGCAGGGCCCTATTGTCCATAAGGCAGTGTAAGCCACTGCCTAGGGCCCTTGCATTGGGTAGTTGGTAGTGGCCCGAGACGTTGATTGCCTAGGGGCCCCGACATGTTTAAGCCGACCTTGACAGGGCCCAAATGTCCATAAGGCCCACATCAGGTAGGGGCCCCTAGGGGAAAAGGGCCCCGAGGCGTGCATTGCCTAGGGGCCACGACATGTTTGATCCGGCCCTGACTATGACCCTACGTAGGGATTGTTTTATAAATGGCCCCCTTCCATTTTATTTTTATTTTTATGAACGATGCCATGAAATTTACATTAAAAATCGAAAAAAACATATATTCCGTACTATCCATAAGACGTATAGGCAACTGCCTAGGGGCCCCGCATTGGGTAGGTGCCCCCAGGGCAAAGGGGGCCCAAGGCATGCATTGCCTAGGGGCCCCGACAGTTTAAGCCGGCTCTGGCAGGGCCCTATTGTCCATAAGGCAGTGTAGGACACTGCCTAGGGGCCCCGTATCGGGTAGGGGCCCCGAGACGTGCATTGCCTAGGGGCCCCGACATGTTTAATCCGGCCATGACTATGACCCTACGTAGGGATTGTTTTATAGATGTCTCCGTTCTATTTTTTTTTATTTTTACGAAGGATGAAAATCTACCATAAAAAAACGAAAATAAAATTCATTCAAAAATAAAACGCATTCTAAGTTTTGCTGAAGGATAATTCAACATACAAACTGTTTCAAACGGTTTCACATAAAATGTTGTATCTCCGTCAATTTTTCGAATTTATTTTTAATAAATTTGGTGAGAGCATTCTTAACAAGTGCATCAATCAAAAAATGAAATTTTTTTTTTTTTTTTTACAGTGTGTCTAAAGCCTTGTTTAAAATTTGGTCAAGGGAACATGGAGGCGTTTGGGGGCCCCTCAGGACCGGGGGCCCGGGGCGGGCCGCCCCCCCCGCCCCCCCCTTAGTCCGCCACTGAATCTATATATGGATAATTGTATGCAAGAATTGAAAGAGATGGGATTGGGCGCGAAATTGAGTAATCTGAAAGTATGTTGCCTTTTGTATGCTGATTATGCGGTGCTGCTATTTAACAGTATGGAAGATCTACAGTCTCTCGTGTCAAGGATGAACGAAGTATGTATGAAGAATGAGTTAATGATGAATGTAAGTAAGTCTAAAGTCATGGTGTTTGAAAGAGAGAGTACGAAAACAGTATGCAATATAGTTGTGAACGATGAATATTTGGAGCAGGTGGATGAGTTTGTTTATTTGGGAAGTGTGTTTACGAGAGATGGGAAGGCTGAAAGAGATATTGAAAGAAGGCTGAATGCAGGTAACTCTATTAATGGAGGACTGAACGCCGTTGGCACCAACAAAAAACTGTCCAAAAACGCGAAACTAGCCGTCCATAATGGAGTACTGGTACCTACACTGATGTATGGCAGTGAGGCATGGAACTGGCAGAGGAAGGATGAAAGTAGACTGAATGCTGTAGAAATGAGATCCCTGAGGCGTATGTGTGGTAAAACCATGTATGATCGTGTGAGAAACGCGGAGATCCTCAAAGAATGCAAGGCTGATGTAAGCGTAATGAGTAAGAACAAGAAAGGAACGCTCCGATGGTTCGGGCATGTAGAGAGAATGAACGAGGAAAGGAGTGTAAGGAGAATATATGACGCAAATGTGAATGGTAGAAGAAGTCGGGGACGCCCGAGAAAGACACGGCACGACCAAGTGAATCAGATACTTGAGTCGGGCCATGTCAGGAGTCAGAATAATAGAAGAGCATGTATGAGACGATGTATGAATGTGAACGAGGCAAGGAGTGTGTGCCAAGACCGAGTTGTTTGGCGGTCCGTCCTCTCTGCCTACCCCTGCAGAGAAACGGCGTGATGGTTAGTTAGTTAGTTATGTAGGTAAGCGTAATGCGTGGTTTGGACATAATATGCAGCGGATAAACGAAGAAAGTTTTTTAAGGAGAATATATATAATAAACTCGAAAATGAACGGTACTCGAGGACAAACGAGGAAGACATGTGAATCAAGTGAATCAAATACGTGAAGGGGTCATGTCCAGCTTCAGAATAACAAAATAGTAGATAGAATGGATGTGAATGAAGCAAAGAGTGTGTGGAGACAGGCCAAGGAAATTAATTATCTGCCCAAGTAGCATTTTCGATATTTTACCAACTTCATCTGAAATGAGATTTGACCTTACTTTGGGTACACAGACGCGCCCACAAAGCACTTCTACCGGCTTATCCCTTCAGTACTATTAGCAGCCGGCAGCCGCAGATATCAGCAGCTAGCAACCGGCTTTCTCTTCTTCTGGCGGAGAACGGGACATGGCACTCAGCTGGTGGAAGCGAAATTAATCGCACCAATTTCTCAACATGAATGTGAATCGTCATAGCGACACTGTGGCATTGGCATTATAGGCAACGGTCGCTCCAAGAAGATATTTCATACATATTTAAAATGTGTAACATAGACCTTTTAGACCACCGCTTTGTATTGTATCTTACGCTTATATTATTGTGGTACGAGTAGGTATAATAGAGCGCAGTACGCTAGTTCCGAAGCATAGGTACTTCGGTACTTGTAATATAACTGGCGATAAACAACTGATCCATTACACATCATATAACAAGTACCCAGTTTTCGACAACTTTCAAACAAAATATTTCAATGTATTGCTCCGTTTATAAAATAGTAAATAAACAAAGATAAATCAAGATTTCCGCTTTATTCTGTGAATAAATGAATGATATTAATATCTATATTTAAAAAAAAATTAAATCTTGTTTTTCCAGACTTTTGGATCACGAAAAACACCCACACCCCCCATTCCTCATGTTCTTATTTATTTATTCTATGGAGTAGGTACGTCAATTTCCACTAATGGCATATATTTCGTGTTTCCAATCTCTCCCTAGTTATTTTTCAAATAATATTTTCGGTATTTTTTTCCATAGATGTCTATTGGATGGCATTTCCTCATATAACTTGTTTGTCTCTTGGTTTGATAATTCTTAGTCCCTTATTTTTATGTCACTTATGCGATGGGCAATGTTATTATACCATATCTGAAGAAGGTAAGTTCTTTTCTATATGTGGAAACAGTTTGCCATTCGACGGGTGTGGAAATTCGTGCCGGCCAAGAAGTTTACACGGATATGAATATAATAACAAATATAACTCTACTACTCTTCGTATTACAAAAGTCTAATTGAATAATTGTAATGAATTAGCAAATAGCGATAATAATTATTTACACGTTTCGTAGTAGGTAGGCACCTGAAAGCAAAAATTAAAATTATGATTTCTAGTTCAATCTCCCAACATAACAAACATTTAAGGAAATTGACCTGAAAATGATAATTACTTACAATTAATTGAACTAAAACATGGAAAATAGAAAAATGATGGTAGGTTCAAATAAGGATGCTTGCAGTCGAGAGATTTTAGTTGCGGAGACGGTTACATTGCAGCAGTTGCAGGCATAAAAAATCCATTATGGTGTATGGAGGTGCGCACATGAGAGACTTTTTTGGAAATTGATCAATAATTAACTATTACTAAGAGATTGATTACAATTATTAATCGATTTAACATAATAAAAACGAGGTGTAAGAAGAGCTCATTAAGTCATTTTTCCATTCCAGCCAATCTGTTAGATTCGGAAGTCAAACATAACATCACATTAGGTTGCCGGCAGATGAGATACTTTACTTGCGGAGGTAGTTGGAAAACTATTTCAAATTCGGTTCCACGCTTAGATACTCAGAATAAAGTCAGCTGAACACATCTTTGAAAAGTCATTAAAAGCTTTGATTTTTTTGAAATAGCCCATAATCTAACCTAACATAACCTATTTAACAATTCACTTTTTTCATCACTTTTAATGACTTTTCAAAGGAGGTTCTGAGTTGATTCCGAGTTGTCCGGTCACCGTTATTTTGATTTAACATTTAATAAATTGCTTTTTAGTTTTATTTTATAAACGGTCTTCACAAAAACATATTTTTTGGCAGTGTTTGAAAGATTATATTATTGACCAATGGTTATTAGTTCAATTTAATTTTACCAATTACTATTACTACTAATACCTAATAATAAATGGTCATTGACCAATAAAATATGAACATTTTTAATGGAAGGGGTCGTCCATTAATCACGTGAGGATCAAAAAAAATCACGAAACATCAAGAGGGGGGGGGGGGGGGGTAAAATGTGATATCACGTGTATTTATTTTTCATTGAACGCACGATTTCTAAAGGTGAACGTCCTCCTATACTTTGTACAAAAAAAATACACTTGATTTAGGGGGGGGGGGGGGGTAGCCTAAAACCTCACCACATATCACCAGGTGGGGGAGTCAAAAAGTTGCTAAAAAACATCACGTGATTAATGGACGACCCCGAAGACCAAAAAAAAGATAATATGAATTATTACAGAACAGTTCCGATAAAGTAGCTATAAAAAGCGTAATTAAAGAGTGTTTATACCCAATAGCGCCTCTAATTTGTATAAGGCTACGAGACCATACTGATTTTAAGATATAATTTATATAAATAAATATATAATTTTTCTTTAAAACATGTTGGTGTTGCCATTATTTAAAACAATTTGGCCTATCACAGCGCTTTTTGTCTACTATTAGTTTTTACCTACTGCGCGTCTAGAATGTTGGAATCTACTAATTTTCTCGAAATTTCCTTGTGACTTTCTTCGCGCTGTGAAAGACAAAGGAAATATATGTATTAATAATAATAATAATAATAAAATGTTTATTCATCAATATATTTTTTACAATATTACAGTTTTTATTCATTGATCATTGATTCTGTTAAGAAAAAGGTCACTGCTCGGCTATAATTCAGGATTTCTCCTGGTGGCTGGTTTTCAGCAGTGCTTCTAACTTTGGTTGGTTAGATAGAAAAATGCACCTCTGAGCATTTTCTTGACAATTATTCGTTGGCTCGTTCCGTGGGTTATGTTGTTATGTATACAAAACTGTTGTAATTCTGAAAAGCTAGGGAATCCGGCTCATAGTGCCTTCACTTTCTACAATATAAAAAATGTATTTGATGCACAATGACTCTTGTATATCTTGGTGAAATGACACTCAATAACCAGTTTTCCTGTCACTAACGTATTTTGTTCCGTCACTGACGTATTACCAATTACGTTTTACATAATATATGTAAATGATTTGTTTACGAAGCCATCATTAAAAATATCGCATTTTTAGTTCTAAAAGGTGTGACGCTTTCAAGATCTTTATACGTTTATTGTTTTCACCTTAGAATGAATCATTTAGTTTCACTAACTTAGTGTATTCCTAACTTATTTGATTCACTATCCTTTTTAAAATTTAAGTTATTTAAACACATTTGCTCTTTTTTACATATTATGTAATACCGTACAATAATCCCAACAGCTCCCATCTGAAGCCAGTCATGACACTATGGCTACCCTTGTGAGGCTGAAGGTAAAGGGGAGAAGAAGGAGATGTGGGAGAGGAAGGTGGGGAAGTACCTGGCTATTCAGACGTGGTCACTAAACACGGCTGAAGCCATTTTAACAACGTCTTAATTCTGAATGGTGGTCATACACCAAAGCGATACTGAGAGTATCTTCCATTCTGGAACGTGCCGCAAATATACTATATATTATTTTTAACGAATAAATGGCGAAGTACCCAACACTCATTAATCAAATACAATTTATTTGCTCACGCCGGGTTTTGAACACGCGACCTGTCGATTGTCGGTATTCTTGTTAGTCAATATTCTTACCCCTCGGCCACAGAGGCCGACAATAAAGGTCAACTGAATGTATTACAACAGCTCTTTCTTAAATTAACAAAAAATGTACGTTCTACATAAAATAAAGAAAGTGAATTCATCCGTTTTCTTTAAAATCGACCAGTTTTGTTAAATGCATTATTAAGCACATTATAAACGCTTCATATCTTCGACCAAGTGGGTATACTTGGTCGAAGCTTCATATTCATTAATACCTATTTCAAGTTAATAAAATTATGAAAGATTTCTTGAAAAAATTTGAAAAATATTTTAGTTGATGAAAGTTTTTTGGCGCTTTCGTACAGCCCTCGCAGCACCCTACCTTTCTTTATTGAAACCCTTGCCTCTGAGATACAACCTTGACCTATCCAGCGCCCCCAGGGGGCGATAGCGCTTAAGAGAAACACTCGTCTCGTCTAATTTACTACAAAGTCGTATGCAGAAACTTTCTAATGGCTTTAAGTTTTCCACACAGTAAATTATTAACACTGCATTAAGTGCCTATTTACTAAGGAAAATGATAGTTTGTAGCAAACTACCAACGATTAAATATTTTGAAATATTTCCCGAGACAGTTTAATTTTCTAGAAGCTGTATTGAATTGAGTAATTCACTTTATCGATATCTTTTCAGTCATGAATGGCCAGATACCACAATGATTGATATTTGAACGAGTATAAGTATATTATAAATGTACCTGCATGTACAATGACTGCAATTTTTATAATACTAGCTGGTTTTCGGTATGCGTTGCTACGCCATTTAATAAAGACATTGTTTCTCCTCGCGTGTTCTTTCCCATTTATCCCATTCCCCTTCCGCCTCCACTTCCTCTCTAGCGTCCCCTTCCCCTCTCGCGTTCCCAATCCGCTTCCTCCACCTTCCTTCTCCCCACTCCACTCCTTACCCTCCTGAGTTCCTTTCCCCCCTCCCGCATTCCATACATTCAGTCCCGGTACATTCAGTTTTCAAACAGCTCGCGTGCCACCTATTACAATTTTTGTTATACAATTGCCAGATTATGCCAGAGCTCACTGGTTCTTTCATACAAAAGTAGCGGTGATAGTCTTGTCCTGACGATAACGAACACAAAAAAAAGAATTATCCGATTTGGTTCAGTCGTTTGGAAGTTATGCGCGTACATATATAATGGATAATGGTGCATACATTAATTACGTGAGCTCAAAGGAGTGGGGGGAGGGGGGTGGGGGAATATACGTAGTGGCCCAAATTTATCTCACCAAGGGTGGGGGATGGGTCTGGATTGGAAGAAAAACTGCTCACGTAGGTAATTAATGTATGTATAATATTACCAGCTCACTTGGAACATGTTTTGGTCATATTGTATTATAATCTGCGGCGATTTTTTTTTACTTGATGAATAACTGGGTAAAAAATAACTTAGAAATAGAAGGATATGGATTTTTTTTACATTAACTCCATGCAGGAGTCCCTGAAACATTTGGGGAAAAACAATTTCCTTCGCGTCATATGTCACCTTTGGGTTTGCTGTGTGGAGGGTCTCTTTATGGAAATGAATGAGTGGAACTGTATTGCAGGAGGGAGAAGACACAGAAGCCATCGTTCCAAAGCCGAGCTGTTGAACTCAAGAACGAGTCGCAGAAGCGACCCGTTCTCATGTGATAAATGTCAACCGTGTACGGGCGCTATGTTTCCTGTGCACCGGTGCCGAAGGAATCAGTGATCGCCAGTTCCTCGGAGCGTCTTCCATTGAAATACCGGTGGAACGAGGGCAGCATTCCCACTCGACGCCTGTTCTCAAAAGATTGCAATCTGTTTGTTAAGATAGGAGAATCTTAACAAACATCTGAACATTGAAAAATCGCAACTGAGGTGGCTTGAGCACGTACTAAGAATCTCTGATGACCGAATTCCAAGGAAAATACTGAGTGCCATTCCAGAGGGCATACGTCCAGTGGGCCGCCCCAGAGATAGTTGAGCGAGACAACTCCAGAAACTGTGTGAGGAGAGGATGGGACTGTCATGTACGGAGGTCGAATAATCAGCGCAAGATAGGGACGTATGGAGGCGCCTTGTCGATGCAGTGGGTCCCCGACCCGAATAGAATAAAGAGTAGAAGATGGTGATGTTGAAGATAGGAGATTCTATCAAACGTTCCGCTCGTTTCTGCCCAGAGTCGAGGGTTTTTTCAGGTATTTTGGAGCTCCAGACGCATGTGATTGTACTATTAAAATATCTGCTAGCGCAGACCTTCCCAGCTTCTGAGAGCGTAATGGGGCAAGAGAAAAGGAACGAGGATTGAAAATTGGTGGAAACATGCATCAAATTTTTCAAACAGTTTTGAATATGGCAAAAAAACTAGAATATTTAATTTCAACTGGAATTCGACGTATAAGATTATAACTTGTTTCCTTCCCCACACCTTATACCGAAAACAGTCTCTTGATCTTCGTAAGAGAGTTAATCTTTTTTAGGAAAACATGAGAAAATCGTATTATTTTTTTCATAATATTTAAATGCTGGACGTGTGGAGCAACTTCAGTTGTTATCGTTAGAATTGACAACATTGGTACTAAATAAATACATGAGCATTTATTTTTAAAATTTTACGTCTTAAGTATGTTTGCAAATGCAAAATCCAAATCCAAACCGCGTCCGAAATAATACCGGCAGCCATTATTTACATTTAGGTTGTAGTTTTCTAATTTTCTAGTTGTAAGAAACTACTGTAACCAACGTAACATAACACAATAATGTAACATCTTCCACACCTAAAGTTGTCTTAGTATTGTTTCAAATCTTCAACGCCTACTTTCCTGCATAGGCTGTTGACTTACTTTAACCAACTATTTCTGACATTATTTGGATTAAAAAATTTAATTGAAAATTTTGGTTTCCGGTGACATTTTTGATGTATCTTTTTTTCAATTTTTTTTCTTCGTCACCGGTCACTCAGTCGAGTGACCGTTCAACCCGTCACCCCGTCCCTAACTGTCACATACCTACTGATTTTTAAATGTTTTTAGTTTAGACCCGGACACTCAAGATCATATTTTTTTCGAACATAAATATTGCCAAATTTTATTTATAATCATATAGGTTTGTTGACCAATTATAGAGACTTCAGAAATTTACCTTTCGATCGTACACTGAACTTAAAAAATCATATGTTGGAGAAAAATTACATATTTAACTGCCCGTGATATTACTGTGTTTTGTTTAACTTATTGATCAGAATCTAATCGATGTTTACAGTGAAAATTGTTGCATTATTAATTGTGAGAAACGAATGAACACCAATTAAAACATTTTTCTCTTTCCCCAAGTCGTTATTTTTAGTTCATAAAAAGCATCTCAAAATTATTAAATGAAAATTTACATTCTTCTAGATATTAGTATCAGTTATAATTTATAATTAACTTTTCTGTGGTATTTTGATTTTAGATAAATGATACGATAAGATTTTTTTAAATAATAAATTATAATAATAATACAGCACATCAGAAAATTTATTCAAATGGAATTTATTGTATATATTATATATAAGTCGTATTTAAAACAAACTTTATATTGGTTTTGTATGCTCATAAAGTAGTAAGAAGCACTAATTAAAACGGAATGCGACATGCGACTAACCACCTTTAAATATTTATTTGTGACATCATTTCGGGAACCATACATTTTATTTAAGTGAAAACTTCTTTAGTACCGTTGTGATTTGAAACTATTGACAAAAAAAATATTGGGCTTTCAAAAGCATTATAATTCAAACACCTTCTTTGAGTGGCATTACAACGCATGCCGGGTACTCGCTAGATATATACGAGACACGATACTTTTGTTTGAGATATGGGATATTTTTTCATACGTGAAGCGCGTTACGTTTAAATTTCTAGTGAAGACTCGAAGAATGAACAATTTTCCAGCTGGTATGGTTTTGGAAAATGTGTACCGCCGAGAAAGTGCTAATTACCTTCAACACTGATGATCATCCGTGCAAGAATGTACCATCTGCTCTTACTATGTGCTTTGTAATATTATAATTCGTAGTTAGGTAGGTAGGTTAGTTAGGTAAAATGAAAAATAACTGCTTTTGTTCAAATTGCAAACGTGAATGATTTATTTTTTTGTAACAACGAGGTTTTTTTCAGACACTTAGCTTGGGTAATTATTTTTTTACATTAGCCAGAAGGCCCTGAGGAAAATAATTTTTACCAGGCCCAGGGCCTATGTCATCTTAAGGGATGATACTGTGTGGAGGAAAGGAAGAAGAGGAAGTTCTGGGAAGGAAAAGGGTGTATGAGGGGTGGGAGGAGTCTGGGGACTCCATCCTTATGACTCCATCCCTCCCACTGCGCGCAAGGCGATAATCCGAAATCGAAAGGTTTCCCTCAATCAGTCTCTCCCGATCCGGCCCGCTATTCAGTAGGCTGGCA
Organism: Limnephilus lunatus; assembly: GCA_917563855.2. Classification (NCBI taxonomy): domain Eukaryota; kingdom Metazoa; phylum Arthropoda; class Insecta; order Trichoptera; family Limnephilidae; genus Limnephilus; species Limnephilus lunatus. The sequence continues at coordinate 35,850,072 of OU830594.1, forward strand.
GATGCATACACCGCCAAGTCCCGGACAAACCTTAACTCATGAACTCGGGCACCCCTACTAAGTTACCAAACGTAGCGTAATAATTATCCGTAAAAAATATTTTCAGTAACTCTATTTTTTCCCCGACCACAGAAGGATTCCCTTTTTTGTTTTGCAGTGTCATCATTTATTTATTAAACAATACACTTTTGTTGAATGATTTCTCTAGCGGCGTCATAATAATAATAATAATAATAATTGGATAATTTATAGAGCGCCGTTTTTGTGAAAAATCACCTCAAGGGCGCTGTACAATTTATTCATAATTCTTAGGATCTATCTAATTTTAATATTTACAAATGGATACATAAACATACTTACCTGCAGGTCACTTCCGATAAACACTTTAATTAGAAAGTTTGTGCTTGGAGAAGATACGGCTTTGCTCGCGGAGGACATTATATTTAAAACACTGGACATTGCATGATTTTACATTTGCTACCCCCATCACTATAAGTATTAAATTTTAAAAGATTAGTGGCAAAAGTGGAGTTGATAATATCAAAATATGTATTTTAAAAGACTGGAGAATTTAGGACTCTTTAGGGCTGGAGAATGTTACTAAAATGACCTTTAAAAACGCTTACAAATAGTTATTTTTTACTATATTTTTATTTTTATTTATTTATTTTTTTATTATTATTATTTTATTTTTTTTCTTCTTTTTCTCTACATTTTTAGGTTATACGACATACTTATACGTGCAGTCGGCTTAGCAAAAAACCGTAAAGACTCCCACCTGCATATAATATAACTCTTTTATCTGAAACTAACACCATCCTCTCAGGGTGAATTGACTAATTTAAAAAAAAAAAAAAAAAAACACAAGAGTCCCAACCGTCTCGAGCCAGTGAGTGCCAATGGCATCCCCAACTTTGGCATGGTGTGATGCTGAAGGTAGTGGGGAGGGGAAGGAGATGTGGAAAACATATCTTCCTGGCTATTCAGATCTAGTCACCAAACACGGCTTAAGCCATTTCAAGTAATTAGACTAAACCAATATACACTGTACAACAGCGAAAAAATTTAAACAAATCATATGAGTGGGGAGGGGAAGGAGATGTGAAAAATTCTGCTGATGTGAAAAAAATGCTATTCAGATATAGTCACCAAACACGCCCAAAGCCACTTCAAGTAACGTTTCAATTCTGAATGAATACTGACAAATAGCAAAATACGACATACTTATATGTGCATCTACTTAAGACTTAGGAGGCGGACATGTTTACCGTCGCCTCAGGAAACATCCATTGGACAACCAACACCCCTGCGTGGAGAAGCGGGGTCTCCGACCGTGAACATGAACATTTGCTTACACATTTGCTTGAACATTACTATAAACAATAGCAATGGGGGCGTGGCCTTGCTGCAGACAATTATAAAAATGTGCAAGGCCACGCCCCCATTGCTATTGTTTATAGTAATGTTCAAGCAAATGTGTAAGCAAATGTTCATGTTCACGGTCGGAGACCCCGCTTCTCCACGCAGGGGTGTTGTTGCTGCAGACAATTATAAAAATGTGCAAGGCCACGCCCCCATTGTCAGTGTTTATAGTAATGTTTAAGCAAATGTTAATGTTCACGGTCGGAGGAGACCGGACCTAATTTAGCATATATTTTACAAAAAAGTTTTGAATATGTTTTTAATATGTCGCGTTTTTTCAGCAAATAATGCCTTTTCATGGTTAATAGCTTGAAAATAATGTTCGCAACTAATTATACATATAAGTCACAATCATATTATACATTTATCATCATTACCGTAAATTCATAATCTTATCCTATTAACGTCATCTTTCATTCTTTTTTTTATGCTTTGCCATCTTACGAAAATGTGAAGTGTAAGAATTATCAAAAAAGTACCGGTAGGCACCAATTACATCAATTAATTAATATTATGAAGTTTTCTGATGATGTGAAATTAGCCCAAGTAAAATGAGATCAGTGCCCATATACAGGTATTCGTAACATCATAATGTATAACCAATGTATTCGTACATTTTATACATTATTTGAATAATCATCTATCTTCATGCAGCAATACGATTCTTCTTGTGGAAAATAATTACTACTGGTAGATTAAAAATGAGATTATGTTTTTAATTACCTCAGTCCACATTAGAGAAAAAATAGTTTTTGTATAACACTTTCGTTACGAAACATGCATTATTCACATATAAATGTCATAGTTACTGAAGTCGCATATCTTTTATAAGGTAGGTGTATCTATAATTTGACGTTCATAAAAGGTTTAAAAAAAAACTTTACATAGTATAAAATGAAGTCGCTCACGCTACCTGTGCGCTTAGATCTTTTAAACTACACAACCTTTTCATGCGGTTTTCGCCAATCGATAGAGTGATTCATGAGGAAGGTTTTTAGGTATATGATTTTTCAAGGTTTTGTGTAAATTGGTTGAAATATATAATATATCTGGCTAAGCGGCAGCGGGAAGTGGGAAGCGGGCAGCGGGAAGTGGGAAGCGGGCAGCGGGCAGTGGGCTGACAAACTAGTGGTGTGGATTTGATATAACATATGGCGTTGGTTATAAAGGTTGCGTAATGTAAAGGTTGGGTCTGCTAGTAATTAAGTAGTCTGCTAGTAAATAAGTCAAATACAGATGCTTCAAAGATAGACCAAATGTTCGCACTTATAGTTTTAAACTCAGTGCAATAGATATAATAAAAATGTGAAGCCAGTCTGCAATGCTTTCATTTCTGAAAAACTCACACACCATAATAAATATTATGTTCGTTTTAGTCATTAGTTCATCAGTTGTCTCGGTATTATTTTGGTATACTAATTATGGAATTAACTTAAATCGTACACTCTCTTTAATTTTATCCGTAACAATTCTTCGTACAGTTTGGCAAGAAAGTGTAGAAAATAAGTGATGGCGCCGCGATCGTTTTTTAGGTTTTAAATGGCAACACCAAGATGGCTCATAAGACAATGAATGTATGTTTTTGAAAACACTTCGGCCAAAATGCATATTTCATAGCATATTTGTACTTTGAAAAAATTTCCACAAAAAACTGGAATTTAATGGAAGTAAAATAAAACAAAACAAGTGGGCGTTTATTTCGATATAAAAACGTATGTACTTAAAATTTTTAGTCTATTAATTCAACACCCGACATTATTGTTTTCGTCCTCATGTGGTTCTTCTTCTTCCGTATCTTCATCTTCATCTAAAATCTAAATGTATTATAGGTTTATCGATATCAACATATATAAAGGGTGTCCGGTGGCAGAATTAGGATTAAAAAATTTAAATAAAAAATAAACTGCTAAGGATATACATTTATTTCAATACCTATTACAGAGAAGAGAAGTGCGGATTTTTTTTCGTAAAAATTATTTCTACTAAATGTCGACCATCACGTCGGACACACTCTTGGAATCTGGGGGGTTACTCCCTATCTTCCACAGCGTTCGTACGGTTCAGAGTAAAGTTTCCGTGTCATATCACAGTTTACTGTGAAAACTGCACTCTGTATCTCTCCATCACGAATGGGTTTAGAAAAGCGTCGATTGGCGTCGGTATGGTTGACCATAAATAGACTTTCACACTCTACATAGAAATAATGTGGATTGTCTATGCGCCTAAAGTCTATGGTTTGCTAATTTGTTTGACTATGGTTCATATTTGACATTTTTGACAATCTTCGAGGAGCGCAAGCAAAGAGGCGGGAATTTGACCATTGTGTTTCGTGTTGTTTTTTTTATATGTCTGCTGCAATGAACGTAAGTTATATGATTATTTAGTACATTCATGTTTATTTTGTGTTTGTGTATATTGATAAATGTGTTTCGTGCGATAATTATTAGCATAAAAATAAAAAAAGACATTATAACCTCTGAGTGTTTTAAGAATGGCGGTTGGTGTTTTACATATTTGTAAATTTCTCTTCACTCATCAAATAAACATAATTAATGTTGTTTTTATAGATATTTTATTGTTCAAATAATATGTTTAGGTATGTTTTTTACTGCGGTCAATTGTGCCATTTGAATTATTTATGTAAGAAACGTGATTATTATAGTATCCGGTTGACGGTGGCAAAACGATTGTAGAATGTATGGCGAGCGATATGAATTTTCGTTTTGCCACCGCCAGCGGAATACTATCATTGCCAACCGCATTTGCATGTTTTTATTCATTGCATTATTAGTTTTAAATTAATAATAATAATGTATATTAATAATTCTTCTACAGAATAAAAGGGCTACGAGCTACATCATTGGGCGGGAACCAATTGAAGGGATAGTGGTGACATATGAGACGCTGCCTGTGCCGTGGGTATGTTTCAGACTATTATTTTATATTATATTTTAATATGGATGGTGAAACCCTGATAAAAAGTTCATTGCTTTTTTGCAGAATTAAATTGAAATGGAACTCCTCGAAGAAGATGAAGTGTTGTCCGCGATGCCTGGGCCGGTGCCGACAGAAGTTTTGCCCGTAACGCGTGGACCGTCCGGCATCAAAAGAAAGGCCTCCGACCAAGAGCTTTGTAAGTACTTACAATTAAATATCTTAGGGTGAATGGGAATAATGTTATGAAAAAACTAACTAACCATCACGCCGTTTCAACGCAGGGATAGGCAGAGAGGTCGGACCGCCAAACAACTCGGCCTTCGCACACATTCATGCATCGTCTCATATATTCTCTTCTATTATTCTGACTCTTGACATGGCCCGTCTCAAGTATCTGATTCACTTGATCGTGCCATGTCTTCATTGGGCGTCCCCGACTTCTTCTACCATTCACATTTGTATCATATATTCTTCTTCCACCACTTTCTTAATTCATTCCCTCTACATGCCCATACCATCTGAGGGTCCCTTTCTTTTACTCATTACGCTTACATCAGCCTTGCATTCTTTGCGGATCTCTACATTTCTCATACGATCATACGTGGTGGGATCTCATTTCAACAGCATTCAGTCTGCTTTCATCCTTCCTCTGACAGTGCCATGCCTCACTGCCATACATCAGGATGGGTACCAGGACTCCATTGTGGACTGCTAGCTTTGCTTCTTTTGAGAGTTTTTTTATTAGCGCCAACAGCATTCAGTCCTCCATTAATATAGCTACTCGCATTTACCCTTCTTTCAATTTCTCTATCAGCCTTTCCATCTCTCGTGATGTTATGATATTATTTTTAATATTATTAATATTTTACTTTCAGGTAGTAAAACAGCCATGACGGAGAAGTTCCTCAATGAGGAGGAACTGAAAAATATCAATCTACAGGAAAAGAGCACCATCGAGAGGGAGAAGCTCCTGCTTGAGAAGGAGAAGCTCCTACTCGAGAAGGAGAAGCTCCTGCACAAGGGAAGGACAGGCAGCCATACGCGCTTCTTCTGGTTCTATACATTATCCAATCATCCCTTATAATTCCATCGTATATAATTCACCTATGTAACTATACATTATCCAGTCATCCCTTTCATTATATTTTATATTCAGTAAATTACAAAGTTCACATTGGGATTCAAAGCTTTTCCTAGAAGCGTCGAGTCATAAATAAATTCCCAAGTTATTTGAAAACGACAAGAGATCTTTTAATTTATTATAACCTTTCCTACATTTATTCTATCAGTGACAACGATAGTTGTCTTGAATCGAGTCTGTGAACACGAGACCCTGCCGATTGAGCTAGCTGGGGAGACTTGTGAGTATAAACTTGGTTTTGTAAGTATTCAAACTGAACATTATGTTGTTGTTCATTATTAATTTGCCTATAAATCGGTAATCAGGTGGTTCGATAACTTAATTACATAAAACTCAAGTGTAAGAAAGATAGAGCGTATGCTAAATGAGTTAGAACCAAAGAGTAGTAAGTATGTACGCAAAATTTCGACAGGCGACTTTAACAGAGCTGTTGAAATGAAAGTGTAAGATATAATTTATTTATTTACTATTGTGACCATGAGGCTTTTACATTAAGTAATAATGTTTAAAAAAAATTACACACTGGTTAGTAGTACTCAATAATGTAGATGACAATTGTTAGGTACTGAGATTCGGTTTCGAACCGTTCTTGAATTAATTAACCAACGCTAATTTACTTACACCGCTGATAACTCAATACTTACTTATATTCGACTAGCTTGGGTGTCCTCAGTTCAGCTTTGATACGACTTGAATAACCACTGCTAGATTGCAGTTAAAACAAAATACAGGAAAACACAAAAATATCGGGACAATTGTAAATAAAAGGGTTCTCTTTTGCTATTAGAAAAAGGTTATATTTTCAGAAAGAACTCTAGGCCAGGAAAAGCTTAAATCCCTGTGAGAATGGGAGAATTTCGTGAAATAAAAGTGTCAGAAAAACATCATCCGCACAGAGATTTGCATTAAAAACCTGGCAACAAAGTTACATAATTTACATAAATTCAGTGTACATAGCAATCGCAGAAACATAATGGAGTGGCCAGGCTAGTGTCTGGAACACAGGTAAACGCAACTCTTCATACAGCGCCGAGCATCGAGAGTGAGTCTGGGTGGCGCTAGTAACAGGGATCGCGGTCCTTAGCAATAAGGGCACGACTCACGGGAAGCGATAACATGAAAGGAAAAAAATAACAAAGTGATTAGAAAATTAAGGCATCCAAAACGATAGGCCGTTCTGTGGTCTGTAAGGCTACCGGACAATGACCAGGGAATAGCAATTATTAAAAAAAGGATTTTCTATAAAGATTTTTAAGAAAGAGGTCAATCAAAACTATTCATGTGAGTGTAGGAAGTAAACATGTATAGCAGATAATATAAGCTCAAATGCCAGAACCGAGGATGTGATTATTGAAGAAATAAGTATTGAATTGGATTAAAAAAAAAAGTGAACTTGGATATATGGTTAGAGGTACTTAAATTTGGCGATTGAGAGTCTCAACAAGCTCTCGTTGAGTTATCCGACCTTGCCTAAGGTTATCGTTGTGTTGATCGATAACATTAACCACTTCTCTAAAATCATCTTCAATGATCACATCCTCTGGTTCTGGCATTCGAGCTTCAATGGCCATATTGTGAAGAACAGCACATGCATTGACTACCTTCCCTGCCATTTCTGGCGTATAATGTAGAACACGATGTTTTAGGAGACAGCGCCATCTTCCTTTTAAAATCCCAAAGCAGCGTTCTATGCAATTTCTGACTCTGCAATGCATTTTTGTAAAATGGTCCTCTGGTGATCCCGGTGCCGCGTTTAAAATGGGAGTCATCATGTATGGCCTTAGTGGGAATGCTGAGTCTCCTGAAATATTCAATTTATTTTAAAACATTTTTTTTTTAAAACAAAAATAATTAAAAATTGCAAACTTTAACAAATATTTATGTATTCATAAAAGAAATTTACCTAAAAGCCAGAAAGTCTCTCGGTTATTTGCTTCTTCCAAGTGTGGTTTTATGGCCATCATTTGCCATATATGTGCATCGTGCGATGCACCTCCATACCTCGCATTTATCGCAATTATTTTTAACTTGGAATCGCAAATCTGTAGGGTGGAATAATAGTGTGATATATTATATGATCAGCTATTCTGTAAACATTTGAATAAAGGATATATTTATTTACCATGAGAGCATTCATCGAATGGAAACCCTTTCGGTTGAAGTAGGCCTCTTCATGTACCTTTGGTTTAACAATGGCGACGTGCGTCCCGTCTACGCATCCAATTACTCCGGGAAAATTAAATTTTTCTATAAACCTGAAATATATACATACAATTTAAATGCTTAAAATAGATATTTTCAGAAGAAAACTTCTTCTCACAGGTTTTCACTTTGTGATGGCATTATTTATTTTATGAAAAGACAAAACAGCTTTGTTTACATCATGCAAACGTGAATGGTAGAAGAAGTCGGGGATGCCCGAGGAAGGCATGGCACGATCAAGTGAATCAGATACTTGAGTCGGGCCATGTCAAAATTCAGTTGGCTGTTCATATAACTATTTTATTTTTTGTACACACATATTCTCTGAATGGCTATGCTTTTCATAAGATTAGTAAAAATACATATATGAAAAAATACATATGTTTTGGTTCGATTAGAATGAATATTGTATTTTATTAATACTGTCATTGCAATATGCATGTATCATACACCATGTAATTGCTATTGTTACTATGTGTTTGTTTATCAATAGGTATATATTTTACCATTTCTCCTTTATTGTATGTGTTCTAAATGTGTAATCTTCTCTGTAATTATGTAAGACTTATGTTTTCCTCTATGTACAAATATAAAATATCACACCACATACATAATTTGTTTTTGTAATTATTATTGTTCCTCCCTTCAACTTCGATAGATACGACATGCTATAAAATTAATATTAGGTACGAAAGACGGCAAAGGTAAAAGGGTTAGAACAAAAAGGCACTAAGTCGGTGGTGATATTGGTTTCCATTCAAATCTACATGAAAAAACCCTTGACTCTGTGCAGAAACGGGCTGTCCGTTTGAAAGATTCTCCTAACTTTACAAACGGATTGCAATCTTTAGAGCACAGGCGTCGGGTAGGAATCCTGTGCTATCCTTGTTCTACCAGCATTTTATTGGAAGATGCTCCGAGGAACTAGTGTCCTTGATCCTTTCGGCACCGGTGCATAGTCGGGAAATAAGCCAAAAGCGCACCCAACACGGTTGACATTTCAACAGAGATGAAATATTACATAAAATAATTACACATTAGCTAGCCCATCATCGGAATATGCCACAAAATATAATAAATCTGAACATACCCTTGTTTTACAGCATTCCTTTCTTGCTGCGTTATTGGGAACTTGACATGCCTATGCATGATTCGGTTTATAGCTGACACTATTTGACGCATGTGTCGGCTAACCGTTTGCTGCGAAATGCTGTTGTGGAAGTCGTTTCCTACAACTTTTTGGTACGACCCTGTACCTAGGAAAGACAGTGTTGTTAGAACCTGAAACATAAAAAAATATTTGTTCATATGAAGCAGATATTAAGGAATGTGCTGTTAGATTGGAGTTTGACATTGTAAGAAAAGATGATAAATTAAAAACTTTGTATTCACTTTTAGCTCCAAGGGCACTCCGGTTGTTCTCCTAGGTACAGGGATTAACGGCCTCAACTCGTCACACAACGCTTTAAAGAGGTCCTGCGACAGGCGGTAGTGAGCAATAAATAGTGATTCAGGAATGCTCATGGGGTTTGACAGATCCCTCAACTGTCTTCTTCGGGCTGCCTCTACCCTGTAATCGTCTTGGCGAAAAATTCGCAAAGCAAATTGTAGGCGGAAATAACCTTCCATTGTGGCTAAAATATAGCACATAAATTATGAATACCTTAGATTGCAACAGACCCGTACTTATTTGGTACATAATATGTAAATATTTACTCAACAAACTACTATTTACTAAGGGAGAGGTAAAAAATGCATACAAATTCCAACCCATTTTGTGCAAATAGTTGTCAGTTGTAGGAATTGCTAAAACGAAGTGTAGGTAATTACGATAATAATTACGAATAAGTGCCTAAAAGTACGGCGGTTTGGTACACATCTACCAACCCGGTATCATTTAATTCCAAATAAATCATATTACTTACCTTTTAAAACGAGATATTCGAATAAAATATGTATAATGTCTCGTTAGACGAAATGTCAACTTCATAAAATCATAACCCAACTTCTTAACCCAACAAAAGTTTCATAAAACGGAGGTCTCCCGATCCACTTTGGGAAACATGAAACTTATACGACTGAGTTCGATAGGGAGTACCAAAAATGACAAAAACCGGGCGTCGCTGTGGAATCTGTGACTTTCGGGTTTCCGACTGATAGAGAGTACCAAGTTTGGCGAAACTGACAAACATCTGTCAAAATACGGGTGTGAAACGTAGCGGTTGGCGGTTACGAGAGATAGAGAGTAACCCCCCTGGCCCCTTTAGTAACTTCCTAGTGCATAATATTCTGCCTCAATTTTCATCACGTGCTTGCAACAATTTTTCCAATCATCAGCACTTTTATGCTATTAATATTATTATTGTGCCCATTTTCTGTTTTCCCGGTGTTTCAAAATTTCCATCTGCCTTTTCCCCTTCCTTGACGATTCATCTTACCGTTGATTCAGATTTACCTGTGTGTGTAAAACATCATTAAAATTTTTATTCTATAGAAAGGAGTTTAAAAAAAACACACTAGATAATATTAATTTAGAAAGACAGAAAGAGAAAATTAAGAAAAAAGTAACTTTTCTATGAGTTTAAAGAAGTTGCAAGTTTTGTTAATTGAGTTATTCCCTTTTTCTTGTGGCCTTGTATGAACTGTCAAATGAAAGTGTCCAATTCGGTTTTTAAGCATAACATCAAATCAGGTTGTAATGGTTATAATCGCTCGAAAATTGGCACAAATCTTGTAATACTAATGAAATTCATTAAAAAACTATACTACGTACCAGATTTTCTGTAGTTCATTTGTAAACATCTTCCAAATTACATAGGAGCTTCTTCGCGCGATAATCGACTAGGCAGCATTGAAAAACGCAGTATATAACTTCTCTTGCACCGCTAAGTATTGGTTTGTTCATTTTTACTCAATTCAAACGATGCATAGACAAACAATGAAAAAAACTTTATTAAACGAGCGATCTTCAGTGTGTTCTACACGATTTAAGTCAGTAAAGCCAAGAGCCATACGAAACGTCATTGACAAAGCAAGTATTTCGGTGTTACCATAGTAATGAAAAAAATTTGTTCCAAATTAATAAATTTCTACACTTTCTTGCCAAACTATAACACCAAAGGTAAAAATAAATTAAAGAACTAAAACAAGGTTTCTTTTACAGTAGGTAGAGTTTACTAGATTTATTGAAATCACAAAGCACTATTTTTAGGGTAAATTTCCTATTTTTTTAAAAAAAATACCAAAATTAAATGGAATAATTATTATTATCTAGACTCGATTAATCGGCATAATGTTTGAGAACAGCTACTTTAATCAGAATTGAAAAATAAAACAGAGTGTCATTGTAGTGCCTACAGATAATGAATCAATTTAGAGGAAAAACATTTCTAGGTTCTGTAAAATACAAAACGCGAGTTTTTTAGTTGTATAATTTTCGTTATGTATCTCTTCATAAAGAGATCAATTTGCGATATCGGTTATTGCAGTTGAATAAATAGGTACATAATAATATGTGTCACCTAAAACAATCCCAAGGCATGCATATTCCCAAAAGATTCGTTCATCCACCTCCGTATCTACCTACTTAATTGAAATTTTAAAAACTCTTAATTCTACTTGATCTTCTGCCAAAGTTGATTAGTTAATTAAATGATGTTGTTTACTCTTCTACTTTTAAAAATGAAAGTCCATAAAACAAAGATTAGACACATTTATTGGCCTCATAAAAGGTTTCAGTGAAATGTGTGTATCATACGCTCCAAAATTATTGGCATCCGCTTATAAAGTTAACACCTTTCATTAAATTGTTATTGTGATATGATACTAAAACAGATCTTTATATTTTATCATTCGAATCTAGAAAGTAGCTAGTGCTGTCGGGAGAAGTATCGTGTAAAAAGCATCTTGAATAATTTATCGCAAGCAAAAAGTAAGCTAACGAAAAAAAAACAAATTTAAAAAACGTTTTCCTTTCATAAATGATTTTAACTGTTTTGAACGTACCTACGTTTCGCAGAACTTACTATAGCAATTAATATGTATTACTGCTTAATGTCAAATAAAAACTAAACATTTTTGCCATAATAAAATTAGTTACGGGCATGTCCGGGATTACTTTTAATCGTACAACCTTAAATTGCATAGCTATCTTAAAGTAACGTTGCGCGTTGGTTACAATAAAGGCGAAAACAATGGGTAGAGCGAATGAGTACAGAGCATATAAAATTTTTGTAGTACCATATTTTTCCGATCACGCTTCTTTTATTGTATTAATCACGTCTAATTGCAATTTTTGCAGACACGCCATGAAAAAAATCTGATTGGTTTTTATACAAGATGGCGCAAAATTTGTTACCCAATGTTCTTTGGCTGTTATTTTTTTTATGGATGAAAAATTTTGGTTCTGCTTTTGGATTGTGTTTATTTGATGTCTTAATTTTTTTGTCGCCAGAATTGGTGACCATATGGTCCCTATTTGTGGCATTTCCCATCAATCTTTCCAGATCTTCCGGCAATAGGTTCTCGCATTCTCGACGGATATTCTCTTCGGGGGCTTCAAGAGTCTGAGGCTTGTTGACATAGACTCGTGACCTCAAGGAACCCCACAAAAAAAGTCACGAACGGTTAAATCGGGCGACATTGCCGGCCAGTGCATATCACCAAAACCAGAGATAAGTCAAACCGGAAATGCGTTTTTACAAAAATTTTCCGCATTCTTGAGGAGTACCTATAGCAATTCAGTCTTTTTGACGTGTATTTTGTATCCCTTTACTGCACAAATGTCAAAGCTGAACTGAAATTTGCCACCATTTGCAAAAATTATGGCATCTTCTGATAGGGTTATGCATTTTGCGCCACCGTGTAGTATAAGTCGAATAGCAATCGCTTTTATTTTATTCAATCGAAACCACTGACTTGATGAAAAGGAATAATAATGAAGCTTAGAAAACTAACAGTAACGATTTATAAAAAAAATATAGGAAAACTCAATATTATTTTATACTAGTGGTTCGCGCAGTAACTTCAGAGGATGATTTTAGCTATATTATAAGGTAAAAAAGATAAATTACTTAAAAAAAAAAAAAAATATTCTACGCAAAAAGTCATATCTATTAAAAATCTGTATTGTTAGGTCGAAATCGTAAATAAACAATAGCTAACAACGTGAGTTTAGGTTTTAGAGTTCAAATAAACATACAAGTTTATCTGAAAACTGCTGGTACCGTCTGTATTATCACTGCGCTATGCGTGCGGAACCGCACTGCTAAAAACGTTAATTTTATAAAGATCAGTATGACATATATTTTCCCTAATACGACAGACGTTGCAATACGGCTTACAAAATTTACCTTGAAACCATGGAACTAAAATTGAATACTCTTAGCTAGAAACCCACCAGTTACTTTACTTCGAACGGTTTTTATTAACCTAATTTGCGAAGGCTCAAATAGCTGCACGAACGGCAACCACGGAATACGAACGGATACCTACAAAAATATAGGTAGGCACATATTAGTACCTACTAATATCCGACGATATATTATATCGTCGGATAAATGCAAAGTCGCGAATCCGCCAAAACATCATTCGGAGATATTCAGGTTTGAAGATTAGTTTAAACCGATTTATATCATTAATAAACCAGCTTAAATAATAAATCTGAAATGTAGACTTAATAATCATAATAATAATATTTGGATGACTTATATAGCGCCGTTTTTGTCAAAAATCACCTCAAGGGGGCTGTATAATACTTGTATGGAGGTTAGGTTTATGTGTAGTTTAAGTGTAAGGTGTGTGGTAAAGCAAATAAGTAAGATGTCGGTACAATACTTATAAGTTTATTTACAAATTACAACAGACACATAATCGGTATAATCCAATTCCATATTTAAATATTAACAAGAATAATGAATGTGAAGGGCGAACAAACACGATATGCAAGTGAATCTTGAACGAGAGTTTAAGGCATTGAAGCTTTCACCCACCTATTCCCACCCCGGTATAGGCGACTTATGGTCGCCCCTTCGGAGTTCTCGCAAGAATCTAATTTTTTTGAATGAACGACTCTACATTTAAAATATGTAACGATTCTAGAACTTCAATGTCCCCGCATACGTTGTTAGAGGGCGGTAAGCAGGCGCACCTACAGGAATGTACTGTGATAGTCAATTCTACAATTCTAAAGCCCATGAAAGTAATCACTGCTAAATCAGTGAGCCCCATGGACAGTCAAACAAGGTGTTAGTAACAAAACTAGGTAATAGACAACCGTCATGAGTGGGAAGCTCATGGCGGCGAAGGACCACACAATGATCCAGCAGGCAGCACCGTGCACTGTACATAAAAAATCGAAGAAAAAATAAACATATATACAATGTAGAACTGGTGATACCGAAATCCAGCCACCGGCAGTCCCAGAGACAGTGAAGAAGGCTGGTTGTCAGGCCTCCCGATAACCGGCAGCGTCGTCCGTAAGCCAGCTACCCGGTGGTGCCTAGACGAGGAGTGTGTGGAAATCAAAAAGAAGACCCTAGGGAGAGAAGCGTCGGGTCGCTGGAGGCGGGACGGACAGCTTTCGGATGGCGTTTAGCCCTCTCCCCAACCTCTTCATGTCACGGGGGGTAGCGCGGTGGCCGGGTGCAGCCCCACCAGTTCCAAGAGATCGGCCATGGCACGTACACGGGGACACGTTCTAGGGTCCGACCCCTTAAATGGGGATAAGGACGATACAAAACGGGCAACGGAGTTCAGTTCTCTCTCGTTAAACAAAACTAAAAGAAATGAAAAAAAACAGTAAAGCAACCAAGAAAACCAAAATAATATGAAATAGGCATTAAGAGTTTAAGGCAGAATGATCGGTGGTTTTCGATGCAGCTCGAGGAGAGTTTTGTGACTTGAATTGAATTCGATTGGTTGCTACGGAACCAATCGGATAGCCAGACGAATGCAGATCGGTGTCCTTTGTTCGACCTCCACACTTGCATCATAATGTGTAATAAAAAATAAACGGCAGGGTAACTATGCACCGTTCAAAATGAAAAATTTGGTAGATTTAACTCAAAACTGGCAAAAATGCGGATTCGCGAGTTTGGTAATGGACCGACGATGTACCCTCGGCGAGACTACCCGAGGGAGCCCGGGCGCTATAATGTAGTTGACACACTCGATTCGCCTACTCTCCATTCCGTGTCGGTTTTTTATGATTATTCAAGGAACTGTAAATAGACCAGGAGACGACATAGGTAAACCCTACGTCATCGAGTACACGGATGAAACTACTTTGTAGTGATAATGGACACTTAGAAAACCTTAAAAAAGCTGGTCTGCCGGTGCGCCTCTTGGCAGGAGCCGCGCTGCCATGGAAATAGTCAGCGTTTTTTTTCGAAAAAATTACGTCATCGAGTACACGAACGGGAATGGTGGCATATGATAAAGGTCGATTAGAAAATGAGAAAAAAGCAGGGCTGCCAACCGGCAGCCTGGCAAGTTCGCAGGCAGCCGGCGTCAAAGTGGGGTAAAAAATAGTAATTTTTACGTCATCGAGTACACGAATGAAACTAATGAATAACTATAGTCCAGATCATTCCGTTTAAGAATTTCTTGGTCTGCCGACCAGCAGCCTGGCAAATTTTTGTGTACGTTTTTTTTTTTTTTTTTTTTTTTTTTTTTAATTTTTTGTTTATCTTTATTATTATTTTTATTTCATTATATTTTTAAAAACTTTGAATGCCATATTTTAAAAATATGAACGATAATGATAAAAAAAAATTTGAGAGTTCCGAGTGTACCCATCCGTCAGGTGAGCCGTTCGACGCCAAACCACTTACGAAACCTGCCGCGGTGCCCCTCACCGCTGTCGCGTGTCAATATTATTGTACAAATTTATAATATTAATAGTCCTTTTAAAATTGCCTAATAGTTCATAGTAATTGGAAGTTCGAAAAACCAACGCACCATCGCTGTAAGAGCTGCGTTCGTCCGTAAAACGACTGAAATTTCTGAAACCCCGTTCGTTTCATATCGGTTTCGCTTGCCCTGCTGCACCGATTACATCAAATACAAGATCTAAACTAATGAAAAACTGTAGTCTAGATTATCTCATTCATGACTTCTTTGGTCTGCCACCAGGAGCCAGGCAGTTTTTTGTGTACGATTTTTTTAAGTGTTAATTTTTTTTTTAAATTCTTAAATAAATTTTTTCAATATCTTTATAATTATTTTTATTTCAATATGGTTTTAAAAACTAAGAATGCCCGATATTAAATAAAATAAGTGGTTATGATAAAAAAATAAATTTTGAGTGTTCCGAGTGTAATCGATGCAGCAGGGCAAGCGAAACCGATGTGAAACGCACTGGGTTTTGAAATTTTCGTCGTTTTTCAGACGAACACAGCTCTTACGGCGACGGTGTGATGGTTGTTCAAACTTCCAACCACTATGTATTATTAGGTAATTTTAAAAAGACTATTATTATTATAAATTTGTATAATAATATGGGCATGCGATGGCGGTGAAAAGCTCCGCGGCCAGTTTCCAGTAAGTTGTTTCGCGTCGAAAGGCGCTCCCGTCCGATGGGTACACTGACGGGTGTAAGTATTCAAAGTTTTTAAAAATATAATGAAATAAAAATAATAATAAAGATAAACGAAAAATAAAAAAAAAATAAAAAAACTTTAAAAAAACGTACACAAAAATTTGCCAGGCTGCTGGTCGGCAGACCAAGAAATTCTTAAACGGAATGATCTGGACTATAGTTATTCATTAGTTTCATTCGTGTACTCGATGACGTAAAAATTACTATTTTTTACCCCACTTTGACGCCGGCTGCCTGCGAACTTGCCAGGCTGCCGGTTGGCAGCCCTGCTTTTTTCTCATTTTCTAATCGACCTTTATCATATGCCACCATTCCCGTTCGTGTACTCGATGACGTAATTTTTTCGAAAAAAAACGCTGACTATTTCCATGGCAGCGCGGCTCCTGCCAAGAGGCGCACCGGCAGACCAGCTTTTTTAAGGTTTTCTAAGTGTCCATTATCACTAAAAAGTAGTTTCATCCGTGTACTCGATGACGTAGGGTTTACCTACCTCGTCTCCTAGTCTAAAAGTATCCATCTTTGAGATTGCAACAGCAACTAGGTAAATTATTGTTTTTCACCATAGAAAGTGATGAATTGATGAATTCTGAATGATTATTCCATTTAAAATCTAATGGCCATTGCCCGTGCACACTTTCGTTCCCTTTTCATTTTAATTGTAGGTAGTAGGTACCTTTACCTACGGGGTAAAAACACGAGTATGTCGTAGTTAGAATCTTGTTTGAAAATAAGCAAGTAGGTACGAAGAAAAATTAATATAATGAAAGTAGTTTGACTCCAAAAATAACAATCGTACGAAATTTATTTTTACTTTTTAGTGCATTTTTTGAAGTAGTTTTTGTTTGATAAATTTTTTGTTTATTAAGATTAAAAAATAAGGTGTTGTTTTGGTATTTTGCATTTTATTTTATTTCATTCAAAGTTCCGATGCAGACAAGATACAGATCTTTAACTTTAAATCATCAAAAGGAAATTAAAAGAAGCCAAACAAACGATTTTTCGTTTTTAGCAGATTGTTTTTCGGGACCATCGTTATAGATAGAATATATGACAGAAGATTCTATGATAGAAGTAATGTCATATTATTTAGTAAAGTTTTTATCGGAAGAAGTGGCAGCTATCCGCTAGTGAACACTCACGCAACGTATCCGAGGTGAATATACAATAATTTTTTTTTATTTAATTTAAGTCACACATGGTACCTCAAATTTTTTTTCAAAATATCTTGTCAATATCTACTAATAACGATTGGTACATCTTTTTGTAGAAAACGTTCTTTGACTTCCACAAGCCAAAAGTGTTTATCTTCCTATATCACCACAAATATACGTGGTAACAGGTTTAAAATTCCCTAGGCAAAAGGATTATAGGAACGCTCTATTTCAAGCGCAAAAGTGTTTTTTTTAATCATAACATGATATTGTTTTTTTTTTAATGTGCATACGTTCACACATTTCTAATAAAAAATAGTTTTTTTGCAGATTACGCATTTTTTTTGATAAATTCAATTCAATTTACTCATTTTAATAAAGTAACCATCGAGTACCCGTCATGCGTTGAAATGCCACTCATAAAGGAAAGAAAGTGTTTTAATTCTGTTTGAAGTGCTTTTGGACATGCAATATTTTTTGTTTTTTCCGTCTGGTGCGTACACGAATAAATCAGAAGGTTTCCGGCTCGTGAGCAGGCCACATGCAGCATGCAGCTGTCTGTGAGAGAAGCATGGATTTTACAAATTTACCCCTGCTATCCCTTACCGCTACTATGTGTTCTTTGCCATCCCTCCCTCTGCCTCTCCATCGTCCCTCCTCTACCACACTCCCCTGCGCATCCTTTTTCCGTGCGGCCGCCTTTAGTCTCCGTTCCCCTTCGCCGCCTCCCGCGTTCCCCTTCCCCTCGCGCGTTCCCCTTCCACAATCCCTACCTTTCATCCTCCTTCGTCCCCTCTTCCTCTCCCGGATCCCCTCCCTCCTTCTCCTCCTGCCGCTAAACTTTCATAATAATTAACAATTTTATTTTGTACTCAAGCGAAATGATAGGAAAAGCTTCAATTTCACCATAGCATATATTTTGGTAATCGTGATATAAACCAATTTGTGGTAAAGATTAATCTAGCAAGTACGTGTGATTTTGATCATGGCCGCTTTCACCAACAATTTGAACAAAAATTTGTGAGTTTATATACTTTTTCCAGTAGGAATAGTAAATAGTGTGTTGTAAAGCTTTTAAAAGAATCAAAAAAGTTAGAACAATATTTTTCAAAATGATTTCGTTGAATGCATTGAGAAATTTCTTTATCAAAAGTTGCCCAAGTTATCAACGGTCGCACTGCAGATAAATAAGATGTAAAGATAAAAATTCGCTAAAAACATCGTTCGTTTTAGATATTTAAATAAAAATGCACACTTATTATATTACAATATCTTTTTGTGTGGACTGATTTCAATCTGCAAATTGCAAATGGCTCATTTTTCGCACGAAACTCTGTTTTTAAATGGTTTTTACAACTGACTGATTTTGGTGGAATATACCTAGGTACCTACTCGTAAAAATGAACGTAAATTTTTGTGTTCTGATTTTTTTTTATCTGTAGAACGACAATCAAATACTAATCAGCATAATCACTAATGACTTGGGTAGGCACAGATTTCATGAGATGTCGCTATTTTCAACAGCAACAAAAAAACTGCTATTTTCTCCGGAATATAGGGAAAATAGTGCAATTCCACACGTTCGAAATAGTTTCTACTGAAAATGAAATGGTAATTTTTATGGGTACACTGAACTTTATGGTCATTAAAAGTAGATGTTCAAGGTATTTGAGGGATTATTCTGATGTAATGGGGGCCAGGCCAATACTTGATGCTGGAATCCAGATGGGATGCTATTTTCCTGGGTTGTTATTCTTTGAAGTGTCATAAAGCAGGCTGCTCTGGTCGCGTTCTTGGTTACCACGTATTCTTTACTTGCTTACTCTTTTGGAAGTTGACCACGTACATAGGCATTAAGGCTAGCACAAAAAGCAAGGAATATCGTTCTTTTCACATCTGAATATAAGGAAGACAAAGTTGTTGAAATCGTCATTTAATCATATTATTATTTTATTTTACCCAGTTACGGGAACTTACCCCTTTCTTGAGATTGTGTATTGAGAACCATTTATTGTATAACCAGCACCTCTGCCGTAGGTCACCCCAAGTGGATCGCTGCGTTTGGTGACTTAGCAGGGATGTCCGGGTTCATGGGGTGAGGTTTGTTCGGGTCGTGGCGGCGGATGCGTCTGCCCACCAGCTGCATGGCAGGCCGGATCGGGATAGAACAGTGGAGGGAGTCCCTTTGACTTGTAAAACTGTACTCTCTCGAAACATCGCATCGCCTTGCTCCGCAGTGGAAGGGACGGATTCGTACGGCCGTCACTCTTATCCACCCCTAATGCCATCTTCCTTTCCAGAACTTCCTCTTCTTCCTTTCCTAAAAGGACCCTCCACACAGCATCCCCAAAGATGACTTAGGCCCTGAGGGGAATTATTTATTGAGTGGAGCTAATGTTTAAAAAAATCTCAATTGATTACTATAAAAGTGGTATCTCGTAGACATACAACATAATTACTATAATAATTGACAGTCGTATCCATCAAATCAAAAATCTTTCACCTTCACATTCAATGCCCGTGACACTGTATAAAGGTCATTTCATGAACATTCTCCAGCCCTAAAGAGTTCTAAATTCTCCAGTCTTTCAAAATAAATATCAACTCTACTTTAATCACTAATCTTTTCATAAATGTAATACTAATAGTGATGGGGGAAGGAAATGTAAAATCGTGCAATGTCCAGTGTGTTTTAAATATAATGTCCTCCGCGTGCAATGCCGTATCTTCTCCAAGCATAAACTTTCTAATTAAAGTGTGCTTATCGGAAGTGACCTGCCAAGTAAGTATGTTTCTGTATCCATTTGTAAATAGTAGAATTAGATAGAACCTAAGAATTCTTAATAAATTTTACAGCGCCCTTGAGGTGATTTTTCACAAAAACGGCGCTCTACAACTTATCCAATTATTATTATTATTATAATTCTTTGAATCAAGTGTTGGAATGTCATAATTAAGAAAGGTAGCCATTTCTTTCAAAGTCATTTCTTTCAAAGCTGAAATGCACCATTTTGCCAATAACTTACCAATTTCGTGTTCTAATTAGACCTTGACCGTGTCGCAATCCCTTTATAAATGCGATGATATGTAGGTACCTACTGGTACTTTTAATTTCGTACGGATCTTGCATTTGTTCATTAAACTAACACCCACAGTATGTAGGTGGAATAGACTTCACATACGCATAAATATGATGTTACAATTTAGGTATAATATAATACGAAATGAAAGTAATGTTATTTGGGAACTGAATTGATTAATTAAAATTTGTTTTAACAGTCATTCATTTAACAGCCAGTTAGTTTCTATTCATAAAACTCAACTGGTGGAGTGAAAGTAAACTTGCTCATGAATAACACAATATTTTTTTATAAATTCACAGCGAGTTCCCGGCATGCATTGCCATGCCATTTAATAAAGGAATTGTTTCTCCCTGCGTGTCCTTTCCCATTCGTCCCGTTCCCCTTCTGCCTCCATTTCCTCTCCCGCGTCCCCTTCCCCTCACGCGTTCCCACTCCCACTCTCTCCCTACTCCCCTCTACCACTTCCACCGTACCGCGAACACCCCTCCCAAGTTCCTTTCCCCCTTCCGCATTCCATACATTCATTCCCGGTATCTACATTCAGTTTTCAAACAGCTCGCTTGCCACCTATTGCAATTTTTTTATACAAATTTCAAAATGCCAGAGCTCACCAGTATACATAGAAACCATCGCGGGCATGCATACATCAAACCCCCCCAAGTTTCATCGCAATTAGATGAATGGTTAGCGTTAGCAACGCATAATTTCATGATGCCAGAACTCATTATTGACTATTGTATATAGAAACCATCGCGGGAATCCGCACATCAAATCCTCAAAGTTTCATCGCAATCGGATGAATGGTTTAGCAACGCATAACATTATATACATAGACAGAAGCAAACATATTTTGATATATAGATGACTACGAATGTCGTGACGGAAATATTTCTGTTCTTAAATAAAAGTACCTAAATATTTGTACAATTGACCGTTAGAGATCTTTCTTAGTTCTGATGTCAATTGGATTAAAATCGTGCGGACTAATCATACATTTGAGTTTAATAGGGACAGATATGCCCATTGTACAAAAATACTTGTAGATTATAGACGACCGATTTTAAGCCTTGAAAACTCGATTCAGTTATATTTCATTGTTTGGAGGCAAGTATATAAGTAGGTATCTTACATTATAGAGTGGGGAAACATTGTATTATTATTCTTCGCGTATAAGGAAGATGCATTAGGAAAATCACATTTGAATTCATTATTATTTTCTTGATCGCGTTCGATAAAATGTCTGCACGCTATCCATCCTGGAAAAATATGATGAACAATTGAATTTATCTATTGTTTATAGATATTATTTAAATTGTTGAGTTATCGATGTGTAGGTAATATACCATGGGCCTTGGGTCCATGTTATTATACAAGTTATGCAAGCTACAATACATCATACAGGACTTTATTATAACAAACAAAATTCGACCTGTAGTATTCTCCACCAGGTGCTTCTTGAAGCCAATGTGTACGTAAAATTTCTACCTCCATCTCCACCTACCTCTGTGGTAGGTACCTAATGATTCTATTCCTCCCTTTCTTCTCATAAAATTATTATTTTTTTTTTATATGAGAAGTTCCAATCTCAATCAAAATCACCAATAAAGGTGTCGGGGGCAAATATCCACGTTTTTGTTTTTGTAGTATCTTCCCGTAAGTGTACGGATATTACAATCATAGTTCCATGATTTCCCCTTTATACATAAATGTATTTTATAAAAAAAATATGAATTTGAATTTTAGTTTTTCTGGTAAATCATTATTTTTACACGTGGCAGTATTTATCTTCATGTACCACGTGTAAAAAAATAACCGATCAGATGTTGACAGTAACATTTATAATTTAATTAAATAGAAAGCAAGTGAATACATTTTCTAAGAGTTTTCCCTTTATAAAGCATGTTATTGAATTCACTAACATTTCCCTGTAAATGCAAAGCTTGATGGGCAATTCATCATGAAAATCATTTCGCCAGATTTGTTTGCCATGTGCAACACGCTTTATATATTTATGTCAGATTAGAAACACGTTTTGCGTAAAGCTTTTTGCGAAACGCTTCCGTTAGTCACGTTGTTGTTTGTATAAATTATTATTACTGTACACTCACGCACTACACAACTATACGTTACTGTCAACAATTAAAATTGGGTTCATTTTCATCTGACTTCAAAAGTAATACCAATCATTAGTATTCAATCTATACTCGATGGATAGTATTCATTGAACCAAATTCAAATAAAATTATTGTCGACCTAGACCCGATTTTCACGAGGACGCCCACCTTACTAAAATATTAATGGGATTCTTTCTTTTTTGCCATAGACTTGTAGAATTTTGCAAGTTTGACAATTATGAAATTCAAGGTGATTGGGTTCGTACGCGTATTATGGCGCAGTAAATATTTGCCATTGAATTGATAGTCGATTTCATGTTTATTTTTCCGCATTTTTGAACTCGATAGAGTTCGTTGTTTTTGTTACAAAACCAATATTATTTGGAAGCATGAGGAATTCATTTATCTATAAATATTAGTTTCCTCCGTCCTGTTGTCCTCGCTGTGGACGAATGCTGTAAACATCGCCATCGTATCTATGTTCATGGTTTTTCTTGCGAAAAGTATCTAATTTACCCACTGCGAAGAATTATTACTCCACTAAGACATTTTGACACGACGCACAAACAATTATTTATTTTAATTTTTATTAAAATTAATTCAAATTATATGCACAGCCAATTACGATTCTTCATAGCTTATCATTTTTTATTTCATAATTTCTCTACGCTTTTTTCCCTCTTGTTATCATTATGTACCTACTCATACGTGCAATTATCTATTGGTACTATTATTTTTAGACAAAATTAAGATATCTACACACATCGATATAATTTATTATCTTCCTTGTAATTTGTAATAACATACTGTGTATGTACGTGTTCAAATAAATATAATACACCTACTCTATATTTATTCAACTTTTCACTATTCATGTTTCACCGTGTCATGTTTCGAGGATCCCTAGAGAGCAGTGGACTGTAGTAGGTAATTGTAGAGCAGGTGCAATACTTCTTTCAAATTATGTCCTATTTAAGAGAGAAAACCTCGTTATTGTTCATACGTATTTAGTACTGCTGTTAACTTTATCAGAACCCGGGCGGTTAGAGATGATGGCGCAGTGAACGGTCTCCGGTCGTACGACAATGCTTGTTTGTTCGAAGTTTGTTCAGCCCGCAGTTCCTGGCGACCGACGCGACGCGACGTCCAAATCGTTAGGGTTTTGATTACAGAAATAAAAGTCTTCAGCCTCGGATGTCATTGATGGACGCGGATTTTAACGGTTACATGGTGAAGTAAAGTAAAGATGGCGATGTGATTACATCGACCTGTCAAAGAGACCGTGGACGATGTCACAGTAAAATAAAAAAAGAGGTTTCCAAGCCAATCTTGCTTTCTTGACTCCTCTCCACAGATGGTGAGCCAAATCATCTGTGCGGAGGAAAATATGGAAGTTACCAATTAATAATTCTGAATTGTTATTTTTCAGGTACGTAAAGTCACAGAGAATTTTGCATGGCTTATTCACTTTAGCAGCATGGGAAGTGGGAACCCATACACCTTTTACATCATTTATATGTAACAACCCTCCGTGGTAAAGTGACCAACCTGACCGGGGATGGATAAGAATAAAAATCAATCTAATTGTGTATTTCTAATATCATGTAGATAACAAAGCAAAACGTAGGTGTTATAAATTGAACGAGACAAAAGAAGACATGCAAAGAACAAGGAAGGGATCTTGTAGAGTTTAACGGCTAATATGACCCGGGGGATAGTTATTGGTTAACTGTCAGAGGGTCAAGCACAGATAAATCGATAACTTTACAATATCGGATCGATAGGCGTAACTTCCGAATATTTTATATCGATGTACGAGCGCGGGTTTCACTGATGACAGTCGAAACGATATTGAGAAGGAATAAATAAGAAACCTGTATACGCTGACAACATTGGCAAATCTGTCTACGAATTCAAATTTCGAAACGCCAATCGATTACGTAAAAATATTAATAATTTGCCAATGTTGATTTGAAATATTAACCTAAGTAACCTATTGGCAGTCCCGCATTTATCCTTTGACACTAAACAGGGAGTTAATTAGTTAACGAGGTCATTATTCAACACTATATGAACAAATTTCGATTCTACAAGCCCGAACCAATGTATCATCATTGGCCTGAACTTCTTTCATTTCTAAGAGCTTCGTCAGTTCAATCCGTGCATTAAATAAGTGAGTAATTTTGCATAACGAACGACATTATAAAAAAATTGTGTATATTGACAGTTAACCGAAACTCTTCTGATTCTATGGAGGCCGTGCTAAAATGTCAGTCGGAATATCTGTTATCAATCGTTGACCGTGCTCGCAAATATTTATAACTGACCATAGACAAAGACATTAATACTGGACGCGGGGTAGAAATCTCAAAGTGGGAAGCCAAACACAATACGATTGTAGCTGTCTCTATTCTCTATTCCTAGTACTTTAGTACCTTTAGTACCTACTAAACTGCTACGCGTCGAGTGAGGTCGTGTCTTACCAGTGAGTAAATTGTATTGCAAAGCTCTCCTGCGTGATGAGAAAATGCTTCAATTAAACGGCAAATAGTCGAAAAGGAGACAGCGAAAATTGACATAAGCATAACAGGGACAACCTACTAACAGTAAGTCGGTTCACACAGCGTCCCGCACTCAGAGTAACAATATAAAGAGGGATGACTAATATTTGTACAAATCGTCGACAAATTCGGAAAATATAGCTCTCCCTTTCCGCTCGTTTCCATGAACGTATGAGAAACAGAGACAAACGTTTCCTGTTAAAAACATAGGATTTAAACCATATGTAGCCACTTTTGAAAGCGCGCGAACTTAACACTGTTGTGATCTGTCAGACGT
This sequence comes from Limnephilus lunatus, assembly GCA_917563855.2. NCBI lineage: Eukaryota > Metazoa > Arthropoda > Insecta > Trichoptera > Limnephilidae > Limnephilus > Limnephilus lunatus. Next base: position 35,875,559 of record OU830594.1, read on the forward strand.
GCGTACGGTCGAAAGTGCATAAATATTGATATAATTTCTTTAATTGAGCGAAATATAAAAAAAAAACGATATGGCTATATGTGCAGTGTATGGGTGCTTCAACCGTAGTTCAAAAGGATCAAAAAAATCAGTTTTCACAGGTATTTATTAAAGAATTCATGTTTTTTGCCTTGTTTAATCTTTAATCTCAAATATTTAATACGTTTAACTACAAAAACCATAAGTAACTTCCACCAATATTTAAACAATCCTTTCACTATTTGTGTCAATATAATAAACTTTCGATTTGTTTGTGTTTTAACGCACTTTTAATATGTTTTAGTAATAAGAAATCTTGCCGAATTATAAGAATGCAACATACCGATTTCAGTCGGCGTCTGAATGTATCTCTGTCTCTTCCTATCTTATAATACCACCGTTAAATTGTTGGCGAACGTATAGAGACAGAATAATCTTTGTCTTTGCGTTTCATTTTCGTTGTAAAAAAATCAGGGCTGTGCTAAAATTGGTTTATTATTAAATATTTAACTATTCACAGATTTCCAAAGGATGAAAAAAGGCTTAAAGCGTGGATTAAAGCAACTAATAGAGAAAATTGATCTCCAAAATACCATAGTGCAATATGTTCAGCCCATTTTTTAAGTGAGCACTTCAATACGACCCAAACAAAGGTCCATCTGAAGGATTTCGCGGTGCCTTGTAATTCAAGAGTCTTAATACAAAAGGTAATGCATATTTTTCTTTCGTCCGTTTTGACACCACCATGAAAAACTATTTGAAACAAAATGTAGGTACTTATTGTTAGCAATTTAAAAAAAGTAATTACTAAAACTACTTACTTACTATTGACTAATACAGAATAATAATTTCAGATTATGCCAAAAAATGTGTCCTCCCCGACTGGGTCAGGCACTTAGATTAAATTCGAAAATAGATGTAAGTATATCGTGTGTAATAAAAATATAAATATAGCCATGAAAACAAAATTGAAATAAATAATTATTGGGTTGCACTTTTACAGAGAAACCACCACAAAATAATTTTTTTTTTTTTACTTATAATCAATATTTTTTTACGTAATGACTAATGACTAATAAACTACTTACTTACTACCAACTGTGCACACTGTGCACCTAATAAGGGCAGTTGCTTCTAAATATTTAAATATCAGACTTGATTTCCTGGCCAAATCGGCTGTGGAGCCAACTAAACGAGTGAGACAATATTTTAATAAATTGACATTGTTTCTCAACCAATAGGTTAATACTATTTTCGTGGAAATTCTTAATGTTTTGAAGTGTCAATTAGTTGAAAAAAAACGTCAATTTATTAAAATATTGTCTCACTCGTTTTTTTATAATAATTTATTATGGAAATTCATTATATTTACATAATTTTTTTTTGGCTTATTTCTCTTTCTCTAAAAACTATGTTAAAATGTTATTTAAATCTCCGCCTGAAATTGTACCATTAAGATTAATAAATAATTATAAAAAGATTCGTTTTTATATTTTTATTTATAATCTTATATCTATATTTAAAAAAAGATATATGTATATATAAAACAGAAATTGCTTTTAATTATTTACGACACGCTACAAAATACCTAATTGTTTTAATTTGTGACAACCCTGCATCAGTTTGTAAGCCACATCCCGATTGGTCATCTGAAAAAAACCATTGGGCACAATCTGCTTACAACATTTCGCATAGTGCTCTCTCTTTATATTGTTACTCTAAGGTCCCGCATTCGTTTTATTCCATTGGGAAAGATGGGGTAAAACGTACAGAGGGTAACGCGTTCATTAATTTAATAATGTCGTTGATGAAAATTGTAAATAGTAACGGTCCTAGGTGTTATTAATCTGTATAGATTTGTATAATCATTTGAACCTATAACTTGTACTGTACAATAAAATATGTACTTAAAAATACTACTATAATAGTACCAATATTGTATTACTAATGAAAACTCATATAATAAATATAAAAATATTTGCCCGTGTGTCACGTTTTACCCGCCTTTACCCTTCCCTGTCATATTGTGTAACCGAATAAGAGTATCTTGTTATCTCAGTCACACCCATAGGTCACACCCGTGATGTGACAGTAGTATTCGGCGAAGAAACTAATAAGCCGCCCTACTATGAATCTATGACATTCACTCCCATACATTCTTTGATTGTCTGTCTTTATCACAAGGGAATGAACTTTTGAATTTAGAAATTATACTGAAAACCGCTGAAAACAAAAGAGTGTTGCTTGCTTTCCACATTATATTGTGAGTATGTGAGACTATGGCGAGTCTATTTATAATATAACGTCATTGACCATAGATGACGGATTTGGTCAATATCGTATTGATGTAGGGTTTTATCGATCGTCCATGCTAGATACCTCCTGAAGACTATAAACATGGTGTTGAAAGTGTCAATGGTCAAAACTGTATCGTTAAGTAAGTGGATCATCGTATTAATGGGCGCGTTCTTTGTGCTAAGGTCAGTCCAAAGAATGTCAACAAAGCGAATGAGGAAATATTTGATTTACGCTTTCGGTTCACGTGCACGTTGACGCAAACGTATGTTACGTAGGTATACAAGGCCAACATTGCACACCTTTCTCATTCAGCCGCATCACGCACAATGCAGCATAATGACATGGTATTTGAAAGGTTCATCGAAGACTATCAATATTTACGAAGGAAATATAATAAAGGAAGTGAATATAGCGGCGAATGCTGACATTAACATATTGAAGGAATGGTTTGATGATAACTTACTTAGTCTTAATGTAGAAAAAACATCATATATACCTTTTTACCTTAATGATCCTGTCACTAACTCCAATATTGGAGTTATAGTACACAGTCGTTCGTGTAAAGTAGGAGAATGTAACGATAATTGTAAAATCCTGAAGAAAACCCCAGATGTCAAATATCTAGCGATCACTATAGAAAGTAACATGAAATTTAAGAAACATGTCGAAAACTGTGTCAAAAGAATTAGAAAACTTACTTACATTTTTATACGATTAAGAGATATCATAAGTCTTTCAAATATTAAAATGGTTTACTTTGCTCTTGTACAGTCAGTGTTGCAGTACGGAATAATCGCATGGGGAAGCATTTATAAGAATAATCTGTATCCGATAGTAACAATACAAAAAATGATCATCAAAGTTATTATTAAAAAACCAAGAATTTTCCCAACCAGGGAACTTTAAAAAAAATTTAAGGTCCTGTCGGTTGCAAAACTATTTAAAAAAATGCTATTTTAACAGTTTTTAAAGAATCTTAAGTGTCCTTAATACGAAGTATACCTAAGACCTAGAATATCTGGGAACATATATGTACCTAGATGCAACACGACAGCTGCACAAAACCATTATGAATAGAAGCTGTTTAACGATTTACCCGATACAATAAAAAGTGAGAAACTATTTTAAATTTTAAAAAAAACTAACGTTGTATTTTTACAGGTAAGCAACAGATTGACTTATTTTTTATCAATGATTTTCAGATATATTCTGTTGCTAATATTTTGTTGATATTTTATTTCTATAATATATATTTTTTTCTTATTGTACAATATTATGTAATATCTTACAGTATTTTATTTCCATTTTGTAACTATACATATTATCTATAAGCAGTTCTAAATATATAACATAAGTACATAGACTAGCCACAGTGAGACCCGAGAATATTTCTCTACTAATTGGGTAACCAAAAAACTGATGAAAGATATGTAATGAAATGATATTATAATTGTGAATATTAACTTTTTTCTTATTAAAGTCGGGGACGTCCGAGGAAGACATGGCACGATCAAGTGAATCAGATACTTGAGTCGGGCCATGTCAAAAGTCAGAATAATAGAAGAGAATGTATGAGATGATGTATGAATGTGAGTGAGGCAAAGATTGTGTGCCAAGACCGAGTTGTTTGGTGGTCCGTCCTCTCTGCCTAATTCTGTGGGGAAACGGCGTGATGGTTAGTTAGTTATTTAGTTAGTAACTTTTTTCTCAGTAAAAAAAAATAAAAATCTAATAATGAACGCGATGAATATGAAATCACTAGTCGATGTAACTGGATTAGTTGCATTTCAACAGAACCAAAAATATTATTAATTTTAAATATGCTATAAAAATTATCGGCCGGTAAATTTTGTTAGGTAATTTATTAGGAACGAGGCAAGGTTCGTAGAAAATGTGTTTAACAAGGTTAGCTCATACAGGTCTTTTTCGAAAAAAAAACCGGGCCGCTTTCGAAATTTCGAACGCGTGACGTAGCTAGACGTAAAGCACTGCCACTTGTTTTCCAGTTAATTCAAATCTCGCTGTAGAACATGGACTTCAAGCTACGTCACGAATTTTTAGCCTATCACCGCTCTACCCCTCAATGAGCTATTAAGCGCATTTTCTACGAACCTTGGGTACGAGGTAGCTGCTTTCCCGCCCTCCTATATTTGAAAAGATTCTCTTTATTTGTAATAGTTTTTAACACGTTTCGTCAGTTCCAATTTGGAAAATGTCACTTTGTGCTTATGTTTCTTGTTTATTTATCTTGGTAATATTTTTATAACAACGGATTTTGTTATGCCTGTTCCACCGGGCGTAGTTCCGTGTCGAACTTTATGATACCTAATAACCGATTTTACAAGTTAAAGTTTGTGGTTGGTTAATTAATATTTATTACAAGTCGTAGATCAGTAACCGCTAAACCGTTATCCAATTTTACCGGGCGATGTTATACTGGATTTTCGCATATTCAAATACACGGTTCATAATAATAAATCAATTGTAGGTTGCAGGAACCGCTTCAACTCACTATGTCGTTTCCTTACCGACCTATGTTATGATCCAGTAGAACTAAAAACTTTTGTTATAATTAACAAACTAAAGATTAGTTTGAATTATTGTCGAAGATTACACAATTTAAAATTTTTTATGTTTAAGTTTTAATTTATTTAAGTATTTAATTCCTTCGACCCGGACTTCGAAAAGAATAATAGCTAACTAATTGATCTATTATAAGATTTGATAAGCGAAGAAATAAAACAAAGAAGACTAAATTTCATCTCTATTTTCTAATTTTTTTCTATTTGAAAAATTGAACAAATTTAAATCGTATATTAAATGATTATATTCAAATTTACGTTCTCCAGAGCTCATTATAAAAATGACATTGTGGGCTATAAATTAGATCATTAACCTGAAATTCTAAATTGCGAAGCCTGTGCAAATATCATGGATAGAGGTCACCGTTCAATAGTTTTTCATGTTTCAGAAAAAGTTACGATGTATTGACTAGATCTGATAAGCTCGTTTCTCTCAAACTGTTCCTATCTCATTTCCCCTTCTCCTACTCATTTTTTTTGTCACACAATATACCCCAATACCCAGAGGTTTCATAATTGGAATAGTTGATATTCAGTATTTCGACGACCTCCGAGGTCGAGGGGTAAGACTCTCGACTCGATCCGAAGATTGCGGGTTCGAACACGGCGTGCGCAAAATAAATTTTATTTAATTAATTTGTGTTATTTCACAATAAATTAATTAAAAATAATATCTAGTGTATTTGCGGCATGCTCCAGAGTGGAAGATACTCCCAGTATCGCCCTGGTGTAAGACCACCATTCAGAATTAAAATGTTTCCTGAAATGGCTTTAGCCGTGATTGGTGACCAGATCTAAATAGCCAGGTACTTTCCCACCTCCCCGTTCCACATCTCCTTCCCCTCTACACTACCTTCAACCTCACAACATACCCTGAATGGGGATGCCATAGTCTTACTGGCTCCAGACGGGAGAAGTTGAGACTCTTGAGCGGTATTCACATTAAAAAGTAGTTTAGATTGAGTAGTCATCAGTCATCACACAAAAAAACTACATCAGCCAGCTTTAGTAATTCTGGTACCTACCTTCCAGCACCTTCAAGTCGACTGTTCTATTTCTCTCTTTGCCATGTATAAAACAAGTTTCTATTCCGCAGACGGCGCAGACCGGCTGGTCACATAATATAATATAATACGTATTAAGATGAAGCTATACGTGAAATCACTATTTAGATTAATCTTTACAACGAATCGGTTTACAGTACGAATATAAAAAAATATGCTACGGATAAATTGAAGCTTTAACTACCTTTTCTACGTAACAGAATAACAATAAAATTATTATTTACGTAACAAAAAAAATAAGCGTAAACCACTAAAAAAAAAGTTTTTTCATGACTTTACTATGAAGTAATGTAAGTAACAATTTTTAAAAAATACCCCTTTATGGCTAAGACTATTTTTGACGTTTTCTACGTTCTAACTTTTTTTCGTTCTTATAAAATTATGCACAAAAAAAATAAAAACCGCTTTGGCGCTTACGTCAAATTTTTAGAACCGTACTAATTCATACGATCTGCGGCCAACGCTTGTATTCCACCATAATGCCGCGAGCCGTGGCCAGAAACGGACGTGGGATCTGTGCCCGTGTTTTCGAAGTTTTTTACTTGCAATATACGTAGCGGATTCGTTGTTACAGCGAGCATTTTTGGTTCTCAAACAGCGTGAGCTCAAAATGAGTCAGCATCAACTATTCCTGATTTCAACTCTTTTGATGTTCAGAATGTTATATCATTTGAGAAATTTTAGGTTGACGAATATAATGCTTAAATTCATTATCGGTAGGATTATTATTTTAAAAGAATATTTTTTAAATATATGTAGCTGTGAGCTGTTCCTTGAAAATGTCTAATACTGACAAACCCCATTTGCTTGCCGGGGTTTGAACCCGCGATATATATTATATTTGTTTTAATTATGCTCTTTTAGGATAAATTCAGAATAGGTAGATACAAATTATTTATTTTCACCGTTTTTTTAAGTGTGTGTATCCATAAATTGATGTATCTAATGTACAATATTTTTAAACCGAGCTGTGAGTTGTTCCGTCATCATTTCTAATACTGAGATTGGTTTGTTGATTTATTTGCAAAAATTTTAGTTGTAAATGAATTTTACAAAAATTTTAAATGCGGAAATTTGATAAAAGTATATGTAAATTTGATAAAAGTATACATTCCTAGTTTTGTAAAAGTATGTATTAGTTACATTTTGTTAATATATATATACATATTATATTTCACTTAATCAAGTTTATTTTTATTAATATATGAAGCTGGGAGCTGTTCCTTGATAATGTCTAATACTAAGATTTGTTTGCCGGGGTTTGAACCCGCGATATATATTGTATTTGTTTTAATTATGCTCTTTTAGGATAAATTCAGCATAGGTAGATGCAAGTTATTTGTTTTCACCGTTTTTTTTAAGTGTGTGTATCCATAAATTGATGTATCCAATGTACAATATTTTTAAACCTAGTGAGTTGTTCCGTCATAATTTCTAATACTGAAATTGGTTTGTTGATTTGTTTCCAAAAGTTTTATTTGAAAATTAATTTTACAAAAATTTTAAATGCGGAAATTTGAAGTGTATGTAAATTTGTTTAAAGTACATATACCTAATTTTGTAAAAGTATACATTTGTATATATTTATTACATTTCACTTAATCAAGTTTCTTTTTATTAATACATGTAGCTGGGAACTGTTCCTTGATAATGTCTAATACTAAGACCCGCAATCTCCGGATCGCTAGCTGGCAGCCTTTCCCCTCTACCATGGAGACCGTCGAAATTTTACTTTTTATTTTAAAATATTATATTGCATTCGTTTTAATTATGCTCTTTTAGGATAAATTCAGCATATGTAGATGCAAGTTATTTATTTTCACCGTTTTTTTAAGTGTATGTTTCAATAAACTGATGTATCTAATGTAGAATATTTTTAAACCTAGCTGTGAGTTGTTCCGTCATCATTTCTAATACTGAGATTGGTGTATTGATTTGTTTCCAAAAAAATTATTTTCGTAAATGAATTTTACAAAAATTTTAGATGTGGAAATTTGAGTATATGTAATTTGGGTATTTTGAAAGTGTATGTAAATTTGATAAAGTACATACCTATACCTAGTTTTATAAAAGTACGTATTAGTTACATTTTGTTAACATATATACATATTATATTTAATTTGAATCAAGTTTCTTTTTATTAATATTTACTAGCTGACCCGACGAACTTCGTACCGCCTCAGAATCAATAACTGTTGAATTAAATTCGGTTGTTTGTTAAGTTAAAAATTACACAATGAAGCAATCATCAATGCGCAACTGTCCGTGTTTTGTTTTTGTCAGTATCAGAGATGGTATTGTGTACGGATTTATAGGCGGAATTTGGGAGGCGGGTATGGGTACCGCCGCCCCGGGAACCATTTATTGTATAACCAACACCTCTGTCAAAGTCACCCATAGGTCACCACAAAGTGGTTCGCTACGTTTGGTGAATTAGCAGGGGTGCCCGGGTTCATGAAATGACGTTTGTCCGGGTCTTGGCGGTGGATGCGTCTGCCCACCCGCTGCGTGGCGGGCCGGATCGTGAGAGACTGGTTGAGGGAGGCCTTTTGACCTAACCAGCTGGTTTCTCTCGACTCATCGCCTTGCACCGCAATCAGAGGGATGGATTCATACGTCCGTCACTCCCGAATACACTGACCAAGATTTCTACCCACCCCTCATACCTTTTTCCTTCCCAGAACTTCCTATCCTTCCCTTTCTTAAAAATACCCACAACACAGCATCCCCTAAGATGACATAGGTCCTGAGGAAAATAATTTTCTTCGGGGTTTCATGTGTGAGCTGATGTTAAAAAAAATTGCTTTTCATTTTCTTTATAGGTGTGAGGGATTTTTATTATAATTATTGTATCTTTCCTTTGGATGGGTGGAGACATACGTTCACCGTTTGTCTCATTTTCGACTATTGACATTTACTGTGTAAGAAAGAGAGTCTGCATTATATGTTTTATAATAAAAGCAAAACAATCAGCGCATTGACATTTGACGTTTTTGAATTTTTGGAACTCTTTCACTACTCAATATTATAGGTACTTATCACAAAATTCCCGCAGCTCTTTCAAAATATGAGAATTAGTTCCATACAAAATGTATGGGGAAAAGAATTTTATTAATAACTATATTTTTCGTTAATTTTTGTGATGTTTTAATAGTTCTTATCCTGTCCGGAGTGGAGACAAATCCAACAAATCAAAGATCATCAAAATCGGCCCGGCCGTTCTCGATTTATAAATAGTGTAACTAACCCGACTTTGTTTTATATATTAAGATATGTATTTAAAATAATATGTATTAATAATTCACTTTCATAAAATTTTTTAGATTGTAAATAAATAAAATCAATTCAAATTTTATAAACATTTACTTTTATTAGCATTCCCCATAGTTTGAGGATTCTCGATAATATCGACAACGCTCACGTCGCGGCCGCTGCTGGTAAAATAGAATTGACGGTATTCATCCACCGGGTAACAGGGTATGTATAGAAACATCGGCGAACGGAGATCTCGCTGGGCGCTTCTTACGTATTGCAAGCACCACGTCATAGCAACAGTATTTATTTCAAATTACTTGCCTCGTGCAAATCAGACCAAAATATGACGGTTCACGGCGCTCGGTTTTAGATTTAATAAAACACAAGAATCGAAATATTTCTGGCGTTTATATTCCTCTTAAGCGGTCCATTGCAATGACTTTGATCTAATTGTCTACCGGTTAGCACGCACTACGCAGGATGAACCGCATTTAATGGCATTAACTTATACCTATTTCCATTTTTTCAGGAATAAAAAAAATATCTTATCGTCATGTACCTAGGTAAATTGCACATTGTAACGTGTTAATATAAGCGAACTTCGTACAAACAATTATTGCGAGTGCCCTATAACAATGTAGACATTCTGCTATTTGGGCTACCGCGCCACTGCAGCGCTTCTACTGTATATGCGTAAGGCCTCGTCCACAGCTCCCATCAACTCCATTGTTATTGATTTTAATTTGTCGGAACGGCCTTGGGGTCCCCATAAGGTTATCCACCACTTACCGAACACGATGTATCATGTATATTTACTTTATGGAATCAATGTGTGGGAGTGCATTAACCTGACCACCCCAATGAAAAATAATGAAATTAACATGTACCATTTCTCTTTTTCCAGAATGACGGCAGCAACATCAAGCAGCTCCGGGAGCGGCGGTGCTCCAAGGTGTGCCTCTGCAAAGTGCAGAGATGCAAAAAGGACGATGATGCTCTCAGCACCCTGACAGCCGAGGACCTGGAGTACCTAAAGTTGAGGGAGCTGACCGCCTATGAACAGGCCCCCGCCTACCTCCAACACAACCCATTCATCAGATCTGGATATAGGAAATTCTTGCCGACCAAACTTTGTTGGGAAAGGTGAGCTCAATTGACAGTAACCACAGATCAAAAAAAAAGATAGACATGCCCATAAGGGCGAGGGGAACCAAACAACTTACGCGAAGCTGGGGGAGTGGCTTGGCGTGTCCCTTTCAACAATGTTCCGACAGTCTTAGGCAACTCGCATTGTAGAATCACTTTTTAGTCTTCGGAAGTAAAATCTGCTTACCAAAAATACTAGTAGTTCTTTTTTTCAATATAACTCAACTTTAATTTTTTATTTACTCACCGCAGTAAAAAGGAACACGTGAAATATGAGAGGACGCCTTCCCAGGCCTTATGCAGAAAAGTCCCACAGTGGACTGCGCTGCAAACCGTTACCTTACTTATATTTATATTAAGCGAACTTTACTTTTCTGCGCAGGGTCTGTTTTTTGTGCACGCGTTCGTCATTCAGAGGTCAAAGTACGAATGAAGTCACAATTTTATCTTGAACCTTCTTGGTGCCAAAAAGATAGTCACGTGGTTTGCCTCCAGCTCCTCGAAATAATAACCAGTTGTTGCATTAGGGCATGTCTATGATGTCTTCTTTGGTCAGTAACAGTAACCTATTTTTATTGGCCTTTCGACCTAGAGCGCATAGACAGTGTTATAGCCGAATTCATTACATCATAATATTAAACTATCTAGGTCGGTAAACCTGTGTACCTAACTAGGAACATAGCCGAATTAAAATCGTCTTGTCTGCCCAGGTACAAACTGAAACCATCGCGTCGAAAGCCAAGGCCATCCTACCCGGCATGCGTTGCAATGCCACTGAATAAATAAATTCTTTCTACCTGCGTGTCCTTTCCCATTCCCCTTCCGCTCCCTCTTCCCCTCACGTGTCCCCTTCCCCTCACGTGTTTCCCCTCCACCTTCCCAGCCTTCCCTCTTCCCTCTCTCTCTTCCGCTGTCCCGCGAACCCCCATCCCGCGTTACCCTCCTTCCTACCGCGTTCCATATACATTCAGTTTTCAAACTTATTGCAATTTTTATACAAGTTTCATAATGCCATAGCTTACCAGTATTTATTTTATTTATTTATTTATTCTTAGTATATTTAAATTACAAAGGTATAGTATATTGTCCTCCACACGAGGAGTTCACCTGTAGGTGTAGAGGACATTTTTCAGTTGTAAATTATAAAATGTAAGTAGTAAATTACATTAAATTATTCTATAAATTATATCAAATTATCATATTATTATTAATATTAATACTAACAAATTATTATATTCAGTAAATTATAAAATGTAAGTAGTAAAGGACATTTTTCAGTTGTAAATTATAAATTATATAATTTAAGTAGTAAAACAAAAACGAACAGTGGTCTTAGTTATAAAGAAGAAACAAAAAAAAATCAAAATATACAGAAACCATAAAATTAAAATATAAAATCGACTTCCATACTACAAAATTATAAATTAAAAGTTAAAATTAAAAGTTAAAAGGATTGTAGCCAGTTCCATATGTTTTTTGTATTCAATAATATTAGTTGTTTTATATTGTGTTGGAAGTGAATTGTATAATTTAATAGCCTGGTATCTGTAGTGTTTTTGTCTAAAAGATGTGTTTGTTTTTGGTATTTGTAGTTGGTGTGCATGTCTTGTTCTAGTATTGCGAGAATTTTGTGAAGTGTTAAATGTGTTGGTATTTGTTTGGAATATAATTTTGAATTTTCAGCACTGGGAATTTTTCGAATATGATTGAAGTGGGTGTTAGTATTGGTAATTTAAGTATTACTTTTATTAGAGTTTTCTGAGCTTTAAACAGTGTATTAATGTATTTTTTACTGGCACAGCCCCAGGCAATAATGCCGTATTCCATTAAGGATTGTGCTAGTGCGAGGTATATATTTTTTATATCATATATGTTTTTTTTTCAAGAGACAACTCATCTCTATTTTATCTGCTAATAATTAACTTTTCTTATTTTTGTTCTTTTCATAAAACCTCCTCTCATTTAAAATCTTACCAATTTATAACCTTATTTTATTTTATTTTGCTGTTCTATTTAGTTCTGTTTTATCATCCTACATTATTATACACATATAATTGTTTGTTTATACCTACTAACTAGCTTTTACACATTACACTTTATTGTATTTCTGGTCTTATTACTGATTTTTTCTTATTACTCATACTATTTCATTTCTTTTGTGATGTTAAATTTTTTAAATGTTTTTAATTTCTGTTATGATGTTCTATACCTTGTGATGATGATTGTTTTATTATTTATTCTGCTTTATTGGTTTAATAACATATGAGTATAATAATAATTATTGTTATTATATTTTTGCTTCTATGCTTGTAAAAGCCCACTAGGGCGTAAATAAATATAAATAAATATTTCTCACGTTTTTAAAGAAGTAAATCAACTTGTTTATTTTTCTTATTACTGAATCTATATGTCTACCCCATTTTATATAACAGTCGAAGTATATGCCCAGATATTTAATATTTTCCGTTTGTGTAATTGGGGGACAATCGCATAGGGTGTGTGTTGATTGACAAGAATGTATTTTAAGATGGATGTTATTGGATGGTTGGCCTCTTGAGTTTATGCTAAAAGTTATGAATTTCGTTTTATCTATATTTAAAGTTAATAAGTTAGAGTCGAGCCATTTTTTAGTAATATTTAAACCAAGTTCTGCTTTTGTGATAAGTGTTTTCCAGTCATTTGCCTTAAAGAGTAACACAGTATCATCAGCGAAACTTATAATTTCCCCGTCTATTTGGGGGTGACACAGGTCATTAATACATATAAGGTATATGATTGGACCAAGCACGCTGCCTTGGGGTACTCCGTAGGATACTTGTTCCTTGTCACTACATGTGTTTTCTATTGAGGTATACTGTGAGCGATTTCCCATATAGCTTTCGATTAATTTGAGTTCTGTTCCCTTGATTCCGATTTTTTAAAGTTTATTGAATAGGTTTTGATGGTGAATTGTATCAAACGCTTTAACCGGATCTAGGAATATTCCAATGCATTTTTTGCCCTGATCTATATTTGTTTTGAGGAAATCTGTTTTTTTTTTTTTTTTAAAGAAAGACAAACATTCCCGGGTTACGAATAACCCAACAATGTTTGAAAATCTCCTACTACCACCACAGAAAGCCGAAAATGTTGCTTGTGTTGTGATGGAGGACTTAGCCAGCCGAGGAATCGAACATGCGACGCCCAGGTGGGACCCAAGCGCTATGCCCACTCAACCACTGACCGGTGAGGCTATTGTATGTGAGGTACTCATATCTTCCCTGAATCAAAATTGATTGGGTGATAGTATATTATTTTTGTTGAGAAAAGTTAACAAATTGTTTTTGGTATGTTTCTCGAGAATTTTAGAAAGTGTATTCAGAATTGTAATTGGTCTGTAGTTATTTACTTCTTCCTTGTTTGCATTTTTGTGGATTGGAATCACTTTGCCCGTTTTTAAAATTGTTTAATGGACCGATTTATCAGTATAGTTAGCGGGATATGAATTGCGGAGTTTAATATTTTTAGTATTATCGGTGATATTCTGTCACTGCCTTGTGAGTTTGTATTTTTTAGGTCATTTATAAGTTTAAGTGTTTCTTTTTGGGTAATGTATGGTATTTTAAATGGAGAAATTCGGGTGTATGTATGGTGGTTTGCGGATTCAGAGGTATTGACTTTTGTCGTGATTTTACTTGCTAAAACCTTGCCTACATTCGCGAAATAATTATTAACATAATTACATACTTTCTGTGGTTGATCTGATGTTTTAATAATTTCGTTACCTATTTTAATCGCAGTTATGGCTTCGCTTTTCTTTGTAGTTGTGTGGGATATTTCTTTTAGAATTTGCCATATTTTTTTGGGGTCCTTGTTGCATTTAACTAATTTATTTTTATAATACATTTCTTTCGATATACGTGCAAGCCGTGTGCAGAAGTTTCGATATCGTTTATAGAAATTTATGAGATAGATATCACATGGGTTTGATTTACATTGTTTGTGAAGTGTGTCTCTTTTACTGAAACTTGTTACAAGTCCTTTTGATATCCACGGTTTAAGAAATTTAAGTTTAGTTGGAGATTTTTTTTCGGTAGCGACAGTATTATTATTAAGTTCGTCTTGAATACATTGTATAAAAAGTGTCCATGCTTTATTAAGAGTATTATTTTCTATAAGTTCTTCCCATTTTTTATTAAGTGGTGTGTCATTTAGATTTAAAAAATCAGTTTTATTGTATATTTTTGTGGTATTGGAATGTTTTACTTGTGAATTATTTGTGGTGTTTATTTTCAGGATGAGTGTGTAATGGTCAGTGATTGTTGAGTGATGGATTATGGATTGGTATGATCTTTTTATTTTTAACATAATGTGGTCAATACATGTTTGGGTGGGAAATATGTTGATTTGATTGAGATTGACTCTCGTGGGTTCATTTATGGTGCTATTGAGTCCATGAAACAACAAAAGGTTTAAGTAGTCGTTACATTGAGGATGATTTTTATATTCTAAAATGTTTATATTCATATCTCCTATTAAGCAGATATGTTTTAGTTTTTTCAATTTGTTGAGTTGACTGTCTAGGGACCTCAGAAAGGGAAATATGTTTTTTATAGAAGATGATCGGTACATAGCTAAAATACATATGTCATTATTTACGATTATTTCTACGCCGTTTGAGTCTGTGATATCTATCTCCGTTATTGTTAAATTTAAATGTTTTTTCAGTAAATTACGATTTCGTCATTTTGGTTTTTAATATTTTTTGAAAGAAAGACCTCATAATTAGGTGTTTGTGTAGGTGTGAAGGATCTGTATAGCCAACTTTTGGTGAAGATTATCACGTCAAACTCTGTATCCAATTGTTGAAGTATGACAGTGAAGTTGTCAAAATTTTTTGAGATGCTGCGTATGTTTTGATGTATTATTTTTAACTGTGGAGCCATGGTGAGTGTTATTTATCGGTTGGGAGTGTACAGCTATTAGATAGTAATTTAGATCATTTTTGTAAGGTCGTCGGAGTGTTTGATATAGATATTTTTTTCTTTTTCCGCTTTCCGCGCCTTGGCCTTTCCGTCTTTGGTCCAGACGAATGCATATCCCATTGAGATCGCTCTTTTTTTGTTTACCAAAGTAATTCTTTTAGAAATGGCGATAAGATTTCACTAACATATATTTTGCAGTTAGTTCCTGGGGATGTTTCAAGTTTGATTTCTCTCTTTTTAGACAACAAAAGCTCACGCAGTTAAAGATTATTGAATTTAATCATGGTTTTTGGTGGATCCATTTGTGTAGTTGTGACTCTGCAAATAGTCCCCCTGGCTGAGCCTTAGCACTATTCAGTTGAAGTCTGACGGCCTGCTTGATGTCCTCCGGACGGACCTGGATGGCGGCTGATTCGGCTATGTATCTCACTGTGTCGAATATAGATTCGTGTGCTTTAGTAGGGACTCCGGAAATTTCTAAGGAGTCTTCCAGCATTCGACGGTCGCTTTCGGCAGCCATTTCCAGGTTTTTTAGTACGAGATTTTTTTCGTTTAAACTTTGTTTTATTGTAAGGATATCCGTTTTCATCGATTTTTCTGCGAGTTTGGATTGATTTATTTGGACAATCAATTCATCGTATCTCTCACAAAGAAAATCTATAGTTTTTTGACGTTCTGCTGCTTCTTTATTCATTTTTGCAAACAGTTCATTTTTTAAATCCTCTATTTTGGCATCTATGTGCGACATAAGTCGCTGTGTTATTTCTTCTAATAATTCTGCGGAATGTGGTGTTGGAGAGGCACTAGTGTTTTTGCGGGATTTCGACATTTTAATTGTGATATAAATTTGTGGTTTTATGGATTTGTCCAGAGATGTCACTTTAGTTAAAGTATTGTAAAATTATTTAAAATTTTACACTGAGTATATATGGAAATCTTCGAGAGCGTGCGCACAACAACTTCATCGCCATTCGATGAATGGTTTAGGGACCGCATAAGGGACAAACAAAGAAACATTCATTTTTATATATTGATTACAAATTAGCTATCGCTAATTTACTCACTGTGAGCAAAGTAATGTGACGATTGTACACGCCAAAGGTGTTTATTTATTTTAGATGTCTGTAGTTTGTAGTTAAGTTAGTGTACAAAAGTTTTTTTTTAACTTGAATTTCGACTACCAAAGTTGGCACATGCCCGTAATGTGATTATAGTCAAATGGTTGATAAGTAGGTACATACACATAGCCATGGGCGTAGCCAAGTTTTGATTTAGGGTGGGGCAAAAAATAAAAATCTAGAGTAGGTTTCGAAAAAAGTAGGCTTCTACAACATATTAATGCTTTAGGCTATATGAATACAAAGAAAACGAACGGAAGAAGAAAAAACCTCCTATGAAATGCTGTAAATTTGAAAACGCAACTAGGTATTTAATTGCAGAGATCATGCATCGGCCAGCCAGGGTGGGGCAAACGCCCCACTTTGCCCCCACCGTGCCTACGCCTATGCGCGCAGCGTAGTTGTTTTCTGTCCCTCTCTTGTAGTTTGCGGATCCACAGCCGGTGGGCACTAGTGATGGGTAAGTTCTGCATTTTGCCGGAGTCCTCCGAGACCTGATTCCTTTTAAAAGTACTCGAGTTCTAGGAGCAGGTCCCGGATCCGAGTTCTTAGGTGCGGACTGAGCACTGGGTGTTGTTACGTCGCATCGAACCGAGACGCACGGGTTCAAAGAACTCGGAGCCAGGACCTACTCGTAGAACCCGCACAAGAACTCAGAACCCTGGAGCCGGACAAGACCCGCACGCGGACTCGGACCCGTCACCTATGCAATGTAGGTACATTCAATGTACCTACATTGCACGGGCTTGTAAATTAGCTGTAAGCTGTAAAGGTACTGACACACATGCTCACAGAATCCGGTTTATGAGCATGCTCATTAATGAGTACGCTCCTGTCAAAAATAGTCAACTGTACACATTTGCTCAATAATGAGCAGGCTTGGTTTGAGCTTTCTCGTGAATGAGCGTGCTCAAAGCCAACATTTGAACACACATGCTACTTAATGAGCATGCTCATGTCAAAAAATAAACGTCATCGTCAAGTGTCAGTTCCGTTCTCCCAGAACTAAACAAAGTAATCTTATTGCTTGCAACGCAATTATTAATTATTTAAGAATCTTTTGACGAAAGAAAACAAAACGGTTGATTTGAGTCCAAAATTTCAACGGTTATAGAGTTACAAGGACATAATAGAGTCAGTTCCGTCCGCACAGAAGTCAATTTGGTTTCGTAATTAGATCACGAGAAGAGCAAACCTTGGAGCAAGTAATCCATTTGTTAGTAGAAATACGAGAAGAAGATGTCGACGGATATAAAAATCATTTACGAATGCTTCCGCAGAAATTTGGCAATCTACTCTCTAAAATTAAAAGTGCCATACAAAAATGAGATACTCAAATGCGGAATGCTATTCCAACTAAAGTAAAATTGGAAATTACATTGAGATACTTAGCTGTCGGAGATTCTTTGTACACATTATCAGTGTTTAACAGGGTTTAAACCTTTTGTTGTTTCATGGACTCAATAGCACCATAAATGAACCCACGAGAGTCAATCTCAATCAAATCAACATATTTCCCACCCAAACATGTATTGACCACATTATGTTAAAAATAAAAAGATCATACCAATCCATAATCCATCACTCAACAATCACTGACCATTACACACTCATCCTGAAAATAAACACCACAAATAATTCACAAGTAAAACATTCCAATACCACAAAAATATACAATAAAACTAAACCTTTTGTTGTTTCATGGACTCAATAGCACCATAAATGAACCCACGAGAGTCAATCTCAATCAAATCAACATATTTCCCACCCAAACATGTATTGACCACATTATGTTAAAAATAAAAAGATCATACCAATCCATAATCCATCACTCAACAATCACTGACCATTACACACTCATCCTGAAAATAAACACCACAAATAATTCACAAGTAAAACATTCCAATACCACAAAAATATACAATAAAACTGATTTTTTAAATCTAAATGACACACCACTTAATAAAAAATGGGAAGAACTTATAGAAAATAATACTCTTAATAAAGCATGGACACTTTTTATACAATGTATTCAAGACGAACTTAATAATAATACTGTCGCTACCGAAAAAAAATCTCCAACTAAACTTAAATTTCTTAAACCGTAGATATCAAAAGGACTTGTAACAAGTTTCAGTAAAAGAGACACACTTCACAAACAATGTAAATCAAACCCATGTGATATCTATCTCATAAATTTCTATAAACGATATCGAAACTTCTGCACACGGCTTGCACGTATATCGAAAGAAATGTATTATAAAAATAAATTAGTTAAATGCAACAAGGACCCCAAAAAAATATGGCAAATTCTAAAAGAAATATCCCACACAACTACAAAGAAAAGCGAAGCCATAACTGCGATTAAAATAGGTAACGAAATTATTAAAACATCAGATCAACCACAGAAAGTATGTAATTATGTTAATAATTATTTCGCGAATGTAGGCAAGGTTTTAGCAAGTAAAATCACGACAAAAGTCAATACCTCTGAATCCGCAAACCACCATACATACACCCGAATTTCTCCATTTAAAATACCATACATTACCCAAAAAGAAACACTTAAACTTATAAATGACCTAAAAAATACAAACTCACAAGGCAGTGACAGAATATCACCGATAATACTAAAAATATTAAACTCCGCAATTCATATCCCGCTAACTATACTGATAAATCGGTCCATTAAACAATTTTAAAAACGGGCAAAGTGATTCCAATCCACAAAAATGCAAACAAGGAAGAAGTAAATAACTACAGACCAATTACAATTCTGAATACACTTTCTAAAATTCTCGAGAAACATACCAAAAACAATTTGTTAACTTTTCTCAACAAAAATAATATACTATCACCCAATCAATTTTGATTCAGGGAAGATATGAGTACCTCACATACAATAGCCTCACCGGTCAGTGGTTGAGTGGGCATAGCGCTTGGGTCCCACCTGGGCGTCGCATGTTCGATTCCTCGGCTGGCTAAGTCCTCCATCACAACACAAGCAACATTTTCGGCTTTCTGTGGTGGTAGTAGGAGATTTTCAAACATTGTTGGGTTATTCGTAACCCGGGAATGTTTGTCTTTCTTTAAAAAAAAAAAAAAAACAGATTTCCTCAAAACAAATATAGATCAGGGCAAAAAATGCATTGGAATATTCCTAGATCCGGTTAAAGCGTTTGATACAATTCACCATCAAAACCTATTCAATAAACTTTAAAAAATCGGAATCAAGGGAACAGAACTCAAATTAATCGAAAGCTATATGGGAAATCGCTCACAGTATACCTCAATAGAAAACACATGTAGTGACAAGGAACAAGTATCCTACGGAGTACCCCAAGGCAGCGTGCTTGGTCCAATCATATACCTTATATGTATTAATGACCTGTGTCACCCCCAAATAGACGGGGAAATTATAAGTTTCGCTGATGATACTGTGTTACTCTTTAAGGCAAATGACTGGAAAACACTTATCACAAAAGCAGAACTTGGTTTAAATATTACTAAAAAATGGCCTTATGTCCTCTATATTGACTGTAAAATACGGGTGCTGGTTTTCTAGTCGGCGGGCTGCTGTGCACGCTCAGGGCCTGGTCCGGTTGCTGTGAGTATCCGAGGAGAGAGAATTCAGCTGTCCAAGGAAGTGCAAGGTCGGAAGTGAAAGACAATTGTAGAGTGCAGGCAGGAAGAAGCGGTACAAGAAGATAGAGACGGTGAGAGTTGACGCGACGATAAAGGTTCGAATGTGACTGATTTGAACAGAGCTTGACGCTCTATATATACGCTGCCGCGGGGCCGTGCCCAATATTGGTTCGCATTTAACAAGATTATTCCTTGAACGTTGCTGCATTTTTTTGCAGCTTGTGCATCCTTATACAAGAATGGAATGATAAAATTGAATTATATAAGCAAAACTACTCTCTTTGCCGCTCTATCTCATGTAAACCACTTCATTCTAGCAGTTTTATTAAATTCAGTAAAAATTGTACAATGTTAACAAGTGGGGTTTTTAGCCCGGTATCAGTATGAAAAAACCCTTATATCTATTTAATGGAAACATTAACATATTTAATTTTATCTTAACAGTATGGACGCAAGTCCAGCCTTTTAATCTATATAATTTTATTTGAAATAACTTTAGCAAACATTGCGTAAATTCAATATTAATCTTACATAAACATGTTCGAAAAGAGCGAGTCCCCATGCAGATTGCATGGCGGCTAAAACGGGTTTCGTGATTGGCTGGCCGTTCTAGAGCGAAGTAGCGGGAGTGGGTGGGGTCAATCTACGTCCTTGCGGTTGGCCTAGGATGGTCAGAGTGGGGGTTATGGCGTATATACCCGTGGTATCTTGAAGACGCCATCATTGTCCACGCGCCAATCATCACATAACGGTGTTTGTAAGTGACATGACGGAATGTCTGGGAGGGGGGGTACCTTTAATAGGTATGACGTATTGAATTTGCTACCATTCTTTCTAGGGCGGCCTTTGAAGCTGTTTATTGGTAGATTCCACGTTCGATATATTCTCCCCCTCGTGCAGTGTCGGCTGTACCTAACTTCTTAGAACGTGACAGGATCATTTTGTCCGACGGTGTATGTGCGATGTATTCCTTCTAGGCTGCGGGGAGGAGCTTCTTCTGATGATATTTTTGAGCTCGGCCGACATCGTTTTTGTATCGGAGAACCCATGCGGATGAGTCGATGCCACGATGAAAATAGTTCAATGAGAGGTGATCCGTCTCCCATTGTTGTTGTGAGGCCGAAGTATTCAGGCCTTACCTCCAGAGCCTGGTTATCGGTGTGGATGACTGGCTCCTTTTCACGGGGCCATGTTGCTTCCGGTTGGGTAATAAAGGTCGGACCGCAGAACCACCGGCTAGTGGGTGTGACGTTGGATGGCTTGATATCTCGTGTACCTATACCCGCAGGGTTTAATTTTGTAGGCACCCATCTCCAATTGATGATCTCGGTAAACTCATCTATTTCTCCTAGGTGGTTGGCCATAAAGGCGGAATGAGCTCTCGGGTCTGTCCTCAGCCAACATAGAACGATTTTTGAGTCCGTCCAATATGTGGTTCGCCTTATTTGTAGTTGGCTCTCCTTTTTTATGGTGGCTGCCAGTCGTGCAGACATTAAGGCTGCTTGTAGCTCCAGATGCGGAATAGACAGGGGTTTCAATGGTGTGACTTTACATTTACTTGCCAGGAAGGTTGAGTGAGTGCGTTCCTGTGATTTTTCCGTTAAATACACAATTGCGCAACATGCAGACTCCGATGCATCACAAAATATGTGAAGTTGAAAAATGCCGTTTTTATTGCTGAGACATCTCCGGGGTATGATCACGCAGCTCTGACGTAGAAGTTGTAGCCAATCTGACCATTTATTTAAATGTTCTGTTTTTATTCTTTCATCCCAGCCAATATTGGATCTCCACGCTGCTTGGAGAAGTATTTTTGATCGAAGTTTTAGACAGGATACAAAGCCCACGGGATCAAAAATCTTCATTACAATGCTTAATAATTGTCTTTTTGTTGGGTGGGGAATTATCTCTGCTGTCGCCGCCTCCCGGAAGCTGTAGATAAAGTGGTCGCCGGTGGGGTCCCGTATGAGGCTTAGTATGCGCTCATTTTCATGATCCCCGCTACTAATCGGTATGGCCGATTTCGCCCGCTTTTCTAACGGTACTTTTGCAAAGGCGACAGGATAATTTGAATTCCAATTTGTGAGCTGGAAACCCCCGCTTGCGAGGATGGTGCTCACCTCCTCAATCATCTTGGCGGCTTCATCTAATGTGTCCACTGCATATAGGTAATTATGCATATAGAATTTTTCCTGGGTGGCTGTCGCTGCGGCTGTATATTGTTCATTATATTTCTCTGCTACCTTATTACACACGAATTGCGTACTGCTCGGTGAACAAGTAGCTCCAAACATCATTGATGTGAGCATGTATGTCCTTGGCTCCTCTTGTTGCGTTGTTCTCCACATAAATAAGTGAGATGACTGGTCCTCACTTTTAATTTTTATCTGCAGAAACATTTTAGCGATATCCGCTGCAAATGCAATTTTTCCTTCGCGGAAGCGCAAAATGTTTCCCAATAGCGAGGGAAGGAGATCGGGCCCTGTCAACAATCGGCTTGCTGCGTTGAACACCACTCTTAGCTTGCCCGGTTTATTGGGATTTATTACTGCAAGATGTGGTAGGTACCATTTTCGTGGCTTAGGGATGGATGCCTCTTGACTATTTAATTTTCGCGCATACCCGCGGTCAATTAGTGAACTTATTTTCACCTTGTATGCCGCTGCCAATGCTTCGTCTTTCCCCAATTTTCTTTCTAATGAGTACAGGCGTTTTAATGCGCACTGTTTGTTGTCCGGCATGCGTGTATTATCTGCTTTCCACAGAAGGCCAGTTTCCCACCGTCCGGTGTCATACGGCCGGGTAGTGTTTTTCATTAGGGCCTTTGCCCATTGTGTGGCGGCATCTGTGCGTGCCGCTGACGTCACTCCAAGTGAGTCGATAGCGAAATTTTGTTTCAAGAGGTCTGAGAGCTTTTGGTCTCCCCTGTCGATCTCGCCAATTATGTTGAGCGTTATGTGCTCGGTAGGATGAATGCCTCCATGCGTGATCCATCCGAGTGCAGTGCGGGACAGAATCCGTTTCTCTGTGTCTTCACGGACCTCTCTCGATACAATAACATGAGCATTGTCTTGTCCCAATAATATTTGTGGTTTTACTTGGCGCCGACCGGCTATGGTTTGTCGCGGTAGGTCTAGATTACGCACTGTATTCGCTATAATGCCATATTCCTCACCGTCTCCTCGTACTGAAAGTTTAACTCGCCGGGACGTTTTATCTGATGCACACATTCCACCTGCACCGTGAATACGGAGACCACGAGTCGGTCCTCTTGCTCCTACTTTCTCAGCAATTTCTGTGTCCAGCAGAGTCACCGTTGATCCCTCATCAAGTAGGGCATGAACTGACACTTGCCCGTTTGGGCCACATATGGTTACCGGTATAACTTTTAACAACACTGATTCGTGTCCGCACCACGTAATGTTTGTCACGGTTTGACTGTCATTATTTCCGGCAGATGAATTCACACGCGACGGATCGTGTAATAGTTTGTGGTGGGGGAGTCGACACGAACCCACTCCGCACCATACGCGATATTTACACGCCCGTGTATGGTGACTTACGTCTAAGCATTTGTGACACAGACGGGCGCTTTTCACCTTTTCCCAGCGATCGGGAACACTTTTCTCTAAAAACACCGGACATTCCCGTATCTTGTGCGAGTTTGCACACTGTGCGCACTTTTCGATTTTTAAATCACTTTGTGCAAACACTTGCTCCCGTCGTGGCTTTACTGGGGGCCGAAAATTATCAACAAGTCCTGATCGTGGTATAGCGTTTGTGATCCTCTTTAGGAAGGCTGCTAACTGTTGAATAGTTGCACTTGTAATTTGATCTGCAATTTTGTCCAACCACAACACTCTTAACACAAGGGGCATTTTCGATGCTATTTCACTTAGTAGCGCGGGGTTAGAGAGATAGTCATATTTTAAACTGCCGAGCGAGGCCACTACATTTTGCACAGTACCCGAGAATTCAATTAACGCTTCGTTTGATGCGTCTTCAGGAAGCCGAGGTAACTTTTTTATTTTCTCAAACATCAGGGTTGCGATTGTGTGGGCACCCCCGAATCGATGTTCCAAAACGTCCATTATTTCCGATACTTGAGTCGGGTCCATAAGTAGTGGGCTCACTGCTTCGCGCGCCTTGCCTTTCAAAGCTCTCTGAAGGCGCATTAAGTTTTCAGATTGCGTCATCCCACATGTAGATGTTGATTGATAGAATTGAGCGCGCCATGCTGGCCATTCCACGGCGTCTCCATAGTATGGTGGCAGGTCCTTAGCACTTGATTGGCGTGCAATGAGAGACGCCAGGCGATTTTCCTCTTCGGGTTGCTGCCGTGGGGTTGCACCATTTTGCGAGGCGCGAAAGGCCTCCGTCATAAATGCTGCGAACTGTGTGAACGGATTTGCTGGGGCCGATTGTCCCGCTCCATTATTCACCCAATCTTGAGTGAGACGCGCCGTGTCATCCTCCGTAAGGTGACTCGGGAATGTCGCGTATGTGTTGTTTGCTGTGGTATGGCCGAACTGCATTTGTGGAAAACCCGGCTGGTTGGAGGCTGCGGGGATGTGTTGGGCCCCTTGAGCTGAGGTTTGTGCCGGCTGTTGTCCGAATGATGCACGTGAATACTCTGTGTTCATGTTGATGGCAGGCTGCTGCAGCTGCAGAGGGGGTGTTTGGCCTTGCATCGTGACGTTAGATGCTGAAGACCGGTACTCTACGCTGTGCGTGGCACCTTGTAGGGGGCCTTGCTCACTGCCTTGTTGCGCGGCGCCTTGCATGGCGCCTTGTTGTGTAGTCGCTTTCTCCGAGGGGGTATCAGGTCCCACGGTAAGCGCTTGTTTGGTCACAGGAACTTCCATTGAAGCGATGAGGGCATCTTGTAATTTCCGGTTGCGACGCCTCTCTGCTCTCAATTCTCGCTGCAGTTGCTTTAGTAAATCTGCATTTAAAGCCTCGCTGTCTGATGATGAGTCATGGCTGAGCGTCTGTACCGGAGAGTGATCATGCGCAGGGGCCACATTTGCAGACGGCGGGATTGCAGAGGGGCCAGCGGGGGGCTCGGTACTGGCAGCATCCTGTCCGGTTTCCTCCAATGTACTCTTCCCGGAGCGTAGAATTGGTGTCATCTTGGCAACTGGAGACTAGAACATCCGGTTCGAAGGACCACAATATATCGGACTTATGTCCTCTATATTGACTGTAAAATACGGGTGCTGGTTTTCTAGTCGGCGGGCTGCTGTGCACGCTCAGGGCCTGGTCCGGTTGCTGTGAGTATCCGAGGAGAGAGAATTCAGCTGTCCAAGGAAGTGCAAGGTCGGAAGTGAAAGACAATTGTAGAGTGCAGGCAGGAAGAAGCGGTACAAGAAGATAGAGACGGTGAGAGTTGACGCGACGATAAAGGTTCGAATGTGACTGATTTGAACAGAGCTTGACGCTCTATATATACGCTGCCGCGGGGCCGTGCCCAATATTGGTTCGCATTTAACAAGATTATTCCTTGAACGTTGCTGCATTTTTTTGCAGCTTGTGCATCCTTATACAAGAATGGAATGATAAAATTGAATTATATAAGCAAAACTACTCTCTTTGCCGCTCTATCTCATGTAAACCACTTCATTCTAGCAGTTTTATTAAATTCAGTAAAAATTGTACAATGTTAACAAGTGGGGTTTTTAGCCCGGTATCAGTATGAAAAAACCCTTATATCTATTTAATGGAAACATTAACATATTTAATTTTATCTTAACAGTATGGACGCAAGTCCAGCCTTTTAATCTATATAATTTTATTTGAAATAACTTTAGCAAACATTGCGTAAATTCAATATTAATCTTACATAAACATGTTCGAAAAGAGCGAGTCCCCATGCAGATTGCATGGCGGCTAAAACGGGTTTCGTGATTGGCTGGCCGTTCTAGAGCGAAGTAGCGGGAGTGGGTGGGGTCAATCTACGTCCTTGCGGTTGGCCTAGGATGGTCAGAGTGGGGGTTATGGCGTATATACCCGTGGTATCTTGAAGACGCCATCATTGTCCACGCGCCAATCATCACATAACGGTGTTTGTAAGTGACATGACGGAATGTCTGGGAGGGGGGGTACCTTTAATAGGTATGACGTATTGAATTTGCTACCATTCTTTCTAGGGCGGCCTTTGAAGCTGTTTATTGGTAGATTCCACGTTCGATATAGTGGTCAATACATGTTTGGGTGGGAAATATGTTGATTTGATTGAGATTGACTCTCGTGGGTTCATTTATGGTGCTATTGAGTCCATGAAACAACAAAAGGTTTAAGTAGTCGTTACATTGAGGATGATTTTTATATTCTAAAATGTTTATATTCATATCTCCTATTAAGCAGATATGTTTTAGTTTTTTCAATTTGTTGAGTTGACTGTCTAGGGACCTCAGAAAGGGAAATATGTTTTTTATAGAAGATGATCGGTACATAGCTAAAATACATATGTCATTATTTACGATTATTTCTACGCCGTTTGAGTCTGTGATATCTATCTCCGTTATTGTTAAATTTAAATGTTTTTTCAGTAAATTACGATTTCGTCATTTTGGTTTTTAATATTTTTTGAAAGAAAGACCTCATAATTAGGTGTTTGTGTAGGTGTGAAGGATCTGTATAGCCAACTTTTGGTGAAGATTATCACGTCAAACTCTGTATCCAATTGTTGAAGTATGACAGTGAAGTTGTCAAAATTTTTTGAGATGCTGCGTATGTTTTGATGTATTATTTTTAACTGTGGAGCCATGGTGAGTGTTATTTATCGGTTGGGAGTGTACAGCTATTAGATAGTAATTTAGATCATTTTTGTAAGGTCGTCGGAGTGTTTGATATAGATATTTTTTTCTTTTTCCGCTTTCCGCGCCTTGGCCTTTCCGTCTTTGGTCCAGACGAATGCATATCCCATTGAGATCGCTCTTTTTTTGTTTACCAAAGTAATTCTTTTAGAAATGGCGATAAGATTTCACTAACATATATTTTGCAGTTAGTTCCTGGGGATGTTTCAAGTTTGATTTCTCTCTTTTTAGACAACAAAAGCTCACGCAGTTAAAGATTATTGAATTTAATCATGGTTTTTGGTGGATCCATTTGTGTAGTTGTGACTCTGCAAATAGTCCCCCTGGCTGAGCCTTAGCACTATTCAGTTGAAGTCTGACGGCCTGCTTGATGTCCTCCGGACGGACCTGGATGGCGGCTGATTCGGCTATGTATCTCACTGTGTCGAATATAGATTCGTGTGCTTTAGTAGGGACTCCGGAAATTTCTAAGGAGTCTTCCAGCATTCGACGGTCGCTTTCGGCAGCCATTTCCAGGTTTTTTAGTACGAGATTTTTTTCGTTTAAACTTTGTTTTATTGTAAGGATATCCGTTTTCATCGATTTTTCTGCGAGTTTGGATTGATTTATTTGGACAATCAATTCATCGTATCTCTCACAAAGAAAATCTATAGTTTTTTGACGTTCTGCTGCTTCTTTATTCATTTTTGCAAACAGTTCATTTTTTAAATCCTCTATTTTGGCATCTATGTGCGACATAAGTCGCTGTGTTATTTCTTCTAATAATTCTGCGGAATGTGGTGTTGGAGAGGCACTAGTGTTTTTGCGGGATTTCGACATTTTAATTGTGATATAAATTTGTGGTTTTATGGATTTGTCCAGAGATGTCACTTTAGTTAAAGTATTGTAAAATTATTTAAAATTTTACACTGAGTATATATGGAAATCTTCGAGAGCGTGCGCACAACAACTTCATCGCCATTCGATGAATGGTTTAGGGACCGCATAAGGGACAAACAAAGAAACATTCATTTTTATATATTGATTACAAATTAGCTATCGCTAATTTACTCACTGTGAGCAAAGTAATGTGACGATTGTACACGCCAAAGGTGTTTATTTATTTTAGATGTCTGTAGTTTGTAGTTAAGTTAGTGTACAAAAGTTTTTTTTTAACTTGAATTTCGACTACCAAAGTTGGCACATGCCCGTAATGTGATTATAGTCAAATGGTTGATAAGTAGGTACATACACATAGCCATGGGCGTAGCCAAGTTTTGATTTAGGGTGGGGCAAAAAATAAAAATCTAGAGTAGGTTTCGAAAAAAGTAGGCTTCTACAACATATTAATGCTTTAGGCTATATGAATACAAAGAAAACGAACGGAAGAAGAAAAAACCTCCTATGAAATGCTGTAAATTTGAAAACGCAACTAGGTATTTAATTGCAGAGATCATGCATCGGCCAGCCAGGGTGGGGCAAACGCCCCACTTTGCCCCCACCGTGCCTACGCCTATGCGCGCAGCGTAGTTGTTTTCTGTCCCTCTCTTGTAGTTTGCGGATCCACAGCCGGTGGGCACTAGTGATGGGTAAGTTCTGCATTTTGCCGGAGTCCTCCGAGACCTGATTCCTTTTAAAAGTACTCGAGTTCTAGGAGCAGGTCCCGGATCCGAGTTCTTAGGTGCGGACTGAGCACTGGGTGTTGTTACGTCGCATCGAACCGAGACGCACGGGTTCAAAGAACTCGGAGCCAGGACCTACTCGTAGAACCCGCACAAGAACTCAGAACCCTGGAGCCGGACAAGACCCGCACGCGGACTCGGACCCGTCACCTATGCAATGTAGGTACATTCAATGTACCTACATTGCACGGGCTTGTAAATTAGCTGTAAGCTGTAAAGGTACTGACACACATGCTCACAGAATCCGGTTTATGAGCATGCTCATTAATGAGTACGCTCCTGTCAAAAATAGTCAACTGTACACATTTGCTCAATAATGAGCAGGCTTGGTTTGAGCTTTCTCGTGAATGAGCGTGCTCAAAGCCAACATTTGAACACACATGCTACTTAATGAGCATGCTCATGTCAAAAAATAAACGTCATCGTCAAGTGTCAGTTCCGTTCTCCCAGAACTAAACAAAGTAATCTTATTGCTTGCAACGCAATTATTAATTATTTAAGAATCTTTTGACGAAAGAAAACAAAACGGTTGATTTGAGTCCAAAATTTCAACGGTTATAGAGTTACAAGGACATAATAGAGTCAGTTCCGTCCGCACAGAAGTCAATTTGGTTTCGTAATTAGATCACGAGAAGAGCAAACCTTGGAGCAAGTAATCCATTTGTTAGTAGAAATACGAGAAGAAGATGTCGACGGATATAAAAATCATTTACGAATGCTTCCGCAGAAATTTGGCAATCTACTCTCTAAAATTAAAAGTGCCATACAAAAATGAGATACTCAAATGCGGAATGCTATTCCAACTAAAGTAAAATTGGAAATTACATTGAGATACTTAGCTGTCGGAGATTCTTTGTACACATTATCAGTGTTTAACAGGGTTTAAACCTTTTGTTGTTTCATGGACTCAATAGCACCATAAATGAACCCACGAGAGTCAATCTCAATCAAATCAACATATTTCCCACCCAAACATGTATTGACCACATTATGTTAAAAATAAAAAGATCATACCAATCCATAATCCATCACTCAACAATCACTGACCATTACACACTCATCCTGAAAATAAACACCACAAATAATTCACAAGTAAAACATTCCAATACCACAAAAATATACAATAAAACTAAACCTTTTGTTGTTTCATGGACTCAATAGCACCATAAATGAACCCACGAGAGTCAATCTCAATCAAATCAACATATTTCCCACCCAAACATGTATTGACCACATTATGTTAAAAATAAAAAGATCATACCAATCCATAATCCATCACTCAACAATCACTGACCATTACACACTCATCCTGAAAATAAACACCACAAATAATTCACAAGTAAAACATTCCAATACCACAAAAATATACAATAAAACTGATTTTTTAAATCTAAATGACACACCACTTAATAAAAAATGGGAAGAACTTATAGAAAATAATACTCTTAATAAAGCATGGACACTTTTTATACAATGTATTCAAGACGAACTTAATAATAATACTGTCGCTACCGAAAAAAAATCTCCAACTAAACTTAAATTTCTTAAACCGTAGATATCAAAAGGACTTGTAACAAGTTTCAGTAAAAGAGACACACTTCACAAACAATGTAAATCAAACCCATGTGATATCTATCTCATAAATTTCTATAAACGATATCGAAACTTCTGCACACGGCTTGCACGTATATCGAAAGAAATGTATTATAAAAATAAATTAGTTAAATGCAACAAGGACCCCAAAAAAATATGGCAAATTCTAAAAGAAATATCCCACACAACTACAAAGAAAAGCGAAGCCATAACTGCGATTAAAATAGGTAACGAAATTATTAAAACATCAGATCAACCACAGAAAGTATGTAATTATGTTAATAATTATTTCGCGAATGTAGGCAAGGTTTTAGCAAGTAAAATCACGACAAAAGTCAATACCTCTGAATCCGCAAACCACCATACATACACCCGAATTTCTCCATTTAAAATACCATACATTACCCAAAAAGAAACACTTAAACTTATAAATGACCTAAAAAATACAAACTCACAAGGCAGTGACAGAATATCACCGATAATACTAAAAATATTAAACTCCGCAATTCATATCCCGCTAACTATACTGATAAATCGGTCCATTAAACAATTTTAAAAACGGGCAAAGTGATTCCAATCCACAAAAATGCAAACAAGGAAGAAGTAAATAACTACAGACCAATTACAATTCTGAATACACTTTCTAAAATTCTCGAGAAACATACCAAAAACAATTTGTTAACTTTTCTCAACAAAAATAATATACTATCACCCAATCAATTTTGATTCAGGGAAGATATGAGTACCTCACATACAATAGCCTCACCGGTCAGTGGTTGAGTGGGCATAGCGCTTGGGTCCCACCTGGGCGTCGCATGTTCGATTCCTCGGCTGGCTAAGTCCTCCATCACAACACAAGCAACATTTTCGGCTTTCTGTGGTGGTAGTAGGAGATTTTCAAACATTGTTGGGTTATTCGTAACCCGGGAATGTTTGTCTTTCTTTAAAAAAAAAAAAAAAACAGATTTCCTCAAAACAAATATAGATCAGGGCAAAAAATGCATTGGAATATTCCTAGATCCGGTTAAAGCGTTTGATACAATTCACCATCAAAACCTATTCAATAAACTTTAAAAAATCGGAATCAAGGGAACAGAACTCAAATTAATCGAAAGCTATATGGGAAATCGCTCACAGTATACCTCAATAGAAAACACATGTAGTGACAAGGAACAAGTATCCTACGGAGTACCCCAAGGCAGCGTGCTTGGTCCAATCATATACCTTATATGTATTAATGACCTGTGTCACCCCCAAATAGACGGGGAAATTATAAGTTTCGCTGATGATACTGTGTTACTCTTTAAGGCAAATGACTGGAAAACACTTATCACAAAAGCAGAACTTGGTTTAAATATTACTAAAAAATGGCCTTATGTCCTCTATATTCCTTAAACTCTGACAAAACTTATTTCATGACTTTTACATTATCAGACAAATTCCATCCAACAATAAATTCCAATATTACTATTCATAACTCTTGTAATAATTATACGGACAACTGCAATTCACCTAAATGCTCAAAAATCTCAAAAAAAAGTAATATTAAATATTTAGGCATAATTATAGATCAACATGTTAAATGGACAGAACATATTGCACAAACTGTAAACAGAATACGTAAACTTTATTACGTATTCCTCAAACTAAGAAATATTCTACAAAAATCTATGCTACTAAAGGTTTACTATGCATTAGCCCAATCAGTTCTACAATACGGAATAATAGGCTGGGGAGGAGCGTATAAAACCAACTTAACCCCACTTGAAATAGTACATAGAAGACTCATCAAAATTATTCTAAAGAAACAAATAGATTATTCAACCCAAAAATTATTCGATGAATTCAAAGTGTTACCACTTAATAAAATTTACCAAAAAAATGCATTACTTCAAATCCACAAAGATAAACTAACAATAAAGTCATTTAGCACCAGGCCGAGAACCTTAGGACAAATAATAATCCCTAAACTTAATACAACAACAGCCCAACATCATTACACATACTCAGCCATAAAATGCTTTAACGAACTCCCAAAAGGAATACAATCCGAAAGGAATTATGAAATTTTTAAACAAAAAGTTAAAAGACATTTTACTTTTTATTAGATTTAGGTATGTGTTACGATGTGCCAACTTATATTTCCATTCTGATCAAAAAAATGTCAACTTATATTTTTTCTATGTATGAAAATTCACATTATGTTTATGTACAAAAAAAAATGCCAACTTATATTTTCATTGTAAAAATTTTTTTCCATTTTGCACAAAAAAAAATTAATAATTTCAAAATTATTATTCAACTTATTATCCATTGTATATATTTAAAAAAAAGTAGTTCTACATACATCCAAATTGTAACAACTGTCAAGTATGTATAGTACTGTCAATCTGATAGTGCTCCCTCTCTAAACACGAGAATTTCTCAATTAGGGAGGTATTGTTACCACCAATATTATATATTATATGTATTTTGTTTAATTGTATATTATATGTATTGGTTAATAAAAAAAAAAAAAAAAATAAATAAAAAAAAAAATAAAAAAAAAAATATTAAGAAATAAATGCTAATTTCAATAGAATGTGGTTTCATTTTGGAGGTAAAGGAGCTTTTGGGGAATTTGGAAATCTTTTGTGTGTATTTTAGTGACCTTTTGTTCCAAGTATATTCGTGATTCCCATAATAAATCACGAAACACAAGGTTTTTCGTCTCCCCTGCGGGCTATTTTGACATTTTTGCTAAGAATGCGCAGGCGCGAACGAGATCGGATTGACATGAGCATGCTCATAAGCTAGTCTGTTCACACATGCTACAAGGCTTCCCCTTCCACCCGATAATCCAATGAGCATGCTCATTAATCAAACGACTGTTGATTTGTGAGCAAGCCCATTCGGCTTGAAATGAGCATGCTCATTACTAGCAATGTCACTGACACACATGCTACTAGGTAGCAATTGCTACTAGGTAGCATGCTCTTTGGCTTCAAATGAGCAAGTGTGCCCGTAGCATAATGCTTTATTATGAACTATTATTTTATAATGCACTTCACCCGTTGATTAACAATACCAAGATACGCTCTAATTAAAAATGACTCCGTGTCTAGTCGAATTTTCAAAAATCAAATCTACTAAACAATCCTGCGATGACTTGACACACGGGTGGGGAGCAGTATACTGTTACGTCACGCGGCCACGCACGTGTGTGTTGATCGGCGACCGGCGATCGAATAATCGAAAGAGCAATGAGGCAATGAGTACAAGAGCCCATTCTAGCTACTCGCGAATGGAGCGGAGCGCGAACACGGGGACGCCGGCCGGAGGTTCCTACTACTCACTAGTACCTAGTACCGGAGAACTCGCGACTCGCGGAGCGTGAACACGGAGACGCCGCCGGCCGGTGGTGGCATTCGGGTTCCCGGGATTCGGGTTTCCGAGTTTCGGGTTTGGGACCGAGCCCGAGTCCCGGGACTGGGTTCTCTTGGAGTAGTCGATTTGAAAAAGGAGTGGGAGTAGGAACCGTTTCCCGCAAAGGAGCGGATCACACGAGCCCATTCCAGCTGAATCGACACATCGCTAGTGGGCAAACTGGGCACAGGATAAAACGCCGTATGTATCTAGCTCTATTGCGGGCGTGTATTTTCGAATGGATATTCCAGTAATCAAAATACCTTGTTACCACTCGGATACATATAATATTCTCTGATACTTAAATATTTTCACTGGAAATGTACAGGTACGTACTTACACAAATCACTGTAAAATAGATGATTATGCGTGTGCGTTTGCGTTTATTATTACGTTTCACCTATCAGCGCGTATTTTTTTGTTGTTGATTATTTTTCCCGGCGAATGAAATAAAAGTAGCTTAGCAACGCCGCAGTTCTGGAACACGAGGTTGGCTCTATTATACAATGTTCGAACGGGATACATAATAAACTATCTGTGTCACGATACATTCATCCAATAAACTTTTGCATTGGCAACAATGTTTATTATTTTAAATCACGACGATAATCGTGGTGCTGCTTCCCAGCTCTGGACTCGGAGGTGGCGATTTCTAATATGTATATGTATAATGTATATGTATATATTATGTATATACATATATATATACATCCCGCTATCATTGCTGCGTCTTCTAATGGTCCACTTTCATTCAATCCTGCGTCCGACCGTCATTCTGCGTCCGGTATACGGACGCAGGATTGAACACATGTAATTTCAAGTTTTCTCCACTCCTGTACCCTCATACAGTTCAAAAACGAAAATAAGCTGGACGCGGTTTTGGTACCTAAATCAACTGAAATATACTATTTTAGTTCAGTGTTTTGTCACCGAGCGGCGAGCCGCGGCGCTGCAGTAGATGAGCGTATATTTTAAGCATAATATATGTTTCATTGACTCGCGTATCGCAACTCCTACTTTTGGCAACATCGCTTTTTAATAGCGTGTCTTCTGTTCTCTGCGAAAACAAAGCAATCATACTTAAATATCGCACATTGCACAAGATTATATTAAAATCAGCCGGATTATTCAAAATTGGCGCTAAATATGACTACAATAAGGATGGATCTTTGTCAAACGTATGTAATTAATATTTCAATATTACCAAGAAAATGTTGCAACAATATCGTCGTTGTTTACGCATTAATTACGCATTATTTTGTTGAAATTAAATTTGCCGAAGCTGCGTTTTTTTTGAAAGCCATGATTTTACTTTTTACTCGAAAAGTCAATTAAAATTCATTCTGAAACTAATATTAAATCACGGCATCCATGCTTATTTCTAAAAATAAAGACGAAATTGCCTTAACTAACTTACTAGAAGTGGTATTATTCTTTTAGTTTCGTTTAGTTCTTCTGACTTTTCAATTTCAATTTGGGAGGTGGGCATGGGTACCGCCACCCCGGGAACTAATTATTTGATAACCAACACCTTTGCCGTAGGTCTCTCTTGGAACATCGCTTTACACCGCAGTGGGAGGGATGGATTCATATGTCCGTCACTCCTGGGCGCACAAACCCCCAGATTCCTACCCACCCCTAATACCCTTTTCCTTCCCAAAACTTCTATTCCTTCCTTTACCTAAAAAGACCCTCCATACAGCATCTCCAAAGATGACATAGGCCCCCTAAATTCTTTTTTCCTCAGGGCCTCCTGTAACGTAAAAAAGCAAGATATTTTCAAATATTGTCTGGTTATTCGTAACCGTACGCAAATAGTCGTCTTTTATAACAGGTGAATTAAAAAGTTTTTTTGTAAAAAAAAATCCATGTTAAGAGCGTATAACCAGATAAAACCAGAAATATGTCTCTTTTCCACAAAAAAATATAAATTGATTTCGAAAGATTGTCCTTTTATCCAGTAAACGTATGTTTTAAATTTTGAAAACTATTTATTTTTAGTATAATAAGGTTATACCATAGGTCTTTGGCAGATTTGTTAAATTTTCAAAAATGATTTTTTTATTATACAACACCCATTTCAAATCATATAATTACGCAGTAAGATAAATCAATAAATTATCTGGTAAACGTATGTTATAAAATTTTAATTTTAATTAAAATAAAATCATTAAAAAATATATACGTACATGTGTTTCTTGATGAAAATTGGTTCGTTTGTGTATTTATTTGCGCACTTACAGACTAATATTTTTCAGATTTTTTTAAAATTCTTATATTGTTCAGACATTTTTGAAAAATGATAAATACTTATGATCAAAAAATAATCGCAAAAAGTACATAATTTTAATAGTTTTATCAACAAGCCTTTCAGCATTTTTGGATGTAGGTATATATTAAAGCAAATTTGGAATGAAATAAAATCGATATGGAGTTATAATTTTAAAAGCTGATACGGAGAGTAATTTTTCTTTCTCATTAGAACCGCCCTGTATGATCGTAAGAATATATTTCGTCGAAATGTGGTTTTTCGACCGCTGGTTGGGTAAACGCGTGGCCTGCGATCCGGAAAGATTAACGAAATTGTTTTTAAATAACCTTTTTTATAACGCCAGTACCCGGCGTGCGTTGCAATGCCACTCAAAGAAATTGTTTTTGGCTTAATTCTGTTTATTGAAGTCCTTTGGGATATACAATTTTTTTTTTCCGTCGGGGGCGGACACGAAACACGGCTTTCCGACCTGTAAGCAGGCCACATACAGCTTCAGTGTGAGAAGCATTATATTCTCTATCATATAAATTAGATGTCTATTGTTTATGCTAGAAGTAAAAGATTCTGGTCTTGTACTTTCGCCCGGTCTCCCTTATAACTACAGCTGGCAAACCAACATGTAAATATTGTAACACTAGATAACAATAAACTGTATTTAAAAACTCATCTTTGATTGCTTAACTAATGAGTCCAGTAAAACAAAACCTTACCACATGAGCACAGCATATAATCGGCACCAAACGTAGCAAACCACTTGGGGTGATTGTTGGTTATCCAATAAATGGTTCCCGGGGCAGCGGTACCCATAATGTAAAAGAATGCAAGGCTGATGTGAGTGTAATGAGTAAGATAAGAATGGGACGCTTAGGTGGTTTGTACATCACGTAAAGTGTAGAGCCAATGATCTAAGAAAAGATTGTAGGGAGAATATACTACGTGAACTTGATTGATAGAAGTCGATGAGTCGGGGACGCCCGAAGAAGACACGGCGTGATTGGTGAACCAAATTCTTCAGGCATGCCGAATGACAGAATAACAGAGTGATGTATGAATGTGAATGAGGCAAGAAGTGTGTGCCAAGATCGAGTTGTTTGGAGATCCTCTCTGGAAACCTCTGCGGAAACAGCGTGATTGTTAAATAATATTTTTTATTATTAAAGGCATGTTAATTTATTTGTTTAGACAGTTTTATGCTTTCGCCATTATTTTTTCCCTTTTTCCTTTCAAAGGATTTAACATATAATTTAGTTGCAAAGTTTGCGAAAGACCCTCAAAATTGTTCCCGTGAATGAAAATTCGTTTGTTAATTCGACAAGATACTTGTACCTAGCGTCAATCATAATAGACTTGATAAGCATTTATATAATTCTAATTTAATTTTTCATTAATTATTAAAATAATTCCCCTCAGGGCCTATGTCATCTTTGGGGATGCTGTATGGAGGGAATTTTTAGGTGAAGAAGGAGAGGGTGTTCTGGGAAGGAATAGGAAGATGGGTAGGAATCTGGGGGTCAGTGTGTCCAGGAGTGACAGACGTATGAATCCATCCCTCCCTTTGTGGTGTGTAAGGCAATGTTCCGAGAAAGTACGACAGGAAAATCAAAGGAGCTCCCTCAACCATTATCTCCCTATCCGGCCTGCTATGCAGCTGGTGGGCAGAGACATCCGCCACGAAGACCCTGACAAATCTCATCACATGAGCATAGCATATTATAGGGCACCCTTGCTAAGTCACCAAACGTAGAGAACCACTTGGGGCGACCTATTGCAGAGATGTTGGTTATCCAATAAATGATTCCTGAGGCAGTGGTACCCATACCCGCCTCAAAAATTGACTCTTTCCGAAGTCTACGGTTTTTTTAAAATTAATAGGTCACAAAATATTTCAACTGATAAACGTGTTGTAGTAATAATTAGCCACTTATATCTAAAGTTCAATTTTTAAAATAAACATGAAAGGACTTAATATTTTTTTATGAAAAACCACACCGGAGTCCACTGCCATACTAATGTAGTACACTATTGTGATGCGAAATCAAACCGGGAAGAAGAGGAAGCATAGGAAGGTCCCAGCAATACAGATCTAGTCACTAAAAATAACTAATCAGACTTCAAGCAACGTTTTATTCTGAATGATAAGTCTCAAAAAATCCCATTGAAATTTAATTCATTTTACGTGCGCATCGCCCCCGGGTTGATAAGAGTCCGCGACGTATAGGCCAGTCATATTGGCGCCTTCATATTCTATAAATACCTATACAGTCATCTACTCAAACTTGAACGAATAAGCGGCAACGTCGCAAGACGTTGGTTTGTCGTCAACATAAAAACGAATATATAGATTGGACCTTGCATTGTCGACCAAATTAAAGTAAATATACGCAGGATGCCTCACTGCATTGAATGTAAAAGGAGTTCAGATTGGTGGAACATTAAAGGGCGTTTTTTTCGTTGTGTATATTTTTAAATTAATTCTTTTCAAAAATGTAAATACCTAGCAACAATCAAACGCTTAAAAGCTAGTTTATACTTTAGTTAAAACTATGTAAAATCAAGTCCTTCAGACAGACGCAGTAATGTCGATCCAATGAAAGGACGCAGAAATGATAGCGGGATGTATATATATATATATGAAGAGCATTGACAAAATACATATATGTAATATAAAAGTACATAAGTAGCTTGAAGATGGATTTTAAAAGACTTTAAAAAATCACAAAGTCATTTAGGCTAACACCAAAAAATTCGGTGCTTTGATTTGCGTTGAAAAGTCTCGACATTCTGGATAAAGGAGAATGATATCCATAATTAGTAGAATGTTGATTGAGGAACAGCAATTCATTATTTCGGAGTCTGCGGGAAGGGATGTTGAACTGAATGAGTTGTAACAAAGCAGGTGTGTCAGTAATACTGTTGATAATTTAGAAAATGCACGTTAGATCAGAGTTCTTTCTACGTTTTTCTAAAGAAGGAATGTTTAAAGTTAGTTCAATTTCGACATACGAGTACTCGCCTCTTTCAAGTCCTAACCTCCAAGCAATTCCTCGTAGGAAGCGATGTTGTACAGATTCAATGTGCTTAATGTGGACAGCATAGAAAGGAGACCAAATGACACTAGCATATTCAAGGTGAGGGCGAACCAGCGAACAGTAAAGAGTTTTAAGTGTACTTATATGTTTAAAGTCAGAGGTAATTCTATGAATGAAGCCGAGTAGTAAGTGATTTGTTTACGATGTTATTAATGTGATCACGGAAAGAAAGTTTACAGTCTAGAGTGACCCCAAGGTCCTTGATAGATGTGACAGTAGAGATACAAACATTATTTAGTTTATAATCAAACTGAATAGGTTTTTTAGTTCTATAAAAGGACAAAAATTTGTATATATCAACATTAAGTTGCATGCAGTTAATTTTGCACCAATCATTAAATGAATCAATATCAAGTTGAAAAAGTAAACTTATGAAATTTGTATAAAAAAATACTTCTAAGGTGGTGTGCGAGTGGTTTGAAAATGTTTATATTTAAGGCAGGAGGGGGAGGGTAACAGGAGGTTGGGTTCGCGGGAAAGGTGATGAGAGAGTGGTAGGCGGGGAAGGTGGAAGGGAAACGCAGGAGGAGAAGGGGACGCGGGAGGGGAACGAAGACGCAAAGAAATGGACAGGCAAGGATAATCAATTTATTTATTTGAATTGTATTGCAACGCATGCCTGCCACTTAATGCTTAAGCTTAAGGTCTAGGTTACGTCTCTCTCAACAAATCTCTCAGCAGGTGGACCAACGCATCGACCGCCAAGACCTAGACAAACCTCACCCCGCGAACCCGGGCTCCTCTGCTAAGTCACCAAACGTAGCGAACCACTCGGGGTGACCTGTGGCAGGGGTGTTGGTTATAAAATAAATGGTTCCCGGGGCGGCGGTACCCAAAATTACCATTACCTCCTATTACTGCAGCATTGCCATTCGAATTAAATTGTGCCTACTGATTTGCGATTGTATACGTGTTACCCTTTTGAGAGATATCGAAAAACTGATTTTACCCTTTTTAAGAGGGAATAACCAGACACAACTAGAAATATGTTATTATTAAATCAAATTCTAGACGTATCTACTCTTTTCCACAAAAAATATAAGTTAATTTCGAAAGATTGTTATAATCTGGGAAGTTATGTTTAAATTTTGAAAAAGTATGCAGGTACTATTACAATACCATTTTTCGACGAAATTTGAATTCTCGACAGCTGGCTATTCTTTAAAAAATCGGGGACAACAACCTTATTTATAATAATAGATTATAATAAAACAAATACAAAACTTTATTCCACTTAATTTTATTGACCGTAACCGGTTTCAGCTCGTCAGAGCCATCTTCAGACTGGTACAAATAATTCTTAGTCTACGGTTTATATACATAACATATGGGGGAAGGGGTGAGGGGTGGTCTACAAAGATTTTATTCAATTATATTTCTTACTAAGTCGTTTTAGACTGTCGAATTTCTAAATATTTTGGTAATTCCAGTAGGCTAATTACCTTGGGTTTGTAGCTCACTTCAATATTAGGGAAAAACCTCACAAGTAATATGAATTATTAATGACCTAATTTTATTGTCAAATCGTTATTATAAATATTTATGATGTATGGGATTTTTTTGAAATTGCTTTTTGAAGGAATACATGTTTACATTGGTGTAAGAATGGTCTAAACTAAATACATATTTTAATTTCGAAATTATTATGAAATTTATACTGAATACAAAAGCGGGGACTTAGCAAATGATTCTAATAGCTTATTAATTACAAAGTTACGTTTTGAAGGGATGCATATTTCCGTTGGAGTAGGAATGGTCTAAACTAAATAGGTACATATTTCCATTTTGAAATTATTATGAAAATTATGGATACAAAAGCGTAGAGTCTACGCTTAGACTACGCCTTAGATAAATGATTATAATTGTTTATTCATTACAAAGTTAGGGTCTTTTCTAAAGATTCTAGTCTATCTAGTTTATGACCTTTATTGCAAGTATGGAGAACTTTAACATCTCTGTCTTTATCAAAAGAGTGTTTATTTTCTAATAAGTGTGATGCTACATTCGACAATTCGCCTTTGTCATTCACCCAGTTTGTAAAGTGGTAATATTACCGGGGGCACATCACAATCAGTGATCAAAAATGAATAGCATAATAGCAAGGTTCTTCCTAACCATCCCCTTCCTCTTTTAATTTCCCTCCAGCCTCACATTTCCTAAAACGAGGATGCCATCCTTCTACTGGCTCTGGGCAGTGTAAAAACATTGTGATTTTTTCTCTATTTTATTACTCTTTATCTCCATTCTAAAGTATGTTTACGAATTGCAGTGTGTTTTGGTGGACGAACGAGACGATCAACATCTGGTCACACATCTTCGGTTGGTTCTTGTTCCTTGGACTGACCATCAATGATCTAATCCTCCTCAACATACACGCCTCCTTCACTGATAAACTGGTCGTTGCTGTTCTTCTATCCTGCTTCCAGGTAAATATTATTATTTCAGCTTAAATTGCGGTTTGACTATTTACGTAATATTAACCATTCAAGTGTTTGTTTGTTCCAAAACATCAATAAATCCTATATAAATGTCGTGTTCTGTAATCTGCAATCTTCCTTATTTATTATTATTATTATTTTCATTTTTATTTATTGCTAGAGCAATCACGATGAGTTAACCAGTGATACCTAATATATAGGTACATATTGTTCTTGAGAACCTAAAATCATTATCTCAACAATACGAATACCTACATGACCTAAGTAGGTACATCGTTTTATAACTAAAGTCACAAAATAATAATGCTGCGGGTTGGTGTGTGAGAGGGCGTAAACCAGATTTTAAAAAAATTACAAAAACTTTTATATGACCAGAATGGAAAAATACTCCGGAATAATTGATGACTGTTAAAATGAAAGTTTATTTAACATTATTGACTCCTGTTTTAACTCGACCATTTGGCATTCCATCTGTTCGTAAATTTGTTTATTACGTTTCGGTTCCGGATCAAGATGTTGGCAGTGTTGATTAGATGAACCTGAAAGGCTTTTTAGGTTCATGATGGATAAGAACCTACTACGCCAGAGTTTGCATGATTGTGGTTCCTACCGCGAGCTGTCACATTGGAATAATCAATATTATGGTGTCTATCCGCCAACAATTTTTTTACTAAATATTTTTTGAACGCGATGTCTACTAGTAGGTAACATAACTCCCTAATGGGTGTAGGTATTTTGAAAATAAACATTAAACAAAAAATAATACTAGTGCTCAATTCACACGCGGTAGAAGTGAAACTTTCAGAAAACCAAATTAGAAAAGAGTGGGGAGGCTATGAAGCACAGCACAAAGAGGAGACCGATTATACTATCTCATTCTCTAGGCTCGCAAGCTAGTTCCTATAGATGTATGTGTTTGTCTCTTCTTAGTGTAGCTTTTTCGTTTCATCGAGTAAATCACAACGGTGCTAAAGAAGTTTTCACTCCAAAAAAATTGTTTCTCCGATAAAACTTGGCAAACATGAGTTTGCATTTTGTCTTTTTTATAGTCGAACGACGAATGACCCACTTTTTGTTTTGGGATGTGCGAAATGTTGATGTTGCATTGGTGGAAGTGAATAATAATTAATTCGGAATAATTTTGGAGAAAACAAATTATACTTTACATAACAATGACTGACGTAAAAGTGGGTAATAATTAAAATATATTTCTTATTAATGTGTATACATTGAGCAGTTCTTTAACCTTTTTTTTCCATTGTTTCGATGAGACGTAGTGTGACATTTATCAGGGGTCTTGCAAATTTTGTAGGTACCTACTATATCTTTATACTACAAGAATCGCCACAACTCAAAACAAACGGAAGAAACTCAAAACAAGCAGGGTTCTCAAAATTTCATATAAATCAT
Organism: Limnephilus lunatus; assembly: GCA_917563855.2. Taxonomy (NCBI): domain Eukaryota; kingdom Metazoa; phylum Arthropoda; class Insecta; order Trichoptera; family Limnephilidae; genus Limnephilus; species Limnephilus lunatus. The sequence continues at coordinate 35,918,335 of OU830594.1, forward strand.
TTAATATAATTTTAATAATTAGATCATTTATAATTTTAATATAAGTCATCGGCAAATAATATTTTTTTTTCAAAGGAAGCAATTACTTTGTTGTTAGACATTAAGTATATAAAAATAAAACAAACACTTTATTTAAGCACGAATGAATGAGATAGTGTGTAGAGTGGATTTGATATGTGCGAAGATTGACTGACGAAGGACCTTGAATTTTGTGTTACTGTTTACTGCTTGGAATGAGGAAAAAACATATGCTGCATATAAAGGAAAGGACTCACCGAAACAGGATAAAGAACTTGTATGCTGGCAATTTTGTCTTCTTTCTCCCCGTCCAATTGGCACTGAAAACAGCAATAAGCGTGCGTTTCGTGTACACGGCGAACACGGCGGAATTAGGTTAACAGGTAGATTCAGCGGGAGCACAGTGGCTATAGTAGGTATATGTTGCGGCGCGGGCTGTTGATTGCAGACTGACGTGGTGAAGGTAGTTATAGGTGCGGATTTTGGGAACAAGGTAGGACAGGATTTGCAACAATATTAATACCAATCCCAAGCAGTAACAGTATGTATGTGTGCTATGTAGGTGTGTGTATGTGTGGGTATATGTATTGGCGTAACCATGCCCCCCGCCTGGAAGGGGATGAAAGAATCCACTTCCATAAACCAAAAGAGTGCCAATACGTTTCAATGCGCAAACAAAATTATAATGACACGCGGTAGAATGTAATAAATTATGTAAAAGTTAAGAAAATATTATGTAAGTTATATAAATGCTTTACCAAATGGTCAAAATGACTGATATAGCAAGGAAATAAAAAATAAAAAAAACATTGAAACGAAAAATATGATTTGAAAGGATTCAATAAATAATACTGAACCTGCGGTAGATAAAACTAGAAGTAGGGTTTGGTACCTATTTAACAATGAAACTAATCTAATTGATTTTTAAAAATTAAAGTATTATGAACTAACTTCTAAGATGTCGTTAAATCTATTGTGACGGTAAGGGACAGAGTTTAACAACGGCCCTGCGGTATGTTCTTTATATGATAGTAGTCTATTATTAAATTGACTACATTATCCCGAGCGGGCAATAGAATGGGATGACGACTGTCAAATTCTGTTTCAGCGTTACTAAATCTGCCTCCTACCCTTAGAATTCCGTCATGAAGAAACGGATTTAATTTTGCAATCGCTCGCCGAACCTTCTTCCCATCTTTGACTGCCTTTATATCTTCGGAGAAATGTTCTTGCTGTATAGAATTTATAACAGCGATTTCTGCAACTAAGATATGGCTTAATTCGAATGCTCGTGGTAATTTCTTAATGAAACGAAAAACATAAATTACTATTCGAATTAATTTCGGCCATGAACTAACACGAAAAGCTAGTGCACACAATAACGGTGGAGCAATTGTTTTAGGGCGGTTATTGTCTTGAACGGACATCAAAATTTTTGTTTTTAATTCGGGTGGATCAGATATCGATTTCGTATCAAAACGTTGTAAAGGCCAATCACTTTTAGGTAATTGGGCAAATACGGGACCGTTAAACCATAACGGATGGTCTATTAGCTGAGCGGGAGTAAGACCCCGCGATAAGCAGTCGGCGGGATTGTCTTGACCTCTTATATAATGGAAGCATTCAGCCCCAAGGTGGTTTTGTATTTGTGAGACACGGTTGGCAACGAAGGTCTGCCATTTTGCAGGCGGTGAATTTATCCAAGCTAGTGCAACCGTGCTGTCGCAAAAAGCTAAAGTCGTATGAGCTTTTGAATTTGATGTGTAGGTATTACTGACCGTATGCATTAATCGTGCAAGTACTAGCGCTCCACATAGTTCTAATCGCGCAAGTGAAATCGTCTTAGCCGGAGAGACCTTGGATTTAGCGTATAATAAATTAATTGTGGTTTTATCAGTATTCGGACAGTAAACATGTAAGTAAATAACACCTCCATATGCGCGTTCGCTTGCGTCTGAAAACCCGATAAGCGTTAATACACATTGGGGTTCGATTCCTAAAAAACGAGGAATTTTAATAGATTGCAGTAATGGCAATTCCTTTTTAAACTGTCGCCAAAGTGTGACAACTGTTTCAGGAGGAGTATCGTCCCAATTCAGGTTATACTCCCATAGAGATTTAATTATCAGCTTAGCCAATAATACAACTGGTGCGGCGAAACCCATCAAATCCCAAAGACGAGCAATCGTCGAGAGAATATTTCGTTTAGTACACGTTCTTTCGTCGGTGTGTACGACAAATACAAAATGATCAGAAGCGGGTATCCAATGAAGCCCTAGTATTTTTAGGTTTTCATCGGGATTAAATTCCACATGTTCCTTAACACGACGAGCTGTAGGAATCGTGGATAAAAACTTTGGAGAATTAGAAGAGAATTTTACAAGGTCGAATCCTCCGGCAGCGAATAACTGAATTAATTCCGTCGACAACTCGGTAGCTTCCTCGACTGATGAGCAACTGGTGACGAAATCATCCATGTAGAATGAGCCATTTTCCACCAAGTTTGCCGCGAGTGGGAAACGAGGTTTTTCATGCGTTGCGAGTTGACGCAGTGAACGCATAGCCAAAAATGGGCTACAAGACATGCCGAAAGTGACGCGATTAAATTCGAACAATTGTAAAGGGTCACTATTGTTAAATCTATACAGCATGCGCTGATAACGACGGCATTCTTCTTGCACTACGATTTGTAGGTACATTTGTTTTATGTCAGCGGTTATAGCTATTGCGAACAATCTGAAATTGAGGATAATGCGAAACAAATCACCTTGTAAATTCTTTCCGGTATGTAGGATGTCATTAAGCGAATAACCCGAATCGGATTTCATACTCGCATCTAGCACCATGCGAATTTTAGTAGAAAGTTTATCTTCACGAACTACAATATGATGCGGTATAACGTAATGAGGTAAGTCAGAATTGTCGACCGGCGAAATGTACCCTTTCTGTAGGTATTCGCGTAATATTTTGTCATATTCTAACTTTATTGCGGGTTGAGATATCAAGCGGCGTTCGAGAGATCGAAACCTGCGTTCGGCGGCGGGTAACGATTCACCGAGAACAGAGGGACTGTTTCGAAACGGCAACGCGACGATATAACGACCTGCCGTGTCACGAGAGGTAGTGAGTTTAAAAATGTCCTCACACTCTTGTTCATCAGGCGTTAAAAACTTCTCATCTGGAATGTCTTCCAATTCGAAGAAGCGCGACAGGCAAAAATCATTATTTTGCGTGAACGTACAAAATGATTGCGTGGCGTTTATACTTGGGTTTTCAATCATCGTTGGGGCAGTACCCAAGATGAGATATCCCAAAGTGGTTTCAATAGCAAATGGCTGGCCGAGAGAACCTGATATTTTGTTTGCCTTTAGAATGCGAGCAAATATGTCACATCCCAAGATAATATCAATCTCACCGGGCGTACAGAATGTTGTATCTGCTAAGGGCAAATTGTCAAGATACGACAAAGAGGAACGGTTAATGTTAACAGTAGGCAACTCACTGGTTATAGTTTCTACTATATATGGTTTAATCGTATACGACTGAGTGATGTCATAGCGGGAATGTAACTTTAAGCAAGTTACGCCATTTGTCACATTTCTTACGTCACCTATTCCCGTGACGTAAGTACTTGGAGATGACCGCACCGTAAGATTCAAGCGTGAACAGCATTTGCGCGTAATTATGTCCCTTTGGGAGCCGCTATCTATTAGAGCCCGTAACGTCTGTACCTGGCCCTTAGCGTCTCTGGTAGTGCAAACAGCCGTTCCTAAGAGTGCAGTAGTATTTGCACTAGGGCATGAATTTGTTACACATAGCGAAACCGGATTCAAAGAATTTAAGTTATCATTATCGGCATCTGCTTGTAACGCGGGAGATGGTATTGGGTCTGTTTGTGACTTTCGCCCATCAGTTTGTTTGAAATGCAATAAACTATGATGGTTGAGCGCGCATGTTTTGCATGTACTCTTTGATTTACAAGCTTTTGTGATGTGCCTAGTACTGAGGCAGTTCACACAAACTCGAATATTCGATGACTTAATAAAGTTAAATCGATCGCGTGGTTCTAGACTTGTGAATTTAGAACATTGGTATAAAGGGTGCGATCCCTTTTGACAACAAAAACAAATTTCGATGGAGTGATTATCGATTTTTTCGACATTAATAAATGCCTTTGCGGAATTAGTTTTTTGCGGTTTAGCGGTATAATTAATGTTTGAGCCAACGCGGCTCGAGGTCGGTTGCGTAATTTGCGCGCGGTTGAGAATTCGTTGCTGTTGTCTTAGAAAGTCGATTAGTTCCGCGCTGGAAGGTAAATTTTCATTATTTTTAATAGAAGATTCGAAAGCCTTTACAGTCTCTATGTCAAGCCGTTTAAGACCCAGTTGTAGCAATATGAATTCTGCGAGGTCTTTTATTTTTAATTGCTTCAGCGCGGCGATGTTAGCGGAGTATGCATCTGCGAAATTCTCTAAAGAAGCGGGCGTGGCCGAGTTAACTGGAGGCAATTTCAGCAATCGGTCAAAGTATGATTCAGCAAGAACGCGTTGATCATTATACTTAGTACACAATGCGTCCCAAATAACTTGATAATTTGTACCAGTAGGCGTAATAGTTCTGCAAATATTTAATGCTTTTCCGGTTAATTTAGACATCAGATACTGCATCTTTTCAGCATTATCCAGAGAATCATTCAAATGTATAACCGAATTATATGTTTCATAGAAAAGAGGCCAATTATCTAATTTTCCGTCGAAGCACGCTATTTCCAAAGGCGGTAACTTAATTTGACGGCGAGGTTTCGCAACTGGATTGGACAGCATATTTGCTTCGGTATATTTAATAACCCCGAAGAGTTCTTCAAATGCATTTAATTGAGAGTATTCAGCAATTGCTTCCGGATTCAATTCCAGTTCGCAATCCACCTTTTCATCTAAAATTGTTATAAATTCAGAACGAATTTTTTCAACAGTAGTTGCGCCTGACAAAAAAGATTGGCGATTGCTAATGCTTTCCGAAGCTTTCCTTATCTTGTCATACACCGACTGTAAGCTTGCAAAGCTAGCTGATAGTTTAGCATTTAAACGTTTGAGACGTCTTTCGTCCCGAGACGACCCGGATGACGCGCTTGTAGCCATTTTATTTATTCCGGTTATATTTTACAAAATATGAGACGATAAACAACTAAAACTGCGGTTAAAATAATGTGTCTGTATTATTTATGCGGAATTAATTAATTAATATTTAATAAATATTTAATTACTTCACAGTGATAACCGCACGGGGTTAAATTGACTGGTGAGCTGTGAAAGGTTAACAGATGCGCCGTGTACTACGTGGGTAAATCATTAACAAATTATAAATATTACGATCGTATTATTCTATTTGTAATGTAATATCCAATAATATAAACAATACGAATATTAAGAAATAATCGTATTATTTATAAGGTAGATAATGCGATTTGATTAGCAAGATACAATTACATGAGTTATTAGAAATAAATATCAAAGCAGTGTCTTCTATCTATTTATTCTAACAGCGGGTAAATATGTTATTTCCAACCATAATACGATAGGTATAAAGAAACAAAATTACTCATGTAGGTATATCAAACTGCGGGAATGCGGGTAATTATTTATATGCGGTATTGTAAAACGTATTCACACTCTGCTGGATTATTATCTACTAATATTATGGTTCAAAAATGTCCGGCTCGTTTGGATCAAGATGAGTGAGATAGTGTGTAGAGTGGATTTGATATGTGCGAAGATTGACTGACGAAGGACCTTGAATTTTGTGTTACTGTTTACTGCTTGGAATGAGGAAAAAACATATGCTGCATATAAAGGAAAGGACTCACCGAAACAGGATAAAGAACTTGTATGCTGGCAATTTTGTCTTCTTTCTCCCCGTCCAATTGGCACTGAAAACAGCAATAAGCGTGCGTTTCGTGTACACGGCGAACACGGCGGAATTAGGTTAACAGGTAGATTCAGCGGGAGCACAGTGGCTATAGTAGGTATATGTTGCGGCGCGGGCTGTTGATTGCAGACTGACGTGGTGAAGGTAGTTATAGGTGCGGATTTTGGGAACAAGGTAGGACAGGATTTGCAACAATATTAATACCAATCCCAAGCAGTAACAGTATGTATGTGTGCTATGTAGGTGTGTGTATGTGTAGGTATATGTATTGGCGTAACCAACGAATATTTATTATTTTATACATCTGCTGGTTTCGCTTCGACCAAGCTTCATCAGGATATAGGTAATAATAACTAAATGCTAAGACAGAGTAATCGGTTATACATAAGGGCTCGTACACATAAACACGATACGACGTCGCATCTATATAAATTATACAATTTGTAGTATTGTATTATTTGGTAACCGACGAGTTCATCGAAAGCAAATTCATCGAAAACGAGTTCATCGAAACCGAGTTCATCGAAAACGAGTTCGTCGAAAATCAATTCATTGAATGATCAATTCATCGAATCGCCAATTCATCGAATTTTTTTTTTGTAGATATTAGAGAGAAATACTGAGCGGACCAGGAAGTTAAAAAAGCAGTTGAAAGGCTACACTTAATCTAGTAACTATCATACTTGGTCTATTGATAACACTATGCTACAAAATTGTCAACTGCTTTTTTAACTTTCTGGTCTGCTCAGCATTTCTCTCTAATATCTACAAAATTTTTTTTCGATGAATTGGCGATTCGATGAATTGGCGATTCGATGAATTGATCATTCGATGAATCGGTTTTCGATGAACTCGGTTTCGATGAACTCGTTTTCGATGAATTTGCTTTCGATGAATTGATTTTCGACGAACTCGTCGGTTATCATTCAATGATAAGTTACATTTTTTAATGTATTTTCCATTATAATATAAAAGACAATATTTAGGATAGGGCTATAGGGTGAATTTTTTTGATTAAATAAATTAATTTGGTTATTAAGTAGGAATTTCTAAAGCTTCTAAATTATCTAGTTTAATACCTATACTGTTTTTATGTAACATGCGAGTTCCTGAAATTGTATCAACAGTGTGATCTGTTGAGATTAGATGATTTATAAGCTTAGAGAAACCCTTTCCATTTAAACAGCGTAAGTGTTCTTTTACCCTAATATTGTCACTTCGTGCTGTTTTTCCTATACAGAAAGCAGGGCAATCACTGCAGCTAAGTTTATAAATACCAGAGTGGCTTAAAGCATCATATGTCTTTATTATTAATGAAAAAATTGGCGAGGTTATAATTTGTGTAGAAGGCCCATTTGATATCTAAAGGAAGGTTCCTAATACTAAAGATTAGAAAAATTATTTATAAAAAGAATCCTACGCCAATGGTATTTTTGAGAATCGAGGCAGAAACATACTTGCGTGTCGTGGCGTGTCATGACGCGCCAGGAAACACACCATATATTTATTATGGTTAGAGACATACTTGTAGGTCGTGGCGTGTCGACACAATGTATGAAACCGATGTGTTTCTGGCGCGTTACGACAGCTACGCCACGCAATTTTTTGTCGGGGTGCTTTTATTGAGGAATTTATTTGTAGCTACTTATTTTCGTTTCTTATTGAGTATTTTATTAATTAAGTCCGGGTCATAGCCATTATTTGCCGCTATTTGCTTAATAAGAGATAATTCTTTTGAAAAATTAATGCTAGACAGTGGCACAGAAACTAATCTGTGCAGTGGCGTACCGTGGGTATCAGCCGCCCGGGGCGGAGGAAAATTTTGCCGCCCCCCCCCCCCCTATATAGGTACTTCTTCAGGGAGGGGGGGGGGGGGGGGTAGTGATCCTTTTTTTAAATATATTTTTTTTTTAATATTTATTTATTAAATCTGTATGCGGTGAATTAAAACTACACTCAGAACGTGAAAACGGTTTTTCTTTGGTTCTGGCAGCACATAAATTGTCTGCAACTAGAATTTTATATTTGCACTTCGAAAAAAGTTATGTTTTCCTTCGAAATATGTCAGCAGATGAATACACAATTGGAATTTTACATTCTGAACAATAAAACTGGCTTAAATTTTATCTGTATGCGGTGAATTAAAACTACACTCAGAACATGAAAAAGGTTTTTATTTGACTCTGGCGGCACATAACTTGTCTGGAAGAATTTTATTAAGCACTTCGAATAAGTTTTTTCTTCGAAATATGTCGTCGGATGAATTCACAACTGGAATTTTACATTCTGAACACAAAAGGGGTTTTAATTAAATCTCTAAGCGGTGAATTAAGACTACACTCGGAACATGAAAATGTTTTGTCTTTGATTCTGGCGGCACATAAATTGCCTGCAAGAATTTTATAAAGCACTTTAAATAATATAATGTTTTCCTTCGAAATGTGTCGTCAGATGAATCCACAACTGGAATTATGCATTTTGAACACAAAACTGCTTTTAATTAAATATGTATGCGGTGAATTAAAACTTCACTCAGAAAATAAAAATGGTTTTTCTTTGATTCTGGCAGCACATAGATAGTGTGCATCTAGAATTTTATAACTGCAATTCGAATAAGTATGCACACACCTGTCAGCTATTTAACTTTTCTGTGATAATAAATTTAAAATATATCACCGTGATATATACGTGGAAGAGAACCGTATAAGTGTAATTTTTTGTGCGCTTTCAGCAGGGCGCACAAAGCTTCACGAATATAAAACACAATCGACTATCAATTAGAGCTAAAATGATACTGTTGCCATTTACATTTTTATTTAAAAATAATGTATGTGTTAGAAATAAAAACAAAACGTCTGTCATTAATATTTTGATTTTAACAGTATATAAAACTTAAGAAAGATGTTAAGAAACTATAAACTAGAAAAAACTTTTAAGTCCTGACACGAGAATAGAACCCGCGACTTCCCCAATACAAATTTTTACAAGATGATTATTGATTGTGAAATTTTGCCGCCCCCCCAAAAGTGCCGCCCGGGGCGGGCCGCCCCCCCCCGCCCCCCCCACGGTACGCCACTGAATCTGTGTACCATTAAATGAAAGGCCGAGTGTTTGTGAGAGGTTAGATGATTAGATGTGTTGTGGATGGTTATGTCTATGTTCGTTGGTTTGCGGTATATGTTGAAATCAAGTCTATTATTTAACAAAGAGAGTGTAAGGTCTAGAAAATTTAAAGAAACATTAGGTAATACCTTTTACGAAGGTGAATTGTATTTGGATGTGAAATAAATTTAAAAGCTGGAGGAAGACATTTAATTGTCGATCTGTACCACCTCACCAAATGCAAAATACATCATCTACGTATCTTTTCCATACCAGCACATTTTTGAGGAGAGGGGATTTGCAAGAAAAAAATGCTATTTTTTAGGTTATCCATAAATATATCAGCTACCAACGGGGACCGTATTTTGTTCATAGATGATGTTGTTGAATTAAAAATAATTTTGGTTTTAGCAGACATTAAACAGACGAGAGAGATCATTAGAAAAATATTTTGGCAATTTAGAATTATTTAGTAAATCACTAATAAGAGATTTGCTTTCATTTACTATGATGTTCGGGAACAAGTTGATAACATCAAATGATATTAGTTTACTGCAGAGGTTCCCAAAGTGGGTGCCGCGGAGAGATATAAGGGATGCCGCGAGGCTCCCCTGATGTCTGTACTAAAAATCAAAATTGACATGAATACAAACATTTTACGGAACGGAAAATCAAATTATATTTGCATTTTCTTTGTATTTTCACCAATGTTTTTCTACCAATAAATGTACTTGTTCATTATAAATACGAGTTGTATTAGTTTTATACCTGGTTTCTTCTTTATAGTCGTACAAAATGAAATAATGCTACTACAGGTAGATATTATATTACTAGGGTGCCGTGAGAAAATTCAAATTTTCTAAGTGTGCCATGACTTGGAAAAGTTTGGGAACCCCTGGTTTACTGTAAGTAGGAATTACCAGGTTTTTCAACTTATTGATTAGGTCTAATGAGTTTCTAATAGTGTGTTTGGGGTAAAACACTTTGGAATTATTAAAGACATTAGTGACAAAGGATAGCAATTTAAAATTTGGTGACTCACAACATGCAAAAACGGTTCTAATGGGGTAAAGGGTTTCTCTGAACTTGCAAATCATTTAATCTCAACAGATCACACTTTTGATAAAATTTCAGGAATTGACATGTTACATAAAAACAGTATTGGTATTAAACTAGATAATTTAGAATCTTTAAAAATTATAATACCTAACCAAAGTAATTTATCCAATCAAAAAAATTCACCCTATAGCCCTGTCTTTAACTTGTTTCCTAGAATTCAACCCAGTTCATGATATTATATATGTGTTATATTGTTATTCTGAGGTCCTTAATTATTAATATCATCAATCTAAATATTGTCCTTTATATTAAAAAATTAATTACATCTCATTGAATACCGTTAACTGTTGGTTTACTTGTATTGTGATTAGATGTGTATTGTTGTCTCCCTCCCACTAATTGATTATCCCTTGAACCTCTTTAAAATACTTTGTCTCTGTCTAATTATGTATTTTGTCATATTCTTTCTCCCTCTGTAGCTCAACTTATATGTAAATATAACCGATAACTCTGTGTTAGCATTTAGTTATTATTGGTTATTATTATATCCTGATGAAGCTGGGTCGAATCGAAACCGGTCGATGTATAAAATAATAATAACTATTTGTGGTTAAGTGGTTGTTTTATTTTTATAAAATTTATTTTTGTCACTGAAACCAAAATTTCGGGGGACTCTCTTGATTTTAAAGAGTTTTGTATGTCGTAAAAATAGTTGAGAAGCACTGACATAGAAAATGCGGTATCTCAAATAATTTTGTTGCCATCAATAATTTATTCTAACCCTGGTCGCAAAAAATGCATTTATTATGAAACAATTTTTATGATATCTTTGAACTTTGCAAGGTGTTGAAATGCCTTTTTGTTGAGTAGAGATAAACTATTCTCTATGACTTGAATGGGTATCATCCCAGTGATGTAATGTCTAGGGAAATTTGATCTTGATCTAGGGGGGAAAATATTTTTTAGGGAAAAAGCACAAAATCTTGGAAAAGATCTAAAATTTTGACCTTTAAGAGCGAATAACCAGCAAATTTAAATTCAGATTCCGACGTCAGCGCTACACACTCGCTAGCGGGCATTTTTAGAACTAGAGTTCGTTCCGCTCTAAGCTTGGTTTCGAGATATACTAGCTCACGCGCTAGGACTGTATAGACGCCACAGTATGAGTCAGATGAAAATGTTAAATTCAGGCTTCCTGAATTTTGATGAGTAGTAGTTATTTGTAATTTGTATATCGAAGTGCATAAACATAAATAGATACAAGTAAAATGCGTACACCCAGTAGGTATTAAGTAGATACCTACATGAATAAACAATTTGTTATGTTCTTTTTAATATTTTGTTTTTAATTGTATTTTACGGCCATTAGATATCTCAGTATCGCCCTGATGTAAGACCACCATTAAGAATTGAAACGTTGCTTGAAATGGCTTTAGCCGTGTTTAGTGAACAGATCTAAATAGCCAGGTACTTCCCCACCTTCCTCTTCCCTATATCCTTCCCCTCCCCACTACATTCAGCCTTACAACATACCCCAATTAGGGATGCCATAGTCCCACTGGCCCCAGACGGGAGCAGTTGGGACTCTTGTACGGTATTAATGAAAAAAAAATAGTAATATTCAGTTGGATTGTAAAAAAATACTCATTTTAAAATATTTATTCGTGTGCATATTTGTTTATTTTATATTTATGTGAATACCGCACAAGAGACCCAAATGCTCCCGTCTGGAGCCGGTGAGACTATGACGTGACTATGGGGTATATTATGAGGCTGAAGGTGGTGGGGAGGGGAAGGAAATGGGGGAGAGGAAGGCGAGGAATTACCTGGCTATTCAGATCTGGTCACTAAACACGGTCATAGCCATTTCTAGCAAGTTTCAATTCTGAATGGTGGTCTTACACCACCCAGGGTGATACTGAAAGTATCTTCCACTCTGGAACGTGACGCAAATATATTATTTTTAATTTAAATAATTGTAAAATAACCCAAATTATTCAAATAAAATTAATTTGCCTACGCCGGGATTCGATCCCACGACCTTCGGATTGCGAGTCGAGAGCCTTACCCCTTGACCACGCCGGCCGTCAATAGGTAGTATCAGTAATTTGGAAGGCGGGTATGGGTACCGCCGCCTCGGGAACCATGTATTGGATTATCAACATCTCTGCCATAAGTCACCCCAAGTGACTTAGAAGGGGAGCTCGGGTTCATGGGGCGAGGTTTGTCTACGTGGAAGGTCGGATCAGGAGAGACCGTTTTTTTTACAATCGCTCGACACACTGCCTATCTCTACTTTGGGAATGCTGTGTGGAGGCTCGTTTTAGGGAAAGGAAGGAGAGGAACTTCGGAGAAGGAAAAGGGTATTAGGGGTGGGTAGAAATCTGGGGGGTCAGCGTGTCCAAGAGTGCGGATGTATGAGGCCATCCCTCCCACTGCGGTGCAAGGCGATGTTCCGAGAGGGTAAGGCTGGAGAAGTCAAAGGGACTCCCTCAACCACTTTTTCTAGATCCGACCTGCCATGCAGCTGGTGGGCAGACGCATCCGCCGCCAAGACCTGAACAAACCTCACCCCCACGAACCAAACATTGCGAACCGCTTGGGATGACCTACGGCAGACGTGTTGATTATCTAATAAATGGTTCTCGGGGCAGTGGTACCCATACCCGATTCTCGTGTTTGTTATTTTTGTAATACGAAAAATGGATATAAAAAAGGCCTACCCTCCCACCCCCTCTCAACCCCCCCCCCCTAAACCCCCCTCCCCTTACCCCCCACCTCTAACACCTCTCCACCCCCCGGCTCCTTTACCCCCCCCCCCCCCCCCCCCCCCCTAAGCCACCCCTTTCATCTCATCTCAACTCTCCTCCAACCTCTCTCCGTTGGGAGCTGTTGGACTCTTATGCGGTATTACATAACAATATTTTTTTGGAGCATTTGGGACTCTCGTGCGGTATTCACATAACAATAATTTATAATATATATATATTTTTAAATTTAGTGTGCTTTAGAGTCTTTAGACCACACGATTGAAGTAAAACTTAACAAACTTATAACAATAAATTTTAAAAAAAACTTGCTTCTCAAACGGACAGCTGTATGCGACCTGCGGACGTGTCGGACGAAAACACAAAAATGTATGTGAACCTATTCAAAAGCACTTCAACAAACAGAATTAAAGCGCACAAACCCTTTCTTTCTTTGAGTGGCCTGGCAACGCCCGCCGGGTGTCCGCTATATATAATGTTATATAGTGCAGGCGCTTGCATTATAATGCAGTTTTCCGGGACTTGGGATGGAACCATTACAGTTTAGTTGACCCCGAGGTTATAGTGGCCTTGCAACGCATGCCGGGTACCCGTTGTATATTATGTTATATAGTCCAGGCGCTTGCAATATAATGTAGTTTCTCGGAACTTGGGATGGAACCGTTACAGTTTAGTTAACCCCGAGGTTACATTGGTCTTGCAACGCATGCCGGGTACCCGTTGTATATAATGTTATGTAGTGTAGGCGCTTGAAATATAATGTAGTTTCTTGGGACTTGGGATGGAACCATTACAGTTTAGTTAACCCCGAGGTTACATTGGTCTTGCAACGCATGCCGGGTACCCGTTGTATATAATGTTATGTAGTGTAGGCGCTTGCAATATAATGTAGTTTCTTGGGACTTGGGATGGAACCATTACAGTTTAGTTAACCCCGAGGTTACATTGGTCTTGCAACGCATGCCGGGTACCCACTGTATATAATTTATTTATTTATTTACGGAAAAATAGTCCATTAACAATAATACGAATAACATGCGTTCGTTAAGGCCCGACCCGCCTAGCAATCGATCATCGTTCGCATCGATTACCGTTCGCAGGACATTTTTCGTAACAATCATCACTTTTCGTAACGCATTTACCAGCTTACCCCCCATGTGTCGAGCGTGCGCAAAGAAGTTTTACTTCAAAAAAAATATGTTGAAGCTGTTGGGACTCTTGTGCGGTATTCACATAAGAATAATTTACAATAAAAAAAAATTCAAAATTTTCATAAAAATATTCAATGAACATGAATTTTTGCGTTCGGTAAACCCTGTAGTTTTTACAAACACGAAACAATGAAATTGTATTATTTGGTTTCATTTTAAATTCGTCTTTTCCAAATATTACGATACAGAGCGCCGCGGAGACAACCGCCGGCTGCCACGTTTGCGGGCAGAGTGAATTCTCAATTCTCGAGTCGTCGAGCTATAAGAAAAATGGTAAAACGCGAGCTGTAAATTAATTAATATTAATTACTTCTTATGATTATTTTTCGATCAAAATTTTTATGACTTGTCAATAATGTCTTAGCAAAATAAGTATTTAAAAAAATCTTGAAATATATTAGTTTGGAAGTACGCAAATAAATACACAAACTGGCCAATTTACGTCAAGAAACACATGTACGTATATATTTTTTAATGATTTTATTTAAACTAAAATTAAAATTCTAAAACATACGTTTACCAGATAATGTATGGATTTATTTAACTGCATGATTATATGATTTGAAATTGGTGTTGTATAATACATGTACTTTTTTGAAAATATAACAAATCTGCCAACGACCTATGGTATAACCTTATTATACTTAAAATAAACATGTTTTCTCAAAATTTAATCCATAACTTTACTAGATAAAAGAACAATCTTTCAAAATCAATTTATAATTTTTTGTGGAAACGAGTCAATAAGTCTAAACACTGATTTAAAAATGACATATTTCTGGTTTCTCTGGTAATGTCCTCTTAATAAAGCGGTTTCAAAAAATTCTCATTCGACTGATGAAAGGCGATTAATCATTCGAATGGTTCGAAATGTTACGCAGTTATTTTATTCGAATTTCAAAATAAAATCGGCCGCATATTTTGTGGACAATTTATCCGAACCGCTTTAGTCTCGTATTCCGCATTTCTACCGATTTATAACATAGGGGGCACACATTAATTAACGTGAGCTCAAAAGGGTATACGAGACCCAAATTTATCTCACCAAGGGGGGGGGGGGGGGGGGGGTTAGATTGGAAGAAAAACTGCTCACGTAATTAATGTATGCCCCATACTTCTCTTGAACACTTTCAGTTTTTAAGTTCCTAAAGCAATATATGTTATTTTTTTAAGATAATATTTTCATCACCATTTCGGCTCAACACATGTACCTACCTACAGATATTATATCTGTACATTTGTTGATCCGAAATGATAATTATATGAAATTCCCTCAATATAAAAATATCACAAAGTACCTATGCTCCGAAAATTATAAAAATCACATTTTTCTGTTATTTACCTTTTTTTATTACTTCTTAAATGTTTACATGTTACAGTTTAGCCAATTTTTTAACTGCCATACTAGGCTATTGCCTGTGTTGTGGTAGTCATTCATGAATATTATCTACTATCTACTACACTATATAAAGAGGTAATATTTGTTTGTTTGTGTTTTTGTTTGCATCGAATAGGCTCCGAAACTACTGAACCGATTTGAAAAATTCTTTCGCTGTTGGGAAGCTACACTATCCCTGGGTGACATAGGCTATATTATATTTAAAAAAAAATAGGCATACTTACTAAAACTTCAATAATGTAACCCAGGGTGTAAAAAAATTACCTAAAATATTCTTGATAGAATAAAATAACGTACTGCGACTTTATAGAACACATCGTTATTTACAAAAAAGGTCGCGACGAATATGTCTAACTATTATGGTTATGCCACAATAAGTGTTCTTTTATTTTAAAAAATTAATTAAATGTCGCCACTTAAAAAGGCTCTTTATTTGTATCTTGGTTTTAATCCTTATCAAAATAAATTACTTCATATTCAAGACAGCTTCAATACCTTTATTTAAATTTTTGAATTTTTCAATTCGGATATTTAATTAGAAAGATATCACGAGTTTAAAATTGTTAGTATTAGAAAAAAGTTTCGGCTACGGGCCGGGCGGGAGAGGAGTCAAGAAATGCAGTGCCAGGGGGGTTGGCGGGACGGGGGAGCGGGAGAGCGGTGGTGGGGAAGGTGGAAGTGGAACGCTGGAGGGGAACGCACGGGAAAGGACATGTAAGGAGTAACATTTTTTTTATTTGAATATGGCATATATTATAAAAGAAAGTCCAAAAAACGTGCAGCTCGCAAAAACTCAGAAACGAGTCCCGGTTCGATCAAGGGAGTTATATGGTGTGGTAGATCTCTATCCCCCCTAGGGAATAAGGGTATCCGTTTTTACCTAAAGGGCGCGTTTTTAAAGATATAAGGGCTGAAAGTTTCGCCCTCTTGAAATTTATAGAACAGTCTTCCGGAAAGTTCTAGAAGGTTCCATAGAGCTGTAGAAAGTTGTGGAAGGAGTGACGGAGTATGTCGTGGAATGATCAGGAATAGGGAATCGGGAACATCATTGTGCAACATTCCAGAACACTATCTTATTGTCCTGAGCGAAGCCGGGTAACCCAGCTAGTTTTATATAAACAGATAATAAAATGTAAGAAGAGGAAAGAAAAAAAGAACATATTTAGGGATAAATAAAACTAAAACAAATACTAATACGAACAAAAATAAAAAGAAAGATGAGAAATAAAGAGTAAAAAGATATTTTAAAAAAGATTGAGATAAAAATAGAAATAATAGTTGGTAAGTATTACTTTTCTTGAAATAAAGATAAAAATAAAATTTGGTAAGTATTCTTCTATACGAGAGTAGGTACATGTTTATAGTCACTTTTGAAGTTCGTTCTACGAAAGATATTGCAAAATAGATGCGCTAAAGTATTTTTTTTTTATATAATATTAAGCTCTTACGTGTTGTTTGAAGAAATGTCTTCCCTTTTCAAATATCAAATGTTTTAAACGGACTTTAAAAAGAGATTAGAATTGTGTGACTTTATATCGGTACTCAAAGCATTGTATATTTTAGGAGCGATATACCAGAATTGTCTTTAAGCGAATGAGGTTTTAGTTTTTGGAACCACGCAACCTAGGTTTGATGAGAAACGGGTGTGTGCTTGATGTTGTGGAGCCACCAGTAGGTTGTTTTGCCATATTTAACATATTCTTATCTTAGTAAATAACTGTCGAATATCTAGGACCTTGATTTTAGCAAAGATTGCCTTTGAGGGATGTGTAGGTTGGCATTTAAATATAATCCGCAAAATTGGTTTTTGAACTGTAATAATTGGATTGATAATGGATTCAGCACAACCACCCCATTCCACAACACCATATGTTGCTATGGATTGGAGAAGGGCAAAGTATACGCTTCTTAGGGTATGTAAATCTAGGATGGACCTAAGGGAGCAGAATATATGGCAGAGTTTACGGAGTTTTTTTACTGTGTCACATGTTATAGCTATGAAAAAACTCAGTGTGTCTTTAAAGTTTCGAGAGATTTTTGAGCCATTTTAAACGAGTTGTGTTTTATTAAACATTTTCACAATTTTATCGTTTTATTATAGCTAACATTATCGTTTTTTTAATATTAGCGCGCTCTCTCTAACATTTGAATTTTCATATCTCCCTTCCCTCTTCTTTTTGAACGCTTACTACCGGGCATTAAAGGGTTGATAACATTACCGTAACTCTATGTATATAACGTATAGTATAAATGCGTAGGAGATGAAGCAAACCTAAACTGAAAAAATATTAAGAATCGACATATTTGGAAAAATAATCGTTTATTTAGTTGTAGAATCAAAATGATTTGATTAAAGAAAAAAGTAATATTTCGATTACACCATTACCTTGCTAATTTAGCTGTAATGAATTCAATTAAAACGTTATTTACCTATTATGTTGCTTGCAATACAAATTTAATTCATCTAAACATTCAACGCAAATTATTTTCAAGTGAAGTTACTTATACAATATTTATGTATTTGAAATAACTGGAATATTACGAAATGTGTTCACTGTTCATAGCATCATACGGCGGAGAGAAAGTGTAAAGTAGGTATCTGAAAATAATGTCGAAATGCGATGCTGCATCGCTTATTACTTATAATTTATAAGCTTTATAACGATTTCGGTAGGTACTTTTACTAATAAACATTTTTTTTACCCTAAAATAGTAATTCATCAGAAAATAAGCAATTAATAAAAAATATTGTACTGAAAAAAAATCAGGTTTGAATTTTTTTTTTCTTCTTGAAAACGGAAAAAAAGTCTCGGCATGAACAACATTATTGGCTTATTTCTTTACTTCATCATATTTTTTGTAATATCACATTGGTGATACTTTAAACGAATTCAAAATCTTCTCTTTATTAAGTTTAACTTTAAAAGCTTTTTGAAAGTTATGCTTTAAAATATTAGAAGAATTATTAATCTTCGTAATTTGTTTTTGGGTGTTACGCCGTGATGCGCTATCTCCTTCTTTAGCCAACGTTTCAGACAGCGTTACAGTGTCCATCATCAGGGCAGATGTGTGCGCTGTCCGAAACGTTGGCTAAAGAAGTAGGTGGCGTAACACGGCGTAACACCCCAAAAACAAATTAAATCTAAAAACCGAATTATTAATCGTTTGCGTTTGTACCTACATAAAAATATGAAAATGAATAAATTGTTTTGTCCATAAACAAATTCAATTCTATCAAGAGAGGCCAATAAATAAAATATTGTATTGGTGACGCAATCCAATATAGTATTTGTTAGCCTTTCTTGAAATATTTTAGTTTGTTTATGTACAGGCGCAAACAATTAATACTTTTTAATATTTTAAAGCATAATAATTAAACCTGCAAATATAATCAAACTAGCGCCATCTATGAAATAGCAGAATATGAATTCTTTTAAGGTTGGATTTAAAAAACACATTATTTTACCTTATCTTGAATTCATTATGTATAGCTGTTTCAACTTAAATATTATAATAAACAGGGTAGAATAAAAAATATTATCTTCTATTTACATAAAATTTATTTATTATGTAAGAACTCAAAGTTTAATCCCCCAAAAATATATTTTGTATGCAAATATAATAAACGGTTTACAAAGAAATTGGTTGTGTCTAAACCAAAATTTCATTTTTTATGAACATAATAATATTATCTTTGTGCAAGAGGAAGAAGAGGATATTTTTAAAATATCTTTTCTCGTACAAAATTTATCAAACCAAAAATATTCTTATGAAAAAGCAGACAGAATAACAGAATTTGGAAGGCGGGTATATGGGTAGGTACCACCGCCCGGTAACTATTTATTGGATAACCAACACCTCTGCCATTAATCACCCCAAGTGGTTCGCTACGTTTGATGACCTAACTGGGATGACCAGATTCATGGGATGAGGTTTGTCCTGGTCTTGGTCGCAGACCGCCTACTGCAGATGGGGAGAGACTGGTTGGTGAGGCCGTTTGACCTCCGGAAGGACTCTCTTGACCCATCGCCTTGCACTGCAGTGGGAGAGATGGATTCCTACATCATACATTTTTATCCTTCCCAGAAAATCCTTTTCTGAAAAGACACTCCACCCAGCATCCCCAAATATGACGTAGGCACTGAGGGGAATTATTTTCCTAAAGGCCCCCTGTGTGGAGCTAATATAAGAATTAACTAATTAAAGAAAGGCCACAAACTTCAGATCTAAAGTGTTATTAGTTAATATTTATAACATTTCAGTTTTAAAGATGATCATTGGCTACCAAAGAGATTTCCAAAATCTTACATAGCACTTTATTAACACCTAATTATGTTTAAATTGAATAATAAATAACTAATGTAATAAGTAATATTGCTCATGTCCACATAATAGATTTTTTTCTTTTTTAGGCTTGCATGATACTTTCTAGTCTCTACCACACATTTTCCTGCCGTTCCGAAAACACGTTTGAGTGTTTCTTGATGTACGATCTGTTTGGGATTGCCCTCTCACTGCTGGCCATCTATACTTCAGGAGTTTACTACGCCTTCTGGTGTCACCAGGTAACAATTTTACTTACCTAATATAAAGCTTACCTAATATAAAGCTTACCTAATATAAAGCTTACCTAATATAAAGCTTACCTAACAAAATTCAAGACAAGTTTTGGCCAAAGAAACCACATATGTATATCTTGCAACTAAACTTTACAACATCCTTCCTCCAAGTCTGAAAAAGATAGAAAAGATAAATAAGTTTAAGGAAAAAATCAAAACATGGGTGAAAGAAATTAATGCAGACATACTAGAGAATGTATTAAAAACATCATAGAAACTAAATAACGGAAAATCAAAGAAATCTACCAGTCCGCCTCAGCACAGGACCACCTAGTGAGGAGGACTAAGAACCAACGGATTAAATATTTATATATATCATCATATCTTGTAATTGTCATCAAACCTGTAACTAAATAGTCACTAATAAAAAATTAAAAAAAAAAAAAAAAACTGAACTTAAAACAGTATCGGCGTACAAGTGAAAAATCCATAATTGAAATGCAATATGTCTCTAGCTGTACTATCAAGGCTTATGAACTGTGTTTATTGATTAGATCCAAATCAACATGTCGACAGTCCTGAAGAACAATGTTAATTCTGCTAAAAATTGAATATGGTTCTGTGACTTTTCAATCCGCGACAAAATATCCACGACAAAATATGCCCGACAAAATATGCCCGACAAAATATGCCCGTCAAAATATGCCCGACAAAATATGCCCGACAAAATATGCCCGACAAAATATGCCCGACAAAATATGCCTGACAAAATATGCCCGACAAAATATGCCCGACAAAATATGCCCGACAAAACATCACTGACAAAATATCCCCGACAAAATATCCCTAACAAAATATCCTACGAAAAAAACATCCCCCAACAAAATATCTACTAAAACCTAACCTAACCTAACAACAAAAAAGGGACAAAAATTATACCGACATCCTGTAAAGACAATAAATTATTGTTCAAAAATAGTAAAATGGGATAAAAATAATGCAACATCCTTTAAAAACAAAAAAATTGTTGTTCAAAAATAGTTAAATGTAAAATAAGGTTAGGTTAGGTTTTAGTGTACACTTTTTTTAGGATGTTTTGTCCATAGGATATTTTGTCGGGGATATTTTGTAGCGGGATGAAAACGCGCAGTATCATTTGTTTGGCTAATTTTAATTTCCTTTTGATGATTTAAAAGTCTGTTTTTGGAATTTTAAATGGAATGAAATGAAATGCAAAATATGAAAACAGCACTACATTTCTTGATCTCAAAAAGATCTTCTGTAAAACTACAAAATCGCGTATCCAACATTATTTTTCGGGACCGTTGTGTTCTCCAAATGTTGGCGTTAACTTAAGTACCCATTTTTAATGCTGTGCAACATTTATGAGATTTTGAAACATATATTTTTTTTTTTTTGCGTAGATGCTTTTTTTCTTGTTGCATGAATGATATTTTACATAGTTTTTGAATTGATATTACTTTTTTTTACATTAGCTCTATCAGGGCCTATGTCATCTTTGGGGATGCTGTGTGAAGGGTCTTTTTAGGGAAAAGAAGGAAAGGAAGTTCTGAGAAGGATAGAGGTATTAGGGGTGGGTAGGAATCTGGGGGTCAGTATGTCCAGGAGTGTCGGACTTATGAATCTATCCCTCCGACTGCGGTGCAAGGCAATGTTCAAAGAGAGTCATGTAGGAGAGGTCAAAAGATCTCCCTTGACCAGTCCCTCCCGATCCGGCCGGCTAGGCAGTGGTGGGAAGACGCATTCGCCGCCAAGATTCGGTCAAACCAAACCCCATGGATCCGGGCACCCTTCGCTAAGTCACCAAACATAGCCACCCACTTGGGGTGACCTATGGCACGTCAACAGAAAAACAGCGAATTAATGTTTACAACTTTATAAAACCATGTACACTGTGAACTTAGAATGAGGTAGATAAGTACCCCCGTTGTAAGGATACGCTTTTCACATGTTAATGTTTTTTTTTCCAGAAAATACCAAATTTATTATTTATTATGAGTGTAGGTTCAACGATATCATTAAAAGTTTTGTATTTATATTATTTAATTGATTCCAATTTTAATAGTAGATCATGATGAGCTTTGTTAAATTTTACTATCCTGTTAACACTGCCTCGTTGTCAACCCAAAGATGACCGTGGCATTTCTGACTTTATAGTTGTGTTCTTCAAAATGTCATCATTTTTAATGTATGCACTATTGATGAAGAGTAAATTAAGATAGCTTGAATAGGAACATGAAATGGGATTAAAAAATAGATAAATATCCTCATAGAAACTATATTGTGTATATCTAAAATCTAAAATCTTTTACAAACCTCAAATTTTCGACCATGAACTCTTATTTACATAATTGCATATTTTTAAAAACATTGTTTTTTGTACAGCATTTGAATGGAGTAAATATTTACATACATACATACTTTAATACAAGAGTAAAAATAAATATTATATTGTCTTGTGGTTTATTTTGAAAACGACTCATAGATGATGGCACTAGAAACCTTATTTAAGGCTATCCAATAGTACAGGAAAAAATCTAAATCGGAATTCACGCCCCTTTATGGGAGGAGTTTAAAAATACTTGAGAAAAAGCTGTTGGAAAGGTTGGAAAAGATATTTGAGAATTTTTTTTTACATGTTGATTTCGTAAAGGCCTGTAAAAAACATTAATTCCTTTTTTACGCATTGTTTATTGTAATAAAACAGAATTTTAAAATTGATTTCACGAAAACAAGCAACGCGGAGCCTAACACGTCTAATCTCCGCTCCGTTCGGAGGAGTACCTACGCACTTAATAATTTAATATACATCAGTGAAAACCTGTTATTGGTTAAATTTTTATGTATATTTATTTCATACAACATTATTTTTATAAACTGTTGGTTTTCCAAATAAAATATAAAAATAAAATAAAAATAATGACAGAAAACAGGGGTGGCTACCAGACGTTCTTTGGTAGACGGTATAAAGTTCACTTTGATATTCCAAATTCGTCGACTGCCGTATTGTCGCCGTGATGTCAAAAATAACATAATATTTTATTTTGTGAGGTTCGGGGGTAAATTTTTATTTTTTTTTGCAATTATCTTAAAAGAAACTAAATTTGCCACATTAAACAATAAAACCATATCCGAAAAGAGGTTTATAAATAGGAGAGTTTTTACTTCAAAGTGTTTTTTATAGACCTTATAATTTATTTCACGAAAACAAGCAACGCGGAGCCTAACACGTCTAATCTCCGCTCCGTTCGGAGGAGTACCTACGCACTTAATAATTTAATATACATCAGTGAAAACCTGTTATTGGTTAAATTTTTATGTATATTTATTTCATACAACATTATTTTTATAAACTGTTGGTTTTCCAAATAAAATATAAAAATAAAATAAAAATAATGACAGAAAACAGGGGTGGCTACCAGACGTTCTTTGGTAGACGGTATAAAGTTCACTTTGATATTCCAAATTCGTCGACTGCCGTATTGTCGCCGTGATGTCAAAAATAACATAATATTTTATTTTGTGAGGTTCGGGGGTAAATTTTTATTTTTTTTTGCAATTATCTTAAAAGAAACTAAATTTGCCACATTAAACAATAAAACCATATCCGAAAAGAGGTTTATAAATAGGAGAGTTTTTACTTCAAAGTGTTTTTTATAGACCTTATAATTTATTTTTATCTAGGCTTATTAAAATACTTATAAAAAAAATGACCTATATTTTTAAGGGCCAAGATATGTTCTACACGTAGTATTTAATTGAAGCATCTATAATACTTCTAAGCGATCAAATTTTCAAAACAAAAACGTATGATTTTGCATTATTTAGTATGGCTTCATCTTAATAAAAATTCAAGACAGGAGGCATCTTGGCATTTCATGGTGGTTGTCTAACAATGTATAGGAATGCTAATCCGTATTCACTGGAAATCTTCAACATTCTGTGTAAAATCACCACCTTTCTCAGTTGTTCTCAGTATGTTACCAATAATTGTAATCTCAGCAAAACAACCAATCACTATTATGTGACTTTACTTATGTTCTATTTAGCTTTGAGGTCCGTGCGATTGCCTTTTTTTTAGAGTTCACTATTGTATGACGTTACCGCAACAGATGTTATTGATTCTTGTTTTCCAGAGGGTCGATATCTTAAAATGACTATCAAGCCTGCAATCTACAAAGCACTCTTTTTAGGGTGAATTGCCTTTTTTTAAAAAAAGCTCGCAACCTCCCAGATTTATTTGCTTTCGAGTTAGTTTAATTTTATCTGGGTTTTATCAAATACATATGTTGTGAAATTCATTGTTTGGTTTCAAGTACGTGATTCAAAGGTTTTACTGCTATGGCAAGGATCAACAGCTTGCATGAAGTATGTTTGGCGCTGAATAAAAAATAAAAATAAAATAAAATAAAAATTAATATTTCTAGATCAGGCTGTGTTGGCAATCTTACTTATAAATAATTATAATTTCTGAATCGTTTGAGTCGTGTGAGACTTTGCGTGGAGATAATAGTAATTACTAGGTTTTAATTGTTTATCCGTAAACATCTCAGCACCTACCTTTTTGCAAATAGACTGCAGTCAAAACAACATGCTCGATGTAACGATTGTAACTAGACAATTACGGACTAGGTCATTAAAATATGTAGCAAAAACTTTTACATCTCATGTTCTTAAGTCATAAATGCCTACAAGCCTTAAATTATCGCAAAAAACTGTTTGCTATTACATTTAAGTTAATGCGTCGTTAACATAACAGGTTTTTGATCTCTCCTTGCAAGTGGATGTGTTACTCTCGACAATAAAATTTAATGTATAATTAATTATTGTATTATTTTTATTTTCAGGAATTGCAATTGTTCTACCTCATAACAGTTACCCTCATATTCGTGGTGGCAATGTTGGCACAACTTCCTCAGTTCAAAATCAATGCCAATATCAAGATGATGATCTTCGTTGCCTGGGCAGCTTATGGAGTATTGCCAACGTTCCACTGGGCAATCGCAATGGGAGGGTTCGATAACCCTATGGTTCAGGTTAGTTCCTATCTACTCTTATAGTTCGTCTTCAGTAGAGTGATCGGTGGTAATTAAATCACTGTTTTGAGAGTGCCGTCCAAACATGCAATTGAGTAGAGGATGCGAGAATATTTTCCGACTCGCCGACTGTTCAGATCCTCCCTGTGAATTGAATGGTTAAGTAGATTAGTGTACGTCTATTAGTCCACAGTACAAGGATAACAGCCCTCACCCACCACAAGGATGCGCATGCAGCGGTGAATGGCTGTTCGGCTGCCAAGCTGAAAAATTAGAAAGATTCTATTTGAGTCAACGTAATTTCTACTAAACGGTTATTTGCTTCTTACCACTAAAATGCCTACAAATTAACTAAATGGTGTAGTTGCCACTAAACACTATCACTGGCCTCGTGTAAACAGGCCATTGGTTTCATTTATGATTTCATTGCCAACAGTGTTATGTTATTTGACTTTTGAGGTGTTGTGCTTCTTCTGTAGCTGAGCATTTCTTGGAAACTGACCATCTCATTCTACATATTTGATTCTATAGTATGTGCTGGAATATCCCAATACATATTACAACAACTTATTGAATTCTCATATCACAAAGGAGAAAGAAATTCTCAAAAACTCTAATAATAATAATAGGGCCAACGAGATTGCTTTTATTACATCATAGAGAGTTAATTAATTAGTTAATTAGTTTATTACATCATCTGCTTAAGAGTTTTATGTTTATAGTTACTTATTTATTTGTAAGAGACAAAGAGTTTATACATAAAATATAGGGATACAAATATATAAAGTTAAATTAAGTCAAGCCAAAAAAGTCTTCTATGTTAAAGTTATTTGGAGATGGAGTTTTATTATATCTAATAATTAATTTTAGGTGAGGAAGAGAGGTAGAGGAAAACAGGATAAGGATAGGAGATGCTCCCTTTACATTCCACACTCTTGTATTAATTTTAGATCGTACGCGTTACTTCTATTCGGTATTTCTAAAGGGTATTGTTTAAAATGTCTATATTGTAAATTTTTTTATTATATTGCGCACATATACGGGGAATTAGGGAATTTTTTCTAATGTTAGTTCCACATGTGCGCAAATGAAATAAATTGGATTGTCTTGTTAATCATGTCGGAATATCAATTTTTATTAAGTTGGTGAGCTCTGACGAGTCCAGGCCATTATTCAGAATTTTAAATAATAGGGTTTGGTCAAAAATTAAACGTCATGTATAAAGGGAGTTGAAGTTGTGAAAGTTAATAAATTCGGTGCAATTTGAAAAGTGTAAGTTTTGTTTATAATTTTGTACGCTGTGTAAAGGGAATAAAGTGTTTTGACGTTGCGGAAAGGTTTTGTCATAAGAGTTATAAATCCCAGCGTTTTGTTGGCTTTGTGATGATGGTTATCTAAACTTAGGAACTAACTTATTATATTATTAGTGTCTAAATGCCGGAATTAAATTTTAGAAAATCCCCCCTTGCGAGGGAGTATGCGAACTTATTGTGTGTTAGAGTTCTATCAATCACTATAGAGAATTTCCCCTTCTGAGGAAATATGTACAGGAGCGTTGCTTCTCCAATGCGGTTCACGAGTTCTTTCTTTTAGATTTTGGCATGTCAATAAATTATGATTCCTTACCTATGAAAACCATAAAACTTCTCATACATGCAGTTATATTGTTGCTTCACTGGTTGTAATATCTGCAACAACTTGGAAAGACGGTCCCAAAAGAATTTTTTTGGTAAAATTATTAATTCTTTTGCATATAAAAATTCATAAATGCATACTTATTCATTTAATAGATATATATACAGGGTTAACAGAACCTACCTGAGGGATTTTAACCATCGTTTCCTGAGCATATTTATTACTGAGATATCAAAAAGGACAAAAGAATATACATAACGGATGAGATCAAGGCCGTAGCCAGAGAAAAATTTCGGGGGGGTTTTGTTTGGTGGAACAGTGTTTATAGAAATAGGCAGTGGCGGACTAAGGGGGGGGGGGGGGGGGGGGGGGTGTGGAGGGGATTCCCTGGTCCTGGAGAGCTAGGACACTGTAATTATTTTTGTCATTTTTTAAATTTCATTAACTGAAATATTCACTTCTTAAGGATGCTCTCACCAAATATTTTAAAGAAATTCGTAGAATTGACGGAGATAAAGCATTTAATGTGAAACCGTTTGAAACAGTTTGTATAACAGTTTGTATGTTGAATTATCCTTCAGAAAAACTTTGAACGCGTTTTTGGCGAACTTTTTAACATGTTTTTCAACCTGGTTGACAATCTATAAAACTATATATCCAATTTGCATGGGAGGCGTCTACTAATATCTACGGGAATTCCAAAAACTGAACAAATCGGACTAATATCTATAAGAACCAAAGTGAGGACGAATATCTACAGCTCAAACTGCTGACTAATATCTATGAGAACCAAAGTGAGGACGAGTATCTACAGCACTGGCAGAGGTTGGATTTGCATATGTGTAGCATATTAGAACAACGTAATATTGCGTATGCAGTTTGAAAAACTTAATATGTAAAAATCCCTAATATTGGACTACTGGACACATTTAGCTGATTATTAAGGATTTGCTCAGCCGCCCTCTGTAGATATTGGTCCCACCTACGCTCCATAGATGTTAGTCACCACTGGGACCGTCATAGATATTAGTCCGACCTTAGCTCTGTAGATATTAGTCCTTACTCTGAAGTTCATAGATATTTGTCCAACATATGAGCTGTAGATATTCGTCCGACATACATGCTGTAGATATTAGTACCTGGAGTCATTTGCATGCACCAAGAATTATACTGTCCGAAAATCGAGTGTCTTTGGCACGACGTAAGGGAATTTTGATGTCTAAAAAAAAAAAAAATGGCGAACAAGCGAATTTTATTTTCGATTTTTGGATGGAAAATTTTCAGCGTTCAAAAAAAAAAAGAAGGGGTCCCTCTAATTGGATTTTCGATCAGTTTAAGACTTGGTGCATGCAAATCAGATGTGTATATTAGTTTTTCTAATATGTTGTCAACCAGCCTAGTGATTCCGTATCTTTTGTGGGATCGTTATTGGATAACGGACGTTATCTCCTGTCAGATTTGTGTGATTTTTGGAAATCGGTATTTTGACGAACATCTTCAATAGTTTTTTTAAAATTAAAATGACGTATTGATGTAAAGCACCTGTTAAATAGCATAAGGGAGATTGAAGTATTTTGCATACAATAAGTGTGTATGGAAACAACGACGTAAATTTTTTTTTAAAAATACTTTTTCCCGCAAAATTTTTGATCAGCTGTATTCGGATAAAATAGGGTCCTTTTTCCATAGATATGCACCTTTCACTATCAAGTATACCACAGGCAATATACAGAAATCAAAAATATTCTATGTTGACTCGAATAAGTATTCCTCACGGCAGTTTCAAGTAAAAAAACACGCAGGATTCCCGCGATTATAAGCTTTACGATTTTTTCATATTTGTTTTATAAATCCTACAAATAAGAGAAAAACGGTAAAATACAGGTCAATTCATTGACCATATAGCACTATAATAAGTTTGTATGTCTCCTTGTTATAATTTGAAGGTATGATTTTTTAAAATTTTGGCGAAAAAATTAAAAATGAAATTCTGGGAAATCGCGAGCAATCGAGGCAAATTTATTTATTTCGCGTGATCGCTCCAGTGGCTAAGCAACATAAGCTTATAGCAAAATTACTTGAAATGACTGGTCTCAGAAAAGAATAAGCCTTTGATGGTTATGAAACACCACCAATCCATGTCACTGTTTAAGTCTTCGAGTGTATCAACAATAACTTTATAGATGTCCTTGAATCTTATCAACCCATCATGGTTTTCAACGGGTCTCGCACATTGCCGTAAAGGTTTTCCACTGTGTTTCAGGGAATTTTTTTTTCAATATTTACTTCGTTTTGCCGAGGACATGATAAAATTTCCAATCGATTTTTAAGTACCAATAGAATTTCAAATAGGCTGAACCTGGCAAGAATGACATAGAGCCAAATTCAACTTCAGTGAGCTGCAATGAACGTATAAGACTTCTGGATGAGACTTACAAATTACTGCTTGCACATCTTTAAAACTTCCTTTCATCGAAGAAGCTCCATTATATCCTTGTCCGATTAAATATTCGCAAACTACACCCAAAGATTTTAATTCAGATAAAATTGCATCAGTGAAATACTTTCCTCTTGTATTCTTAACTGTTAAAAAAAGGTAAAAAGTTAAAAGTTTAAAAATCTTCAAAAAATCTTCGGCGCACCGTACAGTCAATTTCGGGGGGGGATCAAACCAACACATCAAACCCCCTCGATCCCCCCCCTGGCTACGGCCTTGGATGAGATGTACCTTTTTTTAATTTTCATGTTAAATAGTATAATATTTGTTTTGTTTTAGTTGCTGTTCCCTCGTGTCATTGGAATGTACGTCATCAGCGGCTTTGCGTTTGCCATCTACTTGTTCAAAATCCCCGAAAGATGGTGCGCCGGAAAGTTTGACTTCATCGGCCACTCGCACCAGTGGTGGCACATGTTTGTAGTGCTCGCCCTCTACTACTGGCACAACTCCGGCATGATGTACGTCCAGTACAGGATGAACCACGGCTGTGCGAACACCATGAGGATATTCTAATTATTAGAATAAAAAAATTATACTTCTATTCTGTGATACATATTTTTGTTACAATCTTTACATTGCTCGAAGCAATGTTAAAATGACCATAAGGAGGTGTGAAAATCTCATGTTGTTTGTACATATATAAATAGACAAACCAATTCATTCTAAATCTTCTGAGTGTTGTAGAATATGCACTTGGTTAAAGTCAGTAGAGTTTGTGATGTTCGATTGGGTCGATGGTAAATGAAGTACATATTTTGGAACCGGATGTTTTTATCATCAATCAATGCACTTGTTTTAACTTGATACATATTAGCGCAAGAGAGACGTTAGAATATCATACGGAGTAGCTGAGAAGACAGGGTAATGATTTTTATTATTTCGTTAGTAAGAATTAGAACAGTTCACCGGAGGTCCACATTTCTATCTTTGAATGCATGTTAATGTGGCCATTATTTGCATATTTTGGCAGTAAATATTGATCATAGTAAAAGACATTAAAATTTAGAGGCTAAAGCTAGTCACAGATAAAGAGATACAACCTCAAAATATATGTGGGCTTGACCTATATCAGCGTATCGCTCACTAAACATTCGTATTAGGAAAATATGGCGAGGGATATAGTGATGTAAATAAAGCCCTACATTATGAGACTCTCGCCTGTGACTAGCTTAATGCTGCGTACACATGCACGAACATGAAAGCAAGCCGAGCCACAAATTATCCGAAAGAAATGAAGTAACTGCAATCGGGGTTTCACACCGTTTGCGGTAGCTTCCTTTCCCATAATTGGCGGCTCAGTTCACGGTAATACTTTCACTTTTATAAGCAGTATAAGGTCCTTGAAGACTCAGCCGTGGTGTAGTGTTCTGTTATTTCATTATTATCATTCATATCTAATTTAAAGTTACCTATTAGTTGGTAAAATATGACAGTGATGCCAATAATATTATGTATTTACCATATTTAAACTAAGTAGGTACCTATCTACGTGGGCACACTTTTTTTCATATTTTGTAGGTTGTGTACAACTTTTGCTCAAACCGTGCCTCCACAGAGCCCTTTGGTACCATTAACATTCGTTTGGAGATGTTAAAAGTTTAGATATTTTTACACTAAATAATAATATATTATTATGTATGTAATAATAGTATTAATAAATAACATTCTTTTCTCAAATCACAATAATGTGTAAGTGCTTTTGATGGGTGATTTTACTGGTATTTTATTATTAATATAAGAATAGTTGCAACATGTTGTTTTATTAGCCTTTGAAATTAATTATAAAGGTTTAATAAATTTTGAATCAGAAAAATCAATTAACGTCTTCCCTGTTTTATGAGAAGCAATAATTTATCGTTAAAATATTATCTCAATGTTCAAATGTACTGATTTTTAAAAACACCAATTTTAAGAAAGCTGTACAAAAAATATTAGGTCCTTACATAAGAAATCGGCGTTTTGTATGCAGGGACTTTGTATGGGAGCTTATGGGAGTTTTGTATGGGAGCTTTTTACCTTCCCAATTTGCTTCAAGTGGATTTAAACAGTTTTATCACTAACACCGCAGTCTGCAGCTATCTCGGACGTGGTTTGCGATGGATCCGCTTCCACAATAGCCATCAATTCTTCATTATCAACTTTGGTCTCCAACCGTCCACGGGGCTTGTTCTGCAGATCGAAATTTCCAGAACGAAAACGTTGGAACCAAAAACGCACTGTGTTTTCTTTTGCGGCACCGTCGCCATACACATCATTTATCCTTCGAGCACTGGTGCCACGGTGGAACTCGTACTCATAAATAACGCGATATTTCAAGTTTTCCATTTTGTAAACTAAGTGACAAGTGACACAAAGAAAAAAAACAATTAAAGAAAAAACAAATGAATTATAATTTTCGAAACACAACTACATGAGTAATATAAATTTGAATTTGGAATTCCTAACCAAAAAGAAGATATTTGAGATAAAAAGTTGCCAGTACTGCAAAACGCCAATTTCATATGTAAGGACCCAATACAATTTGTATATTATTATTGAGCACCAACTTGTTAATTAAGAAAATATATTATGTTTTTTTTCATGTTTTATTTTCTTAGTTGATGTTTTTTTTACACATTCTTTTGTTTTTATTATCTAATGCAATGTTATAAATATTTTGTTACATTAAATTTAATTTAAAAAAAAATCAATAGCCTTATTTTAATCCGTACAATGAAATGGAAATAACTTTCCTGGCTATAATTTTATTTTTTTAGTTTTGCTATAACTACATGCATGACATCTATCGAATGATACGACAAAAGTTTTTCAACGATTTATGCATGTTCTGAACCTTTTTTTAGTCACGAGTGCTTTCTGGCTACCTTTAATAATGTTTCAATATAAATTCCATAGATGGCACACATCACTAAAATAGAGTTAATTTTTAGAAAACTGAAAAATAAATTATAACGGGCGAGTTGGGTAAAATTTTTATTTCGACAACTTTTTTTTATTAGCCATAATTTTATTCCTCCTAAGAATATATCAACTCGTTGACCGTATAGATCAGGGGTCTCCAAACTACGGCCCGCGGGCCACATCTGGCTCGCCAGTGTCATTAATCCGGCCCGCTAAAAGCGAATTTTGCACCCAATTGACCCTTGGAACTTACTGAAGTAAGTACCATACTTATCAGTATGGCCCTAAGAGCCCGTTCACACTTCCGTCGTAAAAACGGAGAGGGGTTCCGTCGTCATGACGGAAGCCCTAGGCCCCTGTTCACACTTCCGTTTTCAAGACGGATCCTACTCTACGAAAACAACGACCAAAACATTTTATCATTCTTCAGTAGACGGTCGTGCGCACTGCGCAATGCGCAATGCAAATATTGCAAATTTTACTATTATAAAAGTTCCTCTTAGTTTGGGCCGTAAAAGGCCGACAGCAAAAACTTTCCCTTGGGGCTGCCATAAATAGTTATAGGTGCTATTTGAAATGTACACATACCTACTTAAAAATAAAACAATTTAAATAATAAACTTTTTCTTCAAATCGGGAATGTATTGATGTAATACCAGCCATAAAATTACTTCAGGGGTCGGACCTTATTTGTTCAAACCGTGGGAGAATATTTTGTTTGCATACTTGAAAAGGAGAAAGTACGCGAAAATCATCCAGCAATTATTATAACTAAAATGACTAAAAAACATGAATGATATGACTAAATATTTTCTTGAGATTAAATAGAAAAAATCGCATTCTGGAACGAACATGTATATTATATAATAATATTATAAACGCCAAACGCGCGCCCCATAAAAACACAATTTGCCTGCTCGCTTGCGTCTGGGAGCGGGCGGTGGTGAAGTGTGAAGCGGGGTGTGGCGGGTTCAAAACGGATCCGTCGTCCCGCCGTATAGTGTGAACAGCTCCATTGAAATGTATGAGCCAGCGCGTTCCTTTCCGGCTTCACGACGGACGCTCTGCGTAGGCGAACTCTCCGGCAAAAAATGACGGATCCGTCTTCACGCCGGATCCGGCAAGTGTGAACAGCTCCATAGAGCCACTACAGCGGCTAGGGCCTCCGTCGTAATGACGGAACCCACCTCCGTTATTACGACGGAAGTGTGAACGGGCTCTTAGGCTAGAAAATATGGAGACCCCTGGTATAGATTATAGATACTTCTAAGCCGGAGCGGTAAATTATCACGAACCGGAAAAGCAGGCCTGAGAATTAAAATTGCAAAACTCTTGCAACTGAACAGGGCGGTTCCGATGAGAAAGATTGATTATTCTCTGTACCAGCATTTTTATCTAATAACTCAATATCGATTTTATTTCATTAAAATTTTGCTTTAATTTATGTATATGTACCTACCTACATTCAAGTTACCAATAAAAATGCTCAAACGCCTGATGATAAAATTATGCACTTTTTGTAATTATTTTTTGTTCATAAGTATTTATAATTTGTCAATAATATCTAAGCAAAATAAGTGCGAGAAAAAAAAACTGAAATATATAGTTCGTAAGACCGTAAATAAATAAATAAACTACCGAAGTAGGTATGTATTTTCGTCGAAAGACAAGTGCTCATTTTTTTTATTTAATGGATTTGTTTGAACTAAAATTAAATTTCTACAAAAGTAGCTTTAGTAGATAATATTTTTATTTATTTTACTGTATGATTATATGATTTGAAATGTGTGTTGTGTAATACAACATTTGGTTTGAAAATTTAATAAATCTGCCAACGACCAACATTGTAGCCTATTATAATAAAAATAGACATATGTTTTCAAAATTTAAAACATATCCTTACTAGATAAAATAACAATCTTTCGAAATCAACTTATATTTTTGTTGTAGGAAAGAGTCGATACGTCTAGAATTTGATTTAAAAATGACGTATTTCCAGTTGTGTTTGGTTATTCCTTCTCTTTGAAAGAAAACTTAATATACTTTTTCCCCGGGTTTGCAAAATGTGAATTACATTATATTCTAATTTCCAACTAAGAAATATAAACGTCACTAGTATTGTAATGTTCCGGCTCAATAAAATTCTAACATTACACAAGTGCATATCTGCACATACATTATGTCATTTCCCTAAATGTAGGTACCTAACGTGACGTGTTATAAATACATACTAGTATAATTTAAAGCCAATTTCATAATACTAGGTAGTACATGAGTCGATTTTTTTCCAGAAATTTGGAAAAAATACATTATAAAAAGTTTTTTTTCTAAAGCTTTTTAATAGGTGTTTTTTGAATTTAATAATTTAGTAACTTCAGCGTTTCAGAACACACATAAGTAGGTATTTTGTGTAGGTATACCTACGTTAAAAATAGAAAATAAAATGCTTCTCGTTCGTGAAACATAACTTTTCGTTTACAAAGTTACAGTTTACTGTAACACAGTGTTTTTCGAAATTATTTTAATTTAATAAATAAATTATTGCTTGCTTAGGTTCTTACAATACATAATACATATTTCTACCTACCAAATATCGTCTGGTTGCAATTTACAAAAAAACTTTCTTTGGTTAATTTTTGAAATGTGCAATTAGCGCCATTTGAAAAATGGTCGTCGCTTAGAATAGGTAGGTACTGACTTTCGCTTTTTTTACAATAGCTCCACTGAGGCACTGAGGAAAATATTTTGCCTCAGGGCCTGTGTCATTTTTGGGGATGCTGTGTGGAGGGTCTTTAAAAGAAATGAAGGAGAGGAAGTTCTGTGAAGGATACGGTATGATGTATGGGTAGAAATCTGGGGGTCATTGGGTCCAGGAGTGACGGACGTATGAATCCGTCCTTCCCAGTGAGGTGCAAGGCGATGTTCCAAAAGAGTCCTGCTTGAGCGGTCAAAAGATCTTCCTCAATCAGTATTTCCTGATCCGACTTGCCACGCAGTTGGTGGCCAGACGCATCCGTTGCCAAGATCCGGACAAACCTGACCCCATGAACCCGGGCACCCCTAATAGTCACCAAACGTATCGAACCACTTGGGGTGACTTATGGCAGAAGTGTTGGTTATCCAATAAATGGTTCCCGGGGCGGCGGTACCCATATCCGCTCCCCAAATTGTTCTAATATCCTTTTAAGGTAGGTAGTGTTTATTTAAAAACATTTCTGAAACGGCATGTTTTGTTAAAAACAACAAGAGCATAACTATGACATATTATAGGTACTTATACCTTGAGGTATTGCGAAGACAACATAATGACCCACATTCCACAGTAGGTAGACAGAGTATGTACATAAGAGAAGTGAGTGCCTTCGGGACGGGAGGGCAGGTCCTGAATCCAGAATGATGATTAACGTCCTGCTCGCCGTTGATCTCCTGATCCCTTCCCGTAGCTTGTGTATACCTCTCCGCCCCGATGTACCTCCAATGTTCCTGGAATGTACCTTGGATGTTCCCAGGATTCCAGGATAAGGCGGCGAGTTTCCTTTTACCAACCATAACTCTTTTTTATTGCCCACTGCCGCCCGCGCCGGAAAGCCACTCCATGTCCTGGCACCGCTCTACTCTCTCCATAGCCACTAGCGCTACCTATATACATTTACAGACACTAACTTCAAACCAAAACAACTGCTTACATATTATATTGCGTTGGTAACCCAGTTTTTTTGTCTGTGCTTGCAAATCACATGTTAATAATACATTTTTACATTTTCAAATTAGACATTTTTCACATAAAACTTAAATTTGGATTTGGGGCTAAAATACTAAAGTTATTTTTTGATCAAAAGGTATAGCAAATCTATTACGGATATGTGCTTCTTTATTTATTTGACTTATAAATTTATTATTAAGATGAAGCCATACTAAATAATGCAAAATCATACGTTTTTGTTTTGAAAATTTGATCGCTTAGAAGTATTATAGATGCTTCAATTAAATACTGCGTGTAGAACATATCTTGGCCCTTAAAAATATTGGTAATTTTTTTATAAGTCTTTTAATAAGCCTAGATAAAAATAAATTATAAGGTCTATAAAAAACACTTTGAAGTCCAAACTCTCCTATTTATAAACCTCTTTTCGGATATGGTTTTATTGTTTAATGTGGGAAATTTAGTTTCTTTTATGATAATCGCAAAAAATATAAATTTACGCCCGAACCTCACAAAATAAAATATAATATGCATTTTTGCTTTGTTATTTTTGACATCACGGCGATAATGCAGCAGTCTACGAATTTGGAATATCAAAGTGAACCTTATACCGTCCACCGAAGAACGACTGGCAGCCACACCTATTTTCTGTCAGTACTCTCCCGGACGAATCGGGAAATAGACGTGTTAGGCTCCGAGTCGATTGTTTTCGTGAAATAAATTTTAAAATTCCGATTTATTACAATAAATAATGCGTAAAAAAGGAATTAATGTTTTTTACAGGCCTTTACAAAATTAACATGTAAAAAAAATTCTCAAATACCTTTTCCAACCTTTCCAAAAGCTATTTCTCAAGTATTTTTAAACTCCTCCCATAAAGGGGCGTGAATTCCGATTTCAATTTTTTCCTGCACTATTGGATCGCCTTAAATGTGGGCCATTATTAATTAAAATTTTCACGATTTGGAGGCAAATTTGGATTTTTTATGTCTTTGAGGTTTTACCGGTGCACTCACCCTAACACCATGGTATTGAACATAATTACTGCATTAAAAAATATTATTTAATCATCTATGCACATAACAATACAAACTCATAGCAATAATCTAGACAAAATAATAATATTATTCAATAATAGTATTATTCCTTACACTGAAACAATTAGCAACAATAGACATGTACATTTTTAGAGTACAAAAAAATTGGTAAAATAAATACAATTGTGAAGCATATTATGCAATGCAATTTCCTCATTATTTTTTTTTTAAATAATTTATGAAGTGAAACATCTTTAGCCCCGTTAGTGATTTGAAATTCGGATAAAACGGAAGTGCGTTACTAAAATTTATTATCTGACGCGGTAATATAATGCGGTAAATTCGCACCTCGTCGCGGGCCTCCCATAGCCCAGCGGGTAAGGCGCTTGACAAGTTTCACCGGCCAGAGAGACAGACATCAAGCGAACGGAGGTTCAAATCCCACGAAATAAAAAAAAAATTATATATTTGTGTGAAATCAACATCCAATCTTCAAACCACTTTAAAATAAACAGGCGAAAGAAAAGAAAGCGACTTATCACTTCTACCGCGTGTGAGTTCCACACCCACGTACTGTTTTTTTTCTTTGGCCTACTTTAGCGACACTTACTGACTATATTTGAATAGCCAGATCCTTTTATTTTCTGTGAATAGCTCCTGAGTGCCCGGAGCAAGTAGGACTATGGGTTCCCCAATTTGGGGTACCTTCGTTGTGAGACACAATGAAGAGGGGAAGTACCTATTTACCTGGCTTTTCAGAACTTGTCTGAAAAATGAAAGTGTATACCATTTTTCTAAAATATCGGTCAGAGGGACTCTTTTTCAGATTTTTTTGAAATGGCTATAAATTTAAGGTAAGTTAGTTTAAGAATGTGGCGTGGATAACGCCGTGAAAATTTCTATTCCAACAAATTTCCATTAGACCTTTAATATCTTAAAGAATTTCTGCTTCATTAATCAATTAGTTGAACACGAAAATAAATTAATGCCCGTGATTTTTATTTGCGTGCCATTAAAAAGATCTGGTGGCGTGCGGAATTATTTGAAATAAATTCTGTTTTTAATTAGGCACCATGCTCCACGCTTTCCCCATTTCACTTTATTCTTTTTAATGGTATTTTTTAATGTGCGTCAATTAATTTACCCTCGTTCTGGGGTTCTTACCTGCCCCGACCCCCTCCCCTCCCCTCCCCTGAACTGCCTTAAGATCTATTGCTTACAAACAAAGCGGTGAGCATTAATTTAAAGAAGCTAACTATTTATGCGGTATTTCTAAAGCTCGGGATGTTTCCATTTTATGTTTTAGATACTCTGAAGAAAAGGCTCGTCGTTTTAGATACTTCTTATAATTTCTAAACAACCAATTCGAGGAAGAAATTAGGCATGAAGCATGTTTGATTGAATATATTTTTTCAACATTGTATGTTTGACGGCCTCCGTGGTTGCGGGGCAAGGCTCTCGACTAGCGATCTGGAGGTCGTGGGTTCAAATCCCGCGTGCGCAAGTAAATTTAATTTGATAGATTTGTGTTTTCACAATTTAATAATTAAAAATAATAAATGGTGTATTTGCAGCACGTTCCAGAGTGAGATATACTTACTCTCAGTATCGCCTTGGTATAAGACCACCATTCAATTTTATTCCATTTTAAAGCGCCCTTTAGGTAATTTTTTAAATAATATATTTTTTTTGCCTGTAACCCGGGCGTTTATTAACATCAGTAGTTATTTACAAATCATGTGCGCTACCCGACTCACTAGACAATATCTGTTCTGAGCCAATTATAATTTTTTATTATAAAATTAACGTTGATTCAGAATATCGATCTTTCAGAATATTTTTTCTAGGTTTTTCAGACCAAAAATTCTCTACTGTACGTCGTAATTTACTTATTTTCCTAGAAATATTTCGACGACGCGACTTAGATCGGAAAAGAAAAAAAATGAAGAAAAATTACATGTTTATCTCAGTTTTGGATTTCTTGGCCTTTATAGCATTTCAAATTTCCGTTATCGATACATATTATTATTATTTTATACCTACCTAAGAACATACAGGATCAATAAATGAAGAAAAAAACTACGTATAGATATAATTCCGTGGTAAGTAAAAATACGGCTTCTTCCTTGAGACTGTCAAGGAATACACTGCGTTATTACTCACCATGGCAATACGAAATAGTTGGCACTGCTGAAAACCAGCTGCATTCCAGGAGAAATCTTGAATTGTAGCTGAGCAGTGACTTTTTAATTTATAGACTCAATGAAAAAAGAACAAAATATATAATACTGTAAAAAATCTATTGATGAATAAAGGAGCCATGTTTTCAGCATAATATTTTTTTCATTTTTTGTTTATTTATTTTATTAAGAAAATTAACAAAATACATAAACTTTGACTGTCGAACTACGAATTCCCGAAATTCTCGAAAAACAATAGTCAAATTGGCAACACATCCGATTCCGATTGGTAATTGACATTTTTTAGTGTTTCTTGGCAACTTGTCGAATATTTCTATTTTTTTTTTTGTATTGACAATTCGTAGTAGAATTCCATTATAATAATATATTAAAACAAATAGAAAACTTTTTCCACTTAATTTATTTGTGACCGTAACCAGTTTCAGCCTGTTATGGCCTTCTTCAGTCTGGATCAGGCTGAACATGGACTTAACAGTCTAAAACCGGTTATGGTCAGTAATAAATTAAGTGGATTTAAAAAAAAAACTTATTAACAGGTTGAATATATTATTAACATGTTGAATGTTTTAGGCAATTCTGAGTTCATTGTCCGTATTTATTATAAAGTATATTTTGGTACAGTGTGCCATTCTTTGTATATGCTCATGTTCAACTTTTTTCTTATTTTCAAAGTCAGATATAGATAATATTATGCAGAAGCAATATTCTAGTTAAACGGATTTTCTTATTTGTTTAGTAAAGATTTAATTGTACTCCCTCGCAATACTTATTTGATGTCGATTATCCCTTCCACCCCTAGCGATACTTACAGCTCACGCATCGGCAAAGTGTCTTACCCTCCAGGACAAAATGGCGCTTAGAGGACCGGGGCAGGGGGAGAGGGCTCGCGAGAGGCCCGCGCCGGGAGGAGGGCCGTTGCCGTGGAAACACTTGCAGCGCAGCCTGCACTTCGTAGGGGAAAGGTTACACTTATGTGTGTATTATATTATTATCTATACGTAGGCGCTTTTCTCGTAGCGAGCGGCGTAGCTGGTGGCTAGTTGCTCTACGAGAGGTTCTACGGTTTCCTACGCCAGTATAATGCATTGAAACATGCTAGAGAAGGGTGAAAAATGTATACTAAAAGATGTGTGCGAATTATAACGTCGAATTTTCTTGAATTTAAGCATTCATTTTTATGTAAGTAATACACAAGAGTCCCAACTGCTCGCAACGCAACCGTTTGGGGCCAGTGAGAATATGACTTTCCAAATTAGCGTATTTTGAGAGGCTGAAGGTAGTGGGGAGGGCAATGAAAGGAGAATAAGAAGGTGAGGGAATTACCTGGCTTTTCAGATTTGGTCACCAAACACGGCTAAAGCTATTCCAAGCAACTTTTCAATTCTGAATGTTGGGCTTTCACCAGGGTGGTACTGAGAGTATCTTCGACTCAGAAGCAAACATGTTAAGTATTTTGAATTTTAAATGAACTAATTTTGGTACAACAAAAAATTAACTTATTAAAATTTACATGCGCACGGAGGTTCTTAAATTAGGTTATGTATAGTAAATTACGGCGAGCCACAAAGTTAATGCTTTTACAAATATGTTATTATTTAGCTTTGTAATTTCTAATTTAAATTGTGTGATAATGTATTCATACAAAGCTATACTATACCTGTTATAAAATCGGCACCAATAGACAGCTACTCCTGGAAAGCGTGAATCTTGGAAACTGAAAGCTTCCCAAGGCTTTGTGTTCCGTTGGCTTTGAACATCGCGCCCTAAAGCCCAGCCAGTTGCTCTCAGACAAGTGGTGGAAGAACTTTCAGATAAAGTAGACACATCTGAAAAGTTCAAAAGCTCTGTGGACTGTCGAAGCCCGAAGCGTTGCTTTTAAAATAATGACAAATTCGTAAGTAGTATATACCTACCAACTGATCAGCTACCTACTCGTTGATTACAACATTGATTGAGACATTAACACAAATTAAAGATTTAGGCATCACTTTTCGATCAAATCTTTCATATATTAACACATAACTGAAATCTTAAAAATGTTGGGACTTTTAATTTATTTTTTAAATTTATTTTCTTTAATTTAAAATTTAAATTTTATTATTTTTTTTTGTTATAAAGAATACATCAGTACAAAGAAGCTTTGACTGTCCAACTAGGAGTCTCCCGTTCTAGGGCAGTCAAATTGACAGAAACATTTTGATAGGCGAAAATTTATTTTACGAATGACTGATTTATATTGGGACACAAATCAAACAATCATCGCCAAAAAACTTTATCTTACTTACCGAAGCTCAGGCAAAAATATTTTATTATTTATAATTAACGGCACAAATGTCATTTATGTACATGTTTTTTTACAATACAGAAAGCAGAAAGTAATGTAAATTTATAAGATTACTTGAAAATAAAACAAAAGAAATATAATACATATTCATATTTATTAGTAGATTTATAACTAGGCTAACTAGAAATTTTAACTTAAGTGCAGAAATTCTGGGACTAACTACCTTATGTATTCCTCTTTGCCCAGAATGCTAATGGAGGGAAAAAATTATACCAAGCCAGTGGACATCTTCAATTTATCTTTAAACATATATAAAATATTGTTATTCAGGCAGTTCAGTACAATAAATACTGTATGTTTCTTACCATTCATATATAAAAGCCCCGAAAAAGGGCGTTACTCAATAAAAAAAATAAAAAAATAAAGGTTCTGCAAATATTGAAATCTGGATCTGAACCCAATACTCCTGAATATCCTTGAAATCCTGCATTGTCATTTTTTTGCATTTCGTTCCAGAGCGGAACATACTCTGACCCCTTCACCTTCCCTCTCTCCTATCTCACTTCTCAGAACATTCCTCAATTAGGGGATGCCATAGTTGCTCTTGCTCCGTTCAATGGAACTCTTGTGCGGTACCACATTACTAAAAGTATGGTTATCTAATAATTTTCACCTCACGGACCATCCTTAATTATTCTGTGCGATCTTCTGGTTTGGTTGAAAGAAATTGCTACATGCAAAAAGTACTTCTCTTTCTTAACTATTATGTATGTTGAAGTATGCATAAAAAGATTAATAAAATAGGTGAATGTATTTCCTTACGCTGCGCAAAAAATGAATTTACCCGAACACAACACTCGAGAGTTGATGTTATTATCGTGGAATATCATTGGTTTATTCAAGAAGCCTAAATTGAACCAAAAAAGTATTAAAGGAAAAATAATGGAC
Source organism: Limnephilus lunatus (assembly GCA_917563855.2). Taxonomy (NCBI): domain Eukaryota; kingdom Metazoa; phylum Arthropoda; class Insecta; order Trichoptera; family Limnephilidae; genus Limnephilus; species Limnephilus lunatus. The sequence goes on from OU830594.1 coordinate 35,960,639, forward strand.
TTTTTCCCCCTTTTCTTTGAACCCACCTGGTTGCTCGATTTGGTTCGGTAAAGTCGAGTGTTCTGGATGGCTGAGAAGCCAAGGAATCATTATGCGTAAACTCTACTCAATTGAAGTCGCGGGTTTTTTGGAATCCCACTTTAAATCTGTTGCAAATCTGAAAATGGTGATTTGATAATGGAGATTCGAAAGGTATATAAAACACCTTTATTTGATATCGATTTCCAACAACCACTTTCCTTTCGATGTTTAGACCATTATCTACAATCAACCTGAGGTGCATCACTGCGATTTAAGAACTTGTTTCGCAAATACTCTATAATTACGGATTTTATTTAATATTCTTTAAAATGTTAGAAACTTTTTGGTGATTTAAAAAAAAATAATAGTTCGAACATAATACATGTATTTGATTTCGTTCTTTTAACTGTCTGTACTCTCATACTAGTGAGGAAGTTGAGGCGTTCACCTATAATAAATTGGTGTATACAAAGACATACCGTCGATATTAAAGTACATAATTTATCAAACGAATATGCCAAAGATATCTACATTTTATCTTAATAATTTCGATGTTTAAAACATACTTAAACAATTGTTATTATTTCATTTTTATTTTAACCAATTCTAAACCACTGCAATGTAAGAAATTATTTTTTGCAACCTTTGTTTATTTGTAACATTCGTGTAAAAAATGTAAGCATTTCAATGTATACCTATGTAAAAAAATTACATAAAGTATCATTTTTACGATGCTTTTTTAATATGTTAGGTAGAGTTAATCGGACGTATAATTTCATCCTTATATGCTAAATAATAAGAATCCGGTAAATGTTTAAAGCACCTATTTTATATGTACCTCGTTTAATTTGAAGACATTAAAAAAGTTCCTGAATTAAGATTTGATGTTTTTGCCTTTTCCACAAGAAACATAATATAAGATATTATCTTTATGAATGGACATAGAATCAGACAGTCATGTTTCAATAGTAAATTCTCTCAGAAATCATCTAACCTAAATTAGGAAGCGCAAACTTTCGAAGTTTACAAATAATAGAGTGTAGGGTTTGCCTTGCAAGAAAACTTAATCAATATAACTTATCCTCAAATCATTTGGAGCTACAACCTAACCCATCGTTTTGATTCGCCGCCATTCTGCACTGAAACTAACTCAAATTATTCCAATTACCCTCTGAGATGCAAGGGAGGAGTCTCTCAGCCTCCGCAGTGTCTTCAGTCTTTAGTATAATCGAGTCATTACAATCCGCAAGAAAATGGAAATGTAATGTCCTACCATTTTGCACGCACCCTTTGCCTCGGCTCAGTTCTAAACTCCATCGGAAGGGTACAAATGGAAGCGCGGAATCATTCGGGAGGACTAAGTTTTGTACATATTTTTGAAACATCCTAAATTTGCACTCAATCACAAAGTTTTAGCCTATAGGCAATACCTGATAGACCTAACCTAACTAATAAATCATTTAGGCACAAGCAGTATACAGTAGCTAAAAGAAAACCAGATAGAACACGTAATAGTCCATCAGGTTAAAAAAAAAAAAGACCTTTTATTTGGTTTGATAAAATATTGCTTGGATAGATGCATAATTACACAAAGTATTCGTTTACCAATATATTTGACTAGCTGGGTTACCCGGCTTCGCTCAGGACAATAAGATAGTGTTCTGGAATGTTGCACAATGATGTTCCCGATTTCCTATTCCTGATCATTCCACTCCTTCCACAACTTTCTACAGCTCTATGGAACCTTCTAGAACTTTCCGGAAGACTGTTCTAGAAATTTCAAGAGGGCGAAATTTTCAGCCCTTATATCTTTAAAAGCACGGCCTTTAGGTAAAAACGGATACACTCATTCCCTAGGAGGGATAGAGATCTACCACACCATATAACTCCCTTGATCGAACCGGGACTCGTTTCTGAGTTTTTGCGAGCTGCACGTTTTTTGGACTTTCTTTTATAATACATGCCATATTCAAATAAATAAAATGTTACTCCTTACATGTCCTTTCCCGTGCGTTCCCCTCCAGCGTTCCACTTCCACCTTCCCCGCCACCGCTCTCCCGCTCCCCCGTCCCGCCAACCCCCCTGGCACTGCATTTCTTGACTCCTCTCCCGCGCGGCCCGTAGCCGAAACTTTTTTCTAATACTAACATTTTTAAACTCGTGATATCTTTCTAATTAAATATCCGAATTGAAAAATTCAAAAAGTTAAATAAAGGTATTGAAGCTATCTTGAATATGAAGTAATTTATTTTGATAAGAATTAAAACCAAGATACAAATAAAGAGCCTTTCCAAGCGGCGACATATTAATTAAAATTTTAAAATAAAAGAATACTTATTGTGGCATAACCATAATAGTTAGACATATGCTGCCGCGACTTTTTTTGTAAATAATGATGTGTTCTATAAAGTCATAGTACATTATTTTATTCTATCATCAATAGTTTTCGCAGCGCACGCGATTTAAAGAATATTTTAGGTAATTTTTTTACACCCTGGGTTACATTATTGAAGTTTTAGTAAGGATGCCTATATTTTTTTAAAATATAATATACCCTATGTCACCCAGGGATAGTGTAGCTTCCCAACAGCGAAAGAATTTTTCAAATCGGTTCAGTAGTTTCGGAGCCTATTCGATGCAAACAAACACACAAACAAACAAACAAACAAACAAACAAATATTACCTCTTTATATAGTGTGTTAGATTTAAAAAATATATATAATGGCTTCATCCCACTGATAAAGTCCTCATTTGGTTATACAGGTTTTAGTAAATCATTGCATTAAGGTTATAAGATGGATAGACCTCTGAATTAATTTCTTGGATTTTAAATTTAATAAGATTTTTTTGTTTTTTCACAAAAAGCGTCACCGAACTAAAAAAAATGAATAAAATGCATGTTTTAATATTTTCCGATAGTAATTAATTAATTAATAACGCAAATTCCCAGCACCTGGATGCAAAAGAGATTATTATTGTATCGATAACTTGGTATTCTTTTTAAATACCTAATTACATTAATTATCATCTTCATTTAAAATATATATTTTTTTTAATTGTTGCAATAAGTTCACTTCGAGTAGTATCCTTTTCTTTTATTTCTTCTATGGTGACTAATCCTCTAACTCTAATATAAGTAACTAGAGTAGATTTAAGTGTGTTGCTTTTCTTAACTGTGTTGTGTTTACGTTATTCTATATTGTTAAGGAATGTCTTCCTGTTGATTTTATCCAGTTTATTTTTATTGTTTATTTTGTGTTTTAATTACGACCGGAATAATATTATGCATTCAATTGTTGCTATTTCACAATGTCTACATATTATTACGATGTACTTTAACTGCTAGATACCTATTATCCAATAACACTTTATCTAACATAGATTTCCTTGTGAGATGTTCACAAAACTTTACTAACTCTGATCATTTGATACTTTCTACGCTAATTATTGTTTGTATTACTTGCACCTAATATATTATTCCTGTATGTACGAGTATGGAAATAAATAAATTCACCCATTCTCAATAAACACATTGATCCATTCAAACGTTCCAAACGTTCAAACAAAATCTTTACATAACTGGTCATATTATGGATTCGAAACCTACCAGACTGACAGGAGTTCATTCCACGGAGTCCGTTCTGAAGCCTTCGGGATGACGACTGCCCCGAAGATAGTTAACATCCGTTAGGAAAGTTCATCAATATGCGAAGGAGATTATTGCTAATAGTACCTACCTCTAAAATGTGAATCAAAATTTTTACTTCTAACGTTTAAATTTATTTTTAATCCAAATAGAAAATCACGGTTCATGGTAAAAGGCGGTGAGCAACGAATAAGTAACAACTCAGCGATAATATTTTTTTTGTATCGCTGCCTAAGTGACTTTGTACTCTAAATCGCCGCATTAAATTCTGCCCACCGAGCAGCTAACCCTTTTAGACCTTATAATTTCTCAGCAAGTGATTGCGCAACCCCCTTCTCCACCTCGGGGTTGGGGCTGGGGAAGGAGCGCGGGGCGCGGGGGTGCGGTAGAGCCTTTAATACCCTCGGGGTGGAGTGGGGCAAGTTAATTATGTGAATGGCAAAGGAACAGCGCAAGGAGCGGCTAGGAGAAAGTTGAGAAGGGGGAGACGGGCAACTTTTGTATCGGGTTGCGTTGTAGCATTATTGATGATTTTACTACAATAAGTTGTGTTTTAATTTATTTTTTTATGCGCGATCTGAAAATGTGTCCTATTTAAATTTAACTATTGCCCAAACTGGTTAAAATATTTAAGGGAAACCATTACTTACCGAATGGTTAAAGGGCAAAAAACATGTGTGTAGGGAACTCTTATCTAAATTAATTTGATCTCCTCATAAATTGAACTCTTCGTTTTAATACTTAACCATAGTTCTAAAACTGAACAACATTGATGGAAGTTATATTTTATTTTTGATTAAAATAGAGTTATTTTATTTAAACCTTTTCATTCACGCTTGTGAAAATCTATGACTTTATTTAATTTAATATTAAGTACCCATTCAACGATTCATCGGGTTCAATAGTATACTAAATAAATTTAGTGTTCCTTTTTTTAATATGAATACCTCACAAAAGTCTCAGCTGCTCCCGTCTGGAGCCAGTGAGACTATGGCATCCCCAATGTATGTTGTGAGGCTGAAGGTAGTGGGGGAGAAGGTATTGGGGAAAAGGAAGGTGGGGAAGTATCTGGCTATTCAGATCTGGTCACCAAACACGGCTAAAGCCATTTCAAACAGCGTTTCAATTCTGAATGGTATTCTTATACCAGGGCGATACTGAGAGTATAGTTTACTCTGTAACGTGCCGCAAATATACTATATATATTATTTTAAATGAATTAATTGTGAAATAACACAAATTAACCAAATAAAATTTATTTGCCCACGTCGGGATTCAATCCCGCGACCATCGGATTGCGAGTCGAAAACCTTACCGCTAGACTACGCCGGCCGTTCCTGTCATTAAACAGTATTGAGGAAAAGTAAATCTAATTGTCGAGAAAGTTGATAGGAAATTACTGTAACGTCCTAAACTCTAAAACGTACTCTAAATACGTCCTAAAACTTTAACGTCCTAAACAGTTACTATTTTAAAGCATTTTAAATTAGAAACGATTTAATCCCCATGCGAACAATTGCCCCCAATTTCCCCAAAAAGACTTTGTTAGCTAAGAACGTTCCGCCACTATCTATTGTTTCTCATTAAGGTTACATTTAGAAAAGGTGGTCTGTTTTGAGTTTGGGGACATTTCATACGTTATTTATTTTGCAAAGTGAATATTTGGACTAGAAATTGGATACTATAATCTTTCAAAATATTGAATTGCGAAGGTGACTGAGGAAGAACTTCGTATCCTCAATTAAATCAAGTTTATTTCAAATTTGACGGCAGTAGACAAAGTACTCGATATACTGTTACTGTTTGTTATATAAAAAAACGAAATACAGCATTTTTCAAGGAGGTAAGATAAAAGGTTTCGACGAATTTTTCTATCACTAATGTTGTGTATTTATTTTTATTGTACGTCTAATTATGTTAGCCTAGATTGGTACCATTATATTTCTTTTTTAGAGCAAAATATTGAGCAATTATGTATTAATTTCTAAGTGGTGATGTTTAGTATGTACAAAAGAAAATTGATCAAGCACTCGTCAAAAAATTTCAAGTAAAACTATAATCACTTTATTACCTTTTAACTAACCATAATTATTTTCTAGTGTAATTACAGAACAAAATGTTGCAAATTTTCTAAAATAGGGCGTGGAGAATAGTAATCAGGCGAAAAAGATTTTCAAAAGTACCCAAAAATTGTTAAAAATTGAATAGATTGGCAATCAACAGTGAATTAGATGCTGACATTGAATGTAATAATATTTAAAGATAAAATATGAACAACCTATTACAGAAATACTTTTAAAATAAAATTTGTCTGGCAAGGACATTCACAGACACAATACAAGGACGTGCAATGAAATCAGACTACCAAAAAATGATAAAGCCAAAACGCAAAACAGTTTATTCTACAAAGGTATGAAATATTAAAATAGATTGTAATAACCGCGTTCAGCAAAATAAAATAATATACAAGATATAGTTAGTAATTTGTACCCTTAAATGTACCCACAAATAACTAAAATAATAAAAAAAAATTGCCCGATTCTCAATAATAATAAACAATGGTAACCCTACACCTTTTAATTTTAAATGCGAATATTTTGTTATGTTATTATGTAATTTTTTCAAATTAAAAAAAAATGTATATTTCATGAAGGTTTTACCAAAATCGAAGTTTGTAGAAATTTAACTGATCACAACCAGTATCTTTTAAGATAGATTGTACGTAGATACTGCCCCTGAATTTGTTAGATGCTAGCAACATTTCCATTTTTATAGTAAATGGTTTGCATAGTAAAGACCGTATTCTGAATACAGTTCAATACTTAAGAGTTTAAACAAGCGCAATCTTACGGTTCGGTTGGTGCTCGCTGTAAATCTCTGGGGAAACAATCTTGCTGCGCTGATACTTCAGGTGTAAGACCTCCTCGGATAGAACAATTAGGTACAGAGCCGCGAGGATTACTCCAAAGCTCCTGACGCTAGAACCAGAGCTTGTATCCAGTGTATCCTGTTTCTTCAGGCGCCTATTTACCTCCTTTGCCCAACCATTCAAATAACCGAACCGGTTCTAATTAATACAAATCGCAAGTAAGCTTTCGCAATAAGACGCGCGCCGGTAAATTTCTAATACGTTTAGTAAATGTTATTGTTACTGGTGCTGTGAAATGAGGTAAATGGTAATTGGGTTTATGTTTAGTTTTGAAGCTTAGTTTCTGAAGGGAACGTGGGAATACTGCTTCAATGCTAAATGTATTGTAATTAATCCGAAATTTGCAAACTACGGCTAGTCTGTCGTACTCTTATTCAGTTTTACCAAAGATGTAACACATTTTAGACAATAAGGGATAAGTGAAGAAATATAGTTTGGAGATTATTCACTACATACTGATGGTGAAAGCGGTGGTAAACACAGTTGCACTTTTATTTAGTTGAAACAATTTAACTTGTACATACATAATGATAAGAAGCTTTACAAAAAAATAAATTAAAAGCTAGATCATCATACTTCAGCCACTATTTTATTTATTATAAATGCACATAAATGTAACATACACAGCTCTACCCTTGTAAGTATAGGTAGGTAGGCACTTTTAAAACATACAAATAAATTTAATAGCCAAGCTCAAATTTTGATAAATTATTTTATACTGGCGAGTATCCGGCATGCGTTGTAATTCCACTCACCCTCCTTCGTTCTCCTCTCCCTCCCGCCTTCTCTCCCTGTCGCTAAACTATATGAAAAACACAATTTTTTCAAAAAGCCCGCTCGCCACCTATTGTATTTTTTTATACAAATTTCATAACGCCAGAATGTATATAGAAACCTTCGAGGGCGTAAGCACAACCAATCGCCAACGTTTCAAAATATCATGGAACACATCTGGAACATATTCTTCCCCTTGTCCTATTCGGGTCGGGGACCCATTGCATCACAATCTTACAAATACACAAAGATTGCCTCAATAATGAGAGCTTTACTCCTTTTTCTAACAGCATTAGAACACATATTCTCGGCACTATGACTCTCCCTCGCTGGAACACCACCACAGCCCAAAAATACTATAAATATATTGGAGTTAAATGGTTTAACCAATTACCAGCTAACTTAAGATTGGAAAAAAATTATAAAAAATTCAAAAAATCAATAAAAGCTCTTTATATATAGCTTATTACAATCACTTCATCTTTTTAAATACTATATTTCTCAACTCAACTTGTAATATCAGTTATCCTTCTACTTTCTTTATCTTCATCCTTTCTTTTTTTTATCTCCTCCTCTTCTTTGTGTTACATTACTTATTTTATATGTTTCATACATATACTATATAAAAATATATTATATTATATAGACATATTATATAATATAAATGATTTTTCTAACCTACTGTTAATTATATTACCTATTTTTAGTTTTATACTCGTATATATAAAAAAAATATGTGTTACTTTACCATTAGTAATCTTTTTGTTTTAACTACATTCGTTTTCTCCGCCTTTTTTGTCACGAGCTTTGCTCCTAAAAAAAGGTGTAAACGTAATAAACCATGTATTCTTGAAATAAAAACTTTATATAATGTATTAATCATGTAATATTTTAAAAATAAATATATTAAAAAAAAAAAAAAAATTTCATCGACAAGGCTCCTCCATAAGTCCCTGTCTTGTGCTGATTGTTCGGCCTTTGTCCTTGGTAGACCCATCTTCTCCTCACACAGTTTCTGGAGTTACCTCGTCCAACTGCTCTCCCCACTCACCACTCCCACTTCCCCTGGCCCGCGAACCCCCCCTTCCCCCTTACATACAGTCTCGTTGAATTCAGTTTTCAAACAGCTCGGGTGCCACCTATTGCAAATTTTTTATACAAATTTCATACTGCCAGAGCTCAGTATATATAGAAACCGGCCCACTGGACGTCTTCCCTCTTGAATCGCACTCAGTATCTTCCTCGGAATTCGGTCATCGGACATTCTTAGTACATGCCCAAGCCACCTCAATTGTGATTTTTCTATGAAGAGTAGCAGTTGTTCAAAATATCAAGTATGATATTAGGCTTAAGGTTAAACAAATATATTATGCTGTTAATTCTTGATGAAAATTTTTGGAATGTCATTTCCCAATTTCATTTAAATTGTATCAAACTTAGATCTCAACAATAAAAGCGCTGAATTATCAAGTGCTTATAACAGGGGTCACCAATTACTTTCATTAGGGGTCCGTTTTTTAAAATAACATGACCATCGCGGTACGAAAGGGAAAAAACCTTCCCCCCAACCCCCCGGCTTAGCAATTGAAATAATAAACTGTACTATTTTTTTAGATGTACGCAATTTATTTTCATACATCTAGTAAGAAAATATAAAAAATACAATTTACAGATACACTTACATATAAAAAAAGATAACTATACAAAAATACATTTTAAGAAAAACAGATAACTATCAAACTAAAATAAAATTGACTTAAAAATAATATTAAAAATTAAAAATATATTTTTTACATATAATGCACACATTAACAACATGTGTAGCTACAACATGAATGAACAAATAAAACGAATGGGTTCGAGAACACTATTTTATTAAATAATAAACAAATGTTATGAATAAAAAGAAGAACCGAGGGTTTTTCACAATATTAATGAGAAAAATGTCATTTTTTGCCTTGGACTATCTGTCCGAAGCTTGGACTAAAGTTTGTGCAGGCTATTTGTCATTAAATCTTGGAGATGTTCATCGGTAAATCTGCTCCGGAATTTATTTTTAATGAAGTTCATCTTGGAAAATAATGCTTCACAAATATATGTTGACCCAAACAAAGTGAGAAGTTTCAAGGGTAATTTTTTTAATTGTATTTTTTAGCACAAACAAATTTTATCCAAAACTCTTGACAAGAAACTTCCTGTTTTTGGTGTTTTAAGATGAAGCCATACTAAATAATGCAAAATCATACAAAATCGTATGTTTTAGTTTTGAAAATTTGACCGCTTAGAAGTATTATAGATGCTTCAATTAAATACTGCGTATAGAACATACTTTGGCCCTTAAAAATATCGGTCATTTTTTTTAATAAGTCTTTTAATAAGCTTAGAAAAAAATAAAGTATTAGGTCTATAAAAAACATTTTTAACTGAAAACTCTCCTACTTATAAACACTTTTTCGGATATGGTTTTATTGCATAATGTGGCAAATTCAGTTTCTTATATAATTATCGCGAAAAAAAAATGTTATTTACGCCCGAACCTCACAAAATAAAATATAATATGCATTTTCGCGTTGGTATTTTTGACATCACGACGACAATACGGCAGTCGATGAATTTGCTATATCAAAGTGAACCTTATACCGTCCACCGAAGAACGACTGGCAGCCGCCCCCCTGTCTTCCGTCATTACTCCTCCGAACGGAGCGGAGAGCGGTCGTGTTATGCTCCGCGCCGCTTATTTTCGTGAAATAAATTTAAAAATTCCGTTTTATTGCTATAAACAATGCATAAAAAAGGAATTAATGTTTTTTACAGGCCTTTACGAAATCAACATGTAAAAAAAAATCTCAAATATCTTTTCCAACCTTTCCAAAAGCTTTTTCTCAAGTATTTTTAAACTCCTCCCATAAAAGGGCGTGAATTCCGATTTCGATTTTTTCCTGTACTAGTGGATCGCCTTAAAACTGTATTTTCTTGGAAATCGATCATTTCCATCTGGAGAGCAGCGTTATTACTCCCGAAAATATTTGCAACTTCATTGCTCCATTCATCACCAGGATGCAGAGAGTAAATGTTACTGAGGATGAATTTTCTTAAAATCTGTGAATCTGTTTTCAAATTTCGATCCTTAATGAAAAATTATTTTGAATTGTTAACACAAAGTTCGCACAAAATAGGTCGGCGGTCCGGATTCGGACCGCGGTCCGCCATTTGGTGATTTCTGTATTCTGTATTATAGTAGTGCACAAAGTTAAAGTCGTCCCCAGAGGACTTTTAACTCTTGATCCCACAAATGACTTAAATCACCTAGATATTACAATATTGTCCAGGTTGGAAATCACTAAAGGTAAAATATCTTAGTACACGGTGTCCGGAAATTAATGGTACAAACGCGAAAAGGGTGTATCTGTATCATATTTGGAGTCGATTTTGTTGTATATATTTTTTTGATTTGAGCTTTAGTTTTCGAGTAAATCGTGTCCGAAGTTGGAATGTTTTAGGGGAAATTTGAAAAATAAAACCACTGCTTCGCTATGGGGTTATTATCAGCTGTTTATAGTATTTTTAAAAGCGTCGAAACCTAGACCCCGCGGCTTTAAAAATTTTGTTTAATTTTTTCCTTTTCAATGTAGTTACCGTCGCCCGGGAACTATTTATTGGCTAACCAACACCCCTACCATAGGTCACCCCGAGTGGTTCGCTACGTTTGGTGACTTAGCAGGGGTACTCGGGCTAATGGGGTGTGGTCTGTCTAGGTCGTGGCGGCTGTTGCGTTTGCCCACCTACTGCGCGGCGGGCCGGATTGGGAGAGATCGGTTGAGGGAGATCTAACATATACCTCTTCAACTGGACTCTTTCGACCCATCACCTTATATCGCAGTGGGAGGAATGGATTTATACGTCCGTCACTCTTAGATACTTTGACCCCCAGATTCCTACCCACCCCTCATTCATTTTCCATCCTAGAACTTATTTTCCCCAAAAATACCCTCAACATAGCATGCCGAAAGATGACACAGGGCCTCCTGTGTGGAGCTAATGTAAAAAAATGTCAAAAGGGAGCTAAAAGTAAAAAAAAAAATGTGCCTGCAGTTTTAAAACATAAGTTTTTTTGTATTTTCTATGTGATATAGATTCACAGATTTCCCGCTTATGTAACTAGTTTCCAGACACCGTGTATATACAATTACTTCCACAAACTCCAAAACAGGTGTCTTATTTTCAGTAAGTGAAATAATCGGAAAAGCGCGGTAGTTGAAATAAAGAATTTCGAATATCCGGTTTTAAAAATCGACAAATCTTTGTATAATGCTATTTATATTCAATTACTAAAAAGCATATAAAGACAGACAAAGAAAAGGCGGCCAATAATAAGAGAATGACAATAAAAATAATAAAACACCGCCATTACCGCCGCTGCGGCTAGATGTGAAATAAGTTAGTGCACGGAGCAAAGGCAATCATGCAAATTGGACTGAAGTGGAAAGAAAGTTGTATTAAACGCCCGGGATAATGCTCCTTAATGACCGCAGCGTTAGCCGACCAAATCCCGTACATCTCTATTGCTCCGCGGTTATTTCATTAATGGGGAGATTTCTTTACAAAGAAATGAGAGAAAAATAGATTTCTTCGCGGAAAATAGATTTGAGTTTTCTTCGGAACAGGGCGGCTTTTGTGCGGGATTTTCAACTGGAAAAATAATAAAATATTATTTTGAATTGACGATTTTACTTGATAAGTCAATGAATTTTATCAATCTGAATCCACTATTTACTATTACTCACGTGTGAGGATCAGTTTGATGTTTTTATGGATTTTAAAAAGCTTTCGGAATTTATGGAAAACTTAATGAACAAAAATAAATTTGACGTTTGAAGGTTGGTAGTTAAAATTTAAAAAAAATGTGAATAGATACTTCGAAGCTCCATAGCTCTTGATGAAAATGGCATAGAAAAGGCTTTGTATATTTCAGGACACTATAACTCACATCTTAAGAGCTTTTATTTCTTCCGTTTTTTGTATTTATAGTTAAGGGGCCGCAACTCGAATTTTTACCGATTTCTTACATATCTCCCTTAAACATTTGAAGTTTTTAAGCTCTTAAAAAAATATATGTTATTTTTGAAGATAATGTCTAGATGCTGCCCAAGCCGAATCGCAAATTATATGAAATTCCTTCGAGAGAAAAAAATCGCAAAGTATGCTTCAAAAATTATTAAAAAGAAGTCTGTTTCTATTATCTTCTAAATTATATTTGCGAAAAAAATTCACAATGTTTCTTTAAATGATACTTAAGATGCTCTTCAAGAGATTTTTGCTCTATTTTAAACGAGTCGTGTTTTATTAAACATTTTCGCAATTTTCGCACGATTTTGGCGCTGTAAGTCACCAAACGTAGCGAACCACTTGGGGTGACCTATGGCAGAGGTGTTGGTTATCCGATCAATGGTTCGCGGGGCGGTGGTACCAAAAATTGCGTCTCCAAAATTGTAATTGCTTCTTCCTAGTTTAAAATTTTTGTACAGTTTTTCGATTTTTTTAAATCTTTGTACTGACCAGATATTCCAGGAAGAGAACTTTCATAAAGTCAATTCTCTCCGTTAGAGAGTTTGTGCTGCTTGAGACATCACAAATACATAATATTTTCTGCTTTATACGAGGCAAAAATCCGTCGGAGCCATGTTTATTGGCGTATTTTCACTCAGTAAGCAGGAGGCATCTCCAAGTGATTAAGAATTCACATCTTGCAGAAATTTTTTGATTTCAAATTCAAAATAGCTTTCCCGCCCCGGCTTTGTTTTAAAAACAAGTACCTCCCGTTGCCATGGAGACGGCGCCCTTTAGCGAATACAAATTGAGTTGCAAAACTGTTTAATCCTCAAATTAGTCACAGGGGCGGGTGGGAGAGGGGGGTTAAGGGGGGTGCCGTCAGCAACCCGGCTAATGTAAAACGTGTTATGTGTTACAAATAATGTAGCATCCTCTACACATACCGTGTTATAGTACCCAACCCCCACCTTCCCCCTCTCGCCACGTCGCTGCAGCGCATCTGACAGGGAATATCATTAATGCCATTAATGGGAAACTTTATCAAGCATGAGCATCGTTAAATATTCCTGAGCGCTTTGGTTATCAACCCGGCTACATCTCCAGGTGAAAGCTACCAGGCGTGATTCTAACTTTCAGACAAATGAATGTTTTCAGGAAATATCTAACTACTGCGAGCTTTTAAATAACTGCCATTAACTTAAACAAAAATCTGTAACGAGCCAGAAAGCGCTCAAGGTATATGACGTTTTACCAGATTTCCTGATAATTTGACGGCCTCCGTGATCAAGCTAAGTAAGAGATCGCTGCTATTTATATTTGACTAATAATATGAAATAATTATATGTGCAGGTAGTATAATATTCGGGGCACGTTCTAGAGCATAGGTCCTCAACGTGGGCGATAACGCCCCCTTGGTGGCGTTTCAGGGGGGGCGTAAAAGACCAAGGGAAAATTGTAAGGCGTTTCAGACTTGTAGGGGGCGGTAGGAGACCCAGAGAAACCCATTATATCTTGTCTCATCCCATTTGTGTACTTGAGTCAAATTCGATCATCTGGGCCCCACACGAATTAACATACACTTTACGCATTGAAAGAGTCCATAAGAAATTTTTAAGGTTTTTATTCTCGCGGCTCTATGGACGTTACCCTTGGCTTTACCCATCGATTTATATATTAGGCATGACCAATTACCACTCCCTAGAGACACGTAGAGGTATTGCTTTGCTTAAATATTTTTTTCAACTAATTAACGGTCACTTATCTAATAATGAGATACTGGCCCAATTAAATTTTTTTGTACCAGAGTCTCACTCTCGAGGACGTCATCACAACCTCCTATATGGTAGAGCAAGCCGCACTAATTTATTTATGAACTCACCTGTGGGGAGAGCTACGTGCTTTTTGAATGAAGTGGATAAAAAAATAGATTTATTTTTTGTGTCCTATAGCGCATTTGTAAGATTTTTGGCATTGCATATATACTGCATAAATGGTACAATTATAACGTCTTAGGCTATATTGCCTGTAATTTGTTATAAATATATGTACAAATTATATAAATAAATAAATAAATAAATAAATTTTCCTATCCCATTACGCCCCCTCCGTTTGTAGCAAATATAACCCCATCACTGTATCCCATTACGCCCTCCTTCGTCGTGGTATCCCGTCTCGCCCCCTCCGTTATGGAAAATGTAACCCTATCGTGGTATCCCATTATGACCCCTTCGTTAGGGGGGCGCTAGAAATAAAAATATTCTCAATGTGAGCGGTGGGCAAAAAAAGGTGGAGAATCTATGTTCTAGAGTGATTCGTATACTCTCAGTATTGCCATGGTGAAACATCAACATTCAGGATCAAATCGTCGCTTGAACTGGCTTTAGCCGTGTTTTATAAACAAAACTGAACAGCCAGGTACTTCTCAACCTTTCCTTCTACATCCCCACCTCCTTGTCTTCCCTGCTCTATTTAGCCTCACAACATGCAGTTAGCATAACATACATTTAGCCTCATACAATGGGGATGCGATGGACAGTTGGGACCAAAGATTTGAATATCTTTGGTTGGGACACTTGACATTGAATGTTATTCTTATGTAAAATGTAGATAATTTATTTTATTTATTGGCTCGCCAACAGAATACATCACATTATTGTTTCATAGTACAAACAAAGTATTGAATTCCGTAAGTCTAAACTTAAATTTATAATTATTATGTTCATTAAATATGGTTATAGCGATTATTCCAATTATAGGCAAGCACACCATTCATCTCAACATTCTTAGTGTGACTATAAATTATAATACGTAATAATAAATTATATTAACTTAAATTAATAAAGGTACATAAAACAAGGAGGATCAAAATCTCTATTAGTAAATACAAACATACACATTAATATATACGTATACGTACACATGTACATATACGAGAATATTTGCACATATATAAGCATACATGTACATATACACACGCACACACATATACATATATATATACACAAATTATAGATCCAATGCATAAGTGGGTGAATGATTCAACAATTACAAAGTTTCACTAAGTGAGGAGATCGTCAGGAATATATTCAGGAATAAATTCCTTCTGAAGGTAGTGATTGAATGGACTCTTTGAAAAAGTATTAAGGATTCATGCAAGTGGTGTGATAAACATATTCATTCTACTTACATCAGGTTAATTTACGGTTGTTTTTTTATGTAGATATATTATTTCCATTGGATTACACACATAATGTATTTATTTCAAACATGATTTCCGTCACGTAGTTTAATGTTCACTCTTGCATAATTGATCTAGACACAAGTGGTCCAAGCACGCACTTGATTGGTTTACGTAACAAATAACTGACCAATTTTCATAATTACCTCTCCTACGATATGAGCACGTTTTTTAAAAACATTTTCAGTGAAAAAACCTGCTGGAAAAATATATATTTCGAGTTTACTTGCGAAGAAAACTGGTTCAAGGCAAAATTGTCATTTTTTTATGATCTCAAACTGGTAGAAGCAAAAATTACGAATTTTTAATGTTAAAACACATTTTTTAAATATTAATTTCTTTTTAATGTGAATACCGCGTAATAGTCCATACTGCTCCCGTTTGGAACCAGTGAGACTATTGCATCCCCATTTGGGGTTTGTTGTGAGGCAGAAGGCAGTGTGGAGGGTAGGGAGATGGGGAAAGGAAGGTGGGGAAGTACCTGGCAATTTAGATCTGGTCACCAAACAAGGCTAAAGCTATTTCATATTACGTTTCAATTCTGAATGTTGGTCTTATATCGCTCCGCAGACTGTACACCACAACTGCACATAAGAATACCAGTCATAAGTTTCGGCGTAATCGTATACTACGTCATTCGTCATTCTAACCTCCAATTATCATTGAGGTCACCTTAGTTTTAGCCATTCTCTTTATAATATAATGGGGTAACGTCATCTGTGAGCGAGAAAGTATTGGAGTTTGTGAGGTTTCGTCTCGTTACACACTTTTGTTGTTTATAGATACAAACGACATGTTTCATGAGCAATGCTCACCTTATCAGAGTTTTCTAAAAACTAAAATATATATATAGACTTTTATCTTTTTATTATTTTTTGAGAATTTGGGAGTAGTACCATTATAAAATAGGTACAGAAATTTTATTATTTGAAATAAGAAATAAATAAACATGTATAGCATGATAACAAGTCTAAATAATGAAACTTGAATAACATAAGAGTAACTAAAATTAGATATACAATAAAGATAAATCAAGTTAGACATAGATGTATTAGAAATAAAAATAATATTATTACATTTACTTAATAGGTAGTAAGTACATAGAGTTAGTTCAAACATTGATATTTGGAATAACTTAAGATAGAGTGGAAGAAGAAAGATTAGGGAGGGGGGGGGGGGGGGAGGGTAAAAAGGGAACATTTTTTTTACATTTAATTATTTATTTATTTATTTATTTAAACGCCATACATTTGGCTTTTACATTCAAGTGATACATGATACAATGGTTCACAGGAGGATATCAGTATGTTAAAAATAACAGAAATAAAATAGTTAAGCAATATTTAAATAATATGCGAGGTTTTTATAAGACCTAACACAAAAAAAATGTGAAGTATGTATGATAAAAGCTAGTATATACATAGGTATATGATACAAATATGTTTTACAACCAAACAAATAATGTGGGCATTAACATTATATTTGCGCAGAATAAAAATATGTAAAATGAAGGTGGCTTGTTAGCAAGTAGAATCGAGCAAAGACTAGTATAACCATAGAATGGGTATATCATACATACGCGTTTATTTGCAAATCTAGGAGTTGATTATAAATAGATTAATTTTGTAGAGAGTTTATTGTTACCTTAAAAATTAAATATGCTTAAAATGACTGGGCAGGTATAGTTAGCAAATTAGCTATATGGTTTCAGGGCTGTCAGTTGGAGATTTGATAATAGTTATGGATTAAAGATAATAAATTTTATTAAAATGGTGCAGTTATTAGCTACGACACTGATGGTTAAGTGTCTGATGGTTAAGATATCTGAATTAAGTAGTTCTGAATCTCTAGTAAAATATGATAAAGAAGCCTTGCAGATAAATATTACTATGCCTATCATTGATTATTATGATTGAGGTATGTTATTATAGCCTTCTTATAACTATATTCTTCGCAGTTGAACATATCTACTACTTCTGAGAAAGCATTGCCAACTGCATGCAATCTAGGTGTAAGCGAATATCTAAATGACTCAGTCCTGATATTGTTGTTGCAATTAAAAAGAATTTTGGATCGAGTAGTTCTTATAGGTATATGGAAGGAAATTAGACTTAATAAATCAGGGCTGTCTATAATACCATTAACAACTTTAAAAATAAAAGTCAACTCGGAAACAAGTCTTCTATCAGAGAGTTTTATTAAGTTTAATTTTTTCATCAAGTGATTGTAATTTATTGATTCAATTGGTAGACCGAGTTCATAGTTAATGAATCTTAGGAATTTATGCTGAATTTTTTCAATTTTAGTAAAAGATAATAGGACTCAAATGGTAATTTTAAGGATTTTTTTATTTAAGTTTTATTTTAATTTAATTTTTTTATCAATTCTCGTAGGTTTTGAAGCCTAAATGTTCAGCATCTTCCAGTGTATCTTCTTCTATATACGAACCATTAATGATCCCCTGAATTATTAACTTTCATAATAGACCAAGTTGTTCGAGGTATTTGTTGGTATTGGTGGATGTATAATAATTATTTCTAAATATTCTGAACTTATGAGATATGTCGTATATGGTGTATGTTAGGTACGTACCGCTTCAGGGTAGCATAATTTCACGATCGTAAACTATCTACAATATGTAAGTTGGGCAAGTCAACCTGCATTGGAAGCGCAAGTTCTATGAAGTTAACCGTTCTGCCGCTTCCTCGTCGGCAATAATAATCTAGTTTCTGCGCCATTAATCCCAAACTAGCGCCATCTTAGGGAGGTCGGGGGAGAAGTTAGGGGTTAAGGGGTGGGAGGAAGATGGATGAAAGGACGAATCGGAGATCTTACGAAATGGGCCATTGATTGAGATCATTTTCTAGCTAAACAAAGATGATATTAGGAACACTGACATACACTTGAGTATTAATTCAATTTGGGAGGCGGGAACTATGCCATAGGTCTTACCGAGTGGTTCGCTACGTTTGGTGATTTAGCAGGGGTGCCTGGATTTTTGGGGTGAGGTAGGTCTAGGACTTGGTGGAGGATGACCAGGACACTCTGAACCCCAGATTGCTATCCTCCCCTTAAACCCCTTTCATTTCCAGAACTCTTATATCCTTCCTTTCCTTAAAAAAACGATGGCATAGGCCCTGAGGGAAATTATTTTAATCTGGGCCTCCTGTGTGGAGCTCATGTGAAAAAAAACGAGTATGCTTTAGACCACACGACTGAAGTAAAACTTCACTAAATTATAAAATAACATGTTACATTGGGGTGACATATGACCATGGAGTGACCTATGACCCTGGGGTACCTACGACCATGGGGTGACCTACGACCTTGGGGTGACCTACGACTTTGGGGTGACCTACGATCTTGGGGTGACCTATTACCCTGGGGTGATTGACGACCTTGGGGTGACCTACGACCTTGGGTTAGTATGTACGCCTTACCTTAGTTGTGCAATATGTACGCCTCGCCCGATCACCGTTCGCATCGATCAACGTTCTTTTTTTTATTAATAATTTTTTGGTACATACATTGGTATAATTTTACAATACTTAAAGGCATTTTTTATATAAACATTTAAAAATTAAAGAATATAAACATTTAAAAATTAAAGAATAAAATAATAAGCAGATTAACCAAAAAAATCCGACATAGGCATCGCCTGTTCGTGGGTATACTTGTGTGTTTTTAAACGGTTTAAATTTGACTCATATACATACACTATCTTTGTAGATATTAAAAAGCATAAAATTAAATAAACAAAAAATAAAATAAAATTATTGTTTACTGAATTACAATTCAAACAAGATGTTAATAAAGATTAAAATTTGTTAAGATACATCAGGTCAGATGTTATAGCAAGTAAATGTTTGTATCAATGGTATTCATCTAAGACTTTATTACATTTTTATATTTGCTGAAGGAGGATATATTTTTACATTCGCATCACAATTTTCGTTACGCATTCACCAGCTTACCCCCCAAGTCGAGCGTGTGTAAAGAAGTTTTACTTAAAAAAAATTAAACCAAACAAGCTGAAATTTGGGATTTGTTAGGACATCTCAATGGATATGACAGTGATCTCTCAAAATATCATTTCTACTCTAATCACATTTTGACTCAAGACGAGTAATAATAATTCTCTTTATTAATTGCCCCGTGAAATCCGATATATTCTTGAAAGCTCTGACCGAGAGAGAGGCTGCAATGTTTATTCACTTATTAATTTGCATGTTTTCAAGATGTTGCTATTTCCCTATATCCAGAGCACATGAATATAAGGAGTAAACTTAATTTACATTGTTCACTAAGCCGAGGAGACTCCCGGCAGTCCCCGTGCCCTATTCGAGTATGTACAAGAAATAATAATAATCCCTCGCTAGAACATGCTCGCCTGGTAGATGGTTCCGCAGTTTCCAGCTTCCGCACAATGATTACGAATCAAATTGGATCTTGATAGCAGCGTGACGCGATTACGGTCAATGTTTGCTTAACTTAGTGAAAAAAATAATTGAAATTATACGCTCCGCGCTATGCGAACTTGGTTTGGCGGAGTAGCGGGGTACCAAGCGGTCATAAAAGTTAGGAGTACAGTCAGCCGGAGAATTAGTTCTTGCGGGAATAGGGCTACGGGGATTTAATTATATTTTGCAGATACACTAGAATGTAATGGGAAGGGAAGAATGACTTAATGTGTATTGAATCTCACTACTTTCTTGCTAGTTGTTTCGGTCATTAATACCAACATTAATTGTATGAAAATCTATTAATTCAGATAAAAATGTAGTGAGCGTAATTCTGCACCACCTGAATTCGAGCTTTTGTTGTTCTGCGATGTGGAGATTGCCCTGAAGTTAGTTAATTATCTTCCAATAGGAAAGAGAATCGAAAGCAAAATAATAAATTCTTTAGTACATATTTTGGGAATGTGGAGAGGCTTTTAACGGTAGCTAGATTAAATATTACAAATAAAAAGAATTTATATTGTATTTAATTGGTCAATAAATGTGGGCAAATCGATGAACCCTGCGGAGTGGTTTAACTCGCAGCTACCCGGCGCACAGAAATCACTAATGGTGGGCTATTAAAGTGAAAATTCCTCATCATTGGTAGTAGCGGCTCGGGGTCTTTACGGCGCTCTCGAGGCGAGGTACCGGGGTACTTGCCTACCCTGTGCTTGGGTACTCGGGTACTCGCCTGTCTCGTTATGGCAGCCTCATAAATCTCCATTCCGTCCTTTTCCTTCAATTCTTCGTCGCTGTAGGGCTGGCCGTTGTGATTTTACATTTTCTTGTTCTGGAAAATCAGTGAAAAAACTCGTTTTCACTGATTTTATATTATATTGACTTTTAATTTGTTGATTTTCCTAGAGAATTCACAATATTTTCGATTACTGAATGCTCGATTATTATTAGTGATTTTTCAACTTCCTGTTTTTGATAAAGAGCGTAGACATGCAAATGAATGGACTTGCCTTAACATGAAATCTGGATATCATTTCGACGAGCTGGAGGCAAACCCCGTGACCGTATTTTTGGCACCAGGAGGGTTCAAGAATGCTTTGAATAAACTACGACTTCAGTCGTACATTGACTACCGAAGAGCGCGCATTGAAATAACCACTCTGTACACAGAAAAAATAAAGTTCGCTAAAGTAAGGCAAAGGTTTGCAAAGATCTGGAAGTAAGTTTTTAAACTAACCGCCTGGCGCGACGCTAAAATCGAGGGAGGTGGGTTTGTGAAAGTGTCTAACTAAATAGTGTAACAAAATATTAAATTTTGGAAACAATTCCGAACTTTTGTTAACCCGACTTAGGATTTGCAGTGTTTTATAGGCAGGAATTGTAAAATGGACTAGTAATTCGTAAGCAGACGGAATGGTGATATTTCCTGTATACTGTCAGACAAGTTGATATAAAGTTATTGTATTAACTTGGGTTGTTCCCCTTTCCCTGATTGGCTAGTCTATAAATTTGAACATTCGTGAAAAAGAGTTATTTTTATATTTCTTTTTTTAGGAAACGTTATGCAATGAAGAGATTATTCATTTTCTCGTTTTAATAAATAATTCGTGATTGCGTGATTTTTATATACAGGGTGTCCGGGGGTAAAGTGAATTAACTTCGAGAGGTGATTCTACATTATGGTAGGAGTAAAAAAGATTAATAACTTTTTCTGAAATTCCAACTTTTTTTTCCCATACAAAAAGACATACCTACTAAATAGAGTAGTGTAAGATAAAAACGACCCGATAAAGTTACTGTTAACTTGCCGGACGCGATTGTTGCAACGTTGCTTGGTAATAATAATGATGCCCTCACATGCCGGTGTAATTTTCTTTTTACCACAAAACTACCCCGAAAAGTTGGAAATTTGAAAAAAGTTATTTATCTTTTTTACTTATACCATCATGTAGAATCACCTCCCGAAGTTAATTCACTTTACCCACAGACATCCCGTATGTACCTATATCTTCTTGTTTTACTAGTCTTTTCTAAAATAGTGTTTTTAAATCTGTAAATCTTTTTATTAACAAATGATTTATAATAAAAGTTTTAATATTAGTGAATGTTCCGTGATTTTTCGTTTTCGTGCTTCGACAAACCTTACTAATTTACTAATATTATAAATGCGAAAGTTTGTATGTATGTTCCTTACTCTTTCACGCAATAAATATCGAATGGATTTTAAAAATTCTTTCACTAATCGAAAGCTACATTATTTGCGAGTAACAACGGTTTTATATATTGGTAAGCTCTGGCGTTATGAATGAGCTGTGGCGTTATGAAATTATGTACCATACGTTTTCTGTCCCTAACAAAATCGAGTTATTGCAAACGTCAAACAAATTGTTACCTTGGAAACAATGTTTTTTTTTTAAATTTTAGGCTTAAAAAGAGTGCTTTGTTGTGATTAAAAAGAGTATTTTTTGGCGTCGTAGTTAATATCTACATATCTCTAAAAATGTTTATTCTCCGAACAAAAAGCATAACGTTGCTATTGTGATAAACCCCCCCCCCTACGACGAAGTAGTAGTAAAACCTTCACTTGGTTTCCAACCGCTACTACATTGCTACAGCTACCCCGCTCGGCCTTTAAAAAGCTCGTAGCTCGCCCGTTCTCGCGTCTCTCCCCTGCATTTCTTTTGAAGCGCCTTCTCAACCCCATCACGTAATACTTTTATGCAAACGTGACGAGATGCTCTTAATTAATCAATTGTAATTAACCCCACAACGTTGTGTACTTTTTTGTTTGAGTGGTTTGGTATAGTTAATCCAATTTAATTAATAATTTATTTGTGGTAAACCCTTGTTCTTTTAGATATGGCGTGTTACAATTTGCAAGGCTTCGAATAACAATGACTGAGTCTGACTAGCTTGAGAATTAACTAATTATCTATCTATATTCGTTCAGCTTCCTCCCCTAGCACCTGTTATACACCTACGCTCATCGACGACTATTTTTATTGAAGTAATCTGCATTTTCCCTCCTAGCATCTAATATATAAATTTACATTCAAACGGCGAATTGAGAAGATCCTACCTTTCGATGCGATGTCACGTACTCTCTGCAGCTCTATAAAATGCTATCATGAAAATAATTTGACATTTATGTATATTCTAACAAAAGATTTACACTCAAAGCAGTACGGCGTGCAATAATTCTACACTCACAGTTCTAGATGCAGTTTGTTAGTTAGCTAGCTTGTTTTATCTTGTTAATTTGATTCTACGGGTAGGTATTTTGGATTAACATGAGACAGAACATGTGCTGTTTAAATAATTGGACTCCTCCATAGCCCAACTGATAAGGTGATGGTCATAGACCGCCGAATCAGCTTCCAATTCCAACGCCTCCGGAGAATGTTAAGGTCGCAAGCGACGAATGAAAATCGACATGTTTTGCCTTCTGTCGGGAAAGGGTTTGATGTGTGTTTCTGGATCATAGAGCGATAATGGGAATAATATCGACCACTACGCCGCCAAATTATAAATGTGTTGATGATGATGATGAAAGGTCATCTCATACCGTTTGATATGAGGGTCTGGTTCATAGAGTGGTAATGGGAATAATATCGACCACTACGCCGCCAAATTATAAATGTGTTGATGATGATGATGAAAGGTCATCTCATACCGTTTGATATGAGGGTCTGGTTCATAGAGTGGTAATGGGAATAATATCGACCACTACGCCGCCAAATTATAAATGTGTTGATGATGATGACGAAAGGTCATCTCATACCGTTTGATATGAGGGTCTGCTCCGATTAATGGCGTGATAGCCGATGTCAGGAACTGTTCAGGAAATGCGTGGGTGGCACGAGGTTTTAGATCGTGACATCCTACTCTGGATTGATGGTGATGATGATGATTTTGAAGTTCTTCAGCATGCCGATGACTTGAGTTCCATTTACTCCTAAAGTACCGGCATAAACATTAAACCGAAGTTGATTAGACAATCGGCAATGTCAGGAGATCGGTGGGGCCGCTCTCTCCTCTGATCTGGCGATGTATGAATTTAATTAAGGAAGATTTTGATGTCACCGATCCTCGCCTTGGCAGTCACTCATGTCCTCAATAGTCCCGTTCTCCGTCCAGCACGCCGCCTCGAACCAGTAGAAATAATGATTACGTTTTTCCTAGGCACGCTACAGAAACATGCGCCAGCCTACAATCGCGGTGGTCATCTGTATTTGATTTGAATGAAAAATACGTCCCCTCGCATAACATACACAGGCGTAACGTGGGACCTTCCCCGAAATGTCACGGGCATATGCTCTACGATAGGCGTACCCCAACCTCAAACTCAAATATCAGCTCAAAGAAAGAAATGTCAAGCTCGGCTTCCAGGGTGCTGGGTCCAAGAATGAAAGGCACCAGGTCGTGAATCTGGCTTCCCTCCCTTCTATTTCCCCCGCTGCACTTTCGTCCAGAGTACTTTCCCACCCTGATGCTGGATGATCCCTATTCCTAGTGTGAGGGAGTTAAGAAAACTTTTGCTACTTATGTAGGTGGATATAACGCATTTCGCTTAAAATATGAATACCTACCGACGGTTTCATTCAACCGACAATGTGAAAGTTTTTGATAAATCGAATATCGAATGAAATATACCTACCTGAGCGTAAACCAAAAAGTAGTTAAGAAAACTTTTGCTACTTATGTAGGTGGATATAACGCATTACGCTTAAAATATGAATACCTACTGACGGCTTCATTCAACCGACAATGTGAAAGTTTTTGGCTAAATCGAATATCGAAGGAAATATACCTACCTAAGCGTAAACCAAAAGTAGTTAAGAAAACTTATCCGGATTCCAACAAAGAACCGCCGATCGGTTGCCAAACGATTCCATATGTCATGTTCCCTTCGTTCCGACGACAAGGCAGACCCCACACGAGCGTAACCTAAAAGGTAGTGAAGCCCACGCAAATTTCGTCACTTCGTTTCCCCCATGACGAAGGTAGTCCGGCCAGATCGTAATCTTCGTCCTGCATCAAACTGGCCTCCCGCGACGACAACTTTTATCCGCTGGTACCTCGGAGCGGCATTAGAGGGAGGGCGAAATGGGTGCACGTCCTTTGTTCTCCTGAAGTCCCCCAATGCCTTAGTGACGTACGTACGTCGACATCATGGAATGGCTCCGGCCACGCTTCCAATCCAGTCTAGAGCGGGTACGAGATCCACGTTACCGAGATGTGATCACAAGGGATTCCAATTTGCTCGGACCAGACACGACCATCGCTTACTTCGCCTCCACATTAGAAAAATAGTGTAAGCCCACCTGCATTTCGATCACATCGCCCCCGATAAAGTCGCGTGAGATACTTCCTCATGGTGAAATAGGAAAGCCGGACCCGTTAATTCATTCGACAACCGCCGTCCATTCTCGAGTCGTAACCCGCTCAATTAAGTTTGAAGAAAAAGAGTTTGTTAATTAAGTAGGTGGATATAGCGCATCACGCTAAAATGTGAATACCTACCGACGGCTGCATTCAACCGACAATATGAAAGTTTTTTGCTAAGTCGAAAGAAATATACCTAAACGTGAACCAAAGGTGATTATATGATTAGATATCGAACCAAGTTTATGCAAAGTCCTATGTAATAGACTTGTTGTGATACCTAAAATTTGGAATAAGGTGTGGGAAATTTTTGGAATGGGAATTCAATTATGTCAGATTTTGTTAGTAATCAAAAATGCCCATGCTACGCACCCTTCATAAACCGTTATATTACCCAATGCCTTTTCAAAATCCCTTTCCTAAATATAGTCCCCTAGCTACGTTTAAAAATATTATTACGAAACTCGTAAATAATAATTAACACCTCCAAGGCGCTTTACAAATTAATTTATACCTACATTCTATACCTATGTATTTTGGTACCCGTTATGTATTGGAGAATACCCAGTAACCTAGTTTTCTAGGTCACCAACAAAGCACTTTAAAGGGTTTTATTATTGTTTTGTGGTTTCAAAATCCCGTCTTTTAAATGAAGTCTCTCGTCTAAGATTTATTGCCCGAAAGCGCACTTTGTGCTTCAAATGCTAGTTAGTTCATTGAACTCCAAATTATTATTTTACAACGTTATTGTCTCAAGAATAACTTCACCCAACAAAGGTACCTGCTAGCCGGTCAACCCGGAAACGCGCAAAGCCCCTCGCTCCCCATCGCTCGACAAAAAAAGGGTCCTAGATTCCTAAGGCTTGTAGTATACAAACCCTAAATGACTCTTTCCTGCAAGGCCCGTACTAAATATGTTAATAATTTTATACAAACTTACCAAATTCGCCTTGTTGCACAAAATAATTTCACAAATCAATTCACTACAATAATATTTAGTTCAAACAAGCACTTATAAACCACAACCCGTCATGCAGTTATTTATTCCAAGATGCAGCCGTCAAACACAATTCTCGCGTAGATTTCTTTTTTAAATTTCACCCTGACCCTGATAGATGCCCCGAAAGTACGTCCCGACCGCCTCAATTTACAAATTATATTATTTAACTTCACCGATATGAACTCGCAAGCCTCAATCTCTGACTTCCCTATTCGCGTGGACTCTTTTTGTTTAATAAAACGGAATTTCCTTTGTTTAATTAAAATGAAATATCCCCGATTTAGGCGCACCAAACTGGTCTCCTCGCGACTATCGAACCTCGATCCCTTAATTTAAACCTTGCTTCCCAACGACCAAATCTTGACTCCCCTCAATCGCGTGAACTATTTTCCTTTAATTTTATGAATTATTCCCGATTTACGCGCACCAAATTATTACTCTGCCGTTTATCAAAACTCGATGATTTTTTCCCGTCTGCGCGGCCCTAGGTTCCTTCCCTGACTGTCCTCTAACACTCCTCTACCCCGACTGTCCTTCCAACCCCCTCCCCCTGACTCCCCCCCATCTACTTGTGTGGTTTCAATAATTTATTAGTCACTTTTTTTCAAATCTTAAGTGATAAGCACATCTCCCAATATGCATATATCAACTTTAATAGTTAAAGTGTGACATTTTGACTATTATTTCAGAGAATTTTGTGAAGGAACCATGTTCGTTATTTTTTTGTGGTGTAAACTAATTTCGTCTGAGCCGGAGTCATAAACTATCCCAATAACGCTTAAAAGAAGAGCTCAGTGGCGTACTTCAATCTAATACTCTTTCTCAATACTTGCGTTGACTCTATTGGTTATATAATAACATTATATATTCATTGTCCGAACACGCTTTTGTCCTTTCTACGTGCGTCACTATTTAACGAATTCTGCAATCCTATTTCGACAAATATGTCAAATATTTCAACCCGTAATCGGCGCGTCGCGCTAGTATATTTAAATGCACCAACGAGCAATCCTTATTGACTAATTTTCAATTTTCCTACTGCCATAGAAAATTCACCAGATAATTGTTTCGTAAATCCAATCTGCCCGCGTTAAGATCAACCACCCCACGGGCAAATATCCATCGGCCGCCCCTGACTTGATAATGAACCTGAAATATCCATTAGAATTCCTCCTCCAACCAAAGTATTTTGGCACACGTGTTTTTCCTAGTAATGACCCGGTTTCATAAATCACCCTTAAGAGTTGGAACAGAGAATTGTATGCCATTCCATGTTACAAAATTAAATATATTTCTAAATCGATCTCTCAATTTTAAAAGAATTATTTCGTAGGCCCAAAGGCGAGATCATCACAGTCTCCCCTTTATGGAAAAAAATAGTGGAGGTAGATAGAAATCCAAACTACAATCACCTATTTTGTTCCAGAACTTCAGCAGTAGTCAGCCCGTTTGAACTCGCCTTAAATCTTTGTGCCCTTTTTTTCCAAAATTGTAATGATGAATATTTCCTAAACCGGTCCTGTCCTGTACGTCATCGCATCCCTTCCCTATTCCGTTTTTTCGTCGGCCTTGCCCAATGTTTGTCTAATGTTGACACTACGGTCAATGTACCTTGCGTTATGCCTACATATTTCCAGGAATTTGTGCCGGTTATGACCTACAACGGTACCTAGTCATGGTACCCTAACTGTCTCCTATTGTAGTCCCCACATAAGCCGACAATATATTATGTGAGTATTTAGGTGTCTATTATTGTCTCCAAACCAATTAATCCAAATTTTAATTTCTGCCTAACTTTATCACCTATTTACACTGATTTTAAATACCCACCGCTTCACAATAAACTCTGTTTGCGTAATTTGTAAACCCTTCCACAATCTACTACTAAACATTGTGAATGCTTCCAATGCTCCACATCTCACTGTGTCTAAACTCATAATGTATTTTTCTCTATAAAATAACCCGAAGTGTTTTTCCCCAATTCGGCCCTGTCATTGTTAACGGTAACACGACTATCACTCGTAAGCTTGCTCTGTCTATGTTCCCCATTTTCAGAACACTGTTGAAACTGTATTTGCTTAGCCGCTGCTATCTGGTTTTAAGAGGCGATCAGGTGACGTTTCACCCATACAACTTCCCTTACAAAATGGCAAGCATATTCTAGCATAGATCGCTTAAGTCGGTACTTCTCCCCTTAAAAGCTCCTTTCGGTTTCACATAATGGCCGTCTCGAAGGTCCGTCTGCATTTTTTTTCTCCAAAATATCCCTACCGTAATTATACGAAGTCTGACCGACCTTTCTTGTTGTTTGTTTGTTTTTTTTTTTTTTTTTTCGCTTACGGAACTTTGCCCAAAATGGACCTGACCGTTGTTCTAAATTTAACAATTTGGTACTGGGGACCAATATCATCATAAAAGTATTTAACTGCTAAAAAATGCCAATTGTCTACAGTAGGTACCTAGTCATTTTATTTCTCCAGATTCATACGTTTGAGTACGTAATTATTATTGTAGTCCTTTAAATCTAGTGCATTATTAGAATTAAACGTTTTGGATACGTTCATTCTGTAAGTCGGGTTGAATATTAGCAAACAATTTATTTTTAAAATTTAATTTGCCATCAAGAACCGACTTCCTCCCCTCACATCGGAATACCTTTTATTCCCTATACTTATCGGAGGTTGCCTTACATTTTACCTACCTCTCCTATCTTTAATTTGGTTTTATTGTCTTCACGCCTAATCCGGTTCACGTCACTAATGTTTATTCTGCATGTATTTTGTTTCTCAACAGATTCTGTTTCTTTGAACTATTTAGTTAAACTAATTTCGTTTAATCCTGTACAGATTATTTTGTAATTACGTTTCAAAATAATGCTTTTATTCCGACTGTCACCCACTTCTTGTGATGACCGGCTGTAGGGAGGGTTTCAATTTACCGTTACGTTAAACGCACAAACCTATTTGACACATATCTCCGCTAGTCGGCACTCGGTTTAATGGCCTCCCTTTTTTTTTTGTTGTTCTTCACGCTGAGTGTTAAATGTTTAAATGATCTACCCTCAAAATGAAAGAGACCCTTTTTTTCTATCGTTTGTTGGTGCCCCTTTTTTTTGTTAAACTATCTCTATTCAATATAACGATTAGGGTAGATTATCTATGTTTACTCTGGTAAACAGAACTACTCAACGCTGGTCCGATTGCATAATTTTTAAACTAATCGTACGGTATCCAATTTACCAAACGTTCAAACCCAATTGAAGGTTGACTAACATCAATATTATCACCCCGGCGATTTGATATTGAATGCATCATTGAAGGACTATCTCCCCTAATAACGTAACGCCCTTTCTCACTTTATCGAAGGTGGGAAATCATTAGTTTCTCTTGATTAATTATTGTTCCAACTATTATTGGAGTACAGCGCTCCTCCCCTCAAAATATGATACCTTTAACCTGCGTCTTATCGGAAATTGGACATCATCAACCAACCTCTCCTAAATTTATCTGGTTAAGCTAATGTGTACATTATTGCACTACCTACTCTCTTGATTTATTTTGTTTCACTTTTTATAGACGTATGGCGCTACTCCCCTCAAAATATGATACCTTTAACCTGCGTCTCATCGGAAATTGGACATCATCAACCAACCTCTCCTAAATTTATCTGGTTAAGCTAATGTGTACATTATTGCACTACCTACTCTCTTGATTAATTTTGTTTCACTTTTTATAGCCGTACGGAGCTCCTTCCCTCAAAATATGATATCTTTAATCTGCGTCTTATCGGATGTTGGGCATCATCGTCTTATCTCTCCTATCTTTATCTAGTTAAGCTAATGTAAACGTTATTGCTAATTCCTCTGCTACACATCTATTTTCCTAGTACTTTACTTTTTTTTTTCGTTGTGTTTTCAGTCATTTTCGAATGACATGCGAACCGTTATACCTACTGTATTAATTTTTTTTTTTTTTTTTTTTCCTTATTTAAGTCATTGTATAAAACCCAGCAAAATGCAACACTTTGTAATACCATACCTCCTGGTCACTTAGCAAAACTGTGATAAACCCCCCCCCCTACGACGAAGTAGTAGTAAAACCTTCACTTGGTTTCCAACCGCTACTACATTGCTACAGCTACCCCGCTCGGCCTTTAAAAAGCTCGTAGCTCGCCCGTTCTCGCGTCTCTCCCCTGCATTTCTTTTGAAGCGCCTTCTCAACCCCATCACGTAATACTTTTATGCAAACGTGACGAGATGCTCTTAATTAATCAATTGTAATTAACCCCACAACGTTGTGTACTTTTTTGTTTGAGTGGTTTGGTATAGTTAATCCAATTTAATTAATAATTTATTTGTGGTAAACCCTTGTTCTTTTAGATATGGCGTGTTACAATTTGCAAGGCTTCGAATAACAATGACTGAGTCTGACTAGCTTGAGAATTAACTAATTATCTATCTATATTCGTTCAGCTTCCTCCCCTAGCACCTGTTATACACCTACGCTCATCGACGACTATTTTTATTGAAGTAATCTGCATTTTCCCTCCTAGCATCTAATATATAAATTTACATTCAAACGGCGAATTGAGAAGATCCTACCTTTCGATGCGATGTCACGTACTCTCTGCAGCTCTATAAAATGCTATCATGAAAATAATTTGACATTTATGTATATTCTAACAAAAGATTTACACTCAAAGCAGTACGGCGTGCAATAATTCTACACTCACAGTTCTAGATGCAGTTTGTTAGTTAGCTAGCTTGTTTTATCTTGTTAATTTGATTCTACGGGTAGGTATTTTGGATTAACATGAGACAGAACATGTGCTGTTTAAATAATTGGACTCCTCCATAGCCCAACTGATAAGGTGATGGTCATAGACCGCCGAATCAGCTTCCAATTCCAACGCCTCCGGAGAATGTTAAGGTCGCAAGCGACGAATGAAAATCGACATGTTTTGCCTTCTGTCGGGAAAGGGTTTGATGTGTGTTTCTGGATCATAGAGCGATAATGGGAATAATATCGACCACTACGCCGCCAAATTATAAATGTGTTGATGATGATGATGAAAGGTCATCTCATACCGTTTGATATGAGGGTCTGGTTCATAGAGTGGTAATGGGAATAATATCGACCACTACGCCGCCAAATTATAAATGTGTTGATGATGATGATGAAAGGTCATCTCATACCGTTTGATATGAGGGTCTGGTTCATAGAGTGGTAATGGGAATAATATCGACCACTACGCCGCCAAATTATAAATGTGTTGATGATGATGACGAAAGGTCATCTCATACCGTTTGATATGAGGGTCTGCTCCGATTAATGGCGTGATAGCCGATGTCAGGAACTGTTCAGGAAATGCGTGGGTGGCACGAGGTTTTAGATCGTGACATCCTACTCTGGATTGATGGTGATGATGATGATTTTGAAGTTCTTCAGCATGCCGATGACTTGAGTTCCATTTACTCCTAAAGTACCGGCATAAACATTAAACCGAAGTTGATTAGACAATCGGCAATGTCAGGAGATCGGTGGGGCCGCTCTCTCCTCTGATCTGGCGATGTATGAATTTAATTAAGGAAGATTTTGATGTCACCGATCCTCGCCTTGGCAGTCACTCATGTCCTCAATAGTCCCGTTCTCCGTCCAGCACGCCGCCTCGAACCAGTAGAAATAATGATTACGTTTTTCCTAGGCACGCTACAGAAACATGCGCCAGCCTACAATCGCGGTGGTCATCTGTATTTGATTTGAATGAAAAATACGTCCCCTCGCATAACATACACAGGCGTAACGTGGGACCTTCCCCGAAATGTCACGGGCATATGCTCTACGATAGGCGTACCCCAACCTCAAACTCAAATATCAGCTCAAAGAAAGAAATGTCAAGCTCGGCTTCCAGGGTGCTGGGTCCAAGAATGAAAGGCACCAGGTCGTGAATCTGGCTTCCCTCCCTTCTATTTCCCCCGCTGCACTTTCGTCCAGAGTACTTTCCCACCCTGATGCTGGATGATCCCTATTCCTAGTGTGAGGGAGTTAAGAAAACTTTTGCTACTTATGTAGGTGGATATAACGCATTTCGCTTAAAATATGAATACCTACCGACGGTTTCATTCAACCGACAATGTGAAAGTTTTTGATAAATCGAATATCGAATGAAATATACCTACCTGAGCGTAAACCAAAAAGTAGTTAAGAAAACTTTTGCTACTTATGTAGGTGGATATAACGCATTACGCTTAAAATATGAATACCTACTGACGGCTTCATTCAACCGACAATGTGAAAGTTTTTGGCTAAATCGAATATCGAAGGAAATATACCTACCTAAGCGTAAACCAAAAGTAGTTAAGAAAACTTATCCGGATTCCAACAAAGAACCGCCGATCGGTTGCCAAACGATTCCATATGTCATGTTCCCTTCGTTCCGACGACAAGGCAGACCCCACACGAGCGTAACCTAAAAGGTAGTGAAGCCCACGCAAATTTCGTCACTTCGTTTCCCCCATGACGAAGGTAGTCCGGCCAGATCGTAATCTTCGTCCTGCATCAAACTGGCCTCCCGCGACGACAACTTTTATCCGCTGGTACCTCGGAGCGGCATTAGAGGGAGGGCGAAATGGGTGCACGTCCTTTGTTCTCCTGAAGTCCCCCAATGCCTTAGTGACGTACGTACGTCGACATCATGGAATGGCTCCGGCCACGCTTCCAATCCAGTCTAGAGCGGGTACGAGATCCACGTTACCGAGATGTGATCACAAGGGATTCCAATTTGCTCGGACCAGACACGACCATCGCTTACTTCGCCTCCACATTAGAAAAATAGTGTAAGCCCACCTGCATTTCGATCACATCGCCCCCGATAAAGTCGCGTGAGATACTTCCTCATGGTGAAATAGGAAAGCCGGACCCGTTAATTCATTCGACAACCGCCGTCCATTCTCGAGTCGTAACCCGCTCAATTAAGTTTGAAGAAAAAGAGTTTGTTAATTAAGTAGGTGGATATAGCGCATCACGCTAAAATGTGAATACCTACCGACGGCTGCATTCAACCGACAATATGAAAGTTTTTTGCTAAGTCGAAAGAAATATACCTAAACGTGAACCAAAGGTGATTATATGATTAGATATCGAACCAAGTTTATGCAAAGTCCTATGTAATAGACTTGTTGTGATACCTAAAATTTGGAATAAGGTGTGGGAAATTTTTGGAATGGGAATTCAATTATGTCAGATTTTGTTAGTAATCAAAAATGCCCATGCTACGCACCCTTCATAAACCGTTATATTACCCAATGCCTTTTCAAAATCCCTTTCCTAAATATAGTCCCCTAGCTACGTTTAAAAATATTATTACGAAACTCGTAAATAATAATTAACACCTCCAAGGCGCTTTACAAATTAATTTATACCTACATTCTATACCTATGTATTTTGGTACCCGTTATGTATTGGAGAATACCCAGTAACCTAGTTTTCTAGGTCACCAACAAAGCACTTTAAAGGGTTTTATTATTGTTTTGTGGTTTCAAAATCCCGTCTTTTAAATGAAGTCTCTCGTCTAAGATTTATCGCCCGAAAGCGCACTTTGTGCTTCAAATGCTAGTTAGTTCATTGAACTCCAAATTATTATTTTACAACGTTATTGTCTCAAGAATAACTTCACCCAACAAAGGTACCTGCTAGCCGGTCAACCCGGAAACGCGCAAAGCCCCTCGCTCCCCATCGCTCGACAAAAAAAGGGTCCTAGATTCCTAAGGCTTGTAGTATACAAACCCTAAATGACTCTTTCCTGCAAGGCCCGTACTAAATATGTTAATAATTTTATACAAACTTACCAAATTCGCCTTGTTGCACAAAATAATTTCACAAATCAATTCACTACAATAATATTTAGTTCAAACAAGCACTTATAAACCACAACCCGTCATGCAGTTATTTATTCCAAGATGCAGCCGTCAAACACAATTCTCGCGTAGATTTCTTTTTTAAATTTCACCCTGACCCTGATAGATGCCCCGAAAGTACGTCCCGACCGCCTCAATTTACAAATTATATTATTTAACTTCACCGATATGAACTCGCAAGCCTCAATCTCTGACTTCCCTATTCGCGTGGACTCTTTTTGTTTAATAAAACGGAATTTCCTTTGTTTAATTAAAATGAAATATCCCCGATTTAGGCGCACCAAACTGGTCTCCTCGCGACTATCGAACCTCGATCCCTTAATTTAAACCTTGCTTCCCAACGACCAAATCTTGACTCCCCTCAATCGCGTGAACTATTTTCCTTTAATTTTATGAATTATTCCCGATTTACGCGCACCAAATTATTACTCTGCCGTTTATCAAAACTCGATGATTTTTTCCCGTCTGCGCGGCCCTAGGTTCCTTCCCTGACTGTCCTCTAACACTCCTCTACCCCGACTGTCCTTCCAACCCCCTCCCCCTGACTCCCCCCCATCTACTTGTGTGGTTTCAATAATTTATTAGTCACTTTTTTTCAAATCTTAAGTGATAAGCACATCTCCCAATATGCATATATCAACTTTAATAGTTAAAGTGTGACATTTTGACTATTATTTCAGAGAATTTTGTGAAGGAACCATGTTCGTTATTTTTTTGTGGTGTAAACTAATTTCGTCTGAGCCGGAGTCATAAACTATCCCAATAACGCTTAAAAGAAGAGCTCAGTGGCGTACTTCAATCTAATACTCTTTCTCAATACTTGCGTTGACTCTATTGGTTATATAATAACATTATATATTCATTGTCCGAACACGCTTTTGTCCTTTCTACGTGCGTCACTATTTAACGAATTCTGCAATCCTATTTCGACAAATATGTCAAATATTTCAACCCGTAATCGGCGCGTCGCGCTAGTATATTTAAATGCACCAACGAGCAATCCTTATTGACTAATTTTCAATTTTCCTACTGCCATAGAAAATTCACCAGATAATTGTTTCGTAAATCCAATCTGCCCGCGTTAAGATCAACCACCCCACGGGCAAATATCCATCGGCCGCCCCTGACTTGATAATGAACCTGAAATATCCATTAGAATTCCTCCTCCAACCAAAGTATTTTGGCACACGTGTTTTTCCTAGTAATGACCCGGTTTCATAAATCACCCTTAAGAGTTGGAACAGAGAATTGTATGCCATTCCATGTTACAAAATTAAATATATTTCTAAATCGATCTCTCAATTTTAAAAGAATTATTTCGTAGGCCCAAAGGCGAGATCATCACACTATAAAGCATAGCGTTTTAAGTGGACTGTCATTTTCTTATTTTTTTAGGTTACTCTGGATTCAAATATGAATAAAATACTAATAAAGGGAGTAGGTACTTAAAATAAATTTCTATTTCTATAATTTAAATATTATCTAAAATAGAATTTTTATTTGCGAAATGTCATTATCAAATTTTGAAATTTTCTATTAAACAATAATTATTTTCTATTAGACAAAATAGCAAGAATAATAAAAATTATGCCAATAATTATGCCAGTAATTTCCCACTAATACTATGCGAGCGAAGCCGTGGGTAAAAGCTAGTATTTTATAAGTGTATACAATTTTTTTGTAGTTCTGGAGTTCTGGCATTCCATTATTAATTAAAATGCTGATCAATAATTGGTTTGATTTTTGAAACAATTAGAACCGCTATTAATAAGTCAACAATAATTGCTATTCTTCATGAAAATATTATTTTTTTTATTTCGCCAAATTTGGGACATGTAAGTACGTATGTTCAAAGCTTTAACATATTAATGTTATCTAAGTGATATTATGTTTAAATCGAAAAATTATATACACAGTTGGGGGTGTCGTTTCCAAAGATATTACGGATAGAAAATAATCCACTGTTTCCAAAAAAAATAACGAATGTACACTGTGCAGTTTACACGCGGTAGGAGTTAAACATTCAGAAAATTAAAAAGGAGATTAATTATTCTCTCATTTTTTCGCAGGCTTAATCCTATAGGTGTATGTGTTTGTCGCTTTTTAGTGTCCGTTTTTTGTTTCATCGAGTTTCAAATCAAAAAGGTGCTAAAGGAGTTTTCACTTAAAAAAATATACCTACGTTTAATGATAAATAATATTTAAACATCTAATGCAGAAAATTATAAGTTACAGAATTAAGCTAAAAAATAATGTTGACATGAATATTATGTATAATGGATATACGATAATATTATAAGTAGGTGACGGCCGGCGTATTTCAGCGGTAAGGCTCTTAACTCGCAATCCGAAGGTCGCGGGATTGAATCCCGGCGTGGCAAATAAATTTTATTTGATTAATTTGTGTTATTTCACAATTTATTCATTTAAAATAATATATAGTATATTTGCGGCATGTTCCAGAGTGGAAGATACTCTCATTATCGCCCTGGTGTAAGACCACCATTCAGAATTGAAAGTTGCTTTAAATGGCTTTAGTCGTGTTTGGTGATCAGATCTGACTATACAGGTACTTCCACACCTTCCTCCTCCCAATCTCCTTCCCCTATCCACTACCTTCAGCCTCACAACATACCTTAAATGGGGATCCCATAGTCCCACAGGCTCCAGACGGGAGCAGTTGGGACTCTTGTGCGGTATACATGTAAAAAAATATATATTTATAGAGATAGGTATGTCCATTTGTTATCGGTGATCGATGATTAGTTTTTAATCTTTAGTGACTCACTCCCAAGAAAATCTTTATAAAATGATATTTTGTGTGACAGTTCGAATTATATAATTATATTTTAACATCTTATTAAATTTCCCAAAATTTCCAAGTTGCAAATAATTCCAACCCCTAGATCCGTGAGCGGCAACCCAGCAATAGCACCCCCCCCCCCCCAGATTTCCCCGTGCAGTCTGTTTCTTGAACAATATATCTCCTTAGTGTGTAGTGTTTGCAATAAATCTACGTCCTCTTCCATTTATTTCTCCTTTCTTATTCCTTCTCGGCTGTCGCTAAGGACGACAATAGAACTATGGCGCAACTATTTCACTTTTATAAAAGAAATTGGTTCAGATCAAATGGAAAAAAAATCCTTACACAATCGTTTATTATTGTGAGAGTTTTTGAGGAAGATATTTATTATTGGAGTAATCGTTTGAGACTGTCAAAGTAACACATTTTAAAATAAAACTGAAAGCTTTTTTATGTAAACGTTACAAATTTGCTAAAAGATAATGATGAAATCAATTATGCCTCCAAACATGTCATTTTGCCCGTAAAATAAAGATGACCACAAAAATTCTATTTCGTCGTATTTCGTGTTCCAAAAATCTGACGACATTTTGCTTATATCAAATGTACAAATTTGTTTTATCGTCATTATGAAAAATGCACATCAATGAAATGGAATGATGATGTACTCTGTCAGGCAGTGTAAGAGAGACAGAGCGAGTGCTAAATGGGCTAGAACCAAAAGGTAAAATAAATTTTGTGAAATCGGTTTCCGTTCAAATTTACATGGAAGGCATTTCTGGTATATATTTAATATCTATTTAGTGCTTTTGCCAATGAAACTTCCCACCAATACAATACTCTCACCTCACGTGCTCTTGTAGAGTGCGGTATTAGTATCTATTATATTAATTAGTATATGCCTTTTTTTTCTAAATTATTAAAACTGTGTATTTAGTTTAGATCATAGATTCTCAACCTTTTTTTGCCCACCGCCCACTTTGAGAATATTTTTTTATTTCTAGCGCCCCCTAACTCGTGAATCCGAAACAGCAATTGGGGGCGTAATGGGATACCACGACAGGGTTACATTTGCCGCAACAAAGGGGGCGTAATGGGGTATAACAATGGGGTTACATTTGACGAAACGGAGGGGGCATAATGGGATAGGGAAAATATTTAATAGTATGGGGTGGGATGGATTTTGGAGTCTCCTACCACCCCCCTGAAAGTCTGAAACGCCCCCTTAATTTTCTCGTTGAGAACCTATGGTTAAGTTTAGATCTTTATATTATATTTATTTATATTTAGATAATTATTTTTTTACATTAGCTACACACAGGAGGCCCTGAAGAAAACAATTCGGGTGAAGAAAACCCTCAGGGTCTACGTCATATTTGGGGATGCTAAGTGCAGGGTATTTTTTAGGGAAAGGAAGGAGAAGAAATTCTTGGAAGGAAAAGGGTATGCGGGGTAGATGGGATTCTGGGGGGTCGGTGTGTCCAGGAGTGATGGTCGCATGAATCCATTCCTTTCATTGCGATGCAGGACGATAGGTCTAGAGAGCCCGGCCGGTTTGGTCAAAAGGTCTCCCTCAACCAGACCCTTTCGATCCGTTTCGCCACACAGTGGAAGCCACCTGCACCTAGACAAACCTCACTCCATGAACCCGGGCACCCCTGCTAAGTCACCAAACTTCAACACTTGCAATGACCTATGACAGGGGTGTTGGTTATCCAATAAATGGTTCCAGGGACGGCGGTACCCATTCCCGTCACCCACATTATATCAGTCCTTTATTCTCTTTAATTCTTAATTAGATG
Organism: Limnephilus lunatus; assembly: GCA_917563855.2. Classification (NCBI taxonomy): domain Eukaryota; kingdom Metazoa; phylum Arthropoda; class Insecta; order Trichoptera; family Limnephilidae; genus Limnephilus; species Limnephilus lunatus. Next base: position 35,999,662 of record OU830594.1, read on the forward strand.
TTAATCGCCATGAATACCACGATTGTGTCCGAAACTAGATTTAGGTATTATAGACACCTCTACAAAGATGTTCTTTAACTTTTAATATACAAGTTGAATGATTTCAATAAAAAAAGATTGCAACTCGAAGAATATACCCAGTGGAGGTTAGATGTATTAGTTGAGTAGATTTTAAACATAACTAGGCAGTTATTATGAAATTGTGTATCAGTAAATCAGGCCAATTTATACAAAGGCGTTTCATTTCAGAAATAATAAATAGCGCCTTTAGGCATAAATAACTGGCAGACTTTTCCTTTGCAAAATTTCCCTGCAGGAATCAGACAGACCGAACCTAGGAGTCGCTAGTCGCTACAACCCATGAAATAATATGTCCGGACGCACACTATAATCATTTTCTTTTAACCCTGCTACAATTTGGGTAGGATAAAGTTATATAACTGTGAGAAAGGTCGCTTCGTACTGGGTGTGTTGTATTTTTTACAATTGCAATGTTTTATACATTTCTACTACATGGATTAGTTTTAATGACTGCGTTTCCCCTGTTTTACTGCGACTGAATAGTCAGTCCTCCAAAGTTCACCCAGTGTTCGCGACCCTCGTAAAACTGGTTTTGCGCTGAGTTGGTAATTTTGCAAAGGAAAGGCGGTTATTTGCTTCGCTTTCTTAGGGGTGAGTTTGGCTTAAAGTCGGGCTTGTCTCTTGCGCTCAAGATCGTAATGTACGGTCCAGTTATCCTTGATTGGTTGTCGTTGGACTAATCCTATTTGAGCCTTTAGGGTGGTCCCTTTTCCATATCTCCCCGCTTCTGATTGTCTGGTCTGCCGCCCCGAGGTACTGCAATTGTAATAAGTAAGATAACCGAATTCTGGCGGATGTTTAATGAGATGTAGCGCGGCTGTCTGGATTTCGCTACAACGACTTTTGGTTGACCTTTGGCAGTTGAAGATTGACAGACCAAAATGAACAAATTTCAATCTCAGATATCCGCTTCATACTATTGAGTATATAGAATGTATCCGACATATTAAAAAAAATATACCAAAGTTTTCTCAAACCTATTCATAAAATCCACCTGATAACTATGCTAAATTGACATCTTATTGCTGCCCCACTAAAAATAATAACCTAGCAGAAATACCCAAAAATTTTTGAACAATCTGTTTAATTTTTTTCTAATTTGTCATTTTCAGAATTATAAGCATTGGAAACTGATCTAAAAGAACTAAATTATATGGGCTGATAGACCATAAAACATAGTTGGAAAGGTAGATTGTGGAAGGTAAGAGAAGCTGGATTCGAAAGCAACAACTTAGTCAAAATTAAATCATATAAATTAATTGTTTTGCAAAAATTCGCCGGTTACGAGTATTACAGTATATAAAGTAAATATGTTCAAACATTGAATCTTGAAGTAGAAATAGATATGCGTACATATGCCATAAATGAAAACAACCCTTGCGTCGTCCGGTGACGTCACCACGTTAATCCCACCTCTAAAAACGGGGGAGGCTCTGATAATACACACAACATCCCCTAAATGAGGGGCGGAAGGATTCCTTCCCAAGGAGTTGTGTGCCGTGGTACCTACAATATATACGTATGGGCGTATTCAAACACTTCCCTTCTAATGGAGCGTGTATTTTCAAACATTTTGTACCGTATAATAGTTAATACACAGAAACAGAACTTGTAATAAAGATTTTAAATGTCAAATTTTAAAATTTTAAACCGTGTCTGCACCGTTTTTAAAGAAAATTACTTTAATGATTGGTAGGTACAAAAATTGGCAAATCTCCTGAACGGTGAATGGAGTTCTGAAATTTACACAAGTTGTTTCAAATGAATTTTTTTACTCAAACCTATTACTTTCAGTTTACAAAGTATTTCCATCATAAGTTATGAAGCATTTAAATAATATTTAAAAAATAAGAAAACCTCAAATTTTTTAAAGAGCATTCGTTTTACAAAGCTTCTTAATTCATGATGGAAAAAACACATTTAATTCGTTAATCCAGATTTTATGACTCCAGAGCTCACCGTTTCAGAGTTTTTGTCGCTTTTAATACCCAGATTTTCTGATATGATAATATGGTTAATACAAGAACCTACTCGTAAATTTAGAAATCTTCATCGTCCTTCATATTTAGTTTGAAAGAGGCTTTTAAATTTCCCAGTCCTTAGTGTGGCATCACGTTCCTTGTTTAGACTAGAGACTAGAGAGAGGAATACACAAGTGAATTATGATGGGTCGAAGACACAAGACTAGATTCTTTAAACATCTTCACAATGAAGGCTAATTTTTAGAAACATTTTGAGAAATTGCCTTTTCTAAAGGCCTCATGAAATATTATCATGCTAAGTCAGTCACATAATGTAACATTGAGTTACCAAGACATTATATCCATTTTTAAATACCTCTTTTTGATTATCGATTTTGTTTTCGTGAATGAATTAATAAAAATCTTTGAAAATTAATCCACTTCCCGAAATCCAATAGAGCTGAAACTCGATGACGATGACGATGACAATTCATTCTGTCAACTTGGTGGCACTGACGCACTAAAAAATGGATGGAATTACCTTAAAAGTTAATATACGAAATAAATGTCTGTACCATCCAATGTCCACCTGATTTTTGTCACTCCTTGGGAGAAAGGTTTAATCCTCAATCAAACCTTTTTTTTTAATTTTTAAGAGACATTTACATTGACAGAAGCTAGACTCACGACGAAAGCGAGCCTGTCTTCCAGCAGCTTCTGGAACTTTCACGGCTCTACAAAGCGCCTTGCGCTTATATAAACGCCGCCGCTGCGCTCACGGTCAGTTTAGTACAGGATAAACAAACATATTTATAAATAGAGGAGTGTTTTATTCTAACATTGAAAAACTTTTTAAACATTTGACTTCTTAAACAAAAGAGGAAGGTGACCGTCTACTCAAGATCAATAACGTAGAAATAAAAAGATGTTGTGAAGTGAGGGACTTAGGAATAATAATGGACTCTGGAATGTCTTTCCGAATACATATAAATTCTATCTGTGACAGGGCATACAAACTTCTAGGATTTATCTTAAGAGTGACTAAACCATTCAGGTCACCACATGTAATCAAAATAATGTATGTCTCTTTTGTCCGCTCAATATTAGAATTCGGATCAGTCATATGGAATCCCCAATACAAAGTTAATATTTTAAGGTTAGAAAGAATTCAACTAGACTTTAAATCCTTTCGAACATCTGAAAACCTACAACATTCATTAACATTCCATAATTTATCAACCTTAGAAGATAGAAGAAATATATCAGACCAGAAATTTTTATTCAAAATTATTAACAACGTTGTTGACAACAACTATCTTCTAGAACACATTAATTTCCACTGTCCAACAAGAAATACAAGGTCAAACCAACTATTCTACATCCCACACTCAAAAACAAATTACACACAACATTCATTTTTCCGAAGGACGTGCACAAAATACAATGATATGTTTTACGAAGCTGATATTTTCCATTTGTCCTCAGGCCAATTCATTAAATCCATAACTGAAAAAATTAAAACCAATTGTTAATTGTGAACCCTCCACCCCTGCTGTCTGTTGTTTTTTCATTCTCATTATGTTGTTTTTCCTTCTTATTATAAAAATAATAATATTTGTATGATTTATATAGCGCTATTTTTTGTTGTTGTTGTGAAAAACCCCCTCAAGGGCGCTGGCAAATGTCTAATCATTTAATGTATTAATTTTATATAGGTTCGCTGTTTAACTTCATCTTTTCTTTCCCACATGCTTTAATTTGTGTTTTTTCTTTTCTGTTGCATACATATATTTTATTTTTTTATTTTTTTCTAACACTTTACTTTTTCTTTATCTTTTTAATCTGTGTTTGTATATTATAATTTTTTTTACGGAAACTTCACTGGTTAATGCACCCTTGTAATATGTAATTACCTTATAATATGTACAACTGTTTGTTTCCCTAATAAACAAAAAATAATACAAAAAAAGATTTTGATAACCACCTCATATTAATTTTCCAACCCCTTAAATTCTTGGTGAAATTTTGCACTTCTAAAAATGAACTGGGAAATAACTGCTTAAATCTGACTTCTGAAAAACTCTTTGTAACGCCCGGAAAACACCAGGGACTTTAACTGGACTATCTGTAAATCTATTAGAATATAAAATCTGAGAATTGTACAAAATCGAAAGTGAGCACGGTCAGGACTAAGTTTTTTTTAATGTACCTACCTGTGAAAATTAAAAACATGAAGACAGGATCGCATCCAATGTTGCCACCCAACAAACAGTAATAATTTTAAGAACACCAAACTTGTCTAATTTTGTGAAATGGGTATTTAACAAGGCTAACCAACTTTTCCACAGCGCGAAAGAATAATAACGATTTATACAACGCAGTGACGCTAAATACAAATGAATGGAATGAATGAATTCACCATATCACACACAATTCACACGAAACAAAGATAACCTCTTGTACCTACAATATTGTACATTGATTCATGTAGCGATACTTCGGTGAAGGCAATCCCCTCGATTAATTAAAAGCGACGTTCACGTTTCTCTGAAAATGTCACAGATATATTAATTTATTATTTGCGCCGCCACTCGAGCGCAATACACAGGTACACAGAAAATTAATATAATTGATTTATCTGGAGTATAGTGGAACCTTCCTGGTCTGTCGGAATTATTATAATCTGTTGTGGACCGCAATGTTACAACATTTGTTATTATTACACGGATGTTCTTGTTTGTGTTATTGAGAAACAATATTAAATACTCTTATCCATATTATTGTGGAACTAATCATTTTTGGTTATTATTGCATGTGAAAATTGATACTGGTAGAAAGCATTTTATTTTTGAAATCTGAATCATTGCGGGTTTGAAGAACTTATAGGTTTAGTTAGGTTGTGTTCATTCAGGTTTGATTTTTGTTGTTCAACTATCTGTCGAATGCAAGTAGATACAAAAAAAGATAATCAAATTAAGTTAGTTGTGTTTAGTTATCATATTTTTGTGAGTTCAACAAAAAAAACCTGTTAAAGCAGTTGAACGTCATGATGTTTACATCGAACGTTATTATTACTCCTGCGTCTGCGTGGTTAAATTTCAGAACCCAGTTACAAGGGCGTGTTGACGCCACGCCGTACGCGTTGCACCACAAATAACATATTATGTGTACGTGGACTTCAAAAAAAACAAAGCAAGAATTCGTAACAAGATGTCGCCACTTATGTCAGCAGTTCGCATGTGAACGTTTCTTCCCTAGGTATAAGTACTACGGATTAATAGAATTTAAGTATCTTTTCGGATATGGCGAGATTACATTTATGTAATTTACATACGGCGTCATTGCCTGTCACGTTTACTTTAACTCGGTGACTAGCTGTCACTGGATTACAGTGGATCCGAGGAACTGGCTATTTTTGGAACCAGTTCTTATCAGATTTATAAAATGGTTACCTACACTCAAACTGGGCGAAGCCAAACAAAAAGCCGCCCGCAGGGTCGAGCAGAAAAAACCTACGGAGCGGGTTTTTAACTGCTAGTTTCTAGATTAATAACCAAGCCATTAGTAGTGTCTTTGGAATTGAAATAATGATACCAAAGGTATAAAAAAACAATTTATCAAAACAATAAAACTTCAAAATTAAATTAAAACATACCATGGATGTAAACAGGTTTAAAAACGACATTAGAATATGGCTAAGTAAACATGAAGATGAGGAAATCGTGACGTAAAACCAATTCTAGTACCTACAGTCAGCCTCGGTATTTACTTTGTATTTTTTTAAAATAGTAATTAATAAACAATAAAGTAATAAAATAAAATAAAATTTCGGTTTTTTGTAAGTAACATTCTAAAATTCAGAAATACAAGATTATTATATTTCCAGTATATACTCCTATAATAAATGTACTGCACCTGTTTTTACAGTTAATGGTGTAATTGTCAGCATAGTTGCATTCCAAACAATTGATCGGGGTTCGATTCTCGGCGGTAGCATATATTTTAAAATTTAAAAAAAATCGTTTTTATTTAAAAAAACATTTATATATAAATATAAACATATATATATAATATAATGAATAACAGATCACTTTGTATAAACCACTATATTATAAACAATATCTACATGTTTCGATAACAATGTTATCTTCATCAGGATATGTTAATATGAAGAAAAATAAATGACAAACAATATAAACAAATTAGAATAAACTAGAACATAGACAAAATATTAAAAAGTAGAGGTGATTAATTGCTTAAAAATCATAAAAATAGTTATACAAAATTAAATATAAAAAAAATTATTTAAGGAAAAATAAAATTGCTTTTAGATAATAAAAAACTTCTAAGAACAAATAATCAAAATAATTAGTCTAAATCAAAAAATAAATAATTATGATTATTGTAGGTATTAATAAGAAAATAAATTTAAAAGATGGCTATTTTAAAAAAATGTTTGGTTATTTATAATATTTACTTTACTATTAATGCTTTTTCTAATTTCTAAAATTTCTAAATTATCCAATTGTATGCCCGTAGTGTTAGTATGCAAAATTTTAAGACAAAATTTGAAGATAATTTTGCGAAGTTTGAAGAAATATATAATAAATTAGAAAATAGGTTCGGTACTATTTTTTTTTGTTCGCACACAAAATAAGACGATATACATATTTCAATACAATTATTCGGTTAGTATCCATTTTCATCAAAGTTAAAAAAATTATCGTTTTACGTTGTTTGGTATAAACTAGTTCAATTAAATATAAAGGTGAGAATTTTGCGGATGCGGCGCAAAAGCCTGAACTCAAATAACTCACAAGTGTTATTATAATACTCCTGTTGATGCAGCTTTATAAACGCCACAGCTACCGTTTACTGTACAATATACTCATACAGAAGGATAAAAAAAGCATAAATTTTACTACAGCACTACAGTGGAAGAATGAACGGGTGAGCGCATTGTTTCAAAGATTGTGTGTTCTCTTTTGTCGATGATACTGATAGTATTATGATCGTAATGATTGTACACTTTGGATTGTAGACGGAAGTGGCGCCTTCTTTTATTTTCAAAAAGTTTCAAACAGCATCCTCAATTTTTTAAAATTATTTATAACATGAATAAAAAATTCCCATCATGGATAATTTCCGAACTTCAGATAATACGAAAAAGATGTTACAAAATTTCGGATCATTTATCCGACCATTTTTCCGATTTTCCCAGAAGAAATTTTTTAGAAAAATTTGATTAGATAAAAAACTTCCTTACGTTGGGAAGTTTTTTTATCTAATTGAATTTTGAAGTTTGGGTTTGAAAAAACAAAAACGAAAAAATTGTTTTTAAAAATACCAAACCCATTTTCTGACCAATTTTTCGAGCTGTAATTTTACAAATTTCCCATTTTCCCGGAAGAGTTTATTTCGGAAAAATAAAAAAAAATTCTCAACTTGAAAATTTTCAAACTTTACATTTTACGATACGTTTTTATGATTTTCACGGCCAAAAGCATATTCATTGTTTGTTTTTGGGGTGTTACGCCGCTTTACGCTACCTCCTTCTTTAGCCGACGTTTCGGACAGCGTTACAGTGTCCATCATCAAGGCAGATCTGGCAGACATCGTCGGATCTGCCGGATCTGCCCCGATGATGGACACAGCAACGATGTCCGAAACGTCGGCTAAAGAAGGAGGTAGCCCACGGCATAACACCCCAAATACAAACAATGAAAATTTACATTTTACTTTCAAAATTTCCCGACGAGTTTTCCAATTTTTCCAGAAGAAATTTTTTCAGGTGTCAAAAAGTTTCCAGGCGTCGAATAACAAAATCAAAAAGACAGTCCTATTTTTTCCAGGAAACGACTATTTTTGGAATCGATTCCTTTTGACATTTACAAAATTCGAAAATTTGAGTTGTGCCTAAGACCAACAAAATGTATCTAAAATGATACTTGTATTATTTATAAACTAGCTTTTACCCCCGGCTTCGATTCGAATCGATTTGGTTAAAAATTGCTGTAGGTGAAGTTAGGGGAGAGATACTCGATTTTTATGCCAAAATACACAATTTCGGCGACGATCTTTAAGTTGGATTATAATCGGTACTATTTTTCACACAAAACTACATCGAGAGCCTCTAGCGGACGTTATGGTCATTTCGATAAATTTGGAATATTTTTGGTTTCAAAAAGTTTGGGTTGTTTTCGAAAGATGTCGCTAAAAAACACGGAAAAAAAGGAGCATAAAAACATTTTATGGTTCCATCGAGACCCGCATTGCATGTACCCGCATGTCTACCTACACATGGCAAAATTCCGACCGAGGGTAATATACCGTAATCACGAATAATAATAATTCTAGAACATATGAAAGCGTAGGTACCTATCGATATTCCAGATGGGGTATGTTGTGAGGCTGAAGGACGTGGGACCTTTCTTTAAATTATCTCCGCACAGGAGGCCCTGAGAAAAAAAAAACCCTTAGGGCCTATGTAATCCTTGAGGATGCCGTGCAGAGGGTCTTTTTAGGGAAAGGGGAAGTTATGGGAAGGTCATAGGTATGTGGGGCGGGAAGGAATCTGGGGGTCAGGTGTGATGAACGTGGGAATCCATCCCTTCCACTGCGCTGCAGGGCGATGGGTCAAAAGGTCTCCCTCAACCTTTCTGTCCCGATCCGGCCCGCCACGTAGTAGGTGGACAAAATCAACAGCTTTCAAGACAAAAAAACTCGTAAAAAACTAACAACGGATAACGATAACATTTTATATTTCCGTCTGAAGTCATTATAATCGTTATAAGGTTCGCGTAATAATATTATATTGTAATAAAATATATATATTTTTTAATTATTATTAATTGATATACATGCGAAAAATTTCATCAACCTCGGCATAAAACTGTAGATTTGCATACAAATCAATTCCACACCGCCCGACTTAACCGACAGACTTTCTCCTTTATAATATATTGGATGCTCTGGGATTTGAACCTCTCGCCAGTCAACACTTCTACTAGCCGATTACTAAAAATAAAAACGGACCATAAAAACATTTGATGTATCCATTGAGACCCGCATTGTATATATCTATAACCACATGGCAGTCTTTCGACTAAGGGTCGAAATAATAATAATACATTCCTACTACCTAGAACATTTGAAAGCATACCGATATTCCAAACCTTGGTGGTTGAAGTAATTTCTAATCTTGTTACGATCCTTGGCTACGAATCCGGAAGTCACGAGTACAAATTCCGGCGTGCGCAAGTACCTATCTACATTTTATCTGATTAATTTGTGTTATTCCACAATATATTATTTTTAAATAATTTCGTTTAGATTACCTCTTATTGTTGGTTATCCAATAAATTTGGGAAACGGGTGTGGGTGCCGCTGCCCCGGGAACCATTAAAAATGTGTTTTAATTATCTTTAGTTGGTGGTATCATTTGTTATGTTTATATTCAACCGCAGACGTTGTCATCGTTGATTCACACACACACTCACACACACATGCAAATATTGGTGAGGAAACGCAATCACCACCAACACCTAGACAAACCTCATTCTAAAAACTCGGGTACCCCTGATAATTCACCAAACGTAGCGAATCACTTGGCGAGACATATGGCATACTTATTTGAAGAAATAATCTTTTAGGGGATCAACTGTTGGGATTGACTGTCGGGGGATCAACTGTCGGGGACCAACTGTCAAAGATATCAACTGTCATGGAGCCAATAAAATAAAGCATTTGCGTTTTTTTTTAAAAATACAATTGTTGTTTAAAATTTGTCACGACTAGGACTGCACGATTTGTCAAGACTGTCAGACTGGGAAAGAAAAAGGTATGTGGGGCGGGTAGGAATCTGGGAGTCAGGTGTGACGAACGTGTGAATCCATCCCTTCCACTGCGCTGCAAGGCGATGGGTCAAAAGGTCTCCCTCAACCTTTCTGTCCCGATCCGGCCCGCCACGTAGTAGGTGGGCAAAAGCATCCGTCACTTAAACAAACTTTACCCCAAGAACCCGGGCACCCCTGCAAAGTCACCAAACGTAGCGAACCTCTTGTTGGTTATCCAATAAATTTGGGAGGTGGGTATGGGTGCCGCTGCCCCGGGAACCATTTATTGGATAACCAACACTTATGCCATAAGTCACCCCAAGTGGTTCGCTACGTTTGGTGATTTAGCAGAGGTTCCCGGGTTCATGGTTTGTCTGGGTGTAGTTTGTCCGGGTCTTGGCGACGGATGCGTCTGCCTACCAGCTGCATGGCAGGCCAGATCAGGAGAGAATGGTTGAAGGAGGCCTTTTATCCTCTCCAGCCGGAATCTCTTGGAACATCGCCTTGAACCGCAGCGGGAGGGATGGATTCAAACGTCCTAACTCCTGGACATACTACCCCCAGATTCCTACCCAACCCACATACCTTTATCTTCCCAGAACCTCCTCCCCTTCCTTTCCTACCCGCCTCCCAAATTATACCTTGACCGTTTTGAAGATTTAAAAAAAACATTTATGTGAATACTGCACAAGAGTGCCAACTGATCCCGTCTGGAGCCAGTGAGATTGTGATATGTTGTCAATTATAATCCCCAAATTGGGGTATGTTGTGAGGCTGAAGTACCTGACTATTCAGATCTGGTCACCAAACACGGCTAAAACCATTTCAAGTAACGTTTCAATTCTGTTCGGTGGTCTTACACCAGGGCGATACTGGTATCTTCCACTCTGGAACATGCCGTAAATATGGTATTGGTATTGGTACTCAACACATTTGACTTAGGTACTATAAATACATAAAAAAACATTTTTTTTTTACAAGACAAACACACCACGTGGCAATGGCAAGATTTGTGCACGGTAAGGTACCTAAATGACCCTGTTGAAAGACCACATTTCAGAATTCAGATTGTTATGCATGTAGACCCCATAAATACCTAGTGATAGGTCTACATAACAAAAATAAATAAAGTAGCTTTTTATTTTTATTGTGAATACCTCATAAGGGGCCATCCATAAATTACGTTACACGAATTTTATGATTTTTTGACCTCCCATAATAATATCTTAGATTCTCACCGCGTTTGATTACTGCCATCTTTTGAAATAATTTGAAAAAAGCTTTTAGTTTAAAATCGTACCGTAAGCAGAAAGAAAAAACGGCGCCACACGACAGAGAGCATTTGCTAGTAATTAAAAATCCCCTATGTTATTGTTAAATAGAAGTTTAAAATTATAAAATTATCTTTAAAAAATGAAGACAGATTTTAACATGTTGTTGTCGTTTCGTTTTTTCTAATAAACTTAACCTACGTTTTGTAATTTGAATTTTAAAAAACATTGAATTTAGGGTTTATGAAAAAATTAAACCAAAACCCTATTCTTGATTTTTTTTAAATTTACGTATGCCGTCTTAAAGAAAAACCTCCAGAGTATTTTTAAGGGTCTTCATCATTTGAAAATATTTTGTAAAACATATGGAAGGGCGGTCAGAAAAGGGTCTGATTTCGGATTTATTTTTGATAAATGCTAACCCCCTGTAAATTTTAAAAATACGAAATATTTTTTTTTCCCACTAAAAACATTATTTTTATCGTATTGCGAAATAAAATTTTCGTTATTTCGAAATAATTTATCATTACATTCCACCTTAATTTCTTTAGTTCTGACTGGCACTTAATCTCTTGGTTATTAAGTAGAAATTAGAATTCATCAAATATCTAGGGATCACTACAGAAAGTTACATGAAATTTAAGAAACCTGTCTAAAACTTTGTCAAAAGAATTAGAAAACTTACTTACATTTTTTACGATTAAGAAATATGCTAAATCTTTGAAATATTAAAATGGTTTACTTTGGTCCTGTAAGTCAGTGTTGCAGTACGGCATAATCGTATGGGGAAACATCTATAAGATTTTTCTGTATCCGATAGTTACAACACAAAAAATGATCATCAAAGTTATTAATAAAAAAAATAAGAATTTTCCCAACCTTTTGAAAAATTTAAGGTCCTGCCGGTTTCAAAACTATTTAAAAAAAATGCTATTTGAACAGTTTTTTAAGAATCTGAAGTGTCCTCAACATGAAGTATAAGACCTAGAACATCTGGGAACTACAGCTGCACAACACCATTATGAATATGTAGGCTCAAAGCTGTTAAACGATATGTTTAACGATGTACCCGACACAATAAAAGCGAGAAAATTTATTTTAAATTAAAAAAAGAACTTACGTTGTATTTTTACAGATAAGCAACAGATTGACTTATTTTTTTTCGATGATTTTCAGATATATTCTGTTGCTAATATTTTGTTGATATTCTATTTCTATAATATATGTATTTTTCTTACTGTACAGTATTTTGTAATATCTTACAGCATTTTTAAACTATTTTGTTTCCATTTTGTAACTTTACTTATTATCTTATTATATTATATCTTATCTTATTATCTTATCTTATTATATTAAGTACATAGACATAGACTAGCTCCCCAGTTAGACCCGAGAATATTTCTCTACTAATTGGGTAACCAAAAAACTGATGAATAATATGTAATGAAATGATATTATAATTGGGAATATTTACTTTTTCGAAGTAATAAAAAAAAAAAAAAAAGTTAAATAAAAAAAAAATCGTCTAGTAAATTTAAAATGAACGAAGTTACACGATATACATACATTACGCGGGCGTTCACAAGTGGTTTTTATTTGAATAAATGAATGTGATACCTAAGTAAATTTTTGCACACATTCTAATAATTGCTGTTGTATATACAAAGGGGAACTTTACTAAATTGGGCGATGTCCATCAAAAAGCCGCGTCCAGGTTTTAGCAGCAAAAAACCCGCGGCAGCGGTTTTTATCGGCTTTTCCCAATCAGTTTATTAACTCACTTATACCACGCATAAATAGCTTAGGTAAGCAATATTCAGAAGTATGAGATAAAACCGAAAGAACCTCCAAAAAAGCATTTAACATATTTTTTAGTTTACGTTTTGTTTTCTATGGGCTCATTGTAAATTTTAGTTAATTTGAGAGACATGATTTAAGATTTTCACGACCAAAAGTATTTCGATTACACATCTGCCCTGACGATGAATACTGTAACGCTGTCAGAAACGTTGGCTAAAGAAGGAGGTAGGGCATAATACCTCAAAAAGTCACAATAATTTAGTTAATTTGAAATATATTATTATGTTTTCTCTATATATTCTAATTTTTTGTGCTAAATATATTTTGTAATGATTTTTAAAGGTACACTAGTACCGTAAATAAATAATATCGTAGTCAACTCGTCCGTTCTCTAAACATATTGTATGTAATTACGATTCTAATATCTGACCTGTTACGAGTTTTCCATTGAGATGACCTATTGTGCAGATAGATACACTAGCACTAGAGAATTCTTGCAAAGTCATTGGTACAGGTAGATAACACTTAGATTCACCTTTCATCTTCTCCGTAATATCCCACTACCTGATTTACACCCACCTAACACTTGCCACCCGTGTAGCTACGCGGAAAATAAAGCACAATTATACTCGACAACATATCGATAATATGCCTAATTAAGCAGATAAGGTAACAAGTATTGACTGAAACTGTGTACTCGATTTCCACACTGAAATTAATTAAATATGTTCGTAGTTCGTACGTAAACAACGACAATAATCACGATCGGCGTTTCTTTGATTTAAATATTTGTTATTTACACACTATCTTTATTTGCTCGAAAAGCTGAACAATGTTGAAACTTTCAATACGAGGTTCTTGCAATACCAATAAAATATATAAGGAACTAGCTCCTTTGTATAATATGAATGTATTTCTCTGGCAAATAATGTGATATAAATTCCGTAAATCCTTCTCGCAGAGCTATTTCTGATGATAACTTTTTGCCTGTACGTGTACCCTTCAATACACAGGTTAGTCGAGTGTATAGAAAATCGCTCTGTGTGCTGAAACGTGTCAAAGAATCCATCGGAAAATATTTGCTATCTCAAAATATGTTACACAAATAGAAAATTGAAAAATGGGGAACTATTCCCGAGGGGGCCTAGGGCCAAAAAGGAGTCTAAAACCAAAGAATAGTTTCCTGAAAAGGTAAAAACACACAAAACTGGTAAAAAACATCATGTGGTCTGTTCACAAATATGATAACTACTAACAATGTAAGCAGTTTAATATCTAAGTCCTTGCCCGGAAAAATGTTTTATCCAAAAATATTCTTGAAACCAGTTATGCTTCATAATATTTAATATTTAAAATACAATAAACATACAATTCTTAAGACTTTTAAATGAAAAGTCGTGAAGAAAGGCAATTCCATTAGAATTTATGAATAGAATTTATGCTGAATTAGTGGAAAATTGTTGTACTACATAAAAAAAATCACAAAAAACGTTATGCCACCAAATGTTTTTTTAATCTTCATACCTTGCAGAAAGCAAGATGTTCTTGTAACATAAATTTACACATTTCATTAATGAATTTGAGCTTAAAATGCAAAAAAAAAATTCAATCACACTCTTAGCTTTGAAGTCTTTCTAGTTGAAACCGTAAGACGTTCGTTTTCTCCATTTATTCCCATGAATTAAACCATCCTCTGTAATTTTGGCAAACGGCATTATGCTACGCACTTCCACAGACCAACCTTTAAAATGCTGCCACAGGCCTAAAAAAGTTTAATCTCTTCCTTAAAAGATAAGCCCAATATTATTCCATCAAAATCTCAACATTGATAGTTTTGTTCGATACAACATTATTCCGGGCAAGGGCTCAACTATTTACGTTTTCCTCCAAAAAAAGTAGTAGATATCAGATACTAAAATGAAATAAGTGTCTTTCATCATTGAAGACAAAATTAGCGCATTTTGAAACCAAAAAAGTTAAGGTCGCATCTACGAATTGCATACAGGAACTTAGCCTTGCCGTGGCTATGCTCTAACCACAGATCTAATTCGAACGTAGCCCTTCGGTCATATTTAACGGTAACATTTTTCGACTAAGAACTACCAACATTTTCTTATTTTTTTAACGCATATTTTTATTGGCTGCCACCTTCATGAGGTATGATTGCAAAATTCTTCCTGAACTAAATAGTAATGTAATAGATAATGTACAATGTGATAGATAAGAGATAAATATTAATCTGTGTCAGGAGAATGACATGCGGCTTTCTAACCTCTTTCTACATCTAACAATAAAAATGTGTAAATTACGTCCACAACGATTTGACCAAAAATTTTCATATTTGTGATGATTGTGAGAGAGATACAGTCGCAGTCGGTAGGAAAGAGAACACCAATGCTGTCGCTTACCTTGATAATAATAATAAAAAATAATTGGATAAATCGCAGAGCCCCATTTTTAAGAAAAATCACTTCAAGGGCGCCGTAATCTAAACTGTTCTCTTGCTGATTTCCTACAGCAGAAAACGGACATTGTATTTCTCGATCAGCTCAAAATTGTTAGTTTCATTTGTTTAAAATATACGCCATTTTATTTAGTTTTTGGGTTTTATCGTTTTTTTACATTTTAGTTCGTTCAATATGACTATGATACCTCTAACCACCTTACTATATCTTGTTTAACTTAGTAGTCAAATTTAAAACCTTCAAACCTACTTGGGAATTGTAATTTTTACACTTCTCATGTTTTAATCAAGGACCACAGCTGTTCCAATTTACAAAAGAATTCTTATCATACTTGATATTCTTTTCCTGCACGGGGATTGAACTCAATATATTATATCAACAGTGTGAAGGTTATATTATGAGAGCCGTGTTTAACACAATATCTTTTAATTACGCCAGCTAAAAAGAGAATGCGCGTTAATGATAATAAAAATTATCAATCTCCATTCCTGTTCGACGTATTGAAAATGTATGATAAAGTACACGAGCAAACAATACGACTTTAAGCGCATTCAAATTCAATCGCAACCAGCCGTTGGGGGTCTGGAGAGAAGGAAGAAAAAACGAATATACCTTATATCAAAATCCTTTCGAATCCCTAGAGATTTTCGAAGGCGAACCTCCGTTATATTAATATATACCCACTGGCCCCAAGGCTTGTTGGGGAGGTAAAGGTGTTTGCAAGCAGCCGGGTAACCAGGGAACCAACCGGTGGGAGGAGGTAGCAATAACAATGTACGGAATGCGGAATAAGAGCGAAGGATGCAAACGCACTTTTTTGGATTTGTGAAAAGTTTGACATAATTAATAGGTAATCCAAAATTAATAGAATACATAGTTTTAACCACGTTTGTTATATAAAAAACCAACACTTTTCGTAAGCAATGCTTACTTCATCAGGATTTACTAAGTAATCTATTAATTTTGGATTAAAATGGTGTCACAAAATAAGTTTGCCGTGTTGGAAGAAGTAATAGGTGATCATTTTTCAGTAACGAAAAAGCTATGGTTTTATGAAATTATTATTTCGTTTGTTAGTTCATCGTTTATTTAAATATTCGTATAGAATACATGAGTTCTTAACACTGATCTTTATTATGAGTTTATGTATTTCAAAATTTGAATTATCATTTTTATTTCTATTTTTCGTTAAAATATGATTTTTTTCCTTATTTTTGACTTACTTTTATGTATTTCTTAATTTTTATTTAGTATGTTTAATTATCTGTTTCAATAAAATATTATTTTTTAATTCCTATTTAAAAATTAAATGGATGACTACCACAACACGGGCATAAGCCTAGTGTGGTAGCCAAAAAACCAAAAAATCTTTAACCAATAAAATTTTATGAAATAATATAAAAAAATAAAAACAATTTTTGCATGCGATGCTTCTGATTTGTTTTCAGTGTCAGTCAGTTTTTTAGTTACGTTTTCTATAAATATAGATTCGTATTTTCTCCGCTAGAGACCTGTGGTTTGCTAGCGAACGCGCACACAAAAATGAAGAAATTTGGAGTTGTACGACTATAATTTTATTATGACTATCAAAATATATCTCCTAGCCTTTGACAATGGCCCGATTTTATAATTAGTTTCTAATATTTTGAAGATCAAATATTGTCAATGAATTGCAAGTAATCGGAAAATGCACAAAAATGTTTTTGACAGTTTAAATTTACGTGTAGGTTTCCTAAGGATAATATTCTTTTAGTTAATGTAGCAAGTGTATGCAGACAAAGTAAAGTAATTTGATACAATTTTATGTATTTGCACAATCTAATATAGGATTTACGTGGCCGGGCGCAAACAACAGGTTTTGCTTTCCGATTGTCTGATCAGACAATCGGATCGTGTAAGCACCGCACACATCAGATTCGAAAACCGGATACGAGGCCACGCCCGTTGTCCGACAGGATTGGACGGCCGGTGTGGAAGGGCGTGGCCTATTTTTATTACCGATCAGGTTTTCGAATCGGATGTGTGCGGTGTTTATCCGATTTTGTCTGATCAGACAATCGGATGGAAAAACTCGATGTGTGCGCCCAGCCTTAGGAAAGTACATATTGTTGCAATACAAGGTAAATATAAGTTTTTTTTTTAATGACAAACATCCCGGGTTACGAATACCTTGACAACATTTTAAAATCTCCTACTACCACCACATGAATCGAAAAATGTTGCTTTTGTCGTGATGGAGGAATTAACCAGATGAGAGGAATTAAACACACGACGCCTTGGACCCAAACGGGATGCCAACTCGACCTCCGAGCGTTTGTTGATATTCCATGCAGTTAAACGCATCTCCTACTTCTGAGGAAGGATCGCCAATTGCATGCAATCTAGGTGCAAGCGAGTATCTAAATGACTCAGTCCTGATATTGTTTTTGCAATTAAAAATAATTTTAAATCGAGTAGTTTTTGTTGGTACATGAAAGAAAATTACGCCTTGTAAATCAGAGCTCTCCAAAATACCATTAACAATTTTTAAAATAAAAGTCAATTTGATTGGGTATTTCTACTTGGTTATTATTATAAACATTTATTGATCGGTGTTAGTAAGAAAGTTTTTAAAGGGTCTGCGCTAGTCTGTATGTATAAAAATGAATGTATGTCTGCTTGCTTGCTTGCATGTATGTATGTACGTTGTTTATGCATTGCTATATTAAGCTTAGGAAATGTTTGAAATTTTTCAAAATACCTTCTTTCCACCCGCGCGAAGGTTTCTAGATTATTACAGCCACATGACAATACAAATGAAAAGTTTTTTTATCATTACGAAACCTCTTAAGAAACTGTCAAAAATGTCACAAGTTGAGAATGACATTTTACAAACCATCGATTGTTCAATCAAATTTTAATTTTTGAATATGTTACCTACTAAGTATCCAAAATCGAATACTTTGAATCTATTACAGAATTACATATATTTTAAATAGGTACCTATGCTGGGTACCAGATTTGATTGATTGTTCTTATAATATACAGAAATTAATGTTTGCAATACATGAAAAATGAAAATTGGTATACAAAAATTGCAAAAGGTAGCTCGTGAGCTCTTTGAAAACGGGACGAATCGGAAAGGACACGCAGGGAGAAACAATTTCTTTATTAAATGCCAATTGCAACGCATGCCGGGAACTCGCAAATAAATCACAATATT
The DNA here is from genome assembly GCA_917563855.2 of Limnephilus lunatus. Classification (NCBI taxonomy): domain Eukaryota; kingdom Metazoa; phylum Arthropoda; class Insecta; order Trichoptera; family Limnephilidae; genus Limnephilus; species Limnephilus lunatus. The sequence continues at coordinate 36,018,277 of OU830594.1, forward strand.
TTTCACCTAAACTACTAATTTGTCATAATGCGAGTATGTATCTAACTAACTAACTAACTACCTAACCATCACGCCGTTTCCCCGCAGGGGTAGGCAGAGAGGACGGACCGCCAAACAACTCGGTCTTGGCACACCCTCTTTGCCTCACTCACATTCATACATCGTCTCATACATTCTCTTCTATTATTCTGACTTTTGACATGGCCCGACTCAAGTATCTGATTCACTTGATCGTGCCATGTCTTCCTCGGACGTCCCCGACTTCTTCTACCATTCACGTTTGCGTCGTATATTCTTCTTACACTACTTTCTTCGTTCATTCGCTCTACATGCCCAATCCATCTGAGGGTCCCTTTCTTAATCTTACTCATTATGCTTACATCAGCCTTACATTCTTTGCGGATATCCACATTTCTCACACGATCACACATTGTTTTACCACACATGCGCCTCAGGGATCTCATTTCAACAGCATTCAGTTTACTTTCATCCTTCCTCTGCCAGTTCCATGCCTCACTGCCATACATCAGGGTAGGTCAGGACTCCATTGTGGACTGCTAGCTTCGCTTCTTTTGACAGTTTTTTATTAGCGCCAACGGCATTCAGTCCTCCATTAATGGAGTTACCGGCAATCACCGTTCTTTCAATATCTCTATCAGCCTTCCCATCTCTCGTAAACATACTACCCAGATACACAAACTCATCCACCTGCTCCGTTATTTCAAATACAAATTATTGGCTACTACAAACATTAAGAATGATTAACAAAGTAGTAAATTTTTACAATAAGATTTTAGCCATATTATCTGCGTTTTTTTCGTGAAACATTTTCCTTCAGAATACTGTATCTATTGGGCTGGCCATACGACGGTCGACGGGACGGGGGCGCAGGAATAGGGAATAGGTAAGTAAGACAGCAAAGCTACTGCCTCATGTTGTATACGAGAATAATGTGCTCGGGATTTCTCCGCTCGTTTAGCTCTACTCCAGACGAATCCGAGAAAAGCCGAATGAACCCGAATGAACCCGAGCCCTTACTAGCCCCTAACCTCGCCTCACGGATAACATTGTTGTAGAAGACGCAGTGTAATGATGGAAGTTCGCTAAAAAAAATCAATGTGGCGGTTATAAATTACCATTTCATTCACTCAAATTGGTTTATTTCTTTTTTTCTTACTTGTAAGTACCTGGCATGCGTTGCAAAGCCACTCAAAGAATATAAGTTTTTGGAGGTTTTATTATGTTTAATGAAGTGCTATCCGTGTGAGAAGCATTGATTTTCCAAATTTACCCTTGCTATTCCTTACCGCTACAATGTCACCTTTGAAATCCCTCCCTCTTCCAACCTCTCTGTCACCGCTCCTCTGCGTGTACTTACCCCGTTCTCTTGCCGCTTCCCCTCTCCCTCACATACCTTCCCGCAAACCTCTCGCCCTCCTTCGTTCCCTTCCGGATTCCACACCCCTCCCTCCTTACCCATCCTGCCGCTAAAGTATATTAAATAAAACAACTTGAAAATTTCAAACAACTCGCGCGCAACATTTTCATTCAAATTTCATAACGCCAGATTTCACCATTATATATAGGAACCTTCAAGAGCGTGCGCATAACAACTCACGAAAGTTGCATCGCAATCGGATGACTGGTATAAGAACGCATGCGGCACAAACAAAGAATCATTCATTTTTATGTATAAAGATATATTATTATTATTATTTTATTTTTGTTATAATATGGACTTCGCTAGGTTTTACACCCGTTCTGACGTCTGCATATTACAGTAAATATTGTTATTCTACTGTGATTTGAACCTCTTATATATTTAAAAAAAAAAAAACAATAAATAGGTCATGTTATGTTGCTTCTGTTGGTTGTGTTGTGTTTATGGTTCGTGTACATGTTTATATTGTTTATAACATAAATTCTTTAATTGGGTTAATATATATGTTCAGTTCTGAGCTTCTCAAAAACTGATTAAGGCTCAGAAATAGCAGTCGGTGCTTTTCACTCTTTTTAAAGCAGAATCATGGATACTTTTTTGGGAATTCTTAGGTTAAAGCAATTTTATTTTTCACTATGTAGTTTTAACAATTTATCTGCTAAAAATAACACATTTTTTGTTGGATTATTTTCTATAATTAAATACGAAAATATAGGTCTCTCAGTAATCCCTTAATGAGTTTTGATAACTCATGGGAGTGCAACTTCGTTGTATGTTTTATTTAATAAAAAATAAATAAAAAATTACGGAGAATTATTTCAAACCTGGTTATATTATAGAAGAGGTCTTAACCAGCCTTCTCATCGTCGCGTCACCACCATTAAATTCCATCCACCGAGGAGCACACATGACGAAAGATTACATTTTTTGCAACACTTTCCTACAGATATCCAATAGGATGCATGAACTTGGCAAGAAGTTTTAGGAATTGTTGTTATAATATTTACTGACTCTGTTAACAAAATAATCTGCTCCAGCACTTTGCAATCCTACATAACTATAATAATAATAAATATTTGCATAGCGCAGTTTTGTGTCATTTCACTTTAAGTGCGCTTAACTGTAATAATTTTTTAGTTCAAATAATCCTACAGAGCTCCTTATGAGTCCATTACAAAATATTGATAAAATAATATGAAATAAAGAATCATTACATAGTATAAAATGAAGTCGCTCAAAATGTTTGTGCGCTTAGATATTTGAAACTACGCAACGGATTATCATGCGGTTTTCACCAATAGATAGAGTGATTCAAGGATAAGGTTGATATGTATAATACATGCTTATTATAGTAGAGAAAAGCCGAGAAATTCAAACATTCAATTCAGGCAGCGGGCAGCTGACAAGCGGGTGGTGTGGATTTTATAAAGGTTGTGTAATGGCGTTGTATTTCGTTAGCCACAGCAACATCTTTCAGAAATTTCAGAAAAAGATCTTTCCAGAAATTTTAATTTTTAACTAACTAACTAACTAATTAACTAACCATCACGCCGTTTCCCCGCAGGGGTAGGCAGAGAGGACGGCCGCCACACAACACGATATTGGTACACACTCTTTGCCTCGTTCACATTCATACATCGTCTCATACATGCTCTTCTATTATTCCGACTCTTCACATGGCCCGACTCAAGTATCTGCATCACTTGGTCGTGCCATGTCTTCCTCGGGCGCCCTCGACTTATATATTCTCCTTTCCTCGTTCATTCACTATACATGCTCAAACCATCGGAGAGTCCCTTTCTTAAATCTTACACATCACGCTTACAACAGCCTTGCATTCTTTGCGGATATCCACGTTTCTCAATTAGACATTTAATTTAATTTTTATGTTTCTTAATTAGACATTTGATTCGAGGCACTGATTTAAAAAAATATATTTCAGTTAAATTTACCTTGAATACGCGAATTTTTTTTCGGTGATCAATGTAACAGATTATTGGAAGCTTTCAGTTTTTCATCACTTCCTTACCTACACACATATAATATTGAATATTATACCCAGAAACCGCTAACATGTTCGGAAAAGTGAGAGTAGAAAATGTATCGGGAAATCTCTCGCGGCCGTCGGCATTGGTGAGCCGGAAAATAGGATAAATTAACTGGAATTGGCTAAAATAAAGACTTAAGGGGAAAACCACAAATAAATAATTTTTATTTACTTTATCAGCGAAATCAATATAACCTAATTGTGATATGTATAGGTGCGTCCTAAAATTCCGACAAAGCAGTCTCCGAAAGAAATAGATCGGTAATATGCGAAAAAAAGGAGTAATTTAAAAATAGAGTCGAAGATGACTGCTACAAAGAAATTGTACTAGATACAAATTGAATAGATACAAATTGAATTGAAATATCTTGGGCACATGACGCGAAGCGACTAACATAAAATTACCCATCTGATGAATAAGATTAATCAAGAATTAATTACTTTAGTAAATGGTAAGAATGCAGATTCATTTGCAGAATGCTTTTCCAAGGGGTCAAGTTTAATATCATGAAAGCCAACCTTCTATAGGAGAATAGAGAATGCTTGAAATTGTTGCAAAAAGGGTTTGTAGTTTTGGTTTTGTTTCATGCAAATTACTTTTGATTATATTTTATTACCGTAGAATGGGATTGACAAGTTTACATGAGAATCTATTTTAATACGTTTCTTGCCAGATAACATTAAACTCTTACATTTTTTCTTCAATATTCGCAAATTCACTTTGTCGCAAATGTCATTTTAATTTTTAAAAAAAATCACTTTGCATACTCCACTTATTTTATCAAATTTATCAACATGTTTCAAAACAGATGGTTTCATCTTCAGTAATAAATTAAAATGATTTTATAATAATTAATCATTTTATTTTAAATATAAGTTTATTTTTGGGATTAAGACAATCCTTTTTTAATAGTTTCTTGTCAAGTACAGAATAACGAGTAGAAACTCAATGAATAAGTTATTTTAACACGTCTTAAAAGCCTCACAGGTGTGTGTTGCCTGGAAAGATGTCCTCAAGACAAAAAAGCGATCCATTCATCTGTGTGACATATGAAAATGAAGTAATTAATCAAAGGCTCCGATGACATTGGTAATAAACAGCGAAAAGCCCGCACCGTCGATAAATATCGCAAACAATCAGCGCGGAAGCCTTAATTCCGGCAAATAAAACAGATTGCCTTTAAGCCGGCGGAGAAAAAATTGAAAAAAAAGCTCGATCGAAAGCGTTCGGTAAAGCGGCAGGTAAAAAATGAAATTATCGCGTTAATATTACCGTTACCGTTAATATTACCGCTCCGTGCAGAGATGTAACAGTACCGTTATCGGTCTATAATCCCGCCGCAATTACAATAATTCTTACTGGAGACAACTGTTTGGGTTTTGGTTATATTTTGGATACAGCGGCAAAATATTTCCGTAATATTATTTATTTTTATATTTTTTCGCAATTCACACGGCTGTGGATAGTTTCGAATAATTATTCGCTGTTGCTTAAAATTTTTGTTTATTCGTATTGTAGGTTGTAGGTACGTTTTAGACGTATTTTACGTACGTAAAGAAAAAATGAGATTGGTGAAAATCAACTCACGTAAAATGATCTAACTATTCGTGATTGTCTATTTGTGTTCTTAAAATACTGACTCGAATCATATAATTTTGTCCTGGATTCAACGATTTTTCAGGATATTTAATATTTAGAATCTAATTTCAACTAACGAGCTACTTTAAAAACTTATAATAATGAAAAAAAACAATTACATTGTTTATTAACACAAAATTTATTTTATTTATTACGACCGATCGGTTTCGCTTAACACAAGCATCAGCAGGGTACAAAATTAAACTAATCCAAAAACACATTGCTTGTGCTTGCATATAAATACATGTACGAGAAAAAGCACAACATAGAATAAAAGAAACAATTTTTTTTAAACTTGATTAATTGACTCACCCCTTTTTCCTTTAAAATGGAAATAACAGAAATCATCATATCAGAAAATTATGAAATTATTGAAAAAAAATCATTCTTTTCATGATTCCATGTTTCGACCTTTCAAGTAGCTAGGCATCATGTAATTTGAACAAATTTTCTGTCTGTAAAAATTTAAAAAAAAATTATCGTAAAATAATTTTTACTTCCAAAAATAATTTTACGGTTTTCTTCATTACACTTGATATTTCAAAGTGGTAAATAAAAACAATCAGCAAACCGAATTGAATTTAAGATTTGTTAGGTGAGGTTATAAAAGTAGTTAAAAACAATTCGTAAACAGAATAGAATGTAAAAGACATAATAGTAGTTATGCAACAAAAAGCTCGGCCGCGCCCATTGGAACACGGAAAGAATAGCAGTCTATAAACCCGCAGAATAGGCAGTAACACACGCCGGAAAGTGACTGTAAAAGAATTGCGATTCGATTCGAATTTTCCAGGTGGATGAAGCGGCGCGATTTAAGGATTTAGTCGCGGATTTGCTTTCAATATTAGCCCCCGCCGCCGGGAAGGTATTTCGTGCCCCCGGGCGGGCTTTACGGGGCGTTTGTGCCCGCTAACTGTGTTATAAGGGCGCCATCTGCATTTTTATTTTTCAATTGTGTATCGATTAACCAGATTACTGTGGCGCCGGCGTTGGTGCCCGATACCGGAATAATCGACGCCCGACACAGGTGAGAATGGAGCGACGCCGGCGCTCTGCGGCCGGATGCGGAGGCGGCAACTAACTAACTACCGTTCGACGACTGACTGATAATGAAGTGATGCATATTTTAAAAATCATGTGAAAAACAATGCCGATTGCCTTTTATTTGGTTTTCAATGATTTTATTATGTAAAGGCTGGGATTAGATTTTTATAAACGTTTTGACAATGTGTTTTCTTGAAAACAACTTATGGCGCTTTTTAGATCAAACTGTTAATATACCATAATTTGGTCGTATTTTGAAAACATCTCAGAAGGGTAAAATCATTCAAGTATTCAAGTTTCCATGTTATGATGAATTCTGTGTATGCTGTACTTTTGTAACATGTTTAATTTTTTTAATACTTGTAATTGATAAATTCTTGAAATTTAAAACATTATATATTCAAAGTTTTCTGCTTAAAGTGCCAAGTTATGATATGTTTTTCTTTTACATTCATTAAACTATGATCACAAGTTTTATCGTAGCTGTCACCCAAATCCTCGTACGCTATATCTGTTATCTAACCATAATCGTATCTCTTTACGGTAGATTTCATTTGACTGAATTAGTAACATTTATTTATTTATTTAATAAATGAAAAATCGAAAGTACCTATAGTTTTTTTATGATATTTCACCCTCCATGCTAGGGATGACCCTGTGTTATAGCTGGTGAAGTTTACAGTTTTCGGATTACATTCATTAGTATTGGTTGAAAATATTCACTAATTAATATTATGCACACAGATTCTTCTACAATAAGAGAGTTTATGTTGGTATTTTGGATTATAAGAATAAGGTAAAGAAGTTAAAGAGTTATTGGAAAAGAGAAGTTATTATTAATCTATTAGGTTATAGTAATCAGTCTTATACATACATACAAAGCTGCTTAGATAGTAAATAAAAATATGTAAAAAAAATTATCATGTTATGCCTGCTCTTAATACTATGCACACAGATCTTCTATAAGAAAATGATATATAGTTAGGTTGGGTTACAAGAAGAAGATGATTTAGTTAGAGAATTCTTAGAAAACGAAAAATTTGAGGAGTTGTTATATATAGTTGACACTAATTTATTTATTAATTGAGTTAAGTTATTAATTAATCTTGAATAGTGTCTTTAAAGAAGCATGTCATTCACTTGTCAAAAGGCCGTCACGTTTCAAGTGACAGTGACGCGAGCAGTCCCGATTTCCCGTGTGGAGTGTGAAGTGTCAGCAGGCAGGAGGACAGGTGGCTAGTCAGTAAATTCAAGGTGGGTCCTCTCCTGTCAGCTCGCAGGCCGAGAGCGCAGGCTAAGGTTTAGCAGGATCAGTCGGCTCTTAAAGGCTTTCCCCGGGCGGGAAGGGCACGCTTAAAAAGATTAAGACTTTAACTTCCGCCACGCAGTCAGGAGTCTTGAATAAGTCGATGGATCAACGAGGCCAACTCTCTTCTTTATTGAAGGAAAGTTGTAAAAAAATCCTTTCTAAAACCATCAAATAGCAGACCCTTTAAGGTATAAGCTAGTATTTTTTTATGTGGGGGTTGTTACTATTTTGTATTCATTATTCAGTGGGTTCAGGGTCGAGTTCATAGATTAACAAGCAAATTGTAAGCATAAAAAAGTAAATCCACTCTGCAGAAGTAAATAAGGATTTTTCGCCATTTTTTGGAGCTGATGTATATTAAATCATGGCTTTTCAATTTGATGATGTGGAGGTTTTAGTGAAATAAGGTCTAAAAGTTACTTCAACATGTTTACGTCACACAATACTATTTCGATAAAAAAAAATTATTTCATACTTTCACGACTGCTTCGGCCTATTGTATAGCATATGGCTATTTACTACTTACATAACGGTAATATTCGACAAAATTGTATATATATTGTAAAAAATTACATTTTGGGAGATAAAATATTTAAAAATAATTTATTTAGCACCGTAAATCAATCTAGAAATCACTTTTAAGTACCACTTAGCAGAAACATCAAGGCACTCATTGAGAGTAATAAATTTGAATATATAAATATCCGGACACTTCTACAAAGTGCACTAAAGTTATGCTAATCTTTGTGAAGCACTGGATTTGTCTGCTGAAGTTTAAGGGATTAAAGTGCATGCACTCTGCTCATTACGCAGAGAATCTTTATCTCGATGTTTTCATTAAGTCAACGTTCCAAGTATTAACTTTAAAGTGATTGAAGATTTTCAATAGATCTAAAGATTAAGCTTCGTTTCTAAGTTTATAATATTTTTAGTTTCTTCGCCTACGAGGATATGTTTCAACGACTCCCTTCGAACACTTCTAAGAATTTATACAAAATCGCACACGTATAATAATAAATCGCAGTGAACTAAATATGTCTTAACTTTAAAGCAGTTGTTAGATAGTAATTATAGTAAAAACAGTATAGTTGTTGTAGCTGTTTCCGAATTCAAAGATAATTTAATAATGGCTGACATAATAATAAATTAACACCAAGGGAACCTAATAAAAATACCATCAAATTAGATTCATTAAAAAATAGGCAAAAATCAGTTAAACTACACATAATTTTATTTTGTAATAATAGAAATAACACTTTCTTTTATATTATACACATAACAACATATTATTGAATTTGTATAAAAATCCTCTTCTTTAAGGCACTGAGATGTCTAAAGGTTTCCATAAAATCCATCATTACGTCGAGATTTTTTTGGAAAAACGTGATAGCGCAAAATCGAGTTAACTAAGCAACATAGGAAAACTTTAAATAAATAGAAAATACGCAGTTACTGATGATAATGATAACTTTTATAACTTGCACGTCATAGATGAGTTGCACGTCATTGCATATCATAGATAATTTAAGTCTTGTGGAAATTAAATCAAATACTGTCAGTCGCTTAAACATCGCCTTTAGGTACATAGCGTTTTTAAAGAATTTGCAATGTAAACAAGAATCGAATATAATTCCATAAAGAGCGCTATTTCCATCTCGTGTTCGGGTAAGCTCTTCTTAAAATGTAATATTCACCGCTCTGTAAATCTAGACGCCATATTTTTCAACACGTCTAAAGCAAAATAACATTTTTTCGGAACGAGTTCGTGACTTTTTTACGATTCGCGCCGCACTTGTGTTCCCCCATTTCTTGTGGAGTATTTTACCATTGCTTGCGTTTTCCATTAAAAAATGGCATAAAAATTCTTCTCCGTGTATATTTACTTATTGCCGGTGCCAAAGTAAATGTGTGCCCTGAGCTACTACGGTGGGATGCTCGCGGAAAACGAATATACGGCACGGAAAAAAATATTAAATTAAAAATGAATCCCTGTTCACATAGACAATTTTCACGCCAAATTGCTGTGCTTATCGAAACCTTAAAGTTTTTTTTGTTCCAACAGTGGATATTTAATTTGATATATAATAAGATGTGCAGATAAATACTAGAGTTTAAATTAAGTGCGCACATATTCTAATATTAAACGACAAATCAATTTGTTTATCCGAAGAAAACTAAGCTGATATTTTCATAATTTTTGGCTAAAATTTTTTTGCGAACGCCATTATGTCTCTTAACGTCATCATTATGAGCTACAGAATTTCAAAATTTCTGTAATACTGTAAGAGTGTGAATATACACCATTTTTTCATCAATTTAAATCTTAATATATAAAACAAATTCGGGTTGGTTACACCATTCATAACTCAATAACGGCTGTACCGATTTTTATGATCTTTGATTTGTTGGATTTGTCTCCGTCCGAATAGCAGAATAGCTATTAAAACAACGGAAAAATTCAGGAAAAAAAATTAAGAAGAAAATTCTTTTCCTCATACATTTTGTATGGAACGAATTCTCATCTTTTGAAAGAACTGCAAGAATATTGTGGTAAATATAATACTGAGTAGTGAGTGAATTCCAAAAATTGAAAAACCTTAAATGAAAATACACTGATTGTTTTGCTTTTGTTCTTAAACATTTATTACTGCCCCTCTTTCTTACACACTATATGTCAATAGTCGAAAATGAGACAAACGGTGAACGTATGTTTGCAATCCTCCAAAGGAAAAATACAATAATTATAATAAATCTCCCTCACCCGTATAAAGAAAATGAAACACAATTCTCGTAAGTAAGCGAAAAAGTAAGAAAATCACAAAAAATATAAAACCGTACACAACGCCATCTGTGATACTGACAAAAAAGAAAACACGGACAGTTAATTAAGCGCATCGATAATTGCTTCATTGTGTAATTTTTACCTTAATAGAAAACTGAATTTAATTAAGCTAATAAGTTAACACAACAGTTATTGATTCTGAGGCGGTACGAAGTTCGTCGGGTCAGCTAGTTAATTATGTATTTTATGGTAGGACATAAATCAATAGCTAAAGAAGATTACTGATTCTTCACAGTAATTATGCCAGCGGGATGCAGAAGTGACGAGATATCTAAACTTAGTAAGATGATGTGGAGGCGACTACCATATTTCTACGAGTATACGAAACCGAAGGTAGAAGGTACAAGACCGGTGGGAGAAGAGGCAATTCCAAGGGGCGGCGATACGAAATATTTAAGTTAGTGCCAAAGAAGGTGAGAAAGATAATGACAGATAAAACACTTCTACAAATATCGAAGACGTACAAAATAAAATTCGGAAAAACTTGGTTGTTTTAATTTTGGAAACGTAGGTGTGATATTATGGACGTAAAATCTTATCAGAAAAAATCTCAAGAATTTTGCCAAATTAAAAGCAACCCACAAAAATTATTCCCATTGGGGGTTTACTAAGATTGTTCCAAAATTAATCAGACATTTTATAGTGTCACCCTAGCGAAACAACAAGCCCTCGGAAAATTCTCGAAAAAATCAAGAAAAGAAAAGTGTGCGAGAGTGAAAAAAATATGGCAATATAATCATGCCGCGACCTGTCTTGTTATAAATTTCCCGCCCGACCCTAATTTCCGTTTCCTCCTTAAGTCCGCCATTTTCATGTCCTTCGTCTTTTGTTTTTGCTCTCGATGTACCCCATATAGCCTGTACATGTTTAGCTAGGACGGGTGTGACGTCATTTATTTCCGAAGTAAGGAGCTTATTTCATTTTCCTTAGTGGATTGAATTCTCACGGAAATAGTTAAGATCCAAACCATATTATGAAAGTGTACCTGGTTTATTTTTTAGTTTCCAGCATAAATTATTCGAAAAGAATTACCATCTTTTTACATTAGCTCCACACAGTCTTCTTTGGGAATGCTGTGTGGAGGATCTTTTTAGGAAGGGAAGGGGAGGAAAATGGCTAGATGGGTGGGTAGCAATCTGGGGGTCAGTGCATCCAGCTGTGCGTGACGGACGTATGAATCCATACCTCCCACCGAGGTGAAAGGCGATGTTCCGAGAGAATACGCTAAAGAAATTAAAGGGACTCCCTCAACCATTCTATCCCGATCCGGCCTACCCTGCAGCTAGTGGACAGAATCATCCACCGCCAAGACCTGATCAAACCTCACCCCATGAACCCGGGCACACCTGCTAAGTCACCAAACGTAGCGAACCACTTAGGGTGACCTATGACAGAGGTGTTGGTTTCCCAATAAATGGTTCCCGGGGCGGCGGTACCCATACCCTCCTTCCAAATCTATTATTTAAAATAATTTGTTAAATTTGGTGAGATACTTTCTTTTTAAATCTTTAATAATAATTTTCATTTTATTTTGTGTAACGATATTTTTTTTGTATTGGTTTTTGTTTTATAGAGTACGTGTTTATTTATTTTTGTATCATCGAATCATTAGATTTTTAACCAATCCGTTACAATTTTTAGTATTGTCGCTATTCGGACATTGATAAAACACGGTTATTGATGTTTAATGCTCTTTAAATGTAAAGATAATCTTTAGAATCACGCTTTTACCTATATATTTTCTGACGATTCTATACACCTTTAAGTTATTATTTAGTCTTTGCTATCAACACTGTGGGCATATGCATTCTATAATATATATATGTTAGATCGCTTACAATTTCAATTACAAATAGGTCTTTAAAAACACTAGGCATAAATAAAATAATCTAAAAAAAAGACAGCAATAATACAACAGAAATGGTAATAAAGGGATGTCAAAGTGCATACATACTATGTTAAAAAGAGCAACCTTTAGGTGGTTAATTATGATTTTACAGTACCTTTAGTAATAAGAATCACAGCTTGATGCTGACAACTTGGGTAATTATCGACCAGTGTCAAATCTGCCTTTCTTAGCAAAACTACTCGAAAAAATTGCTGCTTCTCAAATAACCTCCCAATTAAACCACAATAAATTAATTACCGATCATCAGTCCGCTTATAGAAGATTCCACTCAACAGAAACCGGGTTACTTCGTGTCCTGTCAGATATTACCCTTGCCATAGAGTCAGGTAAGTTAGCACTTCTTTCACTTTTAGATATGAGCGCTGCTTTTGACACCATTGACCACGACTTTCTCATTAAGAGACTAGAATTAACATTTTGTTTACATTCTAACGTAAAAAATTGGCTACAATCCTATCTAACGGATCGCTCACAATAAGTGAAGGTGGGAAATAAACAATCCAACTTCACAAAACTCTCTTCAGGGGTACCTCAGGGATCCGTTCTGGGCCCACTTCTCTTTATCCTCTTCACAAATGATGTCGCAAGAATTTTCGAGTCATTTGGTCTCCTTTCTCGCTGTTATGCCGACGATCAGCAAGTCTACTTTTACTGCACACCAAATGAGATCACCGGCAAGGGCGGATCCAGGATTTTTTTCTGGGGGGGGCACAAGGGGCTGAGGGGTGGAGGGGCAGAGGGGCGGAGGGGGGGGGGGGGGGGGGGGGGGCGGCCCGCCCTGGGTGCCACCCGATGGGGGGGTGCCGCTCAAGAGCACAATTCTCTCCCCCCCCCCCCAGGACGGACTATTTTTTTTTTTTAAGTCGAAAATTTAATGGGTAGGGGGGTTTTCCGACCGCTCTCGTAAACGCTGATTATCATATTTCATTTCGTCGGTCTAGTGGCAAAGTCCACTAAGTCACGTTTTTTCATGAAATAAATTAAGTATGAGGTCTTATGTAAAAATTGTCCTCTTCCGTCTGGCATACTCCATTAAGTAGTACATTTAATCGTTTCCGATTTAAACGTGTTTTTAAATTCACCGTAAGTCATAAATCCGATATTATTGTCAAGCAAAACACATTAAGTCAAACATTATACGAGGGTGGGTTTTAAGATCGCAGAATGGGGGGTAAGGAGTAGAAATTACAATCCAAATTTATTTTTCCTTTTCAATATATTCACCTGTTCCCTAATACATGTTTCGGATCTATCAATTATCTTATGTTTACCCTAAAAAAAAATATTTCTCTTTGTCTACGAAGTTATTTTTTCAAGTGTGGAAATAAGTAATAACCACTGGGAGCCAGGTCAGTACTGCAGGGTGGGTGTAGCAAAATTTCGAAGCACACCTTCTGCAAGACAGCCATCGCAACACGGCTCTAGTAAACAGGCGCGCTGTCGCGCAGAAGGACACCTTTGGTCAATTTTCCCCTTCTTTTCTCCTTGATGGCTTCCTTTAATTGCTCTAGGATTGAAGCGTAGTAATCTCCAGTTATGGAGACATCTTTATCTTTGTAATCGATCAACAGGATTCCTTCTGAGTCCCAAAAGACTGTCGCCATGATTTTCCCAGTTTGTGACTCTTTAAACTTCTTGGCCAGTGGTGTTCCTTTCCGTGCCACTGCATTGCGTCATTTTTAGACTCAGATTCATAATTATGAGACCAAGTTTTATCACCAGTAACAATTTGAGCCAACACTCCATCTTTGTCTTCCCTACCAAAAATGTACGAGAACACTCCACGCGCTTTTGTTTTTGAGGCAGCGTCAGCATTCCCAGCACCCATCTTGCGCTGACTTAGTCATGCCAAGATAGTCGTGAAGAATTTTGAAACTGGGCGTACTATACAGGGCCCGCAGATACTTTAATAGTACACAACTGCTAACCTAGAGCTCCAAAATACCTCAAAAATACTCATTGATCCCTTCGGCACCGGCAGGACTTCTATACTAAAGTGTGTACTTTTTAATTTTCTTTTCGGGGGGGGGGGGGGAGGGTTTTGCTGGATAATTTTACTGTGGTAAAGGGGGCGATTCTTTCAATAGGGTTAAGAAACACTGATTTAGACCGTTAAAACACATGCAAAATCCACAAATTCAGCTTTGAAATAATCTTAAACCATTTTGCGGCATTAATGTCAACAATTTAACAGTAAACTTAACAAGCAAAGAACACTTAGTCATTATTGACTGGTAAAACCCACTAATTCAGGCTCATTTTTTTTTTTTGTAAATCTTTGATTGAAGGTTGCTGTTATTGATTTCAACTAATATTGCATATTGATAAGGTACTTAAGGGTTCATTCTAAATTATAAATATTAAAAAATATATATTTTGGAGATATTCATCCACTTGTAGCCTTTCCAAAATTGCTAAATATTGAAATGCGATTATCTCAGGATTGTATTTTAGTGACTTAGTGGACTTTGCCAGTAGACCGATGATTTGCAAGTGCATGAATGGGACGCAACGAACAAAATTCGCAATTCCAGCCAGAAATAGACAAGAGTTTCACTCATGTTCTTTCCGTTATTTTATTCATATATTTTAACAAATCTGATAATTTGATTTGCTGCTAAGTATGTACTGTGATGGACTCTCCACAGTACACAAAAATACCGTCCTGGGGGGGGCACGTGCCCCCGTGCCCCCCCCCTAAATCCGCCCTTGATCACCGGCCTCAAAATTCGCACAGTTGAGTGTCTAGAAGCAATTAGTCTCTGGATGTCCTCAAACAAACTGAAGCTTAATCCATCAAAGACCGAATTTTTATGGGCAGTTACAAATAGACGTCAACATCTAATAGACAACTCACCAATTACCATTTCCGGCAATGACGTAATTGCAAAAACAACCGTCGAACTTCTGGGAGTTTATCTGGATTCAGACCTTTCATTGAAAAGTCAGGAGAATAGGACCGTTAGCACAGGGTTCTTCTACTTAAGACAACTTAAGTCAGTTCGTAGGAACCTTTCGACAGAAGCAACTAAGCTTCTTGTGAATTCATATATAGTATCGCGTCTTGATTACTGCAATGGTATCTATGCAAGTCTTCCTAAATGTCAAACCGATGAACTGAAATCAGTGTTCAACGCCGCAGCACGACTAATCACGGGTACCCAAGTTTTCGCACATTTCGGAACACCTCCGAAATCTTCACTGGTTGAAGTGTCCTGAAAGGATCCAGTATAAGTTATGCTGGATGGTGTTTAAAGCTATCAATGAAATGGCTCCACCCTATATCTCTGAACTATGCACTCCGGAAAATATAGGTCTAAGGCAGTCATCTCTTAGATCAGCGACATCGTCTGAAATTGGAAGGTTGAAAGAACCCAAGCGAAATCCGAACACTAATTTTGGTGATCGAGCTTTTGGAGTATCCGGCTCTGAGGCTTGGAATAAACTTCCCATGGAATTGAGATGCAACCAACCCAGCGGAATTTAGATCCAAACTTAAAACTCATTTTTTCAAATACTCATTTCCATAAATTCGTCATTATATTTAAACTGTGTTATTTAATTATACTATAATAATTGTTGATGTCCACGAATATATACTATTTTATTTGCTATTCCCTACAACTACTAACGAAAAACTCAAAATGCTATTGATCTACCTACAAATGGTCTGTCAGTGGTAACCTAACACCTCAATCCGTTTAATGTTGAGCGATAAGTCATCGTAATGCGGTAAAGATCGGCGATTAATTTCAATAATTTATTTAAGATATCCATACATTTTCGTAAATCCGATAAATTTTGCATCCATGTCCTTAAATAGTAATATTATGTAAAAACTTCCTTCTTCTTCTGGCGCTGTGGGGTGATTCTGGCGAATGTATGATATTTATAAGATGTTTTCAAGTATTTTTAAATGTAAATAAATATGTTATTTATAAATCTCTAACTTTAAGTCATAATTGTAAATATATATGTCATTGAGCTCAGTTTCAGGTCAACTTTTATATGTCTTAGTCATAAGTCACTAGCAATAAGACTTAGATGTAAGTCACTAGTTATAATTGTAAATCTTAGTTGTAAGCCACTAATATTATTTTTTATGTATTTATTTGTACAGCGCCCTTGAAGTGATTTTTCACGAAAACGGCGCTATATAAATTAGCCAATATTTACGGTGCTCCAGATTTTATGTCCGGGTTGAATCTTTCCCAAATGAAAGACTAAACCCTTCCACACACTTTTCCACAAATGAATATCTAGTGAATTCACGCAATGTAAGTGCACTATATAAGATAATAAATACAAAACAATACAAGAACAATACGTCAATCCACCAGAAACATAATGGGAAAATATTTCACCGACTCCAGATATTTTCATATCAGAGGGTTCGGCTCTGATGAAATCCTAACTGGTCCGATAAATCCTACTGATCCCTCAATATAAATATTTAAAAAATCTTTCGTAATCCTACATGTATTTAAAATAACCGACTTTTGCATTTTTATGAATAAATTTTTTGACAAATCTAATCGCCTAAATTTTGAATGAGAGAGCTAGGTATAATGCCAGTAGCCGAAATAACAAATGGTAATTTTTTACGGTGCTCCAGATTTCATGTCCGGGTTGAATCTTTCCCAAATGAAAGACTAAACCCTTCCACACACTTTTCCACAAATGAATATCTAGTAAATTAACGCAATGTAATTGCACTATATAAGAATAAAACAATACAAGAACAATACGTCAATCCACCAGAAACATAATGGGAAAATATTTCACCGATTCCAGATATTTTCATATCAGAGGGTTCGGCTCTGATGAAATCCTAACTGGTCCGATAAATCCTACTGATCCCTCAATATAAATATTTAAAAAATCTTTCGTAATCCTACATGTATTTAAAATGACCGACTTTTGCATTTTTATGTACAAATTTTTTGACAAATCTAATACGCCTAAATTTTGAATGAGAGAGCTAGGTATAATGCCAGTAGCCGAAATAACAAATGGTAATATTTTTATAGTCTGAGAATGCCAAATTCTTTTAATTTCATTTCCTAAATCTGTATATTTTCTTATTTTTTCAGAAACAGTTTTCTGAATATTACAAGAATTTGGTATAGCGACATCAATGATATAAGTTATTTTCTTAATTTTGTCATGTAAAACTATATCGGGTCTATTATGACTAATTGTTCTTTATTATGATTATTATTATTATAAGAACAATGACTTTAAAATATTTTCAAAAAAATCACAGCATCGATAAGAAAAATATATACCAAAGTAGGTATCTACAATAGTAACTACAATGGCGTTCTAGAAATTATCCAATTATTATTATTAACTACACATATAATATCGTATGAATATACCAACACATGAAATTTAAAGAAATCCAGCATTGAAAATATGGCAAAAAACTACAGTTTTGTTTATTTTATCCTAATTTGAAGGAACAACACAGTATTCAAGACTCCTTTAAGTAAGGGAAATGTTGGTTTTATGGTCGCTCGCATTGGGTGCTTATTTATCCGAGAAAGTGTCCCGTATTTTACAATCTAATCATTCCATATGGGGACTTTTATCTACAGGCGCAGGGCGACACAGCACTAAATAGATACACTTAGGGAATGCCCGCACAGTCGGAGTAACATCACTAGTATCAACAACAGTGTTACTTTTTTATTACTTATTCCCGTTTTAGGGAAATTTAATTTATTCTGAGGGTTGGTTTTTGGTTGTATTAGTTTCATTGCAACCAGATGAGTCTGTATTGCTGCAGAAACTAAAATAATGTTATGTTTATATTCGTGTTTTAGGTACAATCTGAAATTTACTGAGGGTTGGGTATGTTTGTTTAACGATTCTTTAAGTGTTATTGCTTACGGAACAGACAACTGATGTTGAATTGGAAATGATGACAAAAAATCTGTCTATTTGCGCCATGCTCAAAAAAAATTTAATGTTACGTTTCTTGAACCTATTATAGGTTATTATGTATTCAATAAATATCGTAAAATACACCTTAGAAGTTAAACGTATTTTTTAAAAAGAAAGTACCGAGTCATGCAATTTCCGAACTATGAAAAAGCGGAAAAAATATGCTTCCCGTTTCTTTATATTTTTTGTACCCAAAAAAAACTTTTGTAATTGTAATAAACATAAATATCACGTGGGAACTGCCACTAAAAACAGTGTAAATTTCACAGTGTTAAAGAATCTGAAAATCAAATCTGGTCACTTATAAAACACAAAGCCATTCCATTGTTGTTGCGCTCTCAACACGGCAATACTGAAAAAAGGACGAATGTAATGATTATTATTTCTATAATCAAAAAAGTATAAATAAATTCACGCACGCACTACATAGTATTTATTATCAATGGATGAAGGCCAGACAAATGATATCTTTTGTTAGATAAAAATACATGAAAAACACTTTCCTGTCAACATTTAATTTCAAGACTTTGTTGCGCACAATAACAAATCTGAAAACGACCAATCAAAAATACTAATAATTGGTCTGTCTGTGATTGTAACTTTGGTTCAATGTACACGTATTTGTTTTGATTTTAAGTGTAATTTTAAAAATTGGAACCAATTGCGTCAAGAATTCAGAAAAGCGATAAAGTTTCTACCTAAAGCAAAATATTTTAAACGAAAAAAGTTTTAAAACTTTAATTGAAATGTGTATTTCTTTTGTTTAAATTTCACGATTATTCTTGACAAATAAAGTCAGATTTCGTGATTGTTCAAGGGTCTGCGCATTTTACACTAATTAATTTGGTTTATTAAAGGTGTTCTCTAATTTGTCAAAAATATACGAGTTTAATTATATTATTATAAATAATTTTGACAATATTTGTTTTTAAAAGGCATGGAGCCTGAGGCTAATATTTTATAAATACCTACAATTATAATATATGTAGGTACTATGATTATTAGCAGGTCTACGGCGCGCTTCTATAAAATAAAAGAATAACGCAAAAACCGTATTATCCCTACACAACACGCACAACACAATTTTGTTTGACTGTACATTCTTCCCAACATATTGACGCAATCCGGCACTCATAAAATATCTAAGTAACTGTACTGCGTGCCTCGCTTCATTTCTCCTTCCCAACCCTCGCCCACTGCGGGGCTTTCACGAATCGCTGGATTATTGTGCTACAAAATATCAGAAACATCCTTACTTTTTATAATTTCTTTTCATTTGTTTTTTCATAATCAATTGTGTCACTCTGTTTTTCAAGGGGTCTATGAGAAATCCATGTAGGTACTATAAAGATAAAGGACATATTTCTTTAAAACATTATACCTATTCCGCTTAATTTCATTACCTTAATATAATATTAACATGATGAATTATGTGTGTTTTCTAAAATAGTACTTTTGATTCTAATTTCTTAAAATTGAATATGTTGGTTTTCTTAAAATGGGCCGTTTTTATTATCATCTTATGTTGATGGTTGTTAAAATAAAATAAAAGTAAAAAAAACCGCGAGTAATTTTTAATAATTACCTATAAATTTTTGAGGATTTTGTCATAATATTTTCTTAATGTAGGCACAGCTTTTCAACCTTTACTGACTGAATAGCAAGCTATAATAATAGTAAGTACGAACGAATTAATTTGGATAAACCAAAAACGTACTGGACTACAGTGAAAAAACCATCGGCCTTTGAAAACAATTCCAATAATCCGCTATCCAGTGTTTGGGGATGAATATGTGGTTATATGTATGAAGTGTAAATACACCACCCGCTGTAATCCTAATTATTAACTGGAATTTTTCGCTAAAGTCAAATAATTTCCTCTAAATAATTCAATAAGCACTCCGATAGCAATAAATTCACCGAATGAGTTTGCCCAGAGTTTAAAACCCGAAATCCTCGATCCGCCATTATTATATTCATTCGCGCGCTTTTCTCGGAGTCTTCGTTTTCATATGGCAAATTTGCGTTTCGCTCCGGTCTTTTTCATTTAAATTTAAACCCTCATCTCACTTTTTACGACCATAGAGGATAGCGCGGGAAAAAAGAGCGCGTAAATATTGACATGGCGCGCTTTTATTGTGATTTGATTACGGTAGATGGCAGTGCTTCCTCTCGCTACAAATATCTACGGTATTTGCGAAAGCTCTCTAATACGCGGGACTAATTTATTCTTCATCTAGTATTCTCTCCGCTTCTATTAAAATGTTTATTCGCGAAATTCATTATGGTGGAAAGCAAAATATTACGTTCCGAGGATCTCTTCTGGGGAATGGACTAGTAAACCGGATTTTAAGACGAAATAAACTGAGACTTTATGTAAAGTAGGTTTTTGATGGATGAAATATTGTACCTCAAAAATACGGGTAAACTTTATTATTTGTTTATGTGAAAAGGCGTTTGTGCGAGTAGGTAGGTGCGCCATTATACTTTACGCCTCTTTTTGTGGGCAAGTTTTAAGATCAAAAAATATATAAGAGCTCAACCATAAATTTTAACTTATGTGAGACGATATTTAAGAATACCAACTAGCTATATGATTAATCAATTTGCAAATTTTATCGTGTTTAGTTAATTTTTACTTTTTCTGAATTAGTTTTAATAGAGTGAGGACTTCTTTCAGTATTATTCGTAATGCGAAAATGTCCGAAGCAGCGATTACTCCCAAGTGAAAAAAGGTCACCTTTGGTGTCAAGAAATGGCACATGTTTTTTTGTTAAGAGCGGTCATTTAAACCTTTTTAAAGAGTCAATTGTTTCTAATAATACCTACAATGGAGTTTTAAAAATATGTATTTAACACTAACAAAATTAGTTATTCAAAACTCTGACACATGAAGATAACCATAAAGTGTACCAAAAAACAAATATTTGTTTAAATCATTCAAATCTGCAGCATAACCGGTCAGTAAAACTATTGATTATAGTCATTATCTCTATTTATTTATGTATATCTCGGGATTAATAACACTGTTTATATTTATTTGTTCTGTAGTTTTAGGTCCACCATTCAATCACCGGTAATCCGTAGAGCCAGACTCTGTAAACGCTACGACAAAGTACCCTCTACGGCGCAGCGCGGACCCTTGAAAGATGACCGCAGTTCGGGGCGGGATGGGTGGGGTTGGGGAGGGATTCTGAGGGGGTGGGGTCGCCTAGCAACGAGTCATCAGTCTTCCACCCTGTCGGCTCATGATGTAATGCAATCATGTCTGCAGCGCCCTCCCCGACGAATAACGTGATACAACCCGCCTGAGGTATTCTGTCTCCGTACCTACCACATATTACGAAGCTGGTCAGAGGTATGTAGAGATGGATTTTCAAGCTCGTGTATGCGATAAAATACGTTTTGTATCGAAAATTATAAGTATATTTGCTCTCCTACTTTTAATATTTGAGTTATTTATCAATTGGTCAACCCAAGTCAAGACCTTGATTTTTTGTTATATAAGTGCAAATGGTTTTTGTAACTAACCAATTAATGATTCGTAAAGATCTAAGCACTGACGATGCAATAAATTATTTAACAAAAAATATACGATACACGTCTGTCGATAAAGATAATAAATATATAGCTATATTCTTTGATTTAAGAAAAGCTTTCAATACTGTTAATCATAACTTACTCATAAAAAATAACTCGACTAGGTTTCAAAAAAGACACACTAAATACTCACTAACTGTCTTAAAGACAGAACACAAAAAACAAAAATTGGGAATATGTATAGTTCAGAAGCACAGATAAAAAATGGAGTTCCGCAAGGAACTGTACTTGACCCGATTCTATTTTTGATGTATATAAATGATTAATGTAATTTTGTAATACCTGGAAAAATTATGTCTTACGCCGACGATACGGCAATAATAGTAAACGGAAATTCTTGGATCGAAACATTTTCTAAGGCAAAATAATGTATTACACTTGTTTCAACATGGCTAAAATGTAAAAAAACTCATTTTAAACTACAGAAAAACATTTTATTAACATTTAATAAAAAAAAAATCTCATGGTACCCTAAAAATTTGTTTCTGCAATACAAGTTGCAATCAAGAAACATCTTCAGTGTGCAATGAACTCGTCAAAATAGAAAATATGAAATATTTAGGTTTGCCTATTGATACACATCTAAATTGGAAATCACAAATTGATAAAACCATCGCGAAAATATGATATCTTATATAAATATTTTATAAACTTAAGGAAGTACTCAATCTTAATAAATTTAAAACGATCTACTTTTTCCCTGGTACATCTTCAACAATCTACGGCATTATAGGATGGGGTGGGGCGCCTAATGCATTTATTAAGCCTTTACAAAACACTCAAAAGCGCAACATTAAAGTTATGTATAATAGAAATAAAACATTCTCGACCGAGATATAATTCAAAGAGGCTAAAATATTAATTACCCGTAACTTATTTATATTGCAGACTACGAAATATGTGCACAAAAATTGTTTCGAAAAAAATGAAAATGGAGTTAGCAAAAGGACTAATAATGTGTTTCACACCCCCATACCAATACCAAATTAATGGAAACATATAGCAGTTTTTTTGGTCGTCGTACGTTTAATCTACCAAAATATACAATCGAATGACAGATAAAAAATCACTTACGTAAAATAATTAAAATTTTGGCTGAATGATGCATAGATGTTGAAACACTCCTATAAATTGTACGTTAACCTTCATGCTTCACATCTCAATACAATTCTACTACAACTACCAAGACTAAATTTATTTACTCTCTTGAAACTATAACAAAAAACCAACAAACTTTTCTGTGTCATTTTTTTACTACAAAAATTTCACAGATACCCATATTTTACAGATCCCCACATTTCTAAAAAATTACTTGAACTTATTATTAGTAATGGCACAGGCAGTGCCTCAGTGGGTTCCCATTACCTACTTTTGTCTTTGATAACTTTTATATTACATGTATCTTACGTTTGCATCTTACTATTTTTAAGTATGTAAAAATTATTTTGAAATGTATGTAGATATATAATGGGGAAGAATAAAGGAAAAAAAGATATATTATAACTATTTTGACTTCTGGCTAAGTCTTGGCTTGACATATCCCTTCTATTTACTTAGGTTTACAGTTTTACACACATCTTTGATGATGCTTGCCTTCATGGGAAACCGGGTCGGCTATGTCGAGTGTAGGTATGGTATAAATATTGAAAGTTGTATTTTTGCATTTTGAGATTTTATTCATTAAGTTATTAAAAAATATATAAATTCATCGTAGACTTGTTAGAAATGTTAATAGATATCACACATTCAACAAAAAATGCATATTTTTTTATCAAAGTTACTAGATTGTAATTAGTTCGGGTAGAATCATCCGTAAAGATAGTCAATAAAAAAATACGTGGAAAATGAATATAATGTTGAGAGTTCTTAATCGAAGTTAAATATTACCGATGGAGATAGGGTCGAATTAGCTCATTGGTTAGAGGAAGGTTTTTTTTTTATTTTTGTTGTTTCAAATTAACCTTTGAGAGTCGCTAATATTGTCTTCAATGATTAAATAATGAAAAAAATAGATAGGTGGGTACAACTAAATCATCATTTATTAATTAATGGAGGGTGTCAATTATTTTAACTTTTGAATTCAGAAACGCCTGATGTATCAAAAGTTGCGTCTTACAAAGAAAATGACAACTGCATTTACAATTATATAAAAAAAGATTATATGCTCCCTAAAATGCATTCTTCTTCTTTCGTATTTCAGGATACAAAACCTAAAATATGTAATTTTTTAATTATGGTCATTAATTTATTTTTCAATAATTTAACCTCTTAACGTTTGTTTGTTATTAAAAACTGCGTAGCTGACCAAAATTTAAAAAAATCATGTTTATGAATACAAATAAGTCTACAAAAATACTGATTTTATCCAGAAAAAGTGTTATTTTCCCATTTTATATTTTTAACAAACACATCACACGTTTCAAAAACATTTTTTCCGTTCTTTGTACTGTCGTTATGAAAAAAAAAATAAGTTTGCTACAAAATATAAAATATAGGCCCTTTGTTTTATTTTTTTCCTAAATCAATAAATCTATTTTTTTTCCAAAACTTTCGGCCATTTTAGCGAGCTAATAGTGAACAACAATTTCATTTATTTTACCTTGTCGAATAGCTACAGATCATGCGCAACTTTTGAGACCCAGGAGAAGGTTTTTTTCTCTCTATGGAGATCGACATAAGCTTTTAATTAATTCCTTTGGATTAACTATTTGAAGGTTTTATATATAATAGGTATTACCTTCAACGATATTTATTAATCAATTCATATTAAAAAAAAATCTTTAAAATCACACAAAGACCGTTATTATTGCCGTTCATGGAAATTCATACTCATACGTGATTTATTTTTTTGTAACAACCTTCAATATTGCTACTCTTTGACAAGTAATTTCTACAACTATTCAAATAAACCATAATATATCATATTAAAATAAATTTATATTATTCCCCATTAAATACGCGTTAATACCCGGTGTGAGTTTGGTTTCGGAATATATGTCTTCACTGCTGTCGTCGGGAGGAGATAATGACGATATTATAATATGAAAAATTGCATCGTGTCAGAGTGACGTCACGCCCCTCGGAGGTTCCAGTTTCAGCACGAGGTGGCGCTGCCGTCGCTTCGGACAGGTTTCCCGCGGAAAAGCGGCATTTTGTTTGCTTTATTTCTCTCCATTTTATTTGTTTTTTTCGCTCCATAATATTGCCGCTATCTTGTCGACAGTCATCCATCATTTTTTAATATTTCTATGAGAAAGCAGACGGATGCCGCCCTAACGATGCGTTACTTCAAGGCGCGGTGAGTTAGCCTTCACCTCTTTAGGTACTCGCGTACCTAGTTATTATAACGATTATGATAAAAATACTTGTTACATAATATTTTATCTCAGTAACCATGTTATGTCAGATATAGTTTTGATAATTGTAGACTAGAGCTCTTTATATTTTATCATAATGTAATCGTAGATATACGTTCAAAAGAGTTTCAGATAAAAATATATCTGGTAAGGAGACATGCCACGATCGAGGAAATGAAGTACTTAAAGTTGAATCATGTCGAGAATTATGGTAACATAAGAGCATGTATGAGAATGCGAAACAAAGTAACGTGAATCAAAATAGAATTTAACAAAGACGTGGGAATGTCTCGAGATTCAACCAAAACCACTGTCACAACTATATCTCAGTAACTCAAAGAACTGGATTCAGTTGTGGCGAAATCCAATCGGAAAATAAACGCAAGGACATTAATCCATTTACAAAACGTTTTCATCATGCGTTAAGTAATTGGATACAAAAATAAATAATTAATACACCAAGTAGACAAAAGAAAAAATAATGCCTTTGTAACAAGTGCAAAAAAACATGGCATTTAAGATTTGTTTGAATTTTATAGGTAAGTTGGAGAATTTAGCAATTTCATTGCTCAAACAGTTTTCGTTCTTTGTTAATTATTTATTTTGGTACAATATTTTACATTTTATAATATAATTTAATAATGTTGGCCTCACTGGGTGGCTTACCCTGAAGCCCCTTGCTGAGGCCCCCATTTTGTATTACAAAAATTCAATAAGATGAAGTACATAATACATTTTAATAAAATATGTTATGAAGTTGAAAATGAAAAAAAAAATAAAAATCAGCATACATTATGAGTTGCGTGTGTGTGTGTGAATGATTAGTATTTTATATTAATATTGTGTGTTACATACATATTGTTCTTTAATCCATTTTTTAATTTTGTATCCGAGTTTATTTTTGTTTTCCTAATTTTTCGTATCAAGTGAAAATTGTTGAATGCTTCTATTGCACGGTATTTATGGTGTCTTTGTCCAAGCTTATGTTTAACGTCGGAGTTTTTATGTTTTCTTTGTACGCTTGTCTAACCGGTCTGTTAGTGATAGTTTGTGTTTGTTGAAATTTGTTTTTTTGTTAAAAAATGTTGTGTTTTAACGTATAATTGGCCTATATCCAGTACGTCAAACCTGTTGAATATTTGGTCTGTGTCTGCATCAGTCAGTCTATGTTTTTTAAGTATAACATATAAGATAGCTCTGTGCGATTACTATGACTGATAGCTGAGTTTCTTGGTCCTCCCAAAACAATTATTCCATATTCTGTTAATAAAGCACAAAATATATTGTTTTCATTTGTGTTATTTTACATATGTATGTTTTGGAAAATATGTACTTTTTAAATATGTGTATAAGAGACAGGATTGAAAAACTACCGTTCAAATTTTATCTCTAAATGTTTCATATTTTATGTGTGGCATAGTTTTTACATTAATATTTAGTAATTCAATTAAAAATATTCTTTAATGCTTTTTCATAAGTGCGAAAAGTTTGTTATTTTACGTTAGGGCGGTTGTTTTGCAGAATTTGAACAATTTCATCAAATATGTTCTATTCAAGCGCTGTTATTATTTTAACACGGGTTGGTTGTTTTAGAGTACTTAAAAGTCTAAGGACGGGTTGTTTCACAGAATTTCAACAATTTATCAATTTTCAAAATTAATATTCATGTTCTGTTATTATTTCATCACGGGCTGGTTGTTTTCTAGTAATTCGATAATAACAGAACTTGAATTAAACTTTCACCGAACTTGAATATTAACTTTGAAATCCTGAAACAACCCATCCTTGGACTTTTAAGTTTGAAGAGTTTAACTTGTTCTCGTTCTATAGGATATTTTCACTCATTCATTTTCTATTAATTATTTTCTTTAACTTTATTTTATTCATGATATTAATAAATTTAAACATGCCAAATACGAAGTAATTATTGCACCATCACTTACGTTTTGTTTTAATTTCTGGTGCCCTCTCCTATTAAAGGTTGGCTATCACCAGGACAAGCTTCACCCTTCAACTTCATCCTAAAAACCTGAGAGCATCTAATACCACTCTGGAATGTGCCACCCATACTTTATTTTATATACGAATTAAATGAATGTAAAATAACACGCATTAATTTGAATATGCGACCTCCGAATTCATAGCGAGGATGTTAATCACTCAACAACGGAGGTCGTAAACGGGGGAAAATATTGGAGTTTCCATCTTTGCATAATATTATCTAAGCAAATTGTAACTATTTTTCAGGAACAAACTCTACAATTATCACCAACATATCTGCTCACAATAAAACCTCGACACGTAGCAATCCAACAATTTTATAAATGTACCTACTAGCGAGTTCCCGGCATGCGTGGCTATGCCAATTAATAAATAAAAAAATTCTCCCTGCGTGTCCTTTCCCATTCGTCGCGTTCCCCTTCCACCTCCCTTGACTCTCCCGCGTCCCCTTCCCCTAACGCGTTCCCACTTCACCTTCTCCGCCTTCCCTCCCCCCACTCCCCTCTCCCGCATCCCCCGTCCCGCGAACCTCACTCCCGAGTTCCCCTCCCCCCTCTCGCATTCCATACATTCAGTCCCCGTACATTCAGTTTTCAAACAGCTTGCGTGCCACCTATTGTCATTTTTTCATAAAAATTTAATATTGCCAGAGCTTGCCAGTATATATAGAAACCATCGCTGGCTTGCACACATCAAATCCCCAAAGTTTCATCGCAATCGGATGAATGGTTAGCAACGCATAATTTAATGAAGCCAGAACTCACTCTTATATTTACATGGAAACCATTGCGGGCATGCACACATCAAATCCCCAAAGTTTCATCACAATCGGATGAATTGTTTAGCAACGCATAGACATCTCACATAAATACTCATGATTGGAGTTAAATGGTTTAACCCATAGATTCTCAACCTTATTATTATTACTTACAAGATTATTGCCCACCGCCCACTTTGAAAATATATTTTTATTTCTAGCGCCAGCTAACTGGGATGGGATGGGGCAAGGTAGGATAGGGTGGGATGGGTTTATCTGGGTCTCCTACAGTCCCCCTGATAGTCCGAAACGCCCCCCAATTTTCTCTTGGTCTTCTACCGTCCCCTGAAGGTCTGAACGCCCCCAAGGCGCCCACATTGAGAACCTATGGTTTAACCAATTACCTGTTATTACTAGATTAGAAACAAAATATTCGTAATGTAAAAGTACAATCAAAATTTTTATATCAATAATACTAATACTATAAGAAATGTTTCAATAATTCAATGTACGTATGTCTCAACTACATTTTATATATTAATTTTGCAATTTTAAAAATGAATTATTTCTTTAAAATATTAATATTATTTAAAATTCGTTTCTTAGTTTTTCAGTTAATTTTATTTATGTTTTAATTTAAAAATAAATGTTTTAATTTTTATATTTGTATAGAACACATGAGTTCTTAACTCTTAATCTTTGTTAATTAGTTTATGTATTTAAAAAATTGAATTTTCATTTTTTCTATTTTATATATTCGTATAGAATACATGAGTTCTTAACACTGATATTTATTATTCGTTTATGTATTTCAAAATTTGAATTATCATTTTTGTTTCTATTTTTCTTTAAAATGTGATTTTTTTTCCTTATTTTTCACTTACTTTTATGTATTTCTTAATTTTTATTTAGTATGTTTAATTATCTGTTTCAATAAAATAGTATTATTTAATTCCTATTTAAAATATTAAATGGATGACTACCACAACACGGGCATTAGCCTAGTGTGGTAGCCAAAAAAAAAACAAAAAATCTGTAACCAATAAAATTTTATGAAACAAATATCAATACAAAATAAAAATTAAATTACTCGCTACTTTATAGTTTTGCGCAACAAAAATTAATCACTTTTGGCCGTGAAAATCTTAAATCATATCTGATCGCAAAATGTTTATGTAATTATTTGAGTGTGGGCTCATTAAACTCCTTTCATATTAGATATCGATCGTCCTGTTGATTAGTCAAGCATCTCCAAGTATTCAGTTTTGAGATAATGAGGAAATCAATAATCCAATTCACCATAAATCAAATATTATTTACACCTTTCTGTGTTTTACATATTAAATATGCTGAAAAATAACATCGGGAGGCATACAATCATTGAATATGGGGAGGTCAATCAATCATTGGATATGGAATAATGGCATGGGGAGGTGCAACACAATCCGCTATAGATTCATTATCGAAGGCACAAAAATTAATTATGAAAGTTATTCTTAAAGTTCCCATAATAACTGTAGATATATTCAACAAATTCCATGTATTAGATATTCGACAAATTTACACAAAAACAATCTTAACTCATCTGTTTAAAAATAAAACAAATACATTTTATGAAAATACCCAAAATATTGTAAACAAGCGGCACAAAACCAAAGAACTCATACATACACCTAAAACAAACACAACATTTGGTCAAAGAAATTTCAAATACATTGCGTCTAAAATATACAATAACCTACCTGACAAAACAAGACAATCGAATAATATTAACAAATACAAAATTCTGATAAAACAATGGATCATCGAAAAAGGTCGTGCAATAATTAGTCACCTCACCCAAATATCTCTTATCCTATTATTGTTACCACTACTACCAACCTGAAATTTTTTGTCAAATATTTTTACTTTATTGAAAAACTAGCTGGGTTACCCGGCTTCGCTCAGGACAATAAGATAGTGTTCTGGAATGTTGCACAATGATGTTCCCGATTTCCTATTCCTGATCATTCCACGACATACTCCGCCACTCCTTCCACAACTTTCTACAGCTCTATGGAACCTTCTAGAACTTTCCGGAAGACTGTTCTAGAAATTTCAAGAGGGCGAAACTTTCAGCCCTTATATCTTTAAAAGCACGCCCTTTAGGTAAAAACGGATACCCTTATTCCCTAGGGGGGATAGAGATCTACCACACCATATAACTCCCTTAATCGAACCGGGACTCGTTTCTGAGTTTTTGCGAGCTGCACGTTTTTTTGGACTTTCTTTTATAATATATGCCATATTCAAATAAATAAAATGTTACTCCTTTCCCGTGCGTTTCCCCTCCAGCGTTCCACTTCCACCTTCCCCATCACCGCTCTCCCGCTCCCCCGTCCCGCCAACCCCCCTGGCACTGCATTTCTTGACTTCTCTCCCGCCCGGCCCGTAGCCGAAACTTTTTTCTAATACTAACAATTTTCTTTCTAATTAAATATCCGAATCGAAAAATTCAAAAAGTTAAATAAAGGTATTGAAGCTGTCTTGAATATGAAGTAATTTATTTTGATAAGGATTAAAACCAAGATACAAATAAAAAGCCTTTTCAAGCGGCGACATTTAAATTAAATTTTTAAAATAAAAGAATACTTATTTTGGCATAACCATAATAGTTAGACATATGCTGTCACGACTTTTTTTGTAAATAATGATGTGTTCTATAAAGTCGTAGTACATTATTTTATTCTATCATCAGTAGTTTTCGCAGCGCACGCGATTTAAAGAATATTTTAGGTAATTTTTTTACACCCTGGGTTACATTATTGAATTTTTTGTAAGGATGCCTATTTTTTTTTTAAATATAATATAGCCTATGTCACCCAAGGATAGTTTAGCTTCCCAACAGTGAAAGAATTTTTCAAATCGGTTCAGTAGTTTCGGAGCCTATTCGATGCAAACAAACACACAAACAAACAAATATTACCTCTTTATATAGTGTAAGTAGAAGTAGATGTATTTTATTTAATATTTATAAAATATTTGTAAACTAGTCTGTCTCGACACAGGATTTCCTAGTGAGACAGGCAAGGCCAAAAAAAATGTTAACTTTATTGTATAGATGCATAAATAAATAAATAAAAATAAAATACATTGGTATGAAAGTTTGAAATATCCTATTAGCGACTCAACATTTTAAGTTTTTCTGCATTGTAATTGATTTGGTGGTGTTAGTGAGTAATCTGAGTATTGTACCGAATAGAGGGCTTTTATTGGCCTATTACCTATTAGACATATTTGCATAGCATAGAGAGTATGTTTTCTATGAAACTATGCCAAATACGTCAATACGAATAGCCGTGTAAGGTACCACTACTAAATTCAACCCAAATTTCGATTTTTTTTTCTTTTCGATTTCTTTTTCATTCGTATTTATTTCTATCTTTATATGTTTTTTTTAATATAATTCTCTGAATATAACTTAACTTACTTCTGAAAACTTTTTATTGAAACTTCCTTATCTTACTTTCCTCTACGTTTTTTACATGAGCTTTGCTCTTTAAAAAGGTTGTACTTATCACACTAAAATAAAAAATATATATTTGCATCTTGTATCAATTTTAACTTCTTAATATACAGAATAATTCAATTTGGGAGTCGGGTATGGGTACCACTGCTCCGGGAACCATTTATTAGATCCTAAACCCCTGTCATAGGACGCCCCAAGTGGTCCGCTACGTTTGGTGACTCAGCGGGGGTTCCCGGAATCATGGGGTGAGGATTGTATAGGTCTTGGCGGCGGATGCGTTTGCCCACCTACTGCGCGGCCGGCTGGATCGGGAGCGACTGGTCGTTCTTTTGACCTCTCCAGTCGTACTCTTTCGACCCAACGCCTTTCACCGCAGTGGGAGGAATGGATTCATACGTCCATCACTTCTGGACACACTGACCCCCAAATTCCTACCACAAAAAAACCTCCACCCAGTTACCTCAAAGATGACATAGAAATGTTAAAAAAAATAATAATATCATAGTAAAATAGTTAAAAAACACAAAGTAGGAAATTTTGTAAGGATTAGAAAATAAAAATCATTGTATTTGATTATGTTTGGTTTTATTGTGACTAGACGATTCGATGGAGTTACAAACGATATGCAAAGAATGAGGTTTTTTTTATTTAATTATAGGTATGTGGTCTTAATTAACAATAAGTTCATATTTTTTATCATTAATAAATCCTATCAAATACTTATATAACCTATTATTGAAAAGTCATAACATTATATGTACAAAGGTGATATTTCGTATTTATATGATTACAAATTATTTGGTGCACATTGTATCAAATTAATCAGAAGAAAATAACGATTCTTCATTTTAAAATAAAAATAATAAATATGAAAAAAAATCTAAGGAGTATTCCTCTCAGACGAAATCTATAGTATATGAATATAATCTATGGTAATAAAAACGTTGATAATCTTAAGTAATCTCAGTTCTCTTTAGGTGTTCTGCTCGCCTGGTAGATTACAAACCAAAAAGTATTGTTTTATGAACTTTATCGGCACAACCTTTCGTGATGAGCAGCGTCAAAAAATATTATTTTTTTGTTGTATGGCCATACAGTAGAAAATCTGCGCATTGAAAAGAAGTAAGCTTAGGCGTCGTGAAATTTGCAGAGAATTTTTACATTATATTTTATGTTGGGAAGCGGTGTGCATGTCGGGTATGGAACCATTTATTGGATAACC
Source organism: Limnephilus lunatus (assembly GCA_917563855.2). NCBI lineage: Eukaryota > Metazoa > Arthropoda > Insecta > Trichoptera > Limnephilidae > Limnephilus > Limnephilus lunatus. Next base: position 36,050,901 of record OU830594.1, read on the forward strand.
AACACCTCTGCCATAGGTTATCCCGAGTGGTTCGCTACGTTTGGTGACTTAGGAGGGGTTTCCCGGTTCATAGGGTGAGGTTTATCTAGGTCTTGGCGGCGAATGACCTGGACGCACTCCACTCTAGATTCGTGGGCTTTGCTTGTGAACATAATATCGAGACGTCAATTTGTTTATTCTATTTGTGATTAATTGTTCTAATAAGAAGACAGATTTCGAAAAAAGTATATTAAAACTCGGGCACACCCGGGTAGTAAGGACTACTTTTTGAAATATAAAATGAAACACAAAATCATGTTCTTTAATTTGATAAAGTAACAGTTTTGGGACGAAATAATAATTCTTTTACCCGTTAACCATCATAAAAAAAATCTCGAGAAAATAAATGTAAATATAATATTGTAATAAATATAAAATTATTTTGTTAAAGGCAAAAAATTAATATGTTTTGTAAATAAATATTATTTACATGTTATTATTTTTCTTTGGAAATAAAGTTTAAGTCAGCGTTGTAAGTACCTATACACTGATTTATTGGTAACAACACCCATCCTTTCGGGAAATTCTTAATTTTAGAATATTTAACATTTTTCATTATCTTAATTAACTTAAGAATACATTTTTTTACAAATAATCACCATTCTAAGATAAAATTATCACTAGTTTGTAACTCTTACTAAATGTTACATTGGGTTTAACAACTTAACATTATAAAAAACTAATAATTTCAGTAATGCATATTTGTAGTAAAATAATATTTACACGATTCAGACTAACTGAATGAATCTGGTCGAGTTCTACTTAGGAAAAAAAAAACAATTATTATTATACACTATACTTTCATAGTTGAAATTGCACTGTTGTTTTGATCAACTTCAAAATCGTTTCAGTAATTAATACATTATGAAAGAAAAGCAAGGATTTTCAGACAGTTTGCGGATTGCAGATTCAGGAAGTTAAAAAAAACCTTAATGATTGTTAGAGATCGCAATTACTGTAACTTATAAATAATAATAAATATTGTGTTGTTTTTTTTGGAACATAAGTCTTTGTGCGAAAGGAAAATGGAAATGAGTCCAACCTAGCTTCATCGGACATAAGAACTTTTTCTCCTTGTCGTTATTTTCCAAATAATGAATAGTAACATAATGGATATGTCATTTGTTACAAAGATTTTTTTTCTTTGAAATACGTAGGTATAGGTACTAACAAAATGAAACTCATATAATTTTTCCCTGCAAGAATAATGTGTATTAGGAGTGACTTTGCATACAATAAAGAACTCAATTCTTAGACTCATCGCCTTCTTCCTTTCGCACTCAGAATTGGAAAAAGGATTGTCATTTATTTCCTAAATATAAATGGGTACATCAGCGTCAAGCGAAACGAACGGTAGAAGAATAAAAATACGTAATTTTGATACGATTGATTGAAAAAGTGTTTGTGATCTTTGTTAGAAGTGTGATTGAAAGTGAATTATTATCAAATAGTTTAAATTTTCATTCCGTTGCTAAATGTGGGATATACCGATCTTAGTAAAAAAATAAATACTGCACTGAGGTTTCGTTCAAGGATCGTGCGTCGAGTGCCTCTCCATGGAGGACAGGGGGCTCCTGTCCCTGCGCCCCCCAGGGGCGGAGTCCTCTTCTCAGACCGTCCTGTCCGCCCCCACGCCTACCCCCGCGTACTGGCAGGCCGAGAGACCCGCAGACCCCGCCCGAGACACCACGGGGCTGGTCGAGGAATACACGAAACCTGACGAATGCTGCTTTGCCTTCAAGCGGAGGCTGGCTATGCTGGAAGACATAGCTGCGCAAGGTTCTGTAGGACCGCGGTGGTGGTACATGGAATAAGGATTAGGGGGGGTCGTGTAGGGGCAAGGCGGAGCGCTGGTCCCAGACCCGCCACCCATCCCTCCTGGCAACATTGTACCCGAGCCCATACTACTAACAGAAGACGCCGCGTTGAAACAGTTGACCGATCCTTGGTGATGGTTACTCGGTACCACTGAGCCTAGTGGGTTCACGGGCCAGGGGAAGGACTTGGTGCCTAGCGGACTGGGGACCTTGGTTGCCCAGTTGTTGTAGGGGTAGGAGGAGTATAGCGAGTCCGTGTCGGGGAAGGTCTGCATGAGGCCGTTGAACTGGGACCCGAAGCCGTTCTTGAAGTCTGCTGCGGCCGCCGCGGCTGCGTTCATGGCGTTGCGCTCGCGCTTTCTCCATTTCGCTCGTCGGTTCTTAAACCATACCTGCAACAAACAAAAGTTACTCGTTAGTTGTCATTCATATCAAGTCAAAAGTGTTTGGGGAATAACATCGAGTATTACGAAAGAGGAGATTCGATAATCATACAAAACGGTTTGTAAGTGTAACGATCAAGCTTGAGAAATCTCCAGTCTTAACGGTTAGGACATGAAGAGCAGATTGACGGATAAAGGAGTGCCAGGAGAATATATTACTCATAATTAGATGGAAAAAACATTGTACGTTATTTAAAATCGAATTCAAATACTTTGAAATCGATCGAATACGATGAAGTAACCCATCTTCTTCAATTCTTCCAGGCGCCACCGTCACACATTATCTCCCTCTTCTCAATATTTTATATTTTGTAAAATAATCCTTATTTTTTTATTAACGATCATTATCGGTAGGTATCTAACTAATTTGTAAAGAAAAACAAGCGCAAACCCGAATATGCATTAAAAATGAATGAAGCGTACAAAACAATAGAAAACGAACCCCGTAAGATTTAAGTCTGAATGCGCATCACCGCCTCCGAATGGTGATTGAATCCTCACTGCAAACCGTTTAGAATATTCCCCAGCCGGAACTGTCATTTTCCCATCGCATTATTGCACCGATTCATCTGAAGCTCCAACCCCACCCAGACCACCCCTACCCACCCTCCACGGCAGCCAACGACCCGTCTAATTGTGGCGTTGGAATGAAGATAAACGACCCCTGTGATTGGTCCCGACGTTCTCATATACTTTGACTTCCCCACCGAAATAGCGCTACACCACCGCGCACCGGTAGGTTGCCGGGACACCCCCGCTGCGACGCGCCCCCCGGCACCGACCTCTTCGCTCTCCTGAATTCCTGAAACGTCTTTGTTTGTGACTTTATTGTTGAGGGTCCGCTTCCCATGAAACTTTCTGGAATCTACTTCGTCGAAGTTTATGATTGCGCGATGACTTTTCGGTGGTTCTTTGTCGCCGGATCGCAGGGGTTGTTCTTAAGTTAATGGAACGAATCTAACATAATTACTGACTTACGCGAGTCATCCTCAGTCTTTATTTTTTTTAATTAATGATTATTTGGATTAACTACAAGATAACTTTAACAGTTACAGTCTTCGACCAAGTATACCCTAGACAAGCCCTCTCATAGTAACAATCAGAATAAAATAACGCCAGTAACAATAATTTCGCAACAAAACTCTCCTTCCAATTCCGCCGTCTTGCATACAGAGTTCCCGGCAATAAACAATTGACCGCCAAGTTATCCTATTGTGTAATTCTGTCAAACTAATACATCAATAGTTGTTCACGGATTGGCCGCATGAACAATATCCACAAGCCGTGCTGTATACAGTGGTTTTCAAAGTGGGGGTCACGAGACATTCATAAATTTAATTGGAAAAAAATATTTAATTACTTTATTTTGACAAGCGATTCAATTTCGGAGGCCAGTATGGGTACTGCCGCCTCGGGAACCATTTATTGGATAACCAACGCCTCTGCCATAGGTCACCCCAAGTGATTCGCTACGTTTGGTGACTAAGCAGGGGTGCCCGGGTTAATGGAGTGATGTTTGTCCAGGTCTTGGCGGCAGATGCGTCTGCATTTTTTTTCTGTTGGTTCGTAAGCTTAATGAGGTTATTAAAAAAAACCAATCATCATTTGCTTGAAAACATTTACGAAAAAATCATCTTTTTACCGCCCATGCACCGTGGACTACCCAAGTTGGTTGCTCATCATTAACACAGTGATGAGCAACCAGCGGTCCGTAAGCCCATTTACTGCTTTTCAGACTGACTACAAAAAAATATCAAAAAATTGCGCTAAAAATATTCAAAGGCTTCTGTTCCGTTTTGCAAAAGGTATTAGCCAAAAACTATAATTTCTTTTTAAAGTTTTGAACCAGCTACTCAAAACATTAAGTTTTTTGCGTATAATAAATAAAAAAAAAATACTGAAATTAGTGGATACTTAAAGTAAGCGCTCAAAAAGAAGAGGAAGGGGAGATACGTAAATACGAGTGTTAGAGGGAGCGCGCTATTCTTAAAAACATGACTCGTTTGAAATAGGACAAAAATCTCACGGAAAATGTCTCAAAAAGGATTTGAAAAAAACAATGAATTACGAAATTTTTCGTATACCTATATATCTTGTAATACGTGTTAATAATGTTTTTTGGAGTATATCTTACGATTTTTATCTATCGGGGGAAATTTCATACAATTAAATTATAAGTGTTAATTGTAATTGTTAATTGTTTAACTTGCGACCTTAATTAAAGAATTTTGCAACGATTTTTTGTTAAAATCTGTGTTTTATGTATTTTAAAGGTTTCCGTTTTACAAAATAACAAAAATTATCTTGACGAAATATTGTACTTATAAATATTGTAATTACAAACGAAAATAAACTAACACCATTTACTGGTTTGACCTTGAACGTAGTAAAAATTTTGTCTGGCAATTTTTGCCCTTTTTGAATCAACCGCCAAAATTTAACATTTCCAAATGAAAAAAATCGATATCATTCATTGTTTTGGCATTGCGGATATAAAATTTTCAGCTGCGGCTTTTTTTACCCTCTTTGATAGTTTAATTAAACAAATATTGTTTTATAATATGTAAAGCAGGTTTGCGACTCCACCGACAAAAAAGTTAACCAGGTTATGTTGTACATACCCTCCCACCAAGGTCCGCATAAGTACATAATAATAATGGATACATTAATAATACTTCGACTAAAAAGGTTGATCATTCCTAAAAAACAGCTGGTGGTGAATTTATGTAATTATAATTATAATTTATGGAAATAAAATAATTTGATTTTTTTTTTTACTGAAAGCGGGTCGCGCTTTAAAAAAGTTTGAAAACTCTTCCAAATTGTGATACTAGCCCTCCTTGTATGTATTAGTAGTCGAACACAGGCAGTGCGGTGATTTGATGACGTAGGAAACTTTGATGGCAACAAAAGTAATTCTGTAACATTATTACGTTTATGAATACGCTGTCTAAAAGACATATGTAAGGTCTATTTTTTTGTTGTAGTCAGATAGCTGACTACATTTTCAAAAATAAAGTCCGCGGTGTGTACTTTGTACAACATTCGGAAGTTAGATATTTTTGTGTTTGAAAAAATTAACTCCGGTGCGGACGGCTGGAACACAAATCAGTTTCGGTGTAGACCTTGTAGACCGATAAAAGGTACAACACAAAGCACTATGCGATCTAAGCGGTGCAAAACAATGCAGGCACTTTTTCATAAATGGGCCGTGAGCCTGCTTTTGCTGGCTTCTGGGGTCATTTTGCATTTCACAGGGCGCGTCTAGATATCATACGTCAATGGTTACAGTAGCATGTTTTTCTTTGATTTGTCTGGGTATAGAAAGGTAGGTTATTATCTAAGTTAGAAATCCAAGAAAGGGACGTTTTAGGCATGAAGAGCGAATGAACGAAGTAAGGAGTGTAAGGAGGATATATGACGCAAATTTTAATGATAGAAGAAGTCGGGGATGCCCGAGGAAGACATGGCACGATCAAGTGAATCAGATACTCAAGTTGGGCCTTGTCAAGAGTCAGAATGATAGAAGAATATGTATGAGACGATATATGAGTGGGAAAGAGGTAAGGAGTGTATGCAAAGACCGAGTTGTTTGCTAGTTAGAAATCTAAAAGCTACTTATACGCGTTACAAAACTCTCTGTTCTTTCCTAAATTCATTTTTATTAGCTACTAGCTTTTACCCACGGCTTCGCTCGCATAGTATTAGTGGGAAATTACTGGCATAATTATTATTATTCTTGCTATTTTGTCTAATAGAAAATAATTATTGTTTAATAGAAAATTTCAAAATTTGAGAATTACATTTTATAAAATATTTAAATTATAGAAATAGAAATTTATTTTAAGTACCTACTCCTTTTTTCATATTAAAATAAGAAAATGACAGTCCACTTCAAACGCTATGCTTTATAGCAACGTTATGCTTTTTGTTCGGAGGATAAACATTTTTAGAGATATGTAGATAAAAGTACTATTTTTAATCACAACAAAGCACTCTTTTTAAGCCTAAAATTAACATTGTTTCCAAGGTAACAATTTGTTTGACGTTTGCAATAACTCGAATTTGTTAGGGACAGAAAACGTATGATACATAATTTCACTACGCCACAGCTCATTCATATCGCCAGAGCTTACCAATATACAAAGCCGTTGTTACTCACAAATAATGTAGCTTTCGATTAGTGAAAGAATTTGAAATTCCATTCGATATTTATTGCGTGAAAGAGTAAGAACCATCCATACAAACTTTCACATTTATAATATAAAAAAATATTTAAAAAAAAAAAAATATATATATACATATATAGTAAGAAGATTAGCTGGTACCCGGCATGCGTTGCAATGCCATTAAAAGAAATAAATTGTTTCTCCCTGCATTCATTTTGGGAGGCGAGAATGGGTACCGCCGACCCGGAACCTTTATAAGATAACCAATACCTATGCCATAGGTCACCCCAAGTGGTTCGCTACGTTTGGTGATTTAGCAGGGGTGCCCGGGTTCATGGGATGTGGTTTGTCTAGGTCTTGGAGGTGGATGACCAGGACCAATTTTCCTTCCCAGAACTCTACTCTCCTTCCTTTCCCTAAAAAAACCTTCCACACAGCATCCCCAAAGATGACATAGGCCCTCAGGGAAATTATTTTCCTCAAGGCCTCCTGTGTGTGGAGCTCATATTTAAAAAAAATGTCCATTCCCATGAGTCCCCGTTCCCTTCCCGCATCCCATTCCCCTCCTGCCTTCCAACCTTTCCTCTTCATCCTTCTGGTGCCTCGTCACCCTCCCGCGAACCTCACCTCCTTCGTTAACCTCCCTCTCTTACCTTCCCTCCGTACCACTAAAATATATGAAATACACACATTTTCAAACCACTCGCGCACTACCTGTATTATTTTTTTTACAAATTTCTTAACGCTAGGACTTAACATTATATATAGAAACACTCTTCTTCTAAAAAGAAATGTTTTGTAAAAAGATTGAGTCAATCCATCGATTACTTTCCGGAGAAGATTATATATTATTTAGAAGATCAAGGGTTATACTGAGTAGGGAAAGAAGTCCGCAACTTCGCTAACTTAACATCACCATACAATATTAAAATCGAATGGAAATCATACATTAGTCAACGTTACATTTAAACCACATAATAGTTACACAAATAAATCCCTAAAACAACTTTTCCCGGAAACCGAAACATTTGATATGTGCGAGTACCCCGAGTAGCCCGGCCCCGGCCGCCATCAATATTAAGTGTTATTACATCTGCGGTGAGATTCGATCTCTCGCGGAATACATGAATACCGTTAGAGCGCCATATTTACACGAAATTACCATTATTATCCAATAAACGTTTGGTCACGTGATGCACTGTAAGCCCACTGCACGGTGCACAGTGGGATGAATGGATTATGCGCCGGCCAAAATATCACGCGGAAGCTTTGCGGGGAATTTATAATAAACAACTTGCATTAATAAAATTAATAAATTACACGGGGTGAATACGTTTTGACGGTTGCAAGATGATTTATCAATGTATTGGTATTCGCGTACAGAGTGAATCTTTGGAGCTTCGTGGTGGACCCATCGATTTAAGTCTGTGCCTACCTATAAATATACCTCCAACAAAATTATTTTATAGTAGTTTACTAAAATAATAAGTGTAGGTACTAATGCAATATAGCCCGAGCTGTCCAGTTCATGTTTCCCTATAGTTATGTATATATGTAATCTTTTCTCATGACATAAACATAGATTTAAAACTATGAAAAGCCTGTAATAATTATATACATAATAATATATATTATGTGGAAGTAGGGGCCGGATTTCCCCGGCACTACGCCAACTTATTAAAAAAAATTATGTATTTAAAATTGATCAAAATTAAATTTGGTAATGTTATTATCAAGTTCTGCAAATATTTTGGTATGTATTTTTGTTACAGCTGTTTTGGTTTATAAGACCATTTTCCCACTGTAGTTGATTCACAATAGATAAAACTTGCAGTGCTTGATAATAACATTATCAAATTTAATTTTAATGAAATTTAAAAAGATTAAATGAAGTTCTAGGAATTAAACACAAAAACGATAATAAAAAAGTTTCTGATTGAAAAAACAATATGCTTCCAAAAGGAAATGTTGAGTATAATATATTAAGAATAGCAGCGTTATTGGCACAACAATCCTTTGAGACTTCTGACGTCCTGATCATTTTTTGTGCATTCTCCACACCTTCTAGTAGAGGATCCGTACTAGAAACGACCTGCTCTTTCTTATAACCAGGAATTCAGTGTTTTCCTTCTGATCATTTTTAACTGGTAATGTTTAGATCTCCTAAGACTCATACTTATTATAAAGGAGTCTATTTGGTAGGTAGGTAGTCGGATATTTTCTATCCTTGCTACATGCCCATAATGTCATACCCCGAAAGTCTTAATTTCTTGTTATTGATTACTATTCAGTAATTTGTCACAACATGATTTGAAAGATTATTTTAGGATCTGACTTAACATATTCCTACAACATAAAATATTAGATATTCTTATTCTTCTTGAGAACCCATCCAACTCTTAGCACTAACTTTTTCAAAAAATTAATAATCAAAAACTTATGATTTAAGTGACTTGCCCCCCCCCCCTCAATACTGAGCGAAAGGGACAACTGCACCTCGGGCTGATAATATAATCATAAAAATCGAGGTTTAGCGTTCTCCTGTAAAACTGGACCGATTTTCTTACCAACTGTCTTAGAAGAAAATATTATATGTCTGTACGATTTCATTTAAAAAAATACATTGTCTAGTTTGTATACTGAACGTCTGTTGATGGCGTTCAAACCAGACAATTTAACTCCCACAAGAAGTAATTTATCAAAAAAATCAAAACATACCGACACGCTAGTGTTCGATATCTACAATATATTAAAACACATTTGCACTAGTGTCAAAATCCAGGGAAGAAATTGGGGAATACGTTTGTGGAAACAATACGCCGCAAGGTTTCCTCTTAATAAAAGATTTTTCTATATTTTCCATTTTTTATTTTGATGGACTATCTGATTTGATTTTTTCAAATACTATTATACCCACCTGCCCAAATAAAGTTTGAAAAAAGAATTGCATTGAGTTAGTTACATTTTTTTGGACCAATTTTGTAAAGTTAAGTTATTAAGTTGGTATGTATTTATGAACCTACCTACATATTACATGATTTCAAAGGAAATTATGGTTTTGATGAATTAAATAAGGGAAAAATAGAAATATACTTTTTTGGACGCCAGCAGCTTAAATATTAAGTTTTATATATATCATATACTTAGTGTAGTTGTAATCCAACATAAAATGATCAATGGTAGCATTCACCCACAAGAAGTTTCAAAATCAAATATCCAATAGTAACGCTGTCCTTCCAACTCCCCTAGACAAAGTGTCCCCCTGCTTTGATGACTCTACTTTCTGGTGGCTTAAATCACCGTCAAATTATCTCATTTAGCGAAACATTACCCGAATGATTGATGAATAAATAAATTATACGATTTAATATCCTTTTATTTTAGAAGGTACCTATACCATAGTAAATTATTATTCTGATAGTTTCCACTCAGCTTGGTATGAGATCGGCACTCTCATTTTCTTACTGAACAAGTAGAAAAATATTGATCAAATGCTATGTTGTATTGCTACGTGTTAAGAAAGTAACGGTGATTGTGTACAAATAAAAGTGATGTAAACAAAGTTATTTGTATTTTTATTAAAATAAATTAACGGTATCCGTGTTTCAAAGCTTCGTTGCTCTTAATGGATATGTAATTGCTAGCTTAACATATTTTCGACAATGTACACATTCTATACCAATAGAAAAGGTTGTGAAAATCTAATGACGCCAGAAATCACTTTTCGAAAGTGTTTGCTGGTTTGGAAAACACCTTTCCTTGTGTACGGTGGTTGAGATTGCGACTATAAAGCTTGCTTTACGGTTATAATGAGTGTTTACAAAAATTGCATCAAGATACCTATTTCAATTTGGGAAGCGGGTATTCATTGGAAAACCAAGGCCTCTGCCATAGGTCACTCCAAGTGGTTCGCTACGTTTGATGAGTTAGCAGGGGTTCAAGGGGTGAGGTTTGACTAGGTGTTGGCGGTGAATGAGTCATCCCACCGACTGCGTGGCGGAGCGTATCTGGACTGGTCAAGGGAGACCTTTGACCTCGCCAGCTGGACTATCTCAACCCTTCGCCTTGCACTGCAGGGTAGATTTATACGTCCACACTAGACACAATGATCCCTAGATTCCTACCCATCCCTCATACCCTCTTCTTTCCCAGAATTTCCTCTCCTTAAAGGACCCTTTACACAGCGTCCCCAAAAATGACACAGGCCTAGAGGGAAATTGTTTTCAGGGCCTCCTGTGTGGAGCTAATGTAAAAAAACCAGATCGAATAATATAATACTCAAGAGTTTTGCTACCTACCTATCCATAAAATTTTCATAATGGCCTACTAACAAATTTGGAAGAAAACAATAAAATATTGTTTTGAAAAAAAGTAATGTTTTAAAAAAATCCAAAATGTATCGAGAGCCGATATAACAAACAATTTGGGATACTAAACAGAAAAAAAAAACAAATAGCCAAATTGGATATAAAACCGTGAGATTTAAACCGGTCGTAAATGCATCTAAACCAATAATGTCACGCTCGTAAAGTCCTGTTTTCCTATTTATTTGGGGGTACAAGTAACATGTAATTTTTCCGAATTTCACGGAACATTTTTGAATTTGGAATCCATGCAGCACCACGTCCGGCACGCGTCCGTTTCCTGTATCCGTACGAGCGTGTGATTGGATTACATCGCGGTGCATCGTTCACACGTCACAACCGGCCAAATTGGTCATTCCTCTCCAATCAGATCAGTACTGTATAGTTACTGCACACTATGCATCGTGTTAACACACCTATAAAGGCGGTTCTTGGAGCTAAAAAATGTCAGCAATTATTTAATACATTTCTTGTGTCAGGCGATTGATACGTATATATGGTATAATGTAAAGTTTGATGTTTTTACAAAACTTCATATTATCACTGTGGTTTTTACATTGAAAAGGATTTTATTTTTTTATTTACGAGAAATGAAAAATGAAGATTTCCATTTATAGATAGATCCCTTCAACTGCGCAACACATCCCAATTGGGAATGCTATAGTCCCACAGGCTCTGGATAGCCGGGATCAATTAATCTTATGCAGTAATCACAAGAAACCTCTGGAATGGCCACATCAGCAATCAGAAAATTATAGAAAAAATAAGTTTTCGTCCCTGACAATTTCCCAAAAGCACGCATAGATCTTCCCTTTTACCGAGATGCAGAACTATCTGCCATTAGTAAAAGCTCCCAAGAAAAGTTAAATATGCCATTAAATGAGCTTTTATTTATGAACGTCCTTTTTAGGGGCTTTTACATATAAATAATAAAAAATATACATTATTTATTATAAATAACAGAACTGCCTCAGTAACAACATTTTGTATTTATTCAGTGCTAAAATGAAGATATCCACTGACTTGGTATAATTATTTCCTTTCATTAGTATCTGGGCAAAGCGGAATATGTATGGTGGTTGTTGCCAGACTTTCTGCACTGAAGTAAATCTCTAATCTTAGTAATACTCGTATGTAGTGGAATTCGAATGTTTATCAATGCAAGCCATAGACATATAAAGCAATTTTGGACTATCAACTATATCTTTTAAGATTTTATATTTAAGTATCAAGTCAGTCAAAATCCTTCTGTACGACCATTTAAGCATTTTAATATCATTTAAAATAATGTTGTAGTTCAAGAAAATTTCTGGAATACCAATTTTAAAACTTAGGAAACATAAGAATTTATATTGTACTAGCTTTTACCCATTAGTATTAGTGGGAAATTACTGGCATAATTATTGGCATAATTCTTGCTATTTTGTCGAATAGAAAATAATTATTGTTTAATAGAAAATTTCAAAATTTGAGAATGACATTTCGCAAATAAAAATTCTATTTTAGATAATATTTAAATTATAGAAATAGAAATTTATTTTAAGTACCTACTCCCTTTATTAGTATTTTATTCATATTTGAATCCAGAGTAACCTAAAAAAATAAGAAAATGACAGTCCACTTCAAACGCTATGCTTTATAGCAACGTTATGCTGTTTGCTCGGAGAATAAACATTTTTAGAGATATGTAGATATTAACTACGACGCCAAAAAAATACTCTTTTTAATCACAACAAAGCACTCTTTTTAAGCCTAAAATTTAAAAAAAAACATTGTTTCCAAGGTAACAATTTGTTTGACGTTTACAATAACTCGATTTTGTTAGGGACAGAAAACGTATGATACATAATTTAATATAATACGCCACAGCTCATTCATAACGCCAGAGCTTACCAATATATAAAGCCGTTGTTACTCGCGAATAATGTAGCTTTCGATTAGGGAAAGAATTTTTAAATTCCATTCGATATTTATTGCGTGAAAGAATAAGGACCATCCAACCAACCATATACAAACTTTCGCATTTATAATATTAGTAAGATTCTTTCAACAGCTTGTACATGAATATTATAATGTGGGTTTAGAATTATACTCAAATGGACTTTTTTTTTTTTTTTTTAAAGAAAGACAAACATTCCCGGGTTACGAATAACCCAACAATGTTTGAAAATCTCCTACTACCACCACAGAAAGCCGAAAATGTTGCTTGTGTTGTGATGGAGGACTTAGCCAGCCGAGGAATCGAACATGCGACGCCCGGGTGAGACCCAAGCGCTATGTCCACTCAACCACTTCTAACCATCATTATTTTTTTCTATTACTTTTTTTTCTTTCTTTGATTTTCTCTGTTCCTTATTTCTTATACATTTTATTAACAATATATATTTTTGAATATATGTTTTTATGTACCTAATGTAAAAATGTGTATATTTTATATAACTGTTTCAATTTAAAAAAAAGTTAATGTTAAAAGAACCCGTTGGCAAACTGATATCAATAAATTCAACGGGGCTTAATTAAAAAAGTAGATAAATAATGAAGGTTTAAAAAAAAAATTTAATAGACTTAATATTGTCGAAATTTCTATTTAGCCTAGTTATTAATGCCAACATTTGTAAGCCCTTATTATTCGAACTTACGCCTAATGACGCCTTTTGACATTAAAATTTTATTTGTTTTTAAATTCATAACACGAATGCTAGAGTAACCAATATCTACTAATAAGGTAATGCACATTTTTTGTATTGGAGTATATTTCTACAAGTTTACATTTAAAATAAAATAAATAAATAAAACTTAGAAAAAATAAAAAAACATTTTTATCTGAAATAAAATAAAACTCGGCGCCCTTGTGCGCACCCTTATACCAGCAACTTTTATTCACGCTAGCTACTAAGTTCAGAAATAGCATTAGGGCAGTATGGTAACACGCGTCCGGTGCGCCAAATGACAACTTTATTGCCTTATTATACTACGCCTGCGTAAATGTTATACCCTCATTAAATCCATATAAGATTAAGCCCAGTAGGTTGTTTCACACAAATATAAACCGTGTAATGCCCGTACTTAAGGATTATATTGATGCGGCGCCGCTATCAAACATAAATAACATCGTGGGGAGATTCTTGTTTGATTTAGTTTAGATTTCCGTATCATTGAGATTGGACACGAATTTATTTGAAGTTAATGACGTGTTATGTAGATTGCCTGAATATAGGCGCAGTATTGAATGTACTTACATTATCATAATACAAAGTTTTAAATATTTGCTGTTTCCTAAAACGGTTGTTTTTTTTAATGTGCATACCTCACAAGATTCCCAGGCTGCTCCCGTCTGGAGCCAGTAAGACTAGGGCAACCTCAATTGAGATATGCTGTGAGGCTGAAGGTAGCGGGGAGGGGAAGGATATGGGGGAGAGGAAGGTGGGGAAGTACCTGGCTATTCAGATCTGGTTACCAAACACGGTAAAAGTCATTTCAAGTAACATTTTAATTCTGAATGGTGGTTTTACACCAGGGCGGTACTGAGAGTATCTTCCACTCTGGGACATGCCGCATAATATGTAGATACCTACTATATATTTTTCTAAATGAATGAAACACGCCAGAATTCGATCCCGCGATCTTCAGATTGCAAGTCAAGAGCCTTACCCCTAGACTATGGAGGCCTTAATTATTTTATTTTTATATAATTTTATGAAAAAGTAGCTTTGAGATAAACTGACGGATATTTGGATTGGAAAGTATTGCGCAGTAGTAATTGGTTTTTACAATTTCACTAACTTTTCAATGAAACTTGAAGAAAATGTGGGCGTAAAAATCGTTGCGCTGTCTTACAAAGTTGAGCAGTTAAAATTTCATGATGCCAGAGTTTACCATTTGAGAGTGTCTGCTAGTTCAAATTTCTGCTTTGAAGTTAAATCATCATTATTAATTTTGATAAAGAGGGTCTCAAAAGCTTCTTTCACAATACATATTTAAACTTATCTAGATTTTAGAAGTTAAGCTTCAAGGAGAAACCTAATTCATATTATCCATGATAAATGTAGGTAACTATTGATTATATGGACTTGATTCCGGAAAAGGAAGTCGTAATTTATAATCTTAAGTATTATTATTAATATTCTATGACTCGTTATTAATGTTTTCCGGTATAAGTTCTAATTAACGTCCTGCTTAGATAACCTAATTTCATAACGCCAGATTCGCTAAACATTTGTCTCTGGAAAATCAAAAGACACTGGAAATATATAAATAAAGAAGTATATATCTCAAAGGGTAACAATTATTATAAGCAATAATTATTAGCCTGAAACTCTCATCACAAAATAAAAATCTTGTCTTAAACATTATTTTACCAATTAAAAATAATATTCAAGTATATCTGCCTACATTCAATTTTTAGATACGTGCAATAATCCCAGACCAGCTAAAATTTTATCTCATTAAAAAAAAAACGGAATGTGCAATTCACTCGCGTTAGAAGTGAAACTTTCAGACCACTATAAGTAGATAAGAGTGGGGAGGCTACGAAGCACCACACAAAGAGGAGATCGATTATACTTTCTCATTCTCTCGCAAGCTAAATCCCGTAGATTTATGAGTTTGTCTCTTTTTAGTGTCGCTATTTTTCGTTTCATCGAGTTTCAAATTACAACGGTGCTAAAGAAGTTTTCACTTAAAAATATATTCGAACTTGGAGTGACTGACTCTGTCGAAGACTCTGGGAGAGAGCGACTCATGTTTACCCATTCCTCTACAGAAAAAAAAACCTTTCACATAGGATCCTCAAAGCTGACATAGACCCAACGGGAAATTATTATGATTTAATGTAAAAAAATGTAAAAGACCACGGTATTAACGGAAGATTGCAATCTGTCTGATAATATTTCCATATTAACAGATGGATTGCAATATTTAGAGCACAGACATCGCGTCAAGTGGGCATTCTATATATCCTTGTTTTACCGGTATTGCATTGGAAGATGCTCCGAGAAACTAGCATCATTGATCTCTTCGGCACCGGTGAATAGTCGGGAAACACGCCAAACGCGTGCCCAACATTTGTACACGGTTGACATTTGTCACATGAGAACGGGTCGCTTCTTCGACTCATACATGTGTTCAACAGCTCGGCTGTGGAACGATTTGTCGGCCTCTGTGTTTCCTCCTACCTACAACATGGGTCTCTTCAAGACCAATGTTTATTCCTTCCTCTTCTCAAAAAGACCCTCCACACAGCATCCCAGATGACATAGGCCCTGAGGGAAATCATTTTCCTCAGGGCCTCCTGTGTGGAGTTAAAGTATTAAAAAAAATGTAGGCGATAACATTCACAAAGTATTCTAATTAAATTTCTTTAATATTCTATTCCTAATAAATAAACGAAACAGGCATGCCAAAATTATATTTTAAATTATTTTTGTCAAAAATTTTGTGGTGTATTTTTCATTAAATCAGCACACATTACTGAAGGAAAAGAAATAGAAACAACAATAAGGACACCCTTACGCAAACCGGGATAAAGGGTGCTGGGTGCTGGGTGCTGGGTTCTGGTGTTAAGTATTGGCGTCGGGTGCTAGGTATTGGAGTTGGTTGGACTGTGTGGTTATTAAAAAGCTCCTGCTGTGAGAACAGAGGGGATGATAGATCGCAACCCTGAATAAATGTTTGTAGAAAGGAGCCCGACCCATTGAATTGGACACACACTATTGCTACTGTGAATCATTGTGTGCTTTAATTGAAATGTAGAATACTATTTACTACGGACATTTTAAATGGGACGCTTCGGATTGAAGTTTAGAGATACCTACTTTGATATATTTTTAACAAAAAGTGAAATGTATTTTTGTTTCTGATCTTAGCGACACTCATCGAAAATCTGACATAAAACTCAGAAAAAGATAAGTCACATCTAGGAATCGGACTTTTGCCTTACCGGGGCGGAGCTCTACCACTGAGCTAATGTGACCCTTGATTTGGTGGTAGAGCTCTGCCCCGGCAAGGTAAAGGTCCTGGGTTCGATTCCTAGATGTGACCGTATCTTTTCCTGATTTTTCTGTTTCAGATTTTCGATTGAGTGTCGCTAATATTGTCTCCATTATTTAAATATTACAATTTGAGGTTTTACTCATGTTAAAAATAATTGGTGTTTTTAACTAATGGTTTGTATGCTTATTGATCTATATTAAACCACCAATATATATATATTACATATATGCATATATTAAACCAATCAAAACCCAGCTTTAAATGGTTTCAGCTGTGTTTGGGGACTGCCAATATACATATTTCTTTCTCCTTTCCCCAATAGGCCACATACATCACATTTAAAAAAAAACAATCCGGTTTTGGCAAATATTCTAAGACATTCTGTTTTTTTTTTTTAAATCGTATTTTTGAAACCCTGGCGATTTTTTGAAAATTTAAATCCGAAAATCAGACTATTTTTTATAAACGGGAAAGACGGAACATAATTTTATGGGTGCGAAAAAACGATAATTACATAGCCGAAAATCATTTTAAAAAAAGAACGTTTTCCACAAGAATAGCAATAAATTGTACGGGATTCTCTTCGTAACATCTGTAAAAACACCGCCATCTTTATCAAAAAATCAAACCAAAGGATAAGCTCGCAAATTCAAAAATTCGGCGGAAATCCGGAAAAGTGTTGCCATTTAAAAAAAAAATGATCAGTGTAAATTTTACAAAATTAAGGGAACATAATCAGAAACGGGACATTTTCATGTAGTGACGTCACAAGCTCAAATAATGGATTTATTTATTTAAAAATTTAAAAAATATATACATTACTAAAAAAATTTACTAACATTTTCGTAATCTTAGTAAAAAAATCTATCCACACGATTTTTTCCAAGTCGTTATGAAATCCATACAAGTGGCCTATATTGGGGATGCTTGAGTCTACTCTACTCCTAACAGTCGCAAGCAGTTGAGACTCTTGTGTGGTAAAAAGTAATACATTATTAGAAAGGCGTGTTTTTTTAATAATATTTAATTCAGGTGAAACGAAACGACATTGGTTTTGGTTTTCCAATAAAGGTTCCCGGGCAGCGGTATCCATTTCGGCTTCTCAAATTGAAAATTGAGGCTGTGCGTGCATGGGTCCTGCATAACTCTGATTCAATAAATTCTGAAGCTTGGATTTGCTCTAAGCGTCCTTTTAAAAATTGCAGCAGATTTCCTGATGAATTCAGATAAGCGAAAAAGTACCTAACTACAATAAATTTAATATTTTTAACAGAAAATTAAAATTATATTACAATATTTTAATAGAAAATTGAAACTGATCAGTCAGGAATTCAAACAATTTTCTAACATTGTCTGCGCTAGTAGGTATATTAATAAAATAGTACAGTAAAACCAATTTGTTACTATACACCACTTAAAATTTGAAAAGCTTGTCCTATTAAAAATACATTTTAAGACGAATATACGAATATATATGAGCAGGTACTTGTTAAAAAATTATCTACATTTATTTAATTTTTATTTTATTTTGGTGGGCTCAGTTGTCTGTGTACGTAAATATCACTAATAGCTCAACCTCGCTAAAAACATATTATTAACAAGATAATGCATTATTTACTAGACTAACGAACGAAGATAGATTTTAACAATCAGCACGCATTGCAGCTAACAGGTAAAAACACATGTTAAATAAAGAAGTACGTGACGGAACACGAGTTATCTCTGAGCACACACCCTCGCCTTCAAACCTACCTTACTAATGCAGTGAGATACTAGAATATCTTGAAACTTATGTTTATACTATCTACATAAATATATCACCGGGTTTATCTTCAAAGAACATGAAATGCCGTTGTTCACTAGATTCATAGAAAGGATTGTTTAAATAATATATGAATATTTTTTTACTTTGGTTTATTTTAGTGGAAGGCTCTAAGAAGCACAAAGCATTTTTTCTTGTAAACCGGTTTTCGACTATGCTTTACAGTAAATTAATTTTCCTAAAGAACATCATTCTTGTAGTATATCAGAAATTTAAAAACTTCATATGATTGCACTGATATGTAAATTCTAAACAGTAAAAGCTGTGAAAATTTAATGACGCTAGAGGTTACCGTTCAAGAGGATTTTCCGCGTCTTACAAAAATAAAATTGTACGTTCAGGGTGTCCTGGACTACGGACTCTTGCCCACCAGATGCATGGCAGGCCGGAACGGGAGAGGGCGGTTTGGAGGTGCCTTTGACCTCTCCAGCTGGTGTCTCGCGACCCATTGTCTTGCACCGCCGCGGGAGTCACTCCCGGACTCACTGACCCCTAGATTTTTACCCAACCCTCATATTCTTTTCCTTCGCAGAACTTCTTGTCTTTCCCTTAAAAAGACCCTCCACACAGCATCCTAAAATATCACAGTGCCTCTGAGTGAAAAGCGTCATTCAGTAAAGAAACCCCATGTATTTCAATTCGTAATTATTTATGAATTTTTGGGAAATCGACAGTTTACATTTTTTTTCAGTTTGTACAAAAGTATTTTATATCCAAAATAAAACCGATTATGGATATCATCCTTGTGACTTTACCTCTACTGAGACAGCAGTAATAAGTAAATTAAATGTATAAGAAAGAAATATGGAGCAAAAATTTATATAAAACAAAAAATTGTATGAAACGAAAAATTGCAAAACAAAAAATGTATCAATACATTTGTAGACGTGGAGAGAGGTTGTACATACAAATCAAATCATAACAGAAATATAAACAATAGAAACAAAATATTATTCACGAAACATCAGAGAAATACTCTTTTATGGACCTCTTATATTTGGTAAGTTCGCAATTGAAAATGTCCACTTTGGATAATATGTTATTATACCTATTGCATAGTCTGTTCAGGCAAGAATTCTGCTTATAGTTCGTCTTGCATTGATCCACCCTGAACAGTACGTGCAGGTACAATATAATATAATAATTATTCATTGTATGATCGTAAGAAGATATTAAACATTCATAGTTATATAAGTTGCTATTCAGAAGTACATCGACAGTATTTACATAAAGCACCTATCCATTTTTCTTCACATTAATTATAAAAGGTTTAAAATGTTCTAAAACGTTTTCCGTTTGAGTCTAATCAACGAGTTACAAGCACCACCGCCAGTTTTGAGTGTTTCTTATCTTGGTCAAATAATAGTTAGGTTGTCTATTTCCAACGGGCGATACCTTGACATAAAAGCCGCACTGCAGCTGTTGTAAATTCATTTTCGCGGACTGACACTTTTCCCGGCTAGTTGTGTTTCATTTGTCAAATAATATTTAATCAGAAAATCAGCATTTGGGAGTTGGGAGGTGTAAACAACGCTTTAAGATGAAGCCACATAAAAAATTATATATTTTTGTTTTGAAAATTTGATCGCTTAGAAGTATTATGGATGCTTCAATTAAATACTGCGTGTAGAACATACCTTGGCCCTTAACAATACCTATCGGTCATTTTTTTAAAGTCTTTTAATAAGTCTAGAAAAAAATAATGTATAAGGTCTACAAAAAACACTTTCAAGTGCAAACTCTCCTACTTCGGATATGGTTTTATTATATAATGTGGCAAATTCAGTTTATTTTATAATAATCTTAAAAAAATTATATTTACGCCCGAACTTCACAGAAAAATATAAAATATGCATTTTCGCATTGTTATTTTACAATGCGGCAGGCAGCAGAAGAATTTGAATTTTCAAAGGGGACCCTATACCGTCTACCGAAGGACTACATACTTGCCATATAATTCTAATTTATATACCAGAAAAAGAAGAGAATCTCACTACCATGTGGGTAGGTACATACATACTATCTTTACACCTGTGTACCTATGATATCTTTACTACATTAAACACCATAAACGTTAATTGTACTGAAATATAAACAATGGAATAATACATATTGTGAATAGGTACTGACAAAGCAGTTATCATAACGACATACGATTCCCCGAGTAAACATATTCTGTTGATTAGTAATTTTTATCAGTTTTATGGCTGCGAGTTGTCATATTTATACCTATTATTGTTACTCCAACTCTTTGCCGTAAATAATTGTAGGTCAGTCAAAATAAGGCGTATCGCTTTTAAGCGAGCTATTGAAAAGTGTTAACAAAAATTAAAATTAACAAATTCAAAATATGGAGCAAAAAGTCGTCTTGTTTTTGACAGTTCTGTTATATTTTATGCTGACTACAGTCGAAGCGGTTCTTTTTGTGAAATGTACTAAATAAATAATCCTTGATTATATTGATCGTTTAAATCTCCTATTATTATTATATTACTTGTTTAAATCCAAAAAAATAGTAATATTAAAATGAAATTCCAGAAAGAATTTCAAAATTAGAAATAATTAAGTTGGATGTAGTTGCGTTGATCAAGAAATCCCGGAAAAAACAATACAATTATTCATACATTTCATTCTTACGAAGCCCAAAAGTTGGAGAGTTTTGCTAATTTAGATAAACAGACTTTCTGCAAAATTAAGAAATCAATTAATATCGTTAATCTATTCAATAAAGTCATTTGATCTTTTTGGTAATTCTGTAGCAGTTTTATCGTGATTATTTTCTCATCGCACAGAATTATTTTTTAAAACATTCAACTATTGTTTATTTATTTTTATTTTTAACTTAATGATTAAAATTTCAAATTGTAATATTTAATTAAATGAAGACAATCTTAATGAAATTCAATCGAATATCTGACAACAGAAAAATTAGAAAAATACTAGATGTGACCGTAACTTGATAAAATTTTCTGTTTTGAGTTCTCTATTAATACTCATAGATAAATTATTGCGTTAGTTTCATACGATTATCTTTATGGCAGTGGAAAAAATCAATCAAATTTTATGGCCTGCAGCACATACTCGTACTTAGTCGCGACAGTATCACACATGGTATTTTATTTTATGGGTCAAAAATCAGAGCAGAAATTTGCGTAAAGGTGACTCAAAAGTAGATACCAAATAAATATAAAAACTCACTCAATTTGTGAGGCGGGTATGGCTAACCATTTATTGGATAACCAACACCTGTGACATTGGTCACCCTAAGTGGATTGCTATGTTTGGCTTGGCGGCGGATACGTTCGCCCACTTATCGTGTGGTGGGCCGGATCGGGAGAGATTGGTTGAGAGAGACTTTTTGGCCTCTACGGCAGGACTTTCTCGACCCATCGTCTTGTACCGTAGTGGGACGGGTGGATTCATACATCCGTCACTCCTAGACACATTGCCCGCAGATTAGTAACCACCCCTTATACCTTTTTCCATCCCAGAACTTCGTCTCCCTCATTTCCATAAAAAAGACCCTCCCCACAGCATCTCCAAAGATTACAAAGGCTCTGAGGGATTTTTTCCCTCAGGGCCTTGGCTGTGGAGAAAAGAGTAAATAAAATCGAGTAAAACTTTGAAATCAAAATATGATAACAAAACGTTAAATCTTTGGCCAGTATATCAATTTGCATTGCATATTAAATCGTTTTTCGTTGAGTTGAGCTATTTGTGTGATTTTTTTATTCCTGAGGATTGAATTTCCAACGCATAAATTAGATATGCTGGGCACATGACAAATTAATATTTCTTGATTATTTTTACCGAATAATATAAAATGAAAA
The DNA here is from genome assembly GCA_917563855.2 of Limnephilus lunatus. Lineage (NCBI taxonomy): Eukaryota > Metazoa > Arthropoda > Insecta > Trichoptera > Limnephilidae > Limnephilus > Limnephilus lunatus. Next base: position 36,073,376 of record OU830594.1, read on the forward strand.
ATCTTTAATACAAATCATTAATCTTTAATTTAATCAAACGTTGGCTACGCAGACGACCTTAACGTTAGCGGATAACAGGCGATAAGAGAGTTGTTTGACCCTTTGGAGACTGCGGCAAGAGTAGTGGATTTGCAAATCAATGAAAATAACTCTAAAATCATGATGCAAACCAGAACCCCACACCGCAGAATAAAAGATAATGTGAAATTTAAAGACACCTATAACTTCGAAGTAGTCGAAGAGTTTACCTATCTGGGCTCCATCAAATAACACAGTGCAACGAAGACCCAGTTGAAGTAATAAAGCGCATCACAGCCACATCACAAAACTTACTTCGCACTTCGCGTTCCTGCCAGTGTTCAAATCCCGAAAAATCCATAGGAAAACCAAAATAACCCTATATAAAAAATTATTAGAAAGATCTTGGCCTACGGATGTGAGGCGGGAACACTGACAGCAAAGTCTGCGGAACAGCTGGATACCTTCGAAAGTAAGGTAGTTCGAAGAATCTTAGTAGTGGTGCGAGAGGGAGAGGCATGGAGAATCCGTCACAATAATGAACTCTATGATATTTACCAAGCTCCCAGACTCTCTAACCATTTAAGTCTCCAAAGACTAAGATGGGACGGATATGTGCACCGAATGCCAAGCACACGAGTTCCGAAGAAGGTTCTAACAGGACACCCCCCCCCCGGTGTAAATGAAAGGCGGGCAGACCTAGACTGAGATGGGAGGATGATGTCTGGAAGGATGCAAGAAAACTACTCCATGTTGCAGATCGGGAGATGACGGATCAGAACAGAGGGCGGTGGAGGCTCATCTTGAAAGAGACCAAGGCACGAAATGGGCTGTAGCGCCATTGAAGAAGAAGTATAAATAATGCATCGCAATATTAAAGCACAAAAGTTAAATAATTGTAAAAGTTTAAATAGTGTAAATAATTATAAAATTTAAGTATAAATAATGCATCGCAAAATAAATCACAAAAGTTCACGCTACGCCAATTATACTGTGCCGAATTCCGAATAAAATAGAATTCCGGCCGTGGAAATATAGAAGTCAGTGTTGAAACAGAAGCTCACCATATCAATCATCGGCGCTACAAAAATGTTTGCAGGAATTAACGCTCGTTTTTTGTTCAATATTGGGACGAGCCGTCGGGAAATCGGTATGGAAAAAATGCAGTTATCTGTTAAATCGGCTGCAGGTAGTGCAAACACCACCCCTCCCCATCTCCCTCCTCCACTACCTTTCAGCGCTGCTCTCCGCGGACAGCCTGTTAAAATATTGCTGATATTTTTATATTTGCACTTGCATTTCACGAGGAAATAAAATTGTCGATGCATTTTTGGTGGAGGTATTTAAAACGTGCATTTTGTAATATTTTTAACGTTTGCTAAAGTAAAAATCATTCTTTAAATAATATTTACTAACTTTCAATAATCAAATATTCAAAGCTGCTTTTAGTAAGTCTGTGGATTATTCAGTTAGCAAATCCAGAAGCTTATTTGACAAAATTTGGTTAAACTAGCGCAGACCCATGAAAAAACACGAATTCTAACTGTACTTTTCAAGTACGCTAACAAATTAAAACAAAGAAAATACACCGGTTTTTTAAAACAGAATCGATATTTAATTCATGTGCAATTAAAAAATATGGTATTATTATAGGTAGGTAAGTAGACGCTCAGTATAAGTAGAAATTTATTCAAAAGAACACACCTTATATAATTTTGTGGAAAAAATATTATATTTTAGGTAGGTACTTTATCACTTGTTTGAATTCCAATTTTGAAAATGGCATTTAAATTCTAACCAAATCCGTGCGGCACGCAACGGAAATCAGTATTTTTGATTACACCCACACATCAGCCAACCAAAATCTCCATGTTGACTCTTTGTGCAACACACTTGTAAGGAATATTTTGATTCGTGAATTATTTGTAGGCTCTTTATGATCACACTACAAATGAAAACATGGGAACGTTCACTGACGGCCGTTGTTCCCAATCCTACAGATCAACTGTTGAGCCGAAATTTTGCCTCACACTCCTCAAATGCACAAATACGATCTTCCTAACGAACTCTCCGACCAACAGGCGATTGAGCGTTACTAAACAAATCACTTACGGAACAATGGCCGTTAGTAATCAAATCAAGTGACACGACGGCTTAGTTCAGATTTGGCTAAAACAAACGAACTTGTGCAATGCGTTGTTTTTGCTCAGTTATATAATATTATCCAATTAAAATAATGCAAATGCGTGGTTTACTGCAGTAAAAATCATCTCTTAAAAAACAGTTGTGCATTCTATAAATACCTAGAGTTTATTGCATCGTTGAAGACATAGATAATATTAACAAATCTAAACGAAATATGAAAAATAACTAGACACAGTAAAATAAAAAGCTTACGGTCGCAACTGGGATAGAGTTTAATGTATTCGCGATAAGTGAAAGGCGTATTTTGTTAATAAAAATCGAGTGTGCTTTAGACCACACGACTGAATTAAAACTTCACTAACTTATGCCGTCCATTAACAATATAATAATAACAGGAATAAAAATATCCCCATCCCCTCAACATCCCCATCAACTCAACTCTCAACTCTCAGCTCTCAGCTCTTAGCTCTCAGCTCTCAGCTCTCAGCTCTCAGCTCTCAGCTCTCAGCTCTCAGCTCTCAGCTCTCAGCTCTCAGCTCTCAGCTCTCAGCTCTCAGCTCTCAGCTCTCAGCTCTCAGCTCTCAGCTCTCAGCTCTCAGCTCTCAGCTCTCAGCTCTCAACTCAACTCAACTCGACTTAACTCAACTCAACTCAATTCAACTCAACTCACATCATTGATTAGCGTTTCACATTGATAACGTATCATATTTTTTCGTAACGTTTCATAACGAATTCATCATTTTACCCCCAAGTGTTGAGCGTGCGTAAAGAAGTATTACTTCAATAAATAAAATGCATAAACGTTTTGAACTCTTTAAATGGGCTTTGGTACACTGGGAATGCTTGGTAAAACATTGATTGAGTAATATTTTCCAACTCTAAAATACCCATCGCGCATGACAAAAGTTGTAATAGGTTTTCCGGTCACATGGCACATGGCACACGCAGCCAGGGGCATCCGATACATGCCAGCCCCAGTGCTGCGAATTAATATGCAACTGCCCTAATCCCACCCTGATTTATGGTCTTAATTGCGGATGGATTAACTGCACCCGGCCGGCAATGACTACGGTGTGATGACTACAGACTTGTAGAGAATTTACGTTACTACGTTGGTACATCGCTACGTTTCTACGTTACTACGTTAACGCGCACAGAACTATCATACCGTAGAGGTGTGAGTTTTCGAGTACGGTGTAGAGTGTAGAGTGTAGGTTGATAGGATATATAAGGTGTAGAATTGAAGAGAGTGTAGGTTACCGGAGGGTATAGGCGGTAGGCTGTGGAGCTGAGATAAAGCCCGAAGTGAATGGTGAGGGATAAAGCGCTGTGTTTGAATGGGATGTCTCTGTATCACGAATTTCTGACAAGTATAGTTTGTATGCCTCAAATATTCCGATAATATTTTGGGCACTTTTGTGAAGCTAAACTTTAACGAATCTATACACAAAGGAAATTAAATACGTGTTTGTGGAAAATCTGTTTGTGACATTAAAAACGGTGGTGAAACGTTTTAAAAAACTTGTACAAAATTAAATCCATGCGAAAAACATAAAAATTCTGTGTGTAAAAAGAATGCTATACAAAAATTAAAAACAAACGTTCAAACTATTGAGAATAATCATTATACTTAAATTATGACAAACATTTCGCGTTTTTTTAAATGGTAACGTATAACGGAAGGCTAATATCAAATATATACCATAAATTTGATGGCACCTACATTTTATAATTAAACTTCATCTCCAAGCGACTTTAACAAAGGAGACTTTTTTAACTTGACTTCATTTAACTTAATTTATAAATTTATATTTTATTTATAAGCTGTTTGTCTATTATAAATAAATAAATATTATCTTATCTTATCAAAATGATTGAAAATAATTCAATGTTTTCATGTGATTCGTCATGTATATATGTATAAGCTATGTTTCATTAATATTTTTTAAAATTAGAATGAAAAAGTTGAAATGAAAGGTGTCAAAATTCTGATCCCTAAGTCCTCATGATTTAATGTTGATCAAATTTATTATTAAAATATTTCTACATGGCTTCTGATTTTTATACTTTTCCATGCTATCGTTTACGTATGTATATTTTTTTTAACTTTCCTTTGTTATATTTTTTCTTATTAACTGCATCACTGTATTACATATGCGTACTGCACCTACTGATACATAATAGTTAAATGCTAAAGCTCAATTTGTGCGTTAACAAATGAAACATAAAATAAATTAAATTATTTTGGCGATGTTAGAGAAATTAATCAAAACGGTGATCGTACGGGTATAATGACTGCACAATCAGGTCATTATAACATTAAATACATTTTTCCGAATGTTTTTTTCAATGCTTATTTACTACTTGCAAGTGTTAAATTTCTGAAACAACATCTTACTCATTTGATTCCGAACTTAAAGCAATCACAACAAATATACCCTAAGGAATTAAAGAAGCCCTAGAAAAATTATATTAAATGTGTTTCAGATTTGGATGTTTATGACTTTTGAAAATGGTGACAATAATTATTAGAAGTTCAGTTGGTTTTTTAGATGTTATACCAAAATGCACGGAATACTGCGGGATATTTTTTTTCATTACTAAGTAGTGTCTTGTTCGTTCAGATTTACATCTAAAACTACTCGAAGCTCCTCCTCACGTCCAGAAAGCTTTATGAACTAATGGTGCAAGTTGACATGGGTTGATCAGAAACATCCCCGGTTGATACGGTGGTTATCCCAGTGGCAGACTTACCCATAAAATAATGTATATTTTGTAGTGAATTCATTTTCTGGTAAATCATATTTCAAAACAAGTACTTCGCCTAACTATCGAGCAATGATTTGATATAACTAGGCAATGACCTATTTCCACAATGTCACATAATTCTAGATACATTGGTGGGTGATAACATCCATAGCTGAACTAAAGGCGAACTAGCTGAATTTATAGGTGAACACGCGGAGTTCTTAAAAAACCAAGGAAAAATTTAATTTACGACGGTATTGTGTTGTTTTTACCAACCAATAAAAAAAGCAATGGTTATGATAACTATTTTATGATATTGTAACATAAAAAAATAACTGTGACGCATGTACAATAAAAATACTGATGCGATGAAGATCAATAATTGACAGAGAATTTTTATTAACTGAACAACTCAGAAACTATGAGGCAATAAGAACCAAATATTGAAAAAACAAGACTTATGTTATGAGAATTTCGCTGCCCTTTCAAAACCTTCCATTGTGTGGAATTTAACTAAAAATATTTTTGTGTTAATGGTAGGTCTGCAGTACGGTGTATTTCCCTTCGAAATTCTTTTCTAACCAATAAAAATCGCTTAAAAATGTTTCGTGTATTTTTTATTCGGACAGACAGCCTTTACAAATCAACAAGTCTCAAGCCCACAATCGTAAAACAACCCAGAAATAAATAATTACAAATTATTGAAAAAAGTTGATCTCATCCTGAATCATGAAAGTATTTCGGTTCCGCGTCGTTTCTGTTTTCTTACCGTCCATCTCATTGGATGGCTCATGAATCGGGATTAGGGCTAATCCGGCGGGGGCTTAAGAGTGTTTACAAAAACTGAAAGTATTCACCTCGGCGGAGCATTCTTTTAGACGAGCTCTAATAATGCAAGAGGAAAAGTTCATTTGAGGCCAGTGCATTGGTTTGCTAAGTGGGACAGGAATGCAATGCTGAAATGTTTCACCGTATGCTTTCAGACGTTTATAGAGCATTAACAATGCTAAAAAGAGTGCAAAAGGAGTTCAAAAGTTCGACGAAATCGAAAATCAAATTGTATATGTAACCATAGTTAGATTTTGGATGTCTTGATGACAGGGCACCGAAAATCACGACCAAATGGATTTCCTACTGGAAGTGAACAAGATACAGACGAAGAAAAGATTGAATGCTTGGTAGAAGAAGATTCAACTTATGTTGATGATGATGAACTAGGTTCACACGACGTATAAGGTTCACTGTTTTGAGCTAGAAAGAATATGGTACCCCAAATTACGAACATCCGTGAGCTGGAAGGAAATCAGTGTGGCAATATGATGTCCCTGGCTATTTATTTGCTAAACATAACAAATACGATTTCAAGCAACGCTGCAGCGTACCTATTCTAAATTGTGGTCTCTCATCTGGAACACTCGACGACAAACGGGCATCAATCTACCACTCGTATTTTCTCTGTTACTTGTGTAAGCTCGAAATAATTTCAGTGAATGCTCTGTTAGTACCTTTTGTAGCAATCGTTGTGTTTTGTATGAATTTAAATGTATTTTTTGACATTTCTCGAAAAGCTGTAACAAATCACAATCTTGAACGCAACATGAATTTTCTTTTATAGGTATGCAATGAAAAGAAGAGTGTCTGTGGCGGCCTTGTTATGGTTTTTATACAAGTCTACAGTTTTATTTCAAGATTGATAACATTTTTGCACACTTGACATTAAAAAGAAGAGGAAGATCACCGTTTTTTTTTCAAAAGGCGTACGCCATCCCCTTTTCTTACCCCTTAATGCATAATTTTGATGTTCTTGCTGAAATTTTAACTGTTAACGAGAAACTCCGCATAAAGCCCAGGCAACACGAAGGAATTCATCTAGTTAATAAAATGAGGTTACTCACCCTAACTCTAGCTTCAGTGAGGTTCGTCCACATGGCGATCTCCTCCCTTGTGGACATGTCAGGGTACCGGTTCCTCGCGAAGGTTGCCTCAAGTTCTTGCAGCTGCTGGGATGTGAAGTGTGTCCGTTGTCTCCTCTGCCTCTTGTTCTTCTTGTCGTTCTTCTCGCCATCTAGCCCGCCCCCGCCCCCGCCCTCGTCCCCGCCCAGCCCCGGGGTCGTGGATTCCGTTTTGATGGTGGTCTCGGAGTTGAGTGAGCGGTTTCCTGGAAAAATATGACACGTTACTCACTTTGTTGGAGGATTTTCAACAGATATTTGAAAAATAATATATGAGTAATATTTTATACAAATTAATTGGTTCCATGGCACATAAAAGTAGCAAAACCGACAATGAACATAACCTCACATAATCTAACTAACCTAATCTAAATTCATATAACCTAACCTAACCTGTAACTGTTCTGTTTCATCTGGTAACCAATTACTATAAAATGTTCTGTTATGTAACTATTCTGTTTCATCTGATAATATGTACTTTTGAACATTATTTTCCTTTTGAGCGCATTTATAATTACCGTGACGATTCACGGTTACGGTACCGTGACGGCAAAAAAGGCAATAAACATACGTTCCTTATCACTATAATGCTGCAGCTCTTTCTTATACATTAAATAATGGTGAGATACACAAAATACGTGTAACTGTTTCCTCCAAAGTACTACTTTTTGAGACGGAAGTTCAATTTCATTTCCTTTATGCGTGTGAGGGAGATGTATGATAATAATTTCACCGTTTGTTTTATTTTCGACTATTGTGTGAAAGAAAGAGCTGCAGTATTATATGTTTAAAAACAAAAGCAAAACCATTAACACATTGACATTTGACGTTTTTGAATTTTTGGAATTCACTCATACTTCAATATTATCCTTGTGACTATATTCCATACTTTCAAAATTATCATCAAGTAGTATTGGCAGGGGTCTACGGATACGTCACGGTGCGGTGTGTGAGAGATGTGCATGAAAATTATGACTTTTAATTTTGAGGAATTCCTACGTACATTGTGTATCTCATCTTTTGAAAGTTGCATCATTATTGTGTTCAGGAAATTATGTTTATAGGCTCTTTTATGCCGTCACGGTAATCATGACGCAAAACGCATGACTTACGGCCGCTGTTCCCAATTCTACTAAGCCAAAATTAAGATTCAAAACTGCTTAAGCTTGACTTAATCTAGACTAAGTGATGATTAAGTGATGCTTAAGCAATATTGAACCTTAGTTTTGGCTTAGTAGAATTGGGAACAGCAGCCGATAAAGGCGCACTTTGGGTGACGAGAGGGGTTTAGAAGTCTACACTAGTCTACAGTAACATTCTTATGAGGTCATTCTACATACACAAAAAAAAATAGAAAACACATTCACCCAAAAACAACCAGATTTTATTTTATTTTTTTTTTTATTTTTTTTTTATTTATTTCTATATATTACAGTTTTTACCTTATATATTTAATATTTTAACATAATATATTTTCTAAAACATTTTTACATATTAATTAAAATAACATTTTATTATGTTGGGTGTAAGGTAGGTTTGAGAAGGTGAAACTGTTGGTTTATAATGTTGTATGTTTCGTGAACACCTCACTAGGAGAACCTGTGCTGAGGTGTTTACGTGTTTATGATTCAGTGTGACAAGTACAGGTATTAATGTGTTGGTTTTTTTTTTTTTTTTTTACATTTCGATGGTATGTTTCGCTATCGAAGCACACCTTTTCGATTACGAAGTTTTTGATAGAATTACTTTCACCTGAAAACAAATCATAAAATCCTCAGACGCTGGCACATGCAGTCAATTTTTTTGGGAAATAAAAAATGTATTAACAGACCTATAATAAAATGTAAAAACTACGAGGAGATATTTGGTAATATTTAAAAAACGTTTTCAAAGTTGAATAATGCATTAATCAGGAGTGAAATTTAAGTGACAACTTTATATCTTGCTCAAGTCATAAAATGCTATTAATGCATCTGAAAATGTGATTAGTGCATCGCTCTTTGTAATCCCCAAGTTGAGGGCCCTTAATTAGCCAAAGAAAATGCTTTCTGATGAATAATATTTATTTACTATGTTCATCTGTTTTATTACGCATGTAGTGTGTAGGTACAGCAAAAATATTTACAAAATTTTGCATAATATTTGTTTTAGGTACGCTTGACCAAACAAACTTATGCGGCTTCTTATATTTCGCCGTGTTTTACTACGCGCTAAGAAAATGAAAGAAATAGCAAAGATAAACAATATATTTTTTTTTATTATTATGACTTACAAGAAAACTACACCTCACAAACAATGAAAATATCAAACACGAGTATTTACTACATTGTACATTTATTATTAAGTAAATCAAATATTTGCTTGTAATAACTTGTAATTAAATACCATGACGCAATAATGTTTTCTTATTATTATATATAGTTAATCAATCTATTAGATTAGGTTTTTTATATTTACGCACGTAGTAAATGCGTACATTTAAAGTAATATTTTAGATTGCTATCTGGAAAACCATATAAAAATAGTTTTTATTAAAATCGTGGTAAGGTAGGTACCTACTCGGCGGGCCTTATCAAAAATGGCGAAAAGGAGATAGGATCTCAGTTCGGTTTATATTCAGGCTAGGGCAGGTGAAATCATGGTTACGCCTACTTTCGGTAGCGAGATAAGAAATATAATTTAATTGGCTCTTCAATAAAGTAGCGTGCATCCACAATCTACAATCTGCGAACAGAATACCCTCCTACTTTGACGTTGAATCAGTTCGTTACGTGTGCACACATTTTTTTTTCAGTGCAAGCAAATAATATCACGCTCGATGGTTATCGCACTCCGCTTTGATATCTAATAAATGTAATAATAAACGTAATATCTAATAAAGGTAATATCTGATAAAGGACATCACTTTTTTCGTGACACGTAGTTTATTAAAAATATGGATTCTTTTTGTATGTCCGCAAAACTATAATATTGTAGATTATTTTGATTATCACGTTCTCGATGGCTTCCTATGCTGAATAAATATTAAATAAATTAGGAACAATAACGAATCGATAACCGTTCCTTGTGGAATCGAATGTCTAAATTTTCTGGTTTACATGTTAGCACCAATTTATGCTCACCGTCGATGATCATTTAAGTTTTTTTTTAAAGAGTGAAGGTCAAACGAAGTACATAGATGCCTTAGCAATATGAAACCAACTCACAAGAGCTTGAAGCCGGTGGGACCCCCAATACAGGGAATTTTGTGAGACTAAATTAATGGGATATGGAAAAGAGTGATAACATATGAGAATGCTGAGAGAATGGGATAATAAGAAGTGTTAACAAAATATGACGAAAGCCTGTTTTAAACAAAAATCTCCACGGCTGTGGAAGATTGGAATCTGTTTGCAAACCTTCAAATTTTATATTGATAAAAACGTAAGACCTCATATTTTTAAGAGGACTACGATTAACTATAGCAATAAATCAAACAATGTAAAATAATGCTTAAAGTACCTACAGTAGGACTAGGACAGCTTATTTTGAATGCCATGCTACCATTGACCAAAAAAGAACAAAAACAACAAAAAAATACGGCGTTACTATTGGAAATGCCTTTATGTCGGTTGTACGTACGTATATTTCTAATATTAATATGGAAGGCAGAAGTGAATGTACCACTATCTGTGTTATACATACGAGTAGATAGGTAATATGTGTAGGTAGTCTGATATCCGTCATCACTTTCATAAATATTATTAGTCAATAGAGAGTGATAAGATTATTTTGCACCGTTACCCAAAGAGCCAAAAATCATACTGATAATAATAGTCTAAATATCTGGTATTATCTAGTGAACGCGAGAGTTTGTCGTGATTCATGATTTTTAATGTTCTTATGGCAGTTAAGTAATTTTCTAATAACATTTTATAATCGATAAAAATAAACTAAGACAGATTTCAAAAAAAAAAGTTTGAGCTGCGACGGGACTCAGTTATGGAGGCCATCGAATGGAGGTTGGGTTAGGTATGGGCAAACCGCCGAAAGCTCTGTTCTCACCTCTGCTGTTCATTTTCAAACATAAAGGAATGTCGACAATTTAAGGGAAACAATGGTAGACAAGTTACATTAACAGATTTTACGAAGAGATTCAACAAAATGTATTATTTTGGGACATGAAATATATTTTTTAAATAATTTTGTTTGAGAATCCTTGATCAATAAATTTTTTTTTTAATTAATAACAGATCACTTTGTATAAAACACTTTTTAATAAACAATATCGACATGTTTCAATAACAATGTTATCTTCATCAGGATATGTTAATATAAAGAAAAATAAATGACAAACAAGTATAGACAAATTAGAATAAACTATAACATAGACGAAATATTAAAAAGTAGAGGTGATTAATTGCTTAAAAATCATAAAAATAGTACAAAATTAAATATAAAAATTATTGAAAAAAAAATAAAATTGCATTTATAATAAAAAAACTTTTAAGAACAAATAACGAAAATAATTAGTCTAAATCAAAAAATAAATAATTATTGTAAGTATTAAAATAAGAAAATAAATTTAAAAGATGGCTATTTTTAAAAAATGTTTGGTTATTTATAATATTAATGCTTTTTCTAATTTTTAAAATTTCTAAATTATCCAATTGTATGCCCGTAGTGTTAGTGTGTAAAATTTTAAGACCTGTATTAATATCAAAAGAATGACTTGTGATACAAAGTGATCTGTTATTAATTAAATAATAAATAATGCCACAAAGTTATTTTGCAAAGTTTGAAGAAGTAAAATAAAATTTACTTATCTATCCTAAAAATATCAACATGATAACATATTAACACTTTTTTTTTTAAAGAAAGACAAATATTCCCGGGTTACGAATAACCCAATAATGTTTTAAAATCTCCTACTACCACCACAGAAAGTCAAAAATGTTGCTTGTGTTGTGATGGAGGACTAAGCAATAATATGTCAATAGGTCTTTATAGGCAACCTTTATGGACAACCTCCGTAATCTAAGGGTAAGGCTCTTGACTCGTAATCCGAAGATCGCAAGATCGAATCTCGGCGTGCGCAAATAAATTTTATTTAATTAACTTGTGTTATTTCACAATTAATTTATTAAAAATTATACGTAGTATATAGAGTGGAAGATACTCTCAGTATCATCCTGGTGTAAGACCACCATTCAGAATTGAAACGTTGCTTGAAATGGCCTTAGCCGTGTTTGGTGACCATATCTGAATAGCCAGGTATTTCCCCACTTTCCTCTTGCTATCTCCTTCCCCCCACACTACCTTCAGCCTCATAATATACCTCAATTAGGAATGCCGGAGTCTCACTGGCACCAGACGGGAGCAGCTGGGACACTTGTGAGGTATTAACAATAAAAAAAATAAAAACAAATGGGATAAACACTGATAAATCTTTTGGAACCATCTCCCATTTTCTCACAAACGACAGTTCTAATATATATAATTGTTGTAAGGGAGCTCTCAGAAGCTAGACTATATTATTAATTTGGATATTTTAATCATGCAATTTTCTAAAAATAGTTCGTTTCTTCCATTCCATTTTATCGAAAGATTTAAGCTTCCCATATGAAAGATTTCTCCCACAATAATATAAAAGTACAATATGTAATACGTACATAATTTATACAGGTAATCTTTACCAAGTAACCTTTATACTCGTACAGTGAATCATATAAATAAGTTATCAGAGTTGTGAATAATTTACGAGCGCAGATTATTGATAGCGTGATCCACTTTTTGGATTTCGCTACCGAATTTTTGACAACGGAGCAAAGATCAAAATCATAAATAACTCATTTGATCCTGTTTTCAAAATAAATCGTACAATTAAATTAATTTTTAAAAAAATTACACCTCTAGCATAATCGGATAAGTAAGCAATTATTGATTTATTCAACTGAGATAAATGAGACACAACACTTAAGAGGAGGGATACGTTTGAGATTGACGGAGGAAAATGAAAGAAAGGGGAACATTTGAAGAAAAGGGATTATTTTACGTTAAAATTTATTGGTTATAGGTAGGTACTTAATACCTCACAAGAGTCCCAGCTGCTTCCGTCTGGAGCCAGTGAGACTATGGTATCCCCGATTGGGGTATGTTGTGAGGTTGAAATTAGTAGGGAGAGGAAGGCGATGGGGAAGATGAAGGTGGGTAAGTACCTGGCTATTCAGATCTGGTCACCAAACACGGCTAAAGCCATTTCAAGCAACGTTTCAATTCTGAATGGTGGTCTTACACCAGGATGATACTGAGAGTATCTTCCACTCTATATACTACGTATTATTTTTAACAAATTAATTGTGAAATAACACAAATTAATTAAATAAAATTTATTTGCGCACGCCGAGATTCGATCTCGCGACCTTCGGATTACGAGTCAACACCATTTCAAGCAACCTTTCAATTCTGAATGGTGGTCTTACATCAGGGCGATACTCAGAGTATCTTCCACGCTGAAACGTGCCGCAAATATACCATATGTATTTTATTTTTAAAGAAAATTTATTTGCTTACGCCGGGATTCGATCCCGCGACTAGAACTAGAACACTCACGAAATTATTCAAAAATAATATCTATGATAATGTAACTTCTGCAGGTATAAAGGAAATAAATTGTTTTTCTGTGGAACTATATCTGATCGTTTATTGAGGGGGTAATTAATAATGAATATCGACGCTGTGTTTTATATTTAACCTAATTTGGAGGATTACCAATAACATTATTATGTTGATTTTATGAGCCAATATTTGTGCTAGAATATGACTTCATCGATATTTGAGTATCAAATGTCAAATACAAAATTATCTGCAATTCTTATCGTTATTTTCCGATAAGTATCTTTATTTTTGTGTAAAACATGTCGATATTGAGATACGAACTATGTTATCATTTGACGAAGTAGCGAATAAGGAATTTAAATTATAAATAGGTAGATGCTATCATTTTTAAGTGTGGTGATATATACATTTAGGCATTAGAGAATTATTTTTATCATTTTAATTGGTTGTGGTATCATCTGCTAAAGTTGGAATAAACTGTATTTAAGAAAGACAAAGATTATGCGTTTTTCCAAAACATCTTTTTCTCTCATTTTGGTCTGCCTCTGAATTCCCAGAAATTCGCAAAATTGTCATAGTCCCACGTGCTCTGATGGCCGATTATATTATGGTGGCATTGAAAAGAGTTATTTGTAAACATCATATTGTTAGGAGACAGGTAGGTGATGGATATATACCCAGATATGATGACATAACTAACGTGACAAACATCTATGTTTTAAATTGACGCGAAATGACCTAATTTTGGGTCGAAAATTTTACCTTACGAACGCACACGAAAATATTTTTAAAACATCTATAGATACATATTTTTTTATATTATGAATTCTTTATTTGGTGGATAGTTATGTTTTATATAACGTATATGCAGATGAGCTCTTATGCACACGTGATAAGTTTCTAAAATAATTTTTAATAATAAACAAAAAAAATGTGCAGTGTTTACATTTAACTACTACTAATGAAAAGCATTACAAGCTTCCTTAACGCGTCGATGTAGCCTATTCACTCAATAAAGGCAGGCTTTTTTCGAGTAAGTGTGGCTTCCAATTTGACCCTGGTTATTTAGGCTAGTGCCAACAGCAGTGTCGGCATGATCCGTCGATACCGGAGGTGTCACCAGCTCATGATGGATGGTCGGCTGAGGACAAATCAAAGGCTTATCGCAGCACACCTTTCCCAATAATCGCAGCCAGCTCTCGTTACGCCAAGATAAGGCAAACTACATCTAAATACTGACTTCTCGCCAGTAATGGCGGTAGGCATTTGAAGTGCTTACATCGAACGATGTGTTTTTATCAATTTTTTGATATTTTTACATTTGAGCCCGGCTGTTATGTAACTGAAATGGGTTTGTATTAAGAAACATGCGAATTATTTTGTTATTTGAAAAGATAACAATGATTTGTAGCGAAATGTGGGAAACTTGTTGATAACGTTGTGAAATTTTGTAAAAAGGTTTCATCATTGTACTATCAGAAGTATATGAGGAAAATCGTAAAAGTTGTACAATATTGCTACTAGGTACTTAAAAATAAGAATAAAATTTAATAAGGTTTGACCGATCAAATTTCCTTGTCGAGCAAAACGGCCTTCTTCAATAAATTCATTACTCTGTTTATTCAAATATGGAAAAGTGACAAGAAAACAGTTAATGTTGCCCGGCTGCTCACTGTCATCGTCCATTTATATTAGCAGTTGACCGGTCAGTGATTGAGTAGGCAAAGCGCTTGGGTCCCACCCGGGCGTCACATGTTCGATTCCTCTGCTGGCTAAGTCCTCCATCACAACACAAGCAACATTTTCGGCTTTCTGTGGTGGTAGTAGGAGATTTACAAACATTGTTAAGTTATTCGTTACCCGGGAGTGTTTGTCTTTCTTTTAAAAAAAAAATATATTAAATTATTATTATTTTTTTATTTAATTTTTGGCTTATTAGAACTTTTATGTAGTTGTCTATGGTATACTATTATTAATGAGTCCATGCACTATAATTACATATGGTATGAGTGGTATTTAGATTTTAAATATTATTTTTAATGGATAAACTAATGCTTAAGACAAGATTTATATGCACGGTACAAAGGGTAACAATTATGACTAATAATTATTACTTATAATAATTGCTTCCCTTCTTACTATGCATAATAATTTTGTCTTAAGCATTAGATTATCAATTAAAAATAATAATTAATATTTGACGAGTTAAAGTATTTCACAAAAAATGTAGACATAATTTGTCTCGACGCCACCTAGTGGAAGATTTAGCACTTACATTTCCTTTCTCATACAAAAATTAAGTTGATTGTTAGGATTTAATGATTCCTCCATACAAGAGGACAATTATCAAATCATATCCCGGCTAAGGATAATTTTGTGGCAGTTATGGAAGGTGTAGAATTCCAGATTCATAATATCCTGCCCATGCCACTTGACTTTAAGGCGAAGCTTAACATGAAATTATTGTTTTTGTTTAATAAATAAATGGGTGCCTTTTCTATCGTTTCGCTTGAGTACAATTAACGTACAATTAATGTACAATTATTAATTACTTTATAAAACATAAATTACTTTTTAAAAAATCTGTAGAATTATATGAACGCATATAAGAAACAACTTAAAAAAAAACAATATTTCTAGTTAACATTATCTGTGACAGTTTCCCTGGATGAACTTTTATCTTCTCGAAACTGATTACAGAATCTGTTTGCCTACCGATTTTTATGCCTTTTTACCTACATTCGTGATGATATAAGGCACACTAAGAATATTATACAGTTTTGGATTTGTATTACTCTTAACCAAACGATAAAAAAAGAAGATAGACTAGACCCCAGTTTGAACTATATGTGTATTGTTTTAGGTATAGAACCATGTTAAGGTTTTACCTCCTTAAGAATCGAGACAACCCCAAAAATACCTCCACTTATATAATATTATAATGTTAGAATCGTATTATTTGTCTTCAGTCTTCTTATGGGTACCGTATCAATAAAACTTAAAGAACCTGAGTGGATTATGTATAGAAACATAAACATAATGTTGTTATCGTTTCATTAAATGGACATAGTAGTTACCAATATACGTATAATATCAGGTTCATAGTAGATATTATGATACAAAGTACATAAGCGTATTTCCCGGATGGAAGATTAAACGCACATGCCTGATTCCTCTATCATCATGTGGTTAGGTACAATGCATATCATACTTTTATAATAATTGTATTATCTCCTGTGCATTTTAATAATTCTTCATCATTAAAATATGCGCTTATCAATCCACTGAACTATTTATAAACATATATTTAATTAAAGGGAAAACCGTTTTGTTTATCAAAATATATATAATTAAAATTCGTTTAAGAAATGCGCTTATCTTTTAATCTGACACTTCATCAAAGATAATTCAAGTTTAAACAAATGTGAATATTGAATCGGAAATCGGCCGAATTGGAATTCCCACCGAGGGCGATGATGGTTCAAAGTATAGGTAATAATATAATAACAAATGGGATGATTTTTATAGCGCCGTTCATGCTAAAAATCACCTGAGAGTCGCTGTATGAATAAATCTTTATTAAAATAATTTCTGTAATGGCATTCAATTAAGATTAGTGGATAAGACTAGTAACTTACAACCAAGGCTTATTAAACTAACAACTACTGACACTTGTAATTAGTGAATTAAATCTATAATCTCAGATCAAACCATATAAATATGATCTATATACATAGGTATGTATATTTACATTTATAGATAATATCACGGTGACGAGAAAACTTATTATTTTTAAATGTTTCTAAATGGGTAGTACCGTGCGCTCACAAACATCTAAATAATATTATATTATTATCTCATCATAATATTGATTCTCGTAGATAACTACTACCCCCTTACTAATAAACGTGTTTAAAATTCAACTGATTAACGTTTACCATACAAAAACGGTTATTTATCAGTTGTGTAAAATATATATTTTTCTAGTAAAGCTCTACTATCCAGGAAACTATTTATCGTTTATCTTGAAGTTGAAGTTTCATTCGAAAAACTAAGCTGTCGAATATGTAGGAAATTAGGTTAAGCATTGACGATTGTTATAAATATTTTAGGAAACTTCCACTAATACCCAAAGTAAACTATTATTTACCGATTCTGTAGGAACCTACATAATAATCAGTAACATTATTTAAATACGTGGACTAAAGCTCAGGAAGTCAAGAAAATAGAATGTACAAAATATAAGTTATCTTTAAGTCAATCCAATAGTCCAGGAAAAAATCGATGCCGGAATCCACGCCTCTTTTTCTGAGGAGTTTAAATATACTTGAGAAAAAGCTTTTGGAAAGGCTGGAAAAGATATTTGAGTTTTTATACAGGTTGATTTCGTAAAAGCCTGTAAAAAACATTGGTGCTTTTTTTGCACATTGTTTATTGTAAAAACAAGGAAATTTAAAAGTGATTTCACGGAATCAACCTATTCCCCTTCGCAGGCTTTCGTAACTGATACGAAATGGGTGTGCCAAGTGCATGGTTGTTCTTGTGCCGATGGCATAAGGTTCACTTTAAAAATCCAAATACGGGAGTGCGGTCCATATTGATTGATGTCAAAAATAAGAACGAGAAAATGAATATTTTATTTTATTTTTTGAAGTTCGGGGGCAAATATCATTTTTTGCGATTATTATAAAAGAAACTGAATTTTCCACATTAAACAATAAAACCATATCCGAAAAGGGATTTATAAGTAGGAAAGTTTCCCCTTAAACGTCTTTTTTATAGACGTCATACTTTATTTTTTTCTAGGCTTAGACTTTAAAAAAATAACCGACGTTTTTAAGGGCCAAGATATGTTCTACACACAGTATTTAATTGAAGTATCTATAAAAATTCAAAGCGATCAAATTTTCAAAACAAAAAAAACATGATTTTTTATGATTTTGCATTATTTCGCATGCCTTCGTCTTAATCTCAAATAGTTGCGTACCTTTGTGAATAAATTTGTTACTAATCGTTGTCAAAGATATGACTTCTTGCAATTTTCCGAAGAGCTTAGAAATTAATTCACAAAACAGAATAGAAAGCTCGAACCCACAAAACACCCAATTAAAACTCGACCGATCAAGTGTGAAGAAAACAAAGTAAGCTTTTCTAATTCTGAGAAAATAATCTGTTCCGCACCAACAAATTAGTTGGCAGAATTTCTCTTGCATTTCCTGAGCTCCTGTTCCGTGTATCGGCCCATAACTTCCATCGAGCCTCGTCTTGCTTCGCTCCTCAGACGAGAGATTAGCAGCGGACAGTTTTAAATGATCGGGAGGATTTTGTTGCGAGCTGCTTGGGCGGAATATTCCGCCTGGACCCCCCGCCCCCGTCCCCACCCCCGCCCCCGCCCTGATATGTTTATGTGGGCCCCTTTGCGGGATAGAGTTGGAAGTTTGCTTAGTTGGAGTTATTTATCGCCGGGTGGCGGGTGGGAAGAATTTTTGAGACAGTTTCGGCCGAGGTGTTTCTTTAAAAGTTGCCGCAGATGTGTTTCTTATTTACACATAGTAAATTGCTTTACTTTTTCTCAGATTTAAAAAATTCTGTTCTCAATAATTCATGAAAGGTAATAATGTAGAATGTGTAAAATTATGTACTCAGTTTAAGAGGTGGGTATGGGTACCGCAGCCCCGGGAATCATTTATTGGGTAACCAACACCATGGGTAACCAACACCAAGTGGATGGCGACGTTTGATGCGGGGTGAGGTTTTGAGTCTTGGCAACGTACGTGTCTGCCCACCAACTGCACGGTAGGCCGGATTGGTAGAGAATGGTTGAGGGAGACCTTTTGAACTCTCTTGCAGGACTCTATATAGAATTATAGATTTCCCAGCCACAGAAAAACTAACTTTGTAGCATTGTTCCAGTGTAGTTATACCTAAACTGTTTGCAACACGGTTGGCCTCCGATTATAAAATCTTATTAAAAAGTCGCATTAGGAAGATTGAAATTGATTGTAATTATTAATTAATAAAATCTGTTTGTCTGCTTCTTGACTCGTGTCAAGCAAAACAAATGTTGATTTTGAAAATTATTGAGATCGTGTCTTAGGAATAAATCACATTCCACTTTGCTGAAAGAAAATGCATGGCTTCGTCGCTGGTCCGCAGCGAAATAAGACTGTAAAATCTATTTTCCCCGAAGAAACGTGACTTTCTTCAAATAGCGGGAAAGCACAAATCAATTAGTTGACAAAGCGCTCCGGAGTCAGGAGGCAAAAGCTCTAGCTAAGATTGGAACCTTTCGCCATTGCGGAATTACCCGAACCTCGCCCCGTGCCAAGTACCAAGTAGTGTCAACAGTTGAGACAATATTTTCCATTTGATCCCGTAATCCGCATTTTATCCCTACCTTACAGATGGACTTAGATGATTAGTCGTGATTTAATAACGTAGCGGATTTGCTAACAACCTTACGTGTGTCAACAACTATCCATTAACTATCTCATTTCTAAATCTAAGAAAGATATGCTAAGAATATGCAGGCTAAGGCTTTCAGATAAATGCTCTAGCTCTAGAAATTCTCTTTATCATTAAATTAAATTCGTCGTGTGCAAATACTAGAATGGCATACCTTCTTTAATTGCCAAATATACAATGTTACCTTTGTTGCTGGAATAGAAAAAGTGTAAAAGATAAATAAAACAGAAACATAGTGCAGCCACATATCAATTCACAATTAAGTAAGTGATTTTGTTGTCAATAATAATAAATTCAAATGCGTTATGGATGTGTCAAAGATCAAAATGTCGGCCGGAAAGCCGCTGGGAAATCTTCCGTCCATTCATAGTTTGCCAACACTTCTCGCTGGACGCTAGACTCTGCGCTCGCTATAGCCAGACATCTCCTGTCTCCTGTCCACACATCATCCCCCGGTGTCCCCCGCCTCCTCCTCTGTTCGGTGTTTGGTTAAATCTATCCCATTCTATCCCTCTTTTGATCGCGGGCCATTGGTATAAATCTGACGGTCGTTATAGGTATTTCTCCGCGCATTAAGGTAGCATTAACGCTAAGGAGCAGGTATTTACTCCGGATCGGACGCGGCGAGACAGGAACTCGATCATCCGGACACACATTGCGGTTCACTTGTCGGGATTATCTGCATTTTACGAGTCTGTTTCCACAAGGAGCCGATAAACAATTCGCAAATCCCGCGAACTGGCGCGGTTCTTTGAATGTGTTCACCGATATAACAAGTCTGGTGGGATTTAATTGTCTGAATTGTGTCTCGCTGGCAATACGAGCAGTCGCTAACTCGCTGCTTATTGCACCGAGTCACAGCTGTAGTCGTAAATTATTGTGTTCTTTGTCTAAGATAGAATCTGTGATCTCTTAAGAACGTGGATTAGATGTTGCAAATAATCTAAAGCATCTTTCAAATCTAACTTTGAACTATGATACGCTTGGGAACGACTTCAAATAAACACTCCGATACTTGTGACGCTTATATTTAATAATAGTTGGATATAATAATAAATAATTAACTTCACAATAATGCAAACCCGGGAAAAAGTAAATACTTAACAATTTTCGTTCAACGAGTGAGCACTTAACCAGCAACAAATATTTTGGTCCGAAAATTTATAAGAAAATATGCAATACACCAATTTACACCATACATTGTTACAATAATTGTTAATATGTCTGTACATTTTATTTTGAAGTGCTTTAATAGATTCTATAATATTTTATATTTTACCATCGTGGGTAAAAGCACAGTGTCCTCCTACGGAATCTCAAGGATGATGCAGTGTTTTTACTTATGACGGCAGAATAATCTTTATCTAAAATATGCAAGAACCTCAGCACAGGTTCTCCTAGCGAGGTGTTCACAAAAAAATACTATTTAACCATTTACATACAGTTACTGATTATTTTATTAGTCTACCACTATCTTTTAGATTAGGATTTTTTTTGTATTACTGACACTTATCAACTACGAAAACTATAAACATCTATAAACTGTAAATGAATAAATTCAGAGGTGTGTACGAACCTAGAAAAAATAATAATAAATCAAGTTAACAAGCACACAAGCAAATAATTAAATAGTGAACACGAGCGGTTGAAGCTGGCTAACAATCAAAATACTCAAAAATAGGTAATAGAGGAATCTCAAAAATATTTCTAAAAACGAAGGCTACCATTATTTCTTATCGAACTTTCTATGCGGTGCTTATTTTGGGATAGAAAGGTAGGCAAATATTATTGATGAATTTAAAGTGCCCGAGGACAGAAGGATCCTAAAATTTTCTTGGAAAGTAAACATTTTCACCGAACAAGTAATGGAGAAGGGAGTAAAATTGTGATAATTATTGGAAGGAGTCCAGAATTACGCCAATTAACCAAGCTAATGAAGATATGGTCAAAAGTTAAAGAAATTGGTGTAATAAGAGCAACCCAACGTAACCCTATACCTAAGCTAACAAAAGCTGTAATTTTACCTATGATTGTTGATTATAAAAAAAGAATTAGGTACTTACCCAGTTAAATTTAAAAAAAGGAGAATACCCTTCAGAAGAATATAATGCGCTCCGACCAGGCTTTTAATCGACAACAAAACAAATAAGATGTACTTTATTGTCAGTCGCACTACAAGTTAAGGGCCAGTTGTTTCACAGAATTTGAAAAATTCATCAATTTTTAAAGTTGTTTTCTAAATTCTGTTAAAGTTCTATTTGTGTTCTCTTATTATTTCAGTTATGTTAAACAACTGGCCAATAATAACATAATAAACTTGAATAGAACCCTTACACAACTTGAAATCAACTTTGAAAGTTAATGAATTGTTTAACGGTCAGAAAATTGGTATTATTAAGCAGAACATACAAGCGTTGGAAGAAACCATAGATGCCGATAACAAAAAAAATCTATTAAGATACATTACCATCGTCTGTACCTTTCCGATCGCGAGGCCTGCTCCTAACTGCAGGTGCGTAGGCTAGCTGGTGTGGGGACAGTCCGGCGTGCTCGAGCGCGCTGGATGACGCGCCGGACGTGCCCGACGTGCCTGACGCGCCCGACACCGACGTCAATGAGCTGTGTGCGCTATCTCTGAAGTCGCCAGTCTCTGCCCATACTGGAAATATACAGATTTATTGCAGCGTTGTTTAGAATACACATAAATGGAAATATCACATCGGCCATACTATAAAAATAATTAGGAAATCCATTTATATATTCTTACGAATTAGAAACTTCTTATCAACGAAAAATCCATACTCAATATAGGTACTACGCATTAGCAGTCTATTTATTATTCAGTATGCCATTATCAGTTGGGGAGCAGCTTACAAAACTAGTCTCACCCCTATAGAAATTATTCAAAAACTCATAATAAAAATTATACCAAAAAAACCTCCCACTGAACATATATTCGAAGAATTCATAGTTCCAATATTCAAAAACTTATTTGTGAAAAATTCAATTGTACAAATTATAAAAGAAAAAGATAAATACTCATTCATAAGTGAAAATCGTACTAGACTTGTATTTGTATCTATATGCCCCTAAATAAACACTTATTTTGCCCAACACCATTACACACACCAAGGAAAATACAAGTAAAAATCAGAAGCATTAATGGCAAAGTACAATTGTTGAACTCTATCAAAAAGTATTTTAGAGAAATCACATGAATATCACACTAAAAAATTATACCGGTTTTTCTTCTTACTAAATATATGGATGTTTGTGTCTTTCAGTTAAAAGGGTTTTGATTGCGATGTGATTTAACTGTGTGTTAGCTGTGTATTAACTGTACCCATGTATGTGAAATATGTGACTGTATTAATTGTACATATATGAAATGTAAACTCTTCTTCCATCCACAAGCAAATGCTTTTAATGGAAGATTAGCAATATTATATTACATAAAATAATTCACGGCCATCTTGATATTTCATCGTGTCTTAGCAATATTGATATAAATGTCCCCAATTCCAATTATTTAAGAGCTATAATATGTTTCACCTGAATACATTTAAAAATAATATCGCCTATTTTAGCCCTCTGACCCAAATGTTTCGTATATATTATAAGATATCAAGATAGATCCCTATTCAAGACGGTATGTATTTTTTGGACAATATCGTGGCCATCTTTTGGACAGATTGATGGAAATTTATTAGCCTGACACCTACCCCATTGATTTCAGAACTATGAACAACCAACGCCTCTGCCATAGATCATCCCAAGTGGTTCGCTATGTTTGGTGACTTAGCAGGGGTGCTCGGGTTCATGGGTTGAGGTTTGTTCGGGTCTTGGCAGTGGATGCGTCTGCCCACCAGATGCGTGGCGGGCCGTATCGGGAGAGAATGGTTGAAGGAGTTCTTTGACTTCTCCAGCTGCACTTTCTCAGTGGGAGGAATAGATTCATGCATCCGTCACTCCTGGACACACTGACCCTCCCTGATTCCTACACACCTCTAATACCCGTTTCCTTCCCAAAGCTTCCTCTCCTACCTTTCCTTAAAAAACACCTCCACACAGCATTCCTAAAGATGACATAGGTTCTGTGGTAAATTATTTTCCTCAGGGCCTCTTGTGTGGAGCTAACGTAAAAAAAAAATGTAAGTGGTACGTGCTATTCTAGGCTGGCAGCCCTGATCACATCCAACTTTCGAAACGAAAGACCACCAGAAAGAATTATTTATCTGTGTTTTGAGAAGTTAGTAATATCTATGCAAGAATATTTCGCACAAGATATGATCATTTCTCTATTGCAAATTTGTTTTCATTAATGGCGGCCAGAATTACCGAGGGAAACCGCAAATAAAAAAAGATATACGTTTATAATTGTTTGTCTATGCAATCTTAAAATCCCACAGAATCCACCTCAAAATAAAATTAATCCAGCACCGCGAAATGAAAAAAAATAGGTGACAAATCACTTTTGTGCCACACAAAAAAGAAGGGGTCGACGATCATATAATTTTCGCCTCTTCCACATTCGTGCACATCCGACAGCTGCTGTGGCTGGTATGGCATAAATCTGACGTTGAAATAGTTTTTGAGTTGTCATAGGGGATTAAAGCGCGTCTCGTTCGCTTGAGAAATTAATTATTCCAACGCCGTGGAACCGCAGTGTGGTGTTCGGAGGACATCTTCCATCTTCCACGTCTCACGAGTGGGTGGCAGCCCTGGCCGGGTGATTTATGGCACAACCCTGTTTCAGGGCGTAGCAACTTGGAAATCGCTGCTAAAGCTTCGATTATTATGTACGCCGGTACACGGCCTGATTTATTAGATAGCTGGGGGAGAAAATTCACCGAAATTATTGTGGGAAAGGTTTCAAATAATGTACGTTTATCTTTATTAGTGATGGTCTCTGGAATTTTCTTTGATAAGCACCTACGTAACACCCAGTGTTGTCGCGATTGCGCAAACTCGCAATATCTGAGACACTCAATAATACTTAGTACTAAGTGAAAACGAAATCTGTAGCTAATGCTTTTCATTACATCTTATTTGTAGACAAACGAGGCGTTTAATTAAAATTTTGCCCTAAAATCCACCGTCAAATAGTCTTAGATGAATAGGTGACCTTGATATAACAGAAGAAAGGTAAACAAATAAAAAGTAATAATCTCTTCCTGACGAAAAAATCTTTGGTTTTGAAATATGTAGATAATTTTGATAAAATAAGTGGTGTTTTACAAAGTGATTTATTTAAATTTAATTAACAATGATGCCACGAAGTGAATTTGCGAAGAAGAAGTGATTGACATGTATACACATGAGCAGAATCAAACGGTAACTTTGACACCTGACTGGGCAAATATTAAAAACATTTGCATTGGCATATAAATTTTTAGTATCTAGTTTCGTACTAGATATGTATTATGCAGCTTTGCCAGAGATTTTCAGTAAAAAGTAGGTATGGGTCGACCAATACGGCGTTTTGTTATAATTAAATATATATTTTAGGGCACGTTCGTCTGAATTACGGCGTTCATTTTTTAGCAGTAGTTGGGATAAACAATTTCAGAGATTAAACCAGCAATGGATCTAGGGCACCGAAGTATCTAACTTTGTTAAAGCAAGAATTTTTCTCGTCAATGTAATACTTACTAACAGTGATGTGGGTAGCAAATGTAAAATCATGCCATATCCAGTGTTTTAAATATAATGTCCTCCGCGTGCAAAGCCGTATCTTCTCATCTGCCAGGTAAGTATGTTTTCTGAATCTATTTGTAAATAATATAATTAGATAGAGCCTAAATATTATGATAAATAGTACAGCGCCCTTGAGGTGATTGTTCACAAAAGCTCTACAAATTATCCAATGATAATAATAATAATTATTAAGAATTGCTGACACGCCTGGGAAAACAGGTTGCAAATTTTGCTCATTTTTTATGATCAACTGATACTATGATAATTTTTTAGATTTTCACGCCCAAAGCATTTTGGTTGTTAGTTTTTGGGGTGTTATGCCGTGTTGCGCTACCTCCTTCTATAGCCGACGTTTCGGACAGCGTTTCAGTGTCCATCATCAGGGCAGATCCGGTAGATCCGACGATCCGGTGGATCCGGTGGATCCGATGATGATGGACACTGCAACGCTGTCTGAACGTCGGCTATAGAAGGAGGTAGCGCAACACGGCATAACACCCCAAAAACTAACAACAACAAAAAAAAACTGATACTATGGTCAACTCTAATTAATTAGATAATTAGAACTCATAAGTGACCCACCGAGAATCCTACCGAGGAATTAAGTTAATAGATATTTAAAGCGTGTGACAAGGAAATGCAATACACTCGAAAAACGAAAAAAGCGACACTAGTATATAATAAACATTTTTAAGTACCCCGTAAAAGAGACCATTCAAATTACCAGTGACAAATGAATTTTATGTCTTCGCGTTAACACATTAACAGGCCGTGAAGATGTCTTTTTGTTCGGAAGTAGCAACCTATTAGTGATGTGACGGCGAGCAGTGGGGTGGCCCCGCTCGCGTGACGTATTGGGACCGGCATTCGCTAACTAATTGGTCCCGCAGTCACTACGAAAAGGAGAGTGACTGCATTCCTAAACGTTTAGCGCCTGTCACATTGGTCATTAATATGCACGCTGCTCGCGGGAATGTTAAGAAAGTGATAATTATATTATTATTTAATATATGTATTATATTCTTTATAATTGGATCGTAATTAATGTACACGTATTATTCATCACAACTAGTCAGCAACCTGTAAATTTTGTAATTTTCTTTCTATGCCATCTGCAACTTAAAAACTTTCTCTTTTATTGTGAAGCATCATTTTTACATTGTAAATTTATATTTTTTTTATAAATTTATCTTTATACTTTATATCATGTTTACTACTTCGAGTTCATCTTTTTTTATTTAAAAACTATGTCTCTCTTTTATAAATTTATCATGTAAAAGCCCATTAGGGCGTTTAAAATTGATAAATAAGATTAAAATAAAATTAGTACTTGGGTGAAAGTTTTCAATACTTTTTCATAATTTTTTTTTTTTTTACTATTTTGATGGAATATTTTATGTCAACATAAAATAAAAACCACGGAAACACGTTCGAAGATGTTATCAAAACCAAGTAAATCAATAAAATAGTTTTGGTTTATATATAAAAACATAGGAAAATTACTTTTTCTCGTTATTTATTTTTGGCGAGTTATGCCGGGCTACGCTACCTCCTCAGTCTCCATCATCTGCCCTAATGATGGACACTGTAATGCCGTCCGAAACGTTGGCTAAAGGAGGAGGTAGCGCAACACGGCATTATACCCCAAAAATAAATATCGAAAATACTTTTGACCGTGAAAATCTAAATACATATCTTAGGAAATTTGCACTTAAATTCAAGGAAAATATTAAATTTCTCAATCTTGCGAAAGACATAATACATTATAATGGGACACAAATATTTCATTAACAATTTATTTTTAATTAATTAGTTGATATTAAATATCACTAGCATTTACTCTAAAATATTTTTTAACTGACAAGTGATTGGTCAGATACTAAGGTGATCGTTTTTCTTCACGTTAGTTTAAAATTATTTGAGTTTCAATATAACTTTTGGTTTAATATAACTTTCTTCCACCAATAAAAGTGGACGAAAGTATTAAAGGTGTTTTAAACCATACAATATCGCATTGAAATTATATTTAACCATGAATCAAAGGTTTCAAAATTATAAATGATTTGATTTAGTTTTATTTCAAGTTTGGAAAACTTTTTACCGCAGTAAATATAAATTAAATAAAATGGATGAAACCTACTTTACCGTGAAATAATAAACATCAAAAAAATAATTAATCACTGCTGCTTTATGCCACAGCGAGCCGGTCCATCTTGTAATTTAATGCTTGAACGTGTTCAGTTTTTGTGTTTTACAATATTTTATTTCGACAAATTCAGAGTCGTAAAAACAGGAATAGAGAAGAGAACAAAAAATCCCCCCCGTTTATTTTACATACAAGTTTATACGTGCCTAGTTTTCCTTCGACTTTCCTGGCAGCTTAATTACAAACATACACATATCGCATAGCCGTCCACCATAAAAAACCCTCTAGAAATTATTGTATTCGATAACATCCATTCTATTTTTTTTTTTTTAATTAATGGGAGGATGCTTAGGTTTTGGCGTTTTTGATTTCCAAAATATAATTTATGCGGATTTATATAGTTTTCAAGCTTTGTTTTCAATTTTTGGAGACAATAGTGGTAAAATCTTGAAATACTTAGTTTTAATATGTATACCACATGGCAGAACATATATTCTAGCACAGCATAGCATGATATTAAGAATGGCGCTACTGAATAAAATTTCAAAAACAGTAGATATATTTTATTTCTCTTTAAATAACATAATTTTATTTGTATACATATTTTCCGAAATGTTAAAATAAGTAATCTATATTTAGATAGTGTAAATTTATGCTTAATCTGCCTTAAAACAATTAATATATGTATTTTTTTAAATATGTACCTAATTGAAAAATACTGGTTTGCGTCAAGTTAACCGAAATAAAAATACCCATGTTTGTATACACCAGAAAACTATACATATATAGTATTTTAAATAGGTACATAGATAACTATGTACCCATTTAAAATACCGCAATAAACAATAATAAACAATAAGCATTTTTATTTTTTTTTAAATTAACAGGTTTCAAAACCAAAAGCTTTTCAGTAATTTGGTTTTCTTTAGGTATATAGGTATATAATATATTAGTTTATAATAACTATTAATTAATCACTGCTGATTGTAATATTTTTGTCAATAGGTATTAATTTTTCTATTTTATTAATCTTAATTTTCAGTATACTTACTTCGTATCCTACATGAAATTATCCTACTTTGTTTCTACATGAAACATTCAAATTTAATTCAGAAAACTAAATGCATTATACTTCTAACTTGCAAAATTTAAATAAATAAAACTGGACCATATAAAAATAATACAAATCTCATACAAACACCAATTTGCCCAACTCCAAATCTAAAAAAAAATATGGGGCGATTCAATTATAAATACTTTATAGTAAAAAAAATTTAATCCCTTGCTGAAAAGTGACAGAAAAATAAATAAGAATTTAAAAGATTTTAAATTTAACATTAAAAAACACATTTAAAATGTAAACTGAAAACTATTAACATACATGTAAAGACACAATGACAACATATACATCCACACACACAAGCCTAACTTTATTACGGGGGTACTTGGTATGGTGACCCGACAATTCATCCTGCGACAATTCATCCTGCGACAGTTCATCCGGCGACAGTTCATCCTGCCGACAGTTCATCCTGCCGACAGTTCATCCTGCCGACAGTTCATCCTGCCGACAATTCATCCGGCGACAATTCATCCTTCCTGATCATTTAGAAGATTTTTTCTTCAAGTAAGTATGCAAAGAGGATATACGGCCGTACAACCAAAATCGATATACTTATATCTGAAGGCATCTTGAGTGGAAATCCGCTGTAAAAATATTTTTACTAACAATAATTTCGACTCTCCGAAGAAGCATGCGTTAATAACAAAATAGTCGTCTTAACAAAAAACCGTAAAGATTCCTACTTGCATATAATATAACTTTTTTATCTGAAATTAACACCATCTTTTTAGGGTGAATTGACTAATTTAAAAAAAAAACACAAGAGTCCCAACCGTCTGCAGCCAGTGAGTGCCAATGGCATCCCCAATTTTGGTATGGTGTGATGCTGAAGGCAGTGGGGAGGGGAAGGAGATGTGGAAAAAATATCTTCCTTTCTATTCAGATCTAGTCACCAAACACGGCTTAAGCCATTTCATGTAATTAGACTAAACCAATATACACTGTACAACAGCGAAAAAATTTAAACAAATCATATGAGTGGGGAGGGGAAGGAGATGTGAAAAATTCTGCTGATTTGAAAAAATGCTATTCAGATATAGTCACCAAACACGCCTAAAGCCATTTCAAGTAACGTTTCTATTCTGAATGAATAGGTACTGACGAATAGCATACGATATATTTATATGTGCATCTACTTAAGACTTAGGAGGCGGACATGTTTACCGTCGCCCGGGAACCATTTATTGGATAACCAACACCCCTGCCATAGGTCATCCCAAGTGGTTCGCTAGGTTTGGTGAATTATAATGGTTGCCCGGGTTCTTGGAGTGATGTTTTCCGTACTCTCTCGACCCATCGCCTTGCACCGCAATTCATCTGGCTATTCAGATATGGTCACCAAACACGCCTTACACCATTTCAAGTAACGTTTCAATTCTGAATGAATACTGACGAATAGCAAACGACATACTTATAGATATCTGTATATCTGAACTTAGGTACACTATATTCTAAAATTGAAAAGTAATGCAAAAATGTAATTTTTTTTTTTAATTTGTAACAAAAAAGCACGGTTATAGGTACTTCTTGAAAAGCTAAGAGTACTTCACTTCTAAGACCCTTATCAGAGTCTCAGGTAATAAAATTGTACCTGCCCGGAACGGATTATTATCTTTGGTTTCACAAATAAAGAATAGGGGAAGGGTGGCGTGGTGGAGTCGTTATCTTCCATACGAACTGGGCACTGTCGTGGACAGTTTTGAATTTTTTAAATAAGCATCACTTCTCATAAGTCATCCACTTAAAAATTAATTAATATTCACCGTGCATCCATCAGATGCTTCCTCTCCTAAAAAGTATATTTCCGATTTTAAGAGCGTTTAACCAGCCAGCGGCTGAAAATCCACACTTCGTTGAAATATGTTCTTACGATCGTACAGGGCGGTTCCAATGAGAAAGATAATTTACTCTCTAGCATTCGCCACCAAGACCTGGAAAACATCACTCCAAGAACCCGGGCAACCCTTATAATTTACCAAACGTAGCGAACCACTTGGGATGACCTATGGCAGGGGTGTTGGTTATCCAATAAATGGTTCCCGGGGTGACGGTAAACATGTCCACCACCTAAATCTTAAGTAGATGCACATATAAGTATGTCGTATTTTACCATTCGTCAGTATTCATTCAGAATTGAAAAGTTACTTGAAATGGCTTTAGGCGTATTTGGTGACTATATCTGAATAAAAAAAATTTCAAATCAGCAGAATTTTTCACATCTCCTTCCCCTCCCCACTATCTTCAGCCTCACAACATATCCAAATGAGGAATGCCATAGTCTCACTGGCTCTAGATGGTTGAGATGGTTGGGGCTCTTGTGTTATAGTAAAAAAAATATATATATGTATATATAAAAAAGTTATATCATATGACTTTAAAAAAAATCGCTATTGTACAGTGTATGTAGGCTTAGTCTGATTACTTGAAATGGCTTTAGCCGTGTATGGTGACTAGATCTGACTAGTCAGACAAATTGCGGTGCAAGGTCGAGGAAGTACGGCTAGAGATGTCCTGATTACGTCTGCCTCAAGTAATTTCTCCCGATCCGGACAAAGTATTCGCCAACAAGACCTTGACAAACATCACTCCAAGAACCCGGGCAACCATAACACGGGCATATAATCGACCACGATAACCACGGGCATCAGCCTAGCATGGTGGTCGAAAAATCCACTAATTATGTAACCATATTTTGTAAGTAATGAATAAAGAAAAAATTTAAAAAGAACCCTTATAATTCACCAAACGTAGCGAACCACTTGGGATGACCTATGGCAGGGGTGTTGGTTATCCAATAAATGGTTCCTGGGGCGACGGTAAACATGTCCGCCTCCTAAGTCTTAAGTAGATGCACATATAAGTATATCGTATGCTATTCGTCAGTACCTATTCATTCAGAATAGAAACGGCTTACTTGAAATGGCTTTAGGCGTGTTTGGTGACTATATCTGAATAGCATTTTTTCAAATCAGCAGAATTTTTCACATCTCCTTCCCCTCCCCACTCATATGATTTGTTTAAATTTTTTCGCTGTTGTACAGTGTATATTGGTTTAGTCTAATTACTTGAAATGGCTTAAGCCGTGTTTGGTGACTAGATCTGAATAGCCAGGAAGATATGTTTTCCACATCTCCTTCCCCTCACCACTACCTTCAGCATCACACCATACCAAAATTGGGGATGCCATTGGCACTCACTGGCTTGAGACGGTTGGGACTCTTGTGTTTTTTTTTAAATTAGTCAATTCACCCTAAAAAGATGGTGTTAATTTCAGATAAAAAAGTTATATTATATGCAAGTAGGAATCTTTACGGTTTTTTGCTAAGCCGACTGCACGTATAAGTATGTCGTATTTTGTTTTTAACGCATGCTTCTTCGGAGAGTCGAAATTATTGTTAGTAAAAATATTTTTACAGCGGATTTCCACTCAAGATGCCTTCAGATATAAGTATATCGATTTTGGTTGTACGGCCGTATATCCTCTTTGCTGAAGAAAAAATCTTCTAAATGATCAGGAAGGATGAATTGTCGCCGGATGAATTGTCGGCAGGATGAACTGTCGGCAGGATGAACTGTCGGCAGGATGAACTGTCGGCAGGATGAACTGTCGCCGGATGAACTGTCGCAGGATGAATTGTCGCAGGATGAACTGTCATGGAACCACTTGGTATATAGGTATACGAGATACATGAATTTATTACTTTGTACATTGTAACGTATTTTCTGTGGTGATATTATATTATTTTTTTTGAATAATATATATTATATTTTTTAAATGTTCATAATTTTTAGAATATTGTATCTACTCTGCAAGATCTATGCCGTTTACGAGAAGAATGGAAGTGCTAGGATAGCAATATATCTACCTATCGACATAATATCGTGATTAATACATTATTCCGTAATTGCTACTTCTCCTGATCCCTTCACCAGCTTCTGCTCTTTATTGTATGGAACAGTTTCAGAGGAATCTGATTTAACAACAAAGCTGCTCTGCAATGCGATTTGAACACTTCTTCACCACCAACCATACATCATTGCATCCAAGATATTGCCAATGGAATATATTATTTTAATGATTTGTTTACATATTTAATTC
Organism: Limnephilus lunatus; assembly: GCA_917563855.2. NCBI lineage: Eukaryota > Metazoa > Arthropoda > Insecta > Trichoptera > Limnephilidae > Limnephilus > Limnephilus lunatus. The sequence goes on from OU830594.1 coordinate 36,106,366, forward strand.
ATGGGAAGAAAAAACCTACATACTTCGGCACGAGCCCAATTATATTTATCCTCTAGTAAAACTTTTGTGTTTTCAGAATTTTTCGGGGTTGTTTTCAGATGATGTTTCAAATAATTTTTTCTTATTTAATTAATTTTTACAAAACTTATTAAGAATTAATTTGATTTATTGGTTTAAGTAGTAGGTACTTAGTTGTTGTTAATTCAGATTGGATATTAATAGACAACACGCGACGACTAAATACTACGGAATCCGAAATAATCTATTCTTCTGTGTTTTAATTGGATGTGTTCAAATGAATTTATTTTCTAATTTGGTCGTATCAATAGATAATCGTACGAACTACGTCATTAGTAGGATTTGCTGTTAGTTTACAATTAATTTAATCACTTTTTTCTAATACAAGATTAATTATTATCATTTAAAAAGTAAAATCAGCCCACGTGTAAAGACACATCTTACTTACAGTACAAACATATTAATTTGTGAGAAACCACTTTATTTAGAAAACATGGCTCTACCGGTTTCAGAAGTGCCCTTTCATCGTCAAGAGAATATTAACTAACTTAAGATACAAAATACTGACAGATATACATAAATATTAAGGTGTCGGAGTGGGAGATCAACAAAGGGGAAGGGGTACTTTGGGGGATTACGGAGAGAAAAGAACGGTTTATTGAAAATATGTCTAGAATACGATGTAAGATAAACGTAAGTTTAATGAACGATGACAATATTAGCGACACTCTATCAAAATCTGAAACAGAAAAATAAAAAAAAGGTACGGTCACATCTAGGAATCGAACCCAGTGTTACAATATTAGCGACAGTCAATCGAAATTCTGAAACAGAAAAATCAGAAAAAACGTACGGTCACATATAGGAATAGATATCTGCCTTGGGGGGGCGGAGCTCTACAACTAGTTCCTAGTTCGATTCCTAGTTGTGGCCCTATCTTTTTTGAATTTTCTTGTTTAAGATTTTTGATTGAGTGGTGCTAATATTGTCCTCATTAATTAAATATTACTATTTTGTTTACACTTTAAGTTAAAAAATATAAATAAATAAATTTAAGAGTTTATTGAATACACATTATGGAATTATTATTAACAAAGATGTTTAACATTATCTTTTGGAAAATAAAAAGGTAACTGATTTTTTGGGGATTCAAAGGGAGTGCGAAAAAATAATTTAAAAATCTTGATAAAATAATTTGGAAATCTAAAAAAATTGGAAAAAATAATTTAGAAATCTCGATTAATTGATTTTGTCCACTGAAAATATACGTTTTTAAATGCCCGACCGCTTCTAAAATGTAAATGACTTCGACTCGTTTGTTTGTCATGTGGATGAGATTCCTTTATAGTCGCCCAATCATGTGAATGTTAACGAGGTTCGAGTTATGTCTTATACAGTTGCGTGAAATGTTAAGAGCAAATGGTTTGTAAAGTGAAGAAAACACGGTTTTTTTTTCTTTTTGATGTCTATAAAATATATTGGATTAATATATGGATAAAAAAAATTAGATTATTTATTACTTGCTGTGTTTACAATTTTAAAAGCATTTCTCCATGTGTGGGTGGCGAGTTAATTTATTTTATGGAGTGAAAATGTAAGTTGCTGCATATTAATCTTCGCAGATAAAAACGCAATAGTAGGTACCTACCTATTTACAGCGCAAAAAGCCAAACTATCGGGAAAGGGAGGAACTACGGCATTCTTTTATAGGGAATATTGTGAGACCGAAGGAAGAGAGTTGGGAATGTACATATCTGGTTATTTAGATCTAATCACTAAGATGAAAATTCGGTTTATTTGATGGCCCATGTTCTATTATTTAAACAGAAATAAATTAAATACTTCTGAGTAGTACTAGTTAATTGCCATATTTTTGTTTTTAAAAAGGTTTGGTTGGGTATTTTGGCCTCAAATTCAAAATTAAGTTTTGTGTGAAATAGGCCGCGTTGCCTTACGGAAATAACTTGGCTTTTAAGGTAAAATTTTGAACGGATATTCATCATTCATAATGTATCTATACATAAGTAAGTAAATTGGCGCAGGTAGGTAGTAATATGCAATTCGTAAAATAATTAATCACTGCCGCATTCCAAAACCTAGAAATCATGTGGAAATAATATTCTAAATGTACAAACACGCTTTAGAAATTAAAAGAAACAAAAAAAATCTAAAATACTTGGAAATAATTTAAATGATTTCTTGACACATTTTTCGCCTATTTGGATCCATCCGTAAATTATAAGGTATTTGACAAAGGTTAAGCGCTGAAATAAGAAGTCCTTTAACCGTAACGGAAACACGTGTAAGGCTGTTAGCTGATAGCGGTCACACGTGGGAATAGGGTCAGAGGGAATATCGGAAAAAATGTCTTGATTTGGGTTTGCTCATGGTGTATATCGGTAGGTATTTTTTAATCGATTTTTCATTTTGCTTAGCAAAGAATATTATTTAAAATATCTACATTCCTACATCTTTTTCGGGATAATATAATCGCTCTGGCTTGATGTTATATAATAAATGTGGGAATTATCAAAATTAATTTTTATGGAGCAAAATTTTCTTTAAATAAATATTTGTAGAAAGTCGAGTTCAGAATAATGTGTCGTTCAACTTAATAATAATGCAGGTTCTGCTCTGAGGAAGTTTACGTAAGAATTTTTTTTTAGTACCTATACGAAAGGGGAAATTATTTTGAAATAACGAGAGGTACCTCTTCTACAACACTCTCCGCAGAACAGCAATAAATCTGCAATCGAAAACAATTCAAATGTATAACACAAGTAAACATTTAATCATAATGCCTTTTAGAATATTAATACTAGACAATAAAATTAAAAAAAATAAATAATTTTAAATGAGGTCAGTCTCCTCGAAACTCAATGAAATTTTTACTACCCTTAAATCAAATCACATCTGCAATAACATAAATAATAGTAATAAAATAACTATTTGGCATTTTTAGGCTTTTTACACTTGGCGGACATACCCGCTTATCTCAGAGTCAAGAATATTAATTTATTGTAATTAAAATTAAGCTCAGTTTTGTAACCTTTTAAACCCCACTGATGCAATATTTCACAAAATTAGCCGAGAATGAAGATCCCAAAAATACTGCTACAAATCCGGCGTGAAATTCTATACTTCCAGCAATCCTCGTGATATATTGCCGGGCCACTCAGGTGACGTGATCCCCGAACCGCAAAATTATAGTTTAACTAGCGGTGTCGAGTTTCAGACACTTTCAGACAGTTTCGGGTTTTACGAGGCGGAACCGGCCGCGGCCCGTGCTTGCTGCTTACTCTACGCTAAGCTTTATAATAGTTGGTAGTGTGATCTTATGGGAATGCCGATTGACGGTCCGGCTCGGAACGGTATCCGAACCGGCCAGACATGCTGGCGACATCGTTCGTTGTGTGAACTATTTGCCGTAAAAGTTTGATTTATGCTTTGACAGAGGAATTAACTTGCGATATCGATATCCTGAAATACTGGAATCTATTTTGGATTCTAATTTGTAGTAAGTAGTAAAAAAATGTAGATAGAACACCTATATATACATTTTTGGGCGTTTCCTCAGACTTCTCGATTACATATTGTAAATAATTGTGAGTTTTTGTTTAAAGAAACTGTTACGTATTTACATATGTTAAAATAGACACCTGCTCATATGACAAAGTTAAGATTATCCCAATATTTATCGCTTTACTTTCGTTTCTTTTCAGCATTAAATATATTTCTTTAATCTTCTATCTTATTACTAATTATGCACTAGACCAGTGATGGTCAACCTTTTTAATTGGAGGGCTAATTTAATCATTTTTAATTTCTTCTCGGGCCACAGGGCATACATACTGCTTGATATAGTTAACTTCGGTGATGTCGCAAACCCATTTATATTTTTTTTAACCGTAACTTTCTAACAATTTTTTTGTGGAACGCAAAAGAATGCGCCACAGGCAAACATTTTATATCTTCAAGTCAAAAACAATAAACGCTCTCGATTTTTATCATTCTGAAATTTAAAAAAATTGTTTGGAAAATTTTGTCAAGAAAACTTTTCGTATTTTGTAAAACGGAAACCTCTAAAATGCATCAAATATTGATATTAAAAAAGCGCTGCGCTGCGAATGTTAATTTTTTTCTACCCTTAATTAAATTTTCTCTTTTTAGGAATATCTATGAAAAATCTTATTATTTAAAGCGGCTGAGTCAAAACTTTTAAGAAAGACTGAAGTTTTCCGCTAAACCCTTTTGCAAAATAGAACTGAAACCGTTGAATATTCTGTACCGCAAAATTTTCGATTAATATGGGCAGTTCGAAAAGGCTTGCGGGCCAAACGAAATGGGCTTACGGCTCGCATCTTATACCCACGTGTCACAGGTTGCTTATCACTGGACTAGATAAACTATTGTAACGACTTATGGCCAATAGGTTGCCTCCACTATCCATCACTAATACAAAACTATATTATGCACAATACATTCGAATAATTAACTTGATGCAGAAATGTTATTATATATTTATATTAGGTACAGGCAGATGATATACAGGACCAAACTTACCTGACAGATCACCTGAGATTAAGACTGTTTATTGTTTATTAGAGAAATTTAGATGTAGTTCGCATGCAAAGGACATAATTAGAACATATGTTATCGGAGGTGCTATTATTTAATCCTGACATTAACTTTAAATTTATGTTCTAATGAACGTGTTTAGGATAGGAAAAGCAATTTTTTGTAATGGGCAGTACAACACTACTAGGATTCGAATAGAATGTAAATGTGTTTCATTCCTCGGTAAGATACAGATTGAAGTATAAAGCTACGAATAATGTTAATCCAATAAGAAAAGTGTGATTAGGATATAATATAAGATGCAATCAGGCAATACAAGATACAATCCACCTCTAGTGAAATAATTCATCAGTTTAGATAGCCAATAAGTTGTGTCAAACTGCCAATTGACTAGTTTATAAGTTGTGAACTACATGCACATTAGTTTCCATAAGGCGCTCAGAAATTATTCAAATGTTGTAATTTTTGTACTTTCTGTGAAATGAAATCTTTTTTGTTTATTCGGTTATAGAGCACAATAAAAACAATTGTAATTTGTTGTTACACTATTTCGATAAATGTAGGTATTAGTTGCATAATCATCTAAGTTATGGTTATATCAATTTTCTGTGTGGGTAGTGAGGATTGATCGCTAATACCTGCGTGGTTGTATTCTTCTCGTCGTCTACACTTAGGTATACATCCTCGAAATACTAACTTAATCATGTACTATTTTGACAAATATGTACATTAAACTGTAGGTTTTTCTTGAAAAACTATAGATTTACACGAATAAAACACCATACCTTCGTACATGGGTACTTAACTTAAAACTGCTGATATTAGGTTTTGTTTAAAGCAAGTTATGAAAATGTATCATCTAAAGTAGGAAGTTAGCCACATGAACACTAAGTACTAGAGTTTTAGATCGTAGCTCCAAAGGGGAACACGAAAGTAGGTACGATGTTCAGTGTTCAGGCCACAACACAACACGACCGCCCCATAAATATATTAAAACTAACAACAATCTTCTCAGTGGTTAGGCGGCGTCCCTTAACAAAAGCCCTGGACTAAATCTCTTTATGGAGATCATTATTTTCATTTCTCCTGTACCGCTACATACGAAACGTGAGAGGCGCCAGTATATAAATTTGTAAGAATCCAATAGAGAGAATTCTATTTTGAAAGCTTGGTCCACAGTAACACCTAATTTAGTTGATTTGAATGATTTAATAAGGACATTTAAAGACGCGAATGGGTTTACAAAATGAGAATTAACCTTTTTAGACCTTCTTAAATTAAAACTGGCAGTGTTAAACCATATTTAATGCTTGATAACCAACAATACCTTGTGGAGTTACTTGAAACAAATTGTAGTGGTTTATTTGGATATGTACTTTACTTTTTAGGATTTTTTTTTTTTGAAATTCATGTAGGTATACGGCAATGACACAAGCATGATGATCGAAAAGCAACAAAAGTAATATTTTTTTTCTAAATCTAAAATGCTGGATCTGTGTTATATTTCAGTTCTTATTGTGTTGATTTTCTACTATAATTACATTTATCTCATTCCAAAGAGTTTTTCTTTAATGTTTTGACTATTTTTTTACACATCTTGCCTTATTTCGCTTATCCTCAAAAAATTCCCAAATTGGGGATGTCACAAATCCACTGACTCGGGTATTGTGACATATTTTTATTAAATCATTTATTTGTCAATAATATCCACATTTAACAGTGTTACGAAAATATGTAGAAAATACTTAGTTCGTAACCCAAAAAGAATTGTAGCACGTGAACTTTTGCATCCCAAGGAATTGCATCCTTATGGAACGGCAGGCCCCATAATATGATATACATCCACTCGACCACGTTATGAATCCGCGAATCGCAACGTAATGTGTTTATACGCCACAAGGCTACTACAAACACAGGCTAGATGGAGTCAGAGGGAGTTGGCTGTTGGTTGCTAGGGGTAGTCTGTGGGGAGGTTAACGGAATAGCAGCAGAGAGAGATCTGTTCACGTGTCTTATTTATATATCAAATAGGTATAATTTTAACAAGTTGTTGGCACTTATGCTTGGACGCATCACACAAAATTAAAACAATTTCAGAATGCATAGTTTTTGCGTCCAGTCGTGTGATTATTTATATACATAAAGTGAAATTACGTTCCAAACTTTGCACTTGTTTTTTTGTATTTTTTCGATATTCATAAAATAACTTTTAACAGGTGTTTCGACTACCTCACTAGGCACATGGCCGTATTATGGTAACAATAATATTTGCCGTGTAAAATTACAAAACATTTTTTTAAACATTTTATTTGGCGACGCTTGTCATACAATCGCGCCGTTTCCACGCTTGCCAAGCCTACGCAAACCTCCACAAACGCCAACGTGGAAACTGGTCGTTTGTATTGGCTTGCGTAGGGTTGCGTAGGGTTTGAGTAGGCTTGCCGCCGATCCAGTCGGGGTCGGATCCAGCGGCAAGCTCGGCAAACGCTCAGTGCAGGGGGGTATAACTCCGACTTATTTTGTGACCAAATCAATTTCTATGGCTCGTGACGTAATAAATATCATTTCTGCCATCTTTAAATTTGATCCACCAATAGAAATCTTCATACGGACTTCCAAGTCCAAAGAAAAACTGAGTGGTTTGCAGTGGGATATCTTTGGTTATATTATGTCAAATAGCACATGGCCGAATAATCAAACGCCAGCGTAAATATTTTGAAATGCCACCTAAATACTGTTCTAGTGTCGAAGGCTGCAAGGATCTGACATCAATTCGACATTAATTAACGCACAACGAAAGTTATTATAGGGAATGTGCATGGAGAATTGGCAGAAGTGACTTGTTGTTCATCCGATTTTGGGAAGTTGTGGATATGTTTGAGGGTCCCATTTCGAATACAAATGCAAACATTCCAACGGTTCGTTTAAAAAATATGCTCTGCCGTCCCTTAATCTTCCGTCGGAAAACATCGGACTTTACCCAGTGAAAACCTAAACTTACGTAGGACGTGGTTGCCACCAAAATACAGGTTAGAATCTCTTTTTGTTCAGTGTTCCTAATGTAGGTACTGTGTAAATTATCATTGTTCGCCTCAGAATTGAATCTATTTTCGTTTTTAGATCGTGTTCTGCCAGCAGTGTCCAGCATAAAAGTACCAGAACCAAATGTGTTCCGCCAGCAGAGTGCCTTTTGCTGTCAAAGTGATCCTTGAAGGTATACTACATCTGTATTTATATTTTGTAGGAAATAATATTCTATATTTTGTTTGCGAACTTTGGTTAATGTGATGAATATATTTATTTCAGAATCAAATGTGTTCCCTGAAGCGGAAGGGACGTGGGACAGGAATGGGACGAATGGTGAAGGACACGCAGGGAGAAACAATTTCTTAATTAAATGGCATAGTAACGCATGACAGGTACCAGCTAGTAATCCAATAATTGCAACTCCTTTCTTCAAAGTCTTATTTTCACAAGACATATTGACATCAAAAGACATCACAATTAACATCTTGTTTTTGGAAATCAGCAAGAATAATAATCCTAAAAATGGTTTGTGATGAATATATTTCAACATCTAAAATGTGTTTATATTTATATTTCTTGTGTGAATGAATGTATAAATTGATACAAAAATAAAAAAGTACTATTGACATTTCAGACGTTTTATTTTTAAAATATATTTTTAGGCTAATAAATTGGGAAGGTTTTTAAATTGTCTATGGTAGTACCTTTTTTTTAACTTTCCTCTATCTTTGTCGATAGTGTGTGACGTCATAAATTTGAAATTGATATTCTTTTTTATTATTTATGGTTAAATAGTGTTGACACCCGTTCAGTACTAAAAGCCCGAAGATATCGATCTAGGTATTAGTTCATTTATGGCTCAGTGTAATTTCCGAACTGACGGTGAATGCACGCCGTTTTTGCTCCATGCGGGATATCGATAATTAACATTACGAGACATATGTATTACGTAATAGGCATGCCTGACTTATAAAAATGTATAAGTACATAATTTGAATGCACTAATTTAATTTATTGGATTTACCTAAAAAGTCAATATAAATAAATAATCTTTTATTGATGATTTATTATTTGTTACAATAAAAAAAACATATAATTTTGGTTGGAATAACTACAAGACAATATTATATAGTTTTTTTATAATTTGCTTGTATTTCAAATAACAGTATGTTAAACCAAACGCAATAGCCGACACAAGTTCGGCGTCCGCCATGCTCGGGTGTTGGTAGCGTACTGACGCAGTCACAAGCGTGTAAACGGCTTGAGATTTGCGTACGCTTGAAGCTTGTGGAGGTTTGCGTAGGCTTGGCAAGCATGGAAATGCACCATATAAGTATGGCTTAGATATACATATATATTTTAAGAGACCTGCCCGACTTACTGTAAAAAAACGTCGACACTAGTCACTCAGCTGAGTAACAGTACAACCCTTCACCTCAACCCTAACTGTCCAATACCTACTATTTTTTTTAGTTTTTTATTTGAAAAAAAAAATTAAAGTCACCTGTGTCCAGAATGTCATTCACATATTTTCCTCGTGAAAGTAAGTTAGATTTCTTAGCATCGTGTATTGGTAGGTTAGAAGTTACCTTCCTAGGTAGTACTTCCTAGGTACAATTATTTCATGCAAAATAATAGGTATATTATATTCATTAATTTTGCACGAAATGAGAAAAGATAAAGCTATTTCTTAAATATTTGGAGTTTTTTCGTATTGCACTCTGCTGGGAGAAAGGGGGAGTTGACTTGATGATAGCCAACCTTCGATGGAGAAGTCAGGATAAGAAGGATAAGATAAGGAGAAGAAGAGAGGATAGAGAAATAATTAATTATGTTGTAAGTAGATATGTGTATCTATTATGAAAATCCTTTTAAATTAAATCACCATACTTCTGTTGGTTATTAGGTAGGCGTCAAACTATAAAATGGGCGATTAACCAGCGGCCGAGAATTCAAATTTCAAAGATGATGGTCTTGCGATTGTACCCTTGCAACGTACAACTGAAAGATTGATTATTCTCCGTAACAGCATTTTTAAATAATAACTCAATATCGGTTTCATTTCAATAAGAATTTGCTTTGGTATATACTTATATTCAAAAATGCTCAAACGTGTGATGATAAAACTATTAAAATTATGTACTTTTTGTAATTAATTTTTGATCATAAGTATTAATAATTTTTCAATAGCGTCTAAGCCAAAAAAAAAAAAAACAGATATATGTTAGTTTGTAAGACCATAAATAAATAGACAAACTGAAGTATTTTCGTCACAAAACACGTACTCGAATCTTTTTTTTAAAGATTTTATTTGAACTAAAATTAAAATTCTGAAAAGTAGCTTTCCTAGATAATTAATTGATTTATTTTACTGCATGAATATATGATTTTAAAAGTGTGCTGTATGATACAAAATTTTGTCTGAAAATTTAACAAATCTGCTAACGATTTACGGTATAACCTTATTATACTAAAAATATTTTTAAAAATCTCAAAATTTAAAACATACTTTTACTAGAACTATCTTTCGAAATCGATTTATATTTTTTTGTCATTATTTTTTTTTTCTATTTTACTGTGTCTTGTTCTCTTTCATATTTTCGTTTAGATTATTAGTGTTATTTTCTTCTTCAATAACGATTTAGTGACCAGATTTACAGAATACTCTTTCTCACACTTAACTCATTACAATGTCTATCAAAGTATATATTATAATGTGTATACATTATGCAAATGCGATACATCTGTGCAATACGTAAAACGATATTTATTACAAAAAACGTTTTATAGATACGCTGTATATAAATTAGGCGAATGTAAGTATAAATCTAGCATACACCTATGTAGAAAGTTATGTAGGTTCGCTTGTCTGGTAGGAAGCTTACAAACTTCCTGTGAATGATTCTAAACCGTGTTATTTTGATCATACATGGGATTATCTGGAAACTTGGTGGAATACTTTCTCATCTGTATCTACCTACCAAAATACTCTTCAATGTTAATTCAAAATACGAACAATTTAACAATAGCCCGGTCTAATGTAGCTAAATCGTCGTAGTTTTTAATCGTTTTATTTCTTTTATTGAAGTGAAAACTTCTTTAGCACCGTTGTGACTTGAAAGTTGATGAAACGAAAAATAGCAACACTAAAAAGAGACAAACACATACATCTAAAGGATTTAGCCTGCGAGAGAATTAAACAGTATAATCGGTCTCGTCCTTGTGCTGTGCTTCGTATCTTATCGGTCTCTTCTTTGTGCGGTGCTTCGTAGCCTTCCCACTCTTGGCTACTTTGGTTTTCTGTAGGTTTCACTTCTACCGCGTGTGAATTGCACACTTTGTTTTTTTTTTACATTCCTTGACCTATTTGAAAGAAATTATGTTTAATACCTTTTATTCGGCGGTACATCCTCTTTGCACACCCCTTCAGGGACACGTAGTTGACATTTTGTGTAACTAGGTATACCGTATTTTCTCTAAACCGACTGCATGTTGTATATAAGAATGCCGTGGAATCAAATGTCAAGGTATTTACTACTTTAGCAATTCCACAAAATAATAGCTATTTTTATGTCCTTAGTTTCGATAGACACTTTAGTCTTTATCTTAAAAATGTATGTGTCACTACTTCTACTCATAAAAGTACCGTACCTATCTATAAGTCTATACGAGTATCTATATTGTGTGTGTAGTTTATTTCACATAAAAGTTTTGTCAGAAATGGTTAGAAAAGGGAAAGACAACCTAATATCATTACGTGAGCACGTGTGATGTTCTGTTATTTTCACCCAAGATGGATGCTAGCAGATACCTGGCCGTATCAAAAATAAACTCCCAACGTTGATTTCTACGTTGTAAATCACAAATGATAAAACATTTAGATGAATTTTTCGTTTTAATTTCTTGTATCGCTCTTGTGACAATAAAATTTTAAAAAACATACATTTCAACAATCGTCGTAAAGATACCAGATAGTTACTTTTCATATGCAATTTTACCCAGAAACCTTTGTTGACAGTGTGGGCCTTGTGTGTGCTGTGTTTTTTATCATCTGTGTACAATGGGCACGTGTTTAACATGCTTTTATTTGTCAAACAAAACATCTCGTCTGTCTCAGGAATATCAGAATATCTGGCGTGCGTTACTATAACGGTCATTATACGGACATTACACGAATATCTCACACAGTTTCTTGAGATAATTTTTTGTTGCAATTAAAGTTAAATTATTTCTTCAAACACAGCAAACTTATTTTGTGGCGCCATTTCTATTCAAAATTATAATAAAAAATAGTTTTATAAAAAAATTATAATAAAAAACAGTTTCTCGGAGTTTGCCAACCTTTTTTTGGAGACGAATCAAACTTTTGACTTTGATAGTGGAATTTAGTTACTAAATTGTAATTTTAATGGTGTTTTTTTGGACAAATTGGAAAACATAGAAATTAGAAAGAGAAATTAGAACTATGAATTTAAATATTATAAATAATAATAAAAAAATCTAAATAACCTATTATTAAACTTGTTCCCTTTGTAAATTATGCTCTATTAACCCCCTTCCCCTTTCTTCCTTTCCATAGACACATTTAAATCTATGTCTATTGTTGTAATTAGTTATGGGTGGTTTGGTAAATTTATGGTTTTAATTAAAGCCTGAGAAAGTGAGCATTGCTCACGAAGTATTACGTTTTTTATAAAGAAAAAACGTAGTTATGACTAAGTAATCTATTAATTTTGAATTAGATTATTTATTTATTTTTAGACGAAAACAACATTATTATACCTAAGAGGAAAAAAAAAATTTTTGCGACAGAAGTTTACAAATGCTTGATATCTTAACTTCGTCAGGACCCAAAACAATTTGAATTTAACTATTTTAAAATCTTAAAAATCTCTGCCTTTGCAGCTATATTAATTTCTAACATCTGTTGCCTTTCGAAGGTGAATAATTAAGAGTAATAATAATAATCATTATCTTTTAATATATAAAACAAAGTCGGGGTAGTTACACTATTTATAACTCGAGAACGCCTGGGCCGATTTTGATGATCTTTGATTTGTTGGATTTGTCTCCGCCCCGGATAACACAAAAACTATTAAAACATCTAAAAAATTGACGAAAAAAATAGTTATTAAGAAAATCCTTTTCCCCATACATTTTGTATAGAACGAATTCTCATATTTTGAAAGAGCTGCGGGAATTTTGTGATAGGTAGGTACCTATAATATTGAGTAGCGAGTGCATTCCAGAAATCAAAAACCTCAAATGTCAATCCGCTGATTGTTTTGCTTTTATTCTTAAACATGTAATGCTGCCTCTCTTTCTTACACACTAAATGTCAATAGTCGAAAATGAGACAAACAGTGGACGTATGTCTCCACCCATCCAAACAGACCCAGACTCTTGACTCGCACACCGAAGGTCGCGGGAACGAATCCCGGCGTGGAAAATAAATTTTATTTGATTAATTTGTGTTGTTTCACAATGGCACGTTCCGGAGTGGAAGATACTCTCAGTATCGTCCTGGTGACCACCATTCAGAATTGAAACGTTGCTTGAAATGGCATTAGCCTTGTTTGGTGACGAGATCTGAATGGCCAGGTACTTCCCCACCTTCCTTTTCCCTATCTCCTGCCCCTCCTCACTACCTTCAGCATCACAACATACTCCAATTGGAGATGCCATAGTCTCACTGGCTTCAGACGGGAGCAGTTGGGACTCTTGTGGGGTATTCATATAAAAAAGGAAAGATAATACAATGATTATAATAAAAATCCCTCACACGTATAAAGAAAATGAGAAAGCAATTTTTTTTTACATCAGCTCCACAACACATGAGGCCAGAAGAAAATTATTTTCCTCAGGACCTATGTAATCTTAGGGGATGTTGTGTGAGGGTCTTTTTAAGGAAGGGAAGGATAGGAAGTTCTGGGAAGGAAAAAGGTATGAGGGGTGGATAGGAATCTGGGGTCAATATTTTCGGGAGTGACGGACGTATGAATCCATCTCTCCAACTGCAGTGCAAGGCGATGGGTCGAGAGAGTCCAGCTGGAAAGGTCAAAAGGCCTCCCTCAACCAGTCTCTCTCGATCCGGTCCGCAGTCTCGAGCAGACGCATCCGCCGCCAAGACCCGGATCAAACGTCACCCCATGAACCCGGGCACCCCTGTTAAATCACCAAAAATAGCGAACCACTTAACAGAGGAGTGGGTTATCCAATAAATGGTTCCCAGGGCGGGGGGGCCGATAACCGCCTCCCAAATTCACGTATGTAAGTGGAAAAATTACAAAAAATATAAATCCGTAACAATGCCATCTCTGATACTGTCAAAAACAAAACACGGACAGTTGCGCATTGATGATTGCTTCATTAACTTAATAAAAAAAACTGAATTTAATTTAACAATAAAATTATTGATTCTGAGGTGGTACGAAGTTCATCGGGTCAGCTAGTTATAAGTCCTTTAATAAATAAACCGATACAAACACATCAAACGAGTACGTAGGAGTGAGTATGAGTGCTGGGACTATTGAAAACCACTTATATTCTGAAATTTAATATGTTTGGGCATCCTTGAAAGACGCTTCCAATTCTATTTTTACAAACGAACTGTGTAATCTCAAGTAAAGAGCGATATCATAATTAAATTCTATTTTGAATTTCACTGAATAAGAGGTGAATTGAAATGAAGCATCACACCGTGTACCAACAATTTTTACAAAATAATGATAATCAAATCCTCTAAAACAATAATTGGAAAATAATGTAATAAGTTTGGCGACCTATTTTAAGGCACCACCAATTAATATTAGAATAATAATATGTTGGTATGAACAAAGATATACACCAGTAGGAACCCAAAGTTTTATTTAAAAAAATGCGAAATACTATATTTTGCACGTACATATCTATCTATACCTGTTTTTCTGTAGAAAATAGAAATTACCACAAAAATAAGGCGAGATAATATCATATTAATTGATATGTTTGTATAAATGCGTAATCTAATTGATTAGTAAAAAGAGCGTTGAAATCTTTTGAGAATACAAAAAATATAATATGATGAATTTTGGTAGGTACTCAAAACTAGTAATTCTAAGTTAAGTTACGTAAATTTATGGATTTTACTTAGGTTAAAGCCTTCTTTCAGAAATGACGATGACTCTAACAATAGTATTTGGGAAATATGAAATCGTTTTTAGTTCCTAAAGAAGGTTCGTTTTCCCAACCCCTAAAAACATTCAGAAATTCTCACACTTTTCGTAATATCAAAACCAAGCTCCAGTAGACATCGGAAACCGTTTAAATTATTGACATTTGAACTAAAATAATGAGTGCTAAGCTCAGCTCAGTGTCCCCGTTGTTGGCCTTTGGACCTCTCGCCTCCAGTTTACTCGGAGTCGTCAAACAAAACGTTTGAGAGGTAAGAAAGAGTCTAGCGGGTCATAAATTAGAGGGCCTTATCATATGTGTACTGTATACACAGTGTTAGCGGGTCGCACTGGATTGTCGTAGAAAGAAACCACGGCGTGGATCCTCATATTAAATAATTTTTTAGGAAGATTAAAGATTTATAGCGACTCTTTTTTTTTTGTTTTCAAAGTCATGTTAATCGCGTAGAGATAAATATTGGTATACATAAAGTGATATTATGTAGGTTCGACAATTATTTACAGAGATAAACGGACAAATAAATAAACAATATTTGCTAAAAAAAATGTTTTTGTAGATATGCATCAACATCTTAAAAATCTTAACTGACATTGGATATAGTCAAATAAGATGGATAACTTCTAGCAGACGATGAGGTGACAAACAAAAAAATCAAAGTCTCTAACATCACTGATGTATATAAATACATCTGATTTTTTTTCTTCATTCATTTAGGCATTTGTACAGCAATCCACGACGGAAGTTCTGATACCAATCCTGATGTAAGGTTTTTTTGACGGCATTCGTGGTCTAGGGGTAACGTCCTCGACTATGAATTCGGAGGAAGCGGGTTCGAACCTCAGCTTGCACAAGTAAATTTTAATTCACTTAATATATAAAACAAATTTGTAGTATGATTGAAACATGTGCCGGAGAAATAGATACTCTCTGTATCGCCCTGGTTAAAGATGACCATTCAGAATCGAACATGACTTGAAATGGCTTCAGCCGTGTTTGGTGCCAATACAGATTCTTCTCGAACTTCTTCTTCCGCATCTCCCACCCTCCCCAAACCTCCGGGCCTTACAGCATATTCCAATTGGGGATGCCATAGACTCACTGGCTCCGGTTAACGGGGAGCAGTAGATCTTGTGCGATATTAACATAAAAATGGGGTTGATGAACAAAACAGACAGGGGTGTACCCATGCACACCAGTTTTGGATGTTCGGTGCATGTGCAGTGCTGATAAACGGAGAAATGAATACCAGGAGAATATATTATGCGCAAATGAATGCAATGTGAGTCAGGGAAGTCACAAGAAAATATGGCACGATTAAAGGTAAAACACACTGGGCCGACTTAACTTGACATTTATTTTGTGACTAAAACAAAGGGACGTACGCTACGTTAAGATATCAGAACAATTACAATCCGTACATTTTCTATGGCAATCGATACTTTAGAAAAAAACTTTGTAACACACGCCTGTCCAGATTGGCGTAGACGTATAAAGGTAAGGGAGTGGCGTCACGTCTCCAAATCTTCTGTAAGCGGTATTATCTATTATTCTAAGGTTATGTTTGTTATAACGCATTGATTGAATTGCAGATGGTTTAATGCATTTATTATAGGTCATATACGAAAAAAAAAGAAAAATTTCATTCAGCCATAAATGAAGCAGATTTATCAGCCTGAAACACTCATCTACATTGAAAAAATTGAGTGTTTCAGGCTGATAATTATTGATTATAATATTTGTTATCTACCCTTTGTGCTATGCATAAAAATCTTGTTTAAACGTTAGTTTATCAATTAAAAATAATAATTAATATTTGACAAGTTAAAGTATTTCAGCAAAAAATGCAGACATAATTAGTCTCGACGCCACCTAGCGGGAGATTTAGTATTAAAAATACCTCTCTCACAAAAATAAAGTTGGTTGTTTTCAGTTGGAAAAATGTAATAATAAGTAATTGTCGAATGAAACACTAGTATATATTGAATTATTTGGCGGGTATTTGATAAGCCGCCATAGCTCAGTGGTCAGAGCTGCTGACCGGCAATCAGATGGTCACGGGTTCAATTCCCGTTGGCGGCCAGTATCTTTTCTCGGAAGATTTTTTCAATGTAGATGAGTGTTTCAGGCTGATAATTATTGATTATAATATTTGTTATCTACCCTTTGTGCTATGCATAAAAATCTTGTTTAAACGTTAGTTTATCATTTAAAAATAATAGAAGCAGATTTGTTTAGCAGGTCACTGTATAAGAGCAGCTGCGAGCAGGTGTGTAGGAGCATGATGGAAGGTAAGTGCAGGAGGCCCAAAAACAACATGAAGAATCGCTATGATCATTACCTACGTTTTGTTATGTTGATGTTGAATTATAATATGGATTCTAATCCTTTTCTATATTATTCCCATTGCATTCATAGAATTATTGGCAATAGCGCAGTAGAAAAACTGCCAGTCTTTCTCTGGTACCAACTGACTTCTGAAGACATGCATTTCCTTTTTTTATGTCACTTCGTCAATGCTGGAGATCTCGTGAAATTTCGCTTTGCTCATAAAGAATCGTTCGTCATCAGATTCGGGTTCCTTTACCGGAGCATTAAACTCTCCAATCATTTGTATTTGTTCATTTATTTCGTGAATCCGAATTGTTTTTCTCACTTTTTTATTTATTTTTAGCAAAATATTCATTTAATAATAATAATCTTAGTAAGTCGTAAAATTCGCTATCAGAAATACAAGACATAACAAAGTTACGAAATGCATCTGTTGATGAGCGAAACACATAAACCTAACCTAAAAAATAAACGACAACTGAACGCGCCTGAGCGCCATAAACATAAGAACTAGAGTCCACTAGTCAGGTGGTCACAAGCGTTGCGTGCGTAGGACCAGTGTGCACGTCGACCTTGGAACGTAGTAATGCGTGCATTGCGTGCGTGGACCCAGTGTGTCTACCAGTGTCGTCTACCTTAAGTGAATCAAATAATTGAGCCGGGTCATGTAAAATAGTAAAACAGACGTGATGATACATTTATATGCAGTAATAATTGTGACAGGATAAACATTTACACTAGTGGACTTAAGTATGGACACTTTTCGAGATTTCTTGTATCTTGTCGTTTGCGTTATAAAAAAATGACTTATTTTGTTACGGAACCCTTCTAAATTTTTTTTTTCGTGTTCCTTGTGCTATTGTTGATTAAAAAACATGCCATGCGATATGCCATATGGTGATTCAAAATTCTTATCACTCTTTATGAGAAATGGGAGCAAACACCTGTAAAACAACCAATTTTTGAGAATAACGTTTTTGAGTTTTGGCAACTCTACAATGTCTTGTGTTCTATCTTAACCAACCACAAAGTGCAGAGGATTGTCGTGGGCTCCAATCAGAACACTTTAAGATGGAACATGACTTAGTTCTACACCCGTGTCAGTCAGTCATCCATTGAAGAAAAGTTATATATGTATATTTTTTAATAAATATTATTAAAATGGCTCCTTAGGTGCCAAAATGTGCCGATTGGTCACCTAAAGAGAAGCAAAGGTGTTTCACTTTGTGTAGAAGGCTACACATACAAAGAAATTGCAAAAATATTGGGTGGAGGAGCTACCAAGTCTGGAGTAAGAAAGGTTTGCCAACGCTGCAAGGAGACTAAAACTACAAAAACAGACCGAAAATCGTCCAAAACCCAAAGGTTATGCCACAAAATGAAAGAAACATATGTTGCCTTACCCTGCAGAACCATCGTCAAACATCCAAAGATATTAACAAGGTCATTAAAGCTGCTGGACTCGATATTACAGATATAACATTTATGAAGAAATTAGGCAAGAATAATAAAAGTCTAACCATAACATGAAACAGAGGTATAAACAACTGAAATGGGCTGTAACACATAAGGAATGGACTTCAGAAGACTGGGCAAAGGTGATATGGAGTGATGAGACCAAAATTTTAACTTTTGAGAGTGATGGAATCAGATTTGTTCGTTGCCATCAAGTTGAAGATTTGATACCAGAATGCACTACTGCGACAATGAAACTTCCTCTGAGTGTCATGGTACGGGCTTGCATGATAAGGGACAGTTTTGGATGTGTGGAAGTGGTAGAAGGCACAATTAAGGCTAACAGACCTCAATATGTGATTCTAGAGCCAAAATTATTGCCCAGCACAATGATTTGTTCGAGTGTAACCATGGTAAATGCAATTTCCAACAGCGTGGACCCCCATGCCACATAGCAAAACGAACATTAAATGGTTACAGAACCATCATATTGTTGTTTTTCCTTGGCCAGGGAACCACCTGGACTCGAATCCTATTGAAAATCTCTTGTCTAGATTGAAAATACTGGTTTCTCGTCACAAACCCAGAAATAAAAGAGAAATAATTAAAGTGATTATTCAAGCATCGTTCCATGTCATCAAACCTGAAAACTAGTGACGTTTGGTGGACTCTATGTGTAGAAAAATTGAGGAAGTTATTAAACTTAAAGGATTTCCAACGAAATAGTAACATTAAAATGTTAATTTGAAATATTTTGCAAAATCTTCGTAATTAATAAATAATTTGTGTTTTGCCATGACGTTGTTTTATTCAGCATTTTTATTATTTTTCTAAACAAAACTTTTAAATCTATTCAAAATATAACAGTATAATATGTGGTTGAATTAATTAGCTAACAAAATTACTGTTAAACACCAATGTGATTTAAAAAAGAGCGAATGAAAATAAAATACAAGAAATTTATAAAAAGTGTCCATACATAAGTCCACTAGTGTATATCTGCCTTCACCTGCAGGAAAATTTGCGTGTTTTCTAGTTATTTTTACACTAAACCTACCGAGATAACATCAGCTATTCTTACAGAGTTGAAATCGTGAAATATTATTATCTTTTTGTCTAATCACGTAGAATTTTTCCATAGAAGTTTAGATTACAGTTCGTACGAGTACAATGCTTTTATCTCTCTGACAGTAGACAAATACGACGAATTTCCTGAAACACGTATTTTCACGTCTGTATTAAACATTTCATGTTTTTTTCTCAGGAACATTTTTAATATTATTAGTAACTTCGTATAATTGATATATTTTCCCGTTTTTCTATTATTTGCTCATTTTATCAGAAAGCAAGTTATTACAACATTGATAAAACTGCCGTCCTTTGTTGATACGTTTTTTTTTGTCTGTACAATTTACACGTTTAGATGGGATACAGTCTTTATCTTTATTAGAAAGAAGGTTAGCACATTGTATATAATACATTTTACTATTAACGAATATTTTTTCATCGTATTGGTTGGTGGACACGAAAATTCGGTGACTGAACAATTCAAAATGAAATCAACTCAGAACCTCATTTGAAAAGCTATTAATAGAGATGAAAAAAAATTAAATTGGTTAAATATTTTACGCTAGGTTAGGGTTATGGGCTATTTTAAAATTATATTTTTCATTTCTTTTAATGACTTTTCAAAGAGGTGTTGAGCTGACTTGATTCTGAGTTGGTATGGAACCGAAAATATCACAATTAAGAAAATTCGATGGAAAAATTATCTTTTTTTTTTTTAAAAATCAATTCAAGATTAACTTTAATCGCAAAATCCATTTATTAGATAAATGGCACGTGGATTTCATATAATGAGTTTTTCTATGTTGTGGTTATAATATAATTAATCCTTATGTTTCATGTTGTTTATCAGATTGATAAAAAAATCAAAAATGTACAAACCTAATTACCTTTAAGTTTTTCTCAATTACTGTGACTGAAGTAAAAAAAATGTTCTTTACAATTAAAATATTATAAAAGAATATTTGATGACATATACCCAAAGAGAAATTATTTCACTCGGGAGCTCTTATGTATTTATTTTTATTTATTTATCTATTAACGCCATTTTTCGGGGCTTTTACATACGAATAGTAAGACAAATACATATAGGTGAACTGCCTCAGTAACAATATTTTATATATGTTTAAAGATAAATTGAAGATTTCCACTGACTTGGTGCAATTGTTTCCCTCCATTAGTATTCTGAGCAAAGAAGAATAAATATGGTAGTTAGTCACAGAATTTCCGAACTAAAATAAATCCTGACTTCTAGTAGTAGATATTACGTAGTTGTATCCGGAAGCTTATCAATTCAAGCATTACCGGACAACTAAATCATTTAGAATTTTATACACAAATACCAAGTCCGTGAAAATTCTTCTGTCTGACAATTTAAGCATATTCATATTATTTAACAGAGTGTTGTAGTTCAACATAATTGCTGGAACACCTATTTTAAAATGTAGAAAACGTAAGAATTTGTTTTGTATTCTTTCAACAGCATGGACACGTATATCATAATGTGGGTTCCAGACGGGAGAATCGTACTCAAGTTGACTTCCTACAAAGGAAAAATATAACATTTTAAATTATTAAAATTTCTAGTACCTAAACCTAATTATAAATCCCAACATTTTTAATCCCTCCTCTTTTTGACATTTTGAGATATTTAAGTAAAGTCTATTTTCAATCCATAAAATTAACGAATTTGTTGATATTATCTTGAAAAATGTTGCAATGGTAAATATTTTGAATTGTTTAAAAAAATTTGAGGTAATCAGCAAAAAGTAAGATAGATAGGTACCCTATGAAATATTATTGTAATTAATTAATATTTTTTTATTTTTTTATTAATTGAAATGTCAAAAGATTGTTAGCTAAACTATTGGTTCATTATTATAATTTCTATATGTAATAACAATAACATTAAAAGATTTTCAGCTAAAAATGTTTGTTCATTTTTGTAACCCCCAAAAAAGTGTTTTAAAATTTACACAACCGATAAGCAACCATTTACCACACATTAACGGTTGTTTATCAGTCGTGTAAAATTAAACACTTATATTAGTTAGGGACAGTATTTCATTAAAAAGCGAGTCTTCTATGTTCTGATTCAGTTTAATTATATTATAAACAGTCGCGCATATTTATTACTGGAAAAGTTTTTATTAATTTGCAAACATTTAATTAGCTTTTTTTTACTAATACAATAAAACATTTAATTTAAGTACAAATATCAGAACTTTTAGTACCAAAGGCAAACAGTGTGCAAAAAACGAACAAATTTGTGTCAATTGAGCTAATATTATTTAAAGTTTACACTTGAAAGTTTTTTTTCTCTCACTTCGAATATCTGCAAATCTTTCTTTTACGTAGCTCCTACGAAAGTTTATTTTTTTCACAAATTCTTATTTTGTCCTGTTGTCATTCAATTCACTACGACTGACAAAGAAAATACGTAATTAATTTGATACTCAAAACCCTAATTAATTTTACATGTCATTTCTCCCCGTGTCATACACTTGTTTCCTCCACAACATAATATTATTAATAGCGCCCGCATAAATTCCACAAATTTTGAAGCTATACATTGCCTTTGAAACACAACGCGTGCGCTGCGCAAGTAAAACATTCCGTGGGAGTCTTTGCACATGTCGGCTAGCCTATCAATTCACATTAGGTTCGAGTGAATGGCTTCTGTATATTATGGTGTCCCTCAGACCTCTGCCCCCGGCCCGTGGTCCACGGGACACCATTTCCTCGCGTCGCTTGGTCTGTACCGCATCACACAAACGAACGGTGCAAATATTGAAAATGCAAAAATACGACGGAAATTTCTGTTACAAAATGACTGGAATGTTTACTAAATTGGTCCGTATGTGATTGTGGTTACATTAGTAAAAAAAATACTTTTACACATTGTAGACAAAATAAAATGCACATTTTATTGGATTGAAACAAGTGATTTGACATTGTTGCTATAACGGTGACAAACAATGAAAAGACAAACCAATAATTTATATTGTGGGCGTTTCTGTGTTCACAGAGTTTTCGTCTTACTTTGAATGAAATTGATCAAACATTTTCATTTGTCGAGATTCTTTCTTGAGCTGATTATCATTTTAATTAGCCTCTCTGGGTTCTAGGAGTAAACAGGTCTTACGTAAATTCGGCACAATTCTAGAGAATTCTGTACAGTATGAATAAGTCAAGTTATTGCTGTAAACCTATGCTATTATTTGTTATTTGGTCAACCACATAGATGATCTTTTCTCCATTTAGACAAATTATGCAACAGTTATTATTGATCGAAATTGTTGGTATTAGATAAACCAAAATATTTATATGGAGCACTCTGATGCACGCTACTATGAGGTTATACCTAGGGCTTACTTGGATTGGTTATACTTGCATTATCGTACTAACGTATTCATCGATGGTACGAAAAGAGATAAGATAATTTGAGAATTTCTAAAACGCAATATATAAAGCATAGTAATATTAAATTGTTTTACATTATGCGATTATGTATTTGAAGACTACTAATTCTCTTAAATCTTAAATCGCATAAAACAATGTTGTTTTGGTTCTTTGCAGTAACTGAGAGTCATCTTCCATAAGTAGGTACTCACAAAAGCTGGAAATATATTCAAAATAATTCAAGAATTTTTGTACTATTGCTGGATGAAATTTAATTTGAAGGAAGCAAGCTCTTCACTCGCAGAGTACTAATATCGGGTTTCATTGAGCATTCTACTTAGAATTTATTCCATACAGAACAGCCGATGAATTTAGTAAAATATAATTGAAGATATTTAAGCACACTGCTATAATTATTTAAATGTACATAGTTTGTACAAGAAATGTTACTTTCTCATATTATTTATTACTGTCTAGTGACTGTGTGGAAGAAATGAGTTAAGTACCAAATGCAAGATGTAGTTTCGCAAGTGTGACGTCTTTCTAGCTATCCGCTTGTAGTTTTGAACATTTTTAACTCTGTGAACGTAATTTGTCACCATTAAAATGTAAAAAAATAAATAAAAGTAGGCCGAATAATGCATCACCATTAGGTCGCATATTCTCCTCCACTTTCTCCCCTCGGAGCGTTCCTGAATACAAAATGTGTGAATAAGAATTCATAAAGGCGTAAAAAGATGATGAATAGGATATTACGCTTACAAAGGGACGTGTAGGTGTTGCCTACGAAGAAATACATCACAAGCTAGTGACATAAATTGAGGTAACGGAGACCTCCTCCTTCGTTCTGCACTCCTAATTCAATAGTCCCCTCCTAGAAACATTAATTATTTCAAGAACATTAAAAAACTGAAGACAAGCATCCCACTGCTTTTGTATTCAATATTCACAGGCTGTCAAATGTTGTGTAATGAAAATATCTGACAAGACTTTGAACGAAGATAAAAATTATATAGCCGAAAGAATGACAAAATTAGTAACTTATTTTTCTCATTCATATTTTGTGATTTACAGGTGTTAAAATTGCGCTTTCGTTGCTCTGAGGTTGTCACAATATAATTAGCTTATAATGTACGTTAGAGCTCATTATACTATTGTGAGATAAACGCTTGATTAATGTTTGTGTCTCGTGTGAGAACTTTAAATAAATCATTTTTAAATAAGCAAGGAAAAACTCTCGGAACGTCTCTTGTTAAATTGTCACTGATATTAATGTTTTACTACATTTACAATGTTTTTAACTGCTTGTTCATGAATGAAAGTCAAATGATGTGAAAAATTATTAAAACTTTGACATTGCAAAAAATAGTTATTCACGAAAGACAAAATAATAAAGTTCTCAGAAAACCTCTTTCACTTCAAAGTTGACGAATCTTCCTACGGCCTTTATTCATCCTCTTTAGAACCTTAAGATTCTTTTATTATTTATTTCAATGTTAAAGACACGAATGAGGAATGTAAGGATCAGGCGAAAGTAATAATAAGTCAGTGAGCGTAGTGCGTAGGTATTCAAATACTTCGCGTACAATTCACAAGGCGATAAAATGATGAATATTTCAGAGTGAGCTCTTTATCTCCGAAGAAAATATTTTAAAGTCCTAGAAATCCTTTACGAAGTGTGGAAACAAATAAGAAATATGATTTGGAAAGGTTAGGAGTTAGAATAAATATATAGAGAGAGAAGAGAACCGGGCGGAGAGGAGAGGAGAGACTGAGCGAAGATTCTTCTGCAAATCCCACCTAAGCTTCAACTTCCTTTAGGATTTTCGGAAGTCATTTATCAGCCGTGTGTTTTATGTCCTTTCGCAGGGCATTTTGTATATGTATTACTCTTTATCTACAGGCTACCACACATTCACGTCATCTGACATTCTGCTTTTGGTAGACTAACTTTACGGGCGGGCGCGGGTGTTAGGAATTCCGATTGTCGAAGGAAAAGGGTTTTGCTATTTTATTATTTATATTTAACACACTCTCTTGACTTACCCATTGAATCGTGATTTCATATTGCCGACAGATAAAAATTAAATGCGAGTCTTCCAATATTTAGACGTTAGGTAAATAGTTACTTTACTACTAAGGGTCAAAGAAAACCAACTAAAACAAGAAGGAATACTTCGTTTAACCACACTCAAGAAACCGTTTTAATTTACGTATTGAATTTTTTCTCAAAAATATTTCCATAAAGAATTAAATTTAGACTATTCGTGTTTTCTGAGCGTATTCCTGTGCTATTCTTCTATCTTCAGTATAAGACCTTACACACAATGTTTTAAACACCCCCTATGTAAGCTTGTTGGTATATTATTGTTTATATGAATTACGAAAATGTGGTCCTGTTTTCCGAACTCGTAGTGCTTCAGAACAAAATAATAATATAACTTCTCCCGCAAAGAAATGAGTCGACATTTTCAGTGACCTCTTGGGACAACCGAAATGTGTCAAAAAACGAAATAAATTGACGGCGCATCCCAGGAACAAATGAAAGTATGTCTGTCTTTCTAAGGGAAGGGGTTGACCACAGCCAATTTGGCTTTGCAAATTATCTGGGGAAGAAAGGGGAGGAAATTGGTCCCATATGTGTCGCTATATTTGGTTAGGGGTTGCTTGGTATTATTTCGTGGATTGTGTTTAAAAAAACTACTTCGTACACAATGAAAACCTATTGTATTTAACGGGTTTATGGATTGTATATTATTGTGAGCTACTTCTTTTGGATGCCATAATTATTTAGTAAACTGATTCAATATCGTTCTCAGCAAATAGGTGTCCGCTAGTGCATAACTCAACACAGGTAAACTTTATACAAAAGTTTAAAATCAATTCCATGCAATCTTCTGAGGCTTAACGATATTTTTAATTGCTATGATTTAAGGGCTGAATGTTTTCTGCAAAATGAAATAAGTTTAACGAATAACAAGTTTAAGAACTATCTAACTGTAGACAACAAATAAGGAAGTTGAGTAAAAAATATTTTGACTTATAAAAAATATGTTCATGTAGATCAAAAAATATCGATTCTAAATATATAAATATATTTCTATATTGTTATTCTTAGAATTAATTAAACCTTCTTAAAAATCCATCAATAAGCTACGAACTAAAAACGCTTCATGAATGGTCGAAAGAATTCTGACGTCATTGGAACCTCAGTTTGTATAAAGAGCGGATCACCGAAATGTCTACGGTGCATCTCTTTCTATTACACGAGAGATGGTTCGTGTATGATGAGAGAGGTGTATAGGCCAAACGTCGTTTACTTATGGGCCAAACGGTTTTGCATTCTATCCCCCAAAAGTCTTTTTAAGTTTAGTAATGGGTGGTTTGGTATATTTAATGGTTTAGTAAACAAAGTTTATGTAATGCAAAATCTGTTTTAAAAACCACATACCATGTCAGAAATCGGGTATATTCAAGGCCAGTCCGACTACCTACAAATCGTTGATTCTGACATGTTGATTTTATATTTAAAATAGATAATTCTGACCACATAAGTGCTGAAATTTGTGGAGTTAAAGCTTCCAAGTAAATACATCAAATTATTAATTGTGTTCATTTGTATGTTACAATAAGTATAATACATTTTTTCAGTATAAATAATAATCATTACGTATTCTCTACTCATCTGACATCTGATGTTTCGCCGTAAACCTCACTAGTTTTGTGCAAGTATATTAAATTTATTGATTGCGCAGAAAAGTCTCACAGTGAACTGCGCTGTAAACCGTTATCTTACTTTCGGTCTTTACTTTTTTGCGCGGCGGCCTGAATTGGCGGGTGATACTTCAACCAACGGCGATCGGCCAGCGATGGTAATACCGTGTTTGTGAAGAGTTTTGGCGCGAGAAACAAAAATTCTACCTTTAAATATTAATTTAACCATGAAAACTTGATCAATTTTCTTTTTTTAAAATAACATCAATTCTGATAGACGGTTAACATTGATAAAAAAAATTACTGGAATTCCTTATTGAAGAATTTAAAAAATCTCCATACAAAATGCCCAAGCGACGGAGTTTTCTCAGTTCAAATGACGTCACACCCACACCCCGCTTCTTACCGCTCGGATCCGCTCGTTTTGGCGGGCTTAATAAAATTTAAACTTTGAGAATTAATTTTACTATGAAAACGAACTTTAAAAAAAAAAAAAAAATACCAGTATTTAAGTTTGAATGCGAACATTGATAAAAAAAAATAAAAAAAATGGACTCAACTTCCTTATTGTTAAAATTATTCAACAAGTGGAGTCCCACAGGGTTCATACCTTGGTCCAATCTTGTTTATCTCATTAATAAATGATATTACAAAAATATTTCATGATTTATCTATCTTACTTTTTGCTGATGACCTTAAATTTTTTAGAATTATTAATAAATTATTGGTGCAACGAAAATAGACTTAATACTTAAATATCTCAAAATTTCAATTAGAAGATTTTCTCGAATAAAAAATCCAGTACTCTATAATTACAACGTTGATAACAATGCTCATTATACATTAACAGAAATTAAAGACTTAGGCATCTTTTTTCAATCAAATCTATCATTTGTTAACCACATAATGGTAATCTCTAATAAGATCTTACAAATATTGGAATTTACAATAAGGTTAACCAGAAACTTCAACAATATTAAATGTATTAAACTGTTATATTTTGCCTTTGTTAGAAATCAACTTGAATGCAATTCTCCTATCTGGAACCCACATTGTAATATTAATATACATGCTAATGAAAGAGTAAAAAATAAATTCTTACGTTTTAAAAATTTTAAAATGGGTATTCCAGTATTATGTTGAATTACAAAACTCTTTTAAATGATATGAATATACTTAAACTGTCTTACATAAAGATTTTCACGGACTTGGTATTTTTATATAAAATATTAAATGATGTCCTGAGAATTGCTTGCATTGATTAGCTTTCAGATTTACTGAAGTAGGGATCTATTTCAGTGTAGAAATTCTTGGATTTACTACCATATGTATTCCTCTTTGGAAATAATTACACCAATTCAGTGGACATCTTCAATTTGTCACTAAATAAAAACAAAATGTTGTTACTGGAGCAGTATAAATAATTAAATAATGTTTTTTTTACTATACCTATGTAAAAGCCCCTAAAAAGGCGTTATCAATAAATTAATAAATAAACCTTTGCTACTAACGATCTTAACTTTCGTCCAAAAATATAGCAAGAGAAAGCGTAATTTTAAATTTACATTTCCTATAACTCAATAGACACATATTCTGTAGTATACCTATCAGTTTCAGTGCAGATATGTGCAAATATTTATAATTTACGATATGATACGATACGATACGCAACAGAGAAACAATTTTTAACAGGTAGCTTCAATAATGGTAAAACGATTATTAAATTATTATTAAGCACCATCTGCTAAGGGATGCTATTACACCAAACATATCACCCCTGTGTTATCCTAGTGCCATCCCTTGAGACATAAGGTATTACTAATCTCTAACCAGGACTATAATGTTATTGCTTAACATCCCTCCCAGGAATATTTATAAAGAATCACCCTCCGAACGGGGCGGGGCGTTTAATGATTTTAAGCATTAGTTATTGTGATTTGTTTTGAGCAATTGGTGTAGGGTAGAGTGCTAATAAATGAAAAGTAATAAAACATTAATAATTTCAATAATTTATTTATTAAAATGCCTACCTACCCGTTGTAAAAACACAAAATAACGTCCAGTTTTGCAAAAAAAGAGTTAGAAGGTAAAAATATAGATATCGACTTTATACTGTATGTTTGGCTCAGTGACCAGACTACTCAACAAAATGCAATTTTGAAAAGTCATTAAAACTGTTTTTTTTTTGGATGAATAGGTTTCGTTGGGTTAGGTTATGGTATATATATATATATTTGGTTATAGTAGGTACCTTCTTCCCTACTTAAATTACCTTAAGGCATATTGGTTAGTAATACACTAGGTACAGTGCTACACGTGTAAGTTGGAGAAGAGGAGGGCGCTGTCGTCTATTCTATGACATAACGATAATAGATATGGTTGTCAGATTCGTTAGTTCTCGTTTGCGACACCGCCAACTTATACGTACGTGTAGCACTGTATCTCCTAATATTCTTATATGTATAAGTTATTGGAAAAAATTATTTAATTAATTTTCTACCATTTTTCTGGACACCATTTTATTATTATATTTAATTCCTAGCTTCTAGTCAGTAAAATATCTCTAACTTATTTAAATGTTTAGATAAACAACACTTGTAGGTACATATTATTTAAAAGTACCTAAATAACGTATTTTAGAATTTTCTCCCTTTTTCTATAAAATACCTACAAAATACGATTGCCAAACGTTTTTCTGTTCTTATTTCCCTTACTAAATGATATTTTTTCATCACGCACCGGGCTCAACAGTGTCAACAATATCAACAATAATCATTTGTTTGCAAACTTTTGTGTAAATATAAACAATCATTATGCTTTGTATCGTTCGGGGTTGTACCCGGGGTGCATAAAGCTCCCGGTTAGAAGCTTCCACGGGGCGGTTAACAGCGAGACAAGGCATCACACTTACCCGTAAATCATTGCCTTCCACTGGTCATTGTGACAGACAGACAAAGCAACCGAAATATAAATAGTCCATATTTAAACGTTATTGCGGCTAACGGAAATCTGGTTACAAACGCATTTTATTGTTATTCTACTGTGTGATAGAGGAAAAGAAAGAATTTATATGTAATTTATTAGTGTTTTGATGTTTGTATTATTCCTCCGTTTGAATCACACGATCCCTAGGATTTTTTTCGTATTTTACAAATAAAATTCTATAAAATATATTCCAGAAACAGCCAAATTAACTCTGCTCACTGAGAAGAAAACATTTATTAAAACAAATAAATGAATTTCCTTATATTCATTTACGATGATCTTTTTACATAAAATTATTGACAACCTTCTACCAAAATACTTTTAAATTCGAATTATGTACAAGAAGGACATTCATAGACACAACACGAGGACGTGCAATTAAATCGGGCTAACAAAAAAGGACAAAGCGAATATGCAAAATAGTTTACAATACAAAGGAATGAAGTATTATAATACCCTGCCTAGGTTCAAGTTGTATTGTAGGATTCACTTTCAAAAAGGAGAAAATATAGTTTTCATGTTATAATTAATTAGTAATTTGTAAACGTACGAATTACTAAAATAAAAATACCAAATATGATCAAATGAAATATGATTGGCGTACTTTGGGGATTTTAATTTCTAATTGTTATTTATTAAGGTTTATTTTATAGCCCAACCCACGTGAGAATATAACATTAAATTTATTTAGTCATCTCTAAATAAGTAGGTACTTATTGTGGCATGTTAAGTATTTCCTATAATATATACATTTAAGACACAAAAGGAAATTTTTTGCTTATGAATTAATAGTTTTATTTTAAGAATGATTTCCATTTTGCTAATGGAGTTTGGATGAAAATAATAATGAAAGAGTGATAAAATCTCATATTTTTATTCTTAAGATGAAGCCATATTAAATAATGCAAAATCATACAAAATCATACGTTTTTGTTTTGAAAATTTGATCGCTTAGAAGTATTATAGATGCTTTAATTAAATACTGCGTGTAGAACATATCTTGGCCCTTAAAAATATCGGTCATTTTTTTATAAGTCTTTTAATAAGCCTAGAAAAAAAAATTATAAGGTCTATAAAAAACACCTTGAAGTCCAAACTCTCCTATTTATAAACCTCATTTCGGATATGGTTTTATTGTTTAATGTGGCAAATTTAGTTTCTTTTATGATAATCGCAAAAAAATATGAAATTTACGCCCGAACCTCACAAAATAAAATATAATATGCATTTTCGCGTTGGTATTTTTGACATCACGGCGAAAATACGGCAGTCGACGAATTTGTAATATCAAAGTGTATTATAATACTAGTTCCATATGTTTACAGGTTTATTTTATTTACATGTTTGTTTTACGCACTTCTTTTTCTCTTTTCTATTTTTTATTATAACTTTACCAATTTAACCATTGGTTTACACTAGACTATACTCAATGTTACTATCCTTAATTAATCACCATGAAACAGGCATTCGCCTAGTATGGTGATTTAATAAATCTTATCTATAGAATTGTCAAAATATGTAACATGTTATAAAAATAAAATAAAATAAATAAATAAATTGAACCTTATACCGTCCACCGAAGAACGACTGGCAGCGGCCCCTATTTTCGGTCACTACTCCTCCGGAACTCCGGACGGAGCGGAGAAACGACGTGTTACACTCCGCGCCGCTTGTTTTCGTGAAATCAATTTGGAAATTCCGTTTTATTACAATAAACAATGCATAAAAAAGGAATTAATGTTTTTTACAGGCCTTTACGAAATCAACATGTAAAAAAAAAAACTCAAATATCTTTTCCAACCTTTCCAAAAGCTTTTTCTCAAGTATTTTTAAACTACTCCCATAAAAGGGCGTGAATTCCGATATCGATTTTTTCCTGTACTAGTGGATCGCCTTAAAAGCGTGTAGATAGGTAGGTACCTACCTGAAACCGCATACCTGTATGGCTACATTTAGAATAGGTGTCTAGTTGTATGTATAAGGGTACCTACCTATTAAAGGAACTAAAATTTTCAATATAAAAAAAAGCAGTAGGTACAAAGTGCGAAGATTATTTTTCATCAAGTAATTCTTTTAATTATTGTACCAACTTTGATTTCTGCTAGGAACCTACCATGTGTGAGGGTAAGGGTACGGTCGGCTCGGGAACCATTTATTAGATAACAAACACCTCTGCCATAGGTCACCCCAAGTGGTTCGCTACGTTTGGCGACTTAGCAGGGGTGCCTGGGTTCATGGGGTGAGGTTTGTTCACCTGCTGCGTGGTGGGCCGGATCAAGAGAGTCTGGTTGAGAGAGGCCTATTAACCTTTCCAGCCGGACTCTCTCGATTCATTGCCTTGCTCTGCAGTCAGAGGGATGGATTCATACGTCCGTCACTCCTGGACACACTGACCCCCAGATTCCTACTTACCCCTCATACCTTTTTCCTTCCCAGAACTTCCTATACTTCCCTTCCTTAAAAAGACCCTTCACACAGCATCCCCTAAGATGACATAGGCCCGGAGGGAAATTATTTTCCTCAGGGCCTCATGTGTGGAGCTAATGTAAAAAAATGTGTCTTTACTTACAATATGTATTAGATAGCTATTTGGCCTTCCAAAGACATTGCTTTTGTCAATTGATCTAAATATTACTATTTTGTAAGCTACAGTGAAATTCTACAAAATGAACACACAAAATAAGTTATTTATTACTTGCGTATTAAATAATATCATCTGCTTAAGGCAGATAAGTTTTTAGATTTTAACCGCCAAAAGCATTTTTGTTGTTAGTTTTTGGGGTGTTATGCCGTGTTGTGCTACCTCCTTCTATAGCCGACGTTTCGGACAGCGTTGCAGTGTCCATATAGTAATACAATATAAAGGTATAAAACCATTTTTACTTATATTGGCTACTTTCGCTTTAACCACTTGAACTCTGTTTTCTAATTCTAGAATATCGATGGCGCCACTTTCGTCTGCAATTCTCACATGGACGGGCCCCAGGCTAACGTAAATACTGCGCTTTCACTAAAATCGCAGTTCCCTTTTTACTGTAATACCTACCAGCTCGTAGTGGATTGAAGCTGGCGACACGGTATCGCTTCCAAGTAAATGATCACACACTCTACACTAACAATACACATCGTCGGATCTACCGGATCTGCCCTGATGATGGACACTGCAACGCTGTCAGAAACGTCGGCTATAGAAGGAGGTAGCGAAACACGGCATAACACCCCAAAAACTAACAACAAAAATAGTAAGATCATGTTAAAATAAATATACCTTGAAGTGAACAAAAAGGCTTAAGGCAGGTTGTTCAGAATCGTCACATTTATAACAAGTCCTTGGGAAGCTTCTTGCAGAGCTTAATTGAATATTTCTTCTGCATATAATATATAAATAAATTCATTTTTAGGCTGCGTTTATTTGTCAAAATATTGTACATATATTTTCGTATCGGTGACCAATGAACCGGTGTATCCATTTTTAGCCATAAGTTGTTTTTGTTTGTCTAGCTTGTATATAGTCTTTCTAGATTTTAGGCATGTATGGTAAGTCTGTACAGCGCCCTTGAGGTGATTTTTCACAAAAACGACGCTTTATAAATCGTCCAAATATTATTATTATTATTTATAAGTTAAACAGCATAGGTGAAAGATTACATCCCTGTCGCACGCCTCTCTTTATTTCTACTCTTCTTGCTGTTTTCTGGTTCATCTTATTTGATGTTTTTACAGACATGCTCATTTATTGTGAAAGTGACAGACAGCAAAAGATACATTTACTCCATCGATTAATCATCCCTGCATTCATTTTATATGCATTAATTCTATTCTGTCAATACCTACCTTCTACCTACCCATCCATCCATTAAATGTTCCTTATCCAGCTACCAGCCAGCTACATACATAATAAGTTGAATGCGGACATTGACAGATCAAATTAATTGGAAAAATGCAGTGACAGATGTGCAGCTCATCAATATTTCATTGCACGGCCGACAGGAAGGGGAGTCAACGGGTTAAATAAGTCAAATCGACAATAAATGTTTGCAGTGCGAGGGTTGAGGGACCACATATCCAAAGGGTCATTCGACTATTACTATTTTCACCAGTTACATAAATAGGGTTTACCTAGATTGATCACTTTTGGATTTAAATGTATAAGATCTGCCCTAATGTCCATTCTGAGCATTGATAGCAAATATTTGCAAAAGTGCTTTTAACTCCAACAAAACCCAACCTCATCTAACCTAATATAACCTAATCTAACGTAAAATATCAGTAAAGGCATTTTTTTCTACCATCATTGGAGGTTATTATCCACCACTTACCCGCCCTGGTACAAGTGACATATGGTTACTCCTTCAAGGCTCTCGCAAGGACTCTAATGTTTTTGAAAGATTGAAGCTAAATATAGTTTAGAACGGATTTAGACCTCCAATATCCATGCACACGTTGTTTATAAGCAGTATTCAAGTGCTTAGCGGGAAATACAAGATACAATATGTGTTAGTATGACAAAATATAGACAAGACAATGGGACAGGTTGGTGAAAGTCCACGAGGTGGCAATATTATTGGTGTTATTTACCATCATTAAAAACTTGGAGCGACTGGTTGAGGGAGACCTTTTTTACTTTTTGCCTCTCCAGCACGTCTCTCTCGACCTATCGCCTTGCACCGCTGTGGTAAGGATGAATCCAAACGTCCGTCAACCTGGACAAACTGATCCGCAGATTCCTACCCAACCCACATACATCCTTCTTTTTTAGATCTTCCTCTCCTTCCTTTTTTAAAAAAGACCCTCCGCACAGCATCCCAAAGACGTGTGGAGTTTAAACTTAAAAAAAAACTTCCTTTATACATTTTGCTCTTTTCTCTGTTTAACAATATTTATTTTCTGTTTAATTTATTTTTCCCTCTACTCTCCAAAAAATATTTGATTGATATATTGATATGTATTGATATTGTGCAATTTCCACATTTTTTCCATTCAAGATAATTTTCTTGTTTCTGTCTTAAATTTTTTTATTACATATATTATTAATCCGTGAGAAATGGATAGGATGCGAAATCTCCGTTTAATGTTTTTATTGTTTTGTTTATAACTGTCGATGTCTGTATATTATCCAAATGAAGAAAAATTGTGATATATCTATTTTATCTTATAATCTTTTTATTTTTTTTTTTATTAACTTCAATAAATAATTAATTAAAATATGCAAATGCAAAATATTACCTTTTCAGAAGAAATAACACAATAGATTAGGTAGGTACATTAAAGTATTGATAAACAATAATATGAATTTAAATAGATAGAGTAGTAGATTAGATTATATTATATGAAAACAAAAATATTTTTATGACCACACAATAAATAAATAAATTTATTGTTGACTGTTGGAATTATTTTAATTTTCAAGAAATAATTAACATTCGTACATTAGTACATTCTTCTTGTATTAAGGGCCATTAACTTCATATATGGTCGAAAGATGTTCTTACGATCGTACAGGGGCGGTTCTAATGAGAAAGATTAATTATTCTCCGTACCAGCTTTTTAAAATAATAACTTTTTTAATTTTTTTAAATTTAGTAACATTTAAACCCGCTAACTACTTATGTAGTTTGTCAGCAGGTACATATTGATAACGTTTTATGTAATAAATTGGTACATTTTCAGACAGTGTAGATATATGTATAATGTTGATGCTAAAATAACAATTATATAAATTGTTTAAATTACAGAATAGTATATACATATATATTTTTTTTTATTTGTACACGCCCAATAAGGGCTTTTACATATAATAAAATTAAAAATACATTTGGTATAATCAAAGAATTAAGAGATAACAACTAATAAGTATCAAGTATAATTTTTTTAATTAAAAACAACAGAGCAAAATATGAGATACACATTCATATACATTTCGACACATATTGAAAATTTATAAACATTTCAATTTTATCTAGATAGACATACAGTCTTATAACAATGTTTTATAGGTTGATGGACATTCAGTACCGTTGGTGTTCATGTAATATTTATTCCCTGCGCTGTGCAGTCGGTTCATTACTGAGTTTATTTCTGCATTGGTAACTGAATTGTTACAATGGTAAGGTACATTCTGACGAACCGTTCTACTAGGCACATGAAAGTTAATCAGCCCAAGGAGTTCAGGGGAGTCAAACATGTTATTAACAATTTAATAACATGTTCAATTTATATATATATGTAAATAGCACTATAAGCCTTATATAATAAAAGAGTACAAATGGATTTAGTATGAACAAATTACGTAATCAACAAGTAAATGAATAGTTTCATATACATGAGGTATTACAAAAATTATAATGAATTTTCCAATTTCTTCGAAAGTGAAATTCAATAAAGAATACAAGGACTTCGGTAGGGCATCAATATAAGTCATCAGTATATAATATCCATCTCCTTAGATTATATTTGACTTTAGCAGTAAAAACGTTAATCTTTTTTATTGTCATTGGTAGTTTATTAAATATTTTGGGTACAATAAAGGTTAGGGTTCCTTCACCATATTTATTGGTACATTTCGCAACCACAAATCCTTTTGAGTGAATCTTGTATTATGTTTATGGTAAACTCTTTCCCTATACAAAGAATCGGACAATTTAAAATGTTGAGTTATAATATTATAAAACAATAATCCTCTGACAGGAAAACATTTAGAGACTTGTATATTAATTTAGTATCGCTTCTGTGTTCATTGGTGTACTTATGGATTTACAATTTTGTAAGGGAGTTTTGTAATGTTTGGATATAATTTATATTAGTTTTACAAGAATGTCCCCAAGAATTAATTCCATAACGGATGGTGGATTCAGCCAGAGATACGTAGATTAATTTTAAAGTACTTATAGGCACGAAATATTTTATTTTATAAATCCTACCTACAATAGCTTTTAGACCTTTACAAAATTAGTAATGTGTACGTGTACATCCCATTTCATGAAACAGTAAATAGTAGCACCCACTTATACATAATTTTTGACATAATCAATGGTTTCACATGAACGGGGATGTGCAACATTTTTCTGTAAGCAGTGAAATGTGTGTACACAAAGAAGGAATTACACAATTTTTTTGTCATTTACTATGAGACAATTTCAGGAAGGCAATAAAATCATGCTGCATAAGGTTCATTGCAGTAATCAGGTCTTCGTGCGATATTACGAGTGCCGTATCATCTGCGTACACAAAATATTTAACGAATGAAAACTGAACTCAATATCGATTTTATTTTATTCAAAATTTGCTTTAATTTATACCTATATTCAAAAATGCTGAAAGGCGTTTTGATACTCGTAAAACTATTAAAATTATGTAATTATTTTTTGATCATAAGTATTTATAATTTTTCAATAATGTCTGAGCAAAAAAGAATGTAAATAAACAATCTGAAATATATTGTTGGTAAGACCGTAAATAAATAGACAAACTGAAGTATTTTCGTCACAAAACACGTGTGCTGATCTTTTTTTAAATGATTTTATTTAAACTAAAATTTAAATTCTGAAACATAGCTTTCCCAGAAAAGTTGTTGATTTATTTTACTGCGTGATTATATGATTTGAAATTAATGTGTGTTGTATAATAAAAAATTTTGTTTGAAAATTTAACAAATCTGCCAAAGATCTTCGTTAAAAAATTATTTTACTAAAAAAAAAATGTTTTCTCAAAATTTGAAACATAGCTTTACTAGATAAAAGAACAGTCCTTCGAAATCAATTAATATTTTTTTGTGGAAAAGAGTCAATTCGTCTAAAATTTTATTTAAAAATGACATATTTCCGGTTTTGTCTGTTTATTCCATCTTTAATTATCACTGATAATTTTTCGTTGCTCTTTTTACTAATTTTAAAATGAATCTTTGCGTTATTCAGATTACTTAGTTAATATAAAGCTCAGAATGTTAAAATATACCTACGTGTACCCAAGTATTTCACAGCTCCTATAATGCAATCTGGTTTGCGTCTGTATCTGCCGTCAATTCATTTGATATTTTATTATAATGATGCGACATCCCATATTTTGAGTCAGTCCCATAAATTTTTTAAAAAATCTATACTTTTTTTTTTTAGTATTTTTTTTTTAAATTTCATGGGACTGACTCAAAATATGGGGTGTCGCATCATTATAATAAAATATCAAATGAATTGACGGCAGATACAGATGCAAACCAGATTGCATTAGAAGCTGTGATATAAATCCCGTTTGTTATTAGCGGGCGTGGTCGCAATAAATCGTGACAAAACGTCCGTAAAGCAAACATCCCGCCCGGCGATCCTTCTCGCCTTCTGCTACCCTGATACCAGATACAGACTTCTGGTGAGTAAATGGGTAAATTATTATTTTTTTAAAGTGAAAACTTCTTTAGCACCGTTGTGATCTGAAACTCGATGAAACGGAAGCGAGCGACACTAAAAGAGACAATCATATACACACACCTAGTAGGATTTAACCTGCGAGAGAATGATATTGTAATAAAATATTTATTTATTTCACGGGTACTCGATTCTACTATAATACGATAAATCCACGGTCCCACGCAAGCCTCATTTAGTGATATGAAGCGCGTGACGAACCTTAGCGGCCAGATATTCAGCGGACTAAATAAATTTTACTGCAAATAGATAAGTATTTTTATTTTTGTATAATCAATATCCAATCTCTTCAAACCACTCCAAAATGAACAGGCTTAGAAATCACAAAAGAAAGACATCCAAGTGTATAGGAAAATGTACACTGGAATTCGACGACAAAAATATGGAAAAAATCATCCTTTAAGAAAGTGCTCTACTCTTGTTTACTTTAGTTTTTTGAAGGTTTAACTTCTACCGCGTGTGAATTGCATACTCTGATTTTTTTATGTGAATACCTCACAAGAGTCCCAGTAGCTCTTGTCTGGAGCCAGTGAGAGATTGGTATAGCTAATTAGGGTATGTCGAGAGGCTGAAGGTAGTGGGGAGGGGAAGGAGATGGGAAGAGGAAGGTGGGGAAGTACCTGGATATTCAGATCTGGTTACCAAATACGGCTAAAGCCATTTCAAGCAATTTTAAATTGTAAATGGTGGTCTTACATCAGCGTTATACCGAGAGTATCTTCCACTCTGGAACGTGCCTCAAGTATACCTACTACATATTGTTTTTAATTAATTAATTCTGAAAAAACACAAATAAAATTTATTTGCCCACGCCGGGATTTTATACAGCGACCATTTATTATAGTGCAATGAAATGTACTATAACGACTATTTATTATAGTACAATGAAATGTACTATAATAAATAAAATGAACTGCTAAAAACGGTTGAAAGCCTAGGTTTAACCTTCACCCTGATAAAATGTTTCTTGAAATATTAATAAGTTAGGTACTTTAATAAAATTTTGTTTTTTCTTGGGATCGTAACGGTCCATTTAAGATTGACCATTTGATATTTCTGTTTCCCTAAGACCGGCTGTCAAATAAATTTGCATGGCACCCATCCTAGTATTCCTGGTGTTATTTTCATGGGAATCTGTGTTTTTATAAAGATATTTTTATATAGTAGGTTTAAACACCGCGCCAATATGTCTGTCGGCTTTTTCTTTTACGGCTGGCGGCAAAGATTCAAATGTTATTCTTGCATCAATAAATAATATCATAGGTTTTTCGTTATGTTAGCTGTGAATTTTTCAACCTCTAAAATCCACTGATATTAATAAAATGATTTTAATTGAAGTTTATAGGATTTAACGTCTTCCTAGAAGTTAGTTAAATACATAATTAACTAACGAAAAGAAGTCATATAATATTCGATATCAGTAGAATGCTTTTTGGTTCCAATAGCTGAAGTCATGAATTGGGCATGAAATAATATTTAACAATAAGCTTTGCCAACAAAATAACATTAGATAATAATTATGAATGTTTTAAAATTCTTACTGCTAGTTAGTAGAATGTATACAAAATAATATTTTATACGCAGGCAGATCCGTGAATAATCACGGGATGCTCTAGTAAAATTGTAGGATTGGTGAAGCTGAAAGAATTTATAAAATACTTGCCTCTGGATTATTTATCAAAAACAAATATTGTCAATTTTCTTTATAATATAATTTTATTTTTTGTTGAAAAATAATTAGAGACGATTGGAATGAACAGTGTTAGTAAATTCAGATTTACATTTGTCAATTTTGGACGGATTTAGATCTATCAAAAATTTAAATAAAAGAAATACACGTTTCGTATAAGTATGCACAATTATTATTAAAATACAATAATTATGATACCTCCATTTTTGCTTGTCTTAATTTATCAGTTTCAATTTTGAAAATAATCACGCAGGAATTTTTCGCATCACGCACTGACAACCGAAATTTTATGTTTGATGATTAAAAGATACATTTAAATTTGTACACATCGCCGTAGGTATTTATACAAACATGCCGATCGGTTTTGACATAACCGTGCCTCAGTCGTTTATATCGGCTCTATCGAAGGCATGGTTGTGGCGAAACCGGTTGGTGTGTTTTAATATGTATAAAGTTTCATTGTGTACACAAACCGACAACTGGTAAAATAATTTCAGGATGCTCTTAAATTATTATTATTAATAAAATGGTAACTTTTTCGAACGATATTCTTTAAGGCGATCCAATAGTACATGAAAAATCAAAATCGGAATTCACGCCCCTTTATGGGAGGAGTTTAAAAATACTTGAGAAAAAGCTTTTGGAAAGGTTGGAAAAGATATTCGAGGTGTTTTTTTCACATGTTGATTTCGTAAAGGCCTGTAAAAAACATTAATTCCTTTTTTACGCATTGTTTATTGTAATAAAACGGAATTTTAAAATGTATTACACGAAAACAAGCGACGCAGAGCCTAACATGTCTATTCTCCGCTCCGTCCGGAGGAGTACTGACAGAAAATAGGTGTTGCTACCAGTCGTTCTTTGGTGGACGGTATAAGGTTCACTTTGATATTCCAAATTCGTCGACTGCCGTATTGTCGCCGTAATGTCAAAAATAACAACGCGAAAACGCATATTATATTTTATTTTGTGAGGTTCGGGAGTAAATTTTATTTTTTTTTACGATTATCATAAAAGAAACTAAATTTGCCACATTAAACAATAAAATCATATTCAAAAAGAGGTTAATAATCAGGAGAGTTTGGACTTCAAAGTGTTTTTTATAGTCCTTATGATTTACTTTTTTCTAGGCGTATTAAAAGACTTTTTTATCCCCAACTTACTGGACTACTTAAAAAAATGACCGATATTTTTAAGTAGTCCAGTAAGTTGGGGATAAAAAAGGGCTTCACCTTGCAAAAGGTTAGGTAGTAGCGATTTTGTTATGTTATTAAGATTGGTACTCTAAGGAAAAAAAAAGTTTTCGACCTTGGGGGGTCGAGCTCGACCCACCATCTTGGATTGAAGGTGCCGAAATTTGTTTTTTTCAAAATAATTGTGAAGTGGTTTATCTTACAACCAAATTTGTTAAAAACAAACTTAAAGAAAACTAAATTACCTACATTTTTTGTACAAAGTTTTTTTTTGTAAGTCTAATAGGTAACGAGTTACAGCGGTTGAAAGAAGAAAATTTTGACAAAAAATCGTAAAACTCATGTTTTCTTGATAAATTTTGTAAGAACATATTACACAATATCATTTTAACGTATTTCCACAACAAAATATAATTATATGGCAAAATTTCTTTCAAATAACAGTAATTTTCCGTGTTACATAGAGGAGAGAAAGAGACGGCAACATACCGTGTGCCTGCATTCCTCACTGCAGCGTTGCCAGCTCAGCATCTATATTGCTACAGGCTAGGATCACACTATGACAAACCCTACGTCATCGAGTGCACAGATGAAACTACTTTGTAGTGATAATGAACATTTAGTAAGCCTTAAAAAAGCTTGTCTGCCAGTGTGTCTTCATCGAGTACATGAATTAAAAGAACATGATGCAAAATCAGAAGACATAGCAGATGCAGGAACCCGCTTTCTTGTTGCTTTGTACGGGGGTGACACGGATGAGCAAACCTTTGAAGAAGTCCGCTACCAACGTATCGCAAAGTCGACAAGAAAAAGCAAATTCAATCTTCCCCTTTGCCACCAACGAATGGCGCTGCATGGTACCATGCATTTAGGACATACCATCAAGTCCAAAAATGGTATGGAAAAAAATCCAGAAAACTGGGGCTGGAAACGTGGCACCAATGGGCTCATTTAAGAAAGAATGACAAAGATGCACCGAGACTTCATTAAAATTTATTTCATGCAATTGAATATGAAGATATTTTGTTAATGGAAGCCCAGAATCTCAGTACCACAGGCAATGAGTTAGATCATACTAATACTAGTCGAACTCTGTGCGGCTCAAGCGCCATTTCGAAATCTACTATCGCTGGAATATCTGTGGAATAGACCTACTGACCTTAACATTGTCAGAAGATCCCTACAGGCTGTAAGAGAGGTGTTTGCAAAACAATGAGAATAAATCTAAAATCATGATGCAATGCAAACCATAACCCCACACCACAGAATAAAAGATAAAATTTAAAATTTATTAATTTAATTTATTGACACTTATAATTTCGAAGTGGTCGAAGAGTTAAGGCTCCATCATAACGCAGGACAACGAAAACCCAGTAGAAGTAAGAAGTGCATCACAGCCGCTAAAAACACTTCAGTACTTCGCGTTATTGCCAGTGTTCAAATCCCGCAACGTCCATAGGAAAACCTTATATAAAAACAATTATTAGAACGGTCTTGGTCTATGGATGTGAGGCGGGAACACTAACAGCGAAGTCTGCGAAACAGCTGAACGCCTTCGAAAGAAAGGTACTTCGAAGAATCTTAGGAGCGCGAGCGGTTCGAGAGGGAGAGGCATGGAGAATCCGCCACAATAAAGCTCTATGATATTTACCAAGCTCCCAGACTCTATATCCATCTAAGGTTCCAAAGACTAAGATGGGCCGGACATGCGCATCGAATGCCAAGTACACGAGTACTGAAGAAGGTTCTAACAGGACACCCGGGAGGTAAACGTAAGGCGGGCAGACCTAGGCTGAGATGGGAGGATGATGTCAGGAAAGATGTAAGAGGAATACTACATGTCGCAGATTGGAAGACGACGGCCGAGGACAGAGGGCTGTGGAGGCTTATGTTGAAGGAGGCCAAGGCTCGAAATGGGTTGTAGTGCCAATAAAGAGGAAGAAGACCTACTGGAGATTCAAGGTCAATACAAGATGTCGCTACTTCCGTCGGCAGGTCGGACGGGGACGTCTCCCCCCTAGGTATAACGAATTTGTGAATTTGTGGTAGCTCTCCGGATGTGAAAAGATTTACGGTAATATATGTTGTATCAAGTGGCTTTATATTACATGTGATGTCATTGCCCTGTCTCAGTTACTTTGTCCCGGTGACTAGCTACAGTGGATCCGAGGAACGGGCTGTTTTTGGAATCAGTTCTTATTGAATCTATAAAATGGTCACCAACACTAACTGGGCGAAGCCATACTAAAAGCCGCCTGCAGGGCCTAGCAGTAAAAACCTGCCGAGCGCATTTTTATCAGCTAGTTTTGTGATGAATAGCCTGAAAAAATAACAAAAATTGGGATTTTCACCATTTTTTAGAAAAATATTCCCATTTCCGCCACTGTAACTCGTTACCTATTAGACTTACAAAAAAAATTACAAAACATAAAATGTGGGTAATTTAGTTGTCTTTAAGTTTGCGTTCAACGATTTGGTAGTATAATCAACCATTTCACAATTATTATGAAAAAACCAAATTTCGGCACCTTCAATCCAAGATGGCGGGTCCCCCCCCCAAGGTCGAAAACTTTTTTTTTTCTTTAGAGTGCCAATCGTAACAAAATATGTCAAAATCGCTACTACATAATCTTTTGCAAGGTAAAATTCCCCACTGACTGGACTAAAGGGCCAAGATATGTTCTTCACGCAGTATTTAATTGAAGCATCTATAATACTTCTAAGCGATCAAATTTTCGAAACAAAAACGTATGCTTTTGAATGATTTTGCATTATTTAGTATGGCTTCATCTTAAGCCAGACTCACAATCCGGTGGTCGCGGGTTTATTTGATTAATTTGTGTTATTTCACAATTAATTCATTAAAAATAATATATAGTATATTTGCGGCACGTTCCAGAGTGGAAGATACTCCCTGTATCGCCCTGGTGTAAGACCACCATTCAGAATTGAAACGTTGCTTGAAAATGGCTTTAGCCATGTTTGGTGACCAGATCTGAATAGCCAGGTACTTCCCAACCTTCCTCTTCCCCTCCCCACTACCTTCAGCCTTACAACATACCCCAATTGGGGATTCCATAGTCTCACTGGCTCCAGACGGGAGCAGTTGAGATTCTTGTGCGGTATTCACTGTAAAAAAAAAGAGTGTTTGTGAAACACTCTAGTACTGGTATTTTGGTAAGCAACACAGATCGAATCACAGTGAGAATTTCCGGATATTTTACCAACCCACTTTGGATTTATCCGACCTAAGCCTGAG
Organism: Limnephilus lunatus; assembly: GCA_917563855.2. NCBI lineage: Eukaryota > Metazoa > Arthropoda > Insecta > Trichoptera > Limnephilidae > Limnephilus > Limnephilus lunatus. The sequence continues at coordinate 36,150,667 of OU830594.1, forward strand.
CTTCACTAGCAACTAGCGACTAGCGACTAGGTGGCGGCTGATAGCAATTGAATAAATGAAAAATAGCGGATACGGGAAAAAGGTGCTTTCTCTAAGGCTGTAAGGCAGGTACAGGCTATTATGAGCTCTACGGAAGAGGCTCAGACGAATCATTAACGGAGGCTTAGTCCTGATCCCCGGCCTAAGGCTCAAGTGCTCTGCGAATAATTGGCTAGAGGATAGAGATTACGGACCCGAGGTGTAATGCAGACCTCGATGGAGGCCATCAATTTATCGCCAGCATCGCGGGGACCAGGTGAAACTCGAAAAAAGGTACTAGAATCTGGAGTTACGTAATATACCTACAGATAAAGGTCGAAGGATATTTTCAATTTTAACTAACTAACCATAACGGCGCCGTTTCCCCGCAGTGGTGAGCAAAGAGGACGAACCGTCAAAGAACTCTGTCTTGGCACACATTCTTTGCCTCATTCACTTTCATACATCGTCACTCTACTATTATTCTGACTTTTGACATGGCCCGACTCAAGTATCTGGTTCACTTGATCGTGGCATGTCATTCACAGTTGCGTACACACTCGTTACACTTCTGTCTTCGCTCAAACCATCTGTGGTCCGCCCGTCCGTACGAGCGTGAACTTTTGGAGCGTGAAAATTGTAATATTGACCTCTTAAAATAAATAATTAATCTTTAAGTGTTAACACAAGAATACCTATACAAAATATTATTTTGAAAAAAAGTAATGAACAAATGTACGTATTTATATTGTTAAAATACTCTTTTCAAAATAAAATCTATTATTTACTTTTGATTGTCATTTTTGACGGTGAAAATCAGGGTAAGTCAAATACAGAAAATTTATTGAGAACCTTTGAACCTATTTGTGCACACCAGTAGTGCCGAAGTTTTCAAAAAAGAACTAGTTTTGATTCCCCGCCCGCGAAAATTCCCAAAGATACTGGGAGTGTAGCGACGTTTATCAATTGCGTTTTAAATTAAGATAAGCGATTCCATTAATGCTAATTTGTAATGCTCTTTTTATTGTTTTTTGTTTTATTCTTCAGCTTCCCAACAAAAATCTTAATATAAAAAACAAAGCCGGGTTAGTTACGCAATTTATAACTTAGGAACGGCTGGACCGATTTTTATGATCATTGATTTGTTGGATTTGTCTCCGCCCCGAGTAGCAGAATAGCTATTAAAACAAGGAAAAATTCACAAAAAAATATATTATGAAGGAAATTCTTTTCCTCATACATTTTGTATGGAACGAATTCTCGTATTTTGAAAGAACAGCGGCAATATTTTGATAAATATAATATTGAATAGTGAGTGAATTCTGCTGCCCCTCTTTCTTGCACACTATATGTCACCAGTCGATAATGAGACAAACGGTGAACGTATGTCTGCACCCCTCCAAAGGAAAAATACAATAATTATAATAAATCTCCCTCACACGTATAACATATACCGCAATTCCCTAAGTAAGTTGAAAGTAAGAAAATCACCTATTAAACCAATGCATATAAGCAAAGACGGCTTTAAAATATTTTACCTCGTACACATCGTGATTTTTCAGGGTATCAACTAGTTTGCTAAAATCGGGTATTACACCCTTTCTTGGTGGGGTAATCAGAGAAGTTGCTGCACCACTTTGTCTTGGCAAACATTACCTACTAATGTGTTTTTTTTTTTTTTTTATATTTTCTTTTTTAGCGATACTGAAACTGCTACCACTATGAAACGTTTTGCAAATATACCATATGTTATTTTTAATGAATTTGCGGAATAATACAAATTGATCAAATAAAATTTTCTAGCTGAGATTTAGACCCGCGACCATCGAATTGCTAGTCGAGAGCCTAACCCCTCAACCACAAAGGCCTTTAATGGTTGTCTTTTCCAAGGCGACACCTACTGAAAGTATCAACTTCAATTACAAAATTATTTAATAGATGTGTAAAGTAAATGTATATCTATTATTTTTAATATTTAATGGATAAATTATGAAATAACACAAACTAATCAAAATACTTACATAATATAATAATGATAGGTTATAAATGTGATAACGTATATTGATAAACTAGCAGACCCGGACACTGTGGCTGTGGCTAACGAAACGCAACGCCATTACCCAACCTTTATAACCAACGCCATCTGTTAATTTGCATACATATCAATTCCAAACCGCCTGCTTGCCAGCCTGCTCCCTTTACATATTGTATATTTCAACCAATTTGCATAAAACCAAAACAAATTATACATATTACTAAACCTTCCTCATGAATCACTCTATCTGTTGGTGAAAACCGTATGAAAACCGTTGCATAGTTAAAAGATCTAAGCGTGCACACAGTGGGAGCAATTTTGTTTTATACTTATGTAAAGATAAATAAATAAATTCTGGCAATAGGTAGAAAAGTTGGCTAACTTTTCCGATGCATAACCACTATTCGTAGGTTCGAGCACCGAATAGGAAACCCGGACATATAAATAAATTAATCGTAAATCGAAAATAAAATATATTTCACCATATCCCTCAAGTAGAAAAGAAAATGTGAAAGCTCAGCTCATTTCCTTCAGGTGAGAGTTAGTGGCAGTGATTTAAACTGCCATTGGCCACCCCAAGTAGTTCGCAACGTTTGATGACTTAGCGGAGGTTCCCGGGTTCATGGGGTGAGGTTTGTCTATGTCTTGGAGGCGGATGATTTTGTTCAACTTTTGCGTGGCAGGCCGGACCGGGAGAGATTGATTGAGGGAGACCTTTCGACCTCTCCAGCCGGATTCTCTTGGCCAAGCCTCGCACAGCGGCGGGAGGGATAGATTCATGCGTTGGTCACTCCTGAACATATTAACCCTCAGATTCCTACCCACCCCTCATACCAATTTTCTTTCCAGAACTTAATTTTCTCAATTTCCCTAAAATGAACCTCTACACAGCCACCACAAAGACTGCGGATTTTTTTTCCTCGGGACCTCCTGTGGGGAGATGATGTAAAAAAAACTCACCTTCATTAATTTTTAATTTTTTCAAACCGCCGGACTCTGATTAATTTTTATTCCCTCGGGAAGCAGAACGTGTTGAAAACCGATAAAACGGATTATAAAAAATTTAAAGATCATTCTTGAATCGTGGTTTTTTTAAATTTGGAAAGACAAAGTAAGCCCGGCATCCGCTTTCATCATTTTCATATGAATTATTATTTTAATTAATCTTTTCATTAATGGTTACAATTATTTTTATAATTTATAACGATTTAATGTTGGAAAGATTTTGTATTAAAGCTTTAAAATATCATATAAGTTAGGTGATACCTACCTAACATTATTAGTAGATTATAAGATGGGTATCATTAGTTAATTTGAATAAGAAAGGGTTTGTCGAAATCCGTTATTATTATTGTAATATTGGTATTATTTTAGTATCGCATTGTAGGTAAGGTACGGTAGGTATCCAGCTACTACTAATTCTCTACAGTTGATATGTGTAGGTGTGTATTTAAACGTCATTCTGCCATTCATAAATTGAAAACTATTAGTACAGAAAATTAAATAAAAAAAGACTCATAAATTTTTGATGCATTAGAATAAATTTAAAATAAAAATAAATATTCATCCTAGACTAGCGGAAAAGTCAATAGATGTCGCATATCTTTACATAGTATAAAATGAAGTCGCTCTCGCTGCCTGTGCGCTTAGATCTTTTAATCTACGCAATGGATTTTCATGCAGTTTACACCAATAGTTAGAGTGATTCATGAGGAAGGTTTTTAGGTATATAATTGGTCAAGGTTTTGTGTAAATAGGTTGAAATGTATAATTGGGCGGTGTGGATTTGATTCAACAGATGAAGTTGGGTAATGGCGTAGTTTTTCGTTAGCCACAGCAATGTGTGTCCGGGTCTGCTAGTTAAAAATAAAATGGATAAAAATGTATCCAGACACTGTCTAGTTAACGTTTAGTTCAGGTTTGAATCTTACAATCATATATAAAGATAGCATCCAATACTGTTGGTAGTTCTTAGTCGAAATATGATACAGTTAAAAGTGATCGAATTGCCTAGACACCTTAGCTCAGTTGGTAGAGCTGTTGCCATGAAAGGAAAAGGTCCTGCGTTCAAGTCCCAGAGGTGCCAATATCTTTTTTCTGATTTTTCATTGAGATTTTCGGTTGAGTTTCGCTAATATTGTCTTCATTTAATATTATGTTTTTAATTGCCTGGGTACCTATTTGTTACCTAGGAGCTTCTTTTTATTATGTTTTGTAATAAACAAATAAGTAGATAGGTATTTAATTTCAAATATTGAAAAGGGCATTTAACAATTTAGGAGATGAATTTTATTTGGTTCAAGACCAAATTTTTTTCTTTCTTTATATGAACACTGCACAAGAGTTTCAACTGCTAGTGAGACTATGGCATTTCCAATTGGGGTATATTGTGAGGGTGAATGTAAGTGGGGAAAGGAAGGAGATGGGATGGGGAGGGTGGGAAAGTACCCGGATATTCAGATCTAGTCACCCATTTCAAGCAACGTTGCAATTCTGAATCATGGTATTACAGCAAGGCGACGCTGAAAGTATCTTCCACTGTGGAAACAAATCGCAAATATACCTTATTTTGTTTTAAATGATTAAATTATGAAAACCCAAGTCAATAAAAGAAATTTAATTGCGCAGACCAGGATTTGAACCCGCAATCTCGTGATCGCTAGTTGTGAGCCAACCCCAATTGTAATTGCGCGTAATTGCCCCAACCACGGAGGCCGTCAATAAATAATAGCGGAGAGTTTGAGTAATTTTCATAATAAACCAACTAACAATTTTGGAGGCGGGTATGGGTACCGCTGCTCCGGAAACCATTTATTGGATAATCAACATCTCTGCCTTAGGTCACCCCAAGTGGTTCGCTACGTTTGGGAACTTAGCAGGGGGTGCCCGGGTTCATGGGGTGAGGTTTTACGGGTCTTGCGTATGCGGATGCGTCTACCCACCTGCTGCATGGCAGGCCGGATCGGGAGAGAATGGTTGAGAAAGTCCCTTTGACTTCTCCAGCCGTATTCTCTCTCTCTATTCGCTTGACTGCATCACACTGACTCCAAGTTTCCACCTATCACTCATTCCATTTTCCTTCCCAAAACTTTCTATCCTTTCTTTCCTAAAAATACCCTCCACACAGCATCCCCAAAGATGACGTAGGCCCTGAGTGGAATAATTTTCCTCAGGGCCTCCTGATGTTAAAAAAGATGTTTGATACATTGTTTCGTTTTATTAAAAAAATATTTTAGATAGGTAGGAACATCATTATTAAATTACGAGTATATCTCCAGCGTTATTGATGTAATCTGCATTTAAAATCAATTACATTTTATTGTCACACTAATAATGCACCGTTAGAGTGATGGGCCGAGTAATAAAGCAATCTCCATACGTTTATTGGAGGATTAACAAAAAGCGCAATGTATGCAACAATCGCATTAGCTATATTCATTCAAATTGACTTAAAGGTTCCCCCTATTGCATGTGTTGGATTACCAAAGCATTATGCAAGTGCAACATTAGTTTTATGCGTCTATTGCGAAAAGATACTCTAGCGCATTTAATAAAAAAATAGTTAACTACAGTTTGCCAAATAAGAGTAGAAAAACATAAGAATAAATAAGGCCTAAAAGTGAAAAAAATATTTTTTCATTGCGATATGGATATGCATTGAACTCAAAATAAGGTATATTATATCTCTGCAATTTTATGTTAACATATTGAAGAATAACGGTATTGTAATAAAATATAAAGCACAGTTTAGAAATCGCTCACATTTATTTAATACTAGCTTAAGTATTTAAGCAGGTACCTAGCTTTGCCCGGGCTTTAGATCATGTCTCTAATTTAAGATCTAAATATTTTTAACTCATTCAGATCTAAAACTCGTGTAACTAAACTCATCATTAGTGATTCTTTCTTTCTACCTCTGTTAAATTCATTGAGAGCAAATAACTTTGTAAAAAACCATTTAATTAAATTTACATCATTAAATAGGTACCTTAACAACAGTGCTTCTTCGATTTTCTTTTTTTTCTTTAAGAACAAAAATTGTGATTTACAGTGTTCTATATTTTGAGTGTCATTGCACTATAAAATAAGTTCATTTTTTAATATTTTCTACTCTCAATTGACAGACTATAAAATGACTTCTCTTGTTTTGAGCTTTGGTGATAGGTGATAGGTATTTTCAGCGATGTGTTTTTAAAATGCTTGCTCTAATAACTCAATACGTAGTTACCAACATTTCCGATGTTGGAACAATACATAATATTAAATTATAGTAATATTTTAGTCTGACATTATAATCGCCGTTAATTATATTTTAATGTTATTCCGTTTAATACGTTTAGATGGACAAATGAGTTTGAATAACGCCATTATAATGTTATCAATTTTAAATCGCATTGCTGGTGCAAATGATATTTTCAAATCATTTAATAAACATTTCGAAATTTAAAAGTACGCGCCAATTCGAACGTAGTGCAGCGTTTTCCCAGGTTTCGCCATCTCTATCTGTGAATCATTTTGCATTTTGATGCACTTTTAATAGTATCATATGTACCCAGTTTTACATACCTACGTATTTTCATAATTAAACGTTTTAAAATTATCTTAATGTTCAACACATTTAATATTTTTGAACTGGTTAATTTTTTTTTTAATAGGTGAACAAATTATGTAAAAATTGTACTCCAAGATATAAAACTTAAAACTTTTCACTGGAATTACTAAATTCCGTGAAATGGAAGGTATGTATTGGTGATTATTGCCGTTGTTAGTGTAGTGAGGATAAATTTTTCAATATTTCATGTTATGAAATTTATTACGTAGTTTATTAGTAACCTTATAGTAATTTAATTGTGTTATTATATCTTATTTTATTTTTGATTTAATATTGACAATTTTTATATTTTTTGTAAATATTTTAGCCAACCAACTGACCTTTTAGTTTTTGTTAAAATAATTTTATGTTGGTGTGAAAATCAATAATTAGATTTTATGTGTATTGTTTATAAGTTTATTATTAAAATATAAAATGAATAACGAGCCCCTTTCTAAACCATCGCCTGCACACACGCGCGACGCACCCCAAGGCTAATTGCGCCCCAAAACACTGTTGTTCGGCTAGGTACGCCACTGTACTGACAAACGATATGAACCACCCCCGGGGGCTTACGCCACTGCGTACGAGATGACAAAGGTGCCACAGATAATAATATGTTCATGTATCTACAGCCCCGTACGGACGCGTGTTGGAAGATAAATTACTACTGAAATGTATACACCAGATTACAGAATCATTTCAGAGAGATGGGAAAAATATATTTCATCTATTTTGAAGTATTTTAGAAATAATCATTCATTTTCTCTGCAGGCTAAATATTTTATATGTAGGTAGGTATTTTTTTCACTGTCATTGATTGACATCAAGCCGAAAGCACGCATGTAATATTGGCTGTTTTTTCATATTTTTTTTCCAAGATAAAACGCGTTTTCAAGTAATTAAATAATTTTCGGATATAGGATATGCCTTAGTAAAAATAGCCGACAGTTAAGTACCTCTTATTTGTTTTATTTTATATTTATCGCTATTTCTTCACATCCTTTCGTTTATTACAATTTCGTAAAAAAATTATCAAAATTTAAAAATATGTAGATTAAATTAATGGTGTATTCTGCTATTCTTTTTAAAGATTGACATTATTAACATTAACGTTTTTATTCAACTGATCGGTTCCAGCTTTAGAGCTTGTTTTTGTTTATTTAATACTAGCTGACCCGACGAACTTTTTACCGCCTCAGAATCAATAATTGTTATGTTGACTTATTAGCTGAATTAAATTCAGTTTTTTTATTAAGTTAAAAATTACACAATGAAAAAATTATCGATGCGCAACTGTCCGTCTTTTGTTTTTGTCAGTATCAGTTATGGCGTTTTTTATGGATTTATATTTTTTGTGATTTTCTTACTTTTCCACTTACTTACGGGAATTGCGTTTTAATTTTCTTTATGAGGAAGATTTATTAAGATTATTGTATTTTTCCATTGGAGGGGTGCAGACATACGTTCACCGTTTGTCTCATTTTAGACTATTAAGATTCAGTATGTAAGAAAGAGGGGTAGCATTATATGTTTAAGAACAAAAGCAAAACAATTGAGTTTTTGAAGTTTTTGAATTCACTCACTATTCAATATATTATTACAATATTGCTGCAGCTCTTTCAAAAGATGAGCTATTCTGCTATTCGGGATAGAGACAAATCCGACAAATCAAAGATCATACAAATCGGTTCAGTCGTTCTTGAGTTATAAATGGTGTAACTAATATATAACGAGTATCAACGCCCTTGAGATGATGTTTCACAAAAACGGCGCTATACAAGTCATCCAAATATTATTATTATTCATTGCCGCGATCAGGATTAATGGTGACTGTTCTACGTAGTGAACTATCGCGGCAACCTTCAAATTGGTCAGAATCTTTCAATACATACATTAATCAAAACATGTCCACGAATTAAGAAATCAGTAAAAAATGTTTTCACTAATGAAATGATCGCAAAAGCAGAAAAAATCCAGTAAAGCGATTAAACCAGAGAAAAAAAACTTTATTACAAATATTATAATGGATGATTATCTCTATTTCAGTGCCATTCAAGTATTCTCCGCATTATTACCCTTTTTGATAAAATATCTCTGAAAATAAATTTGTAATCGCAACTCACGCATATCTGGAGGGGTGGTAATTTGTACCGCTTTAACGCGATAGTGTATGTATTAATATTATGCATTGTGCTCCGGGTAATTTGTTCCCCATAGTGTCTGCCATAGTGGGGTGGATTCCTTCCCCTAAACCAACACCTACACGCTTTGTTAACTTTGTAAAAGGGTCTACTTTGTTCGATGTTCTTTTCTAATTTAGGGGTGAAAAATTTAAGAGTAGGTAGGTACCTACCCACTTTTATTTATGTTTTTTATGCGATTGACGTAAAACAAAGCTAAAGTAACGACTGATGAACTTAAGAATTAATGCAAAATGTTTATTAGGTACCTAGCTAGTTTAATGCGAGTAGATATTTCAAGCACTAACCTTGATTTTAATTTTAAATAATGTTTTAGAACTGTTTTAAAAAATGTTGAAAGTTGGAACCATTTAATCATATTTTAACACCGATTTTTTTAAAATGAAAAGGTGGGAACGAGGGAAAGTGATGTTTCCATGATATAATAAATTAATACCTAACTGCTAAGATTGCGTGAGTACCTAATACCTTTATTTCACCGTTATTTAATGTTTAAAATTAACCTAAGCAAAGTTCTCTATCCATGATACTGTTTTCTTTATTTTTTTATTTATTTGATATAATAACTTGATGCAAACCTTAGGTAGGTACGTTCCGAAGATTTGGGGCAAAAACGGATTTGGGATGAATTCTTCCAATCTACTGATATTCAGAAAAAACCTGTTATTTCTATCATGGTTGCGATTTTTTATTTTATTTTAAGTAAAACTTCTTTACCAACGCTTGACTTGGGGAGTAAGCTGGTGAATGTGTGACGAGAGCGTCACGAAAAGTGTGATCGGGCGAGGCGAACGGAAGTTGAGAGGGAGATATAAATTAGTGAAGATAGAAAGAGAGAGAGTTACGTTTCGTATATTACTGTAGGCGCAAGACAGAGAGGTGCGAGCATACATTTTCTTTCTCTCTTCTTTTATAAGTTAGTGAAGTTTTACTTCAGCCGTGTGTTCTAAAGCACACTCGTTTTTTTTTTTAAATTTGTGGCCCATTATTATCTAGATAAAATATCAACACGGTCTTCCAATTAATATGTTATGTTATGTCGTTATCTTGTGTGTGGTGGATTCTTGAAGAGTTGGTAGGTTCGTACCTAAAGGAAATATAAATTAACCGAGATGAACGTCACTCACCACGTTTCAGCTTCTCCAGGGGCTCATGATGCGAGTGGTGCGAAGGATGCGAGGGGTGGGCCGGGTGCGCGTGTTCCAGCTGCGGGGCCCCCATCAAGCCCGAGATGGCCGAGCTGACGGACACCACGGGGTCGTGCAGGTGGTGCAGGCTGTGAGCGTGGGCGTGCGCGTGCTCGCCGCCCACCAGGTCCTGCAGGCACAGCCCGCCCTCGCCGAGCGGCTCCATGGGCCCGCCCGGCAGGAACGAGGCCAGCCCGCTCGGAAACACGTCCTTGTACACGCGGAGGTGAATGGTTGGGCTGTGTTTCTCTGCCCACGAACTGTCCGCAGCGATTGGCTCCTGCAGCCAACCCCCTTGGAATATCTGCGCTCCTGGTATTTTTATAATTATTGTCTCTTGGTTTTATTACGATTCTCTGCCCAAGCTGTCTACTTACTGCAATTGACAATTGCAGCTAACAACCCCTAGGTAAATCTGCGTTCCTGGTATTTTTACAATAATAATTTTCTCTTCTATTTTTTAGAGCTATGCTTCTGTACTCAGCAACACTCTACTACGATTGAATGTATATTTTTGTTCTTGATACTTTTAATTTTGTCAATTACTGCAAAATAGTTTATATTTTAAGTTTTATTAGAGTTTTGATTTGATTATTTTATTAATACAAAATTAAACAATTCATAACAGCAACTTTTTTTTACCATTTGCTCTAAATCCCTTCCGCTTCACTTCAATAGCACCAATAATAAGTACATTATAGAAACGTTTCAATTATTTAGTTTAAAATATTGACTTAACGATGATTATTTTGATCACTTCAAAACACAACCGTTGCATATTATTTAATCATTTGATTGAAAGAGCATTCCAAATTGAATTTAAGATTTTTGATCAAAATTGTTTTGAAGATGTTTTTCATTTAGCGTTCATGTGAAAGCAGATGCCTTTGCTGTAAACCGTCGTATCCATATTGAAAGGGCTTGACTGCTCATTGCATCTGAAATCAGAAGGAAAGGAAACATATTATTACTAAGATATCACGTTCAATTGTTAAAGTTGAAAGAGATAACATCTTTTAAGATGAAGCTAGACTAAATAACGTAAAATCATACAAAATCATATGTTTTTGTTTTGAAAATTTGATCGCTTAAAAGTATTATAGATGCTTCAATTAAATACTTCGTGTAGAACAAATCTTGGCCTTTAAAAACATCGGTCATTTTTTCTAAGCCTAGAAAAAAATGAAGTATAAGGTATATAAAAAAACACTTTCAAGTCCAAACTCTCCTAATTATAAACCCCTTTTCGGATATGGTTTTATTGTTGAATGTGGCATATTATGTTTCTTTTATAATAATCGCAAAAAAATTGATATTAACGCCCAAACATCACAAAATAAAATAAAATATTCATTTTCGCGTTGTTATTTTACAATACGACCGGCAGTCGACGAATTTGAATTGTAAAAATGAACCCTATGCCGTCCACCCAAAGACTAAGACTTAACACACCCATTTTTTATCAGTATTAGGTTCCGTGAAATCAATTTTAAATTTCGTTGTTATTACAATAAAAAATGAGTAAAAAAGGACTTAATATTTATCCCATGCCTTTACGAAATCAACCTGTTAAAATAATTCTCAAATACCTTTTCCAACCTTTCCAAAAGCTTTTCCTCAAGTATTTTTAAACTCCTCCCAAAAGGGGCGTGAATTACGATTTCGATTTCTTCCTGGACCATTGGATCGCCTTAAACATGTTAAATAAACCGTGATAACCTACTCGGTATCCTCGTGCTAAGTTAGGATCGTATAAAAAACCATTTACCTTGCAACTTCCATAAGCGTATTCAATAATGCTTTGAAATAATTCTTTCAACTAATTGTATCATTCTTTATCTATTTGGTGAACTCAGAAGTAGGCAGGTATGCATGTAGGTACCTACCCATACGATGGGTATAATATAATTTTAAAAATACCGATGCAAAAAATCTTTTCTCCAAATAGCCTCATCATAAAATTCCTTATGGAAAGAATGGTGATCACGATTTTCTGGCTGTGAAAAGTAACTACGAGGACATACATTTTATTTTTGAACTTGAAAACAAACTCTAATAACCTAGAGAAATGTTTATCGACAACTCAATACTTTGACATTGATTACCTTGAAAAAGTTGGAAGCAGAACAAGCAATGACGATCCGATTTATTCCACGAATTCGACTCTCAAATTCGCTCCTTGGCAAGGATTTTACATTTAATTGTGTGAGTGGACTTATCCAACTTTAAGGCTGGGCGAACCTTTTGAAATAAATGTCAAAACAAAGCATAGCGAACTCAGACAAATTGTGCGATAAACGACTGAATTAGTTTAGGTATCTGAGCAGATTTGATATCAAGAACCGCTATATAGGAAATAAAGAGTGAACACATTATGTATTTTATCTCTACTATTCAACATTAGTTTAGTGTACTCATGCGACGGAAATATTTGTCGAAATTTTAAATTCACCCCAGTGCTGCTCGATTAAAAACTTAAGTAAATAAAAATTAAATGAAATATAGTTCAAAAACACGGTAGGTATCTTGTTTGAATTAGAATATTTTAGATCTATTGTAATTTTTTAACATTATTCACAGCGGAATTCCACGGTAATGATATATTGAAACAATTTACACTATTTACAACCAATAGTAGTAACCAAGGTTGTATTAGGTACTAATTGAAAATTTTACCGTGAATACATTTATAAAATCCTTGTTTAACTGCTCTGATATCCCCTCACAAAATATTGTACACATCGTAGTTTAAGGTGATGCAATGCAAAGTACCTATTACTAAATCATTAAAAATTTATTATTGCTAAATCACGTGGTTTAGATTTAGAAATTTGATCGCTTATATGCTATAATTAAATATTGAGATAGGAATACATCTTGGCCTTTAAAATAGTCGAGTATTTTTTGATAAATCTTTCAATAAGCCATGAAAAAAATAAAGTTATCTGGCCTATAAAAAATGGGTTGAAGTGCAAAATTGCGTACTTATGAACCCCTTTTCGAATTTCCTTTTATTGAATAATTTGGCTAATTAAGTTTCTGGGAAAACATTTTAATATTTATTCCTGAATTTCATAAAATAAAATAAATCATGCATTTTGGTGATGTTGTTTTTCAGTGAATTAAAACAGGGGGTATCAAATTAATTCGTAACTTTTCCTGATTCCGAATGGACAATGAATCGCCCTAAGAAAAAATTGTACCAGTCTGAACATAGCCGTCATTCATCAGTTAAGTAGGCTGAAACATAAATAAAGGAGTGGAAAAAGTTTTAATTTTTTAAAATATATATCTTCCTCCTGAAAATGCCAAACGTCATTATTTTTTTCGTGTTTACAGTTTTTCGTTATGTGAGTAGTAAAGTTTTTTTCAAAATAATAATAGTATTTTTCATTTGGGTTAAAACCTTTTCTGGTGCTGTTGAGTCTTTTTGGAGAATGCTGTTTTGGAGGTCTTTTTGGGGAAATGAAGGAATGAAACTGGGTCTTGTAGCAAGGATGAAATACAGAGGCCAACACATCATTCCACAGCCAAGATGTAAGAACAATTAGTAGAAACGATCCGTTCTCAAATGATAGATATTCATCTATAATAATATTAATAATATCTATCTTGAATGGCTTTATGCTTGCCATTCAAGATAGATCCAAGTCATTAATACTAAAAATTATAGGAAGCATATCATCAAAGATGCAAATCAAATTGATGATTTATGTAGAAAATGTTTGGCTTTTCCGGAAACTATAGAACATATTATATCAGGATGTTCTGTACTAGCGCCGTCCGAGTATACATTTAGACACAATCAAGTTTTAAAAATAATTCACCAATATTTGGTAATTAAACATAACTTGATTGACTGCCGTAATGTACCATATTATGAAAATGAACCAAATTAATTTTTAGAAAATGAATTTCATAAAATTTATTATGATAAAACTATTCTAACAGACAGAACAATTAGTCATAATAGACCCGATATAGTTTTACATGACAAAATTTAAAAAATAACTTATATCATTGATGTCGCTATTCCAAATTCTTGTAATATTCAGAAAACTGTTTCTGAAAAAATAAGAAAATATACAGATTTAGGAAATGAGATTAAAAGAATTTGGCATTCTCAGACTATAAAAATATAACCATTTTTTATTTCGGCTACTGGCATTATACCTAGCTCTCTCATTCAAAATTTAGGCATATTAGATTTGTCAAAAAATTTGTACATAAAAATGCAAAAGTCGGTCATTTTAAATACATGTAGGATTACGAAAGATTTTTTAAATATTTATATTGAGGGATCAGTAGGATTTATCGGACCAGTTAGGAATTCATCAGAACCGAACCCTCCGATATGAAAATATATGGAGTTGGTGAAATATTTTCCCATTATGTTTCTGGTGGATTGACGCATTGTTCTTGTATTGTTTTGTATTTATTATACTTATATAGTGCACTTACATTGCGTGAATTTACTAGATATTCATTTGTGGAAAAGTGTGTGGAAGGGTTTAGTCTTTCATTTGGGAAAGATTTAACCCGGACATAAAATCTGGAGCACCGTGAAAACGTATATTCATCAATAGATTTTTTACATTTTGTTCTTTTGTAATTGAGTCTATTGATGAAAAGGTCACTGCTCAGCTACGATTCAGGATTTCTCCTAGAATGCAGCTGATTTTCAGCAGTGCCTCCAATATAAAAAAAAAAAAAACAGAAAATAAAATGAAAAATTAAGATAAAATAAATACAAAAATTTAATTACATAAAAAAATTAAATTAAATCCCTAATTCAACACACGCAATTTAATACAATTACAATTACAGCAACGATTCAGAATTTCTCCTGGATTTCAGCTGATTTTAAGCAGTGACTCCAATATAAAAAACAGAAAATAAAATAAAAAATTAAATTAAATTAAGATAAAATAAATACAAAAATTTTATTACATAAAATAAGGTAACATACATATAATATAAGGTGCTTTAAAGATTGCGTTTTTATTATAATTAACAACGCATTGAAGTTTCCGAACTTTTTAAAATCTGCCCTGTAAATAATTGCAGTATTCCGATGGGAATGAGTCGCGGAAAGCAGCCCTTGAGGAAAAAGTCGATGAATATTTTTTATTCAAATATTAAAAAAAAACTGAACTATTAACATCAATTCTTCAATTGGTACATACAAAATCTTAACTTAAATGCCATTAATAACATATAGGCAGTATGGGAACATCGGATACAAAATCCGCCTCCTACCTAAGCAGTAAGCACTAAGCAAGCAGTCAGTGAAAGGTCCATTCATCGAACAGATCACTGAGTCTAAACTACCGAAGAAGAACCGAGCCTAAGCCGGGGGTAGAGTGATGCTGTATGGCTGTATGACGAGGAAGGGATGAAGGGGTAGGGGTGGGGGAGTGGGAGTGGGAGGGGGCTTACGGCCAAGACGCCTAAGCTACAAATCCACCCCGTATAAAAATCACTAAGCACAGTCCCTTAAAACGTGCTAAAACCTCGATTACTCGACTTAAATCCGCAGTCTTTATTGAAGGAATCTTCCACTCTCTCGCAGGTGAGACGACGGAACTAGGATAAGGTTTTATCGCCGATATTCTCAATCGGGGTTTAAGCGTCCGTTAAACCTTGTTTATTCTGTAACTGGATGCTAAATCACAACATTGCATTCAGTGCAACATTCCGCAAGAGACCTACGACAAAATGATTGGCTTATGATTTATATTGTTCATTGAGAGGGTATTCTAGTCTAGAAAACAAATCATTTTTCGATAGTTTACATATTCAAAAATATCTCCTTAAAAGGATTTTCCGAAATTCGAATAATTTCAAAAGTTAAAGCCATTTTAGTGTCACGGTTTAGACGAAATCTAACAAATATCTAAAAAAAGATTAAAACGTTAAACGTATTTTTCTCTAAACTGCTTTTTTCGAAACGGTTGATATGATATCTCAAGTTCTACGCAACCAATTTACTTGAAATTTGGTGTGAGCTTTCTCTATATATTACTCTATCGCACTAATTAAAACCATAACAAAATTTCAATTTTTTTCTCTATTTTTAAAAAATTCGGAAAAGTAAAAAAACTGGTAAAAAAATGTCTTTTTATTTCAGGCAGTCGCCATTTTGCGAATTTTTTTTTTTTACTTTTCCTTACTTCGGGCCATAGCAGCATTTGTTTGGATTAAGGCGATCCACTAGTACAGGAAAAAATCGAAATCGGAATTCACGCCCTTTTATGGGAGGAGTTTAAAAATACTTGAGAAAAAGCTTTTGGAAAGGTTGGAAAAGATATTTGAGATTTTTTTTTACATTTTGATTTCGTAAAGGCCTGTAAAAAACATTAATTCCTTTTTTATGCATTGTTTATTGTAATAAAACGGAATTTTAAAATTGATTTCACGAAAATAAGCGGCGCGAAGCATAACACGTCTTCTCTCCGCTCCGTTCGGAGGAGTAATGACAGAAAATCGGGGCGGCTGCCAGTCGTTCTTCGGTGGACGGTATAAGGTTCACTTTGATATAACAAATTCGTCGACTGCCGTATTGTCGCCGTGATGTCAAAAATACCAACGCGAAAATGCATATTATATTTTATTTTGTGAGGTTCGGGCTTAAATATCATTTTTTTTCGCGATAATTATATAAGAAACTGAATTTGCCACATTATGCAATAAAACCATATCTGAAAAAGTGTTTATAAGTAGGAGAGTTTTCAGTTAAAAATCTTTTTTATAGACCTAATACTTTATTGTTTTCTAAGCTTATTAAAAGACTTATTAAAAAAAATTACCGATATTTTTAAGGACCAAAGTATGTTCTAAACGCAGTATTTAATTGAAGCATCTATAATACTTCTAAGCGGTCAAATTTTCAAAACTAAAACATACGATTTTGTATGATTTTGCATTATTTAGTATGGCTTCATCTTAAGAATTAATTTGTTTTTTTTTTCTGATTACTAGGAGGGTTGCAATAGTGTCAACCAGGGCGCGCCATTTATTTGAGACTCCCCACTTCAACACCCTGTAACTTTTTGGAATTAAAAATTTTTTCGTTTGATTTATTCTTTAATGTTTAATAAATATTTGGTAAAATAATGGCCTCTAAAAATATCATTTCTTTTTTATTGCACCTGAAAAAATACCTATGTATGCTATATATATAGCTTTTATCCTAGAATACACTCTTAAATTAATGATCGAATAATAAAGGTATCTAACAACAAATATTACTAAAATGTTTTAGGTATATTTAATACAATACCATTATAAACACAAATCATGCACACGCGAACAATTCACAATACATATGATTCAAAAAAAATTTCATCACCGTCGTAGCCTTGTGCTTAAATATTTACAACCCTGCCTATAGGTGTTTTCAAAGCCTCTTGCAAAACTATATTTATAAACTTTTCTGTATATAATTACCCTACGGCCTACCGTAATATGCTATACCAGTGAATTATGATAAACCTATCTAAAAACTAATAACTTGTGTAAGTTAATACTTTCATTCCTATTCACACATATGATTTTCTTTGGATTAATACCCTACTTCTTAGGGCCAACAACAATATTAAAATTGCAAAATTCAATACATCAAAATCAGGATATTAACCGAATTCAAAATTCATCATATTACGTCTGAGGTAAATTTTTTCAGGGACCTGTTTCTGTTTTTTTTTTCTAATGCTTTGTGTCTTAGTGAACGGAGGTGATAAAATTGTTATTAGAAATTATTATTAACGATTGTAAGTTGGACATATATACAAGGAGCGAAAAAAAAAATGATGCACAATAAGGAATTCATAAAACTGGGTAAAGTATATGGTATATGTAGAGTTTTGAAAAAAACGTTTCCCAATTATGAAACCTAAAAAACAAACAATTGCGAAAAACACGATAGGTATAATGCTAAGTTTATACATAAAACGAATTTATGCATACGTTCCTTGAATAGTTGGTTAAGTAATGGTAAGCATAGATGCCTGCAAAGCAGTTGTACGAAGTTCGATTCTCGGCTGTGGCAATTTTATTTTATTTTGGAGTATTTCATTTTCTTTTATTTTTTTAACATCACGTAATTGCTCACGAATCTGTGTTAGTACTAAGAAAATTTACATAAATTCTTTTACGCAGAACCAACACGTTGTATATCGTTTACAAAAAATTGAATAACTTCATTGCACAGAATCTTTTTACATTTTGTTGACAAAAATGAAAACCTTTGACACGGTCAACTAATTTCTTTACAATACATAGTTTTCATTTTTTTACCTACCATTTTATGTAGGTAGGTAAGTTATACCTATCTGCCGATAGCTATGTTTCGTTTTTGTTAGTTAACAACAACTATACTTACATAAGAATAGAGCGAATATTATTTGTAGATCAATAACAATATAATGCATATTTATTTAGACTTTAGAAGTGTGCAGGTTTGCAAGCAACAGAGCATTGTAAATAAAGCTATCAGTACTTCAGAATCGGAACGTATACAGCCTGTGTATCTGCGCCCTATGCAGCCGAGGGTAAGGCAAGACAGATCAATATCCTACAGCTGCCGGTCTCGAGGGTTGCTACAGAGAACAGCCTTCCCTCCGCCTACAACCTACTACAGATGGATATAGAAATACGGGTTTTGGCGGGTATAGGCTACCCTGTGTACCCAACGTAGGCTATACTACGGACGAGAGATACTAACTTGGGAACAGAGACGTGAACTGCTTTACAATAAACCTTCGACGGTATTGAGGTTCCTACAGCCTACAGCTATTATTGGCGGCGGACTTTCTAGGTAGAGATACTGTCGATCGGTGAGAGAGATATGTAGGTATTTATTATATTTTTAAGGTGATTGTAGTAGGTATAATATACCACATTTTTGAGTAAATTCTAGAGCGACAACGTTTGTTTAAAATGGGTTATCAGATATTAGATGGATAAGTTTAAATACACCGGGTGTTAAAAAATGTAAATGAAATTTTTGTCTCCGGTGATAATTTTGATGTTCTTTTTCAATTTTTTTAACATTAGCTCCACACAGGAGGCCCTGAGGAAAATAATTTACCTCAGGGTGCTATGTGGAGGGTATTTTCAGGAAAGGAAAGATGTGAAGTTTTTGGAAGGAAAAGGGTATGAGGGGTGGGTAGGAATCTGTCGGTCAATGTCTCCAAGAGTGTCGAACGTATGAATTATTCCTTCCCATTGCTGAGCAAAGCGATGTTCCGAGAGAATCCTGCTGAAGAGGTTAAAAGGTCTCTCCCGATTCGGCATGAACTCGGGCACCCCCGCTAAGTCATCAAACGTAACGAACCACTCGGGGTGACCTATGGCAGAGGTGTTAGTTATCCAATAAATAATTCCCGTTCCATACCCCGTTCCCAAATTGTATTTTACATACTTATATGCTTAATACATAAAAATAATCAGCAGGTATCAGAAATGTACGGCCGGGAAGAGAGGTTGGGTTACTCGATTGAGTGACCAGTGATTTCACGTGGATTTTTTTGTTGTTTGGATTTGAAAAAAAAAAACCTAAAGAAATATCGATATTAAAATTATCGATATAAAAATTTCACACACTTCCACAAAACGTTTTTTTTCTCTTCGTATCTTACAAAAAGCAACATGATCTTCTAACATATATGTACACATATCTTTGATGTCTTAGAGTTGTCTCGATATAAATAAATGAAACTATTCACGATCGAGATATTGTCATAAGATCAGCACACAACGTTATTCCACAAAACTGTTTCAACAGCTAAAAAGCAGGCTTCATAATATTTTTTATGGACAAATTCTACTTTCCTGCATTCTTCAGCTTCTTGTCTCTTCTATATAGTCTTTCTAGTTGAAGCCAGCAGACATCGTTTTCTCAATTTGTTTCCATGAATTAACGGTGATTCCGATAAATAGAATTTTGCAATATTCTATCTCAAAGCGAAATTTAAAATTTTTCTTTATCATTTCCTTTTTTATATTAACTCCACACACGAGGCCCTGAGGAAAATAATTTCCCTCGGGGCCAATGTCATCTTTGAAGATGCTGTGTGGAGGGTCTTTTTGGGGAAAGGAAGGAGTGAACATGGGTCTTGAAGAGACCCATGCTGTAGGAGGGAGGAAATACAGAGGCCGGCAAATCGTTGTGACTAATGTCGACCGTGTGCAAATGTTGGGCGCGTGTTTGGCATTCCCACCAGCCTGTGCTCTAAAGATTTATTTTTTTATTATTTCATAAATGTTTAGATGTTACAGTTTTGCCAATTTTTAACTACCACACTAGGCTATTGCAATACGTCTGGGAGAATCTATCAAACGGACCGCCCGTTTCTGCAAAGAGTCAGCAAGGGTTTTAAATAATAATCCCTAACTTAAAAGATTCATATTAATATGCCCAACATTATTCCAGCATTATCTCAACATTGATAGTTTTGTTGGAAACAACGTTATTCTGGGCAAGAGCTCAATTATTGCTTTGCTGGCAGGTATGTAATTAATTGCATGTTTTCATTTCTGTACAGTAGGTAGCGTTCACAGAATCTCCTTAGGATTTTTTTTAACTATAATATTATTACAATAATAAACACATAATGACATTAAAAATTGGTATAATATTTGAATATATAGCGCCCTTGAAGTATGTTTGCACAAAAACGGCTATACACAAATCAGCAAAGTATTATTACCTATATTAATTTTTCATAATTATTTTTATGCCAATGGTAACTCACCGTTAAATTTAGGCTTGAAGGAGGCGAACATAATATAGGACTGTACACAAATTTGTGAGATTAATAAATTCTTAATATAAACACGGTTTTACTTATGAAAATTAAGGCGAAACTATCTACTAGTGTTTTTTTTATTGAAAATTTCATCACATAGAAATATTCTAAACGCTTTAATTAAAAACTACGCGTAAAACACATTTGAAATAATCGCATATTCTTTTGATAAGTATTTTTACAATCCCAGAAACAATAATGAATCAGGTCTATAAAAACGGATTTTAAGTTCATAATCTCCTTCTTAAGAACCCCTTTTCGGTTATGGTTTTATTACACGATGTGGCAAATTAAGTTAGTTAAAAAATGATCGTGTAAAATTTAAATATTTGTGCAGGAACTTAACAAATAAAATATAAACACACTTTTTGTTGCGATCTTAGTTGTTATCTTATTTTTCTGTGTCTTGTTCTCTTTCATATTTTCGTTTAAATTATTATTGCTATCTTCTTCTTTAATGATCTAATAAATCTTTTTTTTAATTCCCCGGGAAAACTAGTAAAATATTTATGTCCCTTCGCGAATATAATTATTAAGCATTTGTTGAGTAGAAAATAAAGGAGTTTTAATTTTATATATACGCCTTAATAAATACATTAAATTGTTTTAATCTGTTATCTTTGAATATAATATACTGAGTCTTTTTCATAGATGTCTGAAATTTTAGAAACTTTGAATATTTTCAACAATGTTGCTGATAGGGATGAAGTTGGTTTTTTCAGTATTCTACTTTAATGATTGGTCATTGTATCACCCTTAGAAGACATACAATTTATTGAACTATGCTCCCCGTGCAATAATTCCATGCCGAATTAAAGAGTGGACTAACGCGAAAACGAAGCATCTTTTAAATTATCTAATTTAAGAGTTTTTATAAATAAATACACTTCGAATGCGCTTAAAAGTTCACATAATGTGTCTTTTTCATTTCATATTATGTTGGACAACTATTACTCCGAGGTTTATATCAGTCGTATGTTTTAGGATAGTACATGAGCTATTACGGACAGTTATGTCACATTTTGTGGTGAATAATTATTTTAATCTTGGGGTTAGTA
Organism: Limnephilus lunatus; assembly: GCA_917563855.2. Lineage (NCBI taxonomy): Eukaryota > Metazoa > Arthropoda > Insecta > Trichoptera > Limnephilidae > Limnephilus > Limnephilus lunatus. The sequence continues at coordinate 36,172,571 of OU830594.1, forward strand.
CTGAACTTATTGATTGAGAAAGTAAAAAAAAAGAGTTTAGCATTTTTGAAAGCAGGTTACACGTAATACCACTTCCATTAAAGTTTTGTTTAATAAACAGTAATGAGCCCAATACAGAGCCTTGTGGTATACCAAAATCATTTTTAAGAGGTAGAATTAAAGTGTGATTCATTTTTACTTTTCTTTTGTGTAGATAAGTATTTAACTAATTTAATGCTTTGGTTTACCAATAGAAACATTTTATTGCATTTAAAAATAAATAGGTATTATTAGATATTTATTTCGCAAATCCCTTAACTCCCTTTTATCGCATGATTTTATATCAATACTGAATTGTACAAATTTACTAACATACCCTCAGATAAATCCACCTGCAGTCATTAAGTTATCATAGTTGAAATGAGAAAAATATATTTTAACAAAGGTTTTATGTTATTATCTAGCTTTGTAATTTGTAAGGCGAACTATTTGATATTTCATTAACACCAAAGGAGTGTTCTAGGCAGTGTCAATATGTGAATGGTGGTAGTGGAATGTTTGTAAGTGTACCTAGGTTAAATTTTTGTTAACACTTAATAATTATTATTTTTAATTGGTAAACTAATGTTTAAGACAAGATTTTTATGCATAGCACTTAATAATTATAAGTATGTACATTATATATAAAATACTTACAAAACGCATATTGCCAATTTTTTTTATTTATTTCAACGATAAAAATTAATTGTACTTTCGTATTGGAAATCTCATGATTGCGATTAGGTATAAGTTAGGCCGTTAACTTTAAAAAAGGGCTCTATAATATCTTAGCCTGGGTACATTCAAATCTATACGTTGGGTTGTCTATTCACATAAACAAACAATACATTGAATAATAAAACCCACGAATTATTACTCAAAATACTTAGAAAGGTGTAATTCTAATAATAAAATGCACGTAAATTAGTGACTGTGAGCGGCTTCAATTTGAGCAACAACTGATATTGATTTATTGTTACTAATTAGAAATGTTTAATTTTAATAATTATCTTTACATTATAAACATTAAATAACATTTTAGAAGTAATCAATAGAAGAACTCTTTAGCCATTAGGACCTAAGTTCAAATACAAATCGAATTTTAATTGATTTTGAATATACGATACGATTGCTGAATAAAATTGCAGTTTCAAATCGGTGCTAATTCTGAATTAATTCTTGTGAAAACTAGGGCTGGTCATAAATCTATCATCTTAACATATCTCTGCTGATAGCTCCGGCTTTTTAAATATTATTACCTACGTTGGTTAGATATTAACTGTGCTTTCGACCGTCGCGTCGGTATTAACTTTAATCAATAACAAAACAATATACTACAGATACATTTGTTTGCTGAACGGATAACAAATAATGTTTCAAACCAATCGTTCATTTATTGCCTTCCTTGTAGGTATTTGTAAATGGTTTAGTGGCTCTATTTTTTAGATATAATAATATTGATTAACCAGGTTAATTTCATGTTTATGTTCAAGCACTATGAGAAATTTCTTACAGCAATGACGCTATTTTCAACAAAAAATATTTTAAAATCAATTTAAAGATTTGCGAAACGTACATGAATATGAGATTATGGGATAAAATAATATGAAATAAGCAATCGTACTTACGTGTAATATTTGCTTTCGATCCATATAAGTAGGTACTTATCTCACTGACTAATTGAAAGAGGAAACCCTTTTTAAATGTATTAGTTGGGCATGAAGAGAGAATAAACGTAGACGGGAGTATAAGGAAAATATACGGCGTTGGAGACGCTCAAGGAAAACATGGGATGATCAAGTGAACGAGTGAAACAAATACCTTTTTGAGTCGGGTCACGTCAAGAGTCAGAATAAAAGAAGACCAAAAACATAAACCTTGTCGAAAGCCGCCGGAGGCTTTTATTGTTATTAAGGTTATTCAAATAAAACCACCTGCTCTCTATACATAACAACGTAAAATCCTTAAAAATTCCCGGTCATAGCAATTGAAAGGGGATATTTATGTATTTTGAACGAGTAGAAAAATTCTCAAAAATTTCCGACGGTTTTAAATAATAACATATCATTTGTGAGTGATTTAGAAAGGAGAAAATTTCCCCGTGTAGGCAGGTATACCTACTTAGATTTTTCAGTAAGCGACGGAGAATGTGTATTTTCGCTGTTATCACCGCGGTGATAGTCTCTGATTAGGCCTAAAATACCTGTTTTATTTACTGTCATAATATCTAGCAAAAAAATCGGATGCCATGCTCTAATTTGCTGAAACTGATTAAATTTTTTAAAGCCGTAAAAATTTAATTTTACAATAAGAATTAATAATTTAATGTGTTTGATTACCTACAATTAATGACATTCGAGCTGGCACAAAAATTGTCTCTGAATTGATTTTGTTTTCAATGACGTGATTTTTCTTGAAAAATGATTAATGTACGTAGGTACATACTTATCTATGATAGTACCTACCTTTAGTGTTTACCCATGATCTTGGGATACCTAGATAAATCTGGCTAGATATGCGCCAGCCTTTTTATTTGAATTTACCGCAGAATGGATTGAAAACATTTTAAAAATATTGAGAGCAGAAGCGTTTTTTTTTAAATCTATGCGGTTGTGAGTTTTTTTCCACTTTGCTTATATTATATGTACTGTAGGCTATTACTTTCCCCTTTCATCTACCTACGTAAAAGTTTATTTTAATAAATTATCTACATCTAAATTCAATAATTATTCATTAAATGTCAAAATATTTTAGATCTTCTAGAAATTAAATCGAAGCATGTTGCAGTTGTCTCCTGCAATGAAATTTCATTTGTCTCATTAACTAAAGCATTTGCGGCCGGCCGAAAACGTGTGACATCACGGTATATGCGCGGCAGTACTACAGCACTGTCATTCAAAATATGAATTGTACTACGTGCGACGTCACGAGACACAATTGCATACAATGTTCACTTTAAAAGCTTATATAACTTCGTCATTTTCAGAGATGTCTAAAACAAATTTTATTGTCCCTATACTACCACTTTAAATATAAAAAAATTTCATCAAATTAAAAACGAAATTAAGAGACTATCTCGTTGTTGATTCCAAGGTACCTATCTATTATACTTTCAGCTACTTTATCCACCTATGTGTTGTGATATCTATATAGGTACCAGTGCAGGAAGATCCTTGGGTACGTAAGTAGGTATAGGAGGTACCTTCCTAGTAGGTAGGTAGGTACGAATGAACTGGAGGTACGTATAGAGGTTATGCTATTAGGTAGGCATCGTTTGCATGCCAATTCTTTATGAATGATTCATTTGGTTTGGCATTTTCATGAATTTTAAATGTATACTAGGAACTATAAGTAATAGCTCCTTCACTTACCAGTTTGATTCCAGGGGATGAAGAGTGAGATAAAAAGTTGATAACTTTTGCCAACAAGCGTTGTGCCAAAAAAAACACCGTTCTTCACATCAACATGTTGCAGTCAAATAGAGTAACACTTGACGTAATCCGTGAGCTCAGATATGACAAAATATTCACCAGTCCTCCACACAACACGCTTACTTTCCACTCGAGACGTATTGTCCGGATTAACTCGAGTCGGATTTATTTCCCACTGGATGACGATAATCACTAGAAATTATGTCAACAAGTTTAGCGAAGCCATCCTTCAAAAGTTAGCTAAGCTGTGGCGAACTTCGATTTGTTTACAATAATCTCTTAAGTCCTAGAGGTAAGGAAATCCTCGAAAAAAAAAAACAACACCGGCCGCGAACAAAACAAACGCCACTGCGACCGGATTACGTCAGGATCTCTTCAAATAAATAATAAATTCCACGCACAATAATAAACCGAACGGTCGCGCTATGATTTGCGGCGATACGGGGTTTAGCACTAAATCCCGCATAAAAGTATTAAAAAAGTCTTATGTGAGCTTATGCGGCCCAGCGCTCGGCGGCCTCTGACGGCCTGACTCTAATCTCGTCCACTTCCCACCGAGCTTTGCAGCTAACTCCAATATTCTATATATCATCCGGCTGCTCTGCGCGGCGGTGCTCCCCGCGCCCCTAGCAGCACTGATAGACCTCTCGCCTCTCTCTCCGACCCTGTCTACAGGCGCACGAGACAGAGCGGGAGCACACCACCCTTTATCTGCAGCTCCGTCCTGAAACGTAGATAACGGTATCAGATGGGAGATAGGAGTTCGGCAGTCGCTTTTCCGCCTCGCTTCTGCCATACAAGCGGGCGCGTTGTTTCCAGTGAGAGCGAGACGTGCGGAGGGAGTTGCTCGCGGAGGACGGGGCGCGGAGACAGACCCCGCCCCTAGCAGATAATGAAGACGAGCATGTGATGTTTTGGAGTATAATGCATGAAGACGCGAAAATAAACTTTGACTACACTTAAGTCACGTTTCACGTCTCGTTCTATCTTGCGTTTTCCCGGTGTGGGTGGCGGATTCGTCCCTCTCTCGTCGAAGTTATTATTGGTATATTGCAGCCAGTGCAGTAGACGATTGAAAGTCAATGCGGCCGGCTGAGGGTTGTTTGGTAGAAGTCTGGCTAGATGGTGGGTGCTGGGTGCTGGGTGCTAGATGCAGGGACGTCACGTGGCTTCAGTACCAAGACGGGCTAATCTGATAAGCTGAAGCTTCAAACAATTGAACAACTATTTTAATAAGGGATATATTTCCCAGACCAGGTGACAGGGTTGAGCCCTGTGCGTTTTCACGAAACTTCTAAAATATTATATTTTCTGAATAAGTGTAAATTAAACCAAGATGATTTAACATTATCATAATTAAGCCCATTATGTTTTTGCTGATTTGTGTTATGTCACTTTTTCCTTCTTGAGCCAACGATTCGGACATCATTACGGAACCCTTCCATCAGGGCAGATGTGTATAGCGTAAAGATATTAAAAACACATTCTCTGGTGATGGACCTAAAACGATTTTCAATATGTTTACATTAATATTACACAGGAGGATCAGCGATTTCTTTCAGGACCATGCTTATTTCTTAAAGGCCTGTAAAAAACATTAATTCCTTTTTTACGCATTGTTTATTGTCATAAAATGGAATTTTAAAAATGATTTCACGAAAACAAGCGACGCAGAGCCTAACGTCTATTCTCCGCTCCGTCCGGAGGAGTACTGACAGAAAATAGGTGTTGCTACCAGTCGTTCTTCGGTGGACGGTATAAGGTTCACTCTGATATTCCAAATTCGTCGACTGCCGTATTGTCGCCGTGATGTCAAAAATAACAACGCGAAAATGCATATTATGTTTTATTTTGTGAGGTTCTGGCGTAAATTTTAACTAAAGAAACTAAATTTGCCACATTAAACAATAATACCATATCCGAAAAGAGGTTTATAAATAGGAGAGTTTGGACTTCAAAGTGTTTTTATAGACCTTAAAAAAAAAATTCTAGGCTTATTAAAAGACTTATAAAATGACCGATATTTTTAAGGGCCAAGATATGTTATACACGCAGTATTTAATTGAAGCATCTATAATACTTCTAAGCCATCAAATTTTCAAATCGAAAATGTATGATTTTGCATTATTTAGTATGGCTTCATCTTACACCAATAATACCTTACTCAGTTAATCATTGCACCAATCCGTTTGTGAAATTGTAGTTTTTTTATTTTTAATTGTGGGTTTTTAAAGATAAAAGGTGACTATCAAATTAATACGTTAGGTAGGTACTATGCATTTTAAAGTATCTATCTACTCACATGTAGGTACCTAATAGAAAGAACACCTATTTATTATTTATATAATTATCATATATAACTTTAGATTACTTTATTGTGCGCATAATGTAAGATATATATAGATACAGAACATGTTCCTAACAATGCAACTTGTGATCACTCGCTTCTCTATCATGTTCCTCAGTACGTACTTCCCAAAAATAATTCGTAAGAGTATTATAGTTCACGTGGCTATTTAGAACCGAAAAACGTGTATAAATCTACATCGCATATTTAGCGTTTATGTTTAGGAAAAGGTAGTTTTGGACCAAAAATCAGATAATCTGATAATTGTCTTCTTATTATTGAATAATATAAACAAAGGTCTTCTCAAAAATTAAAATGTAACATCGTCATCAAATGGGTAATCAGCGCCATTTTTTTACATTTGAAAGGTCCACGTTAAACGCTGATTCTTAGGGCGTTTCAACTTTCTATCAAATTGTAATAATCTTTCAAGCTTAACAACATGTAAGTTGTCCTCATCCGGAGGTCATTATTGTTCAAAAGCTAAAACGGACTTAGAGAACGAACGAGAACCTTGCAAGTGTAAATATACAAAATGTCGCTGAATGGCCATTGCATGACAATGTGACATTTGAATTTCTAAGTAAGAACCCAATTTAAACTTTTCAAATTTTTCTTTCGCAAATTTCATTTATATTGATTTTTTTTTAACTAAGTTGTTAATAAATATATAAAAAGAAATCATAAAAAAACATTTTACAGCTGCATTATAAAAATATAAAATTATTGACTTATTTATATCCCGTTTTATCACGACCATTTGGCGTTACATCTGTCTGCAAAATTTGTTTGTTACGTTTCGGTTCCGGTTCAAAATGGTGGCCGTTTAGATTCAGTAAAGATTATATTTTCAAATGTGAAATTGTGTTTATTGATTGAATAGGTAAATATTTTAGTACTTACTTACGAATTCTCAGGAAATTTAGGTTTCGACATAAAATAGGATAATTGTTTTTGCAAATACGTAGTACATAGAATATGATAAAATAAAGCAAATAAAATTATGTAGTGTTCTCCATAAGCGTACAAGATTTAACCAGAAAGCCCCACAATATAAAATTGCAGGGATCCTTACTAAGCGCTGAAAATCAGGAAAACTCCCTGATAATTTTTTCCTACAGTCCACCCTTTAGGGTTGCTTTTCTAGGGGCCCCCTCCACTTCCCGCCGGCCAATCACCTCGCTCGGGGGCGTGACCCGGGGCAAACAACATGGCGCCCGAAGCCGAACTGAAAAGAGCTTTTTTGTTTCCACACCCGAAACTATTTTCGCACTGACGTTTGTTTCTGTGTCGATTTCTTTCCATGCTTAGACATTTTAGAAAAATCAATCGAATACTCATGTGTTTTTGATAAACTAATGATAAGTTCGTATCGTATTTGTTAGTATTTAGTGTTTGTGAATTGTGACGTCTAGTTTCAATTGTATTTTTCATAGATGTTTTGTTGTCCGTTTGTGCTTGCGTCTGTGTTAGTACCCGCAGTAGGTACCTCTTTTAAACGTCAAAATTTGTTGTTTTTTTTACCCGGAAAGGTTTCTAGAATGAAAATTCAGAATCCGAACAACAATGTATTAGTATTCTGAATAATTAATATGGTGATTGGAAATCAATGTAAAATAACGCTTAAAATTATTTTGAAGAAAGCTTTAATAAAATTGTCAAGTGCAGTGAAATATTTGTGAAATTTTCATAGGTGACAGATTACATAAAAAAATATTACATCAAAAATAAGATACTAGGAAAATAGTAAGGTACCTACTGAAAAAACACTTGTGTTTAACCTACGACGGTTCCTTTCTTAATTTATTTACTAGATTAGTAATCAAATAATGTAGGCAATAGGTACTAATCCGGGTGAAAGTTTTGGATGTAAAAGAGCGTATTTGTCTTACAATGTGTACGTACGTCTACCAGTAATAAATTAGTTTCCTGTCATAAAGTTGTACTAGGATTTAAGGTTAGATTAATTTAACCATTTCATTGTTTAAACGGTGTTATTTATTAAAAAAACCTTAGCTTGTTTTGTTTTTAAAGAAAAACTTAAGCTTATGAGCTCTGAACCATTAAAAATAATAGCTTTAAAGAGCAAACTATATACAGATATAACTCCTAAGGTTGTATGTAAAGGTAGGGTGCCGTTCGGTAGTAAATATTTGTGCCGAGAAATTCCGACTTGGCATTTACCTATGTAGGTACTTGGCATGTATTTTCTTACTTACGTATAAAATGAAAATATAATTAAAAGTCTTTATCCTTAAGGGGCAATGGATGTTTATTTGGTGCTCTTTTTGTTGGACAAATACAAACAGTAGATTAGCTTTAACGACAAAAAATAGTTGAAAATATTTAATCAAGTTTTAACTTTATTGATAGGTGGATACCACCCACCTCTGTGGAGGCTTACCTTTAAGATATTATCTTATAATTGGGTACCCGTTCAATTTTTATAATCGATAGTAGGTAGGTATCTACCTGAAACAAAAACGATTTTTTTATCATAGAAGACCTGTTCTTAAAAACTTTCCTCTGATTAATTAAATAATCTTAAATTTGATATTTTGGTAGAAAGCAGTCACTTTGTGGTTGAAAGAAATGAATTGATTTCAAATTAAATTTTCAGTCATTTTCATTATCATATTAATGAAATAAAACAATTGATTTTTTTATAACCAAAAAAAATATTTACTTATTACGACCGACCGGTTTCGTAATAAATTAAATAAATTTCGTGGTTTTAGACAAAGCAATCGTTTTATTTCATTTATGATTTGATTTAGGCAGGTTATAAAAATAATACCTACATATTTTGTATTTCTTAGGTATATAGTTTAGAGTTTAATTATGGTAAATTATGATCTAAGTAAAACACAAAGATTTTTGGAAGTAGATACCTAATCAGGTACCGCTTACGTTTTTTCGTACCTAAATATTCTAAGTAACATTTAGGTGGGTCTTAAAACATGTATAACCTATGTTTAAATTTTTTGAAATTTATTTGATACTTTTTAAATGTATTTCTTTATTGAATGTAGATGGCTAGGTACCTAAGTGCCTACTTATCGCATACAAAATCTATGTAAGTACTTATAATCATTTATATTTATTATATCTGCCCGATCTTCCAACATCCCCGGCTTTGCGAGGATTAAAGATTATTATCAATCTAAATACCAGGTAGATAGGTACCTTGCCTTCGCCCATATTAATATAAATTAATTGTTGCTGATTGTATGCATTATTTTTTTGATGAATTGTACCAAATTGCATCAATGTCACATAGATAAAAGAGACACGATAATAAGATTTGATTAATTACAGTTGTAGATAATTATAGATTTTTTCAATACAGGCTTCAATATCGAATGATGAAAGTTATTGTGGATTCACATAATACATAATATGACTTAATGTTATGGTTGTCAACGCGCAGGGCTGTTTACTAAATTACTAAAATTTTATCTTGAACAAAGAAAGAAGTATACGGAATAGGTAAAATGTTTGCACAATTCGTAAATCCAAAGAAACAATAAATGTATTCTCTTATTTTTTCCTGAAAATAATAATTTTGTAACTTCCGCTTTTTCCCCCACTTTTTAAAAATATAAAATAGATATAAAATTACAGTCATGTCATAATCATCTCGTGAATGTAGAGCGATTGTAAATAAGTTCAAAATAATGTAATTAGCAGAAGTAATGGGCATTTTACACGATGATTTTCTTTTACCATTCCCCATATGGAAACCACGTCGGAATCCTTAGGAAAAATCTTTACTTTGCGCGATCAGTATTTTCATACTACTTTTGAATTGGTATAGGTAGTTGCCATTAGGAAAGAAATAATATTTTGAGACCGTACTAAACCGTAAAAAATGGCAAAACCTGGAACATGAATATAGATCACATGAACGCATCTGTCATTTGCCTTTGTCGTTGTCGTCAAAAAATCACCAGGAATTCAAGCCAAATTCACATTACCAAATTAATTAAACTAAATAAAAATTAAACATTTCCACATTAGTCATGTAAAACAATGACATATTGCAAATGATATCCGCCGTCTTAAACTGTACGTAAATCGGTACCAAAATAGGAGACTTCCTTTTTTTTCATCCCAAAACCTTTGAACCGTAATACGGAAACTGGATGAAAAAATCATCGTGTAAAACGCCCATAAATAAGGTAATAAATACCACAAAATGAAGAGCGATAGTGCCCATATCACACAATAACACGAACCGTAATTAATCATTTTTATAATATTTGCACTTCGCTGAGAATCGAGACTGCAATTTTTCGCTTAAGATGAAGCCATAATACTAAATAATGCAAAATCATACAAAATCATATGTTTTTCTTTTGAAAATTATTATAGATGCTTCAATTAAATACTGCGTGTTGAACATACATTGGCCCTTAAAAATATCGGTATTTTTTTATAAGTCTTTTAATAAGCATAGAAAAAATAAAGTATAAGGTCTATAAAAAACACTTTCAAGTCCAAACACTCCTATTTATAAACCCCTTTTCGGATATGGTTTTATTGTATAATGTGGCAAATTCAGTTTCTTTTATAATAATCGAAATAAAAATTGATATTTACGCCCAAACTTCACAAAATTAAATAAAACATTAATTTTGGCGATATTTTTCCCAGTGCATTCAAAGAGGCGTTACCCAACTGCAAATATAATCCCTACGCCATCTGCAGAAGGGCCGATAGCGCTTAGTATATTCACAGGCAGTTGCTGCCCTGATTTCAGGCCGAAAAGACGTTGCTCTATTCTCCGAGTCGCTTCGTTCTGTAAAATTTTACTTGCTAACCGTTGTTGGCTACTGAATATGGTTTTTATTGGTCAACAGCGTCAACGCCCTAAAGTCCTTAATGGGTTCAGTACTAGGGGATCGCCTTAAAATTAAATGTACTGTCAGCAAAATCTAGCACTTAGGTACATACAGGGACCTTCGCTTTGCATCAAAAAGAGATGGTCGGTGGTCGGGTTGGTGGGTATAGGACGATCGGCTAGCAGCCGAACAGTTTGAATCGATATCCACGGCCATCAGGACCAACTTAACCACATTTCAAAACATGACGAACGCAGTGAAAACGTATGGCAAAAATTAAACTCATTATGTATGGCTCCTAAAAATGTAATAATAAATGTTTAAAGGTAGGTAGTAGGTAGTAGTTGTCTGTAGATTCTGTAGGGCCCACTAGAACCAATGTTTCGGATAGCTTTCCGGTGTCTATCATCAGGGCATTTATCAATCTAAACCAGTGGTTCCCAACCGGTGGTCCGTGGACCACAGATGATTCGCGAGATCTAAAATGTGGTACACGAAACATTTATTCATTTACTACAAAACCGAATCGAAAGGTAACCAAAAGCTGATTCGTAACCCTTTTGATATTAATGATGGAGAGGTAGCTGAAAAAGTCAATTGAATTGCAATTGAGTTTATCATTATTGTACCTTATGGTCCCTTAGAGAACAAATAAATGTCATAGTGGTCCCTGGTCAAAAAAAAAACGGGAACCACTGATCTAAACAATGCAAGGCTGGTTAAAATGTTGACTTAAGGCTCCATAGTAAACTGTCAAAAAGAAGAAGAAGAAAGTTTGAAAGGGAGATATGTAAATTCAAATGTTAGAAAGAGCGCGCAAGAATTATAATTAAAGTGCGTATGCGAAAATATTTAATACCTAACATGATTTATTTTAAAAAGAGAGCGAAAATCTCTCGACAAGTGTCTAAAGTAAGATTTAAAGAAACACTGTGAATTTTTTCTTACTCATATCATGTTCAAAAATCAAACACAACGTGTTTATAATAATTTTCGGAGCGTACTATACGATTTTTTCTTTAGAGCGAATTTAATATAATTATCATATCGGTGCGTTAAATGTCTAGATGTTGTCTGAAAAAAAAAAAAATTTTAAAAGATAAAAACTTACGTATTCGGGGGAAATATGTTACGAATCGGTAGATATTCGGAAGAAGGAGAAGGTTGAATACAATCTCGTAACTAAAAATGCAACGTAATATTATGTATAGGTCGTAAGGTTCTTATTTTTTTTATAGATAGCCGTATTGGCAATGCATTTTTTTCAATTCCATAATGTTTTATTTATAAATTACCTCTCTATGTACCTACATAATATTATCGATTTCTTTAACTCTTTACGTCCTTTTTTTTCAATAATCTAAGATATAAAGGCATTCTTCACGATATCCTCTGGCATTTCTGATATATTATCTATATACTATATATAGATATATATAAATATTAATATGCTTATTTCTATACATATATGAGAGTTGTCTATACATTGCTATATTAAGCATAGGAAATGTTTAAAACTTTTTCCTTTTCCACCCTTGCCAAGGTTTCTGGATTATTACAACCACATGACGACAAAGAGGAGACTGACAGGCTACAAAGCACCCCACAAAGAGGAGACGATTATACAATCTCATTCTTTCGCAGGCTAAATCCTATAGATGTATGTGATCTGAAAAGTTATTTAATTATTACAAAAACTCTTAAGAAACTATCAAAATGTCACAATTTTAGAATGGCATTTTGCATACGTCGGGGTACCAAATTTGATTGCTTGTTCTTATAATATACAAAAATGAATATTTGTAATACATAGAAGAAGGCGGAGGGAGAACGCATGAGAGAAAGGGAATATGGGAGGGGTAGGGGAGGCAGAAGGGGAACGGGACGAATGGGAAAAGTCACGCGGGAAGAAACACTTTCTTTATTAGTGGCATTGCAACGCATTCCGGGAACTCGCCAGTTAATAATAATTCTGTTATAGGTATTGACCTAGCTATACCGTTAATTGTGATACGTTATTAATATTAAGTATAACCATAAATATTATTTTATCACCTGTTCAAAATACGAAGAAAAATATATTCTATTTAGGTGAAAAAATAGATATACCTATGGGTCGGTTGCTAATTATATTTTCCCAGTGTTTTCATAGCCCTTGAAGTGTATAATGCTATCCAGACAACACGATTACTCCACGGTATATTGAAATGGTATCAATTTTACTTGACAGGCATTGACGAATCATGATTAGTTGTGTCATTATTTATAAAAATAAATAAATGTAACGAAAAACTTGAGATATCCACGCTTAGCTAAGTATCTTCATAAGTAGACAGATATCTACGAATGTGTCAAACGTTGAAGCAAAAAAATTATAGAATATTTGTACCGTTTTGGTAGAGTTATTTTATTTTTATTCTCCAGCTGAAGTCTCTATCGTCCTTCTGATTTACTGCTGTTTGTCTTACAACATTTGGTAAATTTCTACGAAGTCGACTTTATCATCGAAGTCGTAGGGTTTCTTACCATTTCTTATTTGTTTTACGGCGTTTATCATAAAAATATCTTGTTTTGTGAGCGTCCCGGGACGTTTTTTCGGTGACGGCTTATGGGAGATTTTATTTATTTGCTGTGTCAATACGGACGACGTGTTTGAGGTCTCTCTCAAACGACTAACTAATGTTTTTATTCGTCTGTTTCAATTGTGGGAGTATTTGAGAGCTTAAAATTAAGCTGGGTTATAAAATGTAAAAAACAAAGAAACCTAAATCACTCCTCACGTCTTTCGTGAACCTACCTAGGTAGCTGAAATGGTGACTTCCATAAGAATTTAAAGAATAAGATATCGCCCGTCAATATTAGGAACGTCCATTATATAAAGTTAAATATTACCTTACAAACCTATATTATACATTAAAAAAACTGTTATATATATTTATCAAACATAAATTTAGAATAAAAAATTATCATAATCAACAGATTTATCATTTGAAGTCTACTGAGCTCCCAATAAGGCAAAACATTTATTAATGGAATTCCGCAAACAAAATAAATATTAATTGCTATGAAATAAACTAAAATTGAACACAGATCTCCGTGGTTGAGGGGTAAGACTCTCGAACAGCAATCCGGAGGACGTTAAAATTCCAGCGTGGGAAAGTTTTTATTTGATTAATTTGTTTTATTTCACAATTTATTCGTGTAAAATAATACATAGCGTATTTGCGGCGCACTCCAGAGTGGAAGATACTTTCAGTATCGCCCTGATGTAAGACCACCATTCATGCTTGATATTGCTTTGGCCGTGTTTGGTGACCAGGCCCCCTAGCACAGTCGATCGATAAGGATTGATAGGATAACTTTCGGTAATTTCTCATCGTTCCCTAGCATGATCGCTGGCGAATAAGTAACAGTTCACTATGACTGAGTGTTCTTAATATATTCGACGCCAACTATTGTTTGTACGTTAGCGATCAGCAATAATTGTTCTAGAGAACGATGAGAAGTTACCGAAAGTCATCCTATCAATCCCTATCGATCGACTACTTTAGGACCCCAGATCTGAATAGCCAGGTACTTCTCCACTGTCCACTTCCTCATATCCTTCCCCTCCCCGCTACCTTCAGTCGTTATACGACATACCCCAATTAGGGATGCCATAGTCTCATGGTTGTGATAATATATTTAGAGCCCAGATTTTTAGAATACTTGATTTTACTGGCAAAATGTAAGTAGGTAGGTACCTATGTAATTAAATTTGTGGATTGAAAGTAGGACAGAAAATACTATCAAGTCATAGACTGATAGTGATGTTAGGCTACACGACTTTGACTAATCGTAGACATGAAACTAGCGCTGTATATAGCATTTCAAAGTGCATTTAAATACCATTTAAAATAATAAAAATTATGTCTTTATTTCAAAATTAAATCGCTAATTAGATTAGTTGGTTAAGCCAACCTAAAGAACAAAAGTGTTGTTTTTTTCAATGTACAGTTTGTATTTTTTTACATTAGCTCCCTAGCTATAATTTCCCTCAGGGCCTATATATTAACTTAGGGGATGCTGTATGGAGGATTTTTTTAAGGAAAGGAAGGAGAGGAAGTAAGGAAATAGGTATGAGAAGTGGGTGGGAATTGGGGATTCAGTGTGTCTACAAGTGACAGACGTCGAATCCATTCCTCCAACTGCGGTGCTAGGAGATGGATCGAGATATTCTGGCTGGAGGATAAAAGATCTCCCCCAACCAGCCTTTCTCGATCTTGCCCACCATGCAGCAGGTGGGCAGACGTATCGGCCGCCAACACCCTCATGAACCCGTTCACCCAAGTCACCAAACGCAGGGAACCACTTGGGGTGACCTTTGGCAGGGGTGTAGGTTATCCAATAATTGATTCCCGGGGCGGCGGTATCCATACCCGCCTCTTAAATTATTTGTTTCGAATGCGAAAGTCGACACCATATAAAAGCCCAGTTTTAATATCTGATTTCGGCACTGACATACCGAATGCTCAGATCGTATCTTATAATATAATATAATATTATCAAAACTTGTATAAATATGAGGCAACATGGCCGCTTTGATATTGTGCCGTATCAACGCTGACAGTTGGCCGAGCCAGATAACAAATAGGTTGATAGATATGAAATCATATTTTGATTCGTCCAAAAATTACGCATTTGGTAAAAAGATAGATTCGGAACTCATTTTATCATCAAAGTAAACACAATGGTCGAACCATTTTAAATTGGGCGCACACACATGCGTGCATGACGTGCACGCATATCAACGTGTATTATGACACGCTTACCTTATTTCATATAAATAGACTAAGTATGAACACTGGGTGCAGAGTTTTCCAACAGTTACATTTTTTGTAATATTCATTACCTACATTAGCATGAAAATAAAATTGCAAGCAAAAATCGGGCGTTAATCGGGAGGCGTTTTGTCCACACACACGTTTTCCAAAATTTCCTCTCTGGATTTTTACACCACTTCAGATGTCTTTTATTATAGAGAGGAGCTGCCCGCTCCCTTTATTTATATATTTCAACGAATTTACACAAAACCTCGACAAATTATCTAAAAACCTTCCTCGTAAATCACTATATCTATTGGTGAAAACCGCATGAAAATCCGTTGCGTAGTTTAAAAGATCTAACCGCACAGACAGCGGGAGCTACTTAATTTTATACTATGTAAAGATAAATATCGACTACTTGCGTGTCGGTATGTTTTGCTTTTTTGATAAGTTACTTATTATAATAATTAGAACCCTAAGGACGTTAAAATTGCCTGATTTGAAAGCCATCAACAGACGTCCAATATTCAAACTAGGCAATGTATTTTAAAAAAAGCAAAACGTACATACTCTTTTATGGTGGTACACAATCCTAATAATTTTTGTTTGCTCATAACTCACGTTTTAATCATTTCCGGCGAATTCGTAACTATATTAACTTTTTTATACAGATCTTGTCCTGGGAATGTAAGTTCTTTGTATTAAAGATTAAAAAAAACAATACCTTACCATTAATATATTTTACGTACAACGATTTTAAAACCTTATAACCCGTTTTTCAACTATAAAGTTAGCTGTAAGCACCAGATTTTATTTTTCTAGACGATAAATCAATAATTTCGGCAGTGCAAAATCATGGCACATTTTCAATATTTGTAACACGTTCTTCAGAATTAATTAAATTGAACGCGGTGGAAAGGTCTAATCTCCATGCCTGCTAGGGTGAATTCCACGGTACTTTCGTCCAGTACGCCGTGCAGCGGGCGCATATTTGTTTACACGCTTTCTTCACTTACGTCGTTAAGATTCCCACATTATTTGTCTTCTTCATCTTTTCTTTGATAGGGCAAATTCGACAAATCCGTGCAATACACGGGTCACGAGTCACTATTTGTATACACGGCTTCTTTACTTACGACGTTAAGATTCTGAATATATTTTAGGGTATATTGTCATCTTAAATAAAAAAAATCTTTATATTATTGTAGAAAGCAATCACTTTGTGGTTTGACATATTTAATAAAATAAAATACTGTTTTGTTTAAAACCACGAGTTTCATTTTCAATTCAATAATGTTATATATCAGCAACGAGACGGCCTGGCTATGGGCAGCCCTACCAGTCCACTGATTGCTGATATATTCATGGATAACCTAGAGAATAAAATTCTATCTAGTACCTCACCTCTTATTAAAAATCTTTTGTACTGGAAAAGGTACGTTGATGATGTGTTTTGTATATGGACAGGGACTGAGCGTCAACTGAATTCCTTCCTCAATCTTATAAACTCTTTTCATAATCAGATTAAATTCACATTAGAGATAGGCAAAAACTCAACCTTAAATTTTTTAGACCTTACCTTATCCATCATTAATAACAAAATTGATTTTAACATATTTCGTAAACCCTCCTATACTGACATTGTAATACACAGCACCTCTAATCACCCGATTTCACATAAGCACTCAGCATTCCATTCAATGGTTCATCGTTTAGTCACAATTCCAATGTCCGATACTAATTTTGCTAATGAACTTAAATTAATTAAAAAAATAGCGGTAAATAATGGCTATGAACCATATTTTATTGATTTAATTTTAAATAAAAAACTAAAACAAATAGCCATTAATCAATTCTTATTCGCTAGTCCTTGTCCTCAAATCAAGGATAATAATATTAATTATCAATGGCGGCGAATTTTATTCATTAATAATTTTTCTACTTTAAGTGTTAAAAACCTTCCTTCTGAAGTCAGACCTGCCTTTTATACGAATAACAATCTAGGTAAATTTCTAATTAATTCTAAAGATAAGGACAACAAATTAAGTCATTCGGGAATATATAAATTAAATTGTAATAATTGTTCGGCTTTTTATATCGGTAAGACAACACGTAATGTTAATATTAGGATAAAGGAGCATCTTCGTTGCCTCAATAATAACGGTTTTTCAGAATTCGCCAACCATTTGATCGATAAAGATCATACGTTTTGTCATAGCACCGGTGCTAAAATCTTACATAAAAACGGACATGGTAACAGACTTAACAATTTAGAGGCACTAGAAATTAAAAAAGCTGTAAAAACCAAAAGTCATATACTTAATAATCAATTAGACATATCAAGTAGTCCAATATTAGGTCTGTTTCCAATAAACCCTTAATAAAAAAATTCCCAGTGCTCCTTACCACTATGTCAGTTGATGCTTTGTTCCTCCAAATTTATTACTGTAACCCATTAGTCAAATAATTATCTTTCGGTTTTTTCCATTACTTGCGAACTTAGGTTAATGTATTTTATGGCCGTCGATGTGTTTGTTATATTTGTATCATGTTGTCTCCCTCTATATTTTGTCTCTCTCTAAATTTTGTCTCCCTCTATATTTTGTTTTATATAAGCACACATTATGACTTATTGTTTAGTATTAATTTGTACCCTGATGATGCTTGATTAAAGCGAAACCGGTCGGTTCAAAAAATTAATAAAACTCGTGGTTTTAAACAAAACAGTATTTTATTTTATTAAAAAAAATCTTTAAAATTGGTTCAGTTTTGGAGGAGAAAAACGGGGAACACAAAGCCTCGATTTTGATGAATTTATTTAGGTATTAGGTTTTCCCTTTCGCCCAGTATTCGGGGGAGTAAGAGCGGCAGCGACAGTAATAGTTTGGTAAAATACCAAAAAAACAGTTTGGTAAAATACTAAAATATACTTATGCGACCCGGTTTCCTCTTAAATTTTCTGTCGGGAATTTCTACGTCCACGCAATCTTTTTGCACTACGTTATTTCGCAATCAAAAAAAGATGCCATATTTGTTACTTGTTCAATATTAAAAATATATATTTTTAGCAGTGTTGAAACTCTGGCAAAACCGGGACATTTTTGAAGATAATATCTAGACGTGATCCATGCCGAAACGCAAATTATAAATTCCCCCGGTAGAAAAAAATTATTATAAACACGTTCACATCACTTATTTTAGATGTTACATGTATGAAAAAATTCACAGTTTTTCTTTAAATGCTCATTTTCATAATTTTCACTTCAATTTTATCGTTTTAAGTATTAGCGCGCTCTCTCCAATATTCGTAATTAGTACATATCTCTCCATCTTCTTCATTTTGAGTTGGTTTATGTAAAAACAACATTTTCAAAGTTTATTGTCATGTGGTGTCGCATGAATGATGAATCTGTGAAAAGTGCATTTTGCTGCCTCAAAGCAAATCCAGGTAGCTAATTTTTTAAAAAAGGCTTAAAATTATCGTTCACCTGGTGTTGCTTTGAAACAGTCGTAAATATTTACCTGTTAAACCTTGCACAAATGAGACTACCTGAAGGCGGGCTATGATCCTGCTCCACTCTCTATTTCTATTTATCTTTATTTCATAAAGACATCTTTTAGATCAAATTGGATAGGCTACTACGGAGCTTTTATCAGCATGTTATTTAAAAAGAAAAACAGAAACCACCTATAAAAGTATCACGAACTTGTTAAGATTTGTGAGTAAGTTATCTAGGAACAGTTTGAGCGCCGCTCTGCGTAGATCAATCCATCATGTTTCTATGAATGATATGAAGGATTGGCTGTGAGCTGTGAGAGCCACTCACGCCGTCAACTATTTCGCCATGAATGGCCGTTTGTTCCCCGCGATCAAAGAGGGTTTACAAGTTACCGTGAGATACGGAAACTCTGTGAGGCACCGCTCCTATTCATTATTATTATTTACCGGAATCGTAATATCAAAGAAAACATGGAGACCTGAAAAACTGACGATTAAATGGATGACTTCTTTTTTACAGGGGTCAATGTTACCTCATTTTAATCAAGATGAAAATGGCCGGTAGATGGATACATACCTATCGCTGAGACTGCAAGGGATGCATGTGAGGGGGGGGGGGAGTTAGGGAGTTTAACCCCCCCCCCCACACCTCGGCCTCAGTATTGTGTAGAAAAAATAAAATAGTACTGTACTAATATAATAGTAGGTACCTACCGACCTTCATATTCCTTTACCTCTTTACTTTTTTAGTCTCACAACTAGTAGAGACTAAGGGCCTTCGCTCATGGAGAAACTGAAAAACAACCAGTTGTCGACGCAATCTCAATCAACCTCCTGAACAAAATCGATATTTTTCTGATCTGACATGTCAAAACACGACAAAACCTGACAGGTAGTGAGCCATTACCGTGAAATCTGTCAACAATGCCACTGAAACGTGACTGCCGCGGCCGACCAGCACTACCAGTCGCGCGGCAGTCGCGTTGTGCAATACCTATGTAAAATCAGAAAAATATCGATTTTGCTCAGGAGGTTGATTGAGATTGCGTCGACAACTGGTTGTTTTTAGTTTCTCCATGAGCGGACGGCCTAAGAACTGTGTTTAAAGTGCTAATATTGAGAAAAAAAACTTATCATTGATCTTGTTGTAGCCGAAAAAACACGATGTGTAAAATCACAGAATGGTCTGAATTATTGATTTTTGTAAAATCAGTTCTATTTTTTTGAAATGATAAATTACACAGGTCTGCGACTTTTTTTCTTTGAAATAAGAGTTAATTCCAATGTATTTTTGGTTCTAAATTCGGGAAAATTATCAAAAAAATTCCATCATGTAAAGGTTTTCCGCAAAAAGGAAAATACTGTGGGATTGCCTATCTTAAGGCGCAAAACGGGGTTTATTGCCGAAATATATTTTTTAATTAATTCCAACTTATTATAAGATAATGTTGTTTTACAGACTAAAACAAAACATTTAGTAACTCATGACGATAAAATTAGTCAGCGTTGAATCATATATATCGGGATTTTCCATAGTAAGTATGATGAGAGAATGCCGGAATTCCCAAGGTATCCACTCCCTTCCATGCCCTTTCATTTATTTATTTCTGTTCCAACTTTTGTAACGTGCGTTTAAAAACGACTTCAAGAGGTTGTGTAAATTCTTCTGAGAGTTTTTGCTATATCTGTGGTGAATTTGTAGTGAAAAAACAAAGAAAACTACTGATTATGTTAAATAAGCGTATTTAGCGTATTTTGGTGTGAAGATAGGGGACCAGTACACATCTTGGGCCCCGCATGGAGTTTTGTTCAGGGTACGTTGAAGGACTTAGAATGTTTGATCTGGAGAGAGACTCGAAACCACAGCGATGTCTGCTACTTTTACAAACATGGATTTAGCACTCCGCCCAGTCCCTCACGGACCTGGCATTCCTACACCACAACCACCCCAAAGCCTAGACGATTTGCCATCATCAGAAAGTGAATCAGAAGAAAGTTCTAGTGACGAGTTTCAAGTAGGCGGAAAATATAACGTCCCACAAAAGAAAAAGCACAAAACGAAGCTTCGAAACTAAAAAAAGCAGATTTTATAAAGATTATTATTATACATAATTTAAATAAAATATTTTATTAATATATATATATATACTTAAAATTTATAAAATTTGTATAATTTTATGACTTTTTTTTCTTTTGAACATTCCCTAAACTGTACAGGGCGGATGCGATGAGAGAGATCGATTATTCTCCGTACCAGCATTTTTAACAAAATAACTCACCATCCATTTAATTTCATTCAAATAGCAATAAAAATGCTCAATCGCGTGATGATAATTTTTTTTAAATGATGTGCTTTTTGTATGTTTTTTATAACAACTATTTATAATTATTATTATGTATTTATAATGTCGAAGCAAAATAAGTGTGTAAAAATCTGAAATATATTACCTAGTTTGTAAGACCGTAAATAAATAGACAAACTGAAGTATTCTAGTCACAAAACACGCACTCGGATTTTTAATGATTTTATTTGACTTAAAATTAAAATTCCGAAAAGTAGCTTTCCTAGATAATAATTCCTTGATTAATTTTACTGTTTGATTGAATTATTTGAAATATGTGTTGTACCTATAATACAATACTTCGTTTGAAAATTTAATAATTCTTCAAATAACCAAACCTTATGATAATAAAAATTATGAAAATTTATTCACAATCTGAAACATAACTTTACTAGATAAAATAACAATACATATTTCGAAATCAATTTATATTTTTTCATAGAAACAAGTCGATACGTCCAGAATTTGATTTAAAAATGACATGTTTCCGGTTGTGTCTGGTATATACTGTATGTGTTCTCTAATCCCAATTTTTTACATTAGCTCCACACTGGATGTAATTCATCTCAATGCCTATGTTATCTTTGGGGATGGTGTGTAGTTGTAGATGATCTTTTTAGGAAAGGAAGTAGAGGAAGTTTTTTGAAGGACAAAGGTATGATGTGTGGGTAGGTTATATATAGATAGTTAATACGTCGGCTTAAAAAAATTGTTTAGTATGTTTTAAACGCAGAAATTGTTACATTGAAAAAATTGTGTATTTGTTTGCTACCTTTAAATTGACTAAATTCGAGAGTACACAACAGTGTACCTCAGTACAGACCTCCGTAGTCCAGTGGCTAAGACTCGTGACTCACAATCCGGAGGTCGCGGGTTCGAACAAGGTGTGCGCAAATAAATTTTATTTGATTAATTTGTGTTATTTCACAATTAGTTAATTTAAAATAATATATAGTATATTTGCGGCACGTTCCAGAGTGGAAGATACGATACTATCAGTATCGCCCTCTTGTAAGACCACCATTCAGAATTGAAACGTTGCTTGAAAATGGCTTTAGCCGTGTTTGGTGACCAGATCTGAATAGCCAGGTACTTCCCAACCTTCCTCTCCCCACCTCCTTCCCCTCCCTACTACCTTTCAGCCTCACAACATACCCCAATTGGGGATGCCATAGTCTCACTGGCTCCAGACGGGAGCAGTTGAGATTCTTGTGCTGTATTCACTGTAAAAAAAAAAAAAAAGTCGAGGTCAGAATTTACAATTTAAAAAAAGAAACATAGCTCGCTTATCCTTCGCCGATCCTCAAGTCTCAAGTATATGTATTTTTAAGGTATTTATTAAAAAAGATGGAGCTAACTTGGATAGCGTGGATGCCTAGCTCTTCCAGAAAGGATAGATTTGTACGTCCGGCTGTCCATGGAATCCTGAGCATTTTTCTCCAGCACCACATTTCGAGGCCATCTTTCCTCATTCTTTCGCTGGCTCAAGTGGGCAAGTTTCCACACCATATAGAAATATGGGGAAAATCAACGCATTCAAATACTGTACTTTCAGAATCAGAAGTATGTTTAGATCTTAGTTGACTTTATCACAGTACTCACACAGAGTGTTGCGTTGAAACTTTAATTAAATTTAAACAATTCATGTAAAATGTATTTTGGCATGCCGAATATATTTTTTAATTTCAAAATTTTTTAAAAATTGAAGGTTATTAAAATACCGAATTTGATACACTTCAGAATAGAATTCAGATGAGTAATGAACAATATCAAAGTATGCGCTCTTGAAATATTCTAACACAGGGAACATATTTTATAAACAGTCACAATAAGTAGGCGTAAACGAGACGAAGCACATCACGTATAAGGAAATTTATGTATTTTAAAAATCATTGCACTCGGGGAAAATATATTTGTTCAGGTATTATCAACATCATCTATTGTCCACACCCTACATTTATTAGTAGATACGTACTCCAGTGAATAAATTAAATGGAAAGTAAAACAAATCTATTAATAACGATGGGAAATTAAAATAATGAAAATTAAGATTAATTACATGAAGACAAAATTAGCGAATCTCAATCGAAAATCTGGAGACAGAAAAATCAGAAAAAGAAATTGGCACCTCTGGGACTTGAACCCAGGACCTTCTGCTATCGATTGAGTTTCGCTAATATTTTCTTCTTTTAATTAAATATTGCAATTTGAGGTTTTACTCATAAATTAAAAAAATTAAAATTAAGAATATTTCAATCGCACCTGATCGAACTGGAACCAATATGAATGTTAACGTAATAATACTACAATTTTACATACATCAAGAGAAAGGGCTTTTCCTCGCAGGTATAGGCGTATATTGATGAACAAATAGAGCCAAGCTTGCAATCTGGGGTCAAATCTCACCGCTTTACATATTCCTATATCTGTTAAAAATAAATAAATAAAAAAATCAACTTCACGAAATTTCAAATCAAAATTGACTTCCTGTAAGAAAGATTTTTTTGATTAGAAAGATGACTTGTTTCCTGTTATTTTTTCCTTGTAAACATAAACTTATAAAGTTAGTGTGTAGGTATCGTTTTGTAACTCTTTGTTCCCTGACGGGACAAATTTGTATCTACTCATCTATAAAACTCTATGAATCTTCTTTAAAAAGCTCTTTTTTTACACATATGTAAGTTTACTGTCATTTCATTATTGGACATTATTTTATAGGTCGGATTTTTTTTAGGATTAGTTAAGAAAACCGACACCAGGAGAAATTGTTGTACGTTGAGCCGTCACAAGGTTAAACAATATCTCAGTCGTCGAGATTCGAATGTCGAGAAGTTAGAATGAGAAATAACTTCTTTTTTTTCATATTGTAAACCAATAATGTAATAATAATGTAATAATGTATAATCTATCAAAAATGTTATCTATTTGGAAGTAAACAATTAACCATGTACATTATAATAATTTAAATAAAATGAAAATAATTAAATTTTTACTCATTCCTTAACGGTTTCAGAAAATTCTAAAAAAAAATCAAAATGATTTTCAAGCTACAAAAAACAAAAGGTTCACAAAAAAAAGTATGAAAGTCCTAATAGATTAAGAGGACTTTGATAGGTTCACCGGTTCAGGGATCAAAGGTGTAACTGTTACGGTACGAGGACACTACTATTATGTTTTGAGAGAAATGCATTTGCAAATTTTTTTATTTTATTTGATTTATTTTACACACTTTACAAATATAAGGCAAAAAAGTCCAGATAAACTACTTTTTATCAGTTTGTTTAACGGGTTATTAACATTAAAGATCTTATTACAGTGAGTTAATAGTTTTTTACAAGTATTTTTTCTTTTCTCTATATTTCTGTAAAAAAAAATTGTATTTTATTTAAAATACAACATAGAGAAAAGAAAAATTATGAAAACATAAACAAATTTAAAATCTTTAGAGTAATATGTCAATGTAAGTTTATACAATTTAATTATTTCATTAAGCCAAGTCTTCAGTAAATTCACCAATTGTTTGTTTTGGGCACAGTTTTCAATTTCAGCAGGTTACATATTTAAACAACTGCATGTAATTTAACGTTCTTTGTCCTTAGTTATTTGTATGCTTAGGTACAAATAGTTCTTCATTAAAGTTAAAACTAGTATTATGGTTTTGTTCCAGCTTGTTTATATATAAAAGGCTTATTTATTTACTGAAATATAATTTTGTAGCAGAGAATTGATCTCACTGAAAGAATTTTGAGACTTGATAAAATTGTATTTTATAAACGAAAATATTAATAGGCTAGGTTGTTACGATATACTCGTACTCACTCGTTTAACCTTGATTGCTTCAATAAAGAACATTTTATCATTTTGTGAAATGAAAATTATTTGGAAAACTGTTTTGAAGTACATACGCCTCTAAAATTTTTGCCGGAGGTATCTAGCAGTATTTTAGATTTATGTTTTGAAAAACTATATATTGTCAGCAGTTATTTCCTCAAAGAGAAAAGTTTCTGAATAAAGAGATTGCTTACTGCAAACCGTCAAAATGAAGCTAATGCACTTTTCTTTTGGGGGCAAAGCATCGTTTAAAAGGTGATAGCTTTTTCAAAATTCCTCATCAGGCAGCTTTTACTGGTATCATAAAAGGCAAGACGAACCTTATTCTTCTTTCATATTGATTTTTTTAAAAGCGTTTTATTATACACTTCGTGTTGGTTTATTTTGATTCGTGACTGGAACGTCCTTTACAAACCGGATGTTATTTTTTTTATATTGAGATACGTTTATTATTTTCACTGCCATCGATCTAATTATCACAAATAATGTTATCATTCGTGATCATACGATTCATTTCGAATATTAAATGTATGTAAAATATTAATACAAATATTATTCCGGATTATGACAAAAAACACAACGAGAATCGCCTTCATTTTCCCAATAGATATCTTCCTAGTTCTGATTGGCTTCCAAGAGACCGCAATTTCATTTTCTCTGATTGCAACAGAGAGATAAAGTAACAATCAATAACAAAAATGAAATGTCATGTGTTTTATATTATGCATTCTGTAGCATTATCTGTGTTTTCCCTTAAGAATAATCTTTCATTTATTTTAATATCGTATCCAAACAAACTCTGTCATATTTTTGACACGTTCAAACTGTGGACGTATCTTTTATTCTAAATGATTGATAGGTCTTTGTTGGTTTTGAAAAAACTGACATCGCAAAGTGAATAATTTTCATTCGATTAATAAAACGGATGACGTAAAAAAGCGTCACCCCCTCGGGTAGGCGAATCTATCAATGGGAACAGCGGGTAAATGATATTGCTGATGATCGTTTGTTGGCAAAATAAAAGATCGTTACTCTCGTATTTGGAAACGTTGCTTTGTTCCGGATTGTAAGCTAATACGTTTATGGAAACAATAAAAAGCTCGTATATTCTGCGCGTACGGAATGTACCTAATCATTATTATTTATTAAAGGCTCTGGGTAATATGTCAGGTTGAGAGTTGCAAATATGTTATTTTAGAAGGTATTTAATAATTTATTTCACTTAATAAGAGAAGTTATGTATCTGATCTTTCCCGCAGGTTCCTCAAAAAACACAAGTATAAAATTTTATTTAGTTCGTAAATTTTCTAAATTTATTATTACTTATAAGTTTAGTATGTCTATATATTTAGCATAATGCCAAAATCCCGCGTCAGCTGTTAAGAGTGTGAGTACTGGCTGAATTTCCAGCCGTTCACCGAGCTTAACGCCGAATTTTTGGAAATCAGATCAGATACATCGTGGGCAGTAATTTTCCTACAATAAAAGACACATAAATTTGTTGTAGACAACTTTAATTTTATTAAAACTCTACGGGTTTCGGATGCACCCATCCTTCGTCGGGAGAATATTATAATTAACCTATGATATAGAATATTGACAGATATACAAATTTTAGATGTGTGATTGGGAGGTAAGCAAAGGGGTAGGGGTAATTGGGAAGAACAGAGCGGTTTATTGGTTATCTAATTTTTTGCTTTTATTGTTCTGGTGAAGAATTTTAAAACCTGTATACCTATTAAAAGATGTGATCTGTGGAAATGAGATGATTAGCAACCTCTGAAAAAAGCGTCTAATTATTATTTAAGCATCAAACCTTTCAATTGGTACCTACCTCTAATAAAACTAATATAATTCTAAATAAAAAAATTAATGCTCCGTACTTTAAATATGCAAATTTTAGCATGGCGAGAACTAAAAAATACACATCATTGTATTTAAATATTAATTTACAAAATTATTAACATCTGGGCAATTTTTTTAATGTCATTAATAAGGGGGAAATACATGCTTACGACTTTCGAGGGTAACCTAATGCTGCGTATACATGCATTTGTGAACCGAGACGCGAGCCGAACCACGAATTATGGGAAAGAAATGAAACAACCGCGCATGCGGCGCGCGTTTCGCGCCATTTGCTGTTGTTTCGTTCCTTTCCCATAATTCGTGATTCAGCTGGCAGGTTCAGCTCGCGTGTGTAAACGCAACCTTAAGCCCCGTTTCCACGCTTGCCAAGCCTACGCAAACCTCCACAAACGCCAACGTGGAAACAGGTCGTTTGTCTTGGCTTGCGTAGGGTTGCGTAGGGTTTGCGTAGGCTTGCCGCCGATCCAGTCGGGGTCGGATCCAGCGGCAAGCTTCGGCAAACGCTCAGTGTAATTTCCGAACTGACTAGGCAAGCATGGAAACGGACCATTAGACTGCCTACTTTTATGAAACTAGGAAGGTAACTACAAAATTATATATTTTTGTTTTGAAAATCTTATCACTTAGAAGTATTAAAGATACTTCAATTAAATACTGCGTGTAGAACATATCTTGGCCTTTAAAATTATAGGTCATTTTTTTAATAAGTCTTTTAATAAGCCTAGAAAAAAATAAATTATAAGGTCTATAAAAAACACTTTGAAGTGCAAAATCTCCTACTTATAAACTCCTTTTCGGATATGGTTTTATTGTATAAAGTGGCAGATTCAGTTTATTTTATAATAATCGCAAAAAAAATATATTTACGCCCGAACTTATAAAACATAAAATAAAATATCCATTTTCGCGTTGTTATTTTACAATACGGCCGGCAGTCGACGAATTTGAATTTTCAAAGTGGACCCTATGCCGTCCACCGAAGGACTACAGACTTGCCCCCCCCCCATTTTTGTGTCAATTCCGCCCCGGCCAGGACGGAGAATGGACGTCTCGGACTCCGCGCCGCTTGGTTCCGTGGAATCAATTTTAGATTTCGTTGTTATTACAATAAGCAATGCGTAAAAAATGAGTTTATATTTTTAACTGGCCTTTACGAAAACCTGTAAAAAAAATTCTCAAATATATTTTCCAACATTTCCAAAGGCTTTTTCTCAAGTATTTTTAAACTCTTCCCTTAAAGGGGCGTGAATTCCGATTTCGATTTTTTCCTGGACTATTGGACCGCCTTAATGAAAATCCGACCTGCACACCAACTAAAAAAGGTTTCATGAAGAATATTATTGCTTATTTTGTGGGCATTATTTAATGCGTGGGTGACACGTGCAATGTTTAGTGTGATGTAATTGAAACAAACATTTATTTAAATGTGGGCACTGTGTGTGATTTTTGGATTACCGGTGACCGGAGCATGGGTCTGCTATTTCCATGTAACCGATGATACTTAGAATAATGAGTACCAGCCTATTTATTTAAATATTTATTAATTTATTACTTATTTATTTATTTTGAAAACATTACATATTACATCTATTAAATGATCTTTGGTTGTCAAACTAGGCAATTTGCCCGTTTTAGAACAGTCAAAATGAGTAGATTTTTTACATGCAATTAGTGTGTTGACTATAATATTGCCGTTTACTTAAATACAATTTATAACACTTGATAAATAATATTAGGGTTTTGATAGTAGATATACACGAAGCTGATAAATGGAAGAACACTTGATAAACTTGAAGGCTTATTTTACATGCAAACACAATAATGATAAATTGTTCATCGGTATGATAATAAGAGAACAGCTATCACATAAAAAATTGGGAAGCGGGTATGGGTACCGCCGCCCCGGGAACCATTTATTGGATAACCAACACCTCTGCCATAGGTCACCCCAAGTGGTTCGCTACGTTTGGTAACTTAGCAGGGGTGTTCGGGTTCATGGGGTGAGGTTTGTCCGAGTTTTGACGGCGAATGCGTCTGCCCACCAGCTGCATGGCAGGCTGTGATTGGGAGAGATTGGTTGAGGGAGTCTCTTTGACTACTCCAGTACTCTCCCGGAACATCGCATTCACACATCCGTCACTCCTGGACCCACTGACCCCCTGATTCCTACCCACCCCTAATACCCTTTTCCTTCCTAAAACTTCCCCTTCTTCCTTTCCTAAAAAGACTCTCCACACTGCTTCCCCAAAGAATACATAGGCCCTAAGGGGAATTATTTTTCTCAGGGCCTCCTGTGTGGAGCTAATCTAAAAAAAACGTAATTAACAGAATTTGAAAGATGTAGGTAGATAAGTAGGTAAGTAAAATACAAGTAGGTATGTGTTAAATTAATATTTAATGTTTTTTTGCATTAACTGCACACTGGATGCCCTGAGAAAAACAATTTCCCCCTGGGCCTATGTCATCTTTGTGGATGCTGTGTGGAAGGTCTTTTAGAGGAGAGGAAGGAGTGAACATGGGTCTTGAAGAGATCCATGTTGAAGGAGGTAGGAAACCCAGAAACCGGCAAATCTTTACAAATCCGAGCTGTTGAACTCAAGAACGAGTCGTAGAAACGACCCATCCTCATATGACAAATGTCAACCGTGTACATGCGACACAACCGTGTACAAGCGTTTGGCGTGTTTTCCGACTACGCACCGGTGCCGAGGGATCAATGACGCTAGTTACTCGGAGCATCTTCCGTTGAAATCCCGGTTGAAGAAGAGAGTATTTATACAAAGGAGTTCAATAAGTGTAAGTATATTACGAGTAAAAAAGAAGTACTCAAGATACTACGAAAGTAGTTATAGAGCAATGTGTAGCAACTTTGTTGATATTATTATAAACATAAACATGAACAGTTTGTTGTAAAACCATTATTACGCTCGATTGAAATAATACAGCGATAAATGGTGCACATGCAAATAATAATAATAAAGTTTCTTTAGAAGAACCATGGTTTTTATAAAAGCATTAAATACTAGCTGGGTTACCCGGCTTCGCTCAGGACAACATTAGAGAGTGTTCTGGAATGCTCCACGATGATATTCCCGATTCCCTATTTCCGAACATTCCACGACATACTCCGCCACTCCTTTCAGAACTTTCTAGAGTTCTATGGAACCTTTTAGAACTTCATAAGCACGCCCTTTCCGTAAAAACGGGAATAGAGGGGGATAGAGATCAACCATACCATATAACTCCATTGATCATACCGGGACTCTTTTCTGAGTTTTTCCGAGCCTTCTCTTTTTTATCTTTTATAATATATAGCTGTTTCCCGGCATACGTTGCAATCCCATATTCAAATAAATAAAATGTTACTCCTTGCATGTCCTTTCCCGTGCGTTCCCCTCCAGCGTTCCACTTCCACCTTCACCGCCACCGCTCTCCCGCTCCCCCGTCTCGCCAACCCCCCTGGCACTTCATTTCTTGACTCTTCTCCCGCCCGGCCCGTAGCCGAAACTTTTTTCTAATACTAACATTTTTAAACTCGTGATATCTTTCTAATTAAATACCCGAATTGAAAAATTCAAAAAGTTAATAAAGGTATTGAAGCTGTCTTGAATACGAAGTAATTTATTTTGATATGGATTAAAACCAAGATACAAATAAAGAGCCTTTTCAAGCGG
Source organism: Limnephilus lunatus (assembly GCA_917563855.2). Lineage (NCBI taxonomy): Eukaryota > Metazoa > Arthropoda > Insecta > Trichoptera > Limnephilidae > Limnephilus > Limnephilus lunatus. The sequence continues at coordinate 36,203,228 of OU830594.1, forward strand.
CGACATTTTAATTAAACTTTTAAAATAAAAAGAATACTTATTGTGGCATAACCATAATAGTTAGACATATGCTGTTGCGATCTTTTTAGTAAATAATGATGTGTTCTACAAAGTCGTAGTACATTATTTTATTCTATCATCAATAGTTTTCGCAGCGCACGCGATGTAAAGAATATTTTAGGTAATTTTTTTACACCTTGGGTTGCATTATTGAAGTTTTAGTATGGATGCCTATTTTTTTGAAAATATAATATAGCCTATGTTACCCAAGGATAGTGTAGCTTCCCAACAGTGAAAGAATTTTTCAAATCGGTTCAGTAGTTTCGGAGCCTATTCAATGCAAACAAACAAATCTTACCTCTTTATATAGTGTAGTAGAAGTAGATAGATAGTAGATAGTAGAAGTAGATAGTAGACGCATAGCATACGTACCACGTAAACAGCTTTTTATTATTATTCGGTTCAAACAACAAACAGCATTTTTTTACAAATAAACACATTTAGTAGAGATATAAACCATAAATCATGTATGCCTACATATTATCGACCCAGATGGCGACACTACTTATTCTTTCATCATATCCAATAATTGCAGTTAAAAAAAAATCTTCCGCCTGTGACTCTATCTGATAACTTTTGAAAGTAAAATAATAATAATCTTGGATGAAAAATGTTTTTTTCACATAGAATCATAATGGTTTTGAATTACTATTTTTTATTATTTATTTATCTATGTAAAGTATATGTACACTGGGTTTTTCGATGCCTGTCTCACTGGGATATACCTTTGTCGAGATAGGCGATGCTTGTTTGCAACATTGACATTATATTTTTATTCGGAAGGCCACAAATTTGTATTGTGTTGTTTAGTGCATCAGTATAGAAATATTATTTTGTACATGTCTTAAAAGATATATAGAACCTGTTATATATATATATATATTTTTTTTTAATATTCGTCATTTTTTTTGATTCGACGGAAATGTTAGAAATTTAGTTACTTGTACCTACCTATCATTATTTAAACTGTGTTTGGCAATAACACGAAAAATATTTTTTTATTTTTACGCTCCACACAGGAGGACATGAGGAAAATAATTTCCCTCAGGGCCAATGTCATCTCTGGTATGCTGTGTAGATAGGAAGGACATGAAGTTCTGAGAAAGAAAAAGGTATGAGGGGTGGGTAGGAATCTGGGGTTCAGTGTGTCCATGTCATCCGCCGCCAAACTTCCCCCCCGTAAACCGAGGGAGCCTTACTAAGTCACCAAACGTAGCGAACCACTTGGGATGACCTATGGCAGAGGTGTTGGGTATCCAATAAATGGTTCCAGGAGCGGCGGTACCCATGCCTGCCTCCCAAATTGTTATAAAATAATGTAAAATTAAACGTAAAATGGGAAGCATAATTCAGATTATTGACATTATTTTTATATATGCTTCTTAATAATATGCTTTACACGATATTTAATTTAACGTAATTACCAATTAAGTCATAATAGTGTACAAACTTAGTTAATCAGAAACTAATAAAGGAAAAAGTAAACTGATACTCGTAAACGTCTTACTCTTAAAGATTGATTTCTCCGCAGAACAATGCGCTGCAAAAAGACAACAGTGCAGTGGGGTGAAGACACCCCTTTTCATTCTCTGCCTGCCCCGGCGTGGGGTCAAATTTAGCATGACGGGTCGCATATGATGATCGGGACATAAATATCGCATTATCCCACTGGGAGGCTGTAGGCCGGGGGCTGGGGGCTGGGGGATGGGGGCTGCAGAGGCGTCTGATGTGGGGTGACCCTCAGTCCTGTAAAAATTATAGGTATATTCAAAATAATACATTTAATACAGGTATTTAGACGAGTAGTTTTGTAGGTACTTCGTATGGCTAACAGTCAATAATGCAAGGTATTATGCCGTGTTCCGCTATCTCCTTCTTTAGCCAACGTTCTGGACAGCGTTACGGTGTCCATCATCAGGGCAGATGTATAATCAAGGGCCTTAAACGCATGATAAAAATCCATTAATGTATTGCTTTTTGTTTATCTGATCAGTTGTGTAAAATTCAAAACACGTTTACTAGTGAGGGGACTAAAGTTTAACGATTTGAGTTATTTTTTTTCATTTCCTGCTTGTGATGTCGTTTTATTTTTTTAAGAAATACCTTTCAAATGGTATGAGGAAGGAAACCAGCAGAAGAATTGAACTGTCAACGTATTGTATCCAAATCAAAATATGTTTCGTATATGGTGGAGAACGTTTATGTTCAAAGTGATTAAATTATTCTGGCATTTTTCTTGTTTTTTTTTCGGTAGACGAATGACGATATCGTGATGACAATTTTTATTTATTTAGTTTTTCACGCCCAATTAGGGATTTTACATATGATAAAATTAAAAATATATTTGATATAATCAAAGAATTAAAGAGATACAACATTTAAAATAAGTACCAAATATATAAGTTTTAACTTAAAAAGAACAAACAGAGTAAATAAAGGATGCACATTCATATAAATTTTGGTACATATTGAAAATTTATAAACATTTCAAAGCTGTCAAGATAGACATACAGATTTAATTATGTTTTTATATGCTGATAGACATTCAGTGCCGTTGGTGTTCATTAAATATTTATTCCCTGCACTCTGCAGTCGGTTCATTACTGAGTTTATTTCTGTATTGGTACCTGAATTGTTACAATGGTAAGGTACCTTCTAACGAACAGTTCTACTAGGCACAAGAAAGTAAATCAGCCTAAGGAGTTCAGGGGAGTCAAACATGTTATTAACAATTTTGTAGAGAAAAAATAGATCGAAAGAGAAAATAAGAGAAAAATAGTGACATGTAGCTAATGTTTTCAATACGAATTTGATAATGATTTTCAATTTGGAAGGTGGGTATGGGTACCACCGTCCCGGATTGGGAGAGACTTGATAAAGATTTAGACATCTCCAAGCGGACTTTCATCGCCTATCAACGACCCATCGCCTTACAATGGGAGGGATGGATTCATTCATTTCGTCACTCCTAGAAACATTGATCTTCAGATTCCTACCAACTCTTCATACCTTTTTCCTTCCAAAGATGACATACTCCCTTATTGATTTTTTTTCCACGGGGCCTCCTGTGTGGAGCTAATGTAAAAAAATGAAAGACGGAAACAAGGTATAAATAATATAATTTGAAAGGTAAAATGGTTGAATAATTGAACAGTTCCATAATAAAGCAAAGTGTGTTCACGCATTATTTAGCAAAAACGAGTACAAAGGGCTGTCTCACCCTTGTCCTTCCGAATGACACGAGCGAGCGGAGGACTATTTACCAGCTATCCTCAATGTGTTTTTTTATGTACTTTTTTCACCCGTTTGCCTTTTTAATGCAAACTTTATTTATTTATTTATTTTATTTATAAAATAAATGTTACATATATTAGACATTTACATAGATGAGATTTATTAAATCACCATACTAGGCGGCTGCTATTTCATGGTGATTAATTAAGGATAGTAACTTTGAGTGTAGTCTAATGTAAACACATGGTAAAATTGGTAAAGTTATAATAAAAAATAAAAAAGAGAAAAGAAATGCGTAAAATAAACATGTAAATAAAATAAACCTGTAAACATATGTAATGATGTTGAAAATTTATATCTCTATCTGAGTATGTGAAACAAGTTGTAAACACTGTCAGTCACTCATCAGAAGGTCAGTAAGCGCCTTTCTGAAAGTGATATATTTGGCTTTAGACTTTATTTCAATTAATATCTAAGTTATTAAAAATTTTAGGTGCAAGAAAGTTAAACTGGGACTGTGCCATTGAAAAAAACGGAACTCACTATTACTAAAGAAAAAGAAATATCAAGGCCAATACTAGATATATTTGATAGATAGTACTGAGCAATTCCATTAAAAACATCGATCGTCTAGTTGATTAGTAGACATCTTCAAATATCAAGTTTTTATATAACAAGGAAAGGAGAAAACGAATGCTCACCATAAATCAAATATTTTTTATAACATTCGGTGTTTCACATATTTAATATATATATACCTATATTTATATATATATTTAAATTTATTTTTATTTATTATTAGTATATTTACATTACAAAGGTATAGTAGGTACATTGTCCTCCACACTAGGAGTTCACCTGTATTGTAGAAGACATTTTTCAGTTGTAAATTATAAATAGTAAAACAAAACAAACAGTGGTCTTAGTTAACATAAAAAAAGAGAAACAATAAAAATTAAAATATAAAATCGACTTCAATTCGACAAAATTATAATTTAAAGTTAAAAGTTACATAAAATAACACCGGGAAACATAACGGACCGGTTTATTAGTTTGACACTTCGGAATTCCCTACAAGTAATCCAGAAGACATCATTTAATTCACTTCAAGTTGTTCTGCATTATAAATTTAATGGCGTTCAATAGTAAACAGTTAGAGGGTACACGTTTACATATAACTGCATACTCAACTCAAATTATGATTTTCCGGAGATGAAACCAACTGGACACCTCTTCGTTGTAGAAATAATCAGATTACCTACATTACGCGTAATTCAATTGATCTTACCGGACATTAGGGAATGACATGTTAATAAGACTCATAATTCACACTTAGCTAAGCATTGATATCTTCTCTTTGTTCAATTAAATATAAATGTAATGTGTCGATCAAAATCATCATTTAGAAAGTATTCTAAAAATGTCTTTGTTATTAAAACAAGAAGATCGCGAGGCGGAAGACATTGCTTAGCGAAAACAAATCGTAAATAACTTAAGGATTTACGACAGGTATTTTTATAATTGAAATTAATTAAAAATTAATCGGGAAGGTTATCCTAAACATCACCAAACTCTACATTACATAATATGAAGACACCGTAAAGGGTGAACATATGAAATATTCAAGAATTGCTCATTCAAAGATGGCGCTAATTTATTTGTATTAAGAAAAAAATACTTTTAGGAAGTTATGCTTATTGAGATGATTTTTTTTTGTTTTGGCCTAATTGTTTACTGTGTAAAGGAATCCAAATGTATGGCTTAGTTCGTATGAGTTTGTATAAGTATTAGAGGTGTAAATTAAAATTTACAAATGTACCCATGTTTATAAAATTAGACTAAAAGAAGTTGATCTATTATAAGTGTAATAATAAAATTAAATATTTGTATTTGTGTGCCTTCCTGAAAGAAATTAGTTTGTATGTGGACAGATCAAAGATATTGAAATATAAGGAGATATGCTATCCGCCGTTTTTACTAGGTGAGACTGCGCTTCCGGGTGTCGCCGGTGTTGTTTACCAATTAACGAATAAACTAAACGAACGCTAAATTAAATGAACGAATTCTTTCCGTATTCAAACTATATTGTTAACCAATAATAATGCACACCTTAAAAAAATCAAGAAAATGAACAATTTCTTTTTATATCCAAACTTCGCTCACATCATACAGTCACGCGGACATCATAGCATATTTCTTTTGTATTTGAATATCTTTGGGACAGATCTATTTATTTAGATTCATATTGCGTATGTACGGGCGAATGGCGCATTACTCAAAACTTAGTATTTGGAGATGTCTGACTAATCAACAAAAACTTTTAAAAATATCTTCGGGTTTAACGATGTAACAATTTACAGACCAAATTTAGTTTTATAAAGTAAATATACCTACTTGTTACTTATCTATTCGTATAATGAAACGTTTGCGGCGGAGTGGATTTGATTTAAATCTATACAGTTTTATGATGTGCTTTAACTGCTACTAACCAAATAATTATTATACAATAACACTTTATCTAAAATATGCAAACACATCAGCACAGGTTCTCCTAGTGTGATGTTCACAAAACATTACTACTTAACCATTTACATAAAGTTACTGATTATTTTACACTCAGCTGCCGTATTTACGTCATTCATTTCATTTATTTACCTGTAAACTGTATACACAATACAGAAAAAAAAGAATAAATATTGGCTTCTCCTTGCGTGTTTACACAACACAATAAACATGTTGTCCGGGGTTAAAGTCAAAGCTACAATAAATTCCGCAGATTCAGTGATTCTACCAGACATGGTAATTATTTTTTAAATATCAAAAATTTATTACGCGACTCACATTTTGAGAATCCTTTCATTTCAGCACCCCCTTCCCGAGGGGAGCCGCGGGGGCAGGGGGTAATGGCGTTTGCAGTTATGTAATCTTTATAATAATATTATAAGTTGGGGAAGAGAGGGTAGACTTTTTATTAGGGACAAAAGCGTTTGCAAGTACGATTTTACATATTAGGTGGCATATTTATATAACGGCCGCAGCTTCATTAGACACTTGCGGCGCGGGAGAGTAATGCTATTGGAATAGGTTTTCAATTGAACATTGTTCCTTCTCTTCCATCTCGCTAATACGAAGGAAAAGTTAAAGTTTTGATGAAATGTTTCCTTTTGTAAAAGACAATTCATATAAAAAGCACGCTAAGTATCGCACCATACACAAATATTCGGGGCAAATCGCCCTAACTGGTGCTTTACATTTAAATTTGATTAAAGAATAGGTATATAAAATCCTGTATGTGTATACCCAATTAAAAGAACGCTTTGTATTTCCAACAACCAACGGCTGTTTATGTACAATAATTTTCAGATATATAGGTAACATGGCTGTAATTGAAAACATACAATACTGATCATCGTATAGAAGAAAATGAAACCAACAAAACTCAATGAAAGATTTTCTGTTTTGCCGAGATAATACTCCCCTAACTGAGCTACTGAGACCTTGTTTTATTCGGTCGTTTATAATAATCTCATATTTAAATCTATAAGAATAATCAGCAAAACATTTTCAATTATTTCATGTATTATTAAGGCAGCGCCCTTTTTGAATTTTTTTCCTGTCCACTTTATATTTTCTTTCTGTGCTTTTTTCTGTTTCATATTAACTTCATTGAAATGATGATCAAATATTGCCTACTTTGATGTTTATAAGCTTACTCCAATAAATTCAATACAATTAAAAACTCATGTCCACGGTATTAAAGATGTTTTTATGTGTTCCCAACATTTGATTCATATTTAGATGCTAATTTGTCGAGGAATCCTAAAATAGGCGAAAGAACTGTGATCATAAGTAGGTATCCTATATGTATAACAAAAACATGGCAACACTATTTTTCTTTATTTCTAATAGTAGGTGTGAAAAATAACGTGTGTCATATATTCAAAAATACATAAAAAACACATTTATACCAACTCTAGCAATGAAAAAATTTGATAACCAAAAAAAACAAAGAAACGGTTAGAATAAAAAGTCGTAATTAATTATTATAAAAAAATGCTCTGTATTAAATAGACTACTACTACGAAAAAAAAACAAAGCACCAAATTAAAAAAACCAACAACCTACCCCTAGTGTTATTTTAAATAAAAGGCTAATAAATAAATCTGGTATTCCACACAGGGCGGCGCGGTGGGGTGAACAGTGAACACCCCCGAGGGTGCGAGGGATGATCGTTTAATAAAACGCAATGCATTTACGCCTTATTTGAATAAAGTTCGTCACCAGTAGCTACCCTTTCTGCTATGTGTCGTAACCGGTCTATCGAAACATTAACTACCAGCCAGTCGATTACCCAGTTTTATTGAAAGCTTTTTGTCATTAGGAGAGGTGCTTGATACGTTGAAGCGGTGTTTTAACACCCAACCAAAATGCCGTATAAGCCAATACGGTTTCAGTATCAGATAGGTATTTTATTAATGTTTATTTAAAAATGAATTTTGAGATTAAATATGGTAAATTTCACAAAAAAATTCAAATGAGATCCAAACATATTATGTTTTTCTCCCTTATGATGAAAAAATACATCATCGAATGGGTTTCAACTAGTCATTAATCGTCGCAAGAAAGCAATACTTCTATAACCGCCACCACCTAATGAAAATATTTTATAAACACCATTTTACAGGGTTTTTTTCTGCGTCGATGTATCTGGATCCCGTGACTCTACGACGACAAATAAGAACTGTACGACATTGGAAAAACTAGCCGTTTTGTCAACAATACGTTTTTTAACTGATGAACACCCCTCAAAATCCTCAAAAGCATTTTCGTAGGTAGCGGCGGTTACAGCAGTATTGGTTTCTTGCGATTATATAATATTTTTTGTTGTAATTAAGTCAACCAATTTTAGAAGATTCAGATATTGCGCAGAAAATTCCCACAGAGGACTCTGCTGCGAATTGTTTTGCTATCATTATTTTCTGCGCATGGTCTGGTTATTGGAATGGTCATAGTTTATTCAAAGCACTCTCGAAGTTTGAATCTTCCTGATGAAAAAAGTATGGTCGCATGCTTTTCCTCCAGCACGTAGAAATGATACCCAGTTTTTATAATAGGACATGTTCATCAATTTGGATATCTATGAATTATATATTCATTAGCCAGTGTCCCTGATGAACTGTTAAAACTTTAGTTTTTGCTATCGTCCCCTTTCGCATGCCGGTTTTAGGAAAACATAATATTATTACATATTCAAATATAAAAACTTAGGTATTTAAATAATGCTTTTGTGCGATATTGTCCTCCGTGGAATAACAGTAATCGAAGTCAACATTATGTTAAGATTTTGAATTTTCGAGGTTTTCATATAAGATGTGTACGGCTTGTGGTATTACACTAAATCGATGAAGATACCAAGATACATGATCAGAATATTATCATTTTAAAATTAACTAGATGTTATATGTACCAAATTTGTATTGGAGTGACTTTTTAATCTATTATCTTTGGAGAATTGCTCTTGTTATAATAAAGTTTAACGGTCAACGTAAAACGAGGGCTGTCCGTAAAACAAGGTCTCCAAGGTGCTGCGGTTGCGAGGAACGATTTTACGGGAGATTCGGCAACACTAGCATGTAGCCTGGTTCCCCCGCGCCCATTGCCCACCGTGCTTCACTCTTAGTCTCGGCGTGGCAGCCGTTCGCGAAGGAGCTTCCGCTCGCCGCGCCCTTGAGGGGTGGGTAGGAACCTGAGGGTCAATCTGTCTAGTAGTAGTGACTGACGTATAAATCCTTCCCTCCAACTGCGGTGCAAGGCGATGGGTATAGGTCTAGAGAGACCGGCTGTAGAGGTTTAGGTTAGGTTTACCTCAACCAACGCTTTGGCCGCCAAGATCTAGAAAAACCATGAACCCGGATACCCCTGCTAAGTCACCAAACGTAGTGATTCACTTTGGGTGACCAACGGCAGGTGTATTGGTTATCTAATAAATGGTTCCCGGGGCGGCAGTACCCACATACGCCTCCGAAATTGAAATTTTGAGAAGTTCTGAACTCTTGGCTATTTCTTGATCATTCAGCCCATAACGTTCAATCATTCCACATCTTTCAAAAAAATAAAAACCGGCGAAAAATTAATAAAATTTTATTATTATAAACATCCTTTCAAATTTAAACATTTCCTAAATTGCTAAAAAAACGAGACACCTGCCTCCTCCAGACGATCAAAAAATTATCCAAATATTTCAAACGCGTTCGGAACATGACATTGACTAATTGCCCTTTATTAAGATGGCGTAATTTAATCTCGTTAATTAAGATGAAACAATGGAGTCCCCTCCCCCTCTCCCCTACTGACATCCCCCGTCCCTCCAGAACAATCGGCGGGAGAGGCAAAACAAAGCGCCAAGATTTATTTCCAAAGCGATACTAATCTTCGTTCATATTCATGAATACTTGGCTGCGTGGATGCTCCTTGGGCTACTACCTACTACCCTTGTATACTGGGCTCTGTTCCTCGCTAGTTCAACCCAGGGCTGTAGGGTGGGAGTGAGAATACGTTGTGAGGAAAAGCGTGGAAAACTACTTTCTTTGATGTACTTGGGGTTAGGCGGTCTGTTGGAAATTGTGCATTACATAATTTTTCTTCAACTCTGAACCGAATCAAACTTCTTTAATTTATTGAAATGGTGATTTTATTTGAGAATTCGTTTACTTGTTTTTTATGTGAATACCTCCCACGAGTCTCAGCTGCCCCTGGCTGGAGCCATTGAGATAGCATCCCCAATTGGTGTATATTGTGAGGCTGAAGGTAGTAGGGAGAGGGAAAAGGAAAGTGGGGAAGTACCTGGCTATTCAGATCTGGTCACCAAACACGATTTAAGCCATTTCGAGCAATATTTCATTTCTGAATAGTGGTCTTACACCAGGGCGATACTGAGAGTATCTTCCACTCTAGAAGTGCCGCAAATATATACTATATATATTATTTCTAATAAATTATATGTGAAATATCTCAAATTAATCAAATAAAACTTATTTGCCCACGCCGGGATTCGATCCCGCGACCTTTGGCTTGTGAGCCAAGAGCATTACCCCTAGACCACGCCGGTCTTTGTGTTTCATCAAAAATATCTTTATTTCTCGTGAAGTTACCCCATGCCCTAACACTAGGGGCAGTTATGAATGCTTCTATATTTTTTGGAAGTTCTGAAAATTCTTGTGAAATAGGTTGAGTCGACTTCTTATTGGTCAATGCTTGCATTTTAGCAATAAAATCTAAATTTTAATATTTTTATTTCATTGTCTATTAATTTTTTTACATCTTTACGCTATTTTCACAAATCTATTTTGATACAATATTTTACATTTTTTTGTATAATTTAATAATGTTTGGCCTCACTGTATGGCTTACCTATGCTGAGGCCCTGAGAAAATATACACATCACATGGTTATGATTATATTTTTTCCGCTTAATGGAAATGTTTTTTAATAATTTTATTTAAGTGTGTTTTGGGAACGGCATTATATTTACATATTTTAGATAATATTTTTTTAATGTAGACAAACATTTTAATATTTGGCGATAAGATTTTCGCCGTCACTGAAAGCAATATTCACAATGGTTCGCTAAATATACACACAAGAATAAGAGAAAAGACGCAGAGGATGGATGCGACGCCGACGCCCTAATACTTAAATACCGAATACCGAATTGGCAGAATATGGCGGGTGGAACACTTGGGGCGAACAGCGAATATGATTATGTAGAGTTGAGCTATCGGCCAATCTTTGGCAATAGATTTGAATAAGACGGAGGCAGTGCGCAGAGCCTCGGCCCGGGAGGTGAATGGGAACAACAAAAGCTCAAAGCTCCTTATTCCTCTTCTCTCCTAATAATGAAAAGCTTTTAGTCCCATTTTAGGACGGCAACTCTACGGTGCGTTCAATGGGGTGACTGAGACTTCCAACAAATATTTATTTCAAAACGGTAATATAGTCAAAATTTAATATGCAATCCACGTGAAAGGATTGAAATTTTTTGGAGAAGAAGATAGTACGGGCAGTACACAATTAATATGCAGACACCTTAGGTTTTTTACTATATTTATATTTTAAGGCGATCCAATAGTCCAGGGAAAAATCGAAATCGGAATTCACGCCTCTTTAAGGGAGGAGTTTGAAAATATTTAAGAAAAAGCTTTTGGAAAGGTTGGAAAAGATATTTCAGAAATTTTGTTTACAGGTTGATTTCGTAAAAGCCTGTTAAAAAATGAACTCCTTTTTTACGCGTTGTTTATTGTAACTAAACGAAAATTTAAAATTGATTTCATGAAATCAAGAAATCAAGCGACGCGGAGCCACACGTCTATTTCCCGCTACGGCCGGGGGAGTACTGACTGAAAATGGATGTGGCGTGGTTTGAAGTTCTTCGGTGGACAGCATAGGGTTCACTTTGAAAAACCAAATTCGTCGACTAGCGACCGTATTATAAAATAACAACGCGAAAATGCATATTTTATATTAATTTGGGAAGTTCGGGCGTAAATATCAATTTTTTGCGATTATTATAAAAGAAACTGAATTTGCCACATTTTACAATAAAATCATATCCGAAAAGGGGTTTATAAATAGGAGTGTTTGGTCTTGAAAGTGTTTTTTATAGACCTTTTACTTTATTTTTTTTCTAGGCTTATTAAAAGCCTTATAAAAAAATGACTGACATTTTTAAGGGCCAAGGCATGTTCTACACGCAGTATTTTATTGAAGCATCTATAATACTTCTAAGCGATCAAATAAAAAAATATATATGTGATTGGTATGATTTTGCATTATTTAGTATGGCTGCATCTTAACTGTACTGCGAAAGAGCTGGAAACGTTGCATTTTGGCAGACTAACACATAAGATTCCCGTCTTGAAAATTTGTGGTTATTTGTGCAATTATTGTTTTTTTAATTGACTATTATCCCGTGAATTTAATAAAAAAACTAAGACAGTGATATTTTAACATAAATGCCTTCCGCATGCATATAGGTAAATATAAATCCAATAGATCAACGTTGTGCAAACAATGAAAACAAAAAAAATTATAAAAAATGGCATATCTGTGGGATATATGATAATATTTTTTGATTTTATTATTGTAGCGAGTTCAAAATCCTCAACTTCGCCCTGTTATTCAGACCACTAATTTAAACGTTGCTTGAAATGCCTTTAGCCTCGTGTGATGACCAGATCTGAATAGCCATGTTCTTCCCCACATGCCTCTTTCCCATTTCCTTTCCCTCCCCACTACCTTCAGCCTTACAATACACCCTAATTCAGAATGCCATAGTTCACTGGCTCCAGATGGTTGATATCAGTTAGCTCTCTTAATAATAAATAACAATACTTGGCTAATTTATACAGCGCCGTTTTTGTGAGAAATCACCTCAAGGACGCTGTACAAGTAAATGTTCAATAAAATTGGTATAACTAAGATTTGTATTTATAACTAGTGACTTATATCTAAGACTTGTAGCTAGAGGATTACATCTAAAACTTGTGCGGTATTCACTTAAAAAAGTATTAAATATGCAATAAAAATATATATACCATAACGCTCGTGTAGCACATAATGATGTCTAAATAATTTAATAAACTATAATAATAAATTCACAAAAAGAATAATGAATTAATCTCGTTTAATAGCACGAAATCTTTACACTTTGGTTAACTGTTTGCCCCTACTGCGGCAGTGCGCGCCAGAACCTTTACGTAGGTATTCTCCATTAAATAAGGATTTAATCCTTGGAATACATTGTAGCCTTAAAAAGGTATCAAACAATTAAGACTGCTTCTTTGTTTTGCGCCTTAAATTATTAATAAAAAGTTCCCAGTTTGCTTTCACGGGAGCTTTCGTCACTTAGCGAGGGAAAGTTAAGCTCAGTGGATGGCGAGACCTTTCTTCCTCCTTCTCGGATGTCTTTCTGCTTCAAATATAATCGAGAAGTGACCTGTTGAAACTACTAAGTTTAACTCTGTGATTATTTTACTGTGAGTTGAAAACAGAAGACACGGCCGTTTTAACTCAAGGTTATTTTTTTATTAAATGTAAGTACCTAGTAGGTACCTAAGTTAATAGGTAAAACGTATAGGTAGGTAGTACCTTCCTATCCATTTTACAATTTTATTAACTTATATCTTTTATTTATTTTTATTTTCAACTTAATGAGTAAAACTTCAAATTGTTATATTTAATTAAATGAAGATAATATTAGCGAATATCAATCAAAAATCTGAAAACTAAAAAATTAGAAAAAGATACGGTCACATCTGGGACTCGAACCCAGAACCTTCGCCTTGCCGGGGTGCAACTCTACCAACTGAACTAATGTGTCCCTATCCGATTCGTTCATATTTAACTGTATTTTACTTCGACTAAGAATTACTAACATTATCTTCATTTTCTTAGATAGCAGCCAATAAAAATATGAGTTAAGAAAATGAATGCACATGCCCATGTTATGGTGTTGTAAAATTATTTAATTATTCTTCTAAAATATTGTGTTTTATAGTTGTTTTGTCATGTATTAGGTTTTATTTAATTTGTGCACTTACTGATGGAAACGTTTTTTCTAAAACTTTTTTAATAATGTTATGCTAAAAACACGTTAACTGTAGGTACATCAGAAATTACTTTTCTTGGATTTTAGAATTTTTTATCCATATTATGCCAATATCTAACTAACACGAATAACATTGTGGTTTGACTTAATTTAAAAATATATATTAAAATTTACTTAAACTTCAAGTTAATTATAAGAAAAGACCAACTCGGAGTTTATTTTCAAAATAAAACTACATTTTCATACGTACAAAGCAATTACACGTAAGCTACATTAATTTTCTTTTATTATTGGCATTGCTTAATTGCAATATAAAAAAATTAAAATACATATTCGCATTTTTACAATCTACAGAGCTTTAGATAAAGAAATTATGCAGCTACCGTTTAATTCTTTTTTTTAAACTTGTCAAACGTTATGTGGACTCAATCTGAGCTGCAATAAATTACTTATTATCAAAGGTTTACTTAATTTATTATCAGACTTGTACCTTCTTACATTATTACGCCATGTTATTTTTTATATTCCTGGAAATATACGAGAGTCAGTCAAAAAGTAATACCTCCTATTTTTTTCTCCTTTAATTGTCAAGAAATAAAAAAATGTTATTACTTAGGTCGAAACCACACTACTGCCGATTAATTTATCAGTTTTCAATATAATCTACTTCCATTTCCAATGTTTTGGTTCATCTTTTAACAATGGAATGTATCGCAGAGTGGTAAATAGCACGGCCCTGCTTCCTAATGCCATCCGAAATAGCTTTTTTGGGCGAAAGACGTGCATTAAGCTTTTTAAGGGTTGTGACGTATTGGACAGAATTTATTGTGCATCTCTGGTTAAAAAATCAATCACAAACAAACCTTCTGCATCTGAACTTGTCGATCGCACAATTTTGAATATTTTCGTCCTCGGTGAGTTTGTGTGATGTCATTGTGATGTTTCGTCAGGTCACAATATTTACGCAGTTGTATCATCACATATCACAATCTTTCATGAATGCGAATAGGCGTTTCACCTTCTGCATTCAAGAATTCAGTCACCGAACGCTGACTAATTCACGAACATTGATATCGGCCATTTTGCAAGCGACTACAGTGCTGCCACCTGTTGACGCAGAAAGTTACCATTGCAGTAGATTATAGATAAAGATTTTAGGAATATCGCCAAATTTATTTAATTAGAATAAAATAGGAGGCATTACTTTTTGACTGACCCTAGTATTTTTTTTTAATTTGCCTTACATAATATTTTCTTTATCGCTTTGAAAGAAATTTGAAGAAAATATTAGCAGAGTAAGTAGTTCCCAAGACAACATGGACACTGTGGATAAAAATCCGAAAGGTTTTAATTTATTTTGAAACCGGGAAAATAAATACACATTGCAGGCTCCATATTAAATTTAGTATGAGATCTAAATGGGTAGAATGTACATACGTGTTTCCTAAATTGTTACGGTTGCAATTTCGTTTATATTTATTTACGTGGACCTTAGTTTAATTACACGATACCGCCCTTAAACCGTGAGCTACAACGACCAAAGTGCCACCGTACTTGTAGATTTGTACCGGTGTTTTCTCCGCTTGAAGGGTTGAGGAAAATTCCAAATACACCAAACTAGTAGCCCCGGAACACATGAAAGAAAAGCAATCAAAATAAGCACCTAAATTAAAAATTAAAATGACTTTCATACAATGAATATAAAACACGTATAACAGCTTATTCCACTTTTGCGTGGTGCCACTAAGTTGGGAAATTCTTTTATAAATTAAATAGACGATGAAAACAACTTGCCATCTTTGAATTGGCGAACAGCTAATTTTGCCCCCCTCTTGAAAAGGGCGTGTTCGTCATTTTGTTTGTTTTAAGTCACCGTAGTTTTAAAAAAATAACTCTTTTACTAGGTGTCTTAAAGCTTGGAGTCCGTTTTGGAGTCTTGGACTGGACCTTAGAATCAGAGGTTTTCCCAGGGTGGTCGACACCGGGTATAAAGTATCCCGGGAAGCAAATCCCGGCCTAATCCGGTGCAGCAATTTAGACCGTTGGAGTCTCCAGTCTCCAGTAGGGGTAGGTACTCGGGTAGAAGTCGGTACCTACCGAAGCGGGAAGGAACAAGGTACAAGTTGCCAGGGCGAGTAGGTACTCGGTAGTACCAGGTACTTTGCTCAGTTGGGCCAGGAAGTTACTGAAGTATGGGTAGATTTCGGAGAATGGAATAACTTTGTTCAGTAGTCACTGGTAGTACGGGCACTCACCTGAATTTACCAGCGGCTGGCGGCACCTGGCGGCGAAGACGGAAGACGTTAAGTGTTATTGTTTTGTTGATTGCCAATAGATGGATCGAGATATGAGATACACGGATTTGTTTTTCAAATAATTATTTAGTTAAACGATGTGTGGCAGTTATTAAAATGCATCCCAGTTCATAAATTGTTATTTCAATAATGTTAGTTAAATACCACTTAAATAAAAAAATGGTTTCACCCTGCATGTCCTTTCCCATTTATTCCCGTTCCCCTTCCACATCCCCTTCGACTCCCCTATCTCCTTCCATCCCCGCTAAATATATAAAATACACTCATTTTGCAAACAACTCACCCGCCACCTATTTATTGCACAATTTTTATAAAAACTTCATAACGCCGGAGCTTACTTTTATAAATAGAAACATTCGTGGGTATGCGCACAACAAATATCAAACCCGGGTATGCTCATTATAATAGATCAAAGTTTCGTTGCAATCGGATGAATGGTTTAGTTATTGCATAAGGGACAAACAAATAATATTTCATTTTTATGATGATATTTTTAGTTTTATTTCTCATGTGTTTCACGCTTATTCGTTATTATTAAATTTTTTATTTGATTTATGTGTTGTTATTTAATTTTTAACCTTATCCTATTATTTGTCTAATTTATTTTGTCACTAGCTGACCCGACGAACTTCGTACCGCCTCAGAATCAATAACTGTTGAATTAAATTCATTTTTTTTATAAAGTTAAAAATTTCACAATGAAGCAATCATCAATGCACAACTGTCCGTGTTTTGTTTTTGTCTGTATCATAGATGGCATTTGAGAGGCGGGTATGGGTGCCGCCGCCCCGGGAACCATTTATTGGATAACCAACACCTCTGTCATACGTCACCCATAGGTCACCATAAGTGGTTCGCTACGTTTAGTGATTTAGCAGGGGTGCCCGGGCTCATGGAATGACGTTTGTTTGGGTCTTGGCGGCGGATGCGTCTGCCCACCCGCTGCGTGGCGGGCGGATCGAGAGAGACTGATTGAGGGAGGCCTTTCGACCTTTCCAGCTGGACTCGCCTTGCACCGCAGTTGGAGGGATGGATTCATGCGTCCGTCCCTCCCGGACACACTGACCCCAGATTCCTACCCACCCCTCATACCTTTTTCCTTCCCAGAACTTCCTATCCTTCATTTGTGAGCTGATGAAAAAAAAATCGCTTTTCATTTTTTTTATAGGTACGTGTGGGGGATTTTTATTAAAATTATTGTATCTTTCCTTTGGATGGGTGGAGACATGCGTCCACCGTTTGTCTCGTTTTCGTCTATTGACATTTAGTGTGTAAGAAAGAGAGGCAGCATTATATGTTTTAAAATAAAAGAAAAACAATCAGCGCATTGACATTTGATGTTTTTGAATTTATGGAACTATAGGTACTTAATAATAATAATAATAATATTTGGACGATTCATATAGCGCCGTTTTTGTGAAAAATCACCTCAAGGGCGCTGTACAAACTTACCATACATGCCTAAAATCTAGAAACTTATCACAAAATTCCCGCAGCTTTTTCAAAATATGAGAATTCGTTCCATACAATGTATGGGGAAAAGAATTTTCTCAGCCGTTCTCGAGTGAAGTAGTGTAACTAACCCGACTTTGTTTTATATATTAAGTAGCTGACCCAGCGAACTTCGTACCGCCTCAGAATCAATAACTGTTGTGTTAACTTATTAGAATGAATCAATTATCCAGATTCCACATAGTCAATTCGCCTTATTGTGATTGCGGTTCAGAGGATACTTTGGACCATAATTTTTTTGAATGTCCTATCAATGACCAATTTCCAAACTTCGTACATGAATTGATAAAACTTTAAATTTAATTCCCTATTAGTATACCCTGCATTCTTAGTCTCAACTCTCCTGAAATTCACTATTTGTTAGAAAAATTTATTTATTAAAGCATCAATCACATTACTTTCTCTTCCACACGTATGCATTTGTTCTTGCAGTGTTATTATGTTCAATTTTACAGGTTCCTATTTTTGGAAACCTCTACATCTTCCTACTCTGCAATTTTGTAATTACTTTTAATATCAACTCCGGTATAATCATAAAATATTTGTCTTGGCCAATTGTCTATTTTTGCTAATATAATTTATCTATTCAATGTAAAAAACTGAAAATGTAACTAATTTAAAAAATCTGAAAATGTAACTAGTTTAAAAAACCTAAAATTTGGACTAATTAAAAAAAACTGAAAATGTAAATAATTTAAAGAGATGGCCAAGATCACCCTTAATGGATGAAAGCCAAATGAATAATTTAAAAAAATATATATAACAAAATTAAAACAACCAGCGCAATGATATTTGACGTTTTTTGAATTTTCAGAACTCACTCACTGCTCAATATTATAGGTACTTATAACTTATAACAAAATGCCCGCAGCTCTTTCAAATATGAGAATTCGTTCCATACAAAATGTATGGAGAAAAGAATTTTCTTAATAATTATTTTTTCTTTCATTATTGTGATGTTTTAATAGTTATTATCCTATCCAGGGCGGAGACAAATCCAAAAAATCAAAGATCACCAAACATCAAAATCGGTGGGGCCGTTCTCGAGTTATAAATAGTGTAACTAACCCGACTAACCCGAGATTTCAAAATATGGAATGTATTGCATCGCATTACCCCTGTATGGCCTGCATACATTCTGGAATAAAGTATTATTATTATCTATATATTGTATCAAAATATTATACTTAAGGCGATCCAGTAGTCCAGGAAAAAATCGAAATCGGATTTCACGCCCTTAATGGGAGGAGTTTAAAAATACTTGAGAAAAAGCTCTCGGAAAGGTTGGAATAGGTATTTGAGAATTTTTTTTATCGGTTGATTTCGTAAAGGACTGTAAAAACATTAATTCCATTTTGACGCATTGTTTTTTGTAATAAAACAGAAATTTAAAATTGATTTCACGAAAGCAAGCGGCGTGGAGCCACACGTCTATTTCCCGCTATGTCCGGGGCGTGACTGACACGAAATGGGTTGTATCCAGTCAATCCAGTGCATGGTTCTTGTGACCGTGGGATAAGGGTCACTTCAAGATCCAAATTCGTAGCGTGCGGGCCGTATTGATTGATGTCAAAAATAACAACGAAAAAAAGCATGTTTTATTTTATTTTGTGAAGTTATACATTGTATATAATTGACCTAATACTTTATTTGTTTCTAGGCTTATTAAAAGACTTATAAAAAAAAAAACGATATTTTTAAGGGCCAAGGTATGTTCTACACATCAAATCATGATCAAATGATAAAATTTTCAAAACAAAAAACATATGATTTTGCATTATTTAGTATGACTTCATCTTAACTTAAAAAACACATTAATTTACAATTTTAACCATTATCTACGAGTAAGAGTCGAAAATCGCATTTGTTTTCTATAAGGTGGTGAGCTTATGCGTATTGAAACTAAGATTTTTTTTACGTGTGTATTTATTTTCTAGGCTATCGCAAAAATTTAGCCGGATAGTAACCACTGGTATTTGCAATTTGCAATACGATAAAGTTTGATTATTTATTTCAGACGAGCAAAGTTCATGAAAAACATACCTATTAGAAATTTACATTTATCTTATCTAATTAATTTTGAATTTACATTTGCATTTAAAAAATAAAGCAACGTATTTCAAAACTTCACTCATCATCCTCCTGATTTAATTTTTAATATTTTTCAAACTAAACGCTGAAATTAACACACGAATACACCAATCTAATAATTTTATCTATCCAACGTGACTTAAAATGTTAGTAACCAATTTAAATTTTCATTCCGAAGTTCATCTCTGTTTAGGCGTCATACAGATAACCTTAGTAAATAGGTAGGTTTAAACGTAGTGGCGTAGAGACCGTACAGCTCCGACCTTGGAGGGCTAGGGATGTAGAAAATATTTTTTCATTTCAGCCTTAGTAGAATTGTCTTTAAATGTTTAGATGTCCGAATCTTACACACAAGAGTTTAAAACTGCATTAAAATAGCGAAGAAAATCTCGAAGAAAATTTCCAGGAAAAAATCGTCCAGGAATAAATCGAAATCGGATTTCACGCCCTTTATGGGAGGAGTTTAAAAATACTTGAGAAAAAGCTTTTGAAAAGGTTTGGAATAGGTATTTGAGAATTTTTTTTTACAGGTTGATTTCGTAAAGGCCGGTAAAAAACATTAATTCCTTTTTTACGAATTGTTTATTCTAATAAAACAGAAATTTAAAATTGATTTCACGAAACCAAGCGGTGCGGAGCCACACATATATTTCCCGTTACGGCTGGGGGAGGTCTGGCTGAAAATAGATGTGGCGTATTCAGTAGTTCTTCGGTGGACGGCATAGGGTTCACTTTGAAAATCAAATTCGTAGACTAGCGGCCGTATTGTAATAATATATGCATTATTTATATGCATAGTAGAATTCCCAAATTAAAATAAAATATGCATATAAATATTACATAATATATGAATATTTTATTTTAATTTGGGAAGTTCCGACGTAAATATCATTTTTTTTGCGATTATTATAAAAGAAACTGAATTTTCCACACTATACAATAAAACTATATCCGAGTTTATAAATAGGAGAGTTTGGACTTGAAAGTGTTTTTTATGGATCTTATACTTTATTTTTTAAAGGCTAATTAAAAAAAATAACCAATATTTTTAAGGGCCAAGGTATGTTATACACGCAGTATAATTGAAGCATCTGTAATACTAAGCGATCAAATTTTCAAAACAAAAACGTATAATTTTGTACGATTTTGCATTATTTAGTATGGCTTCATTTTAAGTTATATTTTCCCCATAGTACGGTACTGTTAAATCCACCGCATGGCCGTATACTAGTCATCAAAATAGTAAAATTTGATTAAAAATTCAAAAATATGGTATTGGGGGTCCGATCATCTGTCGCTACACCACTGTATAAAGGTAAGGTCTGTGAATGTTGGACGGAGTGGCCGAGTTAACCTAGCAGGACTGACTTTTATTATATTTAGGATCTTGCTGTTTCCAGACGCGACCTTCCTGAAAGGGACATTACGAAAGGAAGCTAAATAATACATCTATTCGCATATGTATGGGATCCAGGAATGGAACGGGGTAACTGAGCTTTAAGTCTGGAGGTAATAACACCATTATTTGTCAATTTGTAAGTTTATTTACTTACTTATAACTAACTAAAACTAAATTTGTCTGATTTAATGATTACTATATGGAAAAAAGGAAACGAATCCGGGGCACAATGGGATACTAATTATTGGGTCAGTTATGGGGATGAGAACACCAGCACACGCCGTGTGGTGTGGTACCTACTTTCCTGATGTTTTATCAACAACAGTTTTTGAATTTTCTCATCTAACATACCTCTCTAATGTGGATGATGGCACTTCGTACCGATTAGATCCCACCACGTTTCCCATTTCTCTACTGTTGACGTCATAAGCTTGTTTTATAGCGTCCTTAGACCAGGACTGCCGGCTGGTTTATATTTATATAAGCACTATCCGCAGATGAAATAAACATGCATATGAACGGCGTATACTTCATTGTATCCCAATCATTGTGCCCCGATTTAACGTTCTTTAAAACACGAGTATTATGAGCATTACACTCGCTGGCCTTGAGTTATCACAAGACTTTTAGTGAGTCAAAAGTATGTTGAAACAACCCGGAACTGGGTAACTGAGCTTTAAGTCTGGAGGTAATAACACCATTATTTGTCAATTTGTAAGTTTATTTACTTACTTATAACTAACTAAAACTAAATTTGACTAATTTAATGATTACTATATGGAAAAAAGGAAATGATTCCGGGGCACAATGGGATACTGATTATACTTGCTGGCCTTGAGTTATCACAAGACTTTTAGTGAGTCAAAAGTATGTTGAAACAACCCGGAAATTTTAATTTCCGAATAGAAAATAGTATATAGGGGAATTGTGCTCAAGATGACATACATTTTGTTTGGAGTTTTAAACATACGTTTTGTTTTTTTTATTATTTGGTAATTCAAAGGTGATAAAAAAATCTAAGGTTAGATAATAAAAACATTCATTTACAAAGCACACAAAATTATCTTGACGCTAAAGAAAATTACACAATTAAAATGAAATTAAAAAACACCGATCTTGTCCAAGTGGGTAAGTTGACAAAAAATCAATTTAAGTTGATATACCTATTTATCGGCATAATTCACATTTCGTCTTGAGTAAAATCTTCCACAGATTCATCATTTGAGTTATCATGAAGGATAGCATGCTTCACTTTCTTTCGAGCTCTAATGCTCTTGCGATTTTACTTCTCTTTTTTTTATTTTGGACTTGGGCTTTTACTTTTACACATACTATGTCATCTTAAGCCGACGATCGCTATGACATCTTACTCTGCGAGATAATATTTATATTTGTCGCATTTTGTGACTATTAACTTTGAGGTTACTTAAATCATTCCTCGATATTCATAGCCAATAATAATCACAGTTCATAACAAAGTATGACTACTATATTGACATACAATAAAAAATTAACCTGAAACAAATTTATTGGCAGAAACACTTTCACAACAAAAATATTTTTGAGTCACGAAATCACAAAGTACCACACCCAAACAACGCGATCGGGCGGTCACTAAAGTTTTGAGCGACAAACGACATCTTGGGACTTCTTGCGCGTATAGTTTCACAGATGTAAGCACTGTGTCATCATACCTATGTATGTCATTTAAACACAATTCCCCTACAGTAATTACCTTGATGTCACAGTGTAAATATTAGAATTTTCAAGCTTTTTCGTCAACCTTCGGTAAAATACAAACCAAGCGCAATCTCGTTGTGTGCGAAAGTCACGCGACTCTGTCGTACGTATATAGTGCTCCTTTCCCGCCCCGGTATCCGGTTCTATTCCGGGTTCCCCTGCAGTGTACCCTAGGCTCTGTAGAACAAAAAGAATTGAACAATTTTTCATTTGTACATAGCACTATTCTATGCGCAATTTTCGCCATGAGAGGTAGAGGTGGTAAATAATTATTTTCTTTAACAAGACGCAAGGCCCTGATATTTAGAACTTAAAAAAATATTGACAAAAACATTCTGTCATTTAGGTTACGAATGTAGTCATAAAATAATTCAATTAAGTAAACACCTCAACACATTTGCAACCTTTAGAAATAATTCGACTGCAACGAATTTGTACCTCTTCTCGGGCAGATCATATATTTTCAAGAAAAGGTTTTAGGGTTCAGGAAAGTGACTTTCCGATGTAAACAATTTTAATAAAGAAATACTTTCATTTCGCCCTTCGAGCTGCGTATCCAGAAAGGTCGGCACTAAAAATTTGGTCAGGTAATTGGATTATCTCAAATGAACGTAGGAAATTGCTTATTTACAAATAACAGATATGGTAAAGGAAAGAGTATTTCATTACGCCATATTATATTTGTAGATATTTTTTATGTTTAATTTATTTTATCCTTCATTGACAAAATTAGTTTTGACAAATAATGTGACAAAAGGACGCGGGTTCGTGTCCCGTCGGCGGCATGTATCTTTTCTCGGGAGATTTTTTCAATATAGATGAGTGTTTCAGGCTAATAATTATTATATATAGATAATAGTTGTTACCGTTTGTGCTATACATAAAAATCTTGTCTTAAACATTAGTTTATCAATTAAAAATAATAATTAATATTTGACGAGTTAAAGTATTTCACCAAAAAATGTAGACATAATTTGTCTCGACGCCACCTAGTGGGAAATTTAGCACTTAATTCTTACAATGCTTTTCTCATATAATTTTTCTTTTACTTTTCTTTCTCATACAATGCCTTTCTGCGTGTTCTGTCAGACATAACTCTTGCTATCGAGTCGGGAAAATTGGCACTCCTTTCAGTCTTGGACATGAGTGCCGCTTTTGACACGATCGACCATGATTTTCTTATTAAACGATTAGAAGAATCCTTTGGTTTAAATGGCGGCGTTAAAACCTGGCTAACATCGTACCTGGGCAACCGTTTACAAGCCGTAAAGGTAGGGAAAAACCAATCAAAATATGCAACCCTTTCATCTGGAGTACCCCAGGGGTCTGTTCTGGGCCCACTTCTTTTCATCCTCTTCACAAATGATGTCGCTAAAATAATCGAATCATTTGGCCTTCTATCTCACTGCTACGCTGATGACCAACAAGTTTACTTTTACTGCTTACCAGAGGAAGTAGACAGTCTAAAAACTCGCATAATTGAGTGTCTAGAAGCAATTACCCGCTGGATGACCTCAAATAGATTGAAACTAAATCCGTCAAAGACTGAGTTTCTCTGGACCGCCACAAGCAGACGTCAGCATTATTTTATTTTTTTTTTATTTATTTATTTTATACACTTTACAAATACAAGACAAAAAGTCCCGATAAACTACTTTTTAGCAGTTTGTCTAACGGGTTCTTTACGTTAAAGATCTTATAATAGTGATTTAATAGTTACATTTTTACAATTATATAAAATAAAATTGAATTTTTTACAGAAATATAGATAAAAATAAATTTTTGAAAACATAAATAACATTTTTAAAGTCTTTAGAATAATGTCATTGTAAGCTAATACAAATTAATTCTTTCCATAAGCCAAGTCTTCAGTAAATTCATCAATTGTTTGTTTTGGGCACAGTTTTTAATTTCAGCAGGTAACATATTTAAACAACTGGGAATCATGTAATTTAACGTTCTTTGTCCATATTTATTTGTATGCTTAGGTACAATTAGCCCTTCATTAAAGTTAAAACGAGTATTATGGTTGTGTTCCAGCCTGTTAATATATAAAGGATTATTTATGTGCTGAAATATAATTTTGTACCACAGAATTGCTCTCACTGAAAGAACTTTGAGACTCTGATAAAAGTATGGAATATTATGCCTTTCTTTGTATAAATTTTTTTCAGCCAATAATTTAACCAATGAATTTTGCACTGATTGAACATGGTCTATATTTGTTTTACAGGAAAATCCCCAAGCTGTTATTCCATATCTTATAACAGATTCAGCTAGAGATAAATAAATTATTCGAAGTGTGCAGATAGGAACAAAAAATTTTAGTTTATACAATCTGCTTACAATTGATCTTAGTCGTGCACAAACTTTGTTTATTTGTATATCCCACTTGAAAAAGCAATCAATAATAACACCTAAATAAACATATTCTTTAACTAGTTCCATATTTTCACATGTACACGTTGCAGGAATACCATTGTGTAAGCAATCTGATGTATGTGTCTTTATTTCAGGTGTAATATATACCTTAACATTAGGGGATCTTATATGTAACAATTTAGTTTTTTTGGCATTTATGACTAAGCCAGAGTCATGAGACCACTTTAAGAGTTCAATGTAGTCTTTTTGTAAAAGATCTATACAAGTTTGCAAATCACTGCTAGAAATCACTAAAGCAGTATCATCCGCGTATACAAAGTACTTTACATGTCTAAAAATTAATTTAATAAAAGATACATATATAATATACAGAATTGGACCTAATATGGAACCTTGAGGAACGCCGGCAAAAAACTTCTTTTTTTTACTTAAAGAGTTTAAGAGTTTTAATTTCATGCATCGGTTGTTTAAGTAATTTTCAAAAAGTTTTAGTAGTTTTCCTCGTATTCCTATAATTTCTAGTATTTTAAGTAATTTACCCTGATCAATAGTATCAAAAGCTTTCGAATAATCTATAAATAAGACTAATGTATGTTTTTTACAATTTAATTCATTATTTATCATGTTGGCAAATTTTTGAAGCAGCAATTCTGTACTCTTTTTTTTTTGGAAACCGTATTGATTAGTATCTATTATAGAAAACTCTTCTAAATATTTTATTAATTTTATTTGAATATATTTTTCAAGAATTTTTTCTAAAGATGGCAAGATACTAATAGGTCTGTAGTTACCCAATACAGTGTGGTCACCTCCCTTATATACAGGTCTTATGATGCTACATTTTAAGTCATCGGGGATTTTTGCTTGAAATAAGATTCTGTTTATAAAATGGGTTATAATTGGACCTAGGATTAAAATATGTTTTTTAATGTCGCTCATTCTGATACTATCAATTCCTGGAGAAGAACTCTTCATTTGTCTAACAATGCTTTCTATATCCGCCGCTGTTGCCCTCGGTAGGTACATGCTTTGAGGCATCGCCTCTGGTTCAAATTTAGTTGTCTTATGGTTGCACTTATGTAACATATTGTAAACACTTTCAGAGAAATAATCAACAAAATCATTTATAACATTGATAACTCCCCAATAACCATTTCAGGAAGCGACATCACTCCAAAGACGTGTATAAAACTACTGGGTGTCAATCTGGACGCTGATTTTTCCCTTAAAACTCAAGTGAACTGCAGAACCGTAAGCACGGGGTTCTTTCAATTAAGGCAAATTAAAGCAGTAAGGAGAAATCTACCAACAGAAGCGACTAAATTACTAGTCAATTCGTATGTTGTTTCACGTTTAGATTATTGCAACGGAATATATGCAAGTCTTCCAAAATATCAAATCAACAAATTACAATCCGTTTTCAACGCTGCGGCAAGACTTATCACCGGCGTATCTAAATATTCCCATATTTCAGAGCATCTCAAAAATCTTCACTGGCTCAAATGTCCTGAAAGAATCCAGTTCAAGCTCTGCTGGATGGTATTTAAGTCCCTTAACGGAATGGCTCCGGCATACTTATCGGAATTGTGTATTCCAGAAAATTCAAACTCTCGACAGTCAACACTAAGGTCAGCAGCGTCATCAGCTGTTGGAAGGTTAAAGGAACCAAAGCGCACACCAGATACTAAGTTCGGTGAGCGCGCTTTCGGAGTGTCGGGACCTAAAGCCTGGAATGGACTGCCACATGACTTAAGAACGATCACAGACTCGGCAGAATTTAGAGCTAAACTTAAAACCCACCTTTTCAGACAGTCGTATCCATAAACTCAAATTCTTTCACCTTCACATTCAATGCCCGCGACACTGTAAATAACTAACCTAAAAATGTAGAGAAAAAAAAAAAAAAAAAAAAAAAAAACAAAAAAAAAACAAAACAAAACAAAAAAAAAAACAAAAAAAAAACAAAAGTAAAAAATAACTATTTGTAAGCGTTTTTAAAGGTCATTTCAGTATCATTCTCCAGCCCTAAAGAGTCCTAAATTCTCCAGTCTTTTAAAATACATATTTTGATATTATCAACTCCATTTTTGCCACTAATCTTTTAAAATGTAATACTTATAGTGATGGGGGTAGCAATGCAATGTCCAGTGTTTTAAATATAATACCCTCCGCGTGCAAAGCCGTATCTTTTCCAAGCGCAAACTTTCTAATTAAAGTGTTTATCGGAAGTGACCTGCAGGTAAGTATGTTTCTGTATCCATTTGTAAATATTAAAATTAGATAGTACCTAAGAATTATGAATAAATTGTACAGCGCCCTTGAGGTGATTTTTCACAAAAACGGCGCTCTATAAATTATTATTATTATAAAAATAAAGTTGGTTGTTTGCAAGTGGAAAAATGTAATAAGCAGTAATTGTTGAATGAAACACTAGTATATATTTAATTATTTGGCGGGCAGGAGATAAGTCCACGTAGCTCAGTGGACAAAGCATTTAACCGGAAATCAGAAGGACGCGGGTTCGAGTCCCGTCGGCGGCATGTGTCTTTTCTCGGGAGCGTTTTTTCAATGTAGATGAGTGTTTCAGGCGAATAATTATTACTTATAATAATTGTTAAAATTAGTTTTCTTTTTCAGCTTCAACAAAAATGCTAAATGAATTCATATTCTGCTTGCAGTGTGTTGATAAATAACCCAAAAAAGAATGTAAAAACCTTCCTTTGTTTATGGAGTAGCAGCATCGTTTTGGGCTGGGTGTAAATTTGCGAACCGAGACGCGAGCTGAGCCACGAATTAAGCGAAAGGAACGAAGCTGCCGCAAACAGGACAAAACGCCGCCTGCGGTTTCTTCGTTCCTTTCGCATGATCCGTGGCTCGGCTCGCGTCTCGGTTCGCAATCGAAAAGTTCGATTGTGAAACGGTGGAAAACGAATGTTTTGACTGTCCCGATGAACAATTTCTGAACCGTAAAATGAACTGATAGCCTTGTTTTGATATTACCAAACCGCTGTTTTTTTACTTTGGAAAAATTTAGTAATAACAACTTTAACCCCTCAGGCCTCGGGCCTATTTGGTTGGAAGATCAAAATATTTTCCCTTTGCAATAAACTCCAGTAAATGGAATATTTATGTAGGCATCCAAAAACTAAAAAATGTTTTTGTAAGGTGCACTCACTCATTGATTAAATACGCTTATAGATATTATAATTCAAAATAAACAACATTTTTGAAATAAAAATTGTTTGAAAGCAAACATAAAAAAGTTTTTAAGATAGCTCATCTTACTTTTTTTCGAAATATTGAAAGTAAAAATACACACATATTTTATTAGGTAAATGTATTATAAACGTTGTCGTCAACTCGCTTTTTTGCCGTGTCATCTATTTTTTGTCACAAGTTTTCATTTTTCTTTCAAATGGCGGTAAGAAACTTTGGTTTTATAAATGGTTAATTTGAATTATTTTTGGATTAACTTCCAGATTTGAATATAAAGCGCGGTGTTTTCTCTTTCTGACAACGTTTCGATAATATTTCTAAACATGATAGGAAGGGAGACACAATGATTTACATGAAACCTATGTGAGTTATTCCGAAAAGCGAACAAATTCGCCTGAATGGATAAGCCGCTCTCGTGAAAAGTTACCAATTTGAATATTCTCCGACATTGTTTGTTATGACTGTCGATTTTGTTTTATTTTTCACGACTATCACAGGATAGTATTATTAGTTGTAATACCTTCAAAATACTCTGATGTTATACTTACTAGAGTAATACGTGACAACCGGAACCTTCAACTAATCAAAGCTTATTCGTTCGAATGGGTCAATTTTCTATCCTTTCTTCAGCCTACCCTGAGGTGCCTACCTACATCAGAGTAACACTCTGAGCTACCTACCAACGTATTAACCATGGAAAGCGGCACTGTAGTAGTTGGGTATCGCTTCGTATATAAGCTTCCAGATTTCTAGAATAGTGTCGTAGACTTCCGTTAGGGCGCGCAATAACCCTAGACCTAAGCTCGCTTTAATTCTCCCGATGTAAGATCGGCCTCCCCGGGAACATAAACTGCCCAAAATCACTTCAAACCATCCACCCTACGGTTACCGGGCTTTTTAATTACACTGACTTCCTTCCACTGCTCCTAATACGATGTATGCAGTGATTTGATTCAACCAGAGAAAAACTGAACACCGCTGCAGCTTACGAAATCCGAACATATTAAAAATAATCGATAAGGTTACTTTTAAAAATTCCAGAAAGGTTTTATAATTTTTTTTAAATTTGTGCATTCCGGTTGGTAAAAATGTTTAATCCATGCACTACACATTATTTACAGGGTGTAATGATCAATGATAACCAGCGATTCCTGAGCATGTTTGGAATAAAAAGTATAGATGTCATTTTGCTGATCAATTAAATTTTTTTCAATTAAAAACAAACATATTTTTCTATCACACGTCGCCACTGATCACACTGCTGCACGTCGCGATGGAACAATTGATACGCACTCTATACTCATGATAATGCACTGCTGTTACCTAGGTGTTGATACACCCAGTACCTATACAACGTACATATTTATATATTTGTTGGTTTCTTGAATAGATTAATTTACTTTTAAGTGAAGCTTTAAAAAGATAAGGTAAAACTAAAAATA
This sequence comes from Limnephilus lunatus, assembly GCA_917563855.2. Taxonomy (NCBI): domain Eukaryota; kingdom Metazoa; phylum Arthropoda; class Insecta; order Trichoptera; family Limnephilidae; genus Limnephilus; species Limnephilus lunatus. Next base: position 36,233,225 of record OU830594.1, read on the forward strand.
AATTTAGCTAATCCCCATTGGCAAACTTGACAGACTGCTACTTTTAAATACTGATAAATACACCAATAGCACAGACTTTTATAATAATTATTTAATACACAATATCTCATAAACCTAATTCATTTAAAAATATAATTTTTAACACGTCAATTTGTTTCTTATCTTGACGTATTAACGAAACGATTTTAATATTATCATTTTGAGAAAAAGTTTTTTTTGAAACGGCATTGCAGTCACTGAGTGACTTGGTTATAATGAGTCAAGTGGACGTAGGTACCAAGCTGTATTAGTTGAACTAAACTAAGAAGTTATTAAAAATTTTGTAATGGTATTGTTGGCATTATTATGGAAAGAGCCAGATCTGGTGATTATTTTTGAATAAGTGCCATCTTCAACCGGACGTTTGTACTCGTATCAAGTGATAACATGCGAAAGCTTTCTTCAAAATTATAATATTTATGAAATTAAAGTAGGTATAAATATATTTTTTAATGATTTTTTTATAAACTTAAAATGATGGTTATACCCATTATATCAAAGTAATACTTATATCATTGCATAAGAAGATAAAATAAATAAAAATAAAAATAAAATAAAATAAAATAAAATAATACTAATCAATCTATACGAAATATGAAATAGAACAAGATTGTCAATTCGGAATTTGAAATATGAGATCGACATACAAAATTATGTAAAATAAATAGCCCGATGGCCAAGTTGGAAAAGGCGTTGTCCCGGTAGCGTATTCCCAATTCGCGAATGCATAAATCACCTTCCAAACACTACCACGTTTCGGTCGCCTTCGCGCTTTGTTGCTCTCTGTTTCTGTGAGGGTGACGACCGTTATTATAGAAGGGTAAGCAGAGAGGATGGACCGCGTTTTTTGTACTTACAAAATCTTTTTTTACAAAAAACGCGGTCCATCCTCTCTGCTTACCCCGCTATAATAACGGTCGTCACTCTCACAGAAACAGAGAGCAACAAAGCGCGAAGGCGACCGAAACGCGGTAGTGTTTGGAAGGTGATTTATGCATTCGCGTTTGGAAGGTGATTACGCATATGCAATCGCATTAGGGATTTTAAATACGCGTCCCGGTAAGACAGGTATCCTGGGTATGATTCCCAATTGCAGCCGTTATCTTTCAATTTTCGGTGTCTTATTCAGTTTCATGCTTCGTTAGGATTTATTAGTTTTATCTTCTTATTAAGTGAAAAAAATCTACTTTTAATAAAATAGTATCTACTATTTTGATTTTGAAAAATTTGACAATTAAATTTTATTGATTTATTGAATGATTTTTTACAGATAGCCTCCTTAGACTCTTCCCTCGTGGGTCCTCCAAGAAACCAAGGGGGAGTAGAGAGGAGAGCTGAGGCCACCTCCTTGCCCCGTGGACTCTTTGCTTTGGAGGCCTTTGGGGAGCCCAAACAAAGAGACACTTCTTATGGGGAAACCCTTGCCGCTACAGGATTCTCAGGGGGTCCACGCGGGAAAGCAGGTACCCTCACGGGACCTGGAAACGAACTCAAAGGATTGAGGTAAAATGGGAGATAGCACAATGGGCCCTTAGCTCACGGGAACTATGCGTATACCGTCTCCGCTTTAATGAAATAAATAAATACAGCTAGCCTGGATAATATGTAAATCATATAAATTATGAAACACATCTCAGACACCTCAGAAAAGAAAGTTGAAACAAAATGAAAAGTATATGTTGCAACTGTAATATTATTTGAACGTGCCAGTTCTAAGGTGTCAGTCACATTGACTTTTTTTAACAACCGCGATTTTCATGTATACTGCAGGCGCCACCCAGTAAGAAAAAATATAGTAGTAATTTTTAATGACTAAACTCGTTTATAAAACAAATAAAAAATATTATCACGTTTTCAACATTAAATTTATTGATGCATATAATATGTCCTCAGCTACCAGGATGGCATAAACGCATCCGGATGACACACTCGGATATCTAATAAGATTTCTTTCGGGCAATTATCCTTTGTACACACGCGGCGATGGGATTTCCCCGCCGGCACACGCCTGCCACGCGGCGAGGGCTAATCCAATATTCCCTTCGTCGCCTGCCCTTTTGTTTGAACCGCTTATTTTATGACATGAGAGTTCTTCTGTTTTCTGCTCCCCTGGTTTCGCGATATGTTAAATATTCTCTTTGGCCCACTTTTGATTGATTTGACATGAATTTATACGACGCCGCCACACGATATCACTGTTAGGACGAAAACTGGTTTATCTTTTGAGTTGTTATTCCGCCTATTATGATCTTCCCGCTAGGAACTCCGTTGTATTAACTCGTAATTAAGAAGTAGAAGAAGCATAGGCACTTTCAATGGTAAGTCGTGAAATTTTTGTTTCTCTATTGTTGCCGTGTAAATATGCAACGCAGAAAACATAAAAAAAAATATTTTGAAATAGACAGAAATTTGCAGAAAATCGTGTAAAAGCCGCCAAACCGTTTAAGATGGCATCTTACATGGCTATTCGTATTGGCGTATTTGGTATAGTTACATAGAAAATATACTGTATAATATGCTATGCAACTATGCCAAATACAGCAATACGAACAGCCATATAAGGAATAAGGAAACACTATAAGCGGGAGACAAAGGTTTATACATAGTGTCACATAAATATTATGTGACTAGAAGTTCTTGCCTATTTGGATATTTTGTCTATGGTGTTTTTTTTTTGGAGACTGTCAATTTTTTGGGGAAGACAAATTGTTTTTTTTGTTAATGGTCACTTCCTCCCGGACAGCGATGGGCTGGCTGTTCGTGAATTAGTCACTCACCATGGAGGTGTTTTAATCACTGTAAATCATGTGAATCCAAGTTGATTTTATCTTTAAAAAGGCGCGGGGTGTTTTTTCGTAACACGAGTAGTTCGTTTACGGTATTATTTTTAGTGGATAATATGTGAATCCCACTTTTCCGGTGTTGGCAGTTGGCCATTTTGTGGAAATGTTTTTTGGACATAAAATTGTAAAGTGATTGGTCCTTGTTGTGGCTAGAATAATATGCCTTTTTGACCCCGCGTCGCGAAGTCACGGATTGCTGATAGTTCTGCCGAAATCCGTAAGTCTTGGAGACTGGTTGGGCCACGTGCCTTTCGGATGGAGATTGTTGAGACAGCCTGAGGCTGGAGACGCTCCTTGGAGGTGTAGCGGCCTTCTTCCCAAATAGAAGGAAGACCTAGGCTCACTAGATTCCGCGCCGTCCCCGGTTGATGAGGTCGGAAGTCCCGTCCCGGGACCGTTTCTCTCTACGAACCAAGTTTTCATTCGTCATCCGGTGTTTTCCTACAATATTCGGCTTCGTTTAGTTAGCTTAGCGTGTCCAGGAGTCCATCTGGTATGTTTATGTTTTGTATTCTTGATATTACATTAATTATTATTTTTAATTGATAAACTAACGTTTAAACAAGATTTTTATGCATAGCACAAAGGGTAGATAACAAATATTATAATCAATAATTATCAGCCTGAAACACTCATCTACATTGAAAAAATCTTCCGAGAAAAGATATTGGCCGCCAACCGGAATTGAACCCGTGTCCCTCTGATTGCCGGTCAGCTGCTCTGACCACTGAGCTATGGCGGCTTATCTAATACCCGCCAAATAATTCAATATATACTAGTGTTTCATTCGACAATTACTTATTATTACATTTTTCCAACTGAAAACAAACAACTTTATTTTTGTGAGAGAGGTATTGTTAAATACTAAATCTCCCGCTAGGTGGCGTCGAGACTAATTATGTCTGCATTTATTGCTGAAATACTTTAACTTATCAAATATTAATTATTATTTTTAATTGATAAACTAACGTTACTGCATTATAAATTGTGAGCATGAGGTGTGTAAATTCCCCAAGCTCTCTGGGCTTAATACCCAATATACGATTAGGAAATCCTAAAATGAAATTCTACCTGCGCGAACAAATATATCACAAAGGAACAGAGCAGTCTTACACTCCAAGAAAAATAACAAATTCACCAACCTTGATTATGAAATTCTCTGCAGCTCGGGAGGCCTCCAAATTTCCGATCAATAAGTGTAATCCTTTTGTCTTGAATCGCGCAAGTAATCAGTTGTCCATTACAACATGTTCAATTTCACAATTAGTCTGTTGTCAACATTTTATACAACAGAAATCAGTTTCTTGTCAATGTTACAAAGAGGAATTTTCCATAATGAAAAAAATAACAATCTCCAAACAAACGCACAATGACAGTTTTTTTTTACTTGCTCTATTTTTGAAAATCAATCCATTTCAGGTTCCTTGTTAATTTCAAAGAGCGAGTAACTACCGTTCCCTGTGATAAAAATATATTTAAATATTTTTTCGAACAAACAATAAAAAAAAACAAATTATAATGCTTAACCATGCTCCCCGCCTTGGAAGTTCGCAGAACTTTCAAAGAAAAAAATCAACGAATATGAAAACAAGTAAAGATCAAATCAATAAATAGAAACATATCTTGGCTAAGTCAGAAACAATTAGATCATAATAGAATATTAACATAAAATAAAATAAAATAAAGACAAAATTATTGCGTTGGGATGGGATATAATTTAACAACAGGACGTTTAAAGAGTCCGTATCTAGTCTTTACCGTCGCAACGCGAATGATTTTATCAGTACCAGGATGAACATCCGTTATTACGCCCAAAGGCCAATTTAACGGAGGCGAATCCTCCTGTCCCATAAGTACGACAGTTCCAACCTTAATAGGATGGTCAGTGGTAGCCCACTTCTGCCTGACTTGCAACGTATGCAGATATTCCAAACGCCACTTCTTCCAGAAGGATTGAATCATGCCGTCTAATAATTGCTTGCGCTGAGCAAAGTTTATTTTAGCGTCTGTCAAAACAGAAGCAGGTAAGTACTGCAAAGGAGTCGACATAAAAAAATGTGCAGGCGTAATAACTTCCGGATAGGGTTCAGAAGACACGACTGTGAGTGGGCGCGAGTTCATTATACACTCTATTTGAACCAGAACGGTCTGTAGTTCTTCATAAGTGAGGAGCTGAGTTCCGATTACACGGTACAAATGAGTCTTCATACTCTTTACATTTGATTCCCATATACCCCCGAAATGGGGCGCGCGTGGTGGAATCATTTTCCACTCAACCCGGCGATTAGCGAGTTCACGCTTTAAAGCGGGCTCAAATTCCGACTCAACCAAAAACTTATAGAGATCATCTAATTGTGCCTTGGCACCAACAAAATTGGTACCATTATCTGAATACAAGCATGACACAGGGCCACGCCGAGAAATAAAACGGCTGAAAGCAGCCAGGAAAGCATTTGAAGTTAGGTCAGAGACCAACTCAATATGAATGGCCTTGGTTACAAGACATACAAAAAGACAGACATATGCCTTTTGTGAATGTTGTCCTCTCCGACGAGCAAGCGTGATACGGAGGGGACCTGCATAGTCTACACCGGTATGAACGAAAGCCTTTGCTTCTACAACACGATAGGAAGGTAAATCTGCCATCTTCAGTATAGGATGCGACGGATTTAAGCGGAAGCAGAAATTGCATTTCCGTACTTTTGCCTTAATAACAGTCCTGGCATCTAATATCCAATAGCGCTGCCGTAAGATGGACATAAGAAGTCCAGGGCCTGTATGACAGTTCATGACATGGAAATGATCGATGATAAGATTCACAACACAGTCATTTTTAGGTAGTAAAACCGGATGTTTAACCTCAAATGGTAAATCCGATTTAGAAAGCCGCCCACCAATACGTAACAAATTATCCTCATCGAGAAAAACTGATAAATTCCTAAGCTTTTTTGAAGGCAATTTGCCTTTCTGGAGTGCAGCAATATCTTCTATAAAATGAATACTCTGCACGGAACGAATCACAGCCTTTTCAGCAGGCATAAGATTATTGACCGTTCCAGAAGAGGGTGATACCTTTTTTGCGAATTGGAGGACAAAAACGACAATCCTTAAAAGTTTATTCCATGTGGATATACGCTGAGCCAGTTCACTCAGGACCGATTGTTCACGCTGAACTATTGCAGTGAGCACATTAGTTTTGTGCTCAGGCATTTCACCGATATTTGAGAAATGAAACGGTCTTAATGGCCATCCCGAGGGTGGGCTGCGAATCCACAATGGTCCATTCCACCATAATTCGTGTGAAATAAGCTGGGAAGGAAGCATGCCACGAGAAAGGCAGTCACTAGGGTTTTCACTACCGGCGACATGATAAAAGTTTTCAGGAGACAAATTCTCCTGACATTGAGCCACGCGATTACTAACAAACACCGACCATCGATGAGGCGACGAATGTATCCATGAAAGCGCAATGGTAGAATCTGAAAACGCATAAGTCCCTGCAATAGTAAGACGCGATCGATAACTATTTTGAACCGTCCGAATTAGTTTGGACATCAAGACCGCGGCACACAGCTCCAAACGAGCGAGTGTTGTTACTTTGGTGGGAGAGACCTTTGATTTTGCACACAACAATCTCACGGTTATATTCCCAGACAGATCAGTTGTGTGTAAATATATCACACAGCCATAACCATTCAGGCTCGCATCGCAGAAAGCAACGATGAGCACTGTACTGTCTTTTAGGACACCTACATGACGCGGGATTTTTATCGTAGAAATTAAAGGAAATTCCTGTGTGAGTGCCGAGAACCTTTGAATAACGCTCTCAGGGGGAGTATCATCCCAACCAATGTTGCACAGCCATAGCTCCTTAATAAGCAATTTAGCGTACAGAATGGAGGGGGCGACCAGGCCGAGGACATCAAATAAGCGGGCGACTATAGACAGTATATTCCGCTTTGTACACTTCTCCTGGACATAATAAGTCGTAAAGAAGAAGCTGTCATCAACTGGTTCCCACGAGAGGCCTAACACCTTAGAGGTATTGTTAGAACCAACAGTAAAGTCCACCGTACTGCGGTGAGAATCTGGAAGGTTTTCAAGTACAACTTGAGAATTACTAGTCCATTTGACCAAATCAAAGGCACCGGAATTGAATAACGAGATTAATTCTCGAGAAAGACGTACGGCGCTGGATTCATCTTCAATAGAATAGACCAGGTCGTCCATATACAACTTGGACTCTGCCACATTGGCAGCATCCGGTAAATGTGGTCTCATATCTTGGGCTAACTGACGAACAGTCCGCATTGATAAGTATGGACTTGCCGTTAGTCCGAAAGGGACCCGATTAAATTGAAAAGTCCGTATGAGATCGTTGTTGGAGAATCGAAATAAGATTCTCAAATATCTACGATGCTTGCTTGGAACTTCAATCTGTAAATACATTTGCTTTATGTCCGCAGTCATAGCGATGGGAAAAAGACGAAAGTTAAGTAAAAGCAAAAACAAATCAGCTTGTAGATTGGGACCAGTATGCAAGATGTCATTTAGTGACAGCCCTGTATGTGTCTTAGCACTAGCATCAAGCACAATCCGAGGCATGGGTTTATCAGAACGAATGACGGCGTGATGCGGGATATAATATCCATCATCTATAATATCAGACTCTGGGACTTCTGACAGGTAATTGTTTTCAATATATTCACTGATAACTTTATTATAATTCTCCTGTAAAGAAGGCGATTGTTTAAATTTCCACTCCAAGGCCATAAATCGACGCTGAGCGGTAGTTCGAGAATTCCCCAATTGGTTCGGGTCTTTACAGAAAGGTAAAGCAACAGAATACCTCCCGTCGTCAGCGCGAGAAATAGATGAAGTAAACAGATTCTCACATTCCGTCTCCTCTGGACTCAGAAATTGTATGTTAGGTATTTCTTCTAACAGCCAAAATTTTTGCACTAAATCATTTAGCGCGAGTGCGGAAAATGACATATTTGTATTGGTCACTTTATGAGGGTAGTCACCCATTAGAACGAAACCAAACGCGGTCGATAATGCGGGGGGTGCACTAGTCCCTGATTCAACCCTGTCCCCTAAATAGATATGTGGAAATAATTGTGCCCCTAAGACGACATCTATATTCCCAGGAATATTCCACGTTAAATCAGCGAGGGGTATGCCCTCTAAGTACCTCATATCACCATTTGCTATATAGTGATTAGGTAACTTATCGGTAATGCACTCGACAACGAGCGCATATATGTTATATTTATTATTTGGGTATACGCGAGACTCAATGTCCAAATAAACGTAACCAAAAATTGGTCGAGATGCTGAACCAATTCCTTTAACAAAAGAATTACTCAAAGGAATTATTGGCAAATTCAGCGACTTGCAACAATCTACCGTAATCAAATTATTCTGCGATCCATTATCAATTAAACATCTAACAATCATTTTGTTACCATTTTTAAGTTTCGCATATATTTGAGCGGTTGAAAGTAAAATTGTCGAATTAGGTGTTACTTTGGCTGACAGCGAACACGAAGGGCTAACGCGCAAGGGTTCCTCTAGTTGCATATTGCAATTATCCGTTCCACTGACGCTGGATGGTAGCAAAGGGGGGGAAGACTGCTCCTCATTGGTAAGTACTTCCGACGTATGTACATGAGTATTTGTTTTCAAATTATTCCCACTACCAAAATGTAGTAAGGTATTGTGTGGTTTTTTGCACAAATCGCACATAAGCGACGATTTACAAGAGCTTACAGCATGTGATGCGCTAAAACAATTTATACACAAATGTTTTGATTTTATAAAATCAAAACGGGCTCGTGGAGAACTTAGCCCTTTGAACCGAGAGCAAGCAGTAATTGCATGATTAGTTTTTTTACAAAACATACAAGATTTCGGGGGCGGAGTTGGTACTCGAGGTACATTCTCATTACTCGCGACGAAAGATTTATATTTGTTCGAACGGGATGAAATCGCCGTAGGTGGCTTATTCATGGCACTTGATGACCTCTTTGAACGCTCTAATATTTTCACTTGATCTTGTACGAAAGAAATTAATTCCGTGTATGAAGGCACTTCTTTACCCCGCACAGTCAACTCAAAAATCTGGGCAGTCTGTTGATCTATTTTTTTTAACGCACAGTTCAAAATTATAAAATCGGCTAAGTCATCAATGTCTAACTGCCTCAATGCCGAAACGGATGCGGAAAAACTTTGAATAAAAACATCAAGACTGCTAGGTGTATTTATACAACCCTTGGCATCTAGAATGTTATTTAAATAATACGTACCTAACGCACGTTTATCCTGATACTTTTTTACTAAACCATCCCAAATAATATTATAGGTGTCGCTTGCAGGCACAATGCCGGCCGTGACCTTAAGCGCCCCGTGCGTCAATTTCCCAACCAAATATTGAACACGTTGAGCGTCCGTTAGCTGTTTATTATTGTGTATATTAGCTTTAAAAGACTCATAAAATTTTGCCCAATTTTCCATCTTCCCGTCGAAGCTCGGCAAATCTATGGCGGGAAGCTTGATGACGCAAGGTTCCCGAGAATTATTTTGAGTCGAGAGTGTACGTGCCGTGGCCAGTATCTGGTTACGGGTTCGTTTCACTTTCAAGAAAAGATCTTCAAAGGCGTTCAAAGCCTGAAATTCCGGTTGAAAACTTGGATTTAAGGACAATTGACGATCATTTATATCGTCAATAATGCTTTCAAACTGTGTTTGCATATGATCAATTATTTCGGACTGCACCATAAATGTCTCATTCCTTCTGGAATCGAAATCCGAGATATTCTTTGTTAAGTTGAATAGATCGTTAATGCGTGAAAAAAGTCTTTCCCTTTTAGCTGTTAACATAACAAGCATTCGATCCGGTTGATCATCTGAAGTTTCTTCTGTAATTCTCGGCATTTTAAAAAAAAATACAATAACTTTATCACAAAAATTAAAGTTTACAATAATTATAATTACTGTAGGTACCTCAGAAATTTACAGAAGAAAACGTAAAATGCTATCAATAGCTTTCAATGAAATTTGTCAATTTATTACACAAATTCTTGCTAGACTTGCTTTTTTAAACAAAAACCTGCAATAATACAGGTAGGTACTCCGATATTTACCGAAAAAAGTATGTAAAATCGAAATAACCAACAAATTCCATAAGAGGAAGGTATTTCAAGAAAATCACCAATTATTACGTGACTCTGAAAACCTTCATAAATAGAACCAGCAATATAATATAGGTATTCCGGATTTACCAAAAATTACGTAAACCGAATGTCCATTTATATTATATTAACTTGCTAGAACGTATCCGGCTATGAAGGACCATAACTATGCATTATAAATTGTGAGCATGAGGTGTGTAAATTCCCCAAGCTCTCTGGGCTTAATACCCAATATACGATTAGGAAATCCTAAAATGAAATTCTACCTGCGCGAACAAATATATCACAAAGGAACAGAGCAGTCTTACACTCCAAGAAAAATAACAAATTCACCAACCTTGATTATGAAATTCTCTGCAGCTCGGGAGGCCTCCAAATTTCTGATCAATAAGTGTAATCCTTTTGTCTTGAATCGCGCAAGTAATCAGTTGTCCATTACAACATGTTCAATTTCACAATTAGTCTGTTGTCAACATTTTATACAACAGAAATCAGTTTCTTGTCAATGTTACAAAGAGGAATTTTCCATAATGAAAAAAATAACAATCTCCAAACAAACGCACAATGACAGTTTTTTTTTACTTGCTCTATTTTTGAAAATCAATCCATTTCAGGTTCCTTGTTAATTTCAAAGAGCGAGTAACTACCGTTCCCTGTGATAAAAATATATTTAAATATTTTTTCGAACAAACAATAAAAAAAAACAAATTATAATGCTTAACCAGTTACATTGGTATAAATTTGCACTGTTTGTTTTTTTTTGATGGCTACAATATAGTTTTATAAAGTTCATCTTCTTTTATTTACTGATTTCCTACCTACTTGACAGAAAACTAGTCCCATAATCCTGAGCTGTGGTCTCTGTTCTGCCGTATTAATTACACTACACTTACATTGAACCTGAACATTATTCCATTTGAATAGTTTTCGATGTGTCAACTAATTAATAGTGCTTTCTCCCAATGGTGATTAGATATTTTGTAACATTATATGAACACAATTTAAAAGTATTTGCAAATAAGTAGGTAATCAAAGCGTATTCGTTCGAATGGGTCATAATTGAATATTTTACATAATTACCAAATCATATTTGCCACTTTGTCAATTTTACTGGCCTAAAACAGGATCCATTCCTAGTTGGCTAGTCAAAGTTTCCGCATATGTTTTATTGTATAATTTTATGTGAAGTAAATTATTATTATTTTATTTATTTATTTATTGATCTATATGCGGGATGTTTACATTGAATTATTCGATGCCTGTCTCGCTAGGGTATACCTGTGTTGATTAAAAGTTGTAAAGGCTATGAGTATGGCAATCCGCTCATGGAGAAACAGAAAAAAATCGTTGGCGACGCAGTCGCTATCCACAGGAAAAGAACTTGTGAATTTCATTGGCGGTCCGTACACAGGCAACTTGATAAAGACCAGTTAGGAGCATTGCCACTACCATGACAACCGGTAAATAAGGCAACTGAAACGCGACGACTGCGGTGACTAGCAGTGCTGTTCGCCGCGTCCGTCGCGTTTCAGTTGCCTTGTTGACAGGTTGCCATGGCAGCGGCTCACGACCTGTCAAGTTATCGAGTAATTTGTTCGTCAGATCAGAAAAATATCGATTTTTTTCAGGAGATTGATAAATTGAGCTGTGCCGTGAATTGAGTTGCCAAACAGTTTTCGGTTTCTCCATGAGCGAAGGCCCTAAGAATTTAAAAAAAGCACTAAAATTCAAAGTTGCGGTCGTGTGAAGATGTATACTTATAATAAAAAACGCATACAAATATGCAGATATACCTACAATAACTAAAAATCCACGTTGTTCATCCACACTATGTGCATAAGTACTTATTCCTTACATATATTTACCATGGAATCATTCCACTGACAGACGAGTATGTGACTTACTTGCCTGCATTAAATTATACCTAGGTGTGAAAAGCCCAATGTAGTGATATAATTTAATTTAGGTACTCCGCTTTCTAATTTGACATCCGGGTGAGATTACAATCGACTTATTCACCTTTATGAAAGCGGGTTGCAGCGGTAACTATTACAACTGCGATTCATCAATGCCGTAAACTATCTAATATCCATTCGAAAAATTAACTGCGAAGTAAAGCTGGTGGAAAATGTGTCAATCACTTAGGTATGAGAATTTCTTCGAGTCAGTACAACTTCCGTAAATGGCAATTATAATTTATTGTTGCTCTAAGTGAAATGTTTGCGGTACTCCTAAAAGATTCTGCAATCTTAAAGTTGGATATTTTAATGCGGAGTAATTTGTTTTTGCCTTTTTTCCATTCGCTGGTATCTTTTATCACCGGACACAAATTATACTGTTTGTCATTTTGACAGTTATAAACACCTTGTTTAGTGTGTTAATTAATTGTAAAACCACGTATAGATAGCTAGGCACTTATCTAATAAGTAATAATACATTTCATAAGCATACATTTTATAAAAAAAATACCTACTTGAATTATTTATAAAAGAAACAACATTGTTAAATTCAAATTACTCCTAAAAAACATAAGTTTTGTGGATAAAACCTTTCACCATGCACAACTTGTGATGAAAAGTAACTTTTTTTCTTTTCTGTTACTAATCAATAAGAATGTTTTTAATTCACTTTATGAAAATAGTTTATTTAACGTTTAATTAAGTTCTACTGGTACTCATTATTATTATTATTTATTAATTGTAATATTATATTATTATTTCGCCTTTTGAAGGATTTATCAAACTGTTGGATAATGAATTCAGATTAGGTGTAACAGCTGTTACGCGTAATAATAATTACCCAGCAGAACCTGTTTATAAATAAACTTCTTTATTATATTATTATAAGTTTAAGTACCTATATTATTATTTACATACATGAAACATTAGAATTAAAATAGAGTTCTACAAATTAAACTTGATAGCAAATAATAAAGAAAAGTATGTAGTTATTCGCTACTAGTGAACTCCATTCATTTTTCTAGTGTAAAGTAGGTAGGTACTATTCGGCATTTCTGTTACTGTAAAAGCCTGTACTTCGGTAAATGTTAAGATTTTCCAGTAAACTAAGTTAACTAGTTACTAATTTGCGGGCTTTTACAATAACATATCGATGAAAAAATACCGCCACTGCTTGAAATTACTGTGGCATCGTTTAGTAGCTAGATCTAAATAACCAGGTACTTTCTATCCTTCTCAATGAACATCACCTTTCCCTTCCTTATTTCCATGCACCTCACATTTCTAATTAAGGATACCACCATCCGAATCAGAGAAATAGAAATCTTTAGTAGATAGTACCTATTCTCTAAGAACACACAGAAATATATATGCAAGTATAATTATGATCAAATGCGGTTCGCTTGGAGAGTTAACCCCTCAATATTATTTAACCGCCCCTTACCGGTCTTGTCCGTGTTCTACCCGCTCCGTGTCCGCTTGTTTGCCGCCTCCGCCCTCTCGCACGTGCAGGGCGGGTGCCGCCCGCGTGGCACGGGTTACCCGAGGGCGGGAGACGATATTTATTTTACATTACCATCCGACTGGGCGTAATAGACGTGTCAATATTAAAAACCGTCGTTTGCACAGGACCCAGTACTCGGGTGCATTTCTCATCAGGCGAGGTTAGGAGGTCGTTCGTGATTTCAAATTACATTCTTGTGGATTGATGACCTTTTTGTGGGATTTGAATTTTTTTTAAGACTGAGCCGTAGCGCCTCGCAGGGGTGTTCGGATGAATGTCATGATGAAATAATACTCCCTATAATATTGTGTAGTTACCTACACATATATAAATAAATAAGTAAAATCAATTCAGTTTATAGTAAATTAAACAAGAATAATACTCGTAAATATTTATATAAATATGTAAGTGGGTTTATTTGTATTTTTGACTTAATGAGTAAAACCTCAAATAGTAATATTTAATTAAATGAAGACAATGAATGATTACAGAAAAAGATATTGGCACCTCTGGGACTCGAACCCATAATATCTTTAAGATAGCAGCCAATAAAATACGCGTTAAGAAAATGAAGATAGTTCTTAGTCGAAATATTAAATTACTCTCTACGTCTGATCTAGAAAAACTTTGCCTAAAGGGCAAAAATTCCTGGGACTTCAGCTAGTAAGTTATAACACGAATTGCTGTATGATACAAATAATAATATATGTATATATAGTGCCCAAGGGTGTAACTATAGCATTTACGTGGGGGTGGGGCTTCTAACCTAAGAGGGGGAAAGGGGGGTTCAATTATAGATAAATCTTGAGTTTTTCTTACTTATATTTTTGTTATTATTTGCAATATTTTATTATTTACTTACTTACATGATCTCATACAAAAAAAAACAAAATAAAATTAGCCTTTATTGCTGTTAAACTTATAAACATTTTAATTGAGCATGAATTCCTTCACCAAACACAAGAGCCTTGCATCTTTGTGGTGGGGAAATGCTATTTGTATGTTCCTTTATAACACTTCACATAAAAAATGTACACTTTTGTAGAAAATACCATCATCACCTTGTCTCTACAACCCTGGTGGGTCTTGTCGTCCTCAAGAGTCTTCCTCCACTCATCCCGGTTTTGTGCCAGCCCTCTCCAGTTTACAATCTCCAAGGTGGATATATATTTGAGAACGTTGTCGCTCAATCTTTTACTTGGTCTTCCTGGCTCCTTCGCCCTGTCGGTCTTGAGTTCAGCAGGGACTTTGGTGCTTGATGCTCGGTTATTCTTTCTACATGACCCAGCCACCGAAGTCTTCCCAGTTTTTTAAATTTTGTGACGTTAAGATCCTTAAACAGAGTAAAAATATACAAATATTAAATATATAAGCCCCCTGCTGAGATGTTCAAGTATTTTAATTACGTGTGGTGTTTTGTTACTATTAAAAAATATATATACTAACGTGGATGATATTGCTTTATGGCTATGGTTCATGGGTTTATGAAATTAAATTTTGTTCAAGTAAATTTGAATAACAAGTTAGGACGGTGTCTGAGTAAATTATTTATTAAAGTATCATTCTTTCACCATATTTTAATTCCTAACAGCGAGTAAATATTCAATTTATCAATAGGTACATTGATGCGAATAAAGGCCCTTTCTTTACTGTAAATCAAATTTTCACTTTTGTCCCTTCTAATAATAACAGACAGCTGTAGCGACACGATTTTTACACGTATATAATTGTTTTCTGGAAAAAATCCTAGTTTCTGTTTATAAGCGAGATATTATCTTCGACGTCTCCGTTGAAAATAACAATTCACAAATGAAAAGTAAAATTAAAGCATTTATTGAGTCCAAAATTTAAAAACGAAATTTTCAGTTAGTTGAAAGTATTCGAATTTTGTTTAAATTGTTCTGAGATGACAATATATGTTTTCAATTAAATCTCAAAGTTGGAAAATCGGGAGTCAAGAAATATTTTCTAACACTTTGAAAGTAGGTACACAAAACGACCAAAATCACAACATTTTAAAAGATGTTTTGCACAGATATTTTTTAATTTACCAATATTTGTATTCGTAGTGGAATCCCATTATTTCGAGATACTTATTGAAACAATTTAAAACTTTTCATTTATTGGCCGTTGAACGAAACCATCAGGAACGGTCAATAAATAAAAATGTGAGAAAAGTTCCAAATTGTCTCAATGTATCATAATTTGCATTTTTTCAATAAATTTGTAAAATAATTTAAGCTTATTCACCATTAAAGCTGACTGTCGAAACCAGAATCTTTGCTTGTTAACCTTTGATATTTGTATTTTAACTAATTTTTTAAAAGATAATTTATCGATTCTCGGTCGTTGAAAAAACTGGTTTAAACTACAAAAATATTTGGTGATTAACCTCCAACCTTTTCATTTTACAAATTATTATGGATGCGATAACTGATCATTCCAATTAAATGATGTTAACCATTTTGTGTTTTTTTTTCTAATAACTTATTTTGAAAGGTAGGTAAAGATTCGAACAACCGATCTTATCTACTAAATTCTTAGATATTCTTATTTTTACCGGTTTTCAAATATAATAATTTATTGCTGTATTAATTATTGAATCTGCCTGTATAACCAGAACTTCCGCATTGTCCATTTTTCCATAAATACCGGACCGCGTATTGGTTTGTATATAAACCGCATGCTGGAATATAATATATCATAGAACTGGAATAAAAACGGGAATGTGTGCCCAACCGGCCAGGCTGCGCCAGCGTTTCGGGCTTCCGGAACCAAGTTCTATTCTAATGGTAATTTCATGGATTTGAGAACTGTGAAATGTATGAATGTATGCAATGTACCGGGCTTATCTGACGACGTTTATTAATTTTGTTACTTTTATTCTGTGCTCCACAAGAAATATTTGGCTGATACTATTACAGGGAGTAACAGTACGTAACAGTACCCGAAGGATTTTAACTAGCGATTTCGGAGTACTTTAGGAGTAAAAGATGTAGATGTTATTTTGATGTCCGACATCGCCACTGATACACGTCGCAATGTATCACGTGATACTCACTCTATTTCGTCTGTTACCTTGCTGCTGGAACGAGCCGGAGTGCGTTTTCCATGACCCGCTAGGCTGTAGGAACTAACTGCCCAGTGGCGAGGTGTGATGGCGTTTTTGTTGCCGTTGTTTTCATTTGTACAAATATTTCATCGGACAGTAAAATTACATCTACATGTTTAACTCCAAACATGCTCAGGAATCGTTGGTTAAAATTCTCAGTGTACATGATATTTACTCTGTAAATTTGTAAAAGATGTATGTACAATAATACAACTTTGTTGAAAAAATGTCTGCTGTGCACAATAAAACAAAAATAAACATTTTAAACCATAATCCTAACACAAATTTATTTATTTATTTATTTATTTTATTTATTTACCTAAAATGAACATACAATTAGTTTAGTGATCTATATTACCAAGTGGAAATATGGTTTCCCAATTTTGAGAAAAATGTTGGGGGAAGTGTGAAGTCAAAAAGGATGATTGGAAGTATCTGGCTCTTCAGAACTAAACTTTACCAAAGTCATTGCAAGCAACCTTTTGATTCTCTTTGATTATCTCTCTAGGTAACTCTAGAGCAGGGGTGCTCAAACTTGAACTGCTGGCGATTTACCTCAGGGGGGGGGGGGGGGGCGTGTAGAAATCCTATTTTTTTTCAATTGCAATCTCATTTTATGCCGATTTTTATATTACATGTGACGAATATTCTTCCAATAAAATCATTTTTATAAATTCTGCTACAAATTTATAAATGCTTTCGGAAATCGAGAATGGTATCGATGTAATAGGATTTCGCATCTTCATCACACAAGGCAGGTTTTAACTTAAGATTGCTTCTGAGTAAGAGTATATGGCATGCAACTCAAATGCAAAGCTTCACTCTTAATAAAATCTGTATGAACTGTAGAACATGAAAATGGTTTCTCTTTGATTCTGGCAGTACATAAATAGTCTGCAACTAGAATTTTATAACCGCACCTCGAATAAGAAAATCCTTACCTTCGAAATGTGTGAGAAGATGAATCCACGACTGGAATTTTACATTCTGAACAAAAAACTGGTTTCAATTAAATTTGTATGCGGTGAATTAAAACTACACTCAGAGCATGACTACGGTTTTTCTTTGATCTTGGCAGTACATAATTAGTCTGCAACAAGAATTTAATAAATGCACTTCGAATAAGATAATGTTTTCCTTCGAAATGTGTTAGCGGATGAATCCACAACGGGAATTTACACTCTGAACACAAAACTGATTTGAATTAAATCTGTCTGCGGTGAATTAAAACTACACTCAGAATATGAATATGGTTTTTCTTTGATTTTGGCAGTACATAAATAGTCTGTTACTAGAATTTTATAACTGCACGTCGAATAAGAGAATGTTTTCCTTTGAAATATGTCAGCAGAAAAATCCGCAACTGGAATTTTACATTCTGATTACAAAACTGGTTTTATATTAAGAGTGAATCTTCTTGCGAGTCCCCGCTTTATTAGTATTGCTCTCATAATATGCGTATGGTTTTCCTATGAATTACGAATTTTGAAGAATGGTTTGAAATAAAATTTAACTCCACTCAAAATATTATAACGATTTTCTTCGAAATGCGTCAGCAGATTTATTCGCTACTAGAATTTTAACAGATCATTCGGAACATGAAACGTAAGAAACGTTTTAACGTAAGACTTTAGCTTTAATTTATACTACAACCAATTTATTTGATACAAAATAAACAAAAGGGAATAGCTTATTGAGGCTTAATTGATGATCAACTAAAACAAAAACTGTGAATTGATCTATTCACATCGGCAAATTTTTCATCAACATCGGCAAAAGATCGACTCAAAAAGCACGCGCGATCGACCGGTCGATTGTGATCGACCGTTTGAGCACCCCTGCTCTAGAGTAACATTTTTATTTAAATAAAAATATTACGAACAAGTGATTAATAAATATTGATATATTTACATTATAAGTATACGCGCAGTACCTATCTGTAGATAATAGAATATTGTCAGTCCTTTTAATTCTTTGCGATAGGAATTTATGTTCTGAGGAACAATAAGGTTATTGTGTTGGTGTTTTACGTACTTATAATTATATTTTCAATTTCATGTTTATTTTTATGTTGTTTTTTAAAATACTTTAACTCTGCAGTATTTTTTTACTTATCCAGTATTCATAATTTTATTATCTCCATGGTATATTTAATTGCATTTGGAAGTACACTATAATATATATATATATATATTTTTTTTTTTTTTGGCTTATATGTTTTTTTATAAAAGATGTAAGCATTAAATTTTGGAATGGTAGATTTGAGGTTTTTGTTCATGTAGTAGAGGTCTCTTGGTTAATAAGGTGTTCATTTTTCCTGAGTAAAGATTTTTTTTAATGGAGTTGTATATCTAGAACGTGTTACAAAAATCTAATACTTGGGTATTATTTTTGACAGTAATTTACAGATATTATAGTAATAGATATTATATTATAATTATAGAAAGAACATATTATCACTACAGCAAACAAACTGAGAAAATCTATATACTTCTCTGGACAAACTCTCTTGACAAACTTTCTTAACTTGAACCAACTCAAAACAATTTACTACGCACCATGTCAATCTCTAATCGAGTACGGTATCATAGCCTGGGGAGGAGCAAATGCTGCCGCCATTGATCCGATCTCTAAAGTCCAGAAACTAATCAAAATGATTATTCTAAAACTACCGATCACAAGCAGTTCGGATGAAATCTTTAGGAGAATCGGTGTTCTGGACTTTAGGCAACTTTATGCCAAAAACATACTAACTTACCTATTCAAAAATAGAATCATTTTTGACAATATCCAAACTGTTCGTGATACGAGAACCAAAGGGCAAAATCTCCTACTTATCCCTTTCGCCAAAACAACTTTGGTCAAAGAAACTTCAATTTCCTACTCTGCAACAAAACTTTATAATACACTTCCACTGACCGTTAGACAGCACACTAATTACTTAAAATACAAATCAGACATCAAGTCTTGGATCAAAAGCAAAGACAGATTACATATTAACAATATTTTTAGAACCTCTTAATGCATGCTTTCCCATTGGTACGATGTTGATTTTACTTTATATGTAAATGATATTGTTGTTGTTATCCTAATTTTGTAACGATACTGATTATCGTTATACTTTTACTTAAAAACCACTCCGATATATCGCGAATATGCACTTTTTACGTCTTAAACGACATGTCAGATTTCCGAAAACTTTATGTTATTTCCGCTTCACAATTAAAGCTTTTATAAATGAACGTAGCCGAATACTAAAAACTGTTTTTGAAAGGTTACAAACTAAGCTTTCAAATTGTTATATTAGAAATAAATATTAACATGTGTAAATGTCAAAATATAGAATGCAAACATAAAAAAAATGTAAAAATGACTCACGCGATGTTTTTATGTGAAAACGGTACTAAAATCACCGATTATATACAAAACAATACTTATTCTATCGTATAAAAATATAATAAACAATTTAGTCACCTCACTTTTTATCATTTCATAAAAGAATATTTAATAAAAAAATAACAATGTCTAACAGTGGGTAGGCAATTTGGCGGTCTATCATGTATCTGACAGAAAAGGTTTTTTTTATGTATTTCTATGGAGAACTTGAATAGGTAGCTTGATTTATTATGGAGCTTCTATTTTTTGTTTTAGAGATGTCACTAGAACAATAACGGAGTTATAACGATTTCTGTGGAAACATTCGCGTTGACGTGAAAACACGCTTATTGTACTTGACTGATTTTGTCATATTAACGTTGCTTCTTCATCTGCTTACGTTGCTGAGTGGTTAAATGTAAATAATATTGTTGTTGTTATCCTAATTTTAAACTACTTATGCTGAACTGCTCTCCACACAGGAATTCCTAGTGAGACAGGCACAGCACAATCACCTATATAACTTAACAAATAAAGATTATTAAAAAAAAAAATAACAATACTGAAAACATTGAGAATCTTCCATTCTGGAACAGTGTGCAAGTATACAATTTAATTTATTTAGACAAACGGACAACCTAATTTACATCTATGTTAGTATGTTAAAAATGATTAATTATCTTGTGGAATTCTTAAATCTATGCTATAAATAGGTATTGTCTTGTGTCGTTTTCTACCAAAATGTTGTTGGAAGCGGAACAATAAGCTGATGAGATTAGAAAGGGCATCTTTAAATTTGTTTTTAAGATGATGTTGAGGGGGTATCTGCATCTGCATCCTATAGTGATAGTGTGATAGTATACCTAGCGCCAGTGCAGTAAGGACCAAAGCACAACCCCCTGTGGGTACTTGGTAGTGGGTGGTTGGGTGGGTGGCTAACTGTTCATAATTAATATACTGTGTAGCCGTCACAATGTTTGCTTAATGGCAGAATGAATGGGTGCACATATTAAACTATTTATGAAATTACTCAATGCTTCCGAATGGATTATTATCATGGCTCGTAAGAATTTATTGTGATAATGTAACTGTGTTAAATTGTATTTATTAAGTAATAAGTATCTATCAACCGATTTGCTTTGAACGAAATTATATGATATAATATAATAATACCACTTTTCAAGGTGATAGTAATATAATGTATGTAGAAAAGTACTCATCATCATAAAAGATCATCTATGTGTAATGGTCATTTTCTAGATTTTATTTTACTTTAGCAGTATAAATGGTAGTATTTTTAGTTGACATTGGTAGTTTATTAAATATTTTGGGTACAATATAGTTTAGAGTTCGTTCACCGTATTTATTGGTAAATTTCGGAACCACCGATCCTTCATTTTGAATGAAACCTGTTTTTAATTTACGGTAAACTTTGATACATATATATAGACTTATGTACAATATTATACAATAATATACTCTAACAGGCGAAAAATTCAAAGACTTGTATATTAATTTAATGTTACTTCTGTGTGCATTTAACAATTTTGTAATGGAGTTTTGTAATGTTTGGATAAAACAAGAATGTCCCCAAGCTGTAGCTCCATCGGATAAAGAAGTCAGAACCAGCGATAAGTAGATTAATTTTAATATACTTTTAGTCATGAAATATTTTATTTTTCAAATCCTACCCTAACCCGTAGACGTTTACAAATATTAGTACCTACATCCCATTTAATAAATATTCATTGATAAGATTGCTGAAGAAAAATTCCGCACAATGCGTGTGCCCTTCTAAAACATGTTTTTATACTGATTCAAACTGGTAATAATAAAAAGATCAATATTTTCATCCACACGCCGGAACACTTCAACATCTCACACCGCCCCATATCTTGTATTTATTATTTAGAAATAAGTAAATGTAGTCAAAATATTGAAAACAGCGAACCGCCCTCTGTCCAATGCGGAATGTACGTAAAACGCGGCATATAACGTTCAACGGGTAAGTTAGTTGTACATTAGGGGTATTTATTCGGTGACCACCCGCGGTAATGCAATATATCACATGGCATTGTGATGTTAATTTTCCGCGGCGGCAAACAGTGGCTCGCTACAGCGCTGTGATATTATTAAAGAGAGATATTATAGTGCGACAGATACAGGGGGGACAGATAAAGATCACTCTATCTTACGAAACTAAAAACATTGATAATATGGAACAAATTAAATCATGTAGTAAAATCTTACATAGTAGATCAATATATAGGGGTTGTTATGGAACGTATGTTACGGTATGCTGTAATCAAAGAGTGGTGGATAATGCCAAAGTAGCAAATTAGTGTGGATTTGGAAAATGGAAATGGGACAACATGCATGAGAGGCTGAAGGGTGTCATACAAGATTAAATTGCACGAAAGGTATGGGTAGTTAGGTATACTACACGATAGCCTAGATCACCGGTCAGCATACCGCGGATAGCGAGCCTCTTTTCCTAGAAAAAGCAGAAAATATGGTGTTTTGTGACAATGCACGGGGTCAGAATAACCTTGTGGCCACTCTTTGCTATTTAAAACGCTTATGGACTTCGATACGAGTTATGCCCGATCACCAAACAAGATATGGTATACACAATTAAGTAGTACTCACTGCTGTTGTGTCTCTTGACTTGATCTCCATTCGTTGACAGTCACAGATGTATCCATAAGCGCGCGATACAGTTTGTTCTGGTCGGTTATTAAAATCAAGATAAAGTTTGAGTCATGAGACGATTAACATAAGCAGTTCATATAAAGCATACGATGAACGACGGCGATATAGGTTATGCTTCATATTACACACTTCCGATTGAAAAATAACATTTCAACGTGAATTTAACGTAACATTTCAGCGAAATGTTACGTTACGATGGTTGTTGACAGACTGGAGATATTGCGGTATTTGACTCCTGTCTACCGTGTAGGTAGGTACCCTTAATGTACGGAATTCCATAAATCTGGATTCCTCCGATCCTATAGGCCGATCAGAACAAAAACACGAATGAAACCCATCAGCGTTATGAAACATATGGGAAAACCCATGTAAATCGAATAAACTCATTGTAGACTAACCCCCTTCCTCTCCCCCGTATGTTGTCTATATAAATATAAATCACAAATAAAGCTGCTAAAATGTTAGGTTTCATCATAAGAAACATAAAACTTTTTAATAGCATCAACATCATTAAGCAACTCTACTTTGCCTATGTACGGAGTCATCTGGAGTTTGCATTAGTTGTTTGGTCTCCATTTTACAAAATCCACATAAACAAAATCGAGGCAATTCAAAACAAATTCCTAAAATATCTGTGTTATAAGTCATTTGTAAGATTTAATAATTATGCAGAGGCAGCTTCACACTTTAAAATTGATTCATTGAGTGTACGAAGGCATCATATGAATGCACTATTCCTGTATAAAGTAGTTAACAATAATATTCAATGCCCAGAGTTGCTAAATAAAGTTCATTTCAATGTACCTGCACGTTCAACACGCTCTTCTGTCCTGTTCAGGGTGGATCAATGCAAGACAAACTGTAAGCAGAATTCTTGCCTGAACAGACTATGCAATAGTTATAATAACGTATTATCCAATGTGGACATTTTCAATTGCGAACTTACCAAATATAAGAGGTCCGTAAAAGAATGTTTCTCTGATGGTTCGTGAATAATGTTATGATTTGATTTATATGTACAACCTCTCTCCATGGCTACCAATGTATTGATAGTAATGTTTCATTTTATATAAGAAAAAAATTGTTTTATATTTTTTGTATTTTGGTTTTTGTTGTATATAATTTTTGGATTCATATTGCTTTTTTATAAAATTAATTTACACTCTTATTATGCTGTCTCAGTACAAGTAAAGTCACAAGGAGGAAATCCATAATTGGTTTTATTTTGGCTATTTAATATTATGTACAAACTGAAATAAATGTAAACTGTCGATTTCCTGAAAATTAATAAATAAATAAATAAACTGTAGATTATGAAACAATTGTCACAAATAAATGAAAAAGAAATAAGTTTTATATTTGTTTTTATTATATTATTAAAAACGATGATATTTGATGGAGTATCGGGTTTAAACGTTCAACAGTCAGTTTAAATATCGCATAGATGAAGCCAAAATCCTTGTCATTTATAATGTATAACGATGGATTTTTTGTGGCGCATCCAACCTTTGTGGTTTAATTGCTAATGCAAAAACACTTTGCAATGATCTATTTATTTATATTTAATCAACCCACCGTATTTTAAGATTATTTTTAACTTGCTCGGGGTATCAACCATAATAACTTCAAATTTTATTCTGTCAAAATTCTGAGACTCTTCGAATTGGGTTTCTCATAAATGACTTAGGTACTACCGAACAGCTTTATTCACGGAAATTTCTTCAAATTTGTTATTTGTTTAGAAAATACACAATGCGTATTATGCAGTATTGTACTCTAAATAATATCCATTGGAATATATACAATAATACAATTTAATCATAATAGGGAAGTTGGGAGAAAAGTATTTTGACTTATAAAAAATACGTTCATGTAGATCAAAAAATATCGATTCTAAATACATAAATATATTTCTATATTATTATACTTAGAATTAATTAAACGATCTTAAAAAATGATTCAAAAGCTGTAAACTAAAAACGCTTCATGATTGGTCGAAAGAATTCTGGCGTCATCTGTACGCCGGTTTGTACGATCATTGGAATGTCTATGGTGCATCTCTTCATATTACATGAGAGATGGCTTGTTTACGATGAGAGAGGTATCTATAGGCCAAACAGTTTTTCTTGCTATCTTCTTATGAGTCTTTTTATTTTAAGTAAAGCCTCGATGACATTGAGCGAGTTTACAAGCTACTAGCTAGGAAATTCACTATCTGTTAGTAAACTCGCTCAGTGTAATCGTATTACTCGCTAACTAGCAGATTGACAATCTACGAAAAAAAGTTAAAAAGGTGGTCAACTTTGATCGCTACTCGCTAGCGTTTGCCTCAAGATGGCGGCTTACCAACAGCTGATTTCGTAACTTTCAGAATTAGTTCGCGCGGGAGCCGTAATTCTCGCTACTGGCTAGCGTGTGGCGATAGCTGCGAGCACAAGTTTTCTACAAAGCGTCGACAGAATTGGTTCGCGCGGGAGTCTTTATGTGAAAAAAATAGGTTCAATCTATTGTCAAAAAAAAGAGGACTCAACTTCCTCATTATTAAGTATGTAGAACTCACTGTGAATTTTGTGTTTTTTTCTTTTTTTTTGGGACATCTACTCTTTTCCTCTTATTGACGTTTGAACATTTTGTTTAATCACCCTGTAGTACGCGCCGTAGAGTTAGTAGGTAGCACCGACCGTGGCATTGTGGCTAGTTCACTGAAGGAATATTTAGAGGGCAATGGAATCCGAAACGGATCATGCGACTCGAATTAGAACAGTTTATTATTTCGATCACATTACGAAATGATCAAATAAATTGCACAAGTGGGAAACTGGTGACTTCTCTAGCACCGTCGTGATTTTAAACTCGATGAAACTAAAAATAGCGACACTAAAAAGAGACAAACAAATACATCTATCGGATTTAGCCTGCGTGATAATGAGATAGTATAATCGGTATCCTCTTTGTGCGGTGCTTTGTAACTAACGCTCTCTTCTTTGTGCTTCGTAGTCTCGCCAGTTTTGTAGTTTTCTGAAAGTTTCACTACTACCGCGTGTAAATTGCACACTCTGTTTTTTATGAGCATTTCGTTTTTTTTCAAATATAAATCGGAATTAAATCTGTTTGAATTTCGATTTTGTTTTCTTGAATGAATGAAAGAATGCAAATCTTTGAAGCGGAAATTAATCCACTTCCCTGCATCCGATCGAGCTGAAACTCGACGGATTGATTCGTTTTTAATGACAATGCATTCTATCAACTTTGGTAGCACTCACACACATACACACATTTTTCTGAAATTGGCCACTAACCGGCCCAAGAGATGGCGCAATTGGGTCGTACCGTTCGATACGTAGGGCCATGGCGGAAGGTATTCGATTATTGTCGACTGTTTCACTACATTTTTTTTTACATGAATCCCTCACAAGAGTCCCAACTGCTCCCGTCTGAAGCCAGTGAGATTATGGCATCCCCGATTGGGGTATGTTGTGAGGCTGAGGGTAGTGGGGAGGGGAAGGGGATAGGGGGAAAAGGAAGGTGGGGAAGTACCTGGCTATTCAGATCTGGTCACCAAACACAGCTAATGCCTTTTCAAGCAACGTTTCAATTCTGAATGGTGGTCTTACACCAGGGCGATACAGAGAGTATCTTCCACTCTGGAACGTGCCGCAAATATACTATTTATTATTTTAAATGAATAAATTGTGAAATAACACAAATTAATCAAATAAAATTTATTTGCCACGCCGGGATTCGATCCCGCGACCTTCGGTGCGCAAGTCAAGCGTCTTACCGCTCCGCTACGCCGGCCGTCAAATACATACTAGATAATAAAATATAGTTGTATCCAATGACGTTATATAAATAGACTCGCCATAGTCTCACATACTCACAATATAATGTGGAAAGCAAGCAATACTCTTTTGTTTTCAGCGGTTCTCAGTATAATTTCTAAATTCAAAACTTTATTCCTGTGTGATAAAGACAGACAATCAAAGAATGTACGTGTGTGAATGTCATAGATATATGGTAGGGCGGCTTATTAATTTCTTCGCCGAATACTGCTTTCACATCACGGGTGAGACCTTTGGGTGTGACTGAGATAACAAGATACTCTCACTCGGTTACACAATGGACAGGGAAGGGTAAAGAATACAATGACGTATTATTACAAAATTAATTGTAATAATTATAATAATTGATAATAATAAGTAATTTGCCTGTACTCACAAATGAAGTGTTATTCCTTCGCCTTTACGACTATTTGCCGTGTAATTGAAGCATTTTCTCATCACACAGGAGGGCATTTTGGCGCTTTGCAATGCAATTTACTTACTGGTAAGACACGACCTCACTCGACGCGTAGCAGTTTAGTACTAAAGTACTAGAAATAAAGACAGCTACAATCGTCTTGTGTTTGGCTTCCCACTTTGAGATTTCTACCCCGCGTCCAGTAAGTCATTGGTTGTATCATAGTAAAAAAACTTTGTTTTTACGGGTAGATTTTTCACACTTTTTCCTGTTTTTCGGCAACTATAGAGTTAAAAAAACTATTGGGTGTAAGTCTATATATATATATTAAGACTTTTTAAAATGCTTCTAATTTCAACCCCCTGGTGACCGATGTTTTTTTACTCGTAAACGAAAGCTCAGGTCAAAAAAGTTAAAACATAAAATCGACTCCTACTACATAGTAGCTTATATCACGAGTTTAATTTCCAATAAAGGTTCCCGGGGCAGCGGTACCCATAGTATGGGTACCGCTCCATACCCGCTTCCCAAATTGAAAATTGGTACAATAACTCATTATTTTCTAATGTGGGCCTCACTGGGTGCCTTACCCTTACTGAGGCCCCCATTTTATAATAAAAAATTCAATAAGATATGAAATAATACATTTTAATAAAATACTTACAGACGTAATGAAAAAAAGGGTGGTATCTATACTTTTACTTAAAACTTTTTTTTTTTTTAAGTTTTCTTTATTCATGAGATTTTTCATTACATACATTGGGGATTTTTTCGACCACCATGCTAGGCACATACCCGTGTTGTGGTGGTCGATTTACTACATACTCAAATCAAATTTCAATTTTTCGGAGATGTCTGACTAATAACTGGACGATCAATGAAGTACATAATTTTTCAAGTTTATTAACATTCAATGTGTATTTTTTTTCTTTTGAAAGGCAATGATCACGAGGCATATATTTTTTTAATAAATACCTTTATTAATTATGTTTACAAAAATAGACTACTACAAAAGATTAAGACCTACATTTTAAAATACATGTTGGATTATCCTTAGAAAGTACATATTTTTTAATAATAGAGCTTTTTTAACACTAGAAAGACCGGGTACTTCTCCATACCTATAAAGACCACGACCGTCATTTTGACGGCTGATCACTTTTTGCCACTTGGTAGGCGAATATGGGTACCGCCGCCCCGGGAACCATTTATCGGATAACCATCACCTCTGCAATAGGACACTTCAAGTAGTTCGCGCTATTTTTGGTGACTTAGCAGGGATGCCTGGGTTCATTGCGTGAGGATTGTCTGATTTAGGTGGCGAATACGTTTGCCCACCTACTGTGTAGCCGACCGGGTCGGGAGACACTTATTGAGGGAGACCTAATCTAGACCTCTCCAGCAGGACTTCTCTCGAACCGTCTCCTTGCACCGCTGTCGAAGAGATCGATTCATTCGTCTAACACTCCTAAATACATTTACCAATTTCTCCTATTCATCCCTCGCACCTTCTTCATTCATCCGTTACTCCTGGGTAAATTTACCAATTTTTCCTATTCACCCCTCACACCTTCTTCCTTCCCAGAACTTCCTTTCCCTAAAAACACCCTCCACACAGCATCCCCAAATATGGCATAGGACCCGGTATCTTTTCTTTTTTCGTTTACATCACGCTCCACAAAAAAAACCCTAAGGAAAATAATTCCCCTCATGGCATTGTCATCTTTGGAGATTCTGTGTGGAGGGTACCTAAATGGAAAGGAAGAATAATAAGTTATGGAAATAAAATGAGGTGTGAGGGGTGGGTAGGAATCTGGGGATCAGTGTGGTGACAAACGTAAGAATCTATTCCTTATCACTGCGATGCAAGGCAATGTTCCGAGAGCCCAGCTGGCGAGGTCAAACGATCTCTCTCAACCAGTCACTCCCGATCTGACCTGCCACGCAGTCGTTTGGTGGACGCATCCGTCACCAAGATCCGAACACACCTTCCCCGAACAGATTCCCAATTTGGGAGGCGGATATGGGTACTGCCGCCCCGGGAACCATTTATTGGATAATCAACACCTCTGCCATAGGTCACCAAAATTCGTTCGCTACGTTTGGTGACTAAGTAGGGGTGCCCGGGTTCATGGGATGAGGTTTGTCCGGGTCTTGGCGGCAGATAATAATAATATTTGGCTAATTTATATAGCGCGATTTTTGTGAAAAATCACCTCAAGGGCGCTGTACAAATAAATATGCGTCTGCCCATCAGCTGCATGGCAGGCCGGATCGGAAAAGATTGGTTGAGGGAGTCCCTTTGACTTTTCCAGCCGTGCTCTCTCGGAACATCACGGATGGATGGATTCATACGTCCGTCACACCTGGACACACTGACCCCCAAATACCTACCCACTCCTAATATCCTTTTCCTTCCCGGAACTTCCTCTCCTTCCTTTCCTAAAAAGACTCCCTACACAGCATCCCCAAAGATGACATAGGCCCTGAGGGGAATTATTTTTCTCAGGGCCTTCTGTTAGCTAATGTAAAAAAATACCTAACCCAATGAACCTCGGCACCCCTGCTAAGTCACCAAACTTAGCAAACCCCTTAGGGGGGCCTATGGCGGAGGTATTGGTTATCCAATAAATGATTCTGCCAGTTCTTCAGGAGCTTACCCAGCTGGACCAATTCTGGTATATGTGTGCATATCCTGTCTTTAGTTCTCCGACGAGCCATAATATATATTTGGGCCAGAGATATATTTTTGTGGTATTTTTATAAATTATATGATATGCGATAGCGAAAGAAAGAGACAGACATATTGGTACTGTCGTGGTACTATCATAAACGAGGAGGAATGGGTATGTTATAAACTTGGGTAGAGAAGGTTGTAAACAAACTCAGCATTATGGCCCAAACCGTCACATTGACGGCGGCGGTCTTTGTAGGTATAAGTCAATATATCTCAAAAACTAAATAAGACCCGTACCTGTTTTTTTCACCATAGTTGTAAAATCATAAATCATGAAATGTGAAAAAAAATCACATCAATACAATAATTATTAAGCATTATATCGTCACATTACTTTGGCAAGCCGTCAAAATGAATGCTCCGGTCTTTCTAGTGTAAAAAGTGGCGCAACTAACCGGCTTTTACCCCACACCCAGCTTCACAAATCCTGCAATTATAATACCGCGTCTGCGGTCGTCCAGAATCTAAAATAATCAGTAGGTAAGGGTTAAACAACTTTCATCGCAGAAAGAAGCGAAAAAAGAGAATTATTAGAGAGTTTTGTAATTTTCAATCGTGAGTTCGGATTCCATAGCGCGCACGATTGTTACAATACGTGTCAATATTAGTGCGATTACATTTCAAAGGCTTTCGGCAGATTACATCGTTATCTTCTGACGGAAGGTAATAACAATATGAGAAATGGTCGACTCTAAAGTTTATGCTAAAATTATTTTGTATTTATCATTGGTAGTTACTATATTATATAGAATACAGGATGTTAAGGACCGTACTTGACTTATTTTAGTTAGTGATTCTTAATATTATTTGGAGCACAAAATGTAAATGGTTTTTTGGTCTCCGGTGACTAATTTTGTGATTAAAAACAAACAAAAAAACATTAGGTATTTGTCAGTTGTGTGGTTTTCGGCTAAGTGACTGAAAAGGTTTTTTTTTTCTAAACAAACACAAAAAAGTTACCGAGATCAAAGCTTCGTTTACATTTTTTACTACAAATAAAGTAATAAATCAATACAAATAGAAAGTCAAGTACGTCCCTTAACGCCGTTTATAATATCAGTCACATTTATTTACTTATTTTAATATCATTAACTGTTATTTACTTATTTTTATTCTGCTTAAATAAAATTTTCTCTGTTATTTTAACGAAGTATAAAACCCTATACCTTAAGATTTCACATTCTTTTTTTTGGTTGTAACATATAATTATTGAATCATATAACTAAATACTAGTTGTTATCATACATATTTGTGCACAGTCTTATTATGTTATTATTATAATTACCCTCCTGTATACAACTATGTAATCTCATATATCACTTGATTGTAAAAGACATTTTGTGGCGTTCAAATAAATAAATAATAGGTATACTATATTAATACCAAATAGCTGCACTAAAAAGCCGAAAATCTGTTTGTCTGGGGTATCACAAGTTCTAGTAACCCTTCAAAAATTGGCATTTTTTTCAGATGGTCAAAATATTTTGGCTTTACAATAAAATGCAAATATTTTGAATATTTCTGAGCAAATTCAAAAACTAACAACTGTTTTAGAAAGGTGATGAAATACGCTTTCAAATTATACAATTCGAAATAAACATATATGTTTAAATTATAAAAATTTTGTATACAAATATAAAAAAGTTTAAAAAATGGCTTACCTTACGTTTTTTCTAACTTAAGTTACTGATAAGAAAAAATAATAAAAACACATACATATTTTATTAGACAACGTATAAAAAACACATATTGTAATCGCACTTTTTTGTCACTCTATGTAAAAATAATTTATAAAAAATTCCCGAAGTTTCAAATTTTATTTTCAATTTGCGATTCAAAACATTGTATACATAAAAGTATACATTTTACTTTTTTGGTGGCTAATTTTTAGATTGGAATATAAAGCGTGGTGTTTTCCCTTTCTAACACCGTTTAGAAAATATTTCTCACTATGATAGTAAGGGAGTTACAGCGTTTTATACGAGACCTATGTGCGTTGGGACAAATATGGTCTCCTGCCATTCAATTAAGAACGACGAGTTCTAACGTTTTTCTGGAAAAATAAAAAATGTTCCGAATACAACGCAAATGTTATTAGATCCTAAGATCATATCCAGCAAAATATTTAGAGCTTTGAAATGTCCATTAAATTGCCAATAGTACCTAAGATTTAACGCTGCTTTATTTATTCCATGACAAGAAAAATAATTATAAGAATAGAACGAAATTGAGTTGAAGGTAAATTTAAAGGGACAAATATAACTTTGTGCATGTACACACTAATAATAAAAAATATGTATATATGTGTAGGTATATTAAGAATGGTGACCGACCAACTCAGAATGAAACCAACTCAGAACCACCTCAAAAAGGTCATTGAGAGTGATGGTAAAAAAATATAAAAAAATGATTAAATAGGTTACGTTAGGTTAGGGTTTACGGCTATTTTAAAATTATGTTTTTCATAGCTTTTAATGACTTTTCAAAGAGGTGTTGAGTTGACTTTGTTTCTGAGATGGCATGGAACCATTACGAATAGCATAAACATAATATCATTTTAATAGAAAAATAGACAATACATGGCAACAATAATATGGGTTGTTTATAATTCATATTACTTATAAATAAGGTATTCCCCATACAACAATAAAGTACCTATCTAACAGTGGTCAAGTCATCCAAATATTATTATTATTATAAACCCGAGATAATTATGTCTACTGCTAATTGCCAAATAACTAAAAATCCAATCATCAAAGACGACATGGCAACAAATATGGAAAAAACTTAAAAATAATAAAATCCTTGTCGACTACCCCCCTTTCTCTCCCCATATGTTATGCATGTACATATGTAATTAAGAAACATTTGTACCAGTCTGAAGATGGCTTTAACAGCCTGAAACCGGTTACGGTAAATAATAAAGTAAGTGGAATGTTATATCTCTATATGATAATGGTTGAGTATTGGAGAGTTGAGCGCAGAAATAGAAGGCTTTATGCTTGCCATTCAAGATAGAGTCATTAATACTACAAATTATAGGAAACATATCATCAAAGATGCAAATCAAATTGATGATTTATGTAGAAAATGTTTGGCTTTTCCGGAAACTATAGAACATATTATATCGGGATGTTCTGTATTAGCACCGACCGAGTATACATTTAGGCACAATCAAGTTTTAAAAGTAATTCACCAAAGTTTGGTAATTAAACATAACTTGATTGACTGCCGTAATGTACCATATTATGAATATGAACCAAATTCATTTTTAGAAAATGAATTTTATAAATTTTTTTATGACAAAACTATTCTAACCGACAGAACAATTAGTCATAATAGACCCGATATAGTTTTACATGACAAAATTTAAAAAAATAACTTATATCATTGATGTCGCTATTCCAAATTCTTGTAATATTCAGAAAACTGTTTCTGAAAAAATAAGAAAATATACAGATTTAGGAAATGAGATTAGAAGAATTTGGCATTCTCAGACTATAAAAATATTACCATTTGTTATTTCGGCTACTGGCATTATACCTAGCTTTCTCATTCAAAATTTAGGCGTATTAGATTTGTCAAAAAATTTGTACATAAAAATGCAAAAGTCGGTCATTTTAAATACATGTAGGATTACGAAAGATTTTTTAAATATTCATATTGAGGGATCAGTAGGATTTATCGGACCAGTTAGGATTTCATCAGAGCCAAACCCTCTGATATGAAAAAATCTGGAGTCGGTGAAATATTTTCCCATTATGTTTCTGGTGGATTGACATATTGTTCTTGTATTGTTTTGTATTTATTATACTTATATAGTGCACTTACATTGCGTGAATTTACTAGATATTCATTTGTGGAAAAGTGTGTGGAAGGGTTTAGTCTTTCATTTGGGAAAGATTTAACCCGGACATAAAATCTGGAGCACCGTAAAAATAAAAATCTCATGTCACGGTGCTTGTGGTCGCACTCCTCCGAAACGACTCGACCGATTTTTATGATTTTTTAAATTTATATTTGGTAGGTATGAGAATAGGTCGTAAAGTGTATTTCATACCGCTAGGTGATTAGAGTGTCCCTATGCAGATTTCCCTATCCTATTCTTTTGACAAATATATATTTTTTATATGTATATTTTTTTTTTGGCATAAAAAATACCTATGATCCCTATTTTCACCCTACTATCCCCCCCCCCACTCCATTTTTTAATCGTGATTTCAGTATTTTCGTATGAACAAATTTAGCAGATATTACAAACATAACCTATAAAAACATAACATGTAAGGACCTAGGAGTATATTTAGACAGTAAACTTATATTTAATACGCACATTGATTCAATCACTGATAGATCCTACAAAATGTTGGGTTTAATACTACGTCTGAGTAAATTATTTAAAAATCCAAATACACTAGTAATGCTTTACTCCTCACTAGTCAGAAGTACACTGGAATTTGCATCGCCTGTCTGGAATCCCAAATACACCCAATACGTCAATAATATAGTGCGCATACAAAATAAATTTATTAAGTATCTCGGTTATAAATACAACAGTCATTATATCTGCACTCTCCAATCCCTGAAATCCAGGCGAACGGTAGCCGACATGACATTTCTCCATAAAATAATACATAACGAAATAGACTGCCCAGAACTCCTATCCCAAATAAATTTTAACATCCCATCTAAAAGAACTCGCCACACCAACCTTTTTTACACAACCAGTAATAATACAAACGCTGCAGCCAACTCCCCCATATCCCGCATCCTTCAAAGATTCAACTCAATTCAAACAAGTACAAATATCGATAGATTTTTTGATTCCCTTCCTTGATTTAAGAAAAACATTTCTAGCACACTGAACTTGCACACATAACACACACATCCACACACACACACACCCTAACACATCCTTACCCCTCTCTCTCAATAATTTATTAATTAAATATAGGTAAAATGCATCATTTGTCACATAAAAACATTTACTATATAACAGCGACATGTCATTGGTACCAATTATTGTATTAACTCTATAACTTGTAACTACTTTCTAATATGTAATTATGTACTGTTTGTTTCTGCAAAATAAAATAAAAATAAAAATAACGAAATTATTTATGTTGTTGAATGACAGATGGCGCTACGTCCGCCTCATCAAACTTTCATCCACACATAGTTATAATTTATATGGCACAACAACGTATTCCGGGTCAGCTAGTTGTATTATAAGTATTATGAAATATTATGTACCGCCTTACCAATTAGATTCTTACGCGCCAATCAGCGTTAGAATCATTGCAAATTGCATGTTAGCAATGATTCCAATACTTTACGCGCGGCGTAATATTTACACCACTATTTTTAGTAAAAGGTAGTGTATAAAATAATCAGTAGATTTACAACAGCGTGGTTCATGCGTTTATGAGCAATATGTAAATATGTGACGAGAACGGCCTTCAGCGTAATAATTTCGGCCTATGAGTCGGGCAGGATTTGTCTCTGAAATATGGAGGAACATCCGCTTAATGTCGGCCGACGAAAGGGTCTCTATTAATGCAGTAATTTCACCGAAACGACCGTGCTACCGCTCAGTTAAGCTGGCCGTGATACACAATAAGATGGAATATTCAGCGAAGGTTCCTTGCAGAATCCCGGGGATTGAGGGTGACATCGCCCGCTCTAATAATTCTCATGCATATTCATTAAAGACTAATTAATCATGTCTTCCCTTCATTGCTGCTGCCTGCTGCCTGCTGCCCTGAGAGAACGTTATTCTAAGACTGTGTATGTCGTTTAACCCTTCCAATGTTTTAGTCAAGACATTACAGCAGTGGAATGTAATAATATGTTACAGCAAACCCCAGAAAATATAAGAATATTAGTTTGCTAGTCGTTGCCTTACCGCCAACCAAAAATCAAATCAACCACTGTTTCACTGTTCCAGCGAGGTCTATTACGTTTATTATGCTAATGGATTATATGCGTACCTAATTTTGCAATACAGAAAAATACTGAAAATTTAAAATCCCATTTTAAATCCCGTAAATCCTTACCAATTGGAAATAAATGAGTACGTGTTTCAACTCTTACATTGCAGTTTTCTATTCAAGTCATTATACCTGCTACTGGAATCTGGAATACCTATATACAGGGTGATAAGGAACGTACTTGACTTACTCTAACCAGTGATTCCTGACATTATTTGGAGCAAAAATGTAAGTGAAATGTTGGCATCCGATGACTTTTTAGACGTCCTTTTTTTCTTCGAATAAAAAAAAATTCTTCCACATCATTACTGGTCACTCAACCGAGTAATCAACCAACTCCCTACCACGCCCCTACCTAACCAATACATAATGATTTTTTGTGAATTAAAAATAATAGAAAATTAAAGAAATAGAAAAAAAACATCACAATTGATTGGTTAAAGTAAGTCAAGTATGTCCCTTAAGGCGCCGCATCTGCGCTCAAAAAGAAGAAGATGGAGAGATATGTAATTACGCATGTTAGAGGAGCGCGCTAATATTTAAAGCGATAAAATCGATTCGAAAATTTTGAAAATGTTTAATAAAACACGAATCGTTTAAAATAGAGCAAAAATCTTGTGGAAGGCGTCTTAAGTATCATTTAAAAAAACATTGCGAATTTTTTCACAACTATTATAACTTGTAAAATTACTGAATCAAACGTGTTTATAATAATTTTCGGAGCATACTTTGCGATTTTTTTCTATCGAGGGAATTTCATATAATTTGCTTTTCGACGTGGAACGCGTCCAGATATTATCTTAAAAAATAACATATATTTTTTTAAGGGCTTAAAAACTTCAAATGTTTAAGGGAGATATGTAAGATCAAGAGGATTCGCACGACTTCGCAGCCCCCCCTGGCGAAGTCGCCAAAGGTTGCGAACCACACGAATAAACTATGACACAGGTGTTGATAATCCAATAAATGGTTCCCAGGGCGGAGGTACGCTACCGCCTCCCACATTGGTAAATTCGTTCATTTAGTATCTAAGACCTGTAATTGGTAGATTACAAAAAGGTCTACCTGTAAGTAAGTACTCTTACCAAGTTTAAATCAATTTGTTGAATGTTTAAATAAAATACTTGATATTACCCAATGACTTCTCACACCGAAACCTAACTGGTAAACCTAAAGGTACTTATTTGTTTCACACCCATAAAATCATGTTAGGCAGAAATAACTTACTACCTTAATCAGTGAGTAGGAAGGTACATTATTTTAAATAACTAACGCGTACGGCGTATATTTGTCTAATTTCTTGAAGAATTCGATCTTTCTGACCTTTATTAATTAAATGTTTATTATGAAACTACATTTTAAAAAACCAAAAACCGGAATAGTGCATTTTCCATATGGAAATTTAGACTAATCTCTGCTTATGGCCTAATAAGTATCATTTATAAATATTTCATAGAAATATTGGCTTTGTAGCAGTGACAGTCCGTGAGTTTTCAGTGAACTAGAGCGCTAAGATTGAAAAGTACGACGTTATTGATGTTGTAGCTGAAAACGATTTTTTTTTTGGAAAATTTCAACTGCTATTTTTAAATAACTAGCTAACCCGACGAACTTCGTACCGCCTCAGAATCAATAACTGTTGAATTAAATTCAGTTTTTTTATTAAGGCAAAAATTACACAATGAAGCAATTATCGATGCCAAACTGTCCGTGTATTGTTTTTGTCAGTATCAGAGATGGCGTTGTGTACTTATATTTTTTGTGATTTTCTTAATTTTCCACTTACTTACGGGAATTTTTGAAAGGAAGCGGGTACGGGCGCCGCCGCCCCGGGATACATTTATTGGATAACCACCACCTCTGCCATAGTTTAACCCAAGTGGTTCGCTACGTTTGTTGATTTAGCAGGGGTGCCCGGGTTCATGGGGTGACTTTTGTGCGGGTCTTGGCGGCGGATGCGTCTGCCCACCTGCTGAATGGCGGGCCGGATCGAGAGGGACTGGTTGAGGGAGGCCTTTTGACCTTTCCAGCCGGATTCTTGCAGTTCTTTCAAAATATGAGGATTCGTTCCATACAAAATGTATGAAAAAAATAATTTTCCTCGAAACTTTCTTTTTCGTGAATTTTTGCGATGTTTTAATATATATTTTTTTATTCTGTTATCCGGGCGTAGACAAATCCAACAAATCAAAGATCATCAAAATCGGCCCAGCCGATCTCGAGTTATAAATAGTGTAACTAACAAACTAACCCGACTTTGTTTACAGGTATAAGTAGACAATAAAACAATTTATTATATTCTATTCGTCCCTATAATGACTTCAATATATTAAAAAAAAAGTTAACGTTACTCAAACTTTCAAATTCAATTATCTCGAAACTAGTATTTTTGACTTAGTGCTTTTCCGCAGTAAGCCCACGATATACACAAATAAATAAGGAACTTGTACATTTAACTAACCATTTGGCAAAAACAATCATCGGAAGATTATAAAAATTAAAAAAAAACCCTAATTTATGTAAAATATCCAATACACAATTCATACCCAAACTTGAAAAACGCCGCACAGCCGATTGGCGTAACTGTACGCCACTGTTGGATATAGAATTAGCGTTGCAAGACAATCGTGATAAATAATCGTGATAAGTAAGAATGATTCATCGCGGTGATAAGATGCTTTAGCTGGATGGTTATGGAAATAGTTGGATTAATTCTGCTTAAATATTCACGGAGAAATACCTGTTTCTTCGGAAAAGGTAACCGGCTACACAAGATTCATTTTACGTGGTTTATGAAAGTGAGATTTAGAAAAAGGAGTGTCGCTGGCTTAAAAAATGAGTTGATTCTGAGTTTAATCAATCATGGCATATTCGCGCAGAATAAATTAATAAATGTATTATTGTAAAATTAATATCGAATTCCGAACATTAGGTATTATATTATCCACTGAAGCGATTATGGTCGATAAATGGACCACTTTTATATTTCTGCGATTGATAGCGGTCCAAAATTGGACCAGACTTTCCTACCATTCGTAAAACATTTATTGTAATTATTTAAAACTTTCCATGGCCAGTCATTCATTTTAAAACGAAGCTATCGAAATGCTTTATCTATTATGTTATGACCATAGATGTCGCAAATCCGAACTTTGTAGAGAACAATGTTAAAAATACATTTTTAAAATATTTTTTCAGGTCGAATTTTTGATCAAAATTAGTTAAAATTAAGTCTTTTCCATAGGTATGCAATATGCATCTTTCATTATCAAGTATACCACAGACAAAATACAGAAATCGAAAATATTCCATGTTGACTCGAATAAGTACCCCACACGGCAGTTTCAAAGTAACAAACACCCAGATTCGCGCGGTTATAAACTTAACGATTTTTTATAAATCCTACAAATATGAGATAAACGGTAAAATACAGGTTAATTCATTGGCTATATATCACAATAATATTTTTTTTTTATGTATCCATGTTAAAATTCAAAGGTATGATTGTTTTTAATGTTGGCGAAAAATTTTAAAAATAATCTTCTGGAAAATCTCGAGCGATCTAGGCAAATTTATTTATTTCGCGTGGACGCTCCAGTAGATGGTAATCGGATGCGAAATATGCTTTATGCATATTTTAGTGGTCTCATGATGTCGTTTTTCACCCGACTTGCCGCTTGAAGTCTCGAAAACCCTTCTTGACGGAAGAAGAAAGACTCCTTCGAACACCTCTCACCCTAGAAGATAGGTGGAAGCTTGAGTGGCAATCGGCCAATGTCAAAAACGCCCATCTCGTTCATGACCCCACTGTGAGACAGCCTGGGTTCTCATTGCCTCGCAAACTCTGGACCGCCATCAATAGAATAAGGAGCTCTCATAGCCGTTGTGCTCACATGATGCATAGATGGGGACTTAAAGAGTCGGCGGTGTGTGAATGCGGTGCAGACCACCGAACATGTGGTCAACGAATTCCCGCTCCATTCATTCCCCGGCGGGACTGATGAGGTCTACATGGCAATGCCTGAGGCCCTAGACTGGCTCGCAGACCTAGATGTCCCCCTCTGACCCCCCACCATACGAAAGAAGAAGTGGTCTCAACATCTGGCCCCCTAGCACAGTCGAAAGATAAGGATCGCAGGACAACTTTCGGTAACTTTTCATCGTTCCATAGCATGATTGCAGATCGCCAACAAATTAGTAATAGTTCACAATGACTAAGTGTTCAATATATTCGATGTCAACTCTTGTTTGTACGTTAGCTATCTGCAGTTGTCCTAGAGATGAGAAGTCAGCGAAAGTTATCCTATCAATCCTTATCCATCGACCATGCTAGGAACCCAGGACGAATAATTTTAATCGATATTTCGTTTTAAATGGTATTTCCAATTGAATGTTTTTTTAAAAAACCATTTTAATATTTTTTTATCATTTGTCTATCATAAGAGTCAAAAATATTTTGAATCAAATTTTGTTATTTTAGAATTCTAAAAAATCTAGTGCAGTTTACATGCGGTAGAAGCGAAACTTTACCAAAACAATCTCAACTAATACTTGAACAGTGTGGTCATAATCAAAGCGACCAATGAGCGCAGACCTAGCGTAATTTCCGTTCATATATCTAAACCAATAGGAACCTTTAAAACTGACATCATAATCAATGCGGTTAATGCACACAGTTGATGCGTCGCAGGTGCAGTAATCGTCATTTCCATTTCATCCGAAATCCAAATCACAGCGGGGCTATAGAAGTTTCGCTTCAAAATTTCTAATGTTGGAAAAATAAATCATTACATCACGAAATTGTTTGCGGAACAGCCACGTCTGTGTTTCCATATCCTAAAACCGTCAAAATGGGTACTTTGAAGAACCAGTTTCACTCCTTCCTTTTTTCATAAAAATACCTTGCACATAGCATCATGAAGAAGACACAATGTGGAAAAAAAACTTGATTAACTGTGCATCGCTACAAGAATCTTTGATTTGTACAACAATATAATAATCTCTTTGGATAAGTGTTTTTTTTTCTGAAAGCGAAGCATTTATAAAATATCTTCCTTTGGCTAACTAAAAATAATTTGGAACGATCAGAAATTTACCATCCGAATAACACTTTTAAAATCGTTACTCAGATTTACGCCTAGTTCATACTTCATACAAGAGCAAGACAATAAACGAGTAGTATTGTCCCAGCTCAGAACAGAAAATTTGGAAGACAGGACAATTAACCAAGCTTGGTTAAATTGGTTACGTTAGGTTAGGTCATGAAAAAATTATGTAATTATGTTAGGTTTGAAAAAAAATTCATCGCTTTTAATGATTTTTCAGAGGGGTGTTAAAATTCTACTTTGATGAGTTGTCATGGAACCGTATTGTCCTCGTGTGAACTCGGCATTAAATCTCCCACAAAAATGTAAACCAAAAATACACATTTCAAATGTAGAATTATTATCATTAATGAAAAATAAAACAATTTTGGAACCTGCCCTATTGCTTGTCTGATAATTATGGTTTAATATTTATCAG
The DNA here is from genome assembly GCA_917563855.2 of Limnephilus lunatus. Lineage (NCBI taxonomy): Eukaryota > Metazoa > Arthropoda > Insecta > Trichoptera > Limnephilidae > Limnephilus > Limnephilus lunatus. The sequence goes on from OU830594.1 coordinate 36,274,450, forward strand.
TTCCAATTTTGGAAACATAAAATTCATTGAGCTTTAATAATTTTGCGCATTACACAAGTATATTTTACATTACACACTTTTGCACCGATAACCGTAATTATTACGGTTAATAATATTTTTGCAGAAAACTATTGTGTAACTACTGTTTATTTTTTAAATCACTAGAATATCTTTGCATAATCCTTCTTATATTGGTTATGTTAGACTGTCTATTAGTGTCATCATCGAAATAGGGGTGAGAGATGCCGCAATCGCATTTATATTATTTCACCACCCCTTTAGAGGGAATTCTTTCCAATTCCAGCAGAATTACGATTCTTTAGAATAGTTATCCCCAGTGTAAACACGCGCTTCATAATAATAACTCTGGTACAATGCAAACATATTCTCGGGCCGAGCATAATGCTATCTGCCATCCCTTTAGTTGAGGTTAGGGGTGGCGAGATTGAATTGGGGATGCACCAGATGACAAGGCTTATTGAATATTATTTTATTGCATTTTGAAATCGCATTATTATACATCATGCAACTTACGTGCACCCTTACAGATTTGAATTATGCTTTTTGTGCAAGAATAATAAGTAGGTAAATTTAGACAACACCTTAAATGAAGATAATAAGGATGTTTCCTTTGTACGTCGCGTCGTTAATGAAGTAGGTCTAAGGCGTACCATTTTATCAATCTTTATTGAGCCCTTCTTTTAGTTTTTCCGTGACGACCCACATTTACAATACCGTGACGGCAAAAAGGCAATAAATATACGTTACTTACCGTTTTAATGTTGCAGCTCTTTCTTACACATTAAATAATGGTGCGAGACAAAAGATGAGACACACAAAATGCGTTTGACTGTTTCCTCCAAAGTACTACTTTTTTTCCTTTGCTGCTAAGACGACGGGAATAACGTTTCATTTTCTTTTCGAATGTGAGGAAGATGTATGAAAATGATTGTATGTTTCCTTTGAGGGGGTGGGGGTGCAGGCACACGTTCACCGTTTGTCTCGTTTTCGACTGTTGTTATTTAGTGTGAAAGTAAGAGCTGCTGCATTATATGTTTAAGAACAATAGCAAAACCATCAGCGTATTGACATTTGACATTTTTCAATTATTGGAATTTATTCATACTTCAATATTATCCTTATAACCAAATGCCATAATTTCAAATTTATTGTCACGGCTATTAGTATTTTAGGGGTCTACGGAAAAGTCACGGTGTGCGAGAGAAAAGAAAGAAAATGATTACTTTTTTCCTTTGGAGGAAACAGACCTACGTACATTGTGCATCTCATCTTTTGAAAGAGCTGCAGCATTATTGTGATAAGGAATGTATGTTTATTGCTTTTTTTATACCGTCACGGTACCGAAATCGTGAATCGAACAAAAGCGCTCATTCAATTATGGAAACGTCGTAATAAAAAAAAGTTTAATTGCTGTGACTTGGAAAAAAATTCTAATTCATTACGGAATTTGAAGTGCCAAAAATAAATATACAAGAAATAGACAGAATGATAAAAGACAAACACCAATATGGCATGTGTCAATGTGCTATTACCACGCCGATGAGCGGATATCGGCACTGTATTGTGTAATTTAAAATTTTAATGTAATGTAAAAATATTAACTTCGCTTTCAAATATTCTAACACTACTCGTTAAACATGCGAAATAATACAAAAACATACAAAATCGTGTGTTTTTGGTTTGAAAATTATATCGCTTAGAAATATTATGGATGCTTTTTACAGGCCTTTACGAAATCAACCTGTAAAAAAACTCTAAAATACCTTCTCCAACTTTTCCAAAAAAATCTCACAAGTATTTTGAAAACCCTCCCAAAAAGAGGCGGGGATTCAGATTTCGAATTTTTCAAGGACTTGTGGATCACCTTAACGTGAAGCCTGCGGACTTTGCTGTGTTTATTCTCCTTTTTTAAACCCCTACAACCCTAATACCACCATATTGTAAACTTTATTACGAGGAGTAAGCCTGATCAAAATTGATCGCTCCCACCATAATAGACACTTCCAATTCAATTCATTTTTTTCTATTAAAAAAATAGCATTTTTAAAGACTTCTCAATATTAAATAAAACGGGAAGGACAGCAGACAGATAGTAATTACAAAATAATAATTTAAAAAAAATAGACATAAAAAATGACATAAATATGTTGTACAATATACCAACAAATATTGCGCATGATGAACTCCGGCCCTGCAATATTATTCATCACGAAATGTACATTTGTAAGCCACGGTGCGATTCCTCCAATGATAGTAATGACAATAATTGTGGATTTAATCGTATTTACATGATTTTCGGGTATATCATTAGGCGCATTTATTTATTTAGGTTTTGTAGGAGAACACGATGTAGGAGAACGGGCATATTTTCTGATTTTGTTAGTTTTGAATAGACATTATATAATAAGGGAACTTTCTTTGATATTTATTAATATAGCTAACTTTCCAAATGTCAGAATAACACGTAAGGGTATCGAAAATGGAATAATAATATTTTGTGTATATAATTCTAATAAGTAAATATTAAAAAAAAAAGTTTTATTATTTTTGTTACTTATAGTGCGAACGAGGTTTAATACCATATTTATTACACCACAATTAGGTATATTTTTTTACATTAGCTCCACGTAGGAGGCCCTGAGAGAAATAATTCCCCTCAAGACCCATGTCACCTTTGGGAATGTTGTGTGGAGGGTCTTTTTAAGGAAAGGAAGGAGAGTAAGTTTTGGGAAGGAAAATGGTATAAAGTGTAGGTAGGAATCCGGGGGTCGGTGTGTCCAGGAGTGACGGACATACGAATCAATCCGTCCCACTGCGGTGCAAAGCGATGTTCCGATAGAGTTCTGCCGGAGAGGTCAAAAGGTCTTACTCAACCAGTATCTCCCGATCTGGTCCGCACCCAGACGCATCTGCCGCCAAGATCCGGACAAATCTCACCCTATGAATCCGAGCAGCCCTACTAAGTCACCAAACGTAGTAAACCATTTGGGATGACCTGCGGCAGAGATGTTGGTAATCCATTAAATGGTTCCCCAGCCGGCGGTACCCATACCCGCCTCCAAATTGAAATATTAAATTATAAGATAAATACGTTTCTCAGGAAATTATTTACGGGAAATGAATAGTTTTTTTATAAATCGCATTATCTCCATTACCTAATTAAATAAAACATTGTTTTACTTTACTCTCGCCACATTTTCATTAAAAAATTAAAGAAACATTGTTTACTTTACTGGTAGTTCTGTGAACAGTGAACATCAGATCCCGGGTCCAAAATCGTATGTTTCTAATTTTGTCTTTTGTCAAATTTCCTCTTAAATCGTAAGATACGCCAGTAGGACCTTAAATGCCTATTTACTTAATTAGGTATAAACCATAGACATATTTTATGTAACATTTAAAAAAATTCAAATAATGTATAAGGTATGCATTTTTTCCAAAGAAACATTGCTATTTTTTTAATTGCACCCACTGCGGCGCAAGGTTTCCTCCGTTGTCGGGAGAGTTCTGCTGGAGAGGATAAAAGGTCTCCTTCAACCAGTCTCTTCCGACCCAACCATCAACGCAGTGAATGGACAAACGCATTCTTTGCCAAGAAAAACCTCACCCCATAAACCCGGTACCCCTGCTAAGTTACCAAATGTAGTGATCCGCTGTGTGTTTTTACAATAGTAATTATATACATGTAAAAATATACTTGTAATTACATTTGTAATTTTATGTATATTTCAAGTATACACATAAATCTTTTCATAGTGGTAATTTAACTACGTAATTTTTTTTTTACAATAACTCCACACAGATGGCCCCGAGGAAAAAAAATCCCTCAGGGCCTATGTCATCTGAGATGCTGTGTGGAGGGTCATTTGAGGAGAGGAAGGAATGAACATTGGTCTTGAAGAGACCCATGTTGTAGGAAGGAGGAAACGCAGAGGCCGACAAATCGTTCCACAGCCGAGCTGTTGAACACAAGAACGAGTTGAAGATACGACCCGTTCTTAATTAAATAATGTGTCATAATTTACAACTCAAAATGAAATCAACTCAGAACCTCCTTTGAAAAGTAATAAAAAAATATATTAAAAATTGGTTAAATAGGTTACGCAAGGTTAGGGTTATGGACTATTTTTAAATTATTTTCTTCATAGCTTTTAATGACTTTTCAAAAAGGTGTTGAGTTGACTTGATTCTGAGTTGGCATGGAACCAATTTCGACACATACGCAGGTTACACATAAAGTATACCTTTAAATACATTTCATAAAAATGAAATATTAAAATTAATTTCAATAATTGACTCACATAATAAAAGCGACTGATTTCCATATGACTAAACTTATTAAAACCGCGTATTCAAACCAAGGTTAATGGATAAATTTAATTCCTGAGATTAAAATAATCTAATAAATTTAATGCGGTGACAGAATGCAATCGCAATGATTACCATAAAAATCGTATGATTCCAGTTTGGTTGCAACGCCCACCAACAGATGTCCCCACGTCAGGGAACATAAAACCACATGTTAAATGGCAACAATAATAATATTAATATGTAAATTAAAAACTACCCCGAATCGTGATCGCAAATGGTGTTATAAAACTAATTCATTTTTAACTATGCCTACTAAATTAGCGTAGGTAAGCCAATGATATATATACCAGACCATGTTGCATTACCAATGCATTAGATGTATTAGTTTTATTTTGTGAAAACGAATGAAGCTTATTATACATTGTAAAGATAGTGTAGACTGAAAAGATTATAATTTTCGGAATATTGTCAACAAACAATTTGGGAGGCGATTAAGGGTACCGCCGCCAGGAAACCATTTATGGATAAGGGACACCCCTGCCATAGGTCACCCCAGAGGTCCGCTAGGTTTGGTGACTTATCAGGGGTGCCCGGGTTCATGGGCTGAGGTTTTTCTAGACTTTGGCGGCCACTGCGTGGCGGACCGGATAACAAGAGATTGGTTGAGGGAGACCTAACCTAGACCTTTCCAGCCGGTCTCTCGAACCATACATAGCCTTGCATCGCAGTTGGAGTATTTATATTAGTTGTACGTCATTATATCATAATAATATTTGTACGTCGTTCACTCCTGGACACACTGACCCCCATATTCCTACCCACCCCTCGTACCTTTTCCCTCCCCATATCTTTCTCTCCTTCCTTTCCATAAAAAAACTCACCCAGCATACCCTAAGATGATATAGGCCTTGAGGGATATTATTTTCCTGTTATTTAGTCCTGAAACCTTCTTTAATATCCATCTTCGCCAATGATTTGGATTCTTGAAAAATGCTGAAAAATGTTTTGGTTTCAAGAAAGAAAATCATCTTTTTCTTTTCAGAAAATATGGTAGAAACAATAACAAATTTTTGTACATTAAAATCTTTTTATTGTAAAGTACAAAAATGATAAATTATCATTGATATCAATAAAATATAAATGATTAAAACTGTCATCACTTGAATCACAATAGCAGGTTTTTTTTGCATCCAAAGCGTAAGTAACAGAACTTTTCATAAATGCATTATAAATTAATATACATTGATATTTCAATGTCTTGAGCGAAAGTGCACAGGTACCGTATTTATAAGCTTTAACACCGACCTGTCTAATTGCTTTGAACAATGATCGCAATCCCAATGGATTATTTACACCTTTATGCGCACACTAATGGGGCATGTTTCACCACACGACATTGCCAAAATATTTTCACTTTTATAACGGAATACACTTCACAACATTGATACCAGGTAGTGGGAATTATAGTCGAAGCCCTAGACAGGTTTCCATAACTCACAATGGTTGCTGGTCTACTAGAGGCATCTTCACCAATTGTAGCCAAATCACTGTGGCGTAAACACCATGAAAAAGCTTGCTTATTATCAACAGTTTCCAAGAAACAGTTGATCATTAGTTCGTTTATATTTTCGGCTAAATCCTTCAAGTAACATGTCGGTAATTCTAAAGAAAGTGTATTATTTACTCGGAGGGTTGTGGCCGAAGTTTCTGCCAAGTTTTTCTCCGGTGGTGACTTTGTCTCTGCTTGTGATTGTGTTTTCATTGTTTTTTTATAACTGGAGACGAAGGAGATTAGTGAGGTTAATTTCTAAAATACCAGGACCCTGGGCTATGCCTTTTATTGGGAATTGTGTGGAGTTGCAATGTGACCATGACGGTGAGTACCTACCCACCATTAAAATTATTTTATTATTACAATAAGTAACCGTTTAAAATTTTGACTCACCATGATTGCTTATTTTTGCTCTGTTATGGTAAAAGTGTGAGATAATTTTTCAAAGTTTTTTTTCATCTGTAACAAAAATAATTCGTTGATATGTAGTACAAAAGACATTATATTTTATAACGTTGACATATAGTAAACAAATGTTTTATGTAAGGAAGTAAACAACAAGCTACTTAATAGAAGTTTTTTTTTTTAATTTAATTAAAATTAAATTTGATAATGTTATTATCGAGTTCTGCAAGTATTTTAATATGTATTTTTGTTACAGCTGTTTCGGTTTTCAAGACCATTTTTTAAACTCTTGTAAAATGAAACAGCTGTAACAAAAATATATACTAAAATACTTCCAGAACTGGATAATAACATTATCAAATTTAATTTTAAGTAAATTTTAAAAAAATAAAATGGATTTCTACGAATTAAACACAAAATTAATAAAATAACATTGAGCCACTTTCTTGAAAGGCATATAAAATTTCTTTCTATTCCTTATATCTTATATAGCTTACTAAATATTTATTTTTAAAGCTAAAATTTCTTATCTTGTTCAGTGTTTTTTTTAAACATTTGCGTAATTTAATGTTTCGGCGGTTGAATCCGTTATCAAGCTGTAGCAAAACCACTAACAATCCACTTGATAATGGCTCAAAAACCCCGAAGTAACTCTCACGCAAAATCAGCGTTCTTTTGAAAGCAACAAAACATAAAAATGAGTGTTCAATCATAAAATATTTTGAAAAACCTTTGTAGATCTATAAATTAAAGACAATTTTTTTTAAATACAGTCGGTTATGTTCCGGTACAATGTTCCGGAATGTATTTAACGTTTTACATATGCATTAAAAGTACATTTTATATTTTCCATCAAAGACAAAAGATTAGTGTTATATTTTATATAAATTTTCAGAGATGTACGAAAGGCTGACTGGGATTCGAACCCTGTGGGGTAGACGTCAGGGCTTGAACAAGGGCTGGATGGGAAACAAACCCTATGTCCTGGTCTCGGAGGCTTCTACTGTTGAGGTAGGTTAATTACACTTCTATTGTGAAGCTCAACAGTTTAAATTTAATATTTATTATGGTTAGAAGAAAAATTGGAGTAGACCACGTCAGAAAACATACTTCATAATATTATTATGTGTGACACAATCGTGTGAGGCAAGCATATTTGTTGGAATTCGTGCAAAAATATACTGTATATAATAACTTTAAATTGAACTCTTCATAGCAATTCTGTACACTCAAACTCAATTTAATTATAGCTAACACTTTTGCTCTAACTGTTTATTTACAAATAATAACTGTCTGTCTAATCACTTTTCTCTAAATGTTTGTAGCCTATCCTCAACAGCTCCAAGCACATCAATAAGAGTTCCGAGTATATTTACTTGCGGCCCTGGCTGGGAACGGGTTTACTGACAAGTTCAGGGCATAAATGGAGACACCGACGAAAGGTATAAAACCTACATAGTACAATTATTAAATCACACATATAATAAAGAAGAACACTAGATATGCCTTCCGTATAGATTTAAATGGAATCTAATGTCGCCACGAACACAGTAGGTATACTATTTTGGTTCTGGCCCATCTAGCACGCGCTCTATCGCTCTTACACTCGCATAATATCTCATATCGCTGTCACATTTGAATTTTATAAAGACGGTGAAACAGTTCTGCATACGAAATTTAAGAAAATTAAAGTCAGCCTTTTGAATCAAGAAACACGCCCACATGAAATCAAACCTGAATATTAGAAAAATCTTATAACTATGAACCATCTCAGAACTATGTTTTTGTCAGAGTTGTTACACTTTGGAACTAAGCTACAGAAAAGATCACTTTTTTGAAACATTATCAAAATTAGCATAACCTCAAATATCATAAGGTTGGTAGGAAATGTTTGATTAAAATATAATAATAATATGTTTTATTCCAGGATATGTGGAGGATAGTGCAATCCCACATTTCCCATAGAGTTATACATATTTACATAACAAATAAAGTTAAAAAAAAATCAAATAGAATAAGAAAAAAAACATAAGCGATAATAGAAATAAAATAAAATAAATAAATATATAAATAATTTCCTTTCTTATTTCTGTTTTGGGTCATAATATTATATCACATATTTATCGCCATATATCATTTCCTGCCTCATTACAAACCAGTTTTGCGCATACGTATTTTTTTCGCATTTCCTGAAGCAGAAAATTTAATGCCATTTTTTATGAAGACCTCTAACACCATTTGTTGCAGATTCTCACACCGGCATTCCACTTCAAAATATTGGACAATTTCGTTGACATTTTCTACGAACACAGCAATATTTTGGTCAATAAGATGGAGAAAGAGATAAACAGTGGACCATTCAATATATTTCCATATGTGACCTTGTGCACACTTGATATTATATGCGGTAAGAAAATCGTCACAAACCTTAAACCTGTACCTACATTTTTTATGTACCTAAAAAAACCAAATTATAATAGATACAGTTCCCCGAGGCCAATAGAGCTAAGTAAAATCAATTGGGAGTTTTCGTTATTTATTTTTGCAATGTTATGCTGTTGCGCTACCTCGTTCTTTAGCCAACGTTTCGGACAGCGTAACAGTGTCCATCATCAGGGCAGACGTGTGATGGACACTGTAATGGAGCATTGTGAGACAAATGTGCGAGGAAGAAGAATAAGATGAAAAAGAATGTTAGAAAGTAATTGATTTTTAATATCTAGTTTGGGAAGCGAGTATGGGTACCGCCGCCAGGGGAACCATTTATTGAATTTACAATACCCCTGCTGTAGTCACCCCAAGTGGTGATTTAGCAGGGGTGCTCGGGTTCATGGGGTGAGGTTTGTCTAGGTGTAAGCGACGAATGCGTTTGCCCACCAATAGGTTCTGGATCGGGAGATAGGTACTGGTTATGATTAAGGGAAACCTAACTTAGACCTCTCCAGCCGGACTCTCTGAGTTGCACCGCTGACCCTGGAGTTGCACCGCTGTGTGAGGGATGGATTCATACGTCTGTCACTCCTGGACACATTATCCCCCAGATTCCTACTCACCCTTCATACCCTTTTCCTTCCCAGCATTTCGTCTCCTTCCTTCTCCAAAAAAGACCGATAAAAATATAAAAATACAGCGCCTGTTAAAATAAAACTTAGGCTTGACCACAGATTCGGTGATTTTTAGGGAGATCCGAAAACTATAACAATAAAAAAATATATACTTACTAATATTTAAGTTTAATTAAATTAAATTATCGATTTTTTAATTTATTTAAAAAGGGGCTGTATTTCCTTATTGTTCAAATTCTGTGAAACAACTCGTACTAAATTTCGATTTTTTCGGTGGGTATTGTTATATACATATAAATTTCGGTTCATATAATAAATACGAACTTCCTACTTGGTTGTGTTTTTACACAAACATATGTGAAAGAAATGGATATTGGTATAAATTTTTATGTATTGTATTATCAAAATATTTAATATACAATAAATTAACACGAAATAATTACACTTGTAAAAAGTTTGTGAAAAGTGCAGAAAGTTTTCTCTCTTCCCCGACTTTAGCACCACATGATAAAAAATAATATATAAAAAATTACCAATATGAATCCAACTTCTAATAATATGAAGCTAATAATATTATAAAATTTCTTTGATTTTTATTACAGAAACTGCGATGGGAAGAAAGGTGAACGCGCAGAACGACAGCGGATCCGAGTACGTGAAAGCCATCTATGAGTGAGTACGAGAAGTTTTAGCCTAGTTTCGCTCCAAAACACAAGAAGCTATCTCGCGAACGCACCCGGCTGCGAGGATTGCCTGCTCCCAGGCGCACTATATCAATTTATTTATCCACCCACTCGGAAAATTGGGCATTCTCGCGTTACATTTTCTAGAGATACTATTATTATTTGGGCTCCCCTGTGTATTTCAGTTCGCGTACCTTATGATTGAAATATCTCGCCGGATCGTATGAATTGTACAGACACGTGATAGGTAATCATGATACGTCAGTCAAATGTTCATTCGATCATAATCTAGCAATATGGAAAATATTCCGCTCGTTGCTGTTATATACCTTTTACCAATATCTCCGCAAAACGGTACCTACTTATAGGTACGCTTTGAATTGAATGGTGTTTTATTTTGTGAAATTTTGACAGCATAGAGTTTTAAAGTAGGTAGGTATTTCACAATACGATTATGTTTTAAGAAAAGCTAATTTTTCTAGAGAAAAGAGTTAATGAGCACATTCGTGTAGTAGATCTTCTGGAGGGTCTACCGAAGCATATACGTAGTAGGTACCTGACTATAACCGTAAGCCGTAAAGCACAGAATAAGAAATTGTAGTATTTATTATTATAAAACTTTACAGAATGGGTAGCGTCATACTCAACAGACAGTCCAAACTTTGGCTCCAGATCGACTGGATATTCAAGTTGACGGAAGACTACGCTAGGCACCAGAAAAGCTTGAAGATTCTGCACGATTTTTCGTACAAAGTGATCAGGGAACGCAAGGAGGAGATTGCCCGCGATAAGATGCTTGAGGGAGGAGAGCAACCAAAGGATGAAGAAGGACTGTTCGGCAAGAAGAAGTTGGCCTTCCTGGATTTGCTGATTGAAGCCTCTGGAGACGGTGTAGTCCTGTCGACTGATGATATTAGAGAAGAAGTTGATACATTCATGTTTGAGGTAAAGTTTATCTTTTTGGTTTAGGTTTTTTGACTAATTTGGGTGCTCCGCTCCACGAAAACCTTTTCTAAAAAGCGACAGATGTATTGTCACGAAGTCAGCTAAACTTGAAAATATACAGAGTTATACGGTCGATGTCTTTCTGAGCGATGTGCATTGTTTGGCGGAGTGCATTGTTTGGCGGAGTGCATTGCTGGTGGTGGCGGTTCTTCACTGGCAAAACAGAATATTTTTTCCGATGTACCCACGAGTACATAGTAGGTTCGCCTCGCTTAGGTAATTGAATTTTGCGAACACGGCATTTCATTTAGGTCGCTGCATCGAGCATAGTCGCAGTATATGACTGCGAATCAATGGACTGTATTCAACAAATATGCTTTTTCAAAGTGACACAACTATGGGAATATCTTGGTGAAAAGCGGACAGTGCATAGGAAGGAATCTGACATACCTTAATTTTTACACAGCTCGTTTTTGTTAGATACGATATTATGGCACCGAGGGGTCACTGGATTTATCACTGCTGTTTCCGAAATATATTCGAATAAGGCGCCTTATAGCATCAAATCAATGATCACTCTATCGGTTTCTTCTTTTGATTCCAATTAAACACACTGACGGCCGTTGTTCTCTATTCTTCTAAGCCGAAACTAAGGTTCAAAACTGCTTAAGCATCACTTAATCATCACTTAGTCTAGATAAAGTGATGCTTAAGCAGTTTAGAACCTTAGTTTTCGCTTAGTAGAATTGGGAACAGCGGCCGTGAGAGATCATTATGGATTTGATCATTGCACAGAGGCTTCTTTAACATAGTTGATGTTAAAGCCCTGAAAGATTAACTCCTCTATGAGTTGATCATTGCACGGGTTACTTCAATAGACTGGCAGTCCCTTGAATTATTGTTCCAAATATCACTTGTTGCTTGGCCACACACCTTGTTAGAGGATAGTACATATTAGTAGAGATGTACAGAGTTTCGTCAATAACTGGCTTCATATCCATGGATGAATATTTAGTAATATGTAGGGAGTTGTTAGTTCATTTATTTGAACCTATGTTATTTATGAGACCATTAACCCACTGCAAGATAATTAAAACTTCTAGGTTGGTCATATTGAGTCAATTTCTAGTGGAACCTTCCCAGAGACTGACCGAGAAAGAGCTGGGCTAACTGGAATAAGATCGGTGCAGAAACTGGAAAAGTATGGCAAGGGTCAAGAGACAGAGAAGAGTAGGTATTTGTAGAAGAATCCAAATTAGTTGTAGTGGCTCCTCCGATTACCTCTCGCTCCAGAAAATGGGTGGAAACTTGAGTGGCAATCGGCTGATGTAAGAATTGCCCATGTCATACATGACTTCACTAAGAGGCATTTACTGCTTCGTAAACTAAGGTCCTACATAAATAGGATAATTTTCTCCCACAGACATTGTCCCCACAGGATGCAAAGGTGGGGTCTTAAATAGTCTGAGCATTGTTGTCAATGTGTGCCCGCTCGATTCATTCCTCACGAGATTGATGATGTCGACACGTCGACAGGGCAACCCTCTCGTAGACCTAGATCCTCGGACCCTCACCATACGATAAAAGAAGAAAACCTATGCATGAATGCGTGACAGCTATTTCACCTTTTTTGTGGTCTGTTTTTAGGGTCATGACACAACGTCAGCCGGCCTGAGCTGGTGTCTCTACCTCCTGGGATGTCATCCGGACCTGCAGCAACGGGCCGCAGAGGAACTGGACCAGATCTTCGACGGAGACCTTAGCAGGAAACCCTCCATGAACGACCTGTTCGAGATGAAGTATCTGGAATGCTGCATTAAGGAGGCGCTAAGGCTGTTCCCGAGTGTTCCCATTATAGCGAGATATTTGAAAGAAGACGTAAAAATAGGTAAATATACAAATAGGTACAGAAAAAAAATTTCTTTCTTTATTCATTTCATTGTTAAGATGAAGCCATTCTAAATAATGCAAAATCATATAAAATCGTATGTTTTTGTTTTGAAAATTTGACCGCTTAGAAGTATTATAGATGCTTCAATTAAATACTGGGTGTAGAACATACCTTGGCCCTTAAAAATATCGGTCATTTTTTTAATAAGTCTTTTAATAAGCTTAGAAAAAAATAAAGTATTAGGCCTATAAAAAACATTTTTAAGTGCAAACTCTCCTACTTATAAACACTTTTTCGGATATGGTTTTATTGCATAATGTGGAAAATTCAGTTTCCGTTTCCGTCATTACTCATTACTCCTCCGGACGGATCGGAGAAACAACGTGTGTTTTCGTGAAATCAATTTAAAAAATCCGTTTTATTACAATAAACAATGCATAAAAAAGGAATGAATGTCTTTTACAGGCCTATACGAAATCAACATGTAAAAAAAATTCTCAAATATCTTTTCCAACCTTTCCAAAAGCTTTTTCTCAAGTATTTTTAAACTCCTCAATAAAAGGGCGTGAATTCCGATTTCGATTTTTTCCTGTACTAGTGGATCGCCTTAATTACATAAGTTGACCGGCCAACTCAGAACCACCTCTGAAATGTCATTAAGAGTGATGATAAAAAAAATTGGTTAAATACGTTAAGTTAGGTTAGGGTTACCGACTATTTTAAAATAGTTTTTTCATTATGGGTGACCTTTCTGAGGTGGTTCTGAGTTGATTTAATTCTGAGTTGGCATGGAACCCAATTGAACACTGTCCCCCAGATTCATACCCATCCCTCATACCTTTTTCCTTCCCAGAATGTCCTGTCCTTTTCTTAAAAGACCCTCCAAGTAGCACCCCCAAAGTTGACATAGGTCCTGAGGGAAAGGGGGCATCCATTAATTACGTGAGCAGTTTTTCTTCCAATCTAGACCCCCCCCTCGGTGAGATAAATTTGGGCCAAAACGTATATTTTTTTCAAGTAACGTGAGATTTTGCTGGACCCCCCCCCCCCCCCCCCCCCGTTTGTACTCACGTAATTAATGGATGCCCCCTAAATTATTTTACTTAGGGTGTTCTGTGTGGAACTAGTGTAAAAAAATACTATATGCTAGAACAGTTGCATTTAGTGCTAAATGGCTTTGTGCACGCCTATTATATTCTGACAGCCATTTTAGGTTCATCGTGTTTCTACTTCCTGAAAAAAACGATATCCTATTTATTTGCTTGTTTTTTAATTATATCGTGAAACTGCAAGAGCTGGCATGTAAAGTCTATTTCACTTCAACATTTGCAGTAAATTAATAAATGTCTGTGTTTATAGGTACTGTTTATTAAAATATGATATTTAGACGCATTTGCCCCATTTCACAGGTATGTATGTCTAGATGACAGCTTTTACTATAATTATGATATTATATTCGACAATGCTTTTCCCCCGCTATGTCTATCAATAAAGAATTTTTCTTCTTCTTTCACATTAACTCCACATAAGAGGCCCTGAGGAACATAATTTATTTAGAGATGCCGTGTGGAGGGTCTTTTTGAGGAGAGGAAGGAATGAACATTGGTCTTGAAGAGACCCATGTTGTAGGAAGGAGGATACACATCAGAGGCTGGCAAATCATTCCACAGCCGAGTTGTTGAACACAAGAACGAGTCGAAGAAGCGACCATTCTTATCCATTTTTCGAAATCACACCGAATTCGCTACTTTTCCCCGACTGTTCTTGTAAAAGTACAAAACGGAAAATATTTCGAAATGTTTTTCTAATCGCTCAAACGACACCCGTAAATAGTCGTTAACTTGTAGAGGGTCAGAAAATCGTCGTTGATCTTCTCGCCAAAAGCTCGCGAATAGTGAGCACTGGCGACGTGAAATTCCCACAATCTTTTCTGAGTAAAGTCTTAGGGTCAGTTGAAGTTCCTTATTCTCACAAAGTTTTTTCAGGGTCAGTTGAAGTTCTTTATTTTCACAAGTTTTTTCACTCATAAGTTATGGAGCTTTAAAATATCATTATTTGATTATTTGTCCCAATTTAAAAAAAAAAAAAAGTAATGTAGACAATTTAATTATTATGTTCACTGAAGAGATAAACCGATAAAATTGAATTGTAAGCGTATCCGGTTGAGACCAAAGTAGGACCATATTTCCCTTACTTCTGCTGAAACTTATCAAACTTTTTTAACATTTAAAAAAAAATGTATTGACCTCTCGGAATCTAAGAAGTTGAAAGATCTTCAGTTTCCTTTCAATTCGTGTAGGTAGGTAGATCTTCTAGGAATTTTCTGTTAAAAAACTAAAAATGGCGTTAATTGCCGATTTGACGACGACGTCAAATAATGTGACTGGGGTTTAAAGAAGCATGTCTGAATGAGCATTTTGACTTTACAGGTGAATATTTAGTACCTGCCGGCACAACAGCGATGATAGTAACACACATGCTCCACCGGGACCCCAAAGCATTCCCCAATCCAGAAGTATTTGATCCTGAGAGATTTTTACCAAACAACTGCAGAGGAAGACACCCATATGCTTACATCCCTTTCAGTGCAGGACCGAGGAACTGCATTGGTAAATACTTGAATAACAACATAATTATTTTCCCCGTGCAAGTAGGTACCTACGTAACTTTTTGAAATTTGGAACTGAAGTAATTCTGTAAATAATGTTTTCAAATCCAGAGACAAGCGACGAAGAGTACCTACCTGTAATATATTTTATTGTACCTACCTAGGATTATTTGTATTCTATATTTGAAATAAGTAATATTTTTTAAGATTCTGTACACACAAATTTCTCAGTTTTCTTTTTGGTAGTAACTTTCAGTTGTCAAAGTAAATATATTTTTTTGAGTATTATTTATTGAAGAAAAACTTCTTTACCCACGCTTGACTTGGGGAGTAAGCTTGTAAATACGTGACGAGAGCGTTACGAAAAGTGTGATCAAGCGAGGCGAACGGAAGTTGAGAGGGAGATATAATAATATATTGGCTGATTTGATAGGGGCAAGAGAGAGAGGGGCGAGCACACGTTTTCTTTCTCTCTTTCTCTCACAGCCAGTACAATACGTTTCGTATATCTAAGACACAGTGCAGACCTATTGTCTGTATCACACTGAAAGCAATGCGCGCGCACATTTTCATTCTCGCTTCTTTTATAGTGAAGTTTTACTTCAGTCGAGTGGTCTAAAGTCTAAAGCACACTCGTTTTTTGTGTCAATATTTACAAGACCGGTGTATACAATGATATAATAATAATACATTGTTAAAATTAAATAAATAAAAAAAAAACACACACACACATTAAGCTTTACGAGAATTTAACCACTCGTGTGTAAACGAGTTAAAAAATATAATATCACTTTGTAGTTTGACATATTTTATGAAGTAGTAAAGCCGTACGAGTATAAATCCGTCTCACGGATAATACGGAATATTCTTTCTATAATTAATAGACAACCAAATATGACATTTGTTGAAAGTATCAACCTTATAAAATAAAGTCTTGTCAAAATAAAAACTAACGCACCTGCCTAAACCAAATTATAGTACTATTGGTAGGTACTAGGTTGAGGTTCAATCTGCAAAAGCTGCGGAAGCATTTGAGGGGCTCTTTAGATATAGTACCTACATCCCATGTTTTGAATGGCTTATACGGCAAGCAGGGTTTGTCTAACGGGAATGTGTAATTATTCTAATATCTTTCTTTCCATGTTATTTTGTTATAAATACAGGTTCAAACCTGTCAGCAAAACATAACATGAATAAATTATAGCACTCATAACATGAATAAATTATTATTTTGTAGTTGTTGGTACGCTAACGCGTTTATGATTATTTTATTTGTAGTTGTAACTAATCTGCGGAACTAATCTCCTGCTGACAAGCTACTTGCAGTAGCTTAGCGGGTAAGAAATTCCAATTGTATGCAATTTTTTATACAATAATAAAAAAAATAAAAAAATATGGAAATAACAATTTTTCTATGATTGGCAGCATTGATTGTCTATGAAATGTAATATAAATATGAATCAGTTCATAACTACATCGCATAAGTGAATTGATTTTAATAAAATTAAAAACTAAGATGCATAGGTATTTTTTAATCTTCCCCGACATAAATACTCACTTTTCGTAATAATAAAGCTAAATCTATGAGTAACTGTTTGAATAATAAATATTTCGCATCAACCGTGAAGCGGAGTAAAAGAAGTTTAATCTATCTGATGTGATGCGAATTGATGCTAATAATTAGCAAAACTATTTTATGTATCGAATATTGTTTATTTCTTTTTAAAAAAATATTGTAATCAGTTTTTAATCTTGGCTATATCGCTATTTGATTAAACCACACCACTCTATTAGTAGTGATGTGCAAAGCTGGTATAATAATATTAATAATAAATACTGGACAATATTTACGAAATTTTTACAGGTCAAAGGTTCGCCATGCTGGAAGAAAAGGTGGTTCTCTCGACAATACTAAGGAAATATCGAGTAGAGTCCGTGGATAGAAGGGAAGACCTCACTCTACTGGGAGAACTAATTTTACGGCCAAAGGACGGCTTGAGAATGAAGATTTACCCTAGAAATGTGAAATAATATAAATGATGGAAAACCAAATTTTTTATTTTTTTATTTTCGACCTCGCCTGACCCGAGTTCTGATTTCAAAGAGCGGCTAACCAAATAAGGTATTTTTTTTAATTCCTCGCACTCAGTTCTTTTCCCTAAAACAATTGCATGCTATTCAAATTTATAATCTTAATATATAAAACGGGTTAGTTACACCATTTATAACTCGAGAACGGCCGAACTTATGATTTTTTATGATCTTTGATTTGTTGGATTTGTCTTCGCCCCGAATTGCAGAATAGCTATTAAAACATCGCAAAAAATCACAAATAAAATAATTATGAAGAATATTCTTTTCCTCATACATTTTGTATGGAACGAATTCTCATATTTTGAAAGAGCTGCAGGAATATTGTGATATATATAATATTGAGTAGTAAGTGAATTCAAAAAATTGAAAAACGTCAAATATCAATGCGCTGATTGTTTTGCCTTTATATGCTGCCCCTCTTTCTTACACACTAAATGCCAACAGTCGAAAATGGGACAAACCATAAACATATAAATACGTCCGTGGGACAAACGGTAAACGTATGTCTGCACCCCTCCAAAGGAAAAATACAATCTTACTAATATTATAAACGCAAAAGTTTGTATGGATGTATGTGCGTTTGTTACGTTTTTACGTTTTCACGCAAAAACTCTGAAAATAAAACGTTTCAATAATATAGCTCATACATGAGAATAACATATAGGCTATATATGATGATGAGCTCTGGTGTTATGAAATTTATATAAATGAAAATGTGTGTATTTCATATATTTTAGCAGCAGGGAGGAAAGGTAGCGGGAAGGGAAACAAGGGAGGTGGGGTTGGCGGAGAGAGAAGATACGAGGGAGGGGCTAGGCGAGGAAGGTGGAAAGGAACGAGTACGCACGGGAAAGGACATGCAGATAAAATCAATTTATTTCTTTGAATGGCATTGCAATGCATGCTGGGGATCAGCTAGTAATAATAAAAAATAGGCTGGGAGGGCGGGGAGGGCACGGCGGGGAGGGCGGGGGGAGGGGCGGGCAGGGGATGGGCGTGAAGGGCAGGGGCGGGAAGGGCATGGGCAGGAAGGGTAGGGGCGGGGAGGGGAGGGGCTGGAAAGGTCAGGGACGGGCGGGGAAAGTCAGGGAGGGGCGGGGAAGGTCAGGGTAGGGGGTCATGATGAGCGCAGCGCTGAGGACAAGAGGAGCGTCGGAAATTAAGGGCTGAAGGGCTAGGAGACGGTAGCAGACGAGGTGCAAGGGCTCAGGGCAATGATGGGATAGCAGATTAGCGGGCAGGCTCAACTACTAGTGACAATCGTCAAGACCAGTCTCCATTGGACATTGGAGAACGACCTCGACGATCGCTTATGATTCTCCGCATTGGTCTCCGTACTAATTCATTCAGATTGCGGAAACCGCAACAAAATAGTGCGAAAACATAAATGCGAAGGAGATCAGGAAAGGCTGAAGGTACCTAAATAACAAACCACAATCAAAAAGATTTAATTGATACAACGACAAAATAAATATAAAACAAAGTTCACTAAGGGCAGGTTGTTTAACGAATTTTCGACAACTCGTCATATTGAAATTTGATGAATCCTTCAAATTCCGCGAAACAACCCATTCTAAATATAAATCAAAACAAGTTTTGAGACATCTTCAGGCAGAACACACAGCTCTCGCGGAAAAAGACACGAGACGAAAGGTGGCGTGGCGAGGTGAGGTGAGGCGAGGTGAGGCTGGCGTAAGGTTAGCTGAGAGTGGAACAGAAAAAAATGACATGTTAAAACATGATCGAACCGCAAGAATGATGCAAGAATGATGTAAAAGATAAAAAATGAATAAAATAAATATAAAAAATGAAAAAATGCTTATACAAAACAAAAAAAAAAACATTAAAAAAAATGTATTTAGCTGCGGGTATCTTATCTATCTAATATTAAATTTGTTTTTAAAAGTCAATGATGATGAAAAAAAATATTAAATTGGCTAAATAGGTTACGTTAGGTTAGGTTATGGATCTTTTAGTCCCATTCTAAATATTTTTCCAATAAACCGCTCTGTTCTTCCAGGAAATCTAGCAATTACCCCCACCCCGTTGCTTACCCTTCACTAGAACACCTAAAATTTGTATATCTGTCAATATTGTGTATAATAGTTTAGTTATAATATTCTCCTGATGAAGGAAGGGTGCTTCCGAAACCGGTAGAGTGTTCATAAATAAAAGTGGTCTACAACAAATTTATATGTGTTTTTATTGTAAGATAATATCTACTAATCTACTGATAAATCTAAATGAAAAACATAACAAATAAAAATAAAAAGATAGCGGTCGTAACTGTTATATTACAATGACGGGAATAACCTTCAAAGGTTTATAAAATGGAGTTATACTATTAAAGAAAAAACTACTCAATTATTTGTGTTTACACAGTGTTTACATGAGTGATGCATGAAATTATATAAATACAGTATAAATAGGAGATTACATTTGTTACCGTGTAGGAAATAATAAAGAAGAATAAAATAGCTAAATGATATAATATGAATATGTAATTTGCGTATTCGAAGAATTCAATTTTCCTATTTTTAAAAACTTATTCGTGATAAATTGAATTGCACAAATTATGAAAGGAAAAGAAAATAACTTATTGATAACTGAAAATCGTACTGGAATTAGCCTTCGACTCCTCAGGCTAATTTGTTCGCTTTTCGGAAAAACTCATACAGGTCTCTTAGAAATCTGTGTCTCCCTTTTACTAACATGGTTAGAAATAAAAAGACACCACGCTTTAAAAATCTAAAGAATAGCCACAAAATAATTCAAATGTACACCTTTGTGAAACCAAAGATTCCGAACGCAATTTGAAAAAAATATAAAACCTTGAAAATTTTTGATTTTTGATTTTTACATGAAACTGCAAAAAATGTGTTGACGGGGACGTTTATAATACATTTGCCTAATAAAATAAGTTTGTTTTTATTTTTCTCGTCATCAGTAATTTTGGTTACACGGGGGATGTAGTATGGCTAAAGGAAGTGGGCAGGCCCGGACTGGGACCATTTGGGGCCCTCCGCTAAAACCTGTAAAGGGGCCCCCTAACGTGGGGTAGGGGGGGGGGGGGGGCTGCATATAGGGGGGGGGTCCGGGGGCCTCCGCCGGATATTTTTTGAAAATTAGGTGCTTGAAAACAATGAAAACGCGTTTCTACGCTATATTGGCACCAATAAAGAAGAAGAAATTCAGATAGGTTTTTATACGAATATTATGATTTTCGACTTTTGTTGACTTTATTATTTATTGAAATAAGAAATTCACGGTATTTTTAGGATACCACAACAACACTAAACACATGCTGTAGAACTGCCAATAATTATAACGGAGTTCAAAATAAAAAAAAATCGAAAATGTAAACAAACATTACCAAGAACACAAAATAATTACTAACAAGACAAACACTTCTTTTTTAAACGTTTTGTGGGGCCCCTTCGGGGCCCCCTCGTGCCGGGGGCCCTCCGCGATCGCGGACCTGCGGACCTGGCCAGTCCGGGCCTGGAAGTGGGGCAGGAAGGCGACGAGAATCTAGTGTGTGTAGGTACCCGTACCCGGCTATTGAGATCTGGTCACCAATCAGGTTAAGCAATGTCTCGATACTTTTTTTTTTCCTTTATTTTTTCCCATTGTAACTACATAAATACAAAAGTAATTTTACATAATTTATAAAATACAGTAAAATGTAAATATAAGGTACAAGCAAAAATATTTGAATATCTTTGGGTACAAGTAATGTAAAAGTTAGCAATAAGTAAAATACATAATAAACAAGAGTAGATAATGGGAACCCACTAAGGCACTGCCCGGGTGTGGGTAATATAAACAAGATTGCTATACATACATCAATAAGTACAGGTAAAAAATGTAAATTTTAAAGGAAAGGTTTAGAAATATAGTAATCTGTGAAAACATTGTAGTAAAATAGTGAAACATAAAATTTTGTTGATTTTTTGTTATAGTTTCAAGAAATTAAATAAAGTTGGAATTGTATTGAAAAGTGAAACATGAAGGTTTACAAATAATTTATAGAAAAAGTGTTCCAACATCTCCATCATTCAACCATAATTTTAATTCTTTTATGTAAAGTGATATTTTATCTGTCATTTGAATGTGTTTTGGTAGAAGATTAAATGTACGAGGACCAATAAAGCTGCTATGTGTTTAGATTAATTTAGTATTGGTTTGGGGGGAGTAAAACATATTATTAGTCTTTTTGCTAATTCTATTTTCATTTTTTACGAAACAATTTTTATTTTTATACCCATGTATATTTTATTGTCTGCAATATAAATAATGAATGGATATTGAATATTTTAGTATGTTTGAATAATAACTCTGTTGAGAATGTTTTTTTTCTATTATACATAACTTTAATGATGCGCTTTTGAGTGGTTTGTAAAGGCTTATTAAATAATACTGAATTATGGTCTTTCAGAAGGGAGATACTAACACTTTGTTGTAAAATAATATCCTGCACTAGAGGTTTATTTTTTATTTTTTATTATTTATTGAGTTAGTTTATACTACATGAATATAAACTAATAAGCACAATGTAACATTTTTACAGTAAGCATAACATTTATTTTTTAAATACATTCATTCTTTCTTCATTCTTCATACTTTCAGGCATTTCATCATACATCTTTAGTCCTCTATACATTAGGCAGTTCTGTGATTTTGATTTCTTCGTTTGTGGAAATCGAACTCTGTTTATATTTCTTGTTTCGCAACTATGTAAGTCTCTATTTAAAACAATTTCACCCTTAAAGTATTTTTGCATTTGGTTTTTCATAATTTTATGCACAAAAATTAGCATATTAAATAGTAGTATTTTTTTTTATTGGAATCCAATTTAGCTCCTCTTTCATTTGATTAATCCTTGCGTATTTGCCTTTCCCCAGTGTACATCTCATAGCTCTGTTCTGTATAACTTCTAGTTTGTTTAAATTTCCTTCATTGGCCAAATATAACATCGTAGGGCAGTAATCCAAATGTGGAGCAACAATAGTTTTATAAATGAGCTCCGTAGTGTTTCTATTTAATTTATGTCTTAGTCTTCTAAGAAAATTTACCTTTTTTCATACCTTTTATAGCACATATTCAAAGTTTGCTGTGAAAGTCAGTTTTGAATCGAGTATTAGACCCAGGTATATTTCATTTACTTTTCCAATTTTTTCACCACTAATTGTCAAATTTAACCCTATGTTACGTTTTTTATTGCCTATTTCCATATATTTTGTTTTGTTTACGTTCAGTTGCAATTTGTTTAATTTCAGCCATTTTGATATATTTTTTAAGTCTTCGTTTAATTTGTTAATTGCATCTATGTAATCTTCACTATGTTAATTACACACTTGAAATATAGATTAAGGTATCGTCTGCAAATAGTCTTATTTTGCAATGTTTAATAGTTTTAATAATATCATTTATGTAAATTATAAATAGAATTGGACCTAAAATCGACCCTTGCGGAACACCAAGATTGTTTTCTATCGGTTCTGATTCTGAGCTTTCAACTTTCGTTACCTGTTTTCTTTCCTGGAGATATTCTTTGAATAGATTCAGAGCTACGTCAGAAAGACCTATGTCTTATAGTATTTTCTTTTCTATAGTTTCAAATGCTCTTTTGAAATCTAAGAATGCTGCAATGGTGATTTTTTTGTCTGTTTCTTTCTTCCATGTATCAATCACTATATTTATCGCCGCTTCGCAAGAGTTGTTGTTCCGGAATCCTGATCGCTCCTCACATAATATGTTATATAATATGTTAAAAAGTTGTGCAAAATTCGGGATCAGGCCGCTAACAAAAACACTTCTTATGAAGATGGTGTGATGATCTCGCCTTTAGGCCTACGAAATAATTCTTTTAAAATTGAGAGATCGATTTAGAAATATATTTAATTTTGTAACAGGGTATGGTTTCAGAATACAATTCTCTGTTCCAACTCTTAAGGGTGATTTATGAAACCGGGCCATTACTAGGAAAAACACGTGTGCCAAAATACTTTGGTTGGAGGAGGAATCCTAATGGATATTTCAGGTTCATTATCAAGTCAGGGGCGGCCGATGGATATTTGCCCGAGTGGTGACTGACTTTAACGCGAGCAGATTGGATTTACGAAACAATTATCTGGTGAATTTTCTATGGCAGTAGGAAAATTGAAAATTAGTCAATAAGGATTGCTCGTTGGTGTATTTAAATATACTAGCGCGACGCGCCGATTAGGGGTTAAAATATTTAACATATTTGTCAAAATAAGATTGCAGAATTCGTTAAATAGTGACGCACGCAGAAAGAACGAAAACGTGTACAGACAATGCTTATATAATGTTATTATATAACCAATAAAGTCGACGCAAGTAATTAGGATGTGTAGTGAATTGAAGTACGCCACTGAGCTCTTCTTTTAAGCGTTATTGGGATAGTTTATGACTCTGGCGCAGACGAAATTAGTTTACACCACAAAAAATAACGAACATGGTTTCTACACAAAATTCTCTGAAATAATAGTTATTATGTGACAGAACACGATTAAACGATTGAGATATGCATATTGGGAGATGTGCTTATCACTTAAGATTTGAAAAAAGTGACTAATAAATTATTGAAACCACACAAGTAGATGGGTGGGAGTCAGAAGGCAGGGGGTTGGAACTGGACAGTTGGGGCAGGGAAGTGTTGGAAGACAGTCAGGGAAGGAACCTAGGGCCGCGCAGACGGGATAAAAAATCATCGAGTTTTGATAAACGGCAGAATAATAATTTGGTGCGCGTAAACCGGGAATAATTCAGATAGTTATATATAATAATAAAGGAAGTCGGGGCAGGGAAGTGTTAGAGGACAGTCAGGGAGAGATCCTGTTGAGAATTAAGATCGTCAAGTTCTGAGAGTCGCGAGGAGACCAGCTCGGTGCTTCTAAATCATTTTAATTAAACAAAGAATAGTTCGTCTTTATTAAACAAAAAGAGTCTACGCGAATAAGGAAGTCAGAGATTGAGGCTTGCGAGTTCATATCTGTAAAGTTAGATAATATAATTTGTAAATTGAGGCGGTCGGGACGTACTTACGGGGCACTTAGCAGAGTCAGGATAAAACAAATCAACGCGAGAATTGTGTTCGACGGCTGCATCTTGGAATAAATAACTGCATGACGGGTTGTGTTTTAGAAGTGCTTGTTTAATTAAATATTATTGTAGTGAATTGATTTGTGAAATTATTTTGTGCAACAAGGCGAATTTGGTAAGTTTGTATAAAATTATTAACATATTTAGTACGGGCCTTGCAGGAAAGAGTCAATTAGGGTTTATATACAAGCCTTAGGAATCTAGGACCTTTTTTTTAAGTCGAGCGGAGCTTTGCACGTTTCCGGGTTGACCGGCTAGCAAGTACCTTTGTTGGGTGAAGTTATTCTTGAGACGAGACCGTTGTAAAAATAATAATTTGGGGTTCAATGGACTAAAATAGCATTTGAAGCACAAAGTGCGCTTTCGGGCAATAAATCTTAGACGAGAGACTTCATTTAAAAGACGGGATTTTGAAACCACAAAACAATAATAAAACCCTTTAAAAGTGCTTTGTTGGTGATCTAGAAAATTAGGTTACTGGGTATTCTCCAATACATAACGGGTACCAAAATACATAGGTATAGAATGTAAAAAAAAGAAGGGAGGGAAGCTTACTACTTCGTAGGGGGGGGGGGGGGGTTTATCACAGTTTTGCTAAGTGACCAGGAGGTATGGTATTACAAAGTGTTGCATTTTGCTGGGTTTTATACAATGACTTTAACAAGAAGAGAAAAAAAAAAAAGTAATACAGTAGGTATAACGGTTCGCATGTCATCCGAAAATGACTGAAAACACAACGAAAAAAAAAGTAAAATATTAGGACAATAGATGTGTCGCAGAGGAATTGGAAACAATAACGTTTACATTAAATTAACTATATAAATATAGGAGAGATAGGTCGATGATCTCCAACATCCGATAAGACGCAGATTAAAGATATCATATTTTGAGGGAAGGAGCTCCGTACGGCTATAAAAAGTGGAACAAAACTTAACAAAGAGTAGGTACTTCAACTAATGCATAGGTTCATTTGCTAAGTAGATAAAGATAGGAGAGATAGGCCGATGATCTCCAACTTTCGATAAGACGCAGGTTAAAGGTATCATATTTTGAGGGGAGGAACGCCGTACGGCTATGAAAAGTGGAACAAAATTAACCAAGAAAGTAGGTACTTCAAATAATGTATAGGTACATTAGCTTAACTAGATAAAGAAGGAGAGATAAGACGATGATGCCCAACATCCGACAAGACGCAGATTAAAGATATCATATTGTGAGGGGAGTAGCGCCATACGTCTATAAAAAGTGAAACAAAATAAATCAAGAGAGTAGGTAGTGCAATAATGTACACATTAGCTTAACCAGATAAATTTAGGAGAGATGGGCCGATGATGTCCAACTTCCGATGAGACGCAGGTTAAAGGTATCATATTTTGAGGGGAGTAGCGCCATACGTCTAAAAAAAAGTGTAACAAAATTAATCAAGAGAAATTAATGATATCCAACCTTCGATAACTATTAGTGAGAAAGGGTTTTACGTTATTAGGGGAGATAGTCCCTCAATGATGCATTCAATATCAAATCGCCGGGGTGATAATATTGATGTTAGTCAACCTTCAATTGGGTTTGAACGTTTGGTAAATTGGATACCGGACGATTAGTTTAAAAATTATGCAATCGGACCAGCGTTGAGTAGTTCTGTTTACCAGAGTAAACATAGATAATCTACCCTAATCGTTGTATAGAATAGAGATAGTTTAACAAAAAAAAAGGGGCACCAACAAACGATAGAAAAAAGGGTCCCTTTCATTTTGAGGGTAGATAATTTAAACATTTAACACTCAGCGTGAAGAACAAAAAAAAGGGAGGTCATTAAACCGAGTGCCGACTAGCGGAGATATGTGTCAAATAGGTTTGTGCGTTTAACGTAACGGTAAATTGAAACCCTTCCTACAGCCGGTCATCACAAGAAGTGGGTGACAGTCGGAATAAAAGCATTATTTTGAAACGTAATTTCAAAATAATCTGTACAGGATTAAACGAAATTAGTTTGACTAAATAGTTCAAGGAAACAGAATCTGTTGAAAAACAAAATACATGCAGAATAAACATTAGTGACGTGAACCGGATTAGGCGTGAAGACAATAAAACCAAATTAAAGATAGGAGAGGTAGGCAAAATGTTAGGCAATCTCCGATAAGTATAGGGAATAAAAGGTATTTCGATGTGAGGGGAGGAAGTCGGTTCTTGATGGCAAATTATATTTTAAAAATAAATTGTTTGCTAATATTCAACCCGACTTACAGAATAAGCGTATCCAAAATGTTTAATTCTAATCATGCACTAGATTAAAAGTACTACAATAATAATTACGTACTCAAACGTATGAATCTAAGGAAATAAAAAAATGACTAGGTATTGTAGACAGTTGATTTCTCAGCAGTTAAAAATTTATAGATGATATTGGTCCCCAGTACCAAATTGTTAAATTTAGAACAACGGTCAGGTCCATTTTGGGCAAAGTTCCTTTAACGAAAAAACAAACAAAAAAATAAGGAAAGGTCGTTCACACTCGTATAATTACGGTAGGGATATTTTGGAGAAAAAAAAAAATACAGGCGGACCTTCGAGACGGCCATTATGTGAAACCGAAAGTACCGATTAAGGAGAGACGTACCGACTTAAGCGATCTAGACAGAGCCGAATTGGGGAAAACACTCTGGGTTATTTTATAGAGAAAAATACATTATGAGTTTAGACACAGTGAGATGTGGAGCATTGGAACATTTATAATGTTTGGTAGTAGATTGTGGAAGGGTTTACAAATTACGCAAACAGAGTTTATTGTGAAGCGGTGGGTATTTAAAATCAGTGTAAATAGGTGATAAAGTTAGGCAGAAATTAAAATTTGGATTAATTGGTTTAGAGACAATAATAGATACCTAACTGCTCACATACTATATTATCGGCTTATGTGGGGAGTACAATAGGAGACAGCGAGGGTACCATGACTAGGTACCGTTGTAGGTCGTAACCGGGACAAATTCCTGGAAATATGTAGGCATAACGCAAGGTACATTGACCGTAGTTTCAACATTAGACAAACATTGGGCGAGGCCGAAGAAAAAACGGAATAGGGAAGGGATGCGATGACGTACAGGACAGGACCGGATTAGGAAATATTCATCGTTACAATTTTGAAAAAAAAAGGGGCACAAAGATTTTAGGCGAGTCCAAACGGGCTGACTACTGCTGAAGTTCTGGAACAAAATAGGTGGTTGTAGTTTGGATTTATATCTACCTCCACTATTTTTTTCCATAAAGGGGAGACTGTGATGATCTCGCCTTTAGGCCTACGAAATAATTCTTTTAAAATTGAGAGATCGATTTAGAAATATATTTAATTTTGTAACAGGGTATGGTTTCAGAATACAATTCTCTGTTCCAACTCTTAAGGGTGATTTATGAAACCGGGCCATTACTAGGAAAAACACGTGTGCCAAAATACTTTGGTTGGAGGAGGAATCCTAATGGATATTTCAGGTTCATTATCAAGTCAGGGGCGGCCGATGGATATTTGCCCGAGTGGTGACTGACTTTAACGCGAGCAGATTGGATTTACGAAACAATTATCTGGTGAATTTTCTATGGCAGTAGGAAAATTGAAAATTAGTCAATAAGGATTGCTCGTTGGTGTATTTAAATATACTAGCGCGACGCGCCGATTAGGGGTTAAAATATTTAACATATTTGTCAAAATAAGATTGCAGAATTCGTTAAATAGTGACGCACGCAGAAAGAACGAAAACGTGTACAGACAATGCTTATATAATGTTATTATATAACCAATAAAGTCGACGCAAGTAATTAGGATGTGTAGTGAATTGAAGTACGCCACTGAGCTCTTCTTTTAAGCGTTATTGGGATAGTTTATGACTCTGGCGCAGACGAAATTAGTTTACACCACAAAAAATAACGAACATGGTTTCTACACAAAATTCTCTGAAATAATAGTTATTATGTGACAGAACACGATTAAACGATTGAGATATGCATATTGGGAGATGTGCTTATCACTTAAGATTTGAAAAAAGTGACTAATAAATTATTGAAACCACACAAGTAGATGGGTGGGAGTCAGAAGGCAGGGGGTTGGAACTGGACAGTTGGGGCAGGGAAGTGTTGGAAGACAGTCAGGGAAGGAACCTAGGGCCGCGCAGACGGGATAAAAAATCATCGAGTTTTGATAAACGGCAGAATAATAATTTGGTGCGCGTAAACCGGGAATAATTCAGATAGTTATATATAATAATAAAGGAAGTCGGGGCAGGGAAGTGTTAGAGGACAGTCAGGGAGAGATCCTGTTGAGAATTAAGATCGTCAAGTTCTGAGAGTCGCGAGGAGACCAGCTCGGTGCTTCTAAATCATTTTAATTAAACAAAGAATAGTTCGTCTTTATTAAACAAAAAGAGTCTACGCGAATAAGGAAGTCAGAGATTGAGGCTTGCGAGTTCATATCTGTAAAGTTAGATAATATAATTTGTAAATTGAGGCGGTCGGGACGTACTTACGGGGCACTTAGCAGAGTCAGGATAAAACAAATCAACGCGAGAATTGTGTTCGACGGCTGCATCTTGGAATAAATAACTGCATGACGGGTTGTGTTTTAGAAGTGCTTGTTTAATTAAATATTATTGTAGTGAATTGATTTGTGAAATTATTTTGTGCAACAAGGCGAATTTGGTAAGTTTGTATAAAATTATTAACATATTTAGTACGGGCCTTGCAGGAAAGAGTCAATTAGGGTTTATATACAAGCCTTAGGAATCTAGGACCTTTTTTTTAAGTCGAGCGGAGCTTTGCACGTTTCCGGGTTGACCGGCTAGCAAGTACCTTTGTTGGGTGAAGTTATTCTTGAGACGAGACCGTTGTAAAAATAATAATTTGGGGTTCAATGGACTAAAATAGCATTTGAAGCACAAAGTGCGCTTTCGGGCAATAAATCTTAGACGAGAGACTTCATTTAAAAGACGGGATTTTGAAACCACAAAACAATAATAAAACCCTTTAAAAGTGCTTTGTTGGTGATCTAGAAAATTAGGTTACTGGGTATTCTCCAATACATAACGGGTACCAAAATACATAGGTATAGAATGTAGGTATAAATTAATGTGTAAAGCGCCTTTGAGGTGATAATTATTAATTACGAGTTTCGTAATAATATTTTTAAATGTAGCTAGGGGACTATATTCAGGAAGGTTTTTTGAAAAGGCATTGGGTAATATAACGGTTTATGAAGGGTGCGTAGCATGGGCATTTTTGATTACTAACAAAATCTGACATAATTGAATTCCCATTCCAAAAATTTCCCACACCTTATTCCAAATTTTAGGTATCACAACAAGTCTATTACATAGGACTTTGCATAAACTTGGTTCGATATCTTATCATATAATCGTCTTTGGTTCACGATTAGGTATATTTCTTTCGACTTAGCAAAAAACTTTCATATTGTCGGTTGAATGAAGCCGTCGGTAGGTATTCACATTTTAGCGTAATGCGCTATATCCACCTACTTAATTAACAAACTCCTTTTTTCTTCAAACTTAATTGAGCGGGTTACGACTCGAGAATGGACGGCGGTTGTCGAATGGATTTACAGGTCCAGCTTTCCTATTTCACCATGAGGAAGTATCTCACGCGACTTTATCGGGGGGCGATGTGATCGAAATGCAGGTGGGCTTACACTATTTTTCTAATGTGGAGGCGAAGTAAGCGATGGTCGTGTCTGGTCCGAGCAAATTGGAATCCCTTGTGATCACATCTCGGTAACGTGGATCTCGTACCCGCTCTAGACTGGATTGGAAGCGTGGCCGGAGCCATTTCATGATGTCGACGTATGTACGTCACTAAGGCATTGGGGGACTTCAGGAGAACAAAGGACGTGCACCCATTTCGCCCTCCCTCTACCGCCGCTCCGAGGTACCAGCGGATAAAAGTTGTCGTCGCGGGAGGCCAGTTTGATGCAGGACGAAGATTACGATCTGGCCGGACTACCTTCGTCATGGGGGAAACGAAGTGACGAAATTTGCGTGGGCTTCACTACCTTTTAGGTTACGCTCGTGTGGGGTCTGCCTTGTCGTCGGAACGAAGGGAACATGACATATGGAATCGTTTGGCAACCGATCGGCGGTTCTTTGTTGGAATCCGGATAAGTTTTCTTAACTACTTTTGGTTTACGCTTAGGTAGGTATATTTCCTTCGATATTCGATTTAGCCAAAAACTTTCACATTGTCGGTTGAATGAAGCCGTCAGTAGGTATTCATATTTTAAGCGTAATGCGTTATATCCACCTACATAAGTAGCAAAAGTTCTCTTAACTCCCTCACAATAGGAATAGGGATCATCCAGCATCAGGGTGGGAATGTACTCTGGACGAAAGGGCAGCCGGGAAAATAGAAGGGAGGGAAGCCAGATTCACGACCTGGTGCCTTTCATTCTTGGACCCAGCACCCTGGAAGCCGAGCTTGACATTTCTTTCTTTGAGCTGATATTTGAGTTTGAGGTTGGGGTACGCCTATCGTAGAGCATATGCCCGTGACATTTCGGGGAAGGTCCCACGTTACGCTTGTGTATGTTATGCGAGGGGACGTATTTTTCATTCAAATCAAATCACTGATGACCATCGCGATTGCAGGCTGGCGCATGTTTTGTAGCGTGCCTAGGAAAAACGTAATCATTATTTCTACTGGTTCGAGGCGGCGTGCTGGACGGAGAACGGGACTATTGAGGACATGAGTGACTGCCAAGGCGAGGATCGGTGACATCAAAATCTTCCTTAATTAAATTCATACATCGCCAGATCAGAGGAGAGAGCGGCCCCACCGATCTCCTGACATTGCCGATTGTCTAATCAACTTCGGTTTAATGTTTATGCCGATGCTTTAGGAGTTAATGGAACTCAAGTCATCGGCATGCTGAAGAACTTCAACATCATCATGAATCCAGTGTAGGATGTCTCGTTCCAAAACCTCGTGCCACCCACACATTTCCTGAACAGTTCCTGACATCGGCTATCACGCCATTAATCGGAGCAGACCCTCATATCAAACGGTATGAGATGACCTCTCATCATCATCATCAACACATTTATAATTTGGCAGCGTATTGGGCGATATTATTCCCATCACCACTCTATGAACCAGAAACACACATCGAACCCTTTCCCGACAGAAGGCAAAACATGTCGATATTCATTCGTCGCTTGCGACCTTAACATTCTCCGGAGGCGTTGGAATTGGAAGCTGATTCGGCGGTCTATGACCATCACCTTATCAGTTGGGCTATGGAGGAGTCCAATTATTTAAACAGCATATGTTCTGTCTCATGTTAATCCAAAATACCTACCCGTAGAATCAAATTAACAAAATAAAACAAGCTAGCTAACTAACAAACTGCATCTAGCACTGTAAGTGTAGAGTTATTGCACCCCGTACTGCTTGAGTGTAAATCTTTTGTTAGAATGTACATAAATGTCAAATTATCTTCATGATAGCATTTTATAGAGCTGCAGAGAGTACGTGACATCGCATCGAAAGGTAGGATATTCTCAATTCGCCGTTTGAATGTAAATTTATATGCTAGATGCTAGGAGGGAAAATGCAGATTACTTCAATAAAAATAGTCGTCGATGAGCGTAGGCGTATAACAGGTGCTAGGGGAGGAAGCTGGATGAATATAGATAGAAAATTAGTTATTTTTCAAGTTAGTCAGACCCAGTCATTGTTATTCGAAGCCTTGCAAATTGTAACACGCCATACCTAAAAGAACAAGGGTTTACCACAAATAAATTATTAATTAAATTGGATTAACTATACCAAACCACTCAAACAAAAAAGTACACAACGTTGTGGGGTTAATTACAATTGATTAATTAAGAGCATCTCGTCACGTTTGCATAAAAGTATTACGTGATGGGGTTGAGAAGGCGCTTCAAAAGAAATGCAGGGGAGAGACGCGAGAACGGGCGAGCTACGAGTTTTAAAGGCCGGGCGGGGTTGCGCCTGTAGCTGTAGCACTGTAGAAGCATTTGGGATTCAAAAGGTAGACGTTACTTCGTTATAGGGGGGGGGGGTTTATCACAATGGCCATAAGGTTTCAATTTGATTTATTTAAGAAAAAAACATCGTCAAAAAGCGCGTTTTATTTTACATTGGGAAACTGGAGGCTTAAGTATTGAAATTTTTTACGATAATTTTCTAAATAATTTATTTTACCACATTATACAATAAAAGCAAAACCGAACAGGGGTTCGTAAGTAGGATAACTTTAATTCAGTTTTTATAAGCCTGGTACTTAATTTTTTTTTCTTGGCTTATAAAAATACGAAATAAAAAAATATTATAATATTTCAAAGACAAATACGTCTTCCACTTGAAGTATTTAATTAAAGCACCTCAAATATTTCTAAGCCATCTAATTTTCAAACCAAAATCACATTATTTTGCTTTACAGCTCTGTTAAAATATAAGATGAATAGCGGTCGAATAGTACTTTAAGAAACCATTTGAGAATCATGGAAGCCACATTTAACTGACAATAATGTAAATATTAAAAACATATTTTTGTTTGCTTATTGTAATACTAGCTTTTGCCCCCGGCTTCGCTCGCATGGTACTAGGGGGGTTGCCACTCCGCCTCCTCCACCTTCCCTCTCGTCACTCCACTCTCCCCATACCCCCCCCTACCCCCTTCCCATACCCCTCCCCCCCCTCCCCGCCCTTTCTTCCCTCCCCCCTCTACCTCCCCCTCCTCCCCCTCCCCCCCACCCTCCTCCACCATCCGCCCTTTCTTCCCTCCCCTTTCTTCCTCCACCAAACCCCTCCACCCTCCTTCCCCTCCACTCCAGGTAACAATTTTTTGCTTTTCATCTGACGTTTGCAATAACTCGATTTTGTTAGGTTTTGACAGAAAACGTATGATAAATAATTTCATAACGCCACAGCTTATTCATAACACCAGAGCTTACCAATATATATAGCCTATATTACTCGCAAATAATGTAGCTTTCTATTAGTGAAAGAATTTTAAAATTCCATTCAGTATTTATTGCGTGAAAGAGTAACAAACATCCATACAAAACTTTCGCCTTTATAATATTAGTAGGATATTAGTAGGATTACTCGCAATATTCGGAAGAATTATTTTCTATTTAATTAATTCATTCATTATACATTTTTTTCACAGATATGGGAGAACTAATTGTCCAAGATCAACTCTTCCCGTTTTGGGTCGGTCGATTTCACGCAAACACTGTTAATAATATCATCGACCTGACGGCCTCCGTGGTCGAGGGGTAAGGCTCTCGACTAGCGATCAGGTGGTCGCGGGTTCAAATCCCGGCGTGCGCAAGTAAACTTTTAAAATTTAAAGTTGTTTTCAACTTGGGAGACGGGTATGGGTACAGCCGCTCCGGGAACCATTTATTGGATAACCGACACCTCTGGCATAGGTCACCCAAAGTGGTTCGCTGCGTTTGGTGGCTTAGCAGGGGGGCCCGAGTTCACGGGTGAGGTTTGTCCAGATCTTGGCGGCCGATTTGTCTGCCTGCCTACCGCGTGGTGAGCAGGATCGAGAGACTGGTTGAGGGAGGTCTTTTATCCTCTCCAGCCGGAATCTCTCGACCCATCGCCATGCACCGTGGTTGGAGGGATGGATTCATACGTCCGTTATATCTGGACACACCGGCCCCCAGATTCCTACCCACCCCTCATACCTATTTCCTTCCCAGAACTTCCTCTCCTTCCTTTCCTTAAAAAACCCTCCACACAGCATCTCCCAAGATGACATAGGCCCTGAGGGAAATTATTTTCCTCAGGGCCTCCTGTGTGGATCAGATGTAAAAAAAAATCATTTAAAAATAAGTCTAGAGTGAAAGACAATATCGTGTTGAAATGAGACCGCCATTCAGAATTGAAACGTTGCTTAAAATGGCTTTAACCGTGTTTGGTGACTGGACCGAACAGCCAGTACTTCCCCACCTTTCCATCCCCACTACCTTTAGCCTCACAACGTATACCCTTATTAGGGGATGCCATAGTCTCACTGGCTCCAAATGGTTGGGACTCTTGTGCTGTTTTCTCATTAAAAAGGGGTAAATATTTACAAAACAGCGCACTTTTTATTTCAAAATTACTTAGCATCAGTTAGGTAATAATGAAAAGTAAGTATTTCTTTTTATAGTCTTTTTTCTGATTTTTCTGTTTCCAGATTTTCGATTGAGTTTAGCTAATATTTGAGGTTTTACTCATAAAGCTTAAAATTAAAACTAAAAAGGTTTTGATTAATAAATTAGTAAACTTGTAGTTTTATCGAATTTTTACACCTTTTTCACAATTTTTTGGCACAAATATCGGGATTTTCTTCAAGAGATACTTTTGAGTCTAGAATTAGTCCCAAGTACATTATTATTTTACTAAGTTTTTCCGAGTTTTCACAGTCCATTTTTACATAATGACGTTAATTCGTACTTTCGGCTACCAGCGATCATGTACTTGTACCATAATCCTTTCCCTAGACATAAATAAGCGCATTATCGGAAAATAATCGTATCTTGCAGTCGTTTATGACTATAATCAATAATGTAAGTGCTGAATAAAAGTGGTTCTACTAAGGGCCCTTGTGGCACTCCCAGTTCATTTATTAAAGATTCTGATGTGGGCACACATATTAAGTTCTGTGACTTCTAACCTGTTATCTATTGAGCGTAATACACGAGCCCGATTTTCAGCCCGTTTCCAATTAGACACAAAAGTCAACATTTTTCGCTTTACGCGATCGCTGTTTTCAACTCTATTTTCATACCTACGATTTCAGTAGGCATCACAACAAACAGTATGGTTCATGTGTTGTTTGCAGTGATGGCAATTGAAATCCTAGATATGAAAATAGAGGTGAAAATAGCGATCGCGCAAATCGAAAAATGTTGACTTTTGTCTCCAATTGGAAACGGGCTGAAAATCGGGCTCGTGTATTACGCTCATAAGTCGTTTTTAAACCATTTTAGTGCCCTTCCTTTAACTCCAATCGCCTTTAGTTTCTTTATAATTAATTTCCTTATCATAGTTTCGAAAGCTCTTTTTAAATACAGAAAAACTGAAGAATTAACGTGGTATTACCCTAAGAATGAACGGGAGTCACCCCAAGAATTAGTAATCGTCAGATTTTTGATACTGTCCTACCTGATATTAAAGAAAATAATTTAGGTATTATGATTGGCAGCGCTAGTAACGCGAGGGTGGCCTCCTATCTAAAGAATCTACAACTGAAGGAAATCTGAGGGCGCTCTTATATTTGGTCGACGAATTGAAACTACCCCAGTGTAAGTTCGACGACTGCAGTCCGCAGTCGAAGTCGACAGTTGAAAAACAAACACTGTCGGCAGTTGACACGGTATTCGGTGTAAATAGCGATTCGTTTGTCGCACTGTGGTAAGCTACCAGTCGCTCGCCGAAGGTGACTGACGACCAGAGGCGGCTCTAGGGCTCCAGGTATGGGAGGTCATTTGAAAAAAAATTGTGAAATTACCTTTTTTTGATATTGTGAAAAATACCGACATATTATTATCTATATCAATTTGAAGAAAGGTAGGGTCATGAATCCGCAACTCAAATTACATGGGTATTATTTATAAATTGCAAAATCACTAATTAATTCATGTACTTGCTAGCACATCATTTTAAAGAGGGCACTTTTCAATATAGTTATGCACACCGATAGTATGTACCTAAGTATTCAAAATATAAAAACAAAATTAGGTAGATTAGAAAAAATAGAAACCAGTAATAAAAAAAATAATTAAAAACAAAAATTGACTTTGAAACACACGTCCGCAGTCCCCTTTTACCCCTAAAATGTCCAAAGATATTGGGTGAGAAAAGACATTAATCAATTTTATTTAAATTTAGACTTGCGATTCAATTTGACGATGTTTTTTGCATTTTTCAGCTACCTAACAAAAACAGATTTATTATTAAATTAGGTATATTAGATATTTTTTTATCTATCTAAAGCAAAGTTCCCTTTCAAATTATTTACCTGTAACTAGATAATTAAATGTATAGAATCTGCTGTTTTCTATGTCCGTTGAAAAGTGATCATAATATAATAATTAATAATATTTGAAAAGATCTACTTCTCGATGTGCCACCAAACTAAATTTGAAACGTCGCCGATAACAACGTAAATAATGATTATTCCAAATCTTTCCCGAACTGTCCAAATACAATGGACGAGGCATGCGTGCAAAATGCAAAACCGACCTATATTATATCGCCATCTCTTTCAACAACGCATAAGATTCATAATGCTGTCTCCCTTCCACGACATTCGGTCATGTCCAAAACGTCGCTAGGATTTCTATGGTACCTATACGCGGGAATTTTTACTCTAAGATAAAAACATAGTGCCATCGCGTTTATTGTATGGCGCGCATAGAGACAGAATATATCCTCGGCGGGGGCAAGTCAAAAATTGACCCAGGGATCTAAATATTGTGAGAATTGGAGCTTCCATTTGACACTATAGATGTCACTGCTCGTCACCCGGCGAGTCGTCGCCGCTAACTGCTATTATTTTGCGGTTCATTTCAAGTAAAGAATTCGACGCGTTGAGCCGTTAATTCCGTAAAAAAATATTATTATGTCTTATAATTTTGGGGGTCAAACACCCATTGTACTAAGGGGAGAGCCGCCACTACTGACGACCCCTATGAAAGAGAGCCATTAAAGTAACTTTGAGAAATTCAAAACGCAAATTGGGACTTCATGAAAAATAAAAACATTACGAGTTGGTAAAATGTGTAAAAACGTTTTCGTAATCCTCCAAATTACTTATTATTTATGTAGGCACAACAATGAAATACAGAAAAAAACATATAGATGATTGATTTTTTTTCAGTCAGTTATCGATCGATTCTGCTATAATTGTATTCAGGTTTTGCGTTTATTAGATATCGTTTATTATTTAAAAAAAAAAATATTATCCACCCGAGGGGGGGGGGGGATGACACCCGAGCGTGAAAATAAACTTACGAAGGTAGAATATGGCCACAAAAGCACTATGAACAGGAACACAATATTTTACACATTTATATTTTCGTAGCTCTGTGGCTCGGTCGGTCGGGGATTCCCCAAAAATGCAGTTGTTTTATTTTTGTTCCTCTTAAACTCGTGAAATGAATTTTTACCCACTGATTGATGTGAATTTGTGAAAAGTTGTTATTCTGTTAGTGTTAATGAAAGTGTTGAAAGAAAGCTTTCAAAAAACAAGTTCAGTGGATTGGATAGTTAATTTTTTGTAATAAACGAAAACTAATAAACGCAAAATCTGAATTCAATTTTAGCAGAATCGATCGATAACTGACTGAAAAAAAAATGATCAAACATCTGTGTGTTTTTTTCTGTATTTCATTGTTGTATGTACATTAATAAATAGTTATGGAATAATAATAAATAATAAGTAATTTGGAGCATTTTGAAAAACTTTTTTGCACATTTAGCGAGCTAGTAATATTGTTACTTTTTATGAAGTCGAAATTTGCGTTTTGAATTTCTCAAAGTTATTTTAATGGCTATTTTACATTGGGTCGTCTGTCACCTTCGGCCAGCGACTGGTAGCTTACCGCAGGCGATTTACATTCGTTTCAATTCGTTGACTAAATGCAAGAGCGCCCTCAGATTTCGTTCAGTTGTCGATTCTTTCACAATACTTAAATTATTTTCTTCAACATTAAGTAAGACATTAGGGGGCATACTTTAATTACGAATTAGCAGTTTTTCTTCCAATCTCGAGAAAAACGCATCCAAAGTTTTGCTGAACGATAATTCAATATGCGCAGTTTCAAATGGTTTCATATAAAATGCTGTAGAAAAAAATTTGGTGAGAGCATTGGTAACTTCGGAAAATGAAATTTAAAAAAAAAGTTATGAACATTTTTTTTTACAGTGTCCTGGCGCCTTATGGCACCGTATCCCCGCTCAAAGAGAAGAAAATGCAGAGATATGTAATTACGAATGTTGGAGAGAGTCGCTAATATTTAAAACGGTAAAATTGAAGCGAAAATTGTGAAAATGTTTCATAAAACACGACTCGTTGAAAATAGAGAAAAAATCTCTTGGGGGCTATCTAAAATAGCATTTAAAGAAACACTGAATTTTTCCATACATATTAACTTATAAAATAACTGAATACCTAGGCTAGGCCCACTGCCTAGGGGCCCCACATCGATCTGGCAGGGGCCCCGAGACGTGCATTACCTAGGGGCCCCGACAAGTTTAAGCTGGATTTGACAGGGCCCTATTGTCCATAAGGCAGTTTAGGCCTCTGCCTAGGGGCCCACATCGTTCAGGGGCCCCTAAGGTAAAGGGGCCTTAAGGCGTGCACTTCCTAGGGGACCCGAGATGTTTAATACCGCCCTGACTATGACCCTACGTAGGGATTGTTTTATAAATGGCCCCCTTCCATTTTATTTTATTTTTATGAACGATGCCATGAAATTTACTTTAAAAATCGAAAAAAAACATATATTCCGTACTATCCATAAGACGTATAGGCAACTGCCTAGGGGCCCTTGGGTAGGTGTCCCTAGGGTAAAGGGGCCCCAAGACGTGCATTGCCTAGGGGCCCCGACAAGTTTAAGCCGGCTCTGGCAGGGCCCTATTGTCCATAAGGCAGTGTAGGACACTGCCTAGGGGCCCCGCATCGGGTAGGGGCCCCGAGACGTGCATTGCCTAGGGCCCCCGACATGTTTAATCCGGCCATGACTATGACCCTACGTAGGGATTGTTTTATAGATGTCCCGGTTCTATTTTTTTTTTATGAAGGGTGAAAATCTACCATAAAAAAACGAAAATAAAATTCATTCAAAAATAAAACGCATTCAAAGTTTAGCTGAAGGATAATTCAACATACAAACTGTTTCAAACGGTTTCACATAAAATGTTGTATCTCCGTCAATTTTTCGAATTTATTTTTGATAAATTTGGTGAGAGCATTCTTAACAAGTGCATCATTCAAAAAATGAAATAAAAAATCTTTTTTTTTTGTTTAGAATTTGGTCAAGGGAACATGGAGGCGTTTGGGGGCCCCCGAGGACCGGGGGCCCGGGGCGGGCCGCCCCCCCCCGCCCCCCCCTTAGTCCGCCACTGATAGGATGGTTTTTCCTTCTTCGATTATTCTATAAATTGAAAGTCCAACTCCAAATTTTCAAAATTTATAATCATTTCAATTGGTAATGCGGCGGAAAGGTTCAATTTTATACTTGAAAAGGGGTTTTTCCCACTGACCTTTGGATGACACAATTTAAATGATCCAAGGAAATATCCCAGGGTTTGCGCATAATAAGAACTTTATAAATATGCTGGCAAAGGTATGCTTATACGGTAAAATTTTTATTCATAATACAAAAAATGTGAATTGTGTGCACCATCTATTGACATAGGCACGCACTATTTTTGTGAAAACGGATAAAAACGTTGATAAACTCTGGGAAAAGCATTCTGAATATTTAGTTCCATTTGGTTCCATAGATGGCACCGCAGATTAACTAGTTGAATGATATGAATATATTATCGTATTTTTTTTAAATAAGAACCATCAAAGAATAGATTTTACCCAAAAAGATAATGAAATAAAATTTCCTTCATATTATGCAAATGTTGTTTTGATGTTTCATGGTATTTGAGCAAAACGGAATTAAATGTGTACGAGAAAAAAGCATAATTTTTTCAAATTTACCGCCTTCAAGATTCCAAATCTGGTTCGAAAACTTAACCGTCTGAGCCCGATAAAGAACAACTGAAAAATACATTTCTTCAGTTTCACTAGTATCATTAAACTTTTATAAAAGGTTTCTAGGTAATATTAAAAAGTATTAAAAAATTTTAAATATCGTAAACTAACATTTTAGGTGTATGGGAATAATGTTTTTTTCTTTGTGATGTTTACGAGTTTTGGAACTACCGTCCAAATAATACCAACATTCCAACAGCCAATGACGGAGCAGTAATGCAATATGCAATCAGCTGACCTGCTGGCCGCTAACTTGACAGACTTGATAAAGTTGATGATAAATAAATTATTCAGTAAAACTATGAGTAAAACGCAAAAACGCATAATTGACTGGTGTCAGTAAACCGACACAACTATTGTTTTTTAAAAGTTAACGAAGATAAATCTTCCAGCAGAAATTAGAAGAGAGTGACGATGGCGAACGTGCAACTTGTTTGCCTATTTGCGATTTTCGCAATTTGTTGCGGTGAGTTCTAGAACAAAATACAAAACTATGTTGTACATTTGACGTTTTGCGTCTTTGTTCATAAATTGCGATGACATATTTGGCCTTGAATACTCGTGTTATTGCTTTTTTTGTCACTGATATTTAAAAAATCATTATCGTGGGAGTAGAAAATCTTATCCATTCTGTAAAATATGAATTTAGACGTATCGAATTCAACATTCACCCAGATTCTCCTTTGTAAACAACGCTCAATATTTCCGATATTTTGTTTAGGTAAATTGTTTTTTTTTGTGTCACGTTGACATAAATAACTCATAGTTTGAGTCCTCAACGCCTTTGTGTACATTGCTTCAATATTATTTTGTTAGAAGTAGCTTGTCCTTTGTACAAAATGCCCATATTAAAAATTGCTGTTTTTATTGCAACAATCATCAATTTCATGTAGTCATTTTGTATTCAGTCCATATTCAAAATAAAAAATATTATCAGATGATATCTTCTTAAACATTTTATTTATAGTTTTTGATTGTTGAACCTGCACAATTAAATTTTTTTTTTAGAAATATTATCCTTTTGCATTATACACTACATTTTATTTTCTTCTTGTCCATAATAATTCCAGTACCATATTAAATGAACAACTTTTATTTTCTCCGCTTGAAATTTCTAATTTAATTCTAAAAACAATGAAACCTTATCAAAACTGATTAAAAGTACTCGAATGCTTTGTTCTTTGCAAAGAAGCCATAATCAGTCAATAGTCATCAATTATTTTCTCTCTTAAAGATAGAGTAGAATAAACCAAATTTGACATTGTTTTGTAATTTATCTGTAAGGCAGGTTTTAAAAATAAAATCATATTCTAATTCAAGTTAGCAATTTAAGTAAGTATATAGAAATAATAATATCACAACTAGGTCAAGTTTTATGCTTTGTGATAACCCCATGCTTTATATCAACTTACGGACGGTACTGAATTAAATATCCTTTTGAATAATATATTTGGTTAACGCAAGCCGTTTATAGAACGTAAATATTTTTGTTATTTGTAAGGCTGCCTTTGCACATTTAAGTTTTTTTCTGTAAGTTGCTCACGTATGCGAGATATGGCCAAATTACCAATGTAAACGACACCAAAAGTCACTTAACTTAATTTATAGCAAGTTACAGAAGTTATTTTTGCATAAATTTTTTTGACAGGTCTAATCGATACCTCGCGAACTTCCAGCCTTCTCGCAGCTTATCAAATCAGTTTACTGTATAAAAATATATTACTGTAAATCAGGATACCATAAGAAATAGTACCAAAATGCGCCGTTGCGCAATGTCAAAAATTAAAAGACAGTTGGTTTCGTATGATTTTTTCCTATAAAACTAGTATTTTTATTATTTTAAATAGGGTTAGGTGGATAATTACCCACCTTACCATCTCCCGAAAACTATACATACTTAAATAACACTAGATTAAACTCAAATTAGCACTACCCACAAAAACAAATTTAGAGGGAAAGAAACTTTTCTGATTCCAAAAACTGAAGAAATATAATTTATTTTCAGGTGGAGAAAAGCTTTTTGACAATGAGCATCCTTCTGTTTAATTATCGGTCCAATCCTTTCTAATCTCAATGTTTCTGTTTATAACATTACATATTTGAATTCGAAGTCATTTGCTGTCAGGTAGCTGTCATCGGATAAAATCAAATAACTCCATTAATTTCCTCCATTAACGGCACAACAGCGTGTAAAGAATTGTTTATTTCAAGCCAAATTCTATTTCATCACTTTTTTCGGCCTTTTCGTCTTTATTGACAAAATCGCCTAAATTTGAAAGCAGCGTATCGTTGTTGACAGGAAGCCATCTTACCGCTAATAAATTTACAGATGTAGACGGTCGCTATCGTCGCTATGAGCACTTATATAAGTTGAACTTCCGAACAACTTCTGTGAGCATTAATTACCATAAGTTGGATGCATATGTAAACGCTCCTGTGAGTAACTTGTCAAAAACTTAAGTAAGTTGTGAATTTTACTTATGAGTGTAAAGCTAGCCTAATGAAAAGAACAAAATTATCACAGAAATAAAGTAATTAAGGTGAAATAAAGGTGTACTTGTAGGTATTATTATTTGTCGATGAGCCTATTAATGAAATTTTCCCATTTTGTTTTCGCTTTTCTTGAAATCAGTTACAAAATCTAATCATTTCTTTGTTCCATTTATTATTTAATTTAAAACATCTTACAACAGACCATGTTGAATTTTTATCAGTAATGGTTTAGAGTTGTGAAAGTTTGTTACATAGTAAAAATCAGTGTGCAAACATCCATTGTCTCAGAATCGTGAATCGATGCTCGGAATCAATACATGCATACCAAATTTTTAATATACTTTTATTTTATTTGTGGTTATATAATAAGGGTCGACCGAGATCTCGGTCTCGGTCTCGGTCTCGGCATTCTCGGCTACAAATTCTACCGAGAACTCTGTCTCGGTTCTCGGCGAAAAATCGCCGAGAACCGAGACAGTAACCGAGACCGTTGTAAGTAGGTACGGTATAGGATTCAAATCTACCGCGCGCGTCCAAAGTAGATTGTGATTGGTCGGCTGGCAGGAGGCGGGTTTTACTCACAGCAGTCGCAGCCACAGCTCACAAGTGCTGTAATAGAAATAGCGCTTGATAGCTTTCTTAAAGAACCAAGACTGCAAAGAAATGCTAATATTTTTGAGTATTGGTATTCGTCATCGTATAAAGTACTTAGGCCTGCAGCAAAAAAGTTTTTGTCAGCACCGCCTACTAGTGTAGCAAGTGAACCAGCAAGAGCTGGTCAATTATACGACATGAGGCGACACTCTTTGAAGGGTGAAAATGCAGATAAATTGCTATTTATGTGCTACAATATCATGTTATTCAATTTTGATTACTAAAACTTAAAACTATGTAAAACAAATTATTATTATTTTTTTTTTTTTACTTTGTGAGTAAAATCTCAAATTATTATTTAATTAAATTTTTATATTATATTACATAAAATCTCAATTATTTTATTTTTATTTTTAACATTGTAAGTAAAATCTCAAATTATTGTTTAATTAGATATTTAATATTAGATATATTATATAAAATCTCAAATTATCGTTTAATTAAATATTTAATATTAGATATATTATATAAAATCTCAAATTATTATACGATTAAACATTATTACATTCAAATATAGTATACCTATTATGCAAAAATAGCGCTATTTCATTTTTTTGCTCAATTTATCTATTCTCGGTCTCGGCTCTCGGTCTCGGCCGAGATTTTAATTTATTCTCGGTCTCGGTCTCGGTCTCGGCCGATAACGAAAAACCTGTCTCGGTCGACCCTTATTATATAATACTGAAACAAAGTAGATCATTTTTATGCTGTATGGTATATGTACCAAGAGATATAGATTTTTTTGTCTTAACCATGTCCTAACTATCATTTAGAAAGTAAATATAAAACACAATTCGTAATTTGACTCGAAAATCATACGTTTTTAAAACCTGTCCAATAATACAGAGTTTTATGAATAAAACAAACATGTATTAATACAAAGATAATCTGTGTAGCTTCCTAATATTTATACTCAACCTTATTTATTTGGCAGTAAAGACTGCATGTTTGAGACGTCTTTTGAGAATAAATGCCATAAAAAATTATCAAATAAATATATCACTGGTTAGTCCTTCATTAACAAACATTCTCTTTTTTTTTCTCTGTTTTTAAAAAACCCTGCATGT
This sequence comes from Limnephilus lunatus, assembly GCA_917563855.2. NCBI lineage: Eukaryota > Metazoa > Arthropoda > Insecta > Trichoptera > Limnephilidae > Limnephilus > Limnephilus lunatus. The sequence continues at coordinate 36,319,157 of OU830594.1, forward strand.
CTTTTCACTCCAGGAAGATCTGGATTCTAATAACACTCTTTTGGAATAAATGTGTTCCTAGCGACCAGTAACAGATATTCAACTTAAACAATTATTTATTTTTAGGATTTGCCGTGTCCACCCCACTCTTAGGCAAGAATGAGTGCACCTGGGGTCCAAGCTATTGGTGTTCTAACATTACGTGAGTTTATATTTCCATTAATTTATAATAATAATAATGTTTTATTAATTTCTTACACCTTACAAATTTGAATTTATTACATATAAGAAATAACTGAATAATTGAATTTATTACATAAAAGAATTTATTACACATAATATTTTTCAAAAAATTGTTTATAAGTATTTATGCATAAAATAAATTTTAAGAAATATGGCAATTTCAAAAAAATCTCAGGCAGTGGTGAAAATTTCGTCAATGTGGAGAGACTCTTTCAAGAATCGAAAGAATTTCCCTTTTGAATCTCTACTCACCGACAAAAAATATATAAATCTCGGAGGAGATTTGGTTCAGGAGCAATATACTCCTCTCTCCCTCCGTAACCAACAGGTTATGCGATAACCTGTTTGTTCATTTTCAAGTCATTTAACTAATGATATCAGTTACTTGACAGAGAATTCACAGATAAAACTGTTTGTAAATTTGATTAAATTTTGACTGGAAAACAGAATATTAATTTAATTACAGAGTGAATAATAAATACAACTGCTTTGACATGTTAACTTTGAACAGTATTTTATACTTGGAATGTAAAAATGAATCAGCATTAATCATGCATTCCCAAGAATAGCTGACACATAAACAACTAATTTAATTTTAGTGTGTAGTAGTTGTAAAATACTTTCAATGGATTTTACATAATATTGTAAAGATGTGTATGCCAAAAATGTAATTAAATTAAAGATATGGCTTCATTGTTTGAAATTTCATAAATTAAGAGTAAAAAACTTTTTGAATTAAAACTTCTTTACGCACGCTCGACATGGAGGGTAAACTGATGAATGCGTTACGAAAAAGAATAGATTTAATGCGAACGGTGATCAATGCGAACGGTGATCGGGTGAGGCAAACGGTTGGGCCTTTACATACGCTTGACTAGGGAATGGGGGGTAGGGGTAGGGGATGGGCAATGGGGAATGGGGGGTAGAGGTAGGGTAGGGAATGGGGATATGGATATTTTTATTTCTGTTATTGTTATATTGTTAATGGACTATTTGTCCGTAAATAAATAAATAAATTATATACAGCGGATACCCGGAAAGCGTTGCAAGGCCACTGTAACCTCGGGGTCAACTAAACTGTAATGGTTCCTTCCCGAGTCCCGGGAAACTACATTATAATGCAAGCACCTGTTTTATATAATATCATATACAGCGGGTACCCGGCATGCGTTGCAATGCCACTGTAACCTCACGGTCAACTTAACTATTATGGTTCCATCCCAAGTCCCGGGAAACTACATTATAATGCAAGCGCCTGCACTAAATAACATTATATACAGCGGGTACCTGGCATAAGTTAGTAAAGTTTTACTTCAGTCGTGTGGTCTAAAGCACACTCGTTTTTTGTTTTACATTAGCTCCACATAGGGGGCCCTGAGGAAAATAATTCCCCTCAAGGCCTATGTCATCTCTGGGGATGCTCTGTGGAGGGACTTTTTAGGGAAAGGAAGGAGAGGAAGTTCTGGGATGAAAAAAGGTATGGGGTTGGGTATGAATCTGGGGGCCAGTGTGTCCTAGCGATGTGTAGGTTCAGCTGGAGTGGGCTCTTGAACCTGGGTTCCTCGCGAGAAGCGAAGCCTACTCCTACTCCTTTTTTCAAATCGACTACTCCCAGAGAACCCGTTCCAGTACTCGCACCCAAATCCGGAACTCCGAGCCGAGCAACTTGCGAGTCGGGTGTGGTGAGGTGCGAAGGTCGCGGCGCCGGCTGTCCTAGCCACTCCCACTCGAGTCCCGGGTTCGTCGGCTACGCTCAAACCCATGCGTCTTGGTCCGAGCCACGGTCGGGAGCAGTTTATTATATATATCGCGCGTTTAGTTTATTATAAAAAATTACTCTATTGTCCACATAAAGTTAACTAACTAACTAACCATCACGCCGTTTCCCCGCATGGGTAGGCAGAGAGGACGGACCACCACACAACTCGATCTTGGCACACACTCTTTGCCTCGTTCACATTCATACATCGTCTCATACATGCTCTTCTATTATTCTGACTCTTCACATGGCCCGACTCAAGTATCTGATTCACTTGGTCGTGCCATGTCTTCCTCGGGCGTCCCCGACTTCTTCTACCATTCACATTTGCATAATAAATTCTCCTTACACTTCTTTCCTCGTTCATTCGCTCTACATGCCCAAACTAAAGTTGAGTTCCTTTAATTCAAGTTATGTCATTCACATAGATTAGAAATAGCAATGGTCCAAGAATTGATCCCTGTGGCACTTCTCAAGTTATTTTACCTAATTCACTTGTATCTCTTCCCAGTTCTAATGCCAAAAAGCGATTTGATAGGTAAGATCTGTTAACTTTCAGAGGAATACCAACAATACTTAAATGTTTCAATTTTTTTATCGTACACATTGTTTTATAATATGTATTGATTTACATTATTATGAGGTATATTATAATATACACAATTATTTCAAAACGAATATCAACACACTGTCGTCCTACATGTTTACCATATTACAATAAATTAGCTTTCTTCAGTTTAGCAAGTAATCATTATTTGTGAGGTATGGGTACCTACGCTTATTGGATTACCAACACCTCTGCCGTAGGCCACTCGAGTAGTTCTCTTCGTTTGGTGATTTTGCAGGAATACCTGGGTTCATGGGGTGGGGTTTGTACGAATTTTGACTGCGGATGCATCTGCCCACAAACTGCATGGCAGGCCGGATCAAGAGGGACTGGTTGAGGGAGACCTTTTGACCTCTCCAGCCAGACTCTCTCAGAACATCTCCTTGCACCACCCTTGGGGGTGGGATAGATTCATATAACGTCTGTTACTTTGGTGGCATTCACGCACACATGAAATTGGATGACATTATAATAAATGCACACCAAAATGTACGTATATTGTTTTATTTATAATCTGTACATAAATAAAATATACAGGACCATACTTACCCGCGAGTTCACTTGAGATTAACACTGTTTTTTTGTTTATTTAGAGAAATTTAGTTTTGTACGCAGAGTACATAATTAGGAACACACGTTATTGAAAATGATATTTTGTAATCCTGTTATATGTATACTTTAATAATAATAATGTTCTTTAATTAACGTGTTTGGGAAAGCAAAAGCAAAATTTTATGATAGGCGGTACAATAGAACAAGGAATGCGGCCCGAGAAGAAAAAAGGTTGAGTATAACTGGTCTCGAGTGAATCAGTGAATGGTCGTGTGACGGGCCGAGACGCCGAGATGTGGGATGTGGGTCAGGAAGCTGCTCACAAATAGATCCCCTCGAGAGCGCCGAGGCTCCAATAACACCAAAGCCGAATTTGACGGAAACAACAATACAGTAATAAATATTATCAAGAGGAAAGGGTGCGCGGTATTTTTCAAACAAAACTTCATTTTGGATTTGAGGCCGAAATACCCAAATATTTTTTTCAAATCAAAAGTTATAGCAAATATCTAGTTTGGATGTGAGCTATTTTAAGGTTGTTAAATAATTCGCGGTGAATGGAACCAGGCGTCATTATTATAATATTTCCTCATGAACGAGAAGAGATAAGAAGAGTCAAGAAGAGACAGAAGTGCCGAGAAGAGCCGAGAACAGAAGAGCCGAAAAGGAACAGGAAGAGATAAAAAAAAGACAAGAAGAGACTAAAAAAAACAAGAATGAGCCAGAAGATACAAAATCACCAGCCAACAATGTGTGAGAGTCTGAAATAATAAAGGTGAGTTAAGAAGAGCCAAGATACTACAAGAGCCAAGAGCTAATAAAAGACAATAAGATACAAGAAGCAGTAAGAAGAGCCGAGAAGAGACGAGTAGAGATAATCAGGGACATGAAGAGAAAAGAAGATCCAAGAAGAGACGAGAAGAAGCGAGAACACCCAAGAAGAAGCAAGAAGAGTCAATATATAGCAAGATTCAAGAAGAGGTAATGAGTGATAAGAAGAGACAAGAAAAGCCACGAAAAGGCGAGAAGAGCCAAGGAGAGTCAAGAGGCAAGAAGAGTCATGAAGAGACGAGAAAATCCAAGAAGAGGCAAAAAAGCGAAGAACAGCCCAACATAGACAAGAAGATCTAAGAAGAGCCGAGAAAAGGCAAGAATAAAGAAGGGAAAAAATAATAATGCTCAATCCATTCCTTTATTCCTGCCCATCCCCAATTCCAATATTGGCTTATTAGGTTGCCATGTATACCGGTCGATTAAACTCCAACTCCTTCCCATCCCAGAGCACGTGTTCCAAGTCCTAACAAATCAGTGCCCCCTGGTGTACCGGTCTCACCGGGACAGGAGTGCTCCTGGCTGGGGTGGTACAATCGTATCGTAATATGTGACGATCCACCATGTAAATGCCTTCTTTGGATCAATAAATATTGCCACCGTAAAATCACCAAGACAATACGTTTCTGTGGATTTGATATAAAATCGAAAGCTGCACATTTATTTATTTTAATTTTTTTATCTAGTAAATCCATTTTATGTAATGTATACTTTTATATGGCTGACAGAGTATTGCACCCACCGCTCTGTTCGGCTGAAATAAACAACTTTTTACGGTGCTCCAGATTTCATGTCCGGGTTGAATCTTTCCCAAATGAAAGACTAAACCCTTCCACACACTTTTCCACAAATGAATATCTAGTAAATTAACGCAATGTAAGTGCATTATATAAGAATAAAACAATACAAGAACAATACGTCAATCCACCAGAAACATAATGGGAAAATATTTCACCGACTCCAGATATTTTCATATCAGAGGGTTCGGCTCTGATGAAATCCTAACTGGTCTGATAAATCCTACTGATCCCTCAATATAAATATTTAAAAAATCTTTCGTAATTCTACATGTATTTAAAATGACCGACTTTTGTATTTTTATGTACAAATTTTTTGACAAATCTAATACGCCTAAATTTTGAATTAGAGAGCTAGGTATAATGCCAGTAGCCGAAATAACAAATGGTAATATTTTTATAGTCTGAGAATGCCAAATTCTTTTAATTTCATTTCCTAAATCTGTATATTTTCTTATTTTTTCAGAAACAGTTTTCTGAATATTACAAGAATTTGGAATAGTGACATCAATGATATAAGTTATTTTTTTAATTTTGTCATGTAAAACTATATCGGGTCTATTATGACTAATTGTTCTGTCTGTCAGAATAGTTTTATCATAATAAATTTTATAAAATTCATTTTCTAAAAATGAATTTGGTTCATATTCATAATATGGTACATTACGGCAGTCAATCAAGTTATGTTTAATTACCAAACTTTGGTGAATTATTTTTAAAACTTGATTGTGCCTAAATGTATACTCGGACGGTGCTAATACAGAACATCCCGATATAATATGTTCTATAGTTTCCGGAAAAGCCAAACATTTTCTACATAAATCATCAATTTGATTTGCATCTTTGATGATATGCTTCCTATAATTTTTAGTATTAATGACTCTATCTTGTATGGCAAGCATAAAGCCTTCTATTTCTGCGCTCAACTCTCCAATACTCAACCATTTGTTTGACGAAAATTTGTCAACATATGTTTGGTTGAGATAATTGAAGTGTTTTGCGTGAAGAATTTTATTTGACCAGGAATCTAATAATTCCTGGTTGGTATTTATAAGAATGCTGGCATTCTCGTCGTATAAATTTAATGGTGAAATATTTCTATCTGCCTTGCATATTATTTTGTGCATTTCTGAACTATCAGCTTTCCTATGGAAAAAATTTCTTAGCATTTCTACCTGATTATGTTATTATTATTATTATTATTAGTGTTAGATTGTCATCTGAAACCATATTGTTTTGATGTGAGAATTTTGTTTTGTTCGAGATACATATTGCAATAGCCTTTCTTTAATGACACATTAACAAAATTTAGAGATTTTGGATTTTTTTTTTTAAGTTGGTCTTTACGTGCAGGAATAATTTTCGCAATTTTAAGTTTGTCTGGAAGAGATTCCTTTTGAAAGAGAGAAATTTATCGAGAATAAGAGGTCTTCCACCAGTTCCTTTTAGAATTTTTGAGAAGGAGAGAGGTTGCACTATCGGAACCAGCTGCCGCTTTAGACTTAAGGTTAGATATGACCCGTAAGATTTCCTGTTTTGCTTGAGGTTCTGTTTAGATCGTATTTACATCAGTTTTTGAACTTTTTATGACTAATCTTTCCCCAACTGATAGATAAATGCCGTTGCAATCTCCTTTGGTTCCTATACTTTTTCGTTTTTTTTTTCAATATTTTTAGGGTGCTCCAGATTTTATGTCCGGGTTGAATCTTTCCCAAATGAAAGACTAAACCCTTCCACTCACTTTTCCACAAATAAATATCTAGTAAATTCACGCAATGTAAGTGCACTATATAAGATAATAAATACAAAACAATTCAAGAACAATACGTCAATCCACCAGAAACATAATGGGAAAATATTTCACCGACTCCAGATATTTTCATATCAGAGGGTTCGGCTCTGATGAAATCCTAACTGGTCCGATAAATCCTACTGATCCCTCAATATAAATATTTAAAAAATCTTTCGTAATCCTACATGTATTTAAAATGACCGACTTTTGCATTTTTATGTACAAATTTTTTGACAAATCTAAAACGCCTAAATTTTGAATGAGAGAGCTAGGTATAATGCCAGTAGCCGAAATAACAAATGGTAATATTTTTATAGTCTGAGAATGCCAAATTCTTTTAATCTCATTTCCTAAATCTGTATATTTTCTTATTTTTTCAGAAACAGTTTTCTGAATATTACAAGAATTTGGAATAGTGACATCAATGATATAAGTTATTTTTTTAATTTTGTCATGTAAAACTATATCGGGTCTATTATGACTAATTGTTCTGTCTTTAGAATAGTTTTATCATAATAAATTTTATAAAATTCATTTTCTAAAAATGAATTTGGTTCATATTCATAATATGGTACATTACGGCAGTCAATCAAGTTATGTTTAATTACCAAACTTTGGTGAATTATTTTAAAAACTTGATTGTGCCTAAATGTATACTCGGACGGTGCTAATACAGAACATCCCGATATAATATGTTCTATAGTTTCCGGAAAAGCCAAACATTTTCTACATAAATCATCAATCTGATTTGCATCTTTGATGATATGCTTCCTATAATTTTTAGTATTAATGACTCTATCTTGAATAGCAAGCATAAAGCCTTCTATTTCTGCGCTCAACTCTCCAATACTCAACCATTTGTTTGACGAAAATTTGTCAACATATGTTTGGTTGAGATAATTGAAGTGTTTTGCGTGAAGAATTTTATTTGACCAGGAATCTAATAATTCCTGGTTGATATTTATAAGAATACATTTTACGAATACATTATATTTTAATTTTATTGTTTGTAACACTCATAAATAATTGTTTTCATATTCCATATAAATTCTAGCTTTTATACGTTATAAGTTTTATGTCAATTATTTAAATTGTATTCTTTTTTTTTACTGGCATAACTTTATTATAATACTGTAATTTATTGTAAAATTTTAATGCAAAAGCCCACTAGGGCATTAATAAATAAGTAAATTTATAAAAGATTTACAAGCTATTGTTGGGTTTCTCAAGCTATTTATGGAATTTATTGTTTTCCGTGTTCATTGTGGCTTATTCATGTTTCCATTGGGCAATTTCGTTTAATATTTATATTTTCTATAATTGGTGATAGTATTACGAGCTTTATTTTTTCTCTTGTCAAAGGAATACTTCCTTGATTTTGTTTTCAAATGTTCTGCATAAAACCATGTAGTATTGTTCAGTCTTTCAGAAGGGTATTTTCACTGCAGCATTTTTGGATTTCCTTATTGTTAAATGAATAATGCATGTATGTAGATGGCGACTCCTCCTTGGTCCATCTCACGGGAAGCAAAGATTCCAGAGTAGTCCCCTCCCTAAGTTTCCCCTCCTTTACATAGCCAGGTTTTCGTAATCACGAGAATATGCACTGTTTCTGATGCTTCTAGCTTTCATGTACATAATCCGCATACAGGAACTTTTATTGGTGTTTTCTTGTATATTGAAACATTTTTTCCTTGAAGTTGCCTTTAGTAGTGGCCAACGTAGTCTACCCTTTCTCTGAAACGCTCATCATCAACTTCCAGCGTGGGCAATCCGGATTAGTTGCCCGGTGCTTTCTCGTAGATCCGCTGCAATTTGAACATGTTGGTTCTTTCGCCTTGTTGGGACATGTGTCATATTTAAGTGATTCCCCACAGTGAACACAAGTTGGCTTCTCAATAAAACTCAGGAATTGGTAGCATTGTAACAATGGTGATTGATCTTCAACCACAAGACTTTGATATCGTACGTTTACTCGTCCAGCGTTTAACAAAGATTTCCAATTTTTTGGTGACGCTTCAACATTGCACAAAATTTTGTTCCTGTTATTTTATTTACATTTAATTCGCAGGCTTTGTTTAGTCTAATTCACATAATTTATTTTGATTTTCAAATAACTTCAATAAGTCATCGTCGGAAGCTCCTTTTATCAGCCCTTTTAAGCGGATCGAGTTGCTTATCGTCAGTATGTGTCTATTTGTTCCTAGAGTCCTTTGCTCAACTCCCTCTTGAAATTATTTTTGTCCTGTAATGAGGCCATTTTAAATTTCGCTGTTAGTTTTTCACATTCCCAATATGTACTACCAACTCCAAAAGGATTGAACATCAGCATGCTTCTTTATCAGTTGGTCGAAGTCATCAGTTTTTATGGTATTTAATAATCGGAATGTGTATAATCTCACCTTTTTTCTGTGATCTCACGCATATCTAACCACATTTTTTTTTTAGTTGGTTTTTATCTGCCCTACCAATAAAATGTTACATCCTGTTAATACAATGTTCCACAAAAAGTATAAATAGATAATATGGGAAACACAATGAAAATTTTTTGACATTAATATAAATTGATAATAAAAGTGTGTCTGGGTAGTCGATTAGTAAATCACAATCTTTATTATGTTTTAATATTTACCCACATGATATTTGAAATGAGGGTAACCTTTAAACTGTGATTATACCTATGGAGCTAGCCCCTATATATGCTTGAGTAAGTAAATGAGACATTGTTCGATCATAATTGGATAAGAATGAAATCTATTCCTCAATGTTTCCAAAGTTTCAGATATGTGCCTTTTGAATTTAAAAATAATATTAAGAAGCGATCTATTAGGTTGCATCTTTATTTATAAATTTTGTAGAAGATTTTGACACTGTTGAGCGTATGGCTGTGGTTATTATTTTCCAACCCTACCTCTCTGTCGGCTCGGGTAAGCAACGCAGTAATTACAAAATTTGTAATTACGTGTGATATCCAATAGCTGTTAATATGTTCTTAGTTAGTTCTATGTCAAATTTCTCATTTGTTCTTTGAACTCGGCAAAGTAAAGTTCTTTAGATTACATCACTTTTAGTAATAAGGACAATGGTTCAAAGCTCAAATAATTTGTAAAAAATTCAGTCAAGCTTCAAATAATAAAAACTTATTTTCATGTCCAAGCAAAATCATAATTTTTGCTAAATGAATAATTTTATTGGAAATTCGAAATGTTCATGCATATATGCATTAGCGATGTGTCGGTTCAGCTGGAATGGGCTCGTGTGATCCGCTCCTTTGCGGGAAGCGGTTCCTACTCCCACTCCTTTTTCAAATCGACTACTCCCAGAGAACCCGGCCCAGTACTCGCATCCAAATAAATCCGGCGGTCCGAGTAAACCCAACGCCGCAGCGCGAAGCCGCGGCGCGGCGCCGGCTTTCCTAACCATTCGAATACAAGTCCCGAGTTCGCCGAGTACGCTCAAACCCAAGCGTCTTGGTCCAAGCCACGTGAACCAAGAACCCGCCACTCTCACGCCACTCCCGTCATTCCCGCGACTCGCGAACCACGATACATTCCTGCCACTCACACGGCCGGCGGGCGTCTCCGTGTTCGCCGCGAGTACTGAGTAGTAGGAACTAGGAATCACCGTTCGGCGTCCCCGACACGCTCCACTCTCCACTCCACTCCCGAGTCGCGAGTCTCGGGTCCTCGGAACTGCGTGAACCACAAGACACTCCCCGCGACCCGCGACTTGCGAGCCGCCAACCACTTCTCCTTGAGCCACGTCACTGCGACTGGCCGGGCCGCCGGGCGTTCCGCGTTCATTCGATCGCTGTCCTTTGATCGACATAGACGTGCGTGACCGCTTGACGTAACAGTATACTGCTCTCGCGGAAACGCGGAATTGTTTAGTAGGTATATTAGATTTTTGAATATTTGGCTAGACACGGAGTCGTTTTTAATTAGAGCATGTTATCTTGGTATAATCAAAGGGTGAAGTGCATTATAAAATAATAGTTTATAATAAAGCACCACGGCTTACAGCTAATTTACTTATTTAAATTCTCAATAAAAGCCGTGTAATGTACCTACATTGCACGGGTGACGGGTCCGAGCCCTCATGCGGGTCTTGTCCGGCTCCGGGGTTCTAAGTTCCCGTGCGGGTTCTACGAGTAGGTCCTGGCTCCGAGTTCTTTGAACCCGTGCGTCCCGGTTCGGTGCGCCGCGCCGCAACAACACCCAGTGCTCAGTCCGCACCTAAGAACTCGGACCCGGGACCTGCTCCTAGAACCCGTGTACTTTTAAAAGGAAGCAAGTCTCGGAAGCTTCCGGCAAAATGCAGAACTTACCCACCTCTAATATGCATAAGGCTGACATTTGTGGGCCATCATTCAAAATATAACAAAGATTTTTTTTTAATTGGATTTTGTTTTTATAACCTTGCAGTTTAGTCGATGAAAGTCATTTATTGATTGTATTAATATATGTACCTATGTATGTATATTTTTATGTAGGTATTGTCTCAGTAATGTGTAGAACACATACTTCAAACCAGTATGACTATTTCTTTCTAAACAGTTGTTATCATTCTTCTTATTATAATAATCAGCTTTTGTGAGTCACCGATGTGCATTAGTCAGGGTTCAATCTACTGGGGGAGTCATAAAGCAACTGACTGAAAACATAATATTTAATATGAGGATTGTTATTATCTAATTTAATTTTTCATTTGTATTGATTGATTGCTGTTAGGGAGCTTTCAAATGTGATCACAAGGGTCCCCCTGACACCCCAATTGGGGCATGTTGTGAGGAGGAATAAATGCATTTGGACCTTGTAATTATACATAGCTGAAGCTATTTCATTAATTGATTTTGGATTTTTTTCTTTGTCAGGATGATTTGAGATAATCTTTCTACGCATAATGTAACATAACGTATCTGTAAGATTAGCCCTGGTGGCACAACCTTACGTGGGTTAGAGTAAAGCACTCTATGCGTGCTATGCCTGTGGATCCCGATATAGTATGTTAACTGCAACAAATAGCGGAGGTAATTCACAAGGGCACTTACGATAGTTAGTTGGCGATCATGCCTGGTTTGGGGTCCCTCGTGGTTCGTTTGGCTGAGTCTGGATGACCACAGGCAGTTGCATGTCAATTATAACGATAAATGATTAATTACCGGTGGTAATTTCTTTTTGCGAGTCAGTTTGCTTCTTCGATAGAAACGATAAGGTGTTGACATAAGCTTGACGATAAGTAGACTGAATACAATTTTTGGTCTCCTTGACAACGTTTGTTAACGGACCGATATCAGCCAGGGTAAGCACCCAAGTGCAAATTCACCAATAGTTTTGAATTCTGGCCTTCGTATGTGAAACAGAACAAACCCATCGAGATCCAACTAAGCGTTACGAAACAGTATCTTTCTACGCATAACGTTGAAAAGCTTCCATCCTCCGCCATAGAATTTTTTGATGATCTCTGTGACAAAGTGGTATACTTGTCTTAACCTACATGCTGCTATTTGCATACATAAATAATCGTTAAAAAAATTTAAAATAATATTTTTTTATTTATTTGTGATAACTTAATGACCTGATAATGTTGACCTACTTCATAATAAAAATTTTCAGACTGATTTAAAATTTCCCACAACTGTAAAAATATTAAATCTTTCTAATCGCGGCAATTCTGATGGTCTAAATAAAAATATCCCTCATTATTTAATCATCCAAATCCAAAGTCAGTGCTCCTAACTTCTGTGATATGTCAATAAAAAAAATCATATAAGTAGATTTTTGACTCACCAATACTTTATAACTGAGTTTCAATATCTATACATTACGAGTATCCGTGTCTGTAGTATTGTTAGATATTGGTTCAACAAATTTAAAAGTACTTTACTTTACCTGATAAGTTAAGTGTGAGAAAGGTGTCCGCCCGATGGGTGACGCGATTGCTCACAGTGGGTAACGCACCAGGAATTGTCATTGCCAAATTTGCGCTGTAAATTGCTGCCGCACCCACCGCACACATCCTGTGACTTCTTTTTGTTCCCCAACATGAAAACATGGCTCGGGGAAAAACATTCAGCTCAAATGAGGAGGTTATCGCCAAAAGAGAAGCGTATTTTGAAGAGCTTGACAAATCGTATTTTTTGAAAGGATTAAAGAAATTGCAGAAATATTAGAAAAAGTGTATCGACCTAAATGGAGATAAGGTTGAAAAAAACAAATTTTGTGAAAAAACTTGCATTTCTTTCCTGACACAAGTACCTATTTATCAACCCTCGTATTTCAACATAATGTTCTTATATGCAGCATGGACATTTTTTTGATTTCTATTAATTTTTTATAGTAGGTATCATTAGAAATACTCGGGACTCACCATTACTAATCAGTGTGTGATTTCATTGGCTTATCAAAAATAATATTCATTTGGTGAATATTATAATCATCACACATTTTATGCAAATCAGCTTTGAGGCAAGAAAAACATGTTTTTTTTAAATCTTTGACTCTTCTGCTAAGTCCACCGTCCACCAAGTAAAAAAATACCAACTAATTAGTCATAGACTTCTTAAATAAATACTAGACAAGTAATAAAGTAAACAATTTGAGAGTTTTATTTTTACATGCTTTGTGAATAAAATTTGGCGCATGAATTATAAACCAAATGTTGTTGAGGTTTTTTTGTTGTTCTTTTTTTAACACTAACAAGCCTTACTAATAAACTTGGTATTCAATCTATAAAAAACTGTGTATGTGAAAACATTACAAATATAAGTATAACATAAAAAACTGACATTTAACAGGCATAAAATAGTTCATGGAAAGATATACATTGTTTATACAGCCAAAGAGGATTGTTTATCTGTTGTGAATATTAATTTCGCATTGAATTTCGGAATATTTCGAATGTTTTTTTTTTTAATTTTTATTATTTTTTTTATATGAATACCGCACAAGAGTCCCAACTGCTCCCGTCTGAAGCCAGTGAGACTATGTTATCCCAAATTGGGGCATGTTGTGAGGCTGAGGGTAGTGGGGAGGGGAAGGAGATAGGGAAGAGGAAGGTGGGGAAGTACCTGGCTATTCAGATCTGGTCACCAAACACGGCTAATGCCATTTCAAGTAACATTTCAATTCTGAATGGTGGTCTTACACCAAGGCGATACAGAGAGTATCTTCCACTCTGGAACGTGCCGCAAATATACTATATATTATTTTAAATGAATAAATTGGGAAATAACACAAATTAATCAAATAAAATTTATTTGCCGCGCCGGGATTCGATCCCGCGACCTTCGGTGTGCGAGTCAAGCGCCTTACCGCTGCGCTACGCCGGCCGTCAAATGTATTTTAATTGTGCTATAAATTTCTTCTTTTTGAAGTTGCTGTAAAAGCAAACATCATTTTAGAAACTATATGTAATAGTCTAGGTCTCAGTTTATTTAAATCATACATTAGTAATAAAACTGTTCAAATACACTGTGAATTGGTGTGAACGCATTTCATTGAATACAATAGAAAAAAAGACAGGCTAACATTTATTTTAATAATTAATCGGTCATTGTTTCACTAATGAGACATTTATCCTTTTAAAAAGTAATTTTGCATCGAAATGCACACTGAGTTCCGCTGCAAAAATGCGTGGCATTTTGTAGAAGGTAAAAACCACTGACTAACACAAAAATTGATTTGCATAGTGTAGTGTTCCGTATTGTTCCAGAAACTAGCTCAGGAATAATTATTGATTAATTGTTAATTTATAGTTTATACATTAGGGTGTATCGATTTTTAACTTTTTTTTTGTTTTCAAATTCCAAGTTGAAATAAATTTGCTACTAGGTACCACAACTTACCACAAAAATTTTTGGATTTTTAAAAAAATGTTTAGGTCTCCCGCACAAGGTCTAAAGTTTTATTTTTTTTCAAAAAATACCAAATTTTTAAAAAAATTTAAAAAATAAAATCGTAACTTTTATGTTTATTCCAAGTTAAAAAAACAGTAATATCAGGGCATAAAAATAAGTAAGAAACGATTTTTTTTATAAATAATGGATTTTAGGTCTCCCGCACAAGCCCTAAAGTTTGTTAATTTTGATGAAATTTTGTAATTTTGTGTATACGAACCATGTTTTCTTTAAAGTTTAAATCACCGTTATTAATTGCACTTTTCTTACAGAAGGCATAAAATGAGACAATATATATATACATAATTCATATATACATATAGTACAAATATATATCACATATACATATACTATACATATAATATGTTTTATTCCTGAAAAAGATAGTTGGACGGTGTAAATTGTAGGAGAAAGTTGTTGAAAGAAACTAATGTTATTTGCTATTACTACTGTTGTTTATTACAAAAGTATAAAAGGTTATAACATGTCATAAAATATAGTATAATAACTAAGTACAAAATGTTGCTGATTACTTTCCATACGACATGAGTGGCAGTGTTCTTGTTCTACTGCAAATTTACTGACTTGTTTAAGTATTCGTCCTTTCATCTTGGCTTCAAAACCTTAAATCAAAGTTATGTATAGTATTTACATAGGCCTAGTGATTTTTACAAAATTTTATAAATGTTATTACAATTCCCAAATGAAATTTCAATTTAATATGGAAGACAGTATGATAAAGACGTTATTTAGAAACATTATAACTACAAAACAGTCGAAAAAAACTTACTTAAATTCTAATCCTTTGCAGAGGTTTTGTAGTGGCTCTTGGTCTCGAACGTAGGTAGCTCTTTACGGTCTTCCAGTCTGGCACGGATAAAACCATCTCTTTCGATCAGCCCACATACTCGCTTCGAAGCTTCTGTGACTTCCTTGACAATTCGTTCCACCGCTTGAGTGTGAGAAGGAATTCTAAATTCAACCCTTCCACTTTTGCCAGTTTCCGCAATTGACTCCAACTCTTCTAGGCTCATATCAGTAACAATAGGGGGTTCGGTTGCTGAAATGGATTGCCGGTCAATCATATCTCTATAGTCTTTGGCATCAAAATTGATCTGAGGGGGTTTAAATACCCTTACCCCTTTCCTTTCGGTTGTGCGAGCTTTCTGGATTCTCTTATAAGCCAAGGCTCTGATATGTTTTCGTTCATCGAACAGCATAGCTATCAAAACATGCTCTGGGTGAGCCATGAAAGCAATTCTCTGAAATGTTGCATGGACGACTTTTCTTAGCTCATCTTCCAAGTAATTCAGTCACACTCAAGCGGTGGAACGAATTGTCAAGGAAGTCACCGAAGCTTTGAAGCGAGTATGTGGGCTGATCGAAAGAGATGGTTTTATCCGTGCCAGACTGGAAGACCGTAAAGAGCTACCTACGTTCGAGACCAAGAGCCACTACAAAACCTCTGCAAAGGATTAGAATTTAAGTAAGTTTTTTTCGACTGTTTTGTAGTTATAATGTTTCTAAATAACGTCTTTATCATACTGTCTTCCATATTAAATTGAAATTTCATTTGGGAATTGTAATAACATTTATAAAATTTTGTAAAAATCACTAGGCCTATGTAAATACTATACATAACTTTGATTTAAGGTTTTGAAGCCAAGATGAAAGGACGAATACTTAAACAAGTCAGTAAATTTGCAGTAGAACAAGAACACTGCCACTCATGTCGTATGGAAAGTAATCAGCAACATTTTGTACTTAGTTATTATACTATATTTTATGACATTTTATAACCTTTTATACTTTTGTAATAAACAACAGTAGTAATAGCAAATAACATTAGTTTCTTTCAACAACTTTCTCCTACAATTTACACCGTCCAACTATCTTTTTCAGGAATAAAACATATTATATGTATAGTATATGTATATGTGATATATATTTGTACTATATGTATATATGAATTATGTATGTATATATTGTCTCATTTTATGCCTTCTGTAAGAAAAGGACAATTAATTCCGGTGATTTAAACTTTAAAGAAAACATGGTTCGTATACACAAAATTACAAAATTTCATCAAAATTAACAAACTTTAGGGCTTGTGCGGGAGACCTAAAATCCATTATTTATAAAAAAAATCGTTTCTTACTTATTTTTATGCCCTGATATTACTGTTTTTTAACTTGGAATAAACATAAAGTTACGATTTTATTTTTTTAAATTTTTTAAAAATTTTGTATTTTTTGAAAAAAATTAAAACTTTAGACCTTGTGCGGGAGACCTAAACATTTTTTTAAAAAACCAAAAATTTTTGTGGTAAGTTGTGGTACCTAGTAGCAACTTTTTTTCAACTTGGAATTGGAAAACAAAAAAAAAGTTAAAAATCGATACACCCTATTATACATACCTCTGTACTTTCTCCACTCTGCTTTTTTACCAATTCAGGTCGTTTGGTTTGGGACAAGGGGGATGAATTTAACTGTAGATAAATAAATGTATGGATTTTAATGAGGTTTGGCCAAGTCAATGCATAATCTTAACTATACTTAGATCTATTTATATCTAAATCTTAACTAGTTGTCATATAGTTCATGGTCGCTTTTCCAATGTTCACATCGTCATTGTTAATTGTTTACTGTAACTACCTTGGTGTCACTAAATTCTCTGCGTGGGACTTAGTAAGGCCGATGTCCCCGATGGCAGCTTCTGTAATTCAGCAACTCGGGCCCTCCTAGCCGAGTCTCCTACCAAGTCTCCTGTCTGCACTATTGTCTTCACACTTTGACCACTGGCCGCGTCTAGTCAACGCACCTTCTTCATCTGCCTAGTTTTGTGGGCGGAGGAACATATATCTTATGAATCACTTTCTTAAACTCAACTGTCACTTCTTCATCCACCACCCAGCATCACACCACTGGGTGGGGGACACGTGTTTGGTGTTCCACCATCACTCCTGTCTCGATCTCCTTTCTCTTCCTTCTCGGTATTGACTGTCTGTGCCTTATGAACTCGTAGGACCCGTGGCTCTACCTCGCGCTTCTCCCCTCTACCGTTCCTGACCTTGCGACCCGCATCTGTCAACACTTTTTTTGTCTTTGAGTGCACAAAGCGAAACTCTTTTTTAACATTAAATTATTTATTCAAATTTATTAATATAATAATCTGACAATATTTTAATTCCTTCTACTCTCATCATTATAATAGCCCCTTGAAATAACAAGATTTCATCTTACAAGACAATGTTAATTTATGCGATAACGAACTTTAAAGTAGCTCTCTCTGGAGTCCATTATCGCATGTAATTGCTGTGTGTATATGTGAAAATGTTGCTTGTGCAATGATATAGGACTTAGCTAGCAGAGTATTGAACCTGTAATGCCTTCTTGGATCTAATGCTTTAAACCACTCAGCACAGGTTGTGTTTTCTGTGTAAAAACATATTATATTATTTTACTTTTAGTATCATTCGAATGTTTAATAAAAAGACAAATAACTTTGTTTACATCACTTTTATTGGTACACAATCAACATGTTTCGTAAACAATGTTTACTTCATCAGGATCAAACGTATACTCAGTTATTTGTCTTTTTATTAAAATAAATAATGCCATCACAAAGTGAAAACCTTTCCGAAGAAGTTTTCTTCGAAAAATCATTCGAGTGGTTATTTTGATGATAACTTTGTTTACAGGAATGCGAAAGGATGCAAAGCGGTGACGCACTGCATCAAGGCCGTATGGGAGAAGCAGGTGTTCCCCAAGGATGACGATGACATTTGCACCATCTGTACAAACATGGTGCAACAAGCCAGAGACCAGCTGGAAAGCAACCAGACTCAGGTCAGTTAAACATTCATAACTATTTATTTAAATTTCCTATTACGAGGGTGGCCTTTTTCCAGTTAAGAGCCTAAACTTTTAAATCTGTCTATAGTATATAACACCATACAACAAACCCCGGAGACTGGAGAGCAGAAGGAAGACAAAAGAGATGAAGCCATGATTTAAAAAGGTTGGTCAAAATGGCAGGCCCTGGTCCAAAGATAGGAAATATTGGAAAGACGGGAAGCCTTATACCCAGTTATACGTAGGGTGAAGACTGAAGAAAAGACATAGTCAGATCGGTAACCGGACAAATCACTATCGAAAAGTGATGATGAAACTAGGTTAACTTATGTTTAGATTTTTGGCTAGTTTTTTTATTACACAATTTTTAAGCCCCGCATTCCAAATTTCTACCGATTTATAACATATTTCTCTTGAACACTAAATGTTTTTAAATTAAAAAAAAAAAAATTATGGAATTTTATTTTTAAAAAATAGTTCTTTTTAAATATAATATCTATACACTTGTAAAGCCGAAACGGTAATTATACGAAATTTCGTTGGTAGAAAAAAAATCGCTAAAGCCAACCAGCTTACCGTAAGAAGTGGTACTGAAGTGTGCCGATGCGAAAGAGATACTGAAAAAAATACAGTTATTTTTGTAGGATTTTTTCTTATAAAAATTAGTATTTTTATTATTTGAACTACTTGTAAAATCTGATTAAATGGATAAATTACCCGCCTTTTTATCTCCAAAAACAATGTAAAAATAACGCTGTGTAAAACTCAAATAAGCACTACCCATGGAAACAAATGTAAATGGAAAGAAACTTTTGATTTCAAAAATTGAAGAGATATAATTTATTTTTCTGCTGAAAAAAAAACATTCTGATAATGAGCATTCTTCTATTTAATTATTGGTCCAATCCTTTTTAATCTCAATGTTTCTGTTTATAACATTACGTATTTGAATTCAAAGTTGGTTGCTGTCATCTGGCTGTCATTGGATAAAATTACAGAACAAAAGCACTTGGAGAATTGTTTCTCTCAAACCAACTTCTATTCCAACACTTTATTTGGGCCCTTTCGTCTTTGTTCATAAAAATCGCATAAATTTGGCAGCAGCAAACTGTTGATGATATGAAGCCATCTTACCGCTAATAAAATTACGCTTGAATTATGTGTGTAGCTGTCGCCGTAAGAACTCACTTAAGTTAAACTTCCGAACAACTTCCGTGAGCATTAATTACCGTAAGTTGGACGCATATGTAAACGCTCCTGTGAGTAACTTATCAAAATATTATGTAAGTCCTAAATTTCACTTATGAGTGTAAAGGCAGCCTTGGGTATCGAATACATAAATGCAATATTGTCAGATTTGCAAAAAAATTTATTAACAGTCATAATTTTTTTAATATATAATTTATGGTGCCTGTATTTATTTTGTTTTTAGCAGATTTTGTTAATAATAATTGCTGTTTGTGTCTAACTAATCATGCCATTTTTGTATTTGAGTTTATCGCCATATTGGCAGAATTCTATTTAACCTTTGAATTGTCTTAGTCAGTTGTTTACCCTTGACTGCCCTATTAATCATGCTAATAGACTTAAATTCCTTTACGTAATAATATTACGTATTATGTTTACAGTCATAATGTATGCACAATACCTATGTCTTCATCGACATAATATATAATATGTTGGATGTTATTCATACATCTCTTTACTCACAATGCTATGATTGTAGTAATAAGAAAATAAATTATGCTTTCTTTATTACATTTATTACAAAAAATAGTTTGATTTACCTAGAAATTTGAGATAGAAATGGCAGTGCAATTTTCATGACATCAGAGCTGACCGTGAGACATATACACAAATTTTCTGCTTTAAGGCGGAATTACATTTGTCTGTTGTGTCGTGACGCGTCAGAACGGTATCGGTTTCATTTAGTGATTTTCATCACGACACGATAGACTAAATGTATGAAACCGATACCATTCTGATGCATCACGACACGACAGACAAGTGTAATTCCGCCTTTAAAGTTGTTAAGATGTAAATTACTGCAAGCAAGTTTAAATGTTTCATTGAATCCAAGGTGTATTTCTTAATTTCATCCATGCTTTTATAACATAGGTTGGGGTGTTTCAAACTCTTGTCACATTAATTTAACGAACATCAAATGGTCGATCCAATGCTCATCAAATATGAAGATAGTTTGAAGCGACCCAACCTTACTTAGTAGGTGCATATTTTCGCCGTCACCGGTCCCCTTCGTTTGGGTTTAATTCATTCATGTCCTATAAATTTGTGACTGTGGCGGACTTATTAATAGCTTAATGTGAAACCTTAGAATACAAGGTATAGAGATGTACACAAATTGTAATACAATTAAATAAATAAGTCATTGTGATAAAACTGGATGTGCATACATGGCGTCCAGAAACTTGGAAAGCGAAGAACTGGTATAAATCTACATCACGTTTGGGGTTGATTTTGTGACATATTTTTTTTTTATTCTAGCTTTTGTTTTAGGTCAAATTTGAAAAAAAAATCAGTTAAAAAGTCATTAGTTTCCAAGATTTTTTTTTCTTAAATCGAATATTATTTTGGGTTCTCTATGTGTCACCAGTTTCCTGCTTGTACTAAAAGTTTCCGAACACTGTGTAGGTACACATTTTTGGAAATGAGAGTTTTAATTACACTTTCTAATGTGCATCGTTTTAAAATTATTTACAGGAAGACCTGAAGGCTGTTTTCGAGGGATCTTGCAATTTGATTCCGCTGACTATCGTATCCAAAGAATGCATCAAGCTGGTGGACCAGTTCATCCCAGAACTGGTGGAGACACTTGCTTCGCAGATGAACCCTCAGGCAGTCTGCAGCGTTGCCGGCCTCTGCAACAATGTTGCTATCGACAAGATGCTGGAGGAACTGGTAAAGTTTTCATTTGATTAATGGGGCATTGGAAAAATAGAAATTAAATGAGATCACCAACTCTGTTTTGACTTCCTTTTGAAAACATCCTCTCCTCAGCTGTCTCCCTCCAATATGCAGTGTTCGCCACCTAATTGGTCTTCTTATGTTGGAATGAGATGAATAATTATTTTTTTATTTAAAAAAAGCATGGATAGATATTATTTTGCTGGGGTTAATGACTCTGTTTTCTAAAAACCCTTAATATGGTATTTTATTTTCATCAAAATCAAATAAAATATGTAGTTATAATAATTATAGGTAATAGTTATTTAAACCTACGTATACATTTGTTATTCAGAGTTGTTTGTATTGCGTTGTATGCCAAATTGTGTATGGACCAATGCATTTTTATAAATAAAAATCTAAATTTAAGATGTTATGTTTGGGCAACATTGGCAGCCATCTTGGCTGTCAGTATCTGGGCATTTATTTAGGAGGGTGTTGGTTAATTGTAATGTTTCGATGACTGTGACAAATTATATTTAATAAAATTTTTATCCTTTTTTAGAAACAGAGGCAGCTAACCAGTGGAGCCCCCATCGGCACAGACATGTGCACCGGTTGCTACTCGGTTGTTGGAAAAATGAGGAATAACTTCGATGGATTGAGTTACACAGAATTCCTTCAATCGGCTTTGGAGGTGTGTGTTCAGTCTTTATATTCATATTAACCGCCCTATCTTTGGGTTATTATTCAAAAAGTAGGTAAAAAAACATTTAGTTTTTTAAACGGTTATATAAACGGCACCACTTGCGTAGAGAGTACCACCGACTAGCGACGTGACTTGTATGGGGGAGACGAAAATACTTAACACATCCCTTATCTTCGCGAAAATGAAGTAACAAACTTTATGTATATGAACATTTTGTGGGTTTCGGGTACAGTTATTTTTTACATGAACGCACAGAATACGGTTTGTTGTGTTTGGGCGTTAATATATCTGTTGTATTAAGTACGTTCGTATGCTTTGAATTTTTGGCACAAAATAGTTTTGGAGCAAGAAATCACATTTAATCCAATGTCTATAAAATATGCACATACAACTATCTTCTCTTCTTCTGATACCAGAGTTCTGTTATTGGAGTTTGACTATCACCAGGGCAGCATGCAGGCTGCAGTCTGGAGCAAGACAGATCGTACCAGTCACGTTTGTTTCAAAGCCATGAAATGTGGCTTCTACCTCCTCCCTCTCCTGATTTTTCAGTTGGGTAGTCTTATATTTGCCACTCCTCCTGATGTGACCAAGATATCGGAATTTATAATTTTTATTTTGGTAAGTGGTGCCAATTCGAGGGGTAAGGATCTCAACTAGCAATCCGGCGGTTGCGGGTGCAAATCCCGGCTTGCGCAAGCAAATTTTATTTTATTGATTAGTGTTATTTTACAATTTAATCATTTAATAATAATAGTAGAAATATTACTTCTGGCATTGTTCCAGAGTGGAAGATACTTTCAGTATTGCCCTCCGCAGTTTGTAAGACCGCTGTTCAGAATTGAAACATTGCTTGAAATGGCTTTTGCCGTATTTGGTGACTAGATCTGAATAGCCAGGTATTTCCCCACCTTTCTCTTCCCCTTCTACTTCCCCTCTTCACTACCTTCAGTTTCACAACATACTCAATTGGGGATGCCATAGTCTCACTGGCTCCAGGCGGTTGTGAGCAGTTGAGACTCTTTTGCGGTATTCACATAAAGCATTATACGCATGTATCATTGGCCTACTTCTCAAATATCCTTCACCCGCTGCAGTCCGTCGCCACTCACTCTTTGATGTCTGTTTCAGGTTTGCTTCAAGCTCGGCAGTTTCTCCGACAGCTGTGCCACGGCTGTTGTGAGCCACTTCGAAGATCTCTACTCCCACCTGCAGGAGAACTTCAACAAGGAAAGTGTCTGCCACGTGGCCGGAACTTGCACCGAACGTTTCCACCAGCACACGCCCGAGGGTCTCGAGATTACCAAGATGACCGAGGTGGAGATCACACCAATGGGCAACGTCGGCATGCTTCCGGTCAAGGGGTGAGGATATTTTCTGTGATTGGTCGTGACACCTTTTGGCAGTTCTGTAATCTTGACACCATTAGAACTAGGAGAAATTATCAAATAATTTACCATTGGCGTATCAATTTAGCTTGTAAAAAATGAATGAAATGATAAATGGAGTTATGATTTAACGAAGCATAGTTGATTTGTTCCGGGCTGTGGCCCACAGGTTGAAAATTTCCCTGACGATTGTCATCCTCCAACAGGAGAGGGCATCAGAAGAAGAAGAATGCAAATTCATTTTTTTAGTTACATATTTTTCTAGTCAAAAGACTTATTGTAGCGGTGGTAATTAAATAAAATCCGCATTTTTAAACGGTTAACACAATTAATCTTTATTGGAGTAGGTACAATCAATTTGCAAGTATGACACATTTCAATAATCGTAAAACAGTACAAAACTATAACAATAACTTAGTAGGTATTTTATCAATAAATAACCCAAAGGAAACTACTTGATCCCTAACCGCTCGTTAAACCTTATAACAAAAGGTTTACGAGTATCTTTTCTTTCTGGAGACCTGAAGCTGTGCGGACAGACCCGGAAGACAAACTTAAACTCTCAAGGTCTCACGTGTCTTTATATCGGTCAGACCATCTGTAAAACCTAGTGGCTGGATGCACATTCGTTAACCAATAGCACCCCTTGTCCCTAATCTGTAAGAGACAAGCGATGCGAGAAAGGGAAAGTTTTCAAGATTAAGGGTAGGGTTTGGAAAACATCGCTCCGCATTATCAGTAGCATCCGCATCTAGTAGCAGCAATACTAGAAAATTATATAGGGGTAGTTAGAAAAATGTGTAAAGTTACTAGTGATTAATCTTTTTTTACTGTAATCTTACAAATTCTATAAGTTATACATGCTGCAACTTTAGTTAAAACGTTGAAAAAGGCCTTCGCGATTATCTCTCCTGAACCTGTTGTAAACGTTTTTAACAAAAATCCTTCCGTAATCTCAGAGTAAACATTATGTTAAAACACGCTATTAAATTTAAAGCACTTCAGTGTTTCTAGATTTTTATTGTAATTCGCCTAAACTTTCTGAATTTTTCAACTATCCTCCGCCATACAAAAATGTATGGCGGAATAATGCGCCGCGCGATGCCGCCAAATATCTATTGAATTTCAGAGAATTCATTCAGTTGTGAGAAAGCGGTCAGGGCGGGAGCACGCATATTTTTTTCGCGGCAATTTTGTTCGCTGTGTCTTTGATTTTTGAAGGAATCATTGAGGAGATAGGTGTTACAGAAACCGGGTAAGTTGAAATAAAATATATTTATTATTATCTAATAAATTATTTTTAACTTGATTTACAGTTTTACAGATTTTATTTATTATTATTTTTTTAAACTTCAGGTACCTTCAAAATGGGTAAAAATAAAGGAAGCCTTGCTTACCGTGCCATAAAAATAGACCCACCCACTGGAAGAAAAGGAGAATAAGGTAATAATGTCAACATTTAAATTTTTTACTGATTTCTATCAAAGGTAGTTTGAAGGTGGACTGAAGTCATTTTGCATTTTGACATCTAAAAATTTCGGTATCCATCTTGAATTTCTCTAGTTATCTACCGATTTGGTTCAATATCAGAATTCTGGCGTTTAGAAGTGCACTGAACTCGAATCTAATGTCAAAATGCAAAATTTCGGCATCCATCTTGAATTTCTCGTGTTCTCTACCTATTTGGTTCAAAATCAGGATAAGGGCGTTTGGAGGTGCACTGAACTCGGATCTAATGTCAAAATGCAACATTTCGGCATCCATCTTAAATTTCTCTAGTTATCTACCTATTTGGTTCAAAATCAGGATTAGGGCGTTTGGACGTGCACTGAACTCGGATCTAATGTCAAAATGGAAAATTTCGGCATCCATCTTGAATTTCTCTATTTATCTACCGATTTGGTTCAATATCAGGATTCGGGCGTTTGGAAGTGCACTGAACTCGGATCTAATGTCAAAATGGAAAATTTCGGCATCCATCTTGAATTTCTCTAGTTATCTACCGATTTGGTTCAATATCAGGATTCGGGCGTTTGAGAAACGCGGAGATCCGCAAAGAATGCAAGGCTGATGTAAGCGTAATGAGTAAGATCAAGAAAGGAACGCTCCGATGGTTCGGGCATGTAGAGAGAATGAACGAGGAAAGGAGTGTAAGGAGAATATATGACGCAAATGTGAATGGTAGAAGAAGTCGGGGACGCCCGAGAAAGACATGGCACGACCAAGTGAATCAGATACTTGAGTCGGGCCATGTCAGGAGTCAGAATAATAGAAGAGCATGTATGAGACGGTGTATGAATGTGAACGAGGCAAGGAGTGTGTGTCAAGACCGAGTTGTTTGGCGGTACGTCCTCTCTCCCTACCCCTGCGGGGAAACGGCGTGATGGTTAGTTAGTTAGTGGAAGTGCACTGAACTCGGATCTAATGTCGAAATGCAAAATTTCGGCATCCATCTTGAATATCTTAAGTACTTTGACGATTTGGTTCAAAATCAGGTTTAAGGAGTTTGAGGTTCACCGAACTCGAATTTAATGTCAAAATGCATAATTTCGACGACCATTTTGAGTTCTCTACCGATTCCGTTCAAATAGTCACTAAGTTTTATTGAAAACAACGGCTGTCAGATCCATTGATAAATCGAATGAATTTCGATGTTGGGTAAATTCTGGGTTGTATTATTACAAATAAATTTATTTTAAATGTTTTTTTAGGAAAGTGTTGGCTGCAATTGAAAACAAACCATATATGAACCAGAAATTTTTTCCACATCAAAACACCATGAGATTCTATGTCACATTGAGTCAAAAACAAAGACGTCTGTAAAGGTCCAGGGGCTAAAAAAAGTCTATGTATCCTTGCCCTTGCATAATATGATTTATAGTCTGTCGATCTGTATCAATTATGTTGCAAATAAATTATTTTTTTTATAAAGCAAGTGTATTTTTATTCCGTATTTTATCTAAATGCTGACCAGTTGTGCCTGAATCTAACCGAAATACACAGTAGATCGAGCGGCTGGCTCGCGGCTCGCGGCGGCCGAGCTTGTTTGCAACTACCAAAAATACCTAACTGCAGTGAATGGGCAGTTTGACCCAGGCGCAAATGTCTCTATGAGCTATCCACGCTATTCCACAATATGATTCTTAGTATGTTAAGCTGTATCCATTATAGTAGAAACTAAATTTTAATTTTATAAGGCAAGTATATTTTTATTTCGTAAGTCCGTAGTGTCTAGTATACCCACATCTCCTCTAGTCAGACGCAGGCGGCCAGCTGCGGCCGTGTTTGTCTACAAGTACAAGAAATACCTAACTGCAGCGTTAGCGCGGTTTGATACCTGGCCCTTAAACACTTATCAAAATACGCTTGAAACAATTAGATTTGCTACAATACATAATAAAATAACATCACCCGCTGGAAGAAACAGTTTAATACAATTATGTTTGATTGATGATTTTTTTCACTGCTTATTTTTACTCTTTCAATTCTTGGGTACATTTTTTTTTATAAAATGAGTTGAGAGAATCCCGAAAATGCTAGAAGTACTTTATTCTAATTTGGTGTTAATGAGAGATAATTTATTTATAAAAGTTCACTTGTTGTTTCGTGTTGACTATATCATAAGTCATTACTATAGCTGATAATAAAGAGAAATAATATCCTGCTTGTTCTCCAACCTTATTATCAAAAACTTGTATATTTATCTGTCAATATCCTCTAGCAACACATACATACATATTTGTTTTCAAATGCCATCGTATAATCATCCTTTCCTATCCTACAGTATGTGTTGTTTTGAAATTTTTTGTTGACTTCTAATAGAAGAACACTTGGAAAGTGACCTTTAGTACATACATCTCTATTCTATTTCCACAACATTTCTTCGATAAGCTTTATTTATTTGTTCAGAATTATTATTAAAGCGTCTATTTATATAAAATGGTAAACATACTCGTGTATGCTTCTGTGATGCTTTTAGGAATATGAACAATAAATAAAAGAAGTGAAATATTATTAAAAAATATTTTTATTACTGATTAGATATTAGTATAAACCTCAATGAAATGAAAAAATCATTGTTTTGGTAATTTAGTTGTGACTCATCCTTTTTATCGCTTGCAATGGTCTAATCTGCGACATTTATCCAATTTTAATCACTTGTAAATTCTGATTCATATTTTTATTTTTATTTTAATTTTATATTAACTCCACAGAGGAGGCCCTGAAGAAATTAATTTCCCTCAGGACCTATGTCATCTGAGATGCTATGTGGAGGGTTTTTTTGAGAAGAGAAAGGAATGAACATTGATCTTGAAGAGACCCATGTTGTAGGAAGGAGGAAACACAGAGGCCAGCAGATTGTTCAACAGCTCTGCTGTGGAATAACGAGTCGAAGAAGCGACCCATTCTCATGTGACAAATGTCAACCGTGTACATATGTTGGTCACGTATTTGGCGTGTTTACCGACTATGCACCGGTGCCGAAGGGATTAACGATGCTAGTTCCTCGGAGCATCTTCCATTGAAATATGGGTAGAACAAGGATAGCATTCACTGACGCCTGTGATCTAAAGATTGCAATCTGTTTGTTAAGTTAGGAGAATTTATCAAACGGATCGCCCGTTTTTGCACAGAGTAGATGGTTTTTTTCAGGTATTTTGGGGCTTCAGAGCAGAGGTGGCTGCCAAATTCAACCGTGGGGCACACTTGTGATTTGTACAGGGTTAGCAGTTGTGTACTCTCTGCGTGCCCTGTACAGTACGCCCAGTTTTTGAGAGGCTTACTTAATTTACATTGGATTTATGATCTTTTTTTACTTTAATAACAAAAAGGCATTTGATGAAGTGGTTCTTTTAATAAATATGCAAAGTTATTTTAGAATATTAAATAACTGTTGCAATTTTATCATACACATTGAAGCTGAGTATAGTTTTTTGTAATGTTTTCAGAGATGATGTTCCTTGTCAACTGTGTGAGCAGCTGGTCAAGCACCTGCGAGATATTTTGATTGCCAATACAACTGAAACTGAATTCAAGAGGGTGCTTGATGGTAAGATACTAGTTTTTTTAATTTCTTTTTTAAGGTGATACTTTAAAGAATTCATAATCTACTATTTTTATAGATGGCGCAAGTTTAATTGCTTTTTCTCAGGGGCAAATGTAAAAAAAGATTGATGCCTATTAAAGATGGGTAAGTTCTGCATTTTGCTGGAGGCCTCCGAGACGTACTTCCTTTTAAAAGTACTTGAGTTCTTGGTGCAGGTCCCGAGAGCCACCTCGACTCGTGAATGGCTCGAACCGGGACGCTCGGGTTCCACCCTAGCCCGTCCTCAGAGCCGGAGCCCGCAAAAGAACTCGAGCATGTGACCTACTCCCAACTTGCGAGTGGCTCGGACCGAGATGCATGGGTTTGACGAGTGCGAGTGGCTCTAACCGCCGTGACTGCTGCGCCGCCGCACCCGACTCGCGAGTGACTCGGACCGCCGAGTTCTGGGTACAAGTACTGGACCAGGTTCTTTGGGAGTAGTCGATTTGAAAAGGAGTAGGAGTAGGATCCGCTTCGCGCGAAGAACCCGAGTTTAAGACCCCACTCCAGCTGAACCTACATATCGCTAATGCCTATAGCTGGTTTTCATGTGGAAATGTGAACTACGTACAAATGTTGGGCACATATTACATTAATGTATGTTGCAATAATAATATGTTGCAGAAAGGGTGAAGTTGCCTGTTTTTGCAAATTTATGAGTTATTTTTTCAGTCATGGGGACTCCAGACAAATAAAAGCAAACATGAACCTTCACGATACATGTAATTATCTTTTTGTACAAGTATTTGAGTAGATATTTCATTGATTTCAGGTCTCTGCAAGCAAACCGGTGGTTTCACAGGAGAATGTCTTGCCATTGCCGACCAATTCTACCCCGTCATTTACAACTTCCTCGTCAGCGAACTGGACGCCAACGCTATCTGCAACATGGTCGGAGTTTGCCACAACACGGCATCTATTACCTTCGTAAGTATCTTACAAAAAACAGTCATATTTACAATAAAAAGAAAAAATGCGATACTGGGAGTGGAAGATGTTCTCAGTATTGTAATGGTGAAAGACCGCCATTCAGAATAGAAGCGTTACTTGAAATAGTTTTAGCCATGTTCAGTTACCAAATCTGAGTAGCAAGGAACTTCCCCACCTTTCTCTTCACATTTTCTTCCCCTCCCTCAACTTCAGTCTCACAACAGAGCCCATTTAGAGATTCCTTTGTCCACCAGCTCCAGACAATTGGGAGAAGTTGGGACTCTCATGCAAGTGCAGTTTAACCGAGTTGTTTCGAGCTGCAACCTGCAGCTTGAAGATTGACCTGATGATAGCCAATCTCCAGTAGAAGAGGGACCAACAGAAGAAAAATTGAATTAATATTTAAGAACATATTCTTGTATTGTATTATTAGTAAGATGACACACTCAAATACTTTGATAATTTTTTTTTGAATTACCTGTTTAATTTTTCTTTCAACAGGATGCACCTATTGCTCCATTGATCCTTACATCCTCAAAGAAAGTGAAGAGCACCCTGAACAAAGCACTTATTGGTAATGATGAGGCCAATAGCTATAAGGTAAACTTGCTCCTTCAATTACCTTATTTTTGTATTTTAAAAGTACATAAACCTTTTAATTAAATAATTTTTTATGACATGAATATATTACATAGTTTACCGCCAGCAAATTTCAAACATTTCTCCTAACCACTCATTGGCCGTGTGTGCGCCGATGTACCTGGCGATTTTAACCCTTATGTATAAAGAAACTAAATGAAGGACAAGGTCAGAATTGCTTGCGCCAATATCATTCTTGAAGGGTTCATTCGGTATCAAAAATGGGTTCATTCATCTAGCAACACTAGCATATTTTCAAATGCATTATCTATGACTTTTTTGCAACTGTCAAAAATGAAAAATCGAATTTTTACGTTTTCAAATGCGTATAAAGGTATTTATTTATAAGTAAACTCCTTTGGGGGCATACATTAATTACGTGAGCTCAAAAGGAGGGGGGCGTCTAGCAAAATCTCACGTTACTTGAAAAGAATATACAAAGTGGCTCAAATTTATCTCACCAAGGGGGGGCAGGGGTCTAGATTGGAAGAAAAATTGCTCACGTAATTAATGTATGCCCCCTTTGAATTGTGTTTTTTCATGTTGGGTATGTATTCAGATTTGTGTAGAAATAATAAAATCTGTTTATATTTGTGCGATTATATTTTTTGACAATTATTTCCAAAATGGGAGATTTTTTAATCTTTTTTTTAGTTAATTAGCTATTCTGGAAAAATCTCTTACGATATTATTACGTAAAAAACTACTAAACTAAACTAACGCAGGTGTAGGCAGAGAGGACGGACCGCCAAACAACTCGGTCTTGGCACACACTCTTTGCCTCACTCACATTCATACATCGTCTCATACATTCTCTTCTATTATTACGTAATATACATGAATAATAAGAAATATCTGGTAAACAGAAAACAATCGCGAAAAAAGCAATTCCTTTGTTTTTATATGGATATTTGACAAGAAAGCAACCAGGTAAAATCCGCGAGGTTTTTCGAAATGCGCCAGGCCAATGAGAGGTTCTGTGTTTTTATACATTATCTCTTCCAAACTTACCGCCAATAAATTCACCTAACAAAACCTGAATAAACTTGAATTTTTTTATGTTTGAAAGATGACTTAAAAATGCCGATTCTCAGCCCATTTCAGCTTTTTATGGAATCGTGATCAACTGTCAAGTATAACGGTTATGTTTTTGTGCTTGTCAACTGATTACAATTTGAATTCAACCCAAGGACCACCAAAGAGGCTTCTATTTAAAAAGTCTGCAGCTTGGTGAAGGCTTTTATGGTCTAAACTTAGATGGCTGGAAAATGTGGATATACATAAATACTGCATCCTTAGGCATGAGGAACTGAAGAGATTTACCATTAAAGTGGCAGGAGGTTTGCCGTGGAGCTGTTTGATTAAGTCATTAGTGTTGCTAATTCTAATAATATTTGGCTTATTTGCAAAGTGCCGTTTTTTGTGATGGATATTTCATTATTCAATTAAATGAAGACAATATTAGCGAAACTCAGTCGAAAATCTGGAGCCAATATCTTTTTCTGATTATTCTGTCTCCAGATTTTCGATTGAGTTTTGCTAATATTGTCTTCATTTGATTAAATATTATTATTTGAGAGTTACTCATAAAGTTAATAAAAATTAATATTTTATTATTCAATCATAAATTACGAGTAAGAAAATGAGGTACGCTGCCTGCCCCCACCGCGACCGTTTTACAATAACCGTTCATTCTTTATCACCCAGTTTATGTATGTAGAACGTGAGAGAAAGAGGCAAATAGATGATAAATAGGCGAATGCAGCACCACTTCCAGCTGTCTAATTGTTACATAGTTAATTTAGCGAATACTCGCCAGCGGGGTTATATTATTCTTTATTGTACCCTTCTACATACATAAACAAGTGCTTTTTTTGTACAAATACATTGTGTTGTGGGTAATTTTATAATTAGTTTTATTTTGTCCCACAGCCCAGCATCAAGATTGGAGAGGGCCAGTTGAATGTGAGGGTGATGAAGCCCGAACTCAGTCAACTTCCCATCGACAGGATGATGATCACCCTCCCCCAGAACAAGGAAGTGTGCACCTTCTGCCAGTACTTCCTGCATTTCCTGCAAGTGCGCATCAGTGACGCTAACACCGAGGTATTTATTTATACAAATTAAACTCTTAGGCACATTATTTTCTATTTTAAAAAGATTATTTTACCACTGGAGCGACCACGGGAAATAAAGAAATTAATTTGCCTTGATTGCTCGAGATTTCCCAGAAGATTATAGAGGATTATACGAATTACAATTTTAACAATTACCATACGAAACAGGTTATAAGGTTAAACGTACATTAAGTGAATAAATAATCATAAACTTAAATAAATAAATAAATCATTTTAAAAATTACCATACGAAACAGGTTATAAGGTTCTTAATTTGAGCAAACTAAGTATGTAATTCATGCATATTAGGATTGAAACTAAACTTTGCAAATGTCAAATCTATGATGCTATACAACTTTAAACGTACATTAAGTGAATAAATAATCATAAACTTAAATAAATAAAAAAATCATTTTTAAAATTTACGCCAACATTAAAATAATCATACCTTTGAATTTTAACATGGAGACATAAAAAACTTATTATAGTGCTATATAGCCAATGAATTAACCTGTATTTTACCGTTTATCTCATATTTTTAGGATCTATAAAAAATATATAAAAAAATAGTTAAATTTATAACCGCATTTTTATAACCGCAAATCCTGCGTTTATATTACTTTGAAACTGCTTTGAGGGGTACTTATTTGAGTTAACATAGAATATTTGCGATTTCTGTATGTTGTCTGTGGTATACTTGATAATGAAAGGTGCATATCTATGGAAAAAGGGACTTAATTTTTACTGTAAAGAGCTCATCAAAAATTTGGCGTGAAGATAATATTTAAAAAAATTATTTTTAACATTGTTCTAAAATAGTCTACGAAATTCGGATTTGAGACATCTTTGGTCATAATAGATAAAGCATTTCAATACCTTCATTTTAAGTGGCTAACAAGAATTTTTAATGAACAAAAAATAATTATAAAAAATATGTTTTACATAATAAATAATACCTTTTGGGTACGAAAGAAATTGCATACATTCTTTTATATCGTGAACTTTATAACTTTCCATCCAAGCATTTTTTTTATTTTTATTATGAATATTGTTTTTACATTTAGTATGTGCAACTGTTAGCTATTTTCACAATTTCTTTCAATACGGAAGCAGTATAGGTATTCATAATGGTGACCGGACAACTCAGAATCATGCAACTTTGAAAATTCATTAAATGTCATGAAAAAATTGGTTAAATGGGTTACGTTAACCCGTCTGCTTTGATCAATATATTCGCACCTCACAATCCAGAAGCCTCGGTTTCGTCAAACCGAGTTCAAACCGTCACTTTGGATCGAGATTGTAAAATATCTATGCCTGATAGCTTTCATATTTCAAAGACAATAAGAAGCATTTTTTCGTTCTCTTTCTGGTTAAAAGAAAAATACATATGTTTGCACGAGAGGGAGAAAGATGCGAGAGAGCGAAATGTAAGGTCCCTCTGGGACGTTTTTGGTCTTAGAATAATAGAAGGCGATTACGTGTTTTGGGATGTATTTATTCCTAAACAAGCAGGCGGGTTAATTTAGGTTATGGGATATTTTTCTTTTTTTTTCATGAATTTTAATGACTTTTAATGACTTTTCAAAGAGATATTGAAATTGCATGATTCTGAGATGTGATGGAACCATTCATAATTTCCCTTATCTAATCATAGCAGTTTTGCCGTTAGGCATTATTTTTTCCCGAAATACACATTGCTGAGTATGCATAATTTCCTCAAACTACGCATTACAGAGCCACCCACCCATAGGTGTGCTAATTTTTCAGTTTTTTTTATTTTCTTTATTTTTATCCTGTATAGTCAGAGCATAAGTATTTATCGTTTATCAATGTCATTTTTATTTTAATGTATTGATTTTTGTCAGGTCATTAAAAAAAAATATGGTAAATTTTCGTAAGTGGTGTCCACGCGTATTATTGATAATTTTTAGAAAAAAACTTTAGATTCGCCTTAATTACTATAAAAGGAAACTTTTTGCATTCCGGGAGGCGGAAAATTATGCATTTTAATTTTCAATTGCGTAAAACCAAAATTCACTTCGCGAACCGATCGCCGACTGTCAGCGGCCATTAGGTAAGTCACTGTTATGTTGGTATCCCTGATGCATTAACAAGAGCTAAATACTACCGTAGCCATCTTCGTGGGATAAATGAGAGTCGCGTAATTATGAGAAAACACGACAGAATTAATAATAAAATGTAAACTAACCTCTAATCAGAATCACTTCAGAGTCTAGCTGAGGCACTCGAATCATGTTGGATTTCATCGTCATTATAATTGAAGAATAGAAATAATAAACAAAAAATAGTAGATTTCAGCAATTTTGAAAAATGAGTGGAGTCAGTATTTGTTTTTGATCACCGATCTTTTCCACAGGAATTCGCAGAGATATCCCTCATAATGGTATTCGTCGTCATTATAATTGAAGAATAGAAATAATAATAATAAACAGAAAATTTATTTTTTACATTGAAAATTATTTTTTTAAGTAAAAAAAAAAAACGCGGCGTTTTTTTTTTTTACTTAAAAAAATAATTTTCAATGTAAAAAAAAATTTTTCAATGTAAAATTATTTTTTTATAGCTAAAAATCATGGTAAATGTGCATTTAGTCCACCTCACGGATAATACGGAACTTTGAGGTTAAACTACGAAAGCTGCATGTCATCATAATTTTAAAAAACATCCCAGGTTTTGAATGGTTTGTTTGGCAAAGCAGGGTTTGTCTAGCGGGTTTGTGTAATTATGATTGATTGTCTGTGAAATAAAAACGGTAAATATAAAATGGCGTTACCGCGTAAGCGAATCAAATTAAAATGTTAAATGCATATTTTTGCATGTATTTTTGCCTCCCGCAACATAAATACTCACTTTTCGTGATAATAAAGCTAAATCTAACTGTTTGAATAAAAATATTATTAATTCTGTTTTTCATAATTACGCGCGTTTTCGTATATCCCACGAAGATGGCTACGGTCGTATTTAGCTCTTGTTAATGCATCAGGGATACCAACATAACAGTGACTTACCTAATGGCCGCTGACAGTCGCAGATCGATGGCAGATCGGTTCGCGAAGTGAATTTTGGTTTTACGCAATTGAAAATTAAAATGCATAATTTTCCGCCTCCCGGAATGCAAAAAGTTTCCTTTTATAGTAATTAAGTCGAATCTAAAGTTTTTTTCTAAAAATTATTAATAATACGCGTGGACACCACTTACGAAAATTTACCAAAAATATATAATGAAAAATCCGAAAATATTCTGTGATGTTAATGAGTGTTTGTTTGATTTTCAGATAGAAATTAAGGAGTTGGTTGAGAAAGCCTGCAATAAGCTGCCCAGCTCCATCAGCTCAGAATGTGATGCTTTCGTTGAGGCTTATGGAAATGCGGTGATCGCTCTTTTGGTCCAGGAAATAGACCCATCTCAGGTGAGATCATCTTTCCATTAAATCTCAGTTCCACATTTCCTATACTTTGATGTAAATCCCAACATTTATATCATGTTCCTCATTTACTAATCTTCCTTATCCCAGAAGGTGTTACAGTAATTTTTGTGCTGCATGGGAATCAAATCCACAACCCCCGCCGCTGTAATGTCTAATGCTAATGGAAATTTATCTGTTTTTCTTGATGTTTTGCTTGCCGTAATAATGTGACATCCCAGGTGAAGTTAGTTATTTTAAAATCAAAATCATCTTTTTAAACGCTCCGTTAGGATATAACACATAATGTACATTTGTCCACTCACCCACCAATTTGTTTATTTAGGTGTGCCCCCTTCTGACCCTTTGCCCCAAGGAAGAGCTGGTGGTCACCAATGTTGAGATCCTGATGACAAGTGGAAACCAGGACAAACCTAGCTGCCCACTTTGTCTCTTTGCCGTTGAACAATTGCAGTCTATGCTCCAGAACAACAAGACTGAGGTAAAAAAATAATGTTAAAACAGCAACATTTCTATATTGTGCATATATATTTTGACATGTATGCACTAACCAAAGTTTCAGATTAGTTGAAATCCATCGACCAACAGTCTGGACAGAAAATATTGATGTTAAAAATGATAACGAAACCAGAACTATTGGTTCAAAATTACAATGCATTATTTCGCATACAAAAGATTGCGGGAAGCATTGCTTTTTAACTTTTGTTTATCTACAACATAGATTCTCAACCTTTTTTTTGCCCACCGCCCACTTTGAGAATATTTTTATTTCAACCCCCCCCCCCCCCCTAACTCGTGAATCCGAACAGAGGGGGCGTAATGGGAAATGGGATACCTCGACAGGTTACATTTGCCACAACGGAGGAGGCGTAACGGGATACTGGGATACCACATTGGGGTTGCATTTGCCACAACGAAGGGGGCGTATGGGATAGGGAAAATAATTTATGGATGGCCCCTAATGGGATAGGATGGGGCAACAGAACGATGGGGCGGGATGGGTTTCTCTGGGTCTCCTACCGCCCCCCTGAAAGTCTGAAACGCCCCCCAACTTTCTCTTGGTCTTTTACCGCCCCCCTGAAGGTCTGAAACGCCCCCAAGGGGGCGTTATCGCCCACGTTGAGAACCTATGATCTACAAGGACCAAATTTGTGTCCCAAGATATTATGCTTTAGGGAAGCGACAGAATCAGATGGGAAGTTTGGTCATAAAATTACTCATAGGTTGGCCGAATTATTAGTACGAATTTGTAAGACATGCCATATCTAGAGTTGATGTATTTATTGATGGTGAAATCATAATGTCTACGTTCATGCATAAGTCACCAACCCACATGCACAAGCGTTGAGATATGAATGTATTTGAATTTGAATGTTAGAAAAATAATCATGTTTGAATGCTTTTAATGTTTTTTTTTCTATTGTCGTGTGCTTATGTAGATGAAACGTTGAAATTACCAAAACATACATACATTTTTAACATATGATAATACATACATACATACATTTTTAACATATTTAATCACAGGAAACCAAATTTGTCCCAGCTCACATAGGTCTTCTATAAATCGTTGTAATCTCCCCCCTTGTACATCTCCCTTACTGTCATGGTGAGAAATATGATCTAACAGTGTTAGAAAAAGAAAACTCCACGCTTTATATTCAAGTCTAGAATTTAAACATAGAAAAATTTGAATGTGCTCATCTATGAAACCAAAGTTTCCGATGGCAATTCAGAAAAATGTCAAGAATTTTTCATTTATAAATTTTTTTATGCAACATATCATATTGGGTTGCTTGACAAGTAATAAGTATGATATTCCCACTATGTATAAATAAATATTAAAATCTATATACTAGCCCACCAAAAAGTTGCAATTACTGACAAAAATAGTCTATTTAGCTCTGTAAATCCTTAACTCTCCGCAACATGAAATGCCTTTGAAACGTTTTATTTCTTGATGTTATGTTCAAAATGGGAGTTGGTTTTCCAGTATCCAGAATATGTTTTTTTTCGCAAATGACTGTGAGACAAAACTTTTTCGCATAATACAACCTTACAACGACCACCGTAACACGGGCCTAGCATGGTGGTCGAAAATCCACTTACAATGTAAATAATTTATGCAATGAATAAAAAAATAAAAAGTAAAAAAAAAAAAAAAAAACGCTTCACTATTATTGTATTACAGCGAAAAATGTTGGTGAAGTTTCCATGTTATTTTCTGCATTCATTTTTTAAATTAAAATTGATCGATGGATATTCAATGATTCAATACTTTCGCATCAGTTATACCTACTTGAAACAAACCGCTCTATTCGTGGTTCGCTATTCTGTGCATTATATATTTTTTTTGGTGGATGCTTTCGTGAGGTGCGTATTTCACATTCATAGACCGCGGCAGGCGGAGGCGAATGCGCATGCGCGAGATTAATTTATTTTGCAGCTTTTTGGATTCGGAATTGATATTAGCTTCCAATACTGCTTGCTGGACAGTGCGTCCGTGTCTTGTATGTGTGGAAGCTGATGCAGCGAGCTCTGAGTACACTTATGCAGGTGTGTGTTTGTTTAGGCGCTGTGCGTTTATATGATTCATACATATCGGGAATGTAAATGTATTTCGACACCCTCTATCATTGTGTCCGTTATTTTGTTTGTTTTCTCAAGTTTGTTTTCTCACAAATTGCAGTATTGCTGTTTACAGCTTGAAAAATTAAGCTTTTTGACTAGAACATAAGGGATGCTCCGCATCCAAAGCATGCATGAACCGACCGCGCATGATGCATATATATATACAATATAAACATATATGTATATGTTTTAGCTTCAAATTTTCACTATCTCTGTTGTGGTTTGGTGACTTTTGCCTGAACGGCGATTAAATAAGCATTTTGCTGAGCATTGATTTAACCATTGATAACCTTGGAAAGAGTAAACTAAGGCAAGGTCAAAGTACACCATTACTAATCTTTCATTCTGTAAACACACACATACGTACTAGAGATGCCACGAATAGTGATTTTGCCGAATACCGAATACCGAATATTCTGCGACACTTAGTACATTTCGCAGGTGACAAGTTCTGACCTGCATCATTGAAGTGCGTGTTGTAACTACGTATGTATGTGTTTCATTTGCGAGCAGGTCAATTCACAACACGAATTATTTGTTGAATTTTGGTATTTAGAGTTTGTACCACATCTGTTTGTTCGCAAAAAACTTTACGAAATGGCACCATTCAATAAAAAAATCATGTATTGGGGAATATTATGAAATTTGTAGTGAAGACAATAAATATGAAATATTAAATTTTTATGCATTTTTTTCATAACTTGGTATTCAGTATTCGACCGAATGGTTCGCAATATTCGGCCGAATCCCGAATAGTAAAAAAAGTAGCCGAATACCGAATAGTAGCCGAATATTCGTAGCATCTCTAATACATACCCTGGTCTAGTAGTTATCAGCACAATGATTGTATTGTTGCTGTTATGTATTCTTTTCTTCATTCCTTTGCTAAGTAATAACTAGCTTTACCAACTAGTTTTTCCTTGGATATGAATTGAAAAATATGGAACAATGTGACGTCTTCTCTTATTGTCTTAAGCTCTACAGCTCCTTACGGAAATGACATTATCAACTCCAAATATTTTTGTTAGTATAATACATAGTAATAGTATAATAATATTTTCATGTGACAGAAAAAACAATACAAAGTGCTTTCGCTGCTTCTTCAGATGGATTTTCTGCTTTATCATTTAAATTTTGAAGCCTACTTCTTTCCCCCAGATTATCTGTTGAAAGATACCCTAGTTTATATTAATAATAATAATTTATTGCAGAATATGTACTTCCTTGTCCCATTGACTGAGCTAAGTTTAGAACATAATATTGTGCTCAAAATATCTAAGCCTTCAGTGCAAGGTTCGTAGAAAATGTTTTTAACAAGGTTAGCTCATGCGGGCCTTTTTAAAAAAAAAACACATTAGGCCGCTTTCGAAATTTCGAACGCATGACTTAGTTTGAAGTCTTGAAACGAATGATATTTTTTATTTGTATTTATTGTAGTTATGTAATTCAAATCTCCCAATGGAACATGGACTGTAAGCTACGTCATGAATTTTTAGCCAATCACCGTTCTACCCCCTCGATGAGCTAACCTTGTTAAAAGCATTATCTACGAACCTTGCCTTCAGTGTTTGTATTATTACTTTATGCATTACAAAATATTTACAAACTTTTGTGAATGGTGTGAAAAGTTTGAAAACTGAGCACATTTGAATAAAAATGCCATTATTGTCTCATTTTTGTCACAACAATATATTTGATTGCTTACAGGAAAGCATCCAGACCGCCCTGGACAACCTTTGCTCTCATCTTCCCGTGAAACTGAAGGCGGAATGCACCGATTTCGTGGACACTTACTCCCGCCAACTCTTCGAGATGTTGGTGGCCGACTTCACGCCCCAGGAGGTGTGTGTGTACTTGAACCTCTGCCAGGACAAGATGCCGGATGTGTCCTCACTCGAGACCATCGTCTCCAAGCCGATGACCCTTACAGACAAATTCCACGCTAAGCAGGGGCTGATGGCCGATCACAACAACCGCAGAAGGCCTGTGCTTCCCGAGAACATGCTGGAGGTGGTGGATTACAAGGTTGCACAAATCGGTGAGCGGTTATTTTGAAGTTGATTGGGAAATTTTTTTTTTTAATTGGTTTTAATTTCTTCCACAACTAAGTGGACGGAGGACGAAGTTGGTGACAGCTTAGAAAGACGAAATATGATCAAGTGAATCAACCCATCCGCTCTGCCGAGTACAGTGGCATGTTGGCTGGTTTTTCACAATTCTGTTGATCCGAAACTTAATTGTAACTTTTTTCGGAAGGGTGAGAACTAGTTGATTAAAAATGTACATCGTTAATGCATTCAATAAGATGATTTATTTGGTAAATTTTGTTTTTAATTTTATATTGTCAATTTTATTTTATTTTGACCTCTGGATCTTATTATCGTTAAGCTTGGTTAATATTGCAATTCATATTAAATTTATTCATGTAATAATTTTCATCCAAACATTAATTTTTAGAAACTAACGAGATCCCCGACAACACGTACAACGGCAAGCCCCTGATCTATGCCAGCGCTGCGCCCAAAACCAGCACCGTCAAGGCCTCTCCCCAGTGCCTTATCTGCGAGTTCGTTATGAGCCAGGTCGAAAAGGAACTTCAGGACAAGGCAACCGATGTGAGTCTTTGTTACATCTTTAACTTAACACGTGCTAACCCTAACACAATTACAAATGTAACCCTAACACAATTACAAATGTAATACAACATATAACTAGCTTTTGGATATAACAACTAGATGTCGTCAACGCCCAACGCTGTTGACCGTAAACAGATACTATCATTCATGCAATTCTGTGACTAGTGATTGTTTGTTATTTTAGCAGTCTTGGGGCCAAATTTAAAAAAAGATCTACTAGGCCACTATTATTCATGTATCACCATTCATATTCATTCAGGCTTGAGTAGACTGTCCTTTGATAAATTTTAAAGTGCGTTTGTTACATTTAAACGATGAAGTACAATAGTGTGCAATTTGAATTAAAAAATCATTCGGGAAGTAGATTAAAACTAGGGACGGCATTACTTTTCACTTTTGAGTATTTTTTATTGTTGTTTTTGTAATAAATCACTCAAGAAGTCTGATGTTACTGTATCGTATTGTTACAAACAGAACACTTAGGAATAAATGTTCCATCTGATACAGAAATGTTTTTGTGATAATGGGTTTTGAAAATTACATCAGTGCTCACGATCGCGTAGCATTGACTTTTCAAAAGGAACCTTGCTATGATGGCACTTGTCATTAATAAAATTAAAATAAACTAATGCATTTTTAGTGTCAAGTCAGGTCCCCAGATTGTTACATTACGTAACTGCATAGTTTTATTAAGTTGAAATTTATTTTTAATTAGCACCATCTTTTGCTTATTCGACCAACACTAGGCCAGTGTACCTTTAGATCAGTGTTTCCCGATATTTTTTTTGACCAGGGACCACTATGACATTTATTTGTTCTCACAGGGACCACAAGGTACAATAATGATAAACTGCGTGTAATCACGCAATTAAACGCATCCTTTCAATTACATCATTTTGCAATTCAATGTGCTCTTCTTGGACTTCTTCAGCTACCTCTCCATCATTAATATCAAAAGGTTTATGAATCAGCTTTTGGATACCTTCCGATTCAGTTTTGTAGTAAATGAATAAATGTTTCGTGGACCACATTTTAAGTCTCGCGGACTACCTGTGGTCCACAGACCACCAGTTGGTAACCACTGCTCTAGATGGATGGGAATGTCAATTTGAAATTCGCTCCCGCATCCCAGACTTCCATCACACAAAGTTTGCGACTAAAGTCTCATAGGAAATGTTCACAGTACCGCATGCGCTCCCTACTTTCCTCCTTTCCTCCAATATGAAGATTGCTTTTATTATTTTTGTTTACGTTCGCGTCAACGTCGGCATTATTTCCAATGGTTATATTCAACAGCTGACAATCGCCAACGACACCGGTGTTGGAGTTTTTTTTACGTTTCCACTTTTTTTACTGATTTGTGTACATATTTATGCATTTCAAAAAAGCATTAATGTTTTTAATTCCACAGGACCAGATTAAGAAGATAGTGCACGGTGTATGCAAAATCATGCCAGAGTCGGTGAAGAAGGAGTGCGATGAATTTGTGGACAAGTATTCCGACCTAGTCATCACCCTTCTCTCCGGGGGAATATCTCCAAAAGAAATCTGCTCCTTCATTCACATGTGCGACGATCAGAAGATGATCATCCAAAGTAACTACTATTGATTTGTTTCCTACATTATTAATCATTTGAATGCCGATTGTCATCCGGGTGACAATATTTCAAGCATATGCGGCCACATTCGGCACACAACAAGTTAAACCCTTAGAATGGCAGGAGACCGTATTTGTCCCAACGCACATAGGTCTCGTATAAAACGCTGTAACTCCCTTATTATCAAAGTGAGAAATATGTTCTAAACGGTTTTAGAAAAGGAAAACAACACGCTTTATATTCCAATCTAAAAAATAGCCACCAAAAAAGTAAAATGTACACTTTTATGTATACAAAGTTCTGAATTGCAAATTGAAAAAAAAAAATTTAACTTCGAGAATTTTTTATAAATTATTTTTACATAGAACGACAAAAAGTGAAATAACAATATGTGTTTGTTATACGTTTTTCTAATAAAATATGTAAGTGTTATTATTTTTTTTTATTATCTTTAACTTTAGTTGGAAAAAAATGTAAGATGAGCCATTTTTAAAACTTTTTTATGTTTGTGTGCAAAAATTTTATAATTAAAAAAATATATGTTTATTTCAAATTATAAATTTTGAAAGCGTATTTCATCACCTTTCTAAAACAGTTTTTAGTTTTTGAATGTGCTCAGAAATATTCCAAATATTTGCATTTTATTGTAAAGCGAAAATATTTTGATCAACCGAAAAAAATGCCAATTTTTTGAAGGGTTAATAAGAATGTTTTAATTTTTAAAGAAAATGTAGTGCTGTTACCAAGGCTGAAGAATCTTCTAGAATAATTAACGTAATTAATACCTGCAACAGAGCACTTTTTGTTAGTTTTGTGCAGATCTTAGAAACCTATGAATGCTGAATGTTGCATATTAGAGATGCCACGAATATTCGGCTACTATTCGGTATTCGGCCTATTCGGCTACTTTTTTCACTATTCGGTATTCGGCCGAATATTGCTTACTATTCGGCTGAATACCAAATGAAAAAATACATCATGAAAAAAAAATCGCATAATAAATTAAAAAATACAATTTTTTTTTATTTTAATGAAAAATCACCATATTTAATATCTACATAAAATCTATCAGTGGTATCCTAGATGAATGAAAACATTTTTTCAGCATTTGTTGATAGCAAACAATTACGTTTTTCCTTATAAATTGTACCTGATTCCCAAAATAGCCGCTCACTATATACGCTGCTACCGGGAGACGATAAATAAATGTTAGCAAATTCTGCTAGACTTAGATACTGTTTTGTGTTTGCTGACCACCACTTGTAAGGGTCTACTATCCGACTAGGCGAACAGTTTTTGTGTGAAAATCAATTTCATTTGCGAAATGTAATTGATTTTTACATGAAAACTGTTTGCGAAGTGTACTAAGTGTAGCCGAATATTCGGTATTCGGCAAAATCACTATTCGTTGCATCTCTATTGCATATCTCCTACATATATCTGTATCTCGTAAACGAGAGTCTTTAGAAATTTCTTGATTGTTGAATATAAAATAATATCAACTAATTTAAAACATAAATATGCAACAAATAAAATTGCAGTTTACAATAATGCCTCCCTACCTACAGACTACAGTTTTCACATGTACTAACTGAAGCCACCATATCGAAAGGCTCGGCAGTCCAACTGTCCTTTCCTTAAGTCAAGCCCATCGTTCGATTCCTTGTCTTATGTTTTCTTGAAAACGGTGTGTGAAAACCGCCGGATGTGAAGCCGACATTATACATCAATGAGCATTCATATCTTAGATCTGTCTACCCAAGACTGACATATGAATACCGGAAACTTAAAAGAATGTAAGGGCCATTTACAAAAAAAGGAGGTAGATGGAAATTTAAAGTACACTTACACATTAAAAGAAAACCCTATTTTATGCCAAATCAACGTGTTCATTTATTTTTATCGGGAGGTCAACATATTTCCGCTTTGCATTCAAATCCAAACTAATGTAATATTTCTGAACGTATCCGAAAACCCTTCGAAATACCCTTTCAAAGTTTATAATTCGAACACATAATTTTTTAAATAAAAATTTTTTTAATGCAAATATAAAAAAGTTTTTAATATTTGCATTAACCTTAACCTTACTGTTTTTCTAACTTAAATTACTGATAACGGAAAAAAATAAAAGCATGCACATATTCTATTAGGCAAATGTATTATCAACGCTATTGTCAATTCACTTTTTTGTCATTGTAAACATAATGAATAAAAAATTCCCAAAGTTTCATTAATTTTTTTCAAATTGTGGTTGAAAACTTCGGCTT
Source organism: Limnephilus lunatus (assembly GCA_917563855.2). Classification (NCBI taxonomy): domain Eukaryota; kingdom Metazoa; phylum Arthropoda; class Insecta; order Trichoptera; family Limnephilidae; genus Limnephilus; species Limnephilus lunatus. The sequence goes on from OU830594.1 coordinate 36,363,822, forward strand.
CGTAAAGGTGTACATTTTAATTATTTTAGGGTTAACTTTTAGATTTGAATATAAAGCGTGGTGTTTTCTCTTTCTAACACTGTCTAGATCATATTTCTAACCATGATAGTAAAGGAGATAACGATTTCTATGAGAACTATACGAGTTGTTCCAAAAAGCGAACAAATTTGCCTGAGTATGTTCTTTAATATAAATTTTCACAACAATTCTGATATTTAATGATTTGAGACAGCTAGAATCTTTATTGTCTTTTTATCTTTCAGATTCCGTAATGGAGTGTGCAGTTTGTGAAGAAGCCATTGATGTGGTTGAACAGCTTCTAAGGAATCCCAACGTGGACAGGAAGATTGAACACATCATTGAGAAGACTTGTTATGCTCTGCCTGCCAGATATTTGGATAGGGTAAGTTTCACTACCTTCTAATCTATATTATTATTAACTGACCCAGTCACGCTTTGCTGTGGCTAACGAAACACAACGCCATCTACTGGATGGTTACCCAACCTAGATAACCATGTGTTTTGTCGATAAATTAACTCACTGCCATCTGTTAGAAACTTATGGAACTTACAAATAATTACAAAGCATTGTCTGATAACAAACATTTTATGCTGTGTACACACACAGCTATAATATATGTGGCTCGATGTATTTCAGCATATCGCTCGCCATATATTCCAATTGGGAATGTATGGCGAGCGATACGCCGAAATATGCCAAGCCACGTATATTATGGCTGTGTGTGTACACAACTTAATTTTTTAAATTTTTTTATTGTAATATAAAACATGAGTTACATATATATTTTACAAAATATTATAATATAGGTCGTTATTGGTCATGTATACCTATCAGAAAAGAGGAGCTCTTGTGCCTGATAATGATTTAATAAACATTTAATTCGCAATAATAAATATTGAGGTCAATAATCGGGATAAAAACTATCCTATCTTTTAAATTGGACCAAATTACACACGGTAAGCCAAATTTCATCAAAATCGGTTTAAGTAGTTTTGGAGTTTATCTCGAACACACATCATGAAAGAATTTAATAATACATATATTAGGTCCTTGCATATGAAATTGGCGTTTTTTATGGGAGGAACTTTGTATGGGAGCTTATGGGAGCTTTTTCACCTTCCCAATTTGCTTCAAGTGGATTAAAACAGTTTTATCACTAACACCGCAGCCTGCAGCTAACTCGGACGTGGTTTGCAATGGATCCGCTTCCACAATAGCCTTCAATTCTTCATTAACTTTGGTCTCCGGCCGTCCACGGGCCTTGTTCTGCAGGTCGAAAATTCCAGAACGAAAACGTTGGTACCAAAAACGCCCTGTGTTTTCTTGTGCATCATCGTCACCATACACATCATTAATCCTTCGACCCGTTTCTGCAGCACTGGTGCCACGGTGGAACTCGTACTAGTAAATAACGCGATATTTCAAGTTTTCCATTTTGTAAACTAAGTGATGCAAATAAAAAAAACAATTAAGGAAAAAACAAATGAATTATAATTTTCGAAACACATATACATGAGTAAATAGCTGTATAAATTTGAATTTGGAATTCCTAACCAAAGAGAAGATATTTGAGATCAAAGTTGCCAGTACGGCAAAACGCCAATTTCATATGTAAGGACCCAATATTAAGAATTTAATAATAATTAAATAACTTAATTACAGACAGTGGCGGCTCGAGCACTTATTTGGTGGTGGGGATCGAAATTTTTTACGTACTGTACCGTAATCTCACCAACCGTATAATATAAAATTTCTCAAAAAAATAATTTTTTATAGTCTAATCAAGCTAATCGGATATCTAAACACAAAATAATATAATATGTCTATAGATCTATACCAATTTACAATATAGTATAATAAAAATATAGCAAAAATTAAGTATGATAAACTTGTCATACAAGTCAAAAACAAAACCACGGACAGCAATAAGAGAATGCTTACATTATCTCCTGAAACACCTACAGACGACGGAACAAAAGTACAGGCCGACAAGTAAAATGAACAACAGACACAAAAAAGAAGAACTTCTAATCTGTCTGACGGAATTGTGAAACCAAGCACGCTTAACTTCTTAGTAAATAAAAATCAAAACAACATGCCCAGCGCTCAGTGTAACAAAGCAGACAACTTGTAGCATCTACCGCCCCCCTCTGACACAGGTAACATGCAAAAATCCACAATAAAAACCAAACCTCATCTTCCAACCCGGCTGAAAAAGAAATTCTAAACTTCCTCAAAAATAAGAGCATTGACATAAACACAAGAAATAATTAACCCTACGAATAAAACAAGAGATAAATAGAATTTTTTAGAGCAGGCCTTCACCTTCGCCTGAGAGAAGGGTTCTTGCTTATGAGTAATTGAAGATACCTATGTTTAATTTTTCGTAAAAAGCATTAATTATACTTTTTATAACTATGTAACATACCTACTTGCAAGAATTAAAAGGCTTTTTATTTTTATTATTATTATTACAGTGAAACCCTCTTAAGAAGTTCTCTCTTAAGACGTTTCGTGGCTTAAGAAGTTTGGTTTTTTCGGTCCCTCGGCCGAAAATTGGCCCAATTTTTCCCACATATAAGGTTTTCCTGCTTAAGAAGTTTGTTTTTTCTGGTCCCTTGGAGAACTTCTTAAGAGGGTTTCACTGTATTTATAATACAAATAACTCTTTATCTTGCAAGATTATTTATCAAACTTAATTTGAATGCGAGTGATTCCCGCCCGAAACTCACAAACAAATGGTTCAGTAGTTTGTCATGGGGATTTAGTGGATGTTCCCCATGGTGTTTGAAATTCACATACGAGTGCGCGTGCGCAATTCTCGGATGGTATACGATCGCGTAAGAAACGTTAGGGGATTGTTCGGATTATCCCCCAAGTGCGCAGTACGATGCTGGTCAGTCTGGGCGGTCGCCGAGCCGCATTGAAATGGTCCCGAATATTTTTTTGTATTTTATTTCTGCAAATTTTAATTACTTTCATGTTTAAAGAATTCATTCATTTTGGTGAAGACATAGCATCGACTTTTATTTCCTTTAGTAGGTTTCGGGTAAAACTGGTGGGGACTGTCCCCATTGTCCCCCTGTGAAGAACCACCACTGATTACAGAGCTTTTGAAATTTAAATTTGCCTGTTAGAAAAATGAACCCCTACAAATATTAAAAAAAAGAAAAATCGAATCGCTTATTTATAACGCTAGTGCAATAATGCCAATAATGCAAAAAGTCCACATTTTTGTTAAATGGAGAGATGAATTAAGTCTCAACTAGAAATTTCTGTCTGGATAAAGTTTGGAAATTCTTTAATAAGTTGGCAGTGACTCCATAACATTGTTTAAACCATAGATAATAGAATCCATGGAAATGAGTCATGGTTCATTATTAGTGTGAAACCTTTTTCACCCGTACTACTGCAAATCACATCTATGCATAGAAGGAACCCCCCTTTGTTTCTTTCTACACACCAAAGGTATAACTTTCATTGCGTAAAGACTGATAAATAAAATATAATACATACAAGGAAAATAGTCACTTAGGTAGTCCATGCAATTTTGTCATAGCTGGGGGACAGTCGGCATGCTTCCTTGCCATATCTCCCTCTGTTTCTATTACTTAAAACTATTAGTTAAAACACTATTTTAAGAAATATATTATCCGAACAAAACCAGTAGATTTATTTACGTGACATTTTGTTTTAAAACAAATATGATTGCTTTTCCATTGCAGTGCATGAAGCTCATGTCCATCTACGGTGAGAGCATCATCCACCTGATCAGCACGCTGGCCGACAGCGGCAAGGTATGCACCGAGATCGGCATGTGCGGATCCGGCAACCAGCACAGCTACCTGGAGATGGATACCCCCGAAGAGTTGTCCCGGGAAGTCAGGTCTACGGAGCAGAAGCTGATTGGAGCTAACAAGTGCACCCGGGGACCTGCCTACTGGTGTTACAGTGAGGATCGCGCCAACGAATGCAATGTAAGAAATTGACTAAATAACCATTGCGCCGTTTCACCGCAGGGGTACACCGCCGCGGAACTTGTCTCATACATACTCTTCTGTTATTCTGACTCTTGACATGGCCCGACCGAAGAATTTGGTTCACTTGATCGTGCCATGCCTTACACAACTTCTTCTACCATCCGCTTCCGCGTCGTATATTCTCATTACACATATTCATGAGCTCTATAGAAATAATTCAGATTCTTTTTAATTTTATCAGTCCACATTCATTATCTGTTATCTATAAATCTACGTCAAGACTTCTCAGCCGAGTTCTTAAAACTGCTTAATGACCCTATTTCAACTTACAACTTACCGGAAAACAAAGTTATTTTAAATTTATAAAGTCTTATCAGACAATATTTGCATTTGAACACTAGCGCCATATTTCACCTTTAGTGATGATGTTTTAAAATGGCGATTTTAAACTGTAGTGAGATTTTATTGCTGTTTACAAGAACATTTATAATCGATCTCATTTTTTACGACAGATCTGAGCAAAGCATTTTTGGCCATATTTTGGCCTGCGAGCGTACGCTAGCCAAGAGTTGACCAATTTGAAGAAATGTTTTAAAACATTTATGCCTGTTCAAATCTTCGATTAATCACAAAGCTCACTTAGTAGTTTCACATTTTAACAAGAGATGTTTAACATCTCTTCTGAATTTACATGTATATATCTTCCATGAACTATTTTTGCAATGTACTTATATGTATAGATCTTTCCATGAACTATTTTTTGTCATTTTCTAATTACATGGTAAGATTTTCACATACATGATCCGTCGTTTATCAATTGAATAAAATATTCATGACGTTTTTTAATAAGGCTGTAACACTAAAAGCAGTTTATACGTCTCCATATTTAAATTCGGAGGAATGATTTTTGAAAGAGGGTGGAAATTTCCAAACCGAAGACTTAAAAATTTCCGAGCGTTCAAGGCTGAAATTGATTACATGTATAGCGGAACGCTGCAGTGGTTATACAGATACATTAAAACTCATGGTTTTCCAAGCGACCGGGCAAAAAATTTCTTATGTGGGTATCACTTTAATTTTATTGTCGATTGGATTTTGTTTATACGTATCATACCATCTATTCATCATGCATTATTAATTAAAAATATATTACGGCGTATAATAATTACTATGCTCTAATTTAGTCAAGATTAGAGTTTTTTGGTGTTGTCAATGGGTATTTCATTGTCTCTTCAGGCTATTGCCCACTGCCGCGAAAAGGTCTGGCTGGGTGAAAAACCCTCTGAGGACAAGACCCGCGTGCAGAGGAACACCAAACTGCTGGGGGCCAAGAGGTGCACCTGGGGGCCCGCCTACTGGTGCGAGACTGAAGATCAGGCCAACGAATGCCATGTTAGTTAAAACCTTTCTTTCACTGCTTGTTTGCAAACAGATTTGTCATTAAGACTAGGTTAGATTATATAATGGAAGATACTCGTAGTATTGCCGTGGCTGGGAGTACTAATGATGGGAGATTCAGTATCCCACATTGAATGCGGAGAGTGCGGCGGGCCTTATGTCGCGGGCAATTGTGTCTCTTGAGCTAATGGTGCGATGGACCATGTTAGCTGCGAGATGTTGCACCTCGAAGGTTGATGATGCACCGGCACAGGATCCGGCACGTCGCCGTGGACCTGGCGGTTACCACACTGGAGCATTATCACTTGATGCACTGTCTATGTGTGTTAGTGAGCTGTTACTGATACTAGAGACTGGAACTGACTGACTGACTAGCGTTGTGTCGCTGCGCTTTATATAGCCGACCATGTGAGTAGCTACCCGGAACGCCAAGTAATATCGAGCGCCCGCGCAACGTAGAGAAAACTCTGGAACATTCCGTGGCCGTAAGAATGTGACGGCTGTTGAGTCGAGGCCTTTCGATGCGCTTTCCGAAATGTGTAGCCGTGTGTGGCATGAAACAATACAATGCAGGTATTATGTACCTTTCGAGAATGTTTTTTTTTATTTATTTATTTATATTCTCACCATACATTTTGTTGTTGTTTTTTTTTTTACATAAATTAACCTCACTAGGACTAATGCCTGTATTGAGGTTAATAATTATAATTTGAGGATGCATTTTACATACAAAACACAATATAAATACACTACTTTCAAAACACTAATATTACATACTAATTACCCATCTATAATTACCATTTAAATAGTTTTATTGACTTACTGTAATATGATAATATAATATAATAATATGAAGACCAGATGGGTAATTTGAGAATGATTTGTAACAATATTTTATACCTGCCAAAAGCAAAGTAAGTTCAAAAGAACTAGGGTGACACTTCGATTTGTGCAACTGGAACTCAAATATCTTATTATTTTTAAAAAAAAACTTATTATTTAAAAAAAAAATCTTATTATTTAAAAAAGGACAAGGATGAAAATATAGTATGCCAATCCTCAGTCAACATAAATTTCTTAACATTATTTTTAAATTTAGTTAATGAATTGGAAGACTTAATGTAATCTGGCAGAATATTAAACATAAGTGGAGCCTGATATAAATAGTTTCTTTGGCCAAAAGATGTTTTAGTATGTATTGCCACAAAGTTCATTGTTGAGCCAATTCTAGTGGTATGGGTTTGTTGGGTTCTTTCTGCAGATTTAGTATTGATAAAAAATCTACAAATTATTTTAATGATGTACAGCTGTTTTATACACATAACATTAGATTCCTTGTAAAGTAGTTTAGATGGATAACGAAATTTTTTTTTTGTACATGACTTTAAGAATTAATTTGTGAGCAATATTTAGTGGTTCTACATTGGACTTTAGACAGGATCCCCAGCATACTATATTGTAAGAAAGTCGAGATTGGACTAAGGCATAATAGACAGATTTTAATTTCTCTTTATCCAATATATGACGAAGTTCTTTAAAAATATAGGTAAGTCTCCTGATATTTTTTGTTAACATATCAATATGGTCGTTCCATCTCAAATATTTATCAATAATTACACCTAGGTACCTAATACAGTCTACTCTTTCTAAAGGGTGGCAATTACAATTTTGCAGACAATTGTGTATAGTTAGATTATGAATGTAGGATGGCTGACTTTTTGATGATATGCTAAAAGTTATATATTTTGTTTTTGATGTATTCAAAGTTAAGATGTTATTATTTAGCCAACTCTTTACTATTCTTAATCCTGAATCACATTTTTCAAAAGCATCTTTCCAGGTTTTACCCTCAAATATTAAAGCAGTGTCGTCTGCGAAACTGACAATATGACCTGGAATATCTAAATTACATAAATCATTAATGTAGATTAAAAACAATATTGGTCCAAGTACACTACCTTGTGGAACCCCAAAAGAGATTTGTTTGCTTAAGCTTAAATTATTATTTATCTCTACTTGTTGTGTTCTATTGCTAAGATATGATTTGAACCAACTTAATGCTGTACATTGAATTCCAAGAGAAAATAATTTTTTGAGGAGTAATCCATGGGAAACCGTGTCAAATGCCTTTGATAGATCTAAGAACACAGCTAAGGCTTTGTTTCCATGATCCAGGGCTCTAGTAACTTTCGACAATACCATCAATACTGCATCACTCGTTCCTTTATTTTCTCTGAAACCAAGCTGATTGCTAGAGAGTAATTTATTTATTTCTAAGAATGATACCAATCTCGACTTAGCCAATCTCTCTATTACTTTTGAAAGCGTGTTGAGTAAGGATATAGGTCTATAATTATTGACATCTAGTTGATCTCCACCTTTAAAAAGAGGAATCACTTTAGCTTTCTTACAGTGAGAAGGGAACATTCCGCTCTTGAAGCTAATATTAATGATATGAGATATGGGACTAGCTAATTCGGATACATGGAGTTTATATATCATAACACTTAAAGAATCAATACCGCATGAGAAAGACATTTTTAAATCATTTATCACATTTGTCACTTCATGAATGTTAGTTGGCTTAAAAACAAAATTCTCCCCGGTAAAGTGAATTTCAGATTTAAAATCATTTACAAGACGCGTCTCACTTGTTTTTATTATCACTGCACAAATTGTTAGCGAAACTTGGACCAATGTCTCTGAAGAAGTCATTCATATGATTAGTAATTTTATTTGGACTCTCTTCCATTGAAGTAATAATATTGTTAATTCTCATTTTTTTTATGGTAGTTTGCTCTTTTTTAAGGTTTATAGCCTCTTTTATAATGTTCCACTGTTGTTTAATGTTGCCATTGACGTCATCTAATTTTCTTCTGAAATATGCTTGTTTTGTTGATCGTATTATCCTAGAACACCAGTTTCGATATCGCTTATAATATTCAAGCAGTTCCAAGTTAAAGATTTCTCTTCTGCACCTGCTGTGCAATTTATCACGTGTTCTGAGGCATTTGATTAATCCAGAATTTATCCATGGTTTTAGCTGTTTCATGATATGTCTCTCTTTTTGTACTGACGTACAACTTTGCACATGAGTTTTCAAACATTTAATGAAATTATCAGTTGCCAGATTGACGTCATTTGTTGACAGAACTATATCCCAGGATTCCTCCTTTAATTTGGTCTTCAAGAGGTTGTTGTCAACAACAAATTTAGGTTTTGCATTATTATTTGAAATATTATGTAGATTTAAGCTCATAAACTTCATTAAAATTGCATAATGGTCGGTTACGTCAGTAGTAAAAGCCGCTCCCTGTGGTTTAAATTTAGATTTTGCCATAATATGATCAATGCAGCTTGATTTGTTAGGAGTTACTCTTGTTGGTGAGTTTATTATGGGCTTCATACCATGAAACGCCAGAAGTGATAGGTATTTCTGTGTTTTTATGTTCTTCAAATCAAGGGTATCAATATTTAAGTCTCCACATAAGATAATCTCCTTATTTTGCAAGGATTCAGATGCAAGGAATTCATTCAATGAGTCAAGAAAGTTGTCTATTTTAGTCTGGGATGGAGATCGATAAACAGCTATTAAACATATGGTATTGGATAATTGCATTTTCAAGCAGTTTGCACTGGGGAGAGCAATTTCCTCCACAGTAACCTGAATGTTTTGCCTTACGTAGATAACTACTCCATCATTTTGCAAATTGTTTATCATTGTTTTGTAGACTACGTACTCTGGAATGCTAGGCATATTAATTACACTGCTCAGCCAAGCCTCTGTAAAGACTAGTACATCCGGACGATGATTAATGCAATCCAGCATAGAAACAGTTTCATCAAAATTCTTGCTTATACTTCTAATATTCATGCATAGTAAAGAAAATTTTGAATCTTTCAAAAAATGTTTGCAAGATAATGAATCTTCAAAAATTATGTTAGGTTCAATATTGTCAGACATATTAATTATGTTTTCTATATCATCCATTTTTTTTTTTTTTTTCAATAAAAGTGTCAGACTTTGGGAGATGATTACGACAATTTATTCAAATCATCTTCGTGTTTGACGATTAGAACTCTTGAAGATAGTTCTGGGTTCTTTTTCACACAAATTTTATTGTTCCGAAACCATACAAATTGAAATTTAGCTTCTTTAGCTTTTTGTTTAGTTTTCCAAAGAAGGGCTTTGGAATATGATGATAGAACTTCTCCAATGAAGATGTTGCTGTCCTTCAATTGCTTTATACTTTTGCGTGCGTTGAGAAATTCAGATTGGGATTTTTCATCTTTGAAATGGATGATCATCCTCTGAGCTCCGGGTTTATTAATAGTTTTATCAGGATATTGAGTAACTTTATTTATTCTACCTGGTTCAATCCGAATGTCAAATTTTTTTATGAATCTTTCCACGGTTTCCACGGAATTTTCATTCATCAAGGTTTCCAGGCCAGACAATTCAGCACAATTATAGCTTACATTTTGTTGTTCCATGTCAGCAAGACGAATTTCTAAATTTTTTATTTTTAAATCTTTGATAGAATTTGCGTTTTCTAAGTTATCCACATTTTTTTTTAATTGCATCATATTTCCGATGTTATTAGTTATTTCATCATATTGTTGACCAATAAATTCAATGCTTTTTCTCATGTCGGATATCTCAGATTCGAGATTTTTTTTCAATGTTGATGATTCAAGTTCAATTTTTGCAAAAACTTGTTGCTTAAATTCGTCCATTTTTTTATCCATATATTTTACAATTTTTCCAAATTGATCCTCGTTTACTGCTGGAGAATCCGATGCCTTAGACCTAGTTTGCACTAGATTCTGATTGTTGGGCATTGTAAATGATTAACTTAAAGAAATAATGACTCACAACTAAATGTTGAATGGTGGTCACCCTACAACACACTTTATATCACTGGTAAACGGAATGTAATATAGTAGGTACAAACTTATTGTTGTGAATACTAAGAGTGGTTAAGCAGTGGAGTATCACAAAGCAGACGTCCTCACTCAACAACAGTATTGTTACGAATGTGCTTGCTATATCAGTGGCGGCGCAAGGATTGTGGCTAAAAAGGGCGACCGTTCTGGTCGCCACATGCTAATAAAGATAAATCTATCAAGGCATTCCCCTTGGGCTACATTGTTTTAAAGAAAAAGAGTTTTCAAGAAAGCTTTCAATGGTGGACTATTTTATTCAATGCCTCCTTTTGTAACGCAGGCTGTGGCCCACTGTCAAGAGAAGGTGTGGAAGGGGGAGAAGCCAGCCCCCCGTGTGCGCAGAGCGGCCCAGCAGCTGTTGGGGGCCCAGAAGTGCACCCGGGGACCCGGCTACTGGTGTCAAAATGAGGACACTGCCAAAGAATGCGATGTAATACAAAACCATCTGTCTTTCTTTTTGCCTATTTTCTTGCAATATTTTGAAAACATAGTGCAATTCTTCACCTTGGGTGAAGTATTGCACTATAATGCCCTCTGGTTGGAAAAAAGCAGTTATCCATCCTATTCCAAAGAAGGGTGACCGCTCCAACCCGGCCAACTACCGCCTCATAGCGATTACATCAGTTCTGTCCAAGGTGATGGAACGTGTGATCAATGACAGACTGCTCACGTATCTCGAGAAGAAAAAAATTATCAATAACCGTCAACATGGATTCCGGCGGAACCGCTCGTGCGCCGATCTCTCACGTATGTGACGCATGTTTGGGGGTAGTACCTGAAACGTTTCGGTGAGACCCAAACGGTTGCACTGGACATATCCAAGGCCTTTGACCGGGTTTAGCACCGAGGACTTGTCAACCAACTGCCATCTTACTGACTTCACGTATCCTTGTGTACGTGGATTGCCGACTTTTTGAGGGAGAGGTTGATTCAGACTGCTGATGGTCTCACCTCTTACTTGCATTCAATAGTTGGCGTCCCACAGGGATCGGTTCTGTCTCCGACTTTGTTTTTGTTGCACATCAATGACCTTTTGTCATTTGCACCAATTCATTGTTACGCGGATGACAGTACAGTCCATGATGGCTTTCTGTTTGAGAAGCCCCCAAAGGGCGCACAAACTCCAACAGCTCGGAGGGCTTTGAAGCAAAGAATGGACAGTTATCTCGAGAGTGTTTTCTCTTGGGGTAAAAATTATCTCGTTGAATTAAATATTTCAAAGATCCAATCATCTCTGATTAAGTCTGAAAGGGATCGAAATAAAAATCTGATCTCCTTCAATGTAAGTGATCTTCCGAACAGGCCCTCCGTTGATATGCTTGGTGCAACTATAAGTGACCAGCTCAGGTATGGGGTTCCATCGAAGCTAGAGTTAAATTAGCCTCCCAAAAACTGGTTTAATAGTACACAATTGCTAAACCTGTACAAATCGCAAGTGACCCTGCACCCTACTGTTAAATTTGGCAGCCAGCTCTGGTCTGGAGCTCCAAAATACCTGGGAAAAACGTACCTCGACTCTGCAGAAACGAGCGGTCCGTTTGATAGATTCTGATAGATTCTCCCATCTTAACAAACGGATTGTTCTTTGGAGCACTAGGCGTCGGGTGGGAATGCTGTCCTTGTTCTACCGGTATTTCGATGGTTGATGCTCCAAGGAACTACCGTCATTGATCCCCTTGGCCATGTACATTGCTACGTTGTTACAAGGAAAGAGAAGTTACAAGGAAGCTATCAATGGTGAATTTTTGTATTAAATGCGTCCTTTTGCAATGCAGTCTGTGGCCTACTGTCAAGAGAAGGTGTGGAAGGGGGAGAACCCAGCCCCCAGTATGCGCAGGGCTGCTGAACAGCTGCTGGGGGCCCAGAAGTGCACCTGGGGACCCGGCTACTGGTGTCAGAATGGGGATACTGCCAAAGAATGCGAAGTAATACTGTGTATATGTCTTTCTTCTTTTTTTTTTTGCCTATTTTTGCAACATTTTGAAAACACAGAGCAGTGCTATTTGCATCTGGATTTATTAAAGATTAATCTATCAAGGCATTCCCCATATGCTAGTGGGCCTGTTGGAATACCTGCCCTGGTATTGCAGAAGTGCGCTGCAGAAAGAGCTCCAATGTTGACGAAGCTTTTTAAAATGTCCCTGAAGTCTGACTCTGTGCCCTCTGGTTGGAAAAAAGCGGTCATCCATCCTATTCCAAAGAAGGGTGACCACTCCAATCCGGCCAACTACCGCCCCACAGCGATCACATCAGTTCTGTCCAAGGTGATGGAATATGTGATCAATGACAAACTGCTCACATACCTCGAGAAGAACAAAATTATTAACAACCGTCAACATGGGTTCGGGCTGAGCTGCTTGTGCGCCGATCTTCTCACGTATTTGATGCATGTTTGGGGGCGGTGTATTGCCGAATCTTTGAGGGAGAGTATGATTCAAACAGCTGATGGTTTCTCCTTTTCCTCGCATTCAATAAACACTGACGTCCTACAGGGATCGATTCTGTCGCCGACTTTGTTTTTATTGCACATCAATGATCTTTTGTCAAGTGCACCAATGCATTATTACGCGGATGACAGTACAGTCCATGATGGCTTTCTGTTTGAGAAGCTCCCAAAGGGCGCACAAACTCCAACGACTCGGAAGGCTTTGAAGCAAAGAATTGACAGTTACCTCGAGAGTATTTTCTCTTTGGTTAAAAATAATCTCGTTGAATTACCTATTTCAAAGACCCAATAGTCTCTTAAAGACCAATGTTCACTCCTTCCACTCCTCAAAAAAACCCTCCACACGGCTCTCAGATGACATAAACACTGAGGGAAATTATTTTGCTCAGGGCCTCGTCAAAAAAAAAATGCTACATTGTTTCAAGGAAAGAGAGGTTACGAGGAAGCTCTCAATGGTGGATATGTTGTAGTCCTTTTGTAACGCAGGCTGTGGCCTATGTTAAAATATTAAATTCATCCATTTTTATCCCCTTGGTCGTATACATTGCTACGTTGTTACAAGGAAGCTATCAATGGTGAATTTTTGTATTCAATTCGTCCTTTTGCAATGCAGGCTGTGGCCTACTGTCAAGAGAAGGTGTGGAAGGGGGAGAACCCAGCCCCCCGTGTGCGCAGGGCAGCCGAGCAGCTGTTGGGGGCCCAGAAGTGCACCTGGGGACCTGGCTACTGGTGTCAGAATGAGGACACTGCCAAAGAATGCGATGTAATACTGTAGTATGGTGCACTATATGTTTTTCTTTTTTTTTTTTTTTACTTACTTTTCCAATATTTTTCTAATATTTTGAAAACACACAGCAGTGCTATTTGCATCTGGATTAATTAAAGATTAATCTATCAAGGCATTCCCCGTATGCTAATGGGCCTTACAGAATACCTGCCCTGGTATTGCAGAAGTGCGCTGCAGAAATAGCTCCAATGTTGACAAAGTTTTTAAAATGTCCCTGCAGTCTGATTCTGTGACCTCTGGTTGGAAAAAAGCGGTTATCCTTTCTATTCCAAAGAAGGGTGACCACTCCAACCCGGCCAACTACCGCCCCACAGCGATCACATCAGTTCTGTCCAAGGTAATGGAACGTGTGGTCAATGACAAACTGCTCACATACCTCGAGAAGAACAAAATTATTAACAACCGTCAACATGAATTCTGGCGGAACCACCCGTGCGCCGATTTTCTCACATATGTGACGCATGTTTGGGGACAGTGCCTGGAACGTTTCGGTGAGTTGAACGTTGCACTGGACATTTCCAATGCCTTTGACTGGATTTAGCACCGAGGACTTGTCAACAAACTCCATCGAAGCCAGTGTTAAATTAGCCTCCCCAAAACTGGGCTCACTGAACAGGGCCTGTAGATACTTTAATAGTACATAAATGCTAACCTTGTACAAATCGCTAGTCCACCCCACGGTTGAATTTGGCATCCATCTCTGGTCTGGAGCTCCAAAATACCTGGAAAAAACCCTCTACTTTGTGCAGAAATGGGCATTCCGTTTGATAGATTCTCCAATCTTAAGAAACGGATGGCAATCTTTAGAGCACAGGCGTTGGGTGGGAATACTATCCTTGTTCTACCGATATTTCAATGGAAGATGCCCCGAGGAACTAGTGTCATTGATCCCCTCTGCACCGGTGCATAGTCAGGAAACACGCCAAACGCACGCCTAATATATATACACGGTTGACATTTGTCACATGAGAACGGGTCGCTTCTTCGACTCGTTCTTTAGTTCAACAGCTCGGCTGTGGAATGATTTGCCGGCTTCTGTGTTAACTCCTTCCTACAACATTGGTCTCTTCACTCCTTCCTCTATTCAAAAAGACCCTCCACACAGCATCTCAGGTGACGTAGGCCCTCCGGGAACACATGTTCCTCAGGGCCTCCTGTGTGGAGTTAGTATAAAAAAAAATATGCTACGTTGTTACAACGATAGAGAGGTTAAAAGGAAGCTATCAATGGTGGATATTTGTGTTCAATGCGTCCTTTTATAACACAGGCTGTTGCCCACTGTCAAGAGAAGGTGTGGAAGGGGGAGAAGCCAGCACCCCGTGTGCGCAGGGCAGCCGAGCAGCTGTTGGGGGCCCAGAAGTGCACCTGGGGGCCCGGCTACTGGTGTCAGAATGAGGATACTGCCAAAGAATGCGATGTAATACAATACCATACGTCTTTCTTCTTTTTTTTTTTTTTTTTTTTTTTGCCTATTTTCTTGCAATATTTTGAAAACGCAGTGCAATATCTCACCTTGAGTGGTGCTATTTGCATGTGGATTTAATAAAGACTAATCTATCAATGCATTCCCCATTGCTAGTGGGCCTGAAGGAATACCTGCTCTGGTATTGCAGAATTGCGCTGCAGAAATAGCTCCAATTTTGAGGAAGTTTTTTAAATGTCCCTGAAGTCTGGCTCTGTGCCCAGTGGGAAAAAGCGGTTATCCATCCTATTCCAAAGAAGAGTGACCACTCCAAACCGACCAAATACCGCCCCATAGTGATCACATCAGTTCTATCCAAGGTGATGGAACGTGAGATCATGTGAACGGTGGTCCGTTTGATAGATTCTACCATCGTATAACCAGAGAAAACCAGAAATATGTCATTTTTAAATCAGTGTTTAGACGTATTGACTCTTTTCCACAAAAAAAATAAATTGATTTCGAAAGATTGTTCTTTTACATAGTAAACGTATTTTTAAATTTTGAGAAAAAATGTTTGTTTTTAGTGTATTAAGATTATACCATAGGTCGTTGGCAGATTTGTTAAATTTTCTAAAAAGATTTTGTATTATACAACACCCATTTCAAATCATATAATCATGCAGAAAAATAAGTCAATACGTTATCTGGTAAACTTATGTTACAGAATTTTAATTTTAGTTTAAATAAAATCATTAAAAAATATATACGTACATGTGTTTCTTGACGAAAATTGGTCCATTGGTGTATTTATTTGCGCACTTACAGACTAATATATTTCAGATTCTTTTACATTCTTATTTTGCTCAGACATTATTGAAAAATGATTATAAATACTTATCAAAAAATAATTACAAGAAGTACATAATTTTATCATGATTCCTTTCAGCATTTTTGGATTTAGGTATAAATTAAAGCAAATTTGGAATGAAATAAAATCGAAATTGAGTTATAATTTTAAAAAGCTGGTACGGAGAATAATTAATCTTTCTCATTGGAACCGCTCTGTACAATCGTAAGAACATCTTTCGACGAAATGTGGATTTTCAGCCGCTCTTAACAAACGAATTGCAATCTTTAGAGCACAGGTGTCGGTTGGGAATGTTATCCTTGTTCTACCTGTATTTCAATTGGAGATGCTCCGATGAATTAGCGTCATTGATCCCCTTGGCACCGGTGCTTAGAAACATATGTTGACATTTGTCACATGAGAACGGGTCGCTTCTTCGACTCGTTCAAGTTCAACAGCTCTCCTGTAGAATGATTTGTCGGCTTCTGTGTTCCCCCCTTCCTACAAAATGGGTCTCTTCAAGACCATTGTTCACTCCTTCCTCTCCTCAAAAAGACCCTCCACACAGCTTCTCAGGTGACATAGGCCCTCTGGAAAATTATTTTCCTCAGGGCCTCCTGTGTGGAGTTGTTACAAGGAAAGAGAGGTTACAAGAAAGCTCTCAATGGTGAACATTTGTATTCAATGCGTCCTTTTGTAACGCAGGCTGTGGCCCACTGTCAAGAGAAGGTGTGGAAGGGGGAGAAGCCAGCCCCCCGTGTGCGCAGAGCGGCCCAGCAGCTGTTGGGGGCCCAGAAGTGCACCCGGGGACCCGGTTACTGGTGTCAGAATGAGGACACTGCCAAAGAATGCAATGTAAGTAATACAATACCATCTTTCTTTTTTATTTTTCTTTTTTTTTGCCTATTTTCATGTAATATTTTGAAAACACAGAGCAATACTTCGCCTAGAGCTTGTTAAATTGTCATTTACTGGGTTTAAAGTTTAACCAACTGATTGAAATTTACATGCATATCTTTGTTTTGAATCCCTCTAATTGAAAACTATAGTTCAAATGCACAAATGAAATAATTGTAAAAATAAACACAATGATCAGATGAAATTTGAAATTTATATTCCACTCACGTAAAACATTTAAAAAGTTACAATTTTTTCTATTTAAACGACTTGAAAACACATTAAATAGATGGATAATTGAATTGCAATAAGTGTCTTATATAAACACGTAATAAAAATCAATTAAAACAATCACTTTCACGACATTCCAAGCAAACATACGGCTGACAGTTCAAACGAGAATGTTTTGTCAACGATGCGAATAAAAATGTTTTTTAGATCGTTCTAGCAAATCATAAACGCAAAAGAATAGAGACATCTATGAAAAATATTTTAAAGGATTTTATCAGCTGCATTATTATGTTAGTCAATTTGGGAGGCAGGAATGGGTACCGCCGCCCCGGGAACCTTTATTGGATAACCAACACCTCTGCCATAGGTCACCCCAAGTGGTTCGCTACGTTTGGTGATTTAAGCTGCCCGGGTTCATGGGGTGAGGTTTGTCTAGGTCTAAGCTTTTTCTTTTAAATGTCCCTGAACTCTGCCGAGTGATCCCATATTTTTTGGGTATCGTTACTACATAATGGACGTGATATCCTGTCAGATGTGTGTGATTTTATAGCTGTTATTTGCTTTTTCTATGTACAACGTACATTAAATGAATAAATAAACCTGCATGCTTGCAGGAATGTTTGTTTAAATCGATCTGAACTAAGATATGTGACTGAAAATATGTAAAAATCCACAAATCTGACAGGAGATAACGTCCGTTATCCAATAACGATTCAACAAAAGATACGGAATCGCTCGGCTGGCTCTGTGCCCTCTGGTTGGAAAAAAGCGCTTATCCATCCTATTCCAAAGAAGGGTGACCGCTCCAAGGTGATGGAACATGTGATCAATGACAAACTGCTCACATACCTCGAGAAGAACAAAATTATTAACAACCGTCAACATAATTCCTGCGGATCCGCTCGTGCGCCGATATTCACAACATATGTGACGCATGTTCAGGGAAGGTGCCTGGAATTTTCCGGAGAGACCGTACTGACAAGCCCTCCGTTAATATGCTTGGTGTAACTATAAGTGACCAGCTCGGCTCCATCGAAGCCAGAGTTAAATTAGCCTCCCAGAAACTGAGCGTACTGTACAGGGCCCGCAAATATTTTGATAGTACACGACTGCTAACCCTGTGCAAATCGCAAGTGCACTCCACGGATGAATTTGGCAGCCACCTCTGGACTGGAGCTCCATAACACCTGGAAAAAACCCTCGACTTTGTGCAGAAATGCGCAGTTCGTTTAATAGCTTTTCCCATCTTAACATACGGATTGCAATCTTTAGAGCCCATGCGTCAGGTGGGAATACTATCGTTGTTCTACTGGTATTTCAATGGAAGATGCTCCAAGGAACTAGCGTCATTGTTCCCTTCGGCACCGATGCATAGTCGGGAAACACGCCAGACGCACGCCTAACATGTGTACACGGTTGACATTTGTCACATGAGAACGGGTCGCTTCTTCGACACGTTCTTGAGTTCAGCAGCTCGTCTGTGGAACGATTACCGGCTTCTGTGTTACCTCCTTCCTACAACATGGGTCTTTTCAAGACCAATGTTCCCCCTTCCTCTCTTAAAAAAGACCCCCCACACAGCATCTCAGATGACATAGGCCCTCTGGAAAATTATTTTCCTCAGGGCCTCCTGTGTGGAGTTGTTACAAGGAAAGAGAGGTTACAAGAAAGCTCTCAATGGTGGACATTTGTATTCAATGCGTCCTTTTGTAACGCAGGCTGCGGCCCACTGTCAAGAGAAGGTGTGGAAGGGGGAGAAGCCAGCCCCCCGTGTGCGCAGAGCGGCCCAGCAGCTGTTGGGGGCCCAGAAGTGCACCCGGGGACCCGGTTACTGGTGTCAGAATGAGGACACTGCCAAAGAATGCAATGTAAGTAATACAATACCATCTTTCTTTTTTATTTTTTTTGCCTACTTTCAAGCAAAATTTTGAAAACACAGTGCAATACTTCACCTTGAGTGGTGCAATTGCATGTGGATTTAACATAAAATCCGTTATCTATTCAAGGAGGTTTTAAATAAATTTTAAAAAAAAGATAAAAGTTCCCGGGTTACTAATAACGTGGCAATATTTAAAAAAAAAGCTTAATAATACCATTTTAGCCGATGAATTTGCCTGTACAGTGATGGAGTCGTCACCTGGATGGGAACCCTACACATTTGCCAATGGAGCCTCCGACCAGTCGTATTGATATGAAATATTATCATATGACAAATAAACTCACCCCATGTGCTAGTATATCATAGTTCCAGAGAGAAGTTGTATGTGACATCATCATTTTACAAAAATTTTATCTAAGCATTTTAGGACGTTCGTCGATGATCTCACTTTTTTTTTTTTTTTTAAATAAAAGAAAGACAAACATTCTCGGGTTACGAATAACCCAACAATGTTTGAAAATCTCCTGCTATCATTACAGAAAGCCGAAAATGTTGCTTGTGTTGTGATGGAGGACTTAGACAGCCTGAACTCTCTTGGACTACTATATATATTATGGTTGGGTTAAAGATGACAGTGAAAGGTCTAAACATCTCTTGATATTGTTTTAGCTTTGTTTATCAACCCAGTGTGAATGACAAGGTTTTGCATTCCAAAATTAACCTCATGACAAGTCCCAATATTGGACATGCGTTAGTCCCATGGGTTTTGGGTGCTTAAGTGTGTCATTGCATAAAGAAAAAAAAATTAAGAACATGACTAGACATGATTGATTTTATTTTTAGTGTTAACAGGGGGGCGGCTTTTTAGTTTTCAAACGCACATAATACCTACCGCTTTTTGTTTCATAAATACATTTTTACTATCGCATTAGCTCTGTTATAACCTCTCCCTTAATCTCACAAACAACCCAAGTAACAGAAAGAGAGGTTACAACAAGGCTCTCAATAGTGGATACGTATATCAATGTACCCTTTTGTACGCAGGCTGCGGCCCACTGTCAAGAGAAGGTGTGGAAGGGGGAGAAGCCAGCCCCCCGTGTGCGCAGGGCAGCCCAGCAGCTGCTGGGGGCCAAGAAGTGCACCTGGGGGCCCGCCTACTGGTGTGAGAATGAGGGTCAAGCCAAGGAATGCAACGTAAGTCTTTAACATTAAATGCTTCCACCCTCGTCTCTGACAAATAAAAATATATCGATTTATATTTTGTAAGTATGACTAGTGAGCAGATCTACACATTTGTAGAGGTGGTGGCATCGCTTAATGCTGCATAGGTTTTACCGCGAACCGAACCATGAATTATGTGGCTCGGTTCGCTAATGTATACGCAGCCTAAGGATGCAGTTGGGTAGCTGTACGGATATTTGATGAATCAGAATATTAAAATTTTATATGTGCGTATATATAAAATATGTACTTAAAGATAATTGCATCGTAAATAAATTAATAACCTATGTAAGTGGACTTTCTATACTTGAGCCTTGAGCTGTCTTGCTTATTAGATTCTTAAGCCTCATAATCATCAGCGAGGTGTAACCGTAACCGTTACAGACACAGTGACCAGGCTCAAGTGTGTACGCGAGGGCTATTCAGCTCGCCGTGAGTCTCTCGCGAACCAGGTCCACACTAGAGTGACTTTTTGGTTACAGCTCGCTGATGATTTACACTATTTACACCGATTTACACCGGTTTAGCTTTGATATAGTTAAGGCCGGCTTAACCGTACCTACGCCATAGTAATAGAAGTTTTTCACTAGTTTAACCCAACACGCAGCAGAATATTTACACTAAGTTTATAAGTAAGATGGTAGGTGTGTGAAACAAAAGGTGTCAATATAGCATTAATGGATTAGGTAAACAACTGAAAAACCTTTTAATTGAAGGGAAATTTTGATTGAGATGAAATTTTCTGAGATATGTTTTTTTTTTATTAATTGACACAGCTCCATTTATTTAAAAAAAAAATCTGGATTTGAGAGTAATTTGATGTGTTTGTATTTCAGGCTCTCCAGCATTGTCAGGAAAGGGTTTGGAAAGCATCATCGCCCGCACCCAAAAAGTAATCCATTTCTCAGCTTTAGATTGCTGCAAATATAACTGTATCAAGTTATGTTAAATAACCATTTGAGATCTTAGAATTTTATTATTTATGCCTTACTAACTGAAGCTATTTCTTAGTACAAGCTATGATTTTCCCATTTAGTTAAATTAGATATCTTTTAAATTTTTGTGTGTTTTGTATTATTATATTTTTTTAAAGAATAAAGATTTTTAGAACAAAAATCATTGAAATTTTAGCTGTTTTCTGATTTTCAAAACTGTGATAAGCATTTTTTTTGTTTGCCATGAAGATACATTTCATAAGAAAAAGTGTGCAGCAAGTAATACTTTTATTAAATGTAATTTCTTATGATTTTCTTTTGTATGTTCCAAGGAAATAATAAAGACCTGAAAACTGAATTGGTACAATTTTTTATTAGTTTGAAAACTCGTCCCCAACATGGATTGCATTGAAACTAGATCAAAGTTTAGATAAAAAGTGAGTCGCATGTACCAAAAACCAAAAATACAAATTAAAAACATCACAAATATAATTCATGCATTCAAAAAAGTTTTTTTAAATAATCATTATAAATATTGAATTTACTAACTCAGTTTTGTAACTAAACATTTTATTTTTTATTGCATTTAGATATTCTAAATCTATTGAGCATCATTTACAAGTATTCCCCTGTCGAAACTGTTGTAAAATATCGTCATTTATTAGTCTAACTACATGTGGACTCGGTTGACGACATGTTTGTCACGATATCGGTCTCGGATTCCTCGGTGAGTGCAAGTGACCTTGGGCAGTAAGGGTTGTGAATGAGGAGCCAGTCCGCCAGCCAGACCAGGGGGTCTTCAGGTCTCTCCTTGCACAGCTCCTCGAGACCCTTCAGCAGGGTGGAGTTCACGTTTCCCTGCAGGTACTCGTTAATCTGCCAATCTCGTAGCACTGGACCGACCACAACTAACAAAGTTAACAACGGTATCAAATATACATCTATGTAATATCATATTATGTTTGCTTCTATGCCTTCCTCTTCCCCATCCCCATCTCCTTCCTCTCCTCATTACCTTAAGCCTCACAACGCACCGATTGGGAATACCATAGTCTCACTGGCTCTAAACGGTTGGGAGCAGTTGGAAACCTTGGAATGGGTTCAGTGGGGGGCAGTATTCACATATAAAAACAAAATGGGTCGAAACACGGAAAGCCCTGAGGAAACAATTCCCCTCAGGGCCTGTGCCATCTTTGAGGATGCTGTGTGGAAGGTCTTTTTAGGAAACTAAGTTCTGGAAAAAGGTGTAAGGGATGGGTAGGAATCTGGGGGTCGGTGTGTCCAGGAATGACGGACGTATGAATTTATCCCTCCCATTGCGGTACAAGGCGATGTTCCAAGAGAGTCCTGCTGGAGAGGTCACGTTTCTGTCAACGTGTTAGTTGGTGGGCAGAAGCATCAACTGCCAAGATCCGGACAACCAACCCCATGATCCCGGGCACCACAGCCCAAACGTAGCAAACCATTTGGGGTGACCTATGTCAGAGGTGTTGGTAATCCAATAAATGGTTCCCAGTGGGTGGAGTGGAAAATGCTTGTAAGATGAAGAATCACTGCTTCACATTTGTCACCCATGTCACAACTGGATGGGAAGAAGACACCACCCAACATCCATTAACAACCCTGTTGAACTTCATTGAAGGGAGGACTGGTATTCTGTTACTGTCAAACTTGAGAACTTTTCTGTTACTGTCAAGTTGAAACATGGGGACGTTGCACAATGGGCCTGGCCTGTCTTGTGGCCTAATGGGAGTTATGTAAACTGTCTCCTTAACAATAATAGTAAAATATTCAGTGCCAGCCCAAAGCCTTGACTACATTGAGCGAGTTTACAAGCTACTAGCGGGCAAGTTTAAAAGCGGGCGAGTGCAATTGTGATGATGACACATAAAACTTTCCACTCGTTTAGTAACTTTCCACTTAGCGAGTTGAAACCACGTGTTGCTATGTAGAAAACTGAGATACTCGCAGCTAACTCACTAGCTACTATGATGACACAAGGTTAGTTTAGTTTTAGTTTACTAGCTAACAAGCCCACACGCTAGTAGCGAGTAGCGAACAAAGTAGCCCCCCTTTCAACTTTTTTTCATAGATTGTTCACAATCTGCTAGTTAGCTAGAACATAAATATGATTACACTGAGTGAATTTACTAGCAGATAGTGAATTCTTGAAAAACTCCGATTATTTCTTTATTAAAAAATCTCTTTATCTTTCATGTGTTTTGATTATATATATGTGAGTCCATGTCTTTTGTTTGTTTCATTCAAGCACAAGGCCAGAATAAAAACCGTGTCATAGTTGCCGGATGAACATTGAGCAATAAAAGTTATATTGACGTCAATTGCAGAGTTTCTCGAAATACATATTATATTGGTAGTGAATCTGTTAAGAGTATTTTTGTCACTTCACCGGTTTTTCTGTAGAGTTTTTAAAACATTGTTTCTGGCAGACTATTGTAGATGTTTGATAGTTTCGTAAAATCGTTTGGTAAATTCTTCGATTTATTTTATTATTAGAACTATTACCAGAATGCTGTCCCTGTAGGAGACCTTCTCAAAACACCTCTGGTTAATCGGTAAGCGCATCTGTTCTGAACACACAGGTTTAAAACTGTGCAAAAACATGTCATGGGTTTTCTCACATGAGGGCTGATAGATATATGTATGTATTTAATATTATTCTTGTATCTAATGTGCTTACGCTCTGGGAAGAAGTAATGGATCTCTCGTAAGGCGGCAGCGTGATCGTCACTTCCGTGTACTGCATTGTTGTACTCATCCTCTTCATTTGCTCGTATTCCATAGCTAGCCCTTATAGAGTTGGGCCAGTATGCCTGAGCCTCCAAGACACTGGAAGATGTTTAAATATGGCATTAAATAATTAGCATTAGACAGTAGTTATTGAAAATTGTTGATGTTATGTAAGCTTTTTCAATCAACTCAACATTTTCCAATTCAGAGCCAAAATCAGATGTGCCTGTCATTCAAAAAATACAATACTGCTGGGTATCACTTTCATGTTTCTACCACTATCAAGATTCATTAGTGTGTATTTTTGCAGCAATTATATTACGGTTCATGCTACAATTCTATTATAAATAGATTACACAACGTTGGTAACTCTTTTGCTAAAGTAGAAGATTTTTTTTTTAATATGCCTCTGTTAAAGTAAAAAGCTGTACTTATTAAATCCTTCGGCAGTGCATTTTTTTCATGCCCATCTGGGTTTTTACTTTTATTTTTAAGATAAATAACATCTAAATGTGCACAACAATGTAAAAACAAATAAACAATGTTAAGATGGAAAAATAGTAGATAAGGAATAAAAACATCATTTTTATATTTCCTGTGTTAGATTCTGAAACTCTATTGGTGGTTTCTAGTATCCTCTATCGATTAAATACTTAAATATTTATATAACACAGGTATCAGTCGTAAAATAAATAAATTAAATAAGCCGAAGCAGTTTGATGGTTTTTTGTTCTGCTTGCCAAAATGAATTCTATCAAGACCTGTTTATATTTAGCGATTGATGCGTTAAATGTCGATAACATCCTTATAAGCTCGACCATCAAAACACGAGCATGTGGGAAGCATGGTCGTCGAAAAATCCTCAAATTACTAAATTCAAAGCATTACCCGAATTCATAACGAGGCCACGGAACAATGGGTTTTTTGGTTTTTGTTTTTCCTTTTTTGATTTCGTGCAAATATATTTTATACTAATGTGTATTCTTTTTTTCCTTTGTTTTGTTCACTTATTAAAGCAGTAATTTTTATTTTATTTACTTCTTTTAATGTTTTGTATTATTTGTACTATTACTGTCTATAACTATCCTGTACGTATAGGTACTTGTGCCATTAATTCTAAATAAATAATACTGCAAAATACATCTAAGTTCGCATAGTTGGACCCAATCGTAGATATTAGAAACAAGGCAGATGGGCCATGAACCATTATTAGCATGAAACCGCATGCAAAAAAGCATCCCCAACATCTTTAACCCTGCAAATACTACTACTTCTGCAAATCGCTTACATGCACAGCAGCGCCCCACCTTTCTTTCTACCTGCACAACTTTCATTGACTCTGCCACTTTGACAATCCAAGCAGTTTAGTATTGGCTCGGTGACAGCCGGCACGCTTCCAAACCATAATTCCTTTTTTTCTATTGTCTGTGGTAACGGTTTTAGCACCTATGACCAGGGCCGGATTAACAATGTCGGGGCCCCTAGGCAATGCACGTCTCGGGGCCCCTTTACCGATAGTGGACTAACAGGGGGGGGGGGGGGAGGGGCAGCCCGCCCCGGGCCTCTGGTCCTCGGGGGTCAGCGGCCGAGAATTTAAATTTCGTCGAACGATGATCTTGCGATCGTAACCTTGCAACTGTACAGGGCGGTTCCGATGAGTAAGATTAATTATTCTCCCTACCAGCATTTTAACATAATAGCTCAATATCGATATTATTTCATTCACAATTTGCTTTGATAAATACCTAAATTCAAAAATGCTCAATCATGACAAATTGAAAATGCTCAAATGCTGATGATAAAACTATTCAAATTATGTACCTACTATTTCTAATTATTTTTTGGTCATACGTATTTAAAATTTTTCAATAATGTCTAAGCAAAATATATATATATTTTTTTTTTAAATATATGCGCGGATCTTTTTTTTAATGATTTTATTTAAACTAAAATTAATATTCTGAAACATATCTTTCCCAGATAATTTATTAATTTATTTTACTCCATGATTTACGACATATATCCGGTTTTGTCTGATGATTCCCACTTAAGGCGGACACTGTAATTTTTTTTTTTAAGATATTCGAAAAATTGACGGAGATACAGCATTTTTATGTAAAACAATAACTTAGTAAACACCACTTTTATTATACATACTATATGCCGACCGGGTTTCGCTACAACCGTAGGTTCTTCAGGGCAGTTTGAAAGTTGAATTATCCTTCAGCAAAACTTTTAATATGTTTTTCTCTAAACTTTCTTAACACATTTTTTAACCTCTATACATCCGATTTGCAGGTCTTAAACTGTTTAAAAATCTAGTGTCTATTTTACAACGTAGTTGAATTTTGTTTAAAAAT
Organism: Limnephilus lunatus; assembly: GCA_917563855.2. Lineage (NCBI taxonomy): Eukaryota > Metazoa > Arthropoda > Insecta > Trichoptera > Limnephilidae > Limnephilus > Limnephilus lunatus. Next base: position 36,389,928 of record OU830594.1, read on the forward strand.
GGCGGACCAACGAATTTTAATTTCGATTTTTACTGTAAAATTTTCATGTTCATAAAAAAAAATAGAAGGGGCCCCCTTACAAAAAATCCCTAAGTGGTGCCATACTGACTGGATTTACTAACAGTTTAAGACTTAGTGCATGCAAATCGGATGTATTTTTTTTTTCTAATATGTTGTCAACCGTGTTGAAAAAGGCAGTTTCGGAAAAAACGCGTTCAAAGTTTTGCTGAACAATTCAACATACAAACTGTTTAAAATTGTTTCACATAAAATGCTATATCTCCGTCAATTTTACGAATTTCCTTAAAACATTTGGTGAGAGCATTATTAACAAATGCATCTTCAGAAAATTAATTTAAAAAATGACAATTTTTTTTACAGTGGCCTGGTGCCTTAAAGCCTTGTTTAGGATTTGATCAAAGGAACATGGAGGCGTTTGGAGGCCCCCAGAATCAGATGCCCGTGTGAAATGAAGAAAAAGCTTGTAAAATTACATCAACTTCTTAAACTAGGGGAGGGGGGGAGGGGCACATCCAGCTTTTCCGCCCCGGGCCTCTGACGGGCTTAGTCCGCCACTGCACTTTACCCTTTTCTAACTTCCAAACTTTTTTTATTTTTCTACCACAGCGTAATTTTATTCATAATTAATCTGATTTTTTACTACATTTCGAAGGCATGCCTTCACCCCGATTCAATAAAAAAATGAAACGAATACAATAGTACAATGAGCGGTCTTATCACTAAAGTGATCTCTTCCAGACAACCTTGGTATGAAGAGAAACAAAGAAATTTAGCAAGCAGATAGGTAGTGCACACTAAAGCTTGTACAACATTTATATTTTGAACATTAGAAATAAAAGCAAAAAAAAAAACAAAACAAATGCCAATATAAACCACACACGGCACCTATAATCATATCCCCATTGATACCAAGGAAAGTAAAGTAAAATACAACTTTGTTTAAATATTTGTTTTAATTATTGACATTTTATTTATTATTTGTGCGTGATGTGAACAGTTATTGGGTTATAACCTAATTATTATAATTTGTTGTTTTCTTTACTGCATCACTGCATGTAATGTTATTAACCTATAAATGTTCGTAATAAAAAATTAAAATATTTAAAACATCTTGAAAGCTGACTTTTTCCCAAAATGGATGCCGGAGTTGCTCACTAATTGTGAGTCGAACCGTTGAGGCTAGTTATTTTTTCTTGGGGCGCGGGGCCCCCAGCCGATGCGGGGCCCCTAGGCAGTTGCCTACTCTGCCTTAGGGATAATCCGGTACTGCCTATGACCCGTAGAATGAAATAACAAAATACAAAGAAACTGCTTACTTGGTGGGACCCATGATCCTCCTCCACTCAGCGATGGCATTAGGCTTGGCTATGCAGAGGGCCACTATTGGAGTGCTGGACATCCTCACCACGAGGTTGGGGAAGTAAGTCTGCCCGAAGTGCTCCGAGTAGAACTCTGCCGCCTGCTCCGGTGTAAGGTGAACTGTTCTTTTCTGAACATGGTAAGTATTTTAAATTATTAATTTATCTAATGGCAACTGAATTTTAATCATAAATTTTCATTACTTTATTTATTAAGTTTTGCAGTCCATTTTAAAAAGTGTGACTATTACCAAATACCCTAGAATATTAATAATGCTCCAACTCCGGTAAACTATTTATTGTATTGACTGGCAACTCTGGCAGGTTGAGGCTAAGTGTAGCATAGCACAAAATCCATTAAAATGTGAAGAAAACCAAGCTGCACAACTTGCGCCACTATAAAAGATGCTAGTTTAGCATATTGCCATCAAAATGTATGGAAAATGTCAGCAGTTGGATGAATCCTAACTATTCCACAGTTTGTTCTCATTCATTAGTTAAATACATTGAAAGATTTAGAAATACCAAACTAAATAAGGAATTTTCTATAAATAGTGATGGATTATCTATTATTACCCTATTTAAGGGTAAACATAATCTGCTCTTTCATAGATGGCACTAATTTAATTATTTTAGGAAAAAACACTTTTTGCAAGCTATGCTTTAAAATGAATTATTTGTTTGCACCCATGCATATACAATATAAATATATGAATAAATAGTTTTGTCCATGTACAAACTCAATTCTTTGGGGGCATCCGTTAATTACGTGAGCACAAACGGGGGAGGGGGGGGGATCCAGCAAAATCTCACGTTACTTGAAAAAAATATATGAATTGGCCCAAATTTATCTCACCGAGGGGGAGAGGGGGGTCTAGATTGGAGAAAAACTGCTCACGTAATTAATGGACGCCCCCTAATTCAAGAAAGCCATACAAATACAATATTTTATCGGTGATTCAATCCAATATTGTATTGTAAAGTGCTGGATGCACAAATATAACACAGTCAATAGATCTGATACATACCTAAATAAAAATGTAAAAAACTTCAACAGAACACCACTATTCTAATCTACTATATTTTCAAGTTCTTGTTACCTGTGAGTAAACATGAATAATAATAATAATAATATATATCTTTATTCAACAAAATTTGCAAGATTTATAACAAAAAAAAAGAAACGTACATATTCAGTGTTAATATTTACAATGGTTTATGTAAGTACAAAAGATTAGCAACAGAAGATAAATAATATAAATATGAACAGAAGGTACCTACTTGAAGAATAGAAAATAGTTATAAATTATGGTTTTTCGTAATCCACCTCACTAGGCTAGCCTATGTTGAGGCAGTAATTTTTAAGTCAATTTATATTTCTTATTAACATACCTACACTTATATTAAAATATAATCATTCAATAGATTGGTTGCATTAACAATAAATTTTGAATAATAACAATCAGTACATTGGTTTAGTTACGAATTTGGGTAAGCGCGCCGACGTAAATCATACATGAGACGTAAAGGTGTAATCCCACCTGGCCTTTTACATGAACTATTTCAGTGATCTTCACTTTCAGATCTATTTCAAAATAACAGACTTTGGCTTTTTGGCTACGGAGTAGAACCCCAAAGTTGAATTGACTTCAAATTTCGTTCCATAAATTAACCATTCTCATAGAATAGACGAGCGTATAGCCGGGTCGCACTTGATCTTTCTATTCTTTGATCTATTGCATAGAATCTATGAAATAGATCCGTGAGAACAGATGATAATAGATTTGGGTTTATTTATGGATAAAACTATTTATTCATTTTCATATTGAATATGTACGAGCGCAAACAATTAATTCACGTTTAAAATTTTAAAGCGTAACTTGCAAAAAATATTTAAATTGGCGTCATCTGTGAACGAATATATTATAACGGATGTTCATATAGACCCATCCACCGCCAAGACCTGGACAAACCTCACCCCATGAACCCGGGCACCCCTGCTTAGTCACCAAACGTAGCTAACCACTTGGGGTGATCTATGGCAATGGTGTTGGTTATCATACCCGCCTCCCAAATTGCAATGCATGATTGGCGTCATTCGTTCGTTTATTGATTTCTAATTGTTCAAGGAAATTTAATCTCAGACTCTTTCTTTCTATATATTATGTAATGGTTTAGGCTTGTTGTTTGTAAGTGGAAAGTAATTATTTACTAAGAGATGTTCTGCGAATTTTGAAAAAGTGTTTTTTCACAAATTAATTGTTTTTATTATATAATATCATATACTTACCTAATATGTTCTTTGAATCTAGTTGAGAATGCTCTACCAGTTTATCCGATATAAGTGGCATTACAGTCGGCATGGTCACATTTTAATTCATATGTGCCACCGTTATTAAGTTTAGGATTTCTATTGAGTTTTTAAGGCTTGTTCATATATTGTTATTGGTTCTTCTAACTTGATAATAACATTATTAAATTAAATTATTTAAAAAAATAATTAAATGGAACTTTTCGAATTAAAAAAAATAAATTAATACATAGGTTTTTGGCTTGTGGCTTCCTCTTAATTCCCGGGCATTGCCCAGACCCCAGACTTTACGCAGAGTTTTTCGAAATTTCATGTATTCCGTGACCTTCCCCTTGTTTTGAAGGCCAAGTATGCAAATTTCATCAATCTCTCAATAAAACTGTAGATTTGTATAAAAATCATATCAATCAAGGCGATATTTGTCGTATTTTACCTAATTTGCCTTCATCCGCAAATTACACAGATTGTAGTAATAAATTTGCATCTACAAAATTATTTTTGCATTTACTTATTTGTACACCGCATTTTCTTTTCCATCGCTAACATATACAAAGAGATATTATGTAACCCGTCAATAAATCAAAACATTCAGCAACAATGAAAGTTACCGAAATATTTGACAGTATTGAGAAATGTGGAAGCAAAATACAGAAATCTCCAACCTAAATATTATTATTCGTAAACATGGCAACGTTCTATTTACTTTTCAATCATCAATGCTGAACTTTTTGAAAAATTCAGTTTTTTTTTATAAGTCAAATTTAATTTAAAAACCAGCTAAACTCTAAATGCTTTCTTACCGATAGGATGTCATAGCCATTCTTTTTGATAATGTCTTCAATCTCCGGAGCAAATTTCACAGCTTCTGGTTTGATGAGTGCCAAAGTCTTCTCAACCCTCAAATCGTATTCACTATTCTCGATCGAGTCCGACGAACAATCCGACATCTTCAAATGTTACTATTTGTGAGAAGCTAACTCTGTAACGACTGTACCTGGGTACTCTGGGAGCGAAATAATAAAGGGCGAAAACCAAATTAAAAATCAAAAAATCCCAAGTGAAAAAGAATGCTAAACTAACACACAAGTGTACTAATTGTTGTTTGGCACACTTCTCATTGCTATGCCAACGCCAACCGAGTGATTCCAAAGCTAAAGTAGGTGTAGGTATGTATAAAAGAACTTTAGCGGCCCAATTTTCTACTGTATCGTCTATTGTGAGTTAAATTGGTCATATATTTTTTTTATAAACCAATTAATCGATTTTATGAAGTATCATCGTGATTTATTTTTGGGATATTATGCCGTCTTGCGTTTCATCCTTCTTTAATCAATGTTTCGGACATCATTGTAACCAGTTTCCATCACCGGGACTCACACACCAACAATTATTTCAGCGATCGAACAACTCAGAATCATGCAACTTCAACACCTCCTTTGAGATCGTTAAAAGTGATGAAAATTGGTTAAATTGGTTATGTTAGGTGTTCTGGGCTATTTTTATTTTTTTCATAACTTTTAATGACTTCTCACACGGGTGTTGAAAATGCACGATTCTGAGTTGTCATGGAACCACAATCTGCCCTGAATAATACCTTTGGCCATGAAAATCTCAAATCACATCCGATTTTATTTAGTAATTAAAAATTAAAATCTCCCTAGTAGGTAGAATAATTAGGTATATTTATAAAACCAAAATAAAGCCATTTGGTTTGTAATCAGCTTACCTATGACGCATCGCATTATTTTAATATGGAGTATATGTATAATCATCACCCAATTAACTTAGTAACACGTACTTAAAACGTTAATTTTATTTGTCTTATTTTTGTTTTGTATTTTTTTTTCCTATTTGTTTATTATATTCATTCTCCGAATCTACGCACTTTTTAGGATTAAAAATTAGTTAAAAAATTATGTTTATGTAATTATAAAGTGCATATTAAATGTTCCCCAGTACCTACCTACTTGAAAATTTAGCCAGGCAAGTCATAAGGAAAATAATTTTTTTCATCCAAAAGCTTATAAAAATCTTACTCACTTTTAAATGAAAAGTCATTTAGAAAGGCAATTAAATAAGTGGTTATTATTACTAGAATTTGCGGAATAATGTTGTAGGTATAAAAAAAATTCATTCACAACGTTCATCGACAAACGTTTTTTTCACTCTTCTCACCTTACAGAAAGCAACATGCTCTTCTAACATAAATGTACGTATGTCTTGATGTAATTGAACGTAAAAGGCAAGAAAAAACGATTTGAATAAAAATGAAACCATGTATTTTCGAGATATTGTCTTGAAATCAAGGTACAACATTATTCTACTGTTTAACACACCAACATTATTACATCATAACTCAACATTGATAGTTTTGTTGGATACAACGTTATTCTGGGAAAAGGCTCATAGGTATAGCGCCCTTGAGGTGATTTTTCACAAAAACGGCGCTCTATAAATTATCCAATTATTATTATTATTATTATAGGTATATTAAAGATACTCCGCTACACAAAGTAAAAGCAAAATTGTTTTAACGGTCCCTGTTCTACCTTACGCAATGGTAAGTACATTCAAGTTGCTGTTTTTATTTTAGGAAAACATATTTCAATTTTCTACCAAAAATATTGCGTAGATGAATAAATCTTCCATGATAATATTATCTATAATCTGTGCAATGGATGATAATATTCCTACTAATTGAAATAATAACTTTATGTTTCGAATATTGCTATGTTTACTTAGTAGATACCTAAATAACTTATTATTATTCTAAAACTATCATACGGAATCAAGAATGAAAGTAAACTTCCTCATGATATGAAATCGCTTTCGTTCCCATATCAATTTGAAGACCCGCCTAAAATGAAATAATTATAGCTACAACTCTTTTGTAAGTAACTACACTCTTCTCCAATAGAAGTTGATCAAGTGATCAATAATCCCTTAAATAATAGGTACGCCTCAAATTCAATAAGTTAATAAAAGTGAACACATTGGTTCATAAAATATTAAAGTAAAGAGTACAAACAGAAATAAATCTTTGATGCGTAAGTTACCAACTTCTCCAATACGAGTATATGTAATGTCGTGATTAGAAAATGTTCAGATTCCAGTTGAAATACTGAAAGAAGAGTAAGAAAATAGAGTAAAAGTTATGTACGGTGGCGTTATATGAGACTTCTTTTTTACGAACGAAATCTTAAAGAATCAACCATGACATTTTATTGCGAGAATTACAGATTATGAATACCGAGAAAATACTCAATATATGCAGTGTCCGAGAACGCATAATTAAAATGACCGAGCGTTCAACTCGAACAGTCGTGCGTGTTCAATATTTTAGTTCCGTCTCTGTTCACAGGGAAGGAACCGAGGAGGACGGAGAGGAATTAGGTAGTTAAAGGGTAGTCGGACAGCTTGCTCGGCTAGAGGGTTGATGTGAGGGGGAGCTCGCCACCCCTCGGAGAGTGCGAGAGCAAGCGGGAGGAAGACTAGCTCCGTCGCTCTCGGCTCGCCACCCCCAGCCAGTGGAGCTAGGTGGAGGAGCCAGTCGATAGCGGGCGGGCATGCGCACCCCCAGCACCAACCCCCAGCACCCAGCCCCCGCCCCGGCCCACTGCCCACTGTGCCCCGTACTGACACTCATGTCAACACGCCAATGGCCGAAACAGAATGCGCGCGTCAAACATAATATAATCGTGCCAATCCGTAAAACATTCGGTTATCCGATCATTGTTTATAATCCAAATGATATCGTAACGGGAGTGCGTCAACGTTAGAACAACGTCTTGTGTCGTAAGCTACCTATCTATGGACAATTCGTGCGTGCTGGATCTTCTTATACGGTGCTTCGCCATGACTGAGCCCGAGGACCTCAACTTCACAGCCTTCACAGACCTCTGCAGGCTGTGCTCGCTCAAGAGCGGCCCCAGGCTGCACATCTTCGACAAGGACGGGGAACAGAGGCAGATACTCTTCAAGATCAGGTCATGCTTGCCTACCATGGTGAGTTGCAATGCACGCACACGATACACGCACCTTCTGTTCTGTTTATGTAACATCATCACCAATCACCATTGTCACATTTCGTTTACTGATGTACCTACCTACCTACTATCTATCCTCTTATTATAGTTTTTGGTGGTTCTACGCTACTCGCTACTAACTTGCTACGAGCTCGAAGTAGGTAGGTACTTAAAGTGATACCCCACCTGACTTTTTCCTTTGTGCAAAAATATTATGATATTTTCCAGACAAAAACTACAAAATATATCTTTTATTCAAAATAAAACGTAAGCACATGACAGTAAAATTTAAAATGAAATGTAGAATCATTTGACAAATCTGGTGTGAAATTTGCGTTACTGCAAAACAAAATATTGTGAAACGAAACATAATAATAAAATATTTATGTGATTCAACGATGCGCACAACAATTTACGATCGATTTGAATACTTTATTTGTATTTTTATTAAATTATTAATATTAATTTTGAATCCTTTCAAAAGCATCGCCATGACAACGATTAAAAGCGCTATTGCACAAATTGATGCTCCACGTTTAACAAAAGGGGGAGTCCGAGCACATGTGCCCGAGGGGGCTCCCTTCCCCCTCCCGCCCGTACTATCACGGCCCCCTGCCCCTGTCCCAGTGGCGCCCCCTTCACCCCTGTCACTGCCTTCCCCTAGCGGGGGACACCCTCGTCTTATCACGGAAGGGGGGCACTGCTATCAGTCGACAGCACAGTTCGGTGACCCCCTAAGCTGATGTTTTGCCCTACTTAATGAAATTGGCGTGCATTTATTGCGTGAGCACCTACCTCAGTGCTGCGTATCATTGTGCAAGTTTTACACTATAGTAGATCATAATACTTGCGCCCAAAAAGTACGTCTCTAATTTTATCGTTTTTAAAATCAAAACCAAAATTTCCTATAAAATCATAAGATTTGTAAGTAGCCTTAAAAATCTGGCATCTGTTTTTTTTTTCAGCTTTATAAATTAAATTACTTGATTGATGTGCAGTGCCCGCCTCACCAGGAAATCCTGTGTTGATTAAAAACCATATATTTTTACACAATTTTTTTTTAAATTTCAAGGAATTATAGATACAATTTATTCAAAGAAACGTCCCTAACTCAATGACAATTATTTTTTCAAACTTTCTTCGGGTAGGTAGGTAAGTACCATGATGTTGAAAAAATGCGAATAAGAAGGTCTAAATAACTAGCATAAATAATCCTTAAAACGTTAAAAAGGGCCACCACCTTTAAGCCGGAAAAGAGACGTATAAACAAATTTACAGACGGACGAAATGCAAAACGGTCGAGTTAAAACTGAACTACGCTAAGCTGAGACGATAAATTATTTTGATTCCTAATAATGTATGTTTTACTGTAGGATTATTAGCATTTTTATAAATATTCATTTTTACGTGAACTCCAACCGTCTAGAGCCAGTGGGACTATAACATCCCCTATTGGGGTATATTGACCGGTCAGTGGCCGACTTGGCATCGCATTTGGGTCCCATCAGGCGTCGTGTGCTTACCGTGATAGCAGGAGATTTTCAAACATTGTCTGGTTTTTCGTAATCCCAGAATGTTTGTCTTTCTTTAAAAAAAATTATATAGATACCTATATATGTATATAGGTTGAAGGGGAAGGGAAGAAATGGGAAATAGCAAGGGGGGAAAGTACATTTCTATTCAGATCTGGTCACCAAATACGGCTAAAGCACTTTCACGGAACATTAGATATGATTATAAATAAAGGCGATTCACCTAAACTGAATATTTCTACCACTCTAAAACATGCCACAAATATAATAGCTATTCGCTTCGTAAATAAAAAAAAATATATGTTCTGAATTTTCATAATATTGAAATTGTTATTTTTCGTTACAAAAAAAGTTTTTAAGATAAAATTCTGTGTGCATACAGGCACATATTTTTTAAAATTATTTACATGATTTTTTAAGTAAATAATAATAATAGTAATAGTAGACGAATGCTGACCTTGTACATATCGGTAGTGCGCATCAATTTTGAATTTGGCATTCACCTCTGATCTGGAGCGCCAATTGATAGATTTCCCTATCTTAAGCCCCCGCATCCCGCTTTGTAACACTGTAATGAGAATGGGACATTTATACAACCCGTTCTTAAATTCAAAAGCTCGGTGTGATATGATTTGCTTTTGTTTCCTCCTCCTTCCAGAAAGTTAATTTGATTTTAAACGTTTCAGGGATACAGTGGAAAATATGAATGTCTCTTATGGCATTGCAAGATTTGCAGATATACGTCCAAGCAAAGAGTTTAATTTTAGCCATATTTCGATTTGAAATGTTGTATACAAAATAAGGTATTCCATCTGGTATTGCGTTCAGGGCAACGAAATGCAGTCCTTTCTAATAGGGCTGGTGAGCCAAAAAAGCAGTTAAGATGAAGTCATACTAAATAATGCAAAATCATACAAAATTATTACAAAAAACAATGCGTAAAAAAGAAATTAGGTAATGTTTTTTACAGGCCTTTACGAAATCAACCTATGAAAAAAAATTCTCAAATACCTATTCCAACCTTTCCGAGAGCTTTTTCTCAAGTATTTTTAAACTCCTCCCATAAAGGGCGTGAAATCCGATTTCGATTTTTTCCTGGACTATTTTATACAGAAACAGTACCTACGTCAAAATTTGTAAAGAGCAATAGGGTTACACTGATGATTTCAAAATAATTCGGTTAACATAAGTTTGGTATTTAGGATTTTAATTGACTGATGATGAGATCTTACATGACTCGTGCCATATATAGTCAGTTGAAGGGTAAAGTTTTATTGAATAGTTTTGTGATGCGTAGAATGAAGCCTATCTGTTTGTAGGCCTTTTCTCAGATGTATTTAATATTATCTTTAAATGGTAATTTAGCCACGGTCTCTGAATTTTCTACTCGTTGAAGAGGAACGTAGTTCGGACGGTAAGATGGATGATTAAGTGACTTTTACCTGAAGAAAATATTATCATATTACATGTTTATGTTTGGAAATAGTTGATTTTCTATGCAATACCTATTATGTAGAATGAAATCAGAATTACTGATGACGTGTTTGATGTAATTGAAATACAAAGTATAGAACAGGGGCCCTGAATGGGATCCTCGAGGTACCCCCGAGGGAATGGTTATTATCTGTGACATGTAACCTTTTAGGGCAACATCTTGACTTGTTTTTTTAAAATGAGATTAGAACCATCTGAGAAGATTTCTATTTATGTATACCATCTTTTTCGGGTTTATTGAAGAGTGTAACACGATTCACATTGTCGAAAGCCTTAGAAAATTCAGTAGAGAGAAATAAAATAATAGTAATCCAGTGGTTAATTATGCGGGAAAGAAGGAAGGTGTAACCTATGCAGTCGGAGGCGTAGCTACCGTACATAGACTGTGGACACTAACTGTGACTAACTGAGCAATGATAGATCCTGTAAAGTTATTTCGGACTCATGTTTGTTACATAGTTCCTCTTTTGGTCACCTGTCTATATTATAACCATTTAGACCGCAGTTATATTTATATTTTCATCTCACGCGATAATAATTTCCTAGTTTTTAATGCGAAGAAAAATATGTGAAGAAAATTATCCATAGGTACCTATAATAACTGCATTTATTAAATGAAAAACTCACTTTGTAATAAGTACACCTTTTTCATTTGAATTTATAAAAGCAAATAAAAAGTAAAAATATTATTAAATCAAATAAAAAGTGGTGCATTGAAAAGCGTGTTTTTCGTTTAGTATATAATGTTACACCCAAATCATTTGTTTCCTTCGAAAAATAATTTTATTTTCAGGATAGTTTAGTCACCAAATTATACGACTCGCACTCCTTCGAGGCGGAGCGGGAATGTTGTTTTGATTGTTTTTTTTAAACTTTCTTTTAAGAATTATTTGTTATAAACTCGGCGTTTTTTTAATTTTATATTTTATTTAATTTAAATCAAATTTAATAATGTTATTATTAAGTTCTGCAATTATTTTAGTTTTTTTAATAATGTGATAGTTGTTTCGGCTTACACGGCTTTTTCATACTGTGGTTAGACCACTTTGAGACGACTTATTAATAAAAAAAGATTCAATTTACCCTCGTTCTTAATTACTCGTAGTTCCTAATCGAGTTGCAGAACTTAGTAGGTAATATTTAGATTAAATTTATTAAATTTAAAAAAAAAAGTTAAATGGAGTTCTACGAATTAAATGGTAAAACAATTAATGAACTCGGTTTGATTTGTTTTGGCTACAGCAGATTACGAAAAGGCACAAATTAATATGACTGTGGAAATTCCACAGTTTTTTGTGGACTCAACACCATTCAGATCAGATGCTGGGCGTATTATGATAAGGATAACGTTTCCGATGGGTAGAGAAAATGACAACATGTCGATTGATGAAGATTATAAACTTAATTATAACAATGGAGTGACGCCTTTTTGGGTAAAAACGTTGCCTCTCTCCCGCGGTGAACTCGTCCGCTGAGTTTCGTTAGCGATCTTGGAAATGTATCTTTGCATCTTGGACAGCCAGTTCCCGCATCCCCGGCAGATTCCCACATCAGCCTATCGGGGCCAATACTTCTTGGATTCAATTTGTGCAACCACTGACGCTAACGTCTGCACTACGGCTGTACAAATTGAGATTTAAGAATCCGACTGGAGTTTGTTACAAATCTACTTTTATAATAGAACCGAATTAAAGCAATGCTAAAATATGGCACCACTTATGTTAACAGCTAGCGTGAGGAACGTCGGCTGGCAGGCGTAAGTACTATCGGATTCGTACTTTCATGAATCTCTCCGGGTGTGGAGAGATGGATGGTATGATTATTATTGTAACTGGCAGTTTTTCAATAATAATACCACGTGTCTTTATATTATATATGACGTTATTACCCGTCGCGGTTATTTTGTCCCGGTGGCTAGCAGTCACTGTATTAGAGGAACCGGCTATTTTTGGAACCAGTTTCTATCGGATTTATAAAATGGGCACTAACACTTAACTGGGCGAAGCCGAACCAAAAGCTGGGGTTTTTAACCGCTAATTAATAATAATAATAATAATAAAACGTTTAGCAACGCTATAGAGACATTTGCATTTCATTATCTCTCTGATTTTTCATTATATCAGATAGAAAATAATTAGTTTTGATCCCAAAAAATATAAATATTTGAAAATAAGTATATTAGATTACGTAATAAATAAACTTCCAGTAAACCATAGGTTATTTAGATAAATAAATAGGATATAAAAAATCTCTTTTGTGAAGGCTCCAGTAACCAAGGTAAACAATAATATTTGAGATTAATTTGTAATATATTTTAAAGGTAAATTTAATGACATATATTTTATTTTGATAGCAGTATTCTAAAATATAATATATTATAGATTTGTAACGTTGAAAGGTAAAAGGTTTAAATTAAAATATTTTATTTGGGCATTTTGAAAATTATTTGTTGACAATTGACAATTAACAAATGATATTACTAGGTAACGATAGTTGCTTGGTTACTGGAATGTAGGAACTAATAATAATAATCATTTTCGTGTTGTTTTGTAAATTGATAATATGTCATTTACAACCAACCGAAATGAAGAGCGGTCTGTTATGTCATCTACACAGATGAACAATGATAGTCTAAGACCACCAAAAACAAAAGCAGGTATTCCTAGGCAGCGTATGAAATGGACGAACGATGTCAATATGTTCATCGTTCGTTCATATTTTTATGTAACTAAATTAGAAACAGATATGTTATTGTATAGGAAAAAATTACATTTAATTTTCTCACAAAATTATCCGATTGCCCAAGTAAACGAACAAAGATTAGCAGACCAAAAGAGGGCAATTTTCAAAAATAATTTAATTCCTGTAGTAACATTAGATCAGATAAAAAAGGAAGTAGCAGATAGATTGCAATTAGAAAATAATTTAGAGCAAGTTAATACGAGTAGTAATGTTATATCAGATACATTGAACGTAGATAGTTCAGATAATATTCTAGTCGAAGAATCCAATGATATTACAGTAGACTCAAATAACTTAGACGTTATTTATAATCTTAGGGAAATCAACATTGCAAATTTAAACTTACTAGATGAAAATATTATAGAATTAGCTAACTTACTTCATAATAATATAAATAGATATATAGATATAGAGCCCACAGTTAGACCAAAATTACATACGTCAAAGAAATTATCTAAATTAATTTCTGAATTAAATAATATAATTTTACCAAAAATTATATTTGATGACATTAGTTTTTTAGATCTTCATACAATAGTGTATGCTAGTGCTATCACTATATGTAACAAGTTAGGAGTTAAATTAACGTCTTCTGATGATAGATCATATAATTATAGAAAACCAGAATGGCAGAGTAGATTAGAAAATGATGTAGTATTTTTAAGAAGTAGCATAGCTAGAGTAATAAGACATTAATACTGGACGCGGGGTAGAAATCTCAAAGTGGGAAGCCAAACACAATACGATTGTAGCTGTCTCTATTCCTAGTACTTTAGTACTAAACTGCTACGCGTCGAGTGAGGTCGTGTCTTACCAGTAAGTAAATTGCATTGCAAAGCGCCAAAGTACCCTCCTGTGTGATGAGAAAATGCTTAAATTACACGGCAAATAGTCGTAAAGGCAAAGGAATAGCACTTCATTTCTAAGTACACGCAAATTACTTATTATTATCAATTTTTATAATTATTACAATTAATTTTCATGTTTCCCGCCCGCAATAATATATGAGTAAAGGAGACAGCGAACGCTGCATCACAAAGTGACATATGCATAACAAGGAAAACCTACTAACAGTAGGTCGGTTCACACAGCGTCCCACATTCGTTTTTTTTCCATTGGGAAAGATGGGGTAAAACGTACAAAGGGTAACGCGTTCATTAATTTAATAATGTCGTTGATGAAAATTGTAAATAGTAACGGTCCTAGGTGTTATTAATCTGTATAGATTTGTATAATAGTTTGAACCTAAAACCTGTACTGTATAATAAAATATGTACTGTATAATAAAATATGTACTTAAAAATACTACTATAATAGTACCAATATTGTATTACTTATGAAAACTCATATAATAAAAATTGTACAAATGACGGTACGTGTAATACGAACTGCGCTAAGCTAAATCATAAATCTAGTATAAAATATCTTGGAATCTTAATAGATAAAAATGTTAAATGGAAAGATCATATCAATCTCACTGTGGAAAGAATAAGAAAACTTATCTATGTATTCTATAACATACGAAAAATTTTAAACAAGAAAACCATAAAAATTGTATATTTTGCATTAATTCAGTCCTTATTACAGTATGGCATTATTGGGTGGGGAGGGGCCTTTAAAGCTTCCTTACAACCTATAATCATAATTCAAAGAATAATTATAAAAATTATCCTTAGGAAACCATACGACTTCCCTACTCTAGAGATATTTCGAGAATTTAATGTACCATCCGTCACAGAATTGTATAAGAGAAACGCCTTATATCAAATTTATAAAGAGTATTTTATTAAAAAAATTCACTCCTCTGATAGCATAAGCAATAGATTTAAAACGAATGGCTTAATAGCCATACCTATGCTTAGAACTACCACGGCTCAGCACCACTATCTGTATCTAGGTGTAAGATGGTACAATATATTATTATCTAAAAACAAAATTAGTGTAACTGAAACATTGAAATATGAACAATTCAAAAAACAAATTAAGTCACTGAAATTGGATAATGATATATTGTACCCTTAATTTAATTTAATTTAATTTACCCTTACTCTAATTGTAATATTTAATATTTAAAAAAAAAAGTATTGACCTTGTATAACAATTTTTTTTCCTAAATTACGAACCTATGTCAATTAATATTTGTATTTATCTCATAAGTTCTTCGAAAAAAATAATATTTGTATTTATCTCATAAGTTCTTTTTAAACATTTAATTAGAAATTTGTATTTATAAAAAAATAATATTTGTATTTATCTCATAAATTCTTTTTAAACATTTAATTATAAATACAAATATTAATCAATTAATATTTGTATTTATCTCATAAGTTCTTTTTAAACATTTAATTAGAACATTATTATTATTTTATTTTTTGCGTGTGAATAAATACTCCTCCCATAAACACGAGCTCCCAGAGCTCAACTTATGGAGTAGTAGAATAAAAAAAAAAATGTTGTTTAACCTTGCAAATGTTATCATTTTTTAATGTAAAAACAAGTCTTGAAATAAATAAATAAATAAAAAAAATAAAAAAAAATAAATATAAAAATATTTGCCCGTGTGTCACGTTTTACCCGCCTTTACCCTTCCCTGTCATATTGTGTAACCGAATAAGAGTATCTTGTTATCTCAGTCACACCCATAGGTCACACCCGTGATGTGACAGTAGTATTCGGCGAAGAAACTAATAAGCTGCCCTACTATGAATCTATGTCATTCACTCCCATACATTCTTTGATTGTCTGTCTTTATCACACAGGAATGAATTTTTGAATTTAGAAATTATACTGAAAACCGCTGAAAACAAAAGAGTGTTGCTTGCTTTCCACATTATATTGTGAGTATGTGAGACTTATGGCGAGTCTATGGAGTAATAGAGTATAAAAATGGAAATAGAAGTAGGAATATTTTGAGACATGTAGATGTAATTGGGAGAAAATTTGGTTATAGCATTGGTAGTAATAATAATGAAAATATAATCAATGATTTATTAGATTTGTTAAAACAAAAATTAGGTGTAAAAGCTAGTAGATTAAAAAGATATAATTATACGTGTAATAAAAAAAATAATAATAGATTATTTCAGAAAAATGAGAAAATATTTTATTCCAAACTTGACGATAAACAAAATATTATTTCGAATAATAATAATCCGTTGCCATCTGAATCAGATATGCGCGATTTTTGGACAAATATTTGGAGTAAAGATATAAAACATAATGAGTCAGGTCCGTGGATAGAAAATGAAGAACTCAATTGTTCAGACATTGAACAAATGAGTTTTTCTGATATATCGGTTGAATTGTTAGCCAAAATTATAAAAAATACTCATAATTGGAAAGCCACGGGTTGCGATTGGATACATAATTTTTGGTATAAACGTCTGACTACTTTACATCCCCTTTTGGCAAAAAATCTTTCAAAATTTGTCAGAGAACCTCAAAATTTTCCAAATTTTCTAACTAAGGGCATTACTTATATGTTGCCTAAAAGCGAACATATTAATAATCCCTCTCAGTATAGACCCATTACATGTTTACCGACAATATATAAAATTTTAACCTCTTGCTTGACAGATTTAATATACACTCATTTAGATGAAAAAAATGTTTTATCTGAACAACAAAAAGGTTGTCGCAGAAAACATATGGGATGTAAAGAACAATTAGTTATTGATTCTGTAATTCTAAAACAGATTCAAACCCAAAAACGTAATTTACATATTTGTTATATAGATTACCAAAAAGCTTATGATAGTGTCCCGCACTCGTGGCTGATAAAAGTTTTAAATATATACAAAATTAACCCAATTATTATTAGCTTTTTGGAAAAAATTATGGCATTTTGGAATACCGATTTGCTTTTGAATTTGAAAGATAAGAAAATTATAGTACCGGGCATTTCAATAAAAAGAGGGATTTTTCAAGGAGACTCATTGAGTCCTCTTTGGTTTTGCTTAGCATTAAATCCTCTATCTAAAATGTTAATTAAAAGCAAGTTTGGAATAAAAATTAAAGGTAATACTAGAGAGAGAAATATAATTTCTCATTTATTATTTATGGATGATTTAAAATTATATTCAAATTCTGAACCAAATTTAGAGAAAATGATTAAAGTAGTTAAAAAATTTTCAGATGATATTAAAATGACTTTTGGTTTAGATAAATGTAGAACGATCCATATAGAGAAAGGTAAAATTGTAGATGGAGACGAGGGTATATTTAGAAATTTCAAAATTGAAAGTATGAAAGGGGGTGAGGTTTATAAATATTTAGGATATCCGCAATCAAATAGATTAGATCATACTAGTATTAAAAATGATATTAGGATTAAATTTAAAACTAGGATCAGAAAAATTTTGAAATGCAATCTATCTGCTAAAAATTTAGTAAAGGCGATAAATACTTGGGCAATACCTCTATTAACTTACTCATTTGGCATAATTAAATGGTCTAATACAGATTTAGATAGCTTAGAACGATTGATTAGAACTACATTAACTAAATTTCATTGCCATCATCCAAATTCAGCTATAGAACGTATTAATTTACCCAGAAATTTAGGAGGTAGAGGTATAGTCAAAATAACATCTTTAAAACATAATCAGGTAGAAATGCTAAGAAATTTTTTCCATAGGAAAGCTGATAGTTCAGAAATGCACAAAATAATATGCAAGGCAGATAGAAATATTTCACCATTAAATTTATACGACGAGAATGCCAGCATTCTTATAAATACCAACCAGGAATTATTAGATTCCTGGTCAAATAAAATTCTTCACGCAAAACACTTCAATTATCTCAACCAAACATATGTTGACAAATTTTCGTCAAACAAATGGTTGAGTATTGGAGAGTTGAGCGCAGAAATAGAAGGCTTTATGCTTGCCATACAAGATAGAGTCATTAATACTAAAAATTATAGGAAGCATATCATCAAAGATGCAAATCAAATTGATGATTTATGTAGAAAATGTTTGGCTTTTCCGGAAACTATAGAACATATTATATCGGGATGTTCTGTATTAGCGCCGTCCAAGTATACATTTAGGCACAATCAAGTTTTAAAAATAATTCACCAAAGTTTGGTAATTAAACATAACTTGATTGACTGCCGTAATGTACCATATTATGAATATGAACCAAATTCATTTTTAGAAAATGAATTTTATAAAATTTATTATGATAAAATTATTCTGACAGACAGAACAATTAGTCATAATAGACCCGATATAGTTTTACATGACAAAATTAAGAAAATAACTTATATCATTGATGTCGCTATACCAAATTCTTGTAATATTCAGAAAACTGTTTCTGAAAAAATAAGAAAATATACAGATTTAGGAAATGAAATTAAAAGAATTTGGCATTCTCAGACCATAAAAATATTACCATTTGTTATTTCGGCTACTGGCATTATACCTAGCTCTCTCATTCAAAATTTAGGCGTATTAGATTTGTCAAAAAATTTGTACATAAAAATGCAAAAGTCGGTCATTTTAAATACATGTAGGATTACGAAAGATTTTTTAAATATTTATATTGAGGGATCAGTAGGATTTATCGGACCAGTTAGGATTTCATCAGAGCCGAACCTTCTGATATGAAAATATCTGGAGTCGGTGAAATATTTTCCCATTATGTTTCTGGTGGATTGACGTATTGTTCTTGTATTGTTTTATTCTTATATAGTGCAATTACATTGCGTTAATTTACTAGATATTCATTTGTGGAAAAGTGTGTGGAAGGGTTTAGTCTTTCATTTGGGAAAGATTCAACCCGGACATGAAATCTGGAGCACCGTAAAAATCAATAGGTTTTTTTACAATATTACACATTTTGTTCTTTTATCATTGATTCTATTGATGAAAAGGTCACTGCTCAGCTACAATTCAGGATTTATCCTGGAAAGCAGCTGTTTTTTTAATGAATTTTTTTCAATTATGACTATTACCCTGAACTAATGTATTGGTGTATGTGTGTAGATATCGAAAGACGACTTCCTGCCCAAGAAGATATGCGAGCGCTGTGTGTCGCGCCTTGAGACTCTGTACGAGTGGCGACAGAACTGCCTTAGCACGGACACGGTGCTGAGGAACTACGCAGAGTCTATGCGTGTCGTCACCTCCACCATCAACTTTCAGGTGAGCTCAAAATAATATTTTACTCCTTAAGATTTCCTCCAGGTTTCATCTATTTTCTTAAATCCTTTATTAATAGTCGTTAATTTGATATATTGGTGTGGGAGATTGTTGGGAAAACCTGGAAAGGCAACGTCATCAAAATTGAACATCGTAAATATAATATAATAAATTTATTTATCACCAAGGTCGTATATAAGGGGGGGGGGTTAGGGGGTTCACACCTCCCCCCCATCGGCACATCGATACAGTGTTTCGTAGAGAAAAAAAGATAATAGAACTCTTAGATTACATTCCTAGAAAAAACACCATCTCTTTTATAAATGTGATGTAAATAAAAAGTTATGGCACTTTCAACTTTACTTACAAAAAACTTTCTAATAAAATTTCAAACACCCTCTTTGCTTCTCCCCCAGGATCGAACCCCCTTAGGGTCAAAACCCCCCCCCCCCCCTCCCTTATGTGAATGTTATGACCATACCTTTGGCTGTCACTATAGATAAGATTTGTCTTTTTGGTTTCAACGGTTGTATTTTTATGTATCGTACTTTTCATGTAGCAAGTAGTTCTGGCTCCGTGTAATACTCATTTGTATATAATGTATCAAAATAAATATACCTCTACGCATAATATTCTGTACCCGAGAAGCATACGGATGCAATTTCAAAATTTGAAGAAATTTTTGATGCAGACTTGAAGAAAATTATCATGTTTACCAGTGGCAGAAAGATACGGGTCCTATCATGAGGAAAAATAGGATTGTCAAAAATGTATACGGATGCAACTACCTTTGATGCAACAACTATATTAGAAGCAGAAAGATGTACATGAACTTGCATCTTTATGATTTAGTTGCATTTTGAGCATTATGACTCAAATCCTACATATTATTTAGTACTAGCTGACCCGACGAACTTCGTACCGCCTCAGAATCAATAACTGTAAATTCAGTTTTATTAAGTTAAAAATTACACAATGAAGCAATCATCAATGCGCAAATGTCCATGTTTTGTTTTTGTCAGTATCAGAGAAGACATTGCGTACGAATTTATATTTTTTGTGATTTTCTTATTTTTCCACTTACTTACGGGAAGTCGGGAGGCGGGTATGGGTGCCGCCGCACCGGGAACCATTTATTGGATAACCAAACACCTTTGTCATAGGTCACCCCAAGTGATTCGCTCGCTACGTTTGGTGATTTAGCAGGGGTGCCTGGGTTCATGGGGTGAAGTTTTTCCGGGGCTTGGCGGCGGATGCTTCTGCCCACCTGCTGCGTGGCGGGACGGATCGAGAGATACTGGTTGAGGGAGGCCTTTTGAACTTTCCAGCCAGACTCTCGACCCATTGCCTTGCACAGCAGTTGGAGGGATGGATTTATACGTCCGTCACTCCCGGACACACTGACCCCCAGATTCCTACACACCCCTCATTCCTTTTTCCTTCCCAGAACTTCGTATCCTCCCCTTCCTTAAAAAGACCCTCCACACAGCATCCCCTAAGATGACTTAGGTCCTGAGGAAAATAATTTGCTTCGGGGCCTCATGTGTGAGCTGATGTAAAGAAAATTGCTTTTCATTTTCTTTATGCGTGTGAGGGATTTTTATTATAATTATTGTATCTTTCCTTTGGATGGGTGGAGACATACGTTCACCGTTTGTCTAATTTTCGACTATTGACATTTAGTGTGTACGAAAGAGAATCAGCATTATATGTTTAAGAATAAAACAAAACAATCAGCGCATTGTCATTTGACGTTTTTTTGAATTTTTGGAATTCACTGACTACTCACTATTATAGGTACTTATCACAAAATGCCCGCAGCTCTTTCAAATATGAGAATTCGTTCCATACACAATGTATGGCGAAAAGAATTTTTTAATAACTATATTTTTCGTTAATTTTTGTGATGTTTTAATAGTTATTATCCTATCCGGGGCGGAGACAAATCCAACAAATCAAAGATCATCAAAATCGGCCCGACCGTTCTCGAGTTATATAATAGTGTAACTAACCCGACTTTGTTTTATATATTAAGATTAAGACTCAAATAATACATTGCTACGCTTTCTATGGAAGTAATAATTTTTCAAAAATTTATTCTTTACATTTTACAATAATTGAACATTTACCTCTTTGGAATTACATCCGTAAGGCGGAAACATATTTGTGCGGTGTGGTGTGTTGTGGCGCTTACTGTCGTGACGGTGAGTGTGCACACTAGTGTGGTGTGGTGTGGCGTGTCGTGGAGCGCTCTGGCGTTTTCTGTAGTGTTGCCACATGCATGAAATCTTTAAAGCTACGAAGAGAGATATTGGCGCAAGTAAATGTGACCTTATCTTTCATAAAGTTTCTTTATGCATAAGGATCAAAATGCTCTGGCGTTATTTTAAAGGGGGCTCTGGCGTTATTTCTGAACAGTACCTACCTAGATATCAAAACTTTGCAGCGTTTAAATGTGCATAATGTTTTCTTCTGATTTGGATAGTGATTTTGATGAAGATCTCCAATTTCTCTTAGCAATGAAACTTCTTAAGGGCAAAAAAAAAGAAAAGAAGACACTAGGTTCACCCTATAAACAGAGAGAGACAGAATTTAACAAAGGTGAATTTCATCGTCTTGTTAAAGAACTAGAGAGTGACGAAGAGAAATTCCATCAGTACTTTATATAGTATATTAGTAATATAATAATACTAGCGACCCGCCCTGGCTTCGCATGGGTGCAATGTAGATATTAATGTGGAGCAGTGTGGAGTGATTTAATAATACTATGATTATAATAAGTCTATACTACGGGATATTTTTATATACAATATTTACAGCTGTTTTTACATGAGATTTTTTTATTTTTTTTTTTATTTAAAGAAATATTAACATAGTACATAATTCATATTGTTTACAACTTTTTAATGAAACTTTTTTATATTTATATTGGTAAGTATATAACACGTTTCTTGATTTAATTTAATACCTCCCTAATTGAGAATAACTCGTGTTTAGGGAGGGAATTTTTACAAGATTTGTTTAATTTCTAGAATTATACCTATAATTAACACTATATACATTCAATTTATTAGCGTACATATATGCACTGAAGAACAGATAACATATATTAAAAAAAAACAGACAGTTCTTTAAAATATATAATATATAATGCATAACCTTTACGAGAGTGTATTGTTCGTTTGAAAAGGCAGAAAAAAAGATAGTACAAACATGTTTTCTTTAGATTTAGATATTTAATAGAAATATGGGGAAACACATACATTACGTACTTAAACGACTTACAAATAATACAGAACAAAGTTATTAAAAAACTTAACAAATAAATAAAAATAAATAAAAAAAAGATGTTACTCTCGAAAGCGCGACATATAACTGGCCGTGTGAGAAACACTCAACACTCAAACCTAAGCCATCAACGTTGAATGTTTGACCCTGTGACTTATTGATGGTCTTTGCAAAAGATAGCTTTACCTCCTATATATTGGTGAAAACCGCATGAAAATCCGTTGCAGAGTTTAAAATATCTAAGCGCACATATATATTTTGAGCGACTTCATTTTATATTACGTAAAGACAAAGATAATACAATATTTCAGAAATTTCTTCCCAAGCAGCATTTCTGATCAAATGACCTTTATACTCTTTACACGTTAAATCGTATAAAATTTTTCGTTGACGTACAAGTTCAATTAGCTCGTCAGCCATTTTTCAGAACCACGCTGCAAACAAGCGTCCGCTAGTTGTCTATGACCATAAATAAATGTCTATGGTGCGCCAGAGTGGTGGTGGGGGGTATGGCGCGATCGGCGGCGAGCAGTCCACGCCACAACAGAACCCACCCCGACACACCACACCACACAAATATGTCTCTAACCATAGAAAATGTATGAAACCGATGTGCTACTGGCGCGGCACGACACACCACACCACACAAGTGTGTTTCCGCCTGTATGCTTCTCGGGTAGATACAGAATATTAAGCAGGTATATTTTATGGGTATCAATTTTTTTATTACGTTTAGAAATTGGTACATTTGAAAAACATCTACTATTTTGTGAATATGAATGAAGTTTTATATTTTCAAAAAAAATTTCATCCATTATTAGACATTTATTAGACGATATACCTACAACACTGCTTTTTACGGTCTAGGCGCGAAAATTCTAGAAATACTAATGATTTTATACTTTCACGGGCAAAAGTTTTATCGTTATTTATTTTTGGGGTATTACACCGTGTTGCGCTATCTCTTTCTTTAGCCACACATCTACTACATAGTTACACATCTGCCCTGAAGATGGACACTGTAACGCTGTCCGAAACGTTGGTTAAATAAGGAGGTAGCGCAACACGGCATAACACCCCAAAAATAAAAATATGTAATTAATAAGATTTATGATAATTATGATAGAACATAAATTTATCACGTCAGAATAATAAACAACTAGGGATAATGTTAGAAATATTAAAATATTGTTTCATTCGTCAACACTTTTTCCCACCCCTTCGTCAATTCAGTATCTCGTTCCCACCCCCCTCAACGCCATGGTTTCTTGCGCAATGTTGTCATTTTACAAGAAACATCAGGTATCACCAACCAACCTTTTTTTTTTTAAATGACTTTTCACCCCAAAGGAGTGTTCTGGCCAGTGTCAAGTGAGTGATTTTGTGAGTGTAATTTTGGGTTAATATTTACAAATTTAGTTTTAATTACAAGAACAAATCTACATTATATAATAATACTTAACAAATAATTGTTTATTGTTTATTGCGGTATTTTAAATAGGTACATGGTCATCTATGTCCTAATACAATCCTTATATGTACATATACTTAAAATAACACATCTATACCAAATCAATCACATATCTTCGCAATTTAATTTTAAATGCCTTTATGCTCTCTTCCAATTTTGTTTCTTCTGGTAATTCTCCAAATATCTTCAATGCTCCGTACAACAATGACTTTTGACTCGGTGTTTTTTTCCTGAAGGGGAGTCTTAGTTCATTTCTTTTCCTCGTCTCATGTGTATGTTTGATTTATCAATTTTTCTTAAGAATTCAATAGACGTGTGGCAATTGATTAATTTGTAGATTAACAATATAGTATTGAAGTAAATAATTTATTTAAATGACAAGATATTTAACTCCTTCTCTTGACTGAAGTGTACCTATTTTTCTTCAATATAGTTCTCATAGCTGTGTTTTGTAGAATTGTCGTTTGTTTCATTAATCCGTCGTTGGCTAAGAATAGAATGCTGCTACAGTAATTTACGTGTGGTTCAATGATTGCGTTGTACACATTTTTACTGGAGACTGTGTCAAGGAATCTTCTTATTCTTCCCAACAGCGAAATTTTTTTGGCAATCTTTTTAATAGTTTGTTTTATATTTTGAGCGAAAGTCAATTTGGAGTCAATTTTTACTCCCAAATTTTTAATTTCAAAACTTCACCGTCTATCAATATGTCTTTTTTTGTTTGCGTTACTCGTTTTCCAATGTTATAAATTTATTTTGGTTTACATTCAATTTTTTTTTTCTTCAGCCATATTGATATATTATGTAGGTCTTTATTTAAATGATTCAGTATGAGTTCATAATCTTCTCCTGCTATATATATATATCAATGCGTCGTCTGCAAATAATCTTATTTTACAATGTTTCAATGCTTTTACTATATCATTAATGTACATTATAAAAAGAATAGGTCTGAGAACAGACCCTTGTGGTACTCCCAATATAATCTTCATTGGTTCGGGGATTTATTCACCCACTTTTGTGGTTTACTATATAATACTTGAACCATTTCAATGCCTTTCCTTTTATTCCATTTTTAGATAGTTTTTTAATGATTATATCTCTACCGTTTCAAAAGCTCTCTGAAAGTTCAGTCAATTTTTACTCCCAAATTTTTAATTTCAAAACTTCACCGTCTATCAATATGTCTTTTTTTGTTTGCGTTACTCGTTTTCCAATGTTATAAATTTATTTTGGTTTACATTCAATTTTTTTTTCTTCAGCCATATTGATATATTATGTAGGTCTTTATTTAAATGATTCAGTATGAGTTCATAATCTTCTCCTGCTATATATATATATATATCAATGCGTCATCTGCAAATAATCTTATTTTACAATGTTTCAATGCTTTTACTATATCATTAATGTACATTATAAAAAGAATAGGTCTGAGAACAGACCCTTGTGGTACTCCCAATATAATCTTCATTGGTTCGGGGATTTATTCACCCACTTTTGTGGTTTACTATATAATACTTGAACCATTTCAATGCCTTTCCTTTTATTCCATTTTTAGATAGTTTTTTAATGATTATATCTCTATCGTTTCAAAAGCTCTCTGAAAGTTCAGGAAAACCGCGATCACATGTTTATTTTTATCAGAATCTTGTTTCCAGTCCTCCAGAACTAGATTGAGAGCCATTTCACGTGATTGATTATTTCTAAATCCACACTGTTCTTCACACAATATATCCCATTTTTCTATAAAATCAACAAGCGGTTTTTTATTACATGTTCAAGGGAGCGTGTTTACTGGTCTATATTCTATACATTTTTTTGAATTTTTAATTTTCGATATTGGGATGATTCTTGATATTTTCCATGATTGGGAGAACTTTCCTGAGGTGATAGATTCGTTTATAATATTTAATAAGTAATTCTCAATGATCGGTAATGATTGAATTATTAATTGTATTGTAATTCCATCAGGACTGGGTTTTGATTTAATTTGTTTCACAATAACTTTTAATTCCTTCTTTGTTATTTTTTGAATAATAATAATAACAAACGCTTAATTCTTACAATACGAGATGATTTTAGATATATATAATAAGTGGAAGTAACAGGAAATTAATAAATATGCTGATATAATTTATTATACGTAAAAAATAAATTACATAAATAAATACATGAAACTAAAGTTACAGTTACAAATTGATGCTGTTAATATTCAGGAAATTAGACAAGACTCTATAAACGCGTTTGCTCACAGAAGATAACAGGCATGCAATGTTGTAGGGGGGCAATATGCCCGAACTGATTAGGTGAGGGATGAAATTTTTTGTATGAATTATTTATAGGGCAACTAAAAAAATATGATTGAGGTCCTCTTCACCAAGACGACATTCACACATCCGCAGAATTCTTAACATGATTTTTTGTCAGGTGAACATTGTGGCAGCAATGCCCTATCAGCCTGCGACAAATGGAAGATGTTGAGAATTTGTTCAAAGAGAGTCTGGAAAACCACGGATTTGAAGGAATCGTTGGCTGTATTATGAAAAAGTTATATCCTTTTGTTTTAATAGATTCATCCCAATGATTCTGCCATGTGGAAACCATGTTTTCTTTCAATTTTGTGAAAATGTCATCGGGGTTTAAAAATGTATGTAAAATAAAATTTATTTATTATATTTGATAATATATATTTTAGAAAACATGCAAACAATTGATGAAAAACAACGTTTATTATTTTCTTAGTGAGTACTTCAATTAGAGTAATTTTTTTATTTTTGCAATTGATAGATGAATGTGTTGAGGAAATTTTTAAACAAAAAAAGAATCTTCTCAAATTCAGAAATGTGATTAAGTTGGTACCTGTCTATAATGCATTTTTAGCAGACAATTTACTGTTCAAATTTTATGTTTGGAATGTCCGTAGACATGGCTTGCCGTCAAGGTTGTAAACAGAAAATGTATTTAATAACGCATTTTCTACGAACGTTGCCTTGCAGGATACTTAAAAAGTCTACGGTGACACCAGTTGATATAAAATAACTATTTTTAATGTTATTGTTCTTCTTCTTAAATCTGAACCTCTTGTGAAGTGGTGAAATCTACAAATAAGTTGTATTCGCTTCTTCAAATTCCGGTGAAAACGTTTGTCATAATTTGAGTACCTATAGAAGTCGTAACGTAAATTGATTTTTAAAGATTTTATGAATAAACAGTTTTATTATAAATATGTAACTGCTTCTAATCTAAATATTACAACATAATAAGGTGAAATGTTTACGAATTATTATCTTGTTTTGAGCGTAGTAATGACTTATAAGAAAGTGACGCGGAAACGAAGGTACGAGTATGTCTAAATCGAATTAATAATACTTAGGATAAATTTATAGCTGTGTACACGCAGTAACAGTTTTCATTTTATAGATTATTCTAGAATTTAGTTAGTAATTATACATTGTGAATCCGTCTATTTCACTACTTTTAGTGTGAAATAGACAGATTCACAACTACTCACTAATTCGTGCCAACCGAAACAATAGTAGGTACTGTAGAGTAAAATCATTTTCCCCATGCTTTACCGGGATTCAACCATTTCCTACCTTTTCACACACGCACGCGCTTGTAAGATCTATCCGAAGTTCGCGAACACGGTAATAACAGAACTACCCTCTTCCAGCTACTTTCTCATCCACGTAAATGTCCTCTGACTTGACGGATATGGGGTGGAGCCGCGCAGATTCCCGGGAGGGGGTATATAGGTAGTTCGGGGGGGTTGTGGTGCAAGGTTGGAGGTGGGAGGGTGCAGGGTAAATGGGGAGGACATCATTCCTAGCCACTATTGATCCGAAGCCACCGAATGAAGAAAACCTGCATTTGAACTAGAATAAAACTAATGGACACGTCAGTGAATATTTCACATAGAATACATTCATGATATAAATTGAACCGCCTTTAAGTGCATTATCACAGTTGCGGTATATGAGTTTTTCGCATAGATACTATAAATATTAGAATATTTTACATTGCATTTCTTGCATCTTATCACAGCAAAAACATATTTTTTCTGTCTATATTTATAGATAAATACCTACATTTTTAGTTCTCAATTTCATGTCCATCATGAGATATGAGTCTTTAAAATGCCATTTAGAAAAATCAATCAAGACGCCATGTTAACTTTGAATTCAAATTTTGGCAATTAAACTGTTTCTTGAAAGCATAATTTAATGAGTAAGGGCAGAAATAAATATATATTTTATAAAAACTGATAATGTAGGCATTTTAAATATATGGATATGACGTATATACAATTTACCGAATATAAATGAACTAGTCTAAAACGGACGAATTTACGAGAATAAGGAATTTAATACGAAAAGCGTGTTTTTTAGCTTGAACAATTTCCATTCATGAGAATTTGTTGAATTAAAATGTGGGGGTATCTACGTGTACTCACAGCTTTCGGGAAATGAGGGGTTGTACATTGAACAACAACCGCCATGAATTTCCCAACTACCGAAACAATAATATTTTTAACATAGAAAAGATTTCGAACAATGAATAACGATTTCGAACAATGAATTGAAAATTTTAGATTAAATTATTTTATTAGATTAATATAAATTAAAAACAAAAGAAGACAGTTTTCTATAAAAATAGACTCCTTACCGTAAGGTCAAATATGTGTCACTTTATTAAATAAATGCTTTCAATATATGCCCGATTATCTGAAGCCGAAAAAGATCTCAAACGGTGAGTTCTAACTTCTAACGTCATCAAATTTGTTCTGGTTTTATTATACCATCTTGAAGTCATATTTCCATCACGACGTATGAAGGTTTAAATGACCATATAGATAAGACACGACATATAATATTGTTTTGTCTACATATTTCATTATTTGTTCTATAATAAAAAATACATTAAAAAAGTGTGAAGCCGATAATAATAACCTTTCCTGTATTGATAAGTTTTATATTGCATTTCTAAACAATTATATTTTTTGGGTTTACGGACAATTGAAATTAAGAAAAAGTCTAAATAATTAGATGTGATTTTCTAAATCTTGTGGTATTATCGAAACAGCAAATATGCTCCAATTCTATGGGCCAGTATTTAATTTGAGTTTTAAGCTGAGATTTAGAGGTATCTACTTTCGTCAAGTTGCTCGATGATAGGAATCCTGACAACCCAATCCAACTCATAACATTCCTCAAGGTATTGATAAAACCGGCCGTAAAGCATGCAAAATCCCACAATCAATAAGTCTGCAATTCGCATTGTGGAATTGACTGCCATGTGACGTGTGCTGCACAAGATGGCCGCCGGAGGAGTTTTCCCCTGGCGGGCGTTCCGCGAACTTGTCAACCTTCACCCACCTCTCCCCTGTGGCATTCCGTTACCTCTTGCCCCGTGTTGTTGGTTGCCCCCCTCGCCCCTGACCTTCAAAGGAAAACTCCCTTGGGGAATTTTGCACCGAGCCGGAGGGAATGGGAAAATGCATGGAAAACGTTTGAATAGAAGTCAAATAAATATGCCGCAATTTTTCTATTCGTTTGCTATTGCGAAAATTTATCATCTGGAGTCACTTTAATGAAATTGCGATGATTCTGTTGACACACAACACCTCTATGTTTTATATATATGTATATTAAATTTAACGTCGGTATGTTTAGATTTTTAGGTGTTAAAAATTTAAGTGAATTTTGACATACATTCAGTTGTGAATACTCTCAGTATGCCCACCATTCGGAATCTTTGCTTAATGGCTTTTCCCGTGTCTAGTAGCCAGATCTGAGCCAGGTATTTCCCAACCTTCGTCTTCCCCCATCTACTTCTCTTCCCCACTTTCTTCAGCCTCACATACCCTAATATGGGATGCTATACTGGAAAGTTTTCACTTATCATTGTATCAGTTGGCTTGTGAAGACATCTACACCAAAACAAGATATTTCCTCCAATATTGTCAAACAAGTAGAGACATTTCAGTGATTCGTAATAAACTTATTCAGTGTCTTTAATAAAAAAAAAATTGTTTTGGAATTTCCGCTATTGTTAAGTAAATTTAACAAAATAGTGGTGATTAATTACATTTTACAGATACGGGGGCGAACAAAGAGGTTAGAAAAAGGGGTGAAATTTGTTTTAAATGGCGCAGTTTTTGTAAAAAAAATCACATCAATCGCACCGTGAGAGTTATACCATGTTAAACTTATAGTAAATTTAAGAAGAAAATAAGAGTAACAAGTAAAGAAAACTATGTACTATTTATTATAAACAATATCAAATGTAATATGGTTTTCCCATCTTGTCGTCACTCGAGAAAAAGCTAAAATAAAACACTTGACTAATAATGACAGCATGATCGAGTTAATTTTCATCCCTTACAAAGTTTCTCTTTAATTTTCCTAGCAAACAAGTAGGCTTGGAGCAACAAACGCAACCTCACGTAAAACGTACTGCTAAAATAAATATTTAATGAAAAGGGTGAGATTAAATAAAATTTTGTGCGAAAAACGTTTGTACATCTAGTCTGATTTGCTGCGAAGTGTCTCCAGGATTTGACAGGCCGGTTAGAACAAAGGTATATCAGACGGCCGCGGCGTCACTTCCCCCTTCAGCACCGGTAGCAATAGGAGTAGCAGTAACAGCACCAGCGCTGCTGACGCCGGTAAAAGAGAAAGTTTTATCGATCTCCTTCGCCCTCTGCGCTCCTCGCCGCTCCGCCCCTTTCACTTTTACCGTTGCCTGTCTGTGTCACACCAATGGGTCCACCATCACCGATGCAATTCGGATCCTCAAACTGTTATCATTGTCTATTTTAAATATACATATAATTGCCAACCAATTACTTCAAATGTCAAGGTCCAAAGCCCTTTGGTTCAGACCCCCGGTGTTGGGAAATAAAGTGCACTGAATTTTCCTCTGGTAAAAAATGTGTATTGATCACGTAAATTTGAGATGCTGTGATAGACAAAATGTTATTAAAAAATCATATTTCCCCTTTTTGTAGACCGATATTATGATTTTTTATAATTGTAATATTACATTGAATAGATCATTCAGAATACACACATCTAAAATTTGTAAAGTATCTACATATATAATTTGTAAATTTCTTATATAACCGAATTTAATTTTTCATTAATATGAAGAAATATTTCGTTGACGCAGTTGGAAAGAGAAGAAAAAAACATATTTATCACATTTTTGCAACGTTTGCAGCATTTCAAATTTCCGAAATCGATATTGTCGTTCGGTATGCAATGCCGCTTAAGGGACAATTTTCACAAAAATTATATTTTTATGCTATCCTATTCGTAACAATTTTCTCCGAGTATCCACATTTTATTAAGACTTCAACCACAGAATGCCGAAATTTCTTTTAAGTGATAGTTTTTTCGCAAAATACAAATAATTAGATAAAATATGAGCCAATATGAAAATCATAAATACTTGGTAACGTTTTTAGATTTTCACGGCCAAAAGTATTTTCGTTATTTGTTTTTGGGGTGTTATGCCGTGTTGCGCTACTTCCTTCTTTGCAGCGTTTGACAGCGTTGCAGTGTCCATCATCAGGACAGATCTGCCGGATTTTAAGTGATAGTTTTTTTGCAAAACATAATAATCATAAATAATAAAATAAAATATAAGCCAACATAAAAATCATAAATACTCGGTTACGTTTTTAGATTTTCACGGCCAAAAGTATTTTCGTTATTTGTTTTTGGGGTGTTATGCCATGTTGCGCTACCTTATTTTTTAGCTAATGTTTCGGACAGCGTTGCAGTGTCATCATCAGGGCAGATCTGCCGAATCTGGACACTGCAACGCTGTCCGAAACGTTGGCTAAAGAAGGAGGTGGCGCAACACGGCATAACACCCCAAAAACAAATAAAGAAAATCATAAATACTTCTTTCTAATGGATTCCAAGCAGAACGCCGCATTAAACGAGTATTTGTGGTGTTTTTTTACTCTCTTCTGAACTATCTATTTGTTTCATGGACCTTTAAATGGCTGAGTCGGCATCGCATTTGAGTCCCACCCAGGCGTCCCGTGCTCCCATCACAACACAAGCAACATTTTACGCTTACTGTGGTGGTAATAGGAGATTTTCAAATATTATCACGTTATTCGTAACCTGGACATGTGTTTTTCTTTTAAAAAAATAATAATAATGTGTCATTGCAACAATTTATCATCAACATTATACATATATGTTTGAAAATGTACCAGGTTATTGCATAAAATTTTGTCATTATGTACCTGCTGACAAACTACATAAGTAGTTTATCAGGTTTAAATGTTAATAAATAAAAATAAAAATAAATTTTTAAAATGTCTCATTCGCACTTCAGTACATATTGCATGCTTAACTATAATATTTGTACCTGGTTCTAAAATGAGAACTACTCTATGTTAAGTTTAGTAAGAATGTAACCTTGTTGGAATATTTTCCCAATCCCACCAAATTTGTTTTAGCTCTATTGCTCAATGCCAGTTAATGTTGAGATAAATCCTTGCAAGAAACATTAAATTTGTACGAACTTGAGACGTTTTTTCACGAAAACAGCGCTATGGAAATTATCCAATTATTTTTATTATTCTATATCTACCAGTAATGCGAGAAATAAAATCGCCTATGCTGGCTGAAAATTCATAGCAGAAAATCCGTTTAATTTTCCTGATAACAAAATGATTTTCCGTAACAAGTAAATTTGGGAAAACGGCCTAAAAGTTGTGGAAACCGCGTGTCTAACAGACGCTCCCGCACTTTTCCCTCTGCGGGGCTACGGGGCACAGAGGTGCAAGGGGGTGCACCGCCCCCGCATTCCCTCAGAGCTACTTCCACGGTGCAGTGAGAAAAGCTTTTCCCCTGCGGCCGCCGCGATAACCGCTGCGCCAGTCTGCTCTCCTGGCATATCCTGCCGATACCTCCTCTACCTACTGCCTGCTGCCTCACCTCTCTCTCCTTCCCTCTACCCTGTACCCTGTTCCGTGATTTCATTATTTTAAGTTGACCCGTGAGCGTGTGTGGTGGCTTAGTGCGTTTTATCCTACCCTTTCAAGATGCACTATTATTGGGTAAGAATTATAGCTTCATTTTATTGTTTTTATTCGAGTTTAAGTGTCAAATAGCTTACAGTTTGTGAAATGAAAGTGATAATTGGGAATTAAATGTCGTGATCTTAATTCTTCAACAGACTGACTCGTGATAGAAACGATCGAGCATGTGGATTATCTCGTGGAGTTTAAATTGTCTTTTTAATTTAATTTGTAGGAAGTGATTTTCTTTTGCAATGTGAGATTGTTTAGGATCTAATGAATTTATGTGTGGTTTTATTTACTTTAATAATTTATCTGAAAAACAATGTTTTTGTTGATTTATTTATTTAAAAAATTTAATTATTGAACCTGCCGGTTATTATTTAAAGTGAAATTGTTTATTGTATAAACATTTTAAAATATTCATGAAATAAGTTTTCTTCGTGTTTTTGTTCCACGTTGTGCTACCAAGAATTTTATTACAACGATATAAATTTTATGTTGGTGCATACAACGTTGTTTTGTATTGTTGGCATCATTGGAATAATTTATATTATTGTTTGTCCAAAATAATATACATATTATGAGTAATGGGTGCGTAGCAACGCGGGGCATTAGCATAAAAGTGTGGATAGCTCTTGCATATTCATATATGTTAATGGCAACCCTCCCCCTGCCTAGTGCGAGCGTCTTTAGTCTAATGGGGTGAGTGGCCTCCCTTATGCCGAAACTATACTGCCCCAAGCTTTCCACCAGTCACCACTGTCTGCGTGACTCAATAAATAAAACAAACCATCCGAGCTATTTCGGGCCGTGAATGAAAATGATGGAGTCATTTACACGGCGATTCAAACTGATCGGTACTTCTGTACGACACCTTTTGGTCGGTGTGTTTTGACAGTAAAGGAATGCTTGCCGCTTTTCACGTGCGTGTCGATATAATCGCGCGCACGCACCGTGAAAATATTTGCGAGTGTGTGTCTTGTGCGTGTATTGGCGAAAGTCGGAACATGCGCATTTTCTTCAAGCGGTTCGAGTTGAGCCTCATCTCCGTAGACGCAACTCCTAAGTCAAGCTGCTACACACCCCCAAAAAGGACTGTAGATGTCACTGCACTACTTTGAACGTACTAAAATAGATGATCGGGGTGTTTTTACTCGGGGGCTGTGTTCGCTGGTAGGTTGTTGGCCCGGGGGGTTGGTCACGTGGTCTGTTATGGTAGTTGCAATGGGATTGTTCGGATATCGGATTTTCACTTTCACCTCGGGTTGAATGCACTCTGGCGGAGGATGACTTCCCTCCCCCTGCCCACCATGCCCTGGCGGCACCCCCCCCCCCTCCCACTCCCGCAGGCGATCAGAGAATACTGGGGAGGTAACAGGCTGGTTTGTTTTTGGTAGTAATTTAGATAGTTACATTACCAGCTCTCTTGTAAATAAACATTACGGAACTATGTTGTTTATTCAAACGAAGCAGCCTATTGATTGGCCAATTGTTTTCCGCTAATCGTAAAAAATTGATTTGTATTTGTGCATTGATAAATGTCATGTCTATTGAACGTACATAATTATTTTAATTTTTATAGATTTCTCCATGCTCAAATCAAATAAAACATAAGTCTGCAATGTGGAGGTAATTAATCTCGAAAAGATCGTATAAATTTTACAAGAAAAGACAATATTGCTTTCTCTTACCTCACGAGTTCTCAATAGATTAACTTGGGTAATTTTTCAGAAAAGATATTTAACTAAATTATTATACAAGATGGACAATAAATTCTATCATAAATGTACATTTTACAAAGTGTCTGCGGAAATTATGGCTATCAGTTTCTTGGGCTAAAATATTTTTTTTCTCATTCAAGTTACCTACTTATGTCGCGAACTAGGTATGTAGAAGAATAGATTAGTAAGTTTTTGAACGAAGATATTGCTTCGCGTGGAGTCTACGCAAAACGAAATGCTAAGATATTAGATACAGAAATCACAGCCCTTACACAGAAAATTTTGGTTTACATTTTGTTCCAAATTTATGTTTAAAAACTAGAGCCATGTTCCTAAAAAATACAAAAAATTAAAATCTTTAAATCATCTACTTATTTTCGCAGCATTCCCGGGTAAAAATATATTAGTAGTATAATTCTAGTTTTAGGTACCGTTAGAAAAAAATGAAGATTTTAAAGTCATTTTTCTGATACGAAATAAAATAAAATATGTAAAAATATTTTTTTAAACTTTTATTTGTCAATAGATTATTACACATTGCTACATCGTACCTTGGTCTTACAACATTGACAAAAGGTCACTGCTCAGCTGTATGACCCGCTGGTTTTCAGATTATAAAGTTTTCATTTTTTTTCTACAAACATACTTTCCTAAACACTTCGAATTTGGCTACGACGCGCGACGGTGACGTAGAAGAGGCTATTGGTACTGGCTGCTACATCTGTCACAGGGATCCGGACCCTCCCCATAAACGTTAAATGGTGTGACATCACAAGCGCCCAAAGCGTAAGTTTTGGCGGCAAATAAAATGGCATATTTTAAATCGTTATATATAAAATAACGTTCGTTATTTATTAACTCCGTAAGAGCTTTTAAGTAAACAAGTCTTAGTAAATTACATTCAAGTTAAAATCATATAACATAATAATAAAGTGTTTAATCCTAGCTACATGATTGGTATAAACAAGTTAATGCTCAATTTAGTGCTAATCAATATTGGCACAATGGCAAACAACAGAATATAAAAAAATGAGATAGGAACAAAATGGATCAACTTAACACTCGTATGTACAACAAATAATACAAAGAAGAGAGAAAAAAAGTATTGAAACCTGCCTGGCGTAAACAGCAAAAATTAAAAATAAAAATGGAACGTTGTTAGCAAAATTTATTAATATTTATTTATTTGATACAATATACTTACTTATATTATCAGTATCTTTGACGGTTCAACTAGGGAAGTTTCAAAGTGAATATATGCTAAAATGAATGCTGTAAAGGACATTTAAAACTCTTGTGAGTATTCAGTTTTGGTGTAAAATAATTCGATAGTTAGGATCTTACGTAGAAAATGAAACAAATATTAAAAAATTTATAAGTATATTTTTTCAAATTTAGTGAAATGATAAATGGAATTCATAAAAAATATTCCGAAGTGGCCTACAGATCATGTGTGGTTTTATGAAAGTAAAATGAAGTTAATCATCTGACACACTAATATTTTATAGTCAGAAATGTTCTATATAATCGTATTGAAAAACAAAGTTATATACGACTCAAAAATTGATGTTATTTACTGCATTTAATACAAACCCAATGAACCGAATTCTACTTACGTCAAAGGTTATAAGTAAGAGAAAATTCCTCTTCAAATGCACGTCATAAAGGATTCACTTATTGTCTTAGAAATATTAGCTGACCCGGCCACGCGTTGCTGTGGCTAACGAAACACAACACCATCTACTGGATGACTCTTAACTCACACCGCCATCTGTTAATTTGCATACAAATAAAATCCACACCGCCCGATTGCCAGCCCGCTCATCCACCACATACAGACATTCTCCTTTCAACCAATTTACACAAAACCTTGAAAAATTATATACTCGTACACATAAACCTTCATCGTGAATCACTCTATCTATTGGTGAAAAAAACATGATAATCCGTTCAGTAGTTTTTGAGTTTATAGCAAACTGACAGACAGATGCGGCGGAGAACCTTAATTTATAATGTGTAGAGAAGATTTCGATGATCCAGATCGAAATAGAAAGAGAAAACGAAGAAAAATGTGATATTTAACTTATTTTTGTCCTTTATACTTTTTAGCATTTCAAAATTCCGCTATCGATATTATAACGTAACATTGTTTTCCCAGGATGGCACGGTGAACATGGAGAAGATGACCGAGGCCCAGAAAACCGCCTATCTGGAGGCGCACGTGGCCGTCCAGCAGCACATGGCGGCAGCCGCCCAAGCCGCCCGGCGCGAGGCCTCGGGGCCCGCCCAACCGGGGCCGCCCTCCGCCCCCGCCCAACAGCAGCAGCACCACCACCAGTACAGCGCCGTGGGCTCTCCCATCAAGGTGAGGCCACTATTTGCTGTTTGCTGCAACTGGACAGTGGACACCACTCACCTAAATCACTTCCATAATATATTAGATTAGACCCTTCAAAAATCACGATATTTTAATTATAATTTTGAAAAATGGCGATGCACCGCGTCGTGTAATACTTGAAATCGGTCCGCTGATAATACTCTTTCTGATGTCGACGGGAGATAAGGTTTAAATTCCCTTTTAACATCTGCCGCTTATTTTGATTCATGCAAGAAAAAACATCGCCAAAAAGTGTGTTTCATATTTTTATATTTTTTCAGGCGCAAACATACAAAATAAATTACGGCAATTTTCTAAAGTTTATAAAAAGGGTTTGTAAGTAGGAGATATTTAACTTTAATGCAGTTTTTGTACGCCTTAAACTTTATTTTTTCTCAGCTTACAAAAGACTAATCAAAAAAATTCTTCATTATTTCAAATTCCTTGATGTGTTCTACTCATAATATTTATAAAGCATCTAAAATATTTCAAGGCGATCATATTTTCAAAAACTAAAAACACATGATTTCGCTTTTTCGTAGTGCTTCTAATTATTTAAACAAAACATTTCGGACTCTATTGCAGTGTGTATCACTGAGACAGATTAAGAACACGACTGAATGCCCCAAAAATAAAACACGAAATAATCTTAAAATATCTATTCTTAATCTAATTGTAGTCATAAATGTGTAATTTTTCAGGTTCCCCAGGTCAGTTCAAGCACTGGAGCCACGGACAGTACCTTCACAGTTCCTGATGACGTAGGACTAGGCTATGAAGGAGGCGTCAGGGTTCTTCAAAGTCTTGGAAGCTGGTGAGTCCTTACTACTACATCCCAAATTTAACTTTCTCTCGTCTCATCATTCCCCCTGTTCTATTCGGGTCGGGAAATCGCATCAACAAGGGGCCTGCGCTGCTTCGGCGATCTCTGTCCATTATGGGCCCAGCTTCTTCTCGTCTGGAGTTGTTCTTCCAACTGTGTCTGGAGGGGCCCACTGGAAGTCTTCCCTCTAGAATCGCACTCATTATTTTCAGTTGACTTTTCTGGCATTCTGAATGTGTACTTGATCAAGCCACCTCAATTGCGATTTCTCTGTGAAGTACAGGGGTTTGATTTTGATGTTAAGCCAATTTAGCTTTCTAAATATGCCAAACGAACATATATATTTAGGTTCTTTAAATTCGCGTAAATGCCGATATTTCTTCATGTTCGCAGTCTTTCAATTCAATACGAATGTCAAGTTCTCTATTCCCAATTAAACAAACGACAAAATTGTTTTATTTCTCGACATTTTTAACATGAATTACAGAATATTATTCTAGAAGACCACTATTGTGTGAATGTCGAATTTAATTCATCGTTCAATGCCGTAGTTTTATTTAATTTTTTATTTGTTTGTCGCATTGTTCTAGGGATCGTCAAGAAATTTAAAAAAAAATAGCATCCGTTCATTTGTAATTATTCCCGTGGAAAATGTCTGGAAAAAGATGTATATGAAAATAAGATCATCTCACGTGCTAATGAAATGAGAACGATGAAATTGAAATCTTTTTGTGATGAACAAGTTAATTAAGAAAACGAATAGTTTTTACAATAAATAAGTTATTACGCTCTTCTTTCGGCTATTGAATGATATGCCGACACTCGTGTTCCCTCCTCCTACAACACGGGCTATTCAAAACCCTTATTAAAACACACTACAGACATGCCCTGATATAATAAAAAGTTGTCAACATTCCTACGGCACCACTGCATTATTTCATAAAAAAACAACCAGTAAAAAAATAAGTTTTTGCTACAATACATCCATTTTCAATTTTCGACCTAGTTGCGCCATCTAATAGCCAAATTAAAAAAAAAAAAACAATGAACCTTCCTCCCCAGGGACTGGCTCTTAAACTGTTAAGAACTTTTAAGATATCTTTTGAAACTTAAAAAATAAATAAATAAAAGTATTGGTTTGATTGAGGATTGAACCTCTTTTCAGAGATTGGAATCAACACAACAAAACCTGAGCCAAAAATAGCTTTTAATAATAATAATAATAATATTTGGACGATTTATATAGCGCCGTTTTTGTGAAAAATCACCTCAAGGGCGCTGTACAAACTTACCATACATGCCTAAAATCTAGAAAGACAACAAGCTATACAAACAATTAAAAACAACTTATGGCTAAAAATTGCATACACCGGTTCATTGATCACCGATACGAAAATATATGAACAATATGTTTATTTATTTATTCATTTATTTGTAAGAAACAAACAGCTTTTACATAATACATATTCAGTGATAAATATATAATTGAACTGGAGTCAAGCCACAGAGGTTTCTTATGCTAAAGTACATCGGAAATGAAGTTTTATTATATTATAATTAATTTTGGGTTATAGGAAGGGGAGAGGAAGAGGAATATAGAAAAATGATAGGAGATGCTCACGATATATTCTCATATTAATAATCGATCGTACGCGTTACTTCATATCGATATTTCTTTAGGTTTTTACTAAAAATGTCAATGCTGTGAAATTTTGTATTATATTGTGCACATACACGAGGAATTGGGGAGTTTTTTCTAATCTTTGTTCTACAAGAGGGTAAATAAAATAAATCGGATTGCCGGGTTGATCTTGACGGAATATGAAAATTTATTAAATTGGTAAGTTCTGGTGAGTCCAGGCCATTGTTTAGAATTTTAAACAATAGGATTTGATCAAAAATTAGACGTCGTGTTTGGAGGGATTTGAAATTGTGAAATTTAATGGATTCGGTATAATCTGAGAAGTGTAATTTGAATTTATAATTTAAGTGCTTAAATTTTTTTTTTTAATTCTTTCTATTCTTTTAATATGGACTTGGTATAAAGGAGTCCAGATCGGTGTACAGTGTTCCAAGTGCGGGCGAATATATGAGGTGTAAAGGGAATATAGAGTGTTTATGTTGTGGTGGTGTGGGTTTTGCGATACGAATTATAAATCCCAGCATTTTATTGGCTTTGTTAATTATTTCATCAGTGTGTTGGATAAAGTTTAATTTGACATCCATTGTTACCCCAAGGTCCCTGATATATTTTACTTCATTGATATGTGTGCCGTTCAGTGTGTATACAAAGGAAATTATATTTTTATTACGTGTAAATTTTAAATGTTAAATATGTTGACCAATGAACGCGATGCTGCCAAAAAATGAATTAATTTCTTCACAATAAAGAGACAAGGCAAGAGTGTTTGGTGAGAGAATTCATGCTCAAATATCAAAATCATGTAAGTTCTAAAATATTGTAGGTAAATAGCATCTAACAAAAAAATAAATAAGAAAACGCAAGATTTATAGATAACAGAAAAAGAAGAAATTTTAATTCACTTATTAAAATGATAACAAATATGGACTCTTATAGTAGTTTTAGGAATTTTTCAATTTTAACTGAAATTGACGAATATTTTACGTAATTTTTAGATTTAGTAATAATGTGTGGATGATTTCTATAGCGCCATTTTCGTGAGAAAATCACCTCAAGGGTACTTAAAAGGAGGGTTATTAAAATAAATTATTCCTGGAAAGAGGTAGGTATTTTGAATATGTTGGTGTTAAATTTTGGGATTTCATTGTTATTCTGATATCTTACTGACTTGTTTATTGTAAGTTATTTATCTATTTTTCTTTAATAAAAATGTATTGTATTTTTTCTATCATAGATAGGTACATTGATTACTTAACTGTTTACTGTTATATACATACATAATACATTTACACATATTTTTTAACAATAATTAAGATTAAGATATTAAATAAACGATACACGAGAAAGCAAACGCAGGGTGAAGAGATGTGACATGTGACCCGTCCAAGTCCGGTACCGCGAAAATGTTATTATTGTTTCAGGGCTAGAATATTTTAAGTTGTTAGGTGTTTTGTCTATGGTCAGGAATGACTACGCTACATCAATCTTTTTTAAATATTTATCTAAAAAATGATGCATATTATAATATTACTTATCTTCCATTAAAAGCATTTGGTTGTGGATGGAAGAAGAGTTTATATTTCATATATATGTCGGCGACCGATCGTAAAATCAGGCATATCATGATGCGCCTAGCTACTTCGTGAAGTGTCTGGCGGCAGATCGTGAAGTGCCTCAGGCACATCATGATCGGCCTGGTTTTACGATTTTCCTGCGACATATATACAATTTAATGTAATAAAATAATAACCAATAAAATTTTATGAAATAAAAATAAATACATAAAAAGGTACAGTTAATACACAGTTAATATACAATTAAATCACATCGCAATCAAGACCCTTTAACTAAAGATACAAACATCATTTATTCAGTAAGAAGAAAAACAAGTATAGTTTTTAGTGTGACATTGATGTGGAAATAGGGGAAACAGTTTTCCCGTTGATGATTTTTCTAAAATACTTTTTGATATAGTTGAACAATTGTACTTTGTCATTAATGCTTCTGATTTCTACTGGTAGGTTTAAAGGAAGTATTTTTATTGGTGTGTATAATGGTGTTGGGCAAAATAAGTGTTTAATTTGGGGCATATAAATACATGTTTAAGTCTAGTATGATTTTCAGTTATGAATGAGTATTTATCTTTTAGTATTTGCCTTCTTAAAATCGTTCTCGTAAGAAGTTAACCAAGTATCCGTCTGTTCCAGGTCCCCGGAGGTATCCTCGAACATCCCCCGACCCAACCTGATCCCCTTCACGGAGCCGTACGCCGAGGGCGGCAGCATGAACCCGGCCAGCCGTCTCAAGGCGCTCCAGGGCGGCGCGGCGGGCGGGCCGGGGGCGGGGGCCGGCGCGGGCGGGGGCGGCACCACACACCGCAAGCACACCACCAACTCCAAACCCACCAGCTCCAACAATGACGGTGAGGAAATTGAATAAACCCTCTCTCCTTGTAGAAAATTGGTACAGGTGATTTTTCATTGATACTATGTGAAGCTGTCAATTTATTGTTTACTGAGTACTGACGATATTATGTGCGTGAGTGTTTCCTGCAGCGATATTCACCTAAAAAACTGTTGGTTTATTAGCAAAACTGGGAATGTACAGATTAATTTCAACAGTTGTTTTCTGCCACGCTTTAAATTTGCTCTAAAGAAATCTATCTGGAGTGGCAGTATTTTTTTTAGTCACTTCATTTATTTATTCACCCATTTGGACTTTTCCGTGTTATTTTTTTTTCAGTTACCTAGCTAAAATAATTTGCAAACGAACAGCACCGCGATTATCAAACCGACCTGAATCTGAATTTATTCTTACGACTTTCTTAAGTTATCTCAGACCAGGTATTATTATTATTTCTAGCAAAAACAAGGCAAAAACTAACATCCCTAACAATGGCCTACAATAAAATTCCTCCCTACTTTGTAAAATTTTAACTAAAATGTTAATCCGTTTTTTTGTTTTTTTAATGTTAAAATGTTCCTGCACTATTTGCATTTTTAAAAAGAATTCCATAAAAAATATATATATTCCAGCTATTTCCACGAAATAATAAATCTTGTGTTTTTCAATAGTACTTATGTTGTTATTATTTTTCAGGAAACAAAGCCTTCGAATGCACAGTCTGTGGAAAGGGGTTGGCGAGAAAAGACAAACTCACCATTCACATGCGCATACATACAGGTAAAAATACGAATTATTCATTACATCACGAAGTTTTATTTAAAAAATCTGACGCTTAAATTTTTTTTTTTACCTAATCGACGTAATTAATATCTACCATATAGATTGATCTGCACCGGGCTTCGCAATGTCCCAAAACTCCTTCGTAGAATTTCAGTGAAATGGTCTGTGGTAATATAAGATTATTAATATTTCTATTTTCGAAACTGATGGTGGAATTCGATTATTTTATTTTTATTAATTTTATACACTTTACAAATACAAGACAAAAAGTCCCGATAAACTAATTTTTAGCAGTTTGTCCAACGGGTTCTTTACATTAAAAATCTTATTATAGTGATTTAATAGTTACATTTTTACAATTATATAAAATTAAATTAAATTTTTTACACAAATATAGATAAAAAGAAATTTATGAAAACATAAATAACATTTTTAAAGTCTTTTGAATAATATATCATTGTAAGCTAATACAAATTAATTATTTCCGTAAGCCAAGTCTTCAGTAAATTCACCAATTGTTTGTTTTGGGCACAGTTTTTAATTTCAGCAGGTATAACATATTTAAACAACTGGGAATCATGTAATTTAACGTTCTTTGTCCTTATTTATCTGTATGCCTAGGTACAATTAGCCCTTCATTAAAGTTAAAACGAGTATTATGGTTGTGTTTCAACCTGTTTATATATAAAGGATTATTTATGTGCTGAAAAATAATTTTGTACCACAGAATTGCTCTCACTGAAAGAATTTTGAGACTCTGATAAAAGTATGGAATATTATGCCTTTCTTTGTATAATTTTTTTTCAGCTAATAATTTAACCAATTAATTTTGCACTGATTGAACATTTGTTTTACAGTAAAATCCCCATATAATAATATAATAAAACAAATATGTAACTTATTTCCACCTTACTTTATTTAACCGGTTTCAGCTTGTTAAAGCCATCTTCAGGCTAGTACAAATTATTCTTAATCTATGGTTTGTACACTTAACATATGGGGGAGGGTGGAGATGGGTAGTCTACAAGGATTTTATTCAATTATATGGGTTTCTTACATTTGTTACTAAGTCGTCTTTGACTGTCGAATTTCTAATTATTTTGGTTAGTTCCGGTAGGCTTAATTACCTCGGTTTTGTAGCTTTCTTTTTTGGTTTGGGGAATACCTAACAATTAATATGAATTATTAACGTCCTCATTTTATTGGTGTCGTGTCTATTCTTAATTAAAATCGTAATTGTATTTATGATTGATACGGAATTTTTGATCGATAGATTGATTTTTAAAGGGACACATGTTTTACATTGGAGTAGGAATAATCTTATAATTTTACTTAAGTTTCATATTTGTTTTATAATATTATTGTGTGTGTAAGTGTGAGGGTACATGTGTGGTGTTTGTCGAGTCATTCCTTGTGTTTATTTTCAGGAGAGAAGCCGTACATATGTGAAGTATGTAATAAAGCCTTCGCGCGTCGAGACAAGCTGGTCCTTCA
Source organism: Limnephilus lunatus (assembly GCA_917563855.2). Taxonomy (NCBI): domain Eukaryota; kingdom Metazoa; phylum Arthropoda; class Insecta; order Trichoptera; family Limnephilidae; genus Limnephilus; species Limnephilus lunatus. The sequence continues at coordinate 36,434,602 of OU830594.1, forward strand.
CATGAACAAGCTGAAGCACATCACGCCGTCCAACATTGCGCCGCTTGGCAAGAGGAGCATCACAGTCACCCGTAAGTTGCAACAAATATGTCATGTCACCATGAGCAAAACATCCCAGCAAAACCTTAACACAATAATACTAGTAATTCGAATGGTACGAGCGACCAAGAAAATCTACATCAGTTGGCATTTTTTGAAGGGAATGGGAGATGGGAGTTCGGGAACCAATAAATTTTTTTTCATTGCTTTAAATGGTTACATAATTTGTGAATTTTTCCACCACCATGTTAGGCACATAGTCGTGTTATGGTGGTCGATTGTAACAATATTGTTTTTTTTTAAGTGAACACCTCACATGAGTCTTAACTGCTCCCTACTAAAACCAGTGAGACTATGACATCCCCAGTTGGGGTATGTTGTGATGCTAAAGGTAAGTGGGGAGAGGTAGGAGATTTGGGAAGAGGAAGGTGGGAAAGTTCCTGGCTATTCACATCTGGTCACCAAACACAGCTAAATTCATTATAAGCAACGTTTCAATTCTGAATGGTGGTCTTACAGCAGGGCGTTACTGAGAGTATCTTAGATTTACTGAGAGTGCCGTAAATACACCTTATATTATTTTGAAATGATTAAATTGTGAAAACAAAATTCAATCAAACAAAGTTTAGTTGCGCACGCCGGGATTTGAACCCGCGACCTCCGGACGATAGTCGAGAGCCTTGCCCCTCGACCACGGAGGCCGTCATTAGACTAGTCATTTATTTACAACATCATTAAATTGGTTCTTTGGGTGAAAAATGGGCGTAGAACCCATGTGCAATAATATGCATTTTGTTAATATTTAGGAGATGTATCGCTTCTTTATTGTATATACATATACATATCGAATAATAGATAGTTTTCCCTAATGTCATATATCTCCTGTTCAATAGTCTAACAAAAATCTTCATCGAAAATTTTTGCTAAATATTCCCAAAGTAATTTTCGCGATAACGCCTCTTTTCCACCTCATACTTCAGTTTGTATTATCTATTATGTATTATGTATCAGAGCAACAAAAAGGATGGATATCTAAACCTCCACTCTTTTGTTGCAGCGTTGAAACTAGAAGATGTGAAACCTCTAACCATGAATCACGGTACAGGCGGCAAACAACAACAGCAGCAGCAACAGCAGCAGCAACAACAACAGCAACAGCAACAGCAGCAACAGGAGGACACCAAACCCAGCACGGCGGACATGCAACAACAACAGGCGCAGCAACACTCGGCGGGCAACTCACATCAACAGCAACAGTTGCAGGTGAGAGTTTAAAATAAATACTTCCAAAGAAACTGCAGTTAAGTCACATTTAAGTTTCTTCGCTGCTGATAAGGTAGGTAGGTAGGTGAGGTTATAAAACTAAATAAAACAATCAAGGAGATTTTGTGAGAAACGGGTCGTTTACTGATAAGAGAAACATAGTTGAATTCCAGGCTAGGCAAGTTTCATATCGTTTTCGAGAGTTTTCCTGCTTCGGAACAAAGGTAGATTTTTTATGATTGGAGTTGCATTTAGCATAAATATTTTCAGTAGAAAATTTAATATTCAATTCGATTATTTAAATTCAAATTAATATACGGGTTTATAACAATCCTTCTTGTTGCTTCTAGCTCTAGAAAAAAGTTTTGCCGATTTGCTTACGTTTTGCCGATTCTTGACTTTCACCCTTCCGAAACCGGCAGTTCTTTTGAGATCGTCCGCTAATATCTTCTAATGCCACCACTGGTTCCTTTTTCTCAATCAGGAATGCCCATGAATTTCAACAATTCCAGTTATTTTCGATGTGCACCCAGCATCGTCCAATTATTTGTTATTGGAGATCTCGCTTTCTGCAACAATTGTTTTCTGTTGTTGTTAGAAATCTAAAAAACATAGGCCCAACTCTTTAAAATTCTCTCATTAAAAATATAATTGAGTTCTGCTATAATTGACTCCATCCTCTCATTAAAAATATAATTGAGAACCTGCCTAATTGGGTTACTATCGATATAGCTAACCGAATTTTCCATCTGTCAATATGCATAATAATTGCGAGAGAGTTTAGTCTGTTTTTTAGTTGATTACGGTCACGGATTTCGTTCTCATTGGTTGATAAAATATATTTGAAGTAAATGCGTTTCAATTCGATCTGGGTGTTGTTATTGCAATGTTTTGTAGTCAATGTTGCCAAAGTTAATAGCAATTAGATCTTGTAAAATATTCTGTTTATTTCAAAATAACTGCTTCAAAGATTGTTGAGATAGAAAATCTATTAAATTTGAGATACGATATTTCGTGCGAAGTTCATTTCGGTATAATTATACGAACATGGGTTTGACGTTGATTTTATACCTAGTAATTATTTTTTAAAAGAATGAGTCTTATGCGAGGGAGTTTTAAGATTGTTTCCTCAGTAGTGAAGTAGTGAAGTTGTTGCCTATGCATAATTTTATTTGCTTTTATGAAATGCCTTTTCATCAATACTAAATCAAGCATTTTCTTGCTGTTTATATATAATAATATTTTTAGCTGCTGATGTGCTTTTAACCTCTTGACAGCGTTCGACTATAATAGCAGTTCACAAGATTATGCTTATTTTACGATGTAGGTAGTGCAATGGATGTCACAGATTTTTAAATACAAAATACTATTTACCTAATAAATCGACATAAAACTCAATCAAACTGCCAAAAAACACACTCCCAATAAGAAAAGTTTACTCTACTACCGAGAGAGGATCTTTTCAATTTTAAAACCACATAAATATATAAAAATTAGGTTATTTTGTTGTTCGGTATGATTTGAAACCCAAATAAGCACGATAGCCAAACCCTATATAGTTTCTATTCTACTAGCTGCACCACCACGCCGGGTCCAACTCCATGGTGGTGAGCTGGTCGTGCGAGCTGTGCGGCCGCATGTTCAGCACGCGCGAGGAGTGGACCGCGCACGCCAAGTCTCACCTGGGGGACAAGATGCTCCTGGGCCAGGGCTCCAGCAGCGCCAGCCCCCAGCAGGACGGCAAGATGCAGCAACAACAGCAGCAGAACCACCAGGTATTGGGATCTGGATCTTACTTTTGGAACGACCTGCGCAACACCACGGCGGCCAGGAGGGGTTCCTGGTTGTGTTAAAACCTCACAATTCTCTCTTCCGTGATAGGGGAACTTAGCTCGAGGCTAAAATTGTTTCTTTCCCCCCGTACCTACCCTTGTTAAGTCGAGACAAAAGAAGCAATAATTATTTCTTCCATGATCGAGGAACTTCAATCAAGACTCATCTCTTTTCATTTGATCTTTGTTGCATTTAGACTAAATAATCAAATCTTTCTTCCGTGATCAAGGAACAAGACTTGCTTCTTTTTTTCTGGATTTTCATTGTGCTGAGTCCAAAGAAACGATACTTTCTTACTTGACCGGAGTACTTATGTTTTATAATTATTTTGAAATCAAATGAGCAAACTTTCGTAATCGAGGCACAAGACTTTTTTCTTTTCGCTCAATTTGTATCTGTCCTTCATCCCCGTTTTAATCACACTCTATCTTAACATTTTTGTTTTTGTTTTGCGATTTAATATTATCTTATATTGATCACAAGCTTCTCATTGGGCGTGTGTTTTCGTAGATTTTTTATGTTTTCATTTTAAACACACCATTTACAAAATAATAATGTATTGTGCCTCGAAAGATCTCTCATCTTGCATGCATGAATGTTGTGTGTCTCACCATCCTACATACATAATTGCACCACTATCAGTTGTAAAATCTCTATTTTTGTAAGTAAGCTAACTGTAAGCCAATCATGTCCAACATGTATTAAAAAAAACTTAATTTAATGAATAATAATATTTCCTACGCAACCTTGATAATGTTATTGTAAATTCCGCGGAAATAGACGAGCACGAAAATAATAAAGAGTATTTTTACTAATCTGTTCCAACAATTGGACATAATTGGTAGAATTTTTTCTTTTGTACAAAAATAAAGAAACCACTTTCTTGACAATAAACATTGCTAGGCCACTATCAGTGCTTTAAGTATTTAAACGAATATTCAATGCATAGTACCTTGAAACTTATATTACAGATTTATATAATGTAAATAAAACTAATCATAAATCAGTATACACATATATAATGTCTATTTTTATATTTATTACATTAAAATCAAGATCACCAACGCTCCAAAAAAATCATGAAATCACCCACAAATATTTGTAATTCATGTGGCATTTGATACGTTTAAAGATCTCACTTGGTCTAGTTATGCTAAGGCATAAAAGCTAGACAACCTGCCGTTTAGGATTGCATAGTTGTTGATAACATCTGTAGAATCTATTATTTGAAAATGAAATCCGATGAGAGCTAGTGTTGGACGATGATCATATAGTAGTCAGTTGGCTGCGCACGCGTACTGCGCACGTGTCGGTGGTAATGTGTTCTCAGGCTCGGCTTCTGTGCTCCCAGCAGCAGCAACAGCAGCAACAGCAGCTGGGCGGGCTGGGCGCGCTGGGCGGGCTGGCAGTGGAGCAGGCCTACTTCACGCCCGCCTACTCGCACGCCGTGCACGTGCCCGCCCATCAGCCGCACCACCTGTGCCTCATGTGCCGCCAGGAGTTCTCCGGCAAGGCTGAGTTCATGTTCCACGTGCGCGGCCACTTCGAGGGAAAGGTCACGGACCTGACGGCCGCCGACATGCTCGCACGCAGCCTCATGGACAACTCGGGACTCTGTACGTAAACGTAAGGCCAGTACGTAAAGTTTAACCACCCAGTGTCGAATGCGGTGTTTAACCACCCAGGGTTAACTTTGCCCATAAAATAGCACCACCTACCAAGACTTTGCGCAAAAAACAGCGTTTTTTTTCATATCCAGGTCGACTTTGCACATCGGGTATGGCGTTTACCCGCCCAGGGTCGACTACTCATAAGACAACGGTGTTTACCACACTTGTTTGACTGCGAGAAGACAGCGGTATTTAGCCGCCCTTTGCGTATAAGACTGCTATACCTAACCACATACGGGGCCAGCCCCAGGCCAAACGGCACCTGGCGCTAGTAAAAATTTCAAGGGCACTGTATTTCCTTGGCTCCTAGGCGCCTTGGAAAGACGGCGCCCGGAGCGGACTGCTCCAATTGAGCCTGCTCTGGGCCTGTCCTGACCACATGGATCAATTTTGTGCATAAAACAGTCCTGTTTTATATCCTAAAGCCGACTTTGAACGACAGTAGGTAGTATTTAACCACCCAGTGTCGACTATGCATAGGACAAATACAACAGTGTTCAACTTTGGGTCAACTTTGCACATAGAAATGCGTTTTTTTTACTGTTCAGGGTCGACTTTACTCACAAGGCAGTCTACGTAAGAATTATCGGTGTATTTCACCAGGGTCAAATGGCACGTGAGGCATTTATTTACTGGTGTCTGGTCTCTGCGTATCTTGTGGTCCCCAAACGGACTACCTGCCGCAAAAATGCACTTAACCTAATATGTAGGTATGTGATTATTTTATTCTGACTGAAAGCGGAATAAAAAAAAAAAACAGAATAAAAATTTGTACTTCGTAATGATTTAACAATGTTTTCAAAAACAATCTCCGAAAATTTATAATTCCTTAAATAATATATCTGAAGTTTCTAAGATTTTCACGAGAAAACTTCAAACAATACTGAAACTGTTTTATAAGGCTGGTTATGTAATGTATAATTTGATTTTAAAAAACACCTAACGATTCTCGTAATATAAATCCAATTAATTTATAGTAATCTAATGTAAATAAAACCCTTGACTTGAATGTAATTTATTTGAGTGGAAAACACGAAATGATGTGGAAATGTCCTGTTTAATACGAGTGTAAATATAATTTAATTATGTACCTATCATTAAAGTGACTGAATCGAAATCGAACTCATTTCGTCCTTCTGCGAGGGAACTTTTTATTAAGTTTGTGAATAATTATACAATATAGGTACAATGCTCGCTATTTCAATTGCTGTACCAATAATTGATTTAGTGAAGGCGGAATACTCATCGCGTATTTTAATTGACATTTATTTTGAGTAAATACTTTCTTTGTATGAAATTTTGTTAAATTAAATTGGTTATGTTCAATTGAGCAAATTACTCTTCATTTTCCTTTCGCTGATGATCAGAGTTTAAAAAAATAAAATTGCAAAAATCCTACGAATAGTTGGAATTAAAAATATATGTGTTTTAATTGAACGCTAATAGTTTAACATTGAAAAGTATAATCGGTGTTGAGATAATGTTGGAGGCTTGTGGGAGATGTTAGTTGAATGTTGTAATTGAAATGTGAAATATTAGTTAGGTTTGCTGAAAAGACTTTGAACTTCCGGCTATAGGTGGGGACACGAATGCAATATTCAATAAATAATCAACATTTTTCGGTTGTCACTCTCATAGACGCCGCGCGGCGCCGTCAATTGAAATCCTTAAAAAATACATTGACTTCTTATGTCAAATGATAGAAAAAGAGAATTTTCGAATAGGAATAGGTGTGAAGAATGAAGTAAGATAATTTTGATTGGACTCGACAGGAAAAAGAACTGCTGTTTGTAACCAAAACATCATCATTCGGTTTTAAAACCGTCGATGACCAATATGATCAATATAAATTTGCTAGAAATAATTATTTATTTGTATTATTTAAAACTGATTTGAAAATTAGGTATCGATATGTCGAAAATATCGTCTTTATAATAATATGTAAATATAATGACTTAAGAAATTGCCTGATATTTTTTTACTACTGAAGAAATAATAAGTAGTGAAGATAATGTTTTGAAAGGTTTAAATCGTGTCTACGATTGAATAGTATATCATTATTTATCTACATACTATTTGCTTACAAATTCTGGATGATGTGTACATTTTCTTATGTAGGAACTATATGTATTAATTTCTGTTCGTTACGTAATGTGGTAAAATGTGATACTATTCATTTTAGCTCTAAGACATATGAAGTAGTTTTTTTTTTGTCAATTAATCCGAATGTTTCTTTTGCATTTAAATTCATTTGTTATAACAGCATCTTATTTTTAAAATAACATCAAATTCTTAAATAACAATAAAAAAATTATTTTATGGTATAACATCATTGATTTCAATAAGCATTGTTCAATCAAAATTGAATTTGTAAGTTGGTATCATATAAAAAAAGTCATAGAAAACAATTTTTTTTTTATTAATTAACATTTTTTCTAATGTGTAATTATTTGGTTTGACCTCAACGCATCTAGTACTTACAAATATTTAATCTATATCGTACATACAGTATGAAGAGTATTATTTTTAATACAAATATGAATACTTCATATTGTGTAATAAATATTTAAGCAGTAGCCTACCTTTAATGATCGTTGTTGTAAATTATTTTTGTTAGTTTGGATATTCGATAATAGACTTATGTATGCCATCAGCTCATAGCTCAAATAATCAAAATAAACATTAAAAAATATTTAAAAACAAAAAAAGTGTTTTCATGATAAAAACATTGCATGTTTCATCGCCATTTTAGGTTCTAGAGGTTCGTTCTGTCCATTTTCAGAAAAATGAGTCCCTATAACGTGTATTGAAAAAAATATATATTTGGAAAATATTTTATAGTAATTTCAAATTAATTTTGAAATAATTCACTTTATTGATGATTGTGATGCAATCCAGAATCTAGATATTTACCAAACAATCCACCATTTTCCTACATTTTGGAAAATCGGTTCATCGTCCACATAAAATACCATTACCTTATAATTTCTCTCTTTAATTTATCAAAAAAGACACTACAGATTAAAGGTTAAACACATACAAAAAAAACGTCGAAAGAAGCAATAGCAAGGTGCATATTGCAAATTTGCTGATTTCAGTGTAAAAACACTGTATTTGATATGTTCTCGTAAGCATTGAAATTTCTGCAAATTTTTTAATTAAACAAAAATTCGAATGCATTTCTTCAACCAACAAAAGATGCCAGATACTATAATTTAACATTGAACAAAAATTACATCCACCTAACACGGATTTAAGCAAGTGTGCAATTTAATCTAAAAGTATTCATGTGTCCGAAATTAGAAAACAACTATTTTTACAATGAAAATAGTAGAAAAGCAGAATTAAACATTATTTTTGAAAGTATACCAATCATTGATAGTAAAACAACGTGTTTGAAAGAAATCTGTGGTGAGCTCACTGAAAATATTACAATTCTCAACAATATAAGAGAAAGTCTTAACTGATATTGGATGAAGATTCACTGCATTTCTCGGCAGTTGGCTATTGAGATATTCATTCAAATTAATTCTTCAATGGAAGAAAGAAATTAATGACGTTGAAAGATGAACCTCGTTAATTCTTTGCTTCGTGTTGTGGCTTGTGGCTGAACTCGAATGTCTGTATAAAGTGTCTGTAACTATGTCTTTCAATATTATGATTTGCCGTAAAAATTCCTTAGAGGATAAATTATTATTAAACTAAAAGCAAGTTTTCTTAAACAAATCGAATTGGTGCCGAAGTGGTGGGAAAGTTAATATACTGAAAGAAATGCCTAAAATTTAAAGATTAGTATTAAGCCTGCATGCAAAATGTTTACATATTAACCATCCACAATTAAATACGATCACGAGTACGCCATTTAAACTAAAATAAAAATCGTTGGTCAGCTGACCTGTTAATAATATAAACATGATTTGATAATGCAAAATGAATAAAAATATTTAGTTGAAAAGTTTTTTTATATCACAGCATCAGATATAATATTGAAGCTGCCGAACATAGTGTAAAGTGTGGTAAGTGTTTAGTGTGAAATGTACATTAACTACGAAAGGCCAGGTCTACATTTGATGTAGGTACGAGTTAGGTTATATTTTTTGGTGTTTATGGTGCTTAACAGTGATATGCTACCTCCTTGTTGTCGAAGTTACGAACAAAGCTGTGTCATCATCAGAAGAGATGCAACTGCGACAACGCCTTTTTGTCTGATGATAGAAAAGTCCCTAGAAAGTATGGCCAGGAGAAACGAATTGTCGAATTGAAAGACTTTATCCGCTAACTCTTTACTAATGCTACAATATTTACCATAATAAATCGAAGAAACGATCCATTCTAATGAGGACAAATAACGACAGAATAATGGCAATGGAAAACTTAAATTCGTAGATTTAGGTAAAGTTGAAGAATTCTAGTAATAAAACTATTCGCGAAAGCCCGAGTTTGGCAGCCCATCAAAACGTGACTTGAGCCCGTTTACAGTTTACAACCCTGCGGCATTCGGCAACGTTTTTCGCGTTGCACCGCGACGTCTCGTGATGTCCTTGGAGCGTCGCGTGAACCATGAACGTAGCGGGTACTGTTCAGTTCAGGAAGGTTTGGCGCTTGTCCGCCGGGCAACTGGTACCAGCTACCAGCTGGTCCCGGCTTCGCCCCGCCAAGCCACCGTATTTGACTTAGTTCAGTGCTCCAGTACTATCGCCACTCTCTAAACGCGATGACATGAAAATCGCAGCTGCGAGATTTGCACGTTTTTTCAGCGGTGCGCGGGGCCGAAAAATAAACATAAATCGTTAATTGTTCGAATTAACACGAGTGTTAAAAATCACATAAAAAAAGTTTTTTAAATATTACAATTTTTTTTTATAAAAAAGTGATTGGTGTTGTTCGTTAAAATACAGTTCAAGTGTTAAAATATCTACTGTAAATAGTTGATTAGGTAAAAATTAACAATAAATCAAATACAAGTAGATCTTAGACACACAGAGTAACAGGTTTTGTGTTTTTCCGAGTGAATTAAACAAAAAATAAGGAACAAGTAAAACACAGTTTTTTTTAATGAAATTTGATTTTGTAACATGTGAAATTATCTTCTTCTTCTTCAATGGCGCTACAGCCCATTTCGAGCCTTGGCCTCCTTCAAAATAAGCCTCCACCGCCCTCTGTCCTCGGCCGTCGTCTTCCAATCTGCAACATGGAGTAATCCTCTTGCATCCTTCCTGACATCATCCTCCCATCTCAGTCTAGGTCTGCCCGCCTTTCGTTTACCTCCCGGGTGTCCTGTCAGAACCTTCTTCGGTACTCGTTTATAGTACAACAAAACTAATCCAATTGTTCTGTAAAATAACAACAGAAACTGAAAATAATCGTAATAATAATTCATCTTTATTCCAACGAGTTTGTTGATTGTGTGGGGTGTGCACCCGCCAAATCAAGTATAAAATACTGTAATAGTAAGAAATTGTTATAGAAACCCAAATTAAAAGATATTCATTTGTATATTTTCATTTGCTGTTCATGAAAATAATAGTGGGTTCGGTAAAGCAATGTGATTGGTGTGCATGCGCGTTATTGTTCGAACAAAAAGTTTAACCTAAATGGAAAATAGTTTAGTTCCGCTGGGCGAGCGCGTGAAATGCGGAGTGGTAACATAATAAATAAAACATTGCATGTGAAAAGGAAAGCAGCCGATGAGCTTGCCGAGAGGCCCGCGACCTAAACTCTTCCATGATGTAAGAATCTTCTTGAGGACCATAAAGAGAGAGGTAGGACTTTTCTTCATAATAATTCAATCCAATATACCTAGCAGTCCTTTTACATATGCTTGCGTTTTTCCTCAAGACCTATGACATCTTTGGAGATGCTGTGAAGAGGGTCTTTTTAGGGAAAGGAAGGAGAGGAACATGTGAGGGGTAGAGGAAGGAAAAAGGTATGAGGGGTGGGTAGGAATCTGGGAGTCAGTGTGCCCAGGATTGACAGAAGTTTTTTTTTACATTATCTCCACACAGGAGGCCCTTAAGAAAATAATTTCCCTCAGGGCCTATGTAATCTTAGGGGATGCTGTGTGGAGGATATTTTTAAGGAAGGGAAGGATATGAAGTTCTGGGAAGGAAAAAGGTATGAGGGGTGGGTAGGAATCTGGGGGTCAGTGCATCCAGGAGTGACCTATAAATCGATCCCCTCCAACTGCGGTGCGAGGAGATGGATCAAGAGTCCGGCTGGAAAAATCAAAAGGCTTTACTCGACCAGTCTCTCTAGAACCGGCCCGCCATACAACAGACGCATCAGCCGCTAAGACCTGGACAAAAATCACCCCATGAACCCTGACACCCCTGCTAACTCACCAAACGTGGCGAGCAACTTGAGGTGACCTATAGCATAGATGTTGGTTATCCAATAAATGGTTCCCGGGGCGGCATTACCCATACCCACCTTCCAAATTGGTATGAATCTATTCCTCCCACTGCGGTACAAGGCGATGGGTCGAGAGAGTCTAGCTGGTAAAGTCAAAAGGTCTCCCTCAACCAGTCTCTCCCGATCCGGGCCGCCACGCTAGGTGTGCAAACGCATTCGCAACCAAGACCTTGACAAACCTCACCCCATGAAGCCGGGCATCCCTGCTAAGTCACTGAACGTAGCGAACCACTTGTGGTGACCTTTCGCAGGAGCGTTGGTTATCCAATAAATGGTTCCCGGGGCAACGGTACCCATTCCCGCCTCCCAAATAGTTGCGTTAAAACAACAGAAAAATCTGCAGTAACAACGAGTATCAACAACAATCGCAGTTATTTGCAAACTGTTGCTTGATTGCTCGATCACGTCACACTTCAAAAATCGTCGAGCGACCAAGTCTGCACTCTAGTCGGCCTTGCGATTGTCCTAAAATGCTTTAAAAAATCGTCTTGAATGAAAACTAAAAACATTAACCTCTCTCTGGGACCACTTTAAATCTGTATTTTTGGGTGAGGGCGAGGGATTGTCATTCAATTTCCACAAAAATTGGTTTCCAAAAAAAATCCCATTTTTCTATCGTCGATAGGACAGTGTCATCGGGAATATTAAATTAATTTTCAACATCCAACGCTACTTTTTGAGGACTTTTCGCGGGCCAGGTCTTCAAAACAGACCCCTGTAATCCTAGTAGGTACCCGTTTTTAAGTAGCATATTTTTTTTACGGAGTACCTCCATTGCTATAGTGTCCGAAAAGTTTTAATGTTGCTCTGAGGATTTATGAAAATCCTTTTAACCCGCGCTGGATGTCAGCATTGCACGGGAGTGGAAGATAAATACATCTATAGCTATAAAGCAGTGGTTCCCAATTAGTGGTAAGCCTTCTCCCGAGGGTACGTAACGTTCCTTGAAGGGGTACGCGTACGCACTGTATGGACTGTATGAACAATGAACATTTTTGGGCCCTTAAAATGGCAGGAAAAATTAATTGGGAACCTCTGCCATGGAATATTAGAAAGATTCGGTTTATGAGGAAAATAATTCCCATCGGGGTCCATGTCATCTTTGGGGATGTCATAAGGAGAGTATTTTTTAGAAAAGGAAGGAGATGAAGATCTGGGAAGGAAAAAGATTTGAGGGCTGGCTAGAAATCTAGGGAGCAGTATGTCTATATAGGAGTAACAGATGTATAAATCCAACCCTCCCACCGAGGTGCAAGGCGATGTTTCGAGGAGGTCTTGCTGGACTGGAAATTAAAAGGTTTCCCTCGACCAGTCTCCGACGCATCCGCTGCCAAGACCCGGACAAACCTCACCCCACGAACCTCGGCACCCCTGATAAGTCACCAAAATTGGTGAACCACTTGGGGTGACCCGTGGCAGAGTTGTAAGTTATCCAATAAATGGTTCCCAGGGTGGCGGTACCCATACCCGCCCCCCAAATTGATTACTTACTTTATGATTATTACTTACTTACGATATGTTTTTTAATCAGTTTTTACAAAAACGTCGCTAAACAAATTATCCAATTAGGTAGGTACTCACTAATTTTATTATTATTGATTTTGTAACTTTACTGATTTTTCAATGGAACCAACTAAATTAACAAAATGTTAATGTGAACATTGTTCACAGTAAATACTCACAAAGTGTACATAATAATTTATTTATTAACACCATTAGAGCTTTTACATAACACAAGTGCTAATTACATTATGTATTACATTAAAAAATAAAAGAAGAACCTAATGAATCAACACGAAATACAACAAATTAAAGGAAAAGTGTCACTAAGCACTCTTTTTAAGGTGAATTGCCTGTTTAAAAAAAAAAGTGAAAACGATTGTAAGTATCTATAGCCTGTAGTTAATCTTTTAATTAATATATAAAACAAAGTCGGGTTAGTTACACTATTTATAACTCGAGAACGGCTGCACCGATTTTCATGATCTTTGATTTGTTGGATTTATCTCCGCCCCGGATAGGATAATAACTATTAAAACATCACAATAATTAACGAAAAATATCGTTATTAAGAAAACTCTTTTCCCCATACATTTTGTATGGAACGAATTCTCATATTTCAGTTTTTTTTTATTAGTTACATTTTCAGATTTTTAAAATTAGTTACATTTTCAGTTTTTTACATGGAATAGATAAATTATATTAGCAAAAATAGACAATTGGCCAAGACAAATATTTATATGATTATACCGGAGTTGATATTAATAGTAATTACAAAATTGTAGAGTAGGAAGATGTAGAGGTTTCCTAAAATAGGAACCTGTAAAATTGTACATAATAACACTGCAAGAACAAATGCATACGTGTGGAAGAGAAAGAAATGTGATTGATGCTTACATGTTAAGGACATTTTTACAAATAAATTTTGCTAACAAATAGTGAATTTCAGGAGAGTTGAGACTAAGAATGCAGGGTATACTGGTAGGGAATTAAATTTAAAATTTTATCAATTCATGTACGAAGTTTAGAAATTGGTCATTGATAGGACATTCAAAAAAATTATGGTCTAGTCTAAAGTATCCTCTGAACCACAATCACAATAAGGCGAATTGACTATGTGGAATCTGGCGAGATGGCTAAGATAACAATAATTATGACCTAGACGCATTCGAGTCATGGAAGAGATGTATTTTTTAGGTATGGAAGTGTATTTGTGAAACCAGAGCTTGACAGGAGTAGAAGGTTGAATTAATGAGTACTGGTGACCTTTTATCAGAGAGGATGATTTCCATTCAGAGGGTGTTTCCATTCAGAGGATGATTTCCATTGGCGTTGTCACTTATTTTTAAAAATAGGGAAATAGTCTCTAACAGGAATAGGTATACTACTTAATGGACCATGGACAATGGATTCCTTAGAAATAGAATCAGCCTTATCATTTCCAACTATATCAAGGTGTCTTGGGATCCAGGGCAAGACCACTGGCACTTGAGCCAGCGACATGGAATGCAGGAGGTCTCTGATAGAGCAGGTAAGAGAGTCGCTACTGGAGTTGAGAGGTGATGCGCTTATTTTTTGTAGTGAGCTTAGTGAGTCTGAAAGGATAAGGGCATTTCTAATATTGAGAGATTTGACGAGTCGTAAAACTTCTATGATAGCTATGCATTCAGCAGAAAAAATAGAACACTCTTTGGGAAGTCTGTGTGGGAAACACAACTTCCTGTGAGGTACATAGACACTGACCCCACAATGGGAGTCCGAACTGAGTTAACCATCTGTGAAAAAAAATTATATAATTTGGCCAGTTACTTTCAATAATTTTGTTGAATTCTGCATTATTGGACTTTTTATATATTTTTTAAATATTACAATAAATTGGTGCACCTTTGGATAGAAAGTAAGACTTTCATAGGGATATGAGTATAAGGGGAGAGATTCATTGCGATAGGAGTTTGTGCACCTCTTTCTTACACACTCAATGTCAACAGTCCAAATTGGGACAAACTGTGAACATATGTCTACGTCTACACGAAACGTATGTCTACCTCCAAAGGAAAAATACAATAATTATAATAAATCTCCGTCAGACATATAAATAAAATCAAACGCAATTCCCGTAAGTAAATCGAAAAGTAAGAAAATCACATAAATCCGTATACAATGCCATCTCTGATACTGACAAAAACAAAACGCGGGCGGATACGCATCGATAATTGCTTCATTGTGTAATTTTGAACTTAATAAAATGAATTTAATTCAGCTAATAAATTAACACAACAGTTATTGATTCTGAGGCGGTACGAAATTCTCCGGGTCAGCTAGTAACAAAATACAATGTAAAATGAAAAGTACAGAAGAAAAATTAACATAAAAAGTGAGTTACATTTTATATTTATATTATACTAGTCGAACATAATGTGAACAATTTGTAATTTTAAAAGCGTATAACCAGCCAGCGGCTGAAAATCGACATTTCGTCGAAAGAGGTTCTTACGATCGTACAGGGCGGTTTCAATGAGTTATATTATATATATATATTGAGTTGAATTATGACTCAATATCGATTTTATTTCATTCCAAATTTGCTTTAATTTATGCCTACATCCAAAAATGCTGAAAGGCGTGTTGATAAAACTTTTAAAATTATGTACTATTATTTATCATTTTTCAATAATGTCTCAGCAAAATAAGAATGTAAAAAAATCTGAAATATATTAGTCTGTAAGTGCGCAAATAAATACACAAACGGACCAATTTTCGTCAAGAACACAGGTAGTTATATATTTTTTTATGATTTTATTTAAACTAAAATTAAAATTCTGTTACATACGTTTACCAAATAATATATTGATTTATTTTACTGCATGATTATATGATTTGAAATGGGTGTTGTACAATAAATGTACTTCTTTGAAAATTTAACAAATCCGCCAACGACCTGTGGTATAACTTTATTATACTAAAAATTATCATTTTTTCTGAAAATTTAAAACATACGTTTACTAGATAAAAGAACAATCTTTCGAAACCAATTTATAATTTTTTTGTGCAAAAGAGTAAATATGTCTAAACACTGATTTAAAAATGACATATTTCTGGTGTTCTCTGGTTATATATGTATACGCTCTTAATGTGATATACATGAAAATATCAAGAGAACTGAATTTACTTCAAAGATAATAATATTTTACCTGCATACATAACATTATTTTCAGAGTGGAACACAATCATGTTGTGATAACTCCATTTAAGGTGACACTTATTTTTTTTTTGAATTTGGCAATTCACATTAAAAGAGTGCTTTGTGCCGAAAAAGAAAAATCAAATATTGAAGTCATTCAAGTCTGTAATAGAGCAGTGACCAATTCTCATTCTCGAAATGCAGGAAATAAATCTTTTGAATTTTTTTTTGCCGTGGAACCAAGGTTTACTTGGAATGCGATTTTGAATTCCAGCATAGAAAGATCCAGTTCGGGTTTTCGTATCCGACCAATTTTCTTCCCAGGAACGAAACATGTTGGACTTTAAATAATTCGTAATCTTCTCTTTCACAGATGGCGCGAGTTTTATTATTCTAGGTAAAAACGCTTTTTACGTGTATTGAATTAAAATTTTATTATATGATGAATTAATTGTTTAAGATCGTACATAATCAATGTAAATATGAGTAAATAGTTTTGTCCATAGTCAAACTCAAATCTTTCCAGAAATACTAACAAATACAATATTAATAAAAAAAAAATTTAAAATTTTATTTTTTTTTTTAAAAAGAAAGACAAACATTTCCGGGTTACGAATAACCCAACAATGTTTGAAAATCTCCTACTACCACCACAGAAAGCCGAAAATGTTGCTTGTGTTGTGATGGAGGACTTAGCCAGCAGAGGAATCGAACATGCGACGCCCGGGTGGGACCCAAGCGCTATGCCCACTCAACCACTGACCGGTCGGTGATTCAATTCAATATTGTATTTGTTAGCATTTCTTTGAAGATTTTAGTTTGTTTATGGATAAAACTATTTATTCATATTCATGTTGCGTGTGTACGGGCGAAAACAATTAATTCATCTTAATATTTTAAAGCGTTACTCGTAAAAAGCGTTTTTCCTTTAAAAAAATAAGAATAATTAAACTCGCGTCAACTATGAAAGAGTGGATTATGATTTTTTTGATGGGGAACGTATGCGCGGCCCATTTTAGCGCATTTCATACAAATCTTAGAAATGGATTTGAGATCAAAATACTTAACCAAACTAAAAAAATATTTTTGTAATCAATGGCAATGTAATCAATGAAGGTATATATTAAATATCTAGTACGGATGTGAGCTACTTATTAAAGATTTTAGTGTTTCATGATTTTGGAAGCAACATAGGCAATTATTTGTGAATAAATGAAACACATTAAAAAAGTAATTTTAGTAAATTTATTTTATTTATACAATGAAAAATAAGAAAATTGTTAAAAATGCATTTTTGGGTAGTAATTTTAATATATAAACGACCATTTTTTATTCAACAGTAAAAAGGTCATTTGTATTTTTAATTTACACCCATCAAATTTTTTTTTTGTATAAATTTTTATTTCATCATATTTACATGATAAACATAATAAAATAATTTTTTTATTGTTTTTCATTAACTCACAAATAATTGCCCAAATCGCCTCTAAAATCCAGAAACATTAAAATCTTTAATGGCCTATATCTTATAATTTTAAGCAAAAATAAATAAATTAGCTCACATCCGTACTAGATATTTGATATACATTTTGATTACAAAAATAATTTTTCAGTTGGTTTGGTATTTTGATCTCAAATCCAAATCTAAGATTTGTATGAAACGCGCCGAAGTGGGCCGCGCACACATTCCACTTACTTAAGTGACATTTTAGTAATTAATTATGTAAGTGACTTATTTTGCATCGGGACATGTGATTACGTTAAAATTTGGTGCAGTTAAATAGTGTGAAAAAATATAATAACATTTGTAACTAATTCAAATAAGTTACAATTTTGTCATATCTACGAACAACAATTTAAGTTACTAAAGTCCAGAATATTTAAATAATCTTAAAGTGCTATAAAACGTTTTCTAACCAATGCAATCCAATGTTGTTATCGACGTAACTGAAGCATCACACAACACGATAGCAAACGAATTCATTATTCAGATTCAACACTTATAGACCAGAGTTGCTTATGTGGTATTGAATGTATATTATTATGTAGGTGACTATGACTGATATAACCTGAAAAGTAAAAAAAAAAGGTTAGTTTGGGTTAGCAACTTTTATTTTATTGTGAGTACCGTCCAATCCGGTCTCAACCTTCGGATCCAGTAAGACTATGGCTTCCCTAATTGGGGTAAGTTGTGAGGCTGAAGGTAATAGGGAGCGGAAGGAGACAGGGAAGAGGAAAGTGGGTAATGAACCTGGCAATTCCGATTTAGCCATCAAATACGGCTAAAGCGATTTCAAGCAACATATCGAATCTAAATCTGTTTCTCAAAACATAACACAAAAAAATAACATTTTTTTTACAATTGCTTCACACAGGAGCCCTGAGGAAAACAATTTCCCTCAAGGCCTATGTCATCATTGGGGATGCTGTGTGGAGTGTATTTTTAGGTAAAGGAAGGAGTGGTAGTTCTGGGAAGGAAAAATATATGAGGGGTGAATAGTAAACTGAGGGTCCATGTTTCCAGGAGTGACAGACGAATGAATTCATCCATCCCACTGCCGTGCAAGGCAATGGGTCGAGAGAGTTCGGCTGGAGAGGTCTAGGTTATGTCTACCTTAATCAGTCTCTCCCGATCCGGCCCGCTACTCAATAGGTGGGGAAAAGCATCCACAAAGACAAACCGCAACCCATGAACCCGGGCACCCCTGCTAAGTCACCAAATGTAGCAAACCACTTTGGGTAACCTATGGCAGGGGGGTTGGCTATCCAATAAATGGTTCCCGGGACGGCGGTACCCATTCCCGGCTCCCAAATTGATTTTTCTCCATGGTTGTCGATATAAGAACCAGAATATAAAAAAAAATATATATTCTAACATTTTTTTATGAAGCACTCGAGAACATTGAAAGTTTTCACTGTTATAAGTACCGAAACACCAAGTTTGAAAAGCAAAAACCACTGGGCGCACTGGTGCCGCACACTACTCGCAGTTATTTTATTTGTTGCATGGTTACCTACCCATTATTCAGCAAGCCAAATGGAGCATGAAGTTTTGGAGAGGAGGTTTTATAAAACATTGTAACGGACTTATCCAATCCACTCAAGGTAAAATTATATTCAAAGGAGTACAATTCTATACAAAGTAGAAACCTGCTGTCATCCAAAACACATTTGTAGAGCCGATTAACCGTAGCTGTTTTACGATTTTATTTTCTTTCTCTAGGGTAGAATACTATGAAGCAAAATAATATTCTTAGCGGAAGGCTAATTGGACCACCCCTGTATTATAGAGGTATCTCAAATTTGATGATAGCCAACCTGATGATAGCCAACCTGATAATAGCCAACATGACGATAGCCAACCTGATGATAGCCAACATAATGATAGCCAACATAATGATAGCCAATGATAGCCAACCTGATGATAGCCAATCTGATGATAGCCAACGTGATGATAGCTAACATAATGATAGCCAACATGATGATAGCCAACATGATGATAGCCAACCCGATGATAGCCAACCTGATTATGGCCAATCTGATGATAGCCAACCTGATGATAGCCAACCTGATAATAGTCGACCTGATGATCACACATGATGATATACGATGATAGCAACCACATTCTACAGAGGATCTCCTTGCACCAGAAAAATATGATTTCATATCGGGATCCAAACATCTCCAGGTTTATTGTTCTAGCCTCTGTGTCTATGTTTCTTTCTAGTCTATGTTCTTGCTTTCTATGTTCCCACGTCAGATATCGTTTGCTAGATAAACACGCAAGGAGTTTTTTCATTTCCAATGTACCTAAACTGGGCATTATGTTAATTGGTTTAGTTAATAGAAACTTACCCCGTAAAACGAATTCAAATTTACAGGAAAAAAGCCAAAAACGGATATTTCTGCTTTTTGCTGCATTAATTGGAGACCACAAATAGCCAACTAAAAAAGCATTAAAAATTAAACCAAACATATTGATGAGGTAAATATATAGCAACAATAGTACAAATATTATTATCGAAGTACTTATAAATATATTTTGTTTAATTATATGTATCATGTATATGGTGCAGTGGTATGTTTGTTTAAAACTTTAAAATATTTTACAAAAAATCTACAAATTTAAAAATCTAAATTTAACCTATAAGAAAAAAAAATTAAAATTGTTACGAAAAATCACCAAATTCTAAAAAATAAGTCACTGCACACGACTGGCTTTAATCTTTACATTATGTACTTTAAACTTATACATAAATTATTTGGAAAGAATATTCCTCTTATTATACTTACAATTCGCTTAGATTTTTCATCACATACTCTCAGCGTGACCTTATTAAAGAGTGCTGCGCACCGCTCAGCCTAAAAGCAGAAATACTCTTCTTACTTTGTCGGTTATCAAACATCTTGTAGGAAAAAGTTTGCTAATACTGAAGAAAGGGAAGAATCTCATAGGAAAGGCACAAAGGGAACACGTTGAATGTGAAAGGATGTCATGAAGATGAGACCAATGGAAGTCATGAAAATGAGACCAACATGCCAATAGAGTTAGTACAGAGGTTCCCAAAGTGGGTGCCGCGGACAGAGATCAGGGGTGCCGCGAGGCGCCCCTGATGTCTCTACTAAAAATCAAAATTGACATGAACCAATACAAACATTTTATGGAATGGAAAATCACCCGCGTCGCCGGTCCGCGCTCTGGGAATGGATTGGGTGGGAGGCACAGGAGTGGGGATACGGTTGTGGTGCTGCGCTTGCAGCGGCCGCGTGCCGCATTCAATTGTAGTTTTTTCATTCAAGATTTCATCATTCAGGAAAAAACTACAAGTGTGGAAGAGAAAAATGGGTGATGATGGAGGCAAAGATTGTTTTCCAATACTGCAACAGTACATGGCCCATAGCGGAGTTAAGGTTTCAAATAACTTGCTGAACCTTTTCACAGAGCACCTATCACAGTTAACTGCCAAGTACTTCGCAGAAGACCAAGTGGAGAAGTTTGTATGGATCCAAGATCCATTCCGTGCTCAAGCTCCCCAAGATTTTACTACGCAGGAAGAAGAAGATTTAATTGACCTCTCGACCGACAGCAGCCTAAAAATGAAATACGCTTGTTCGGATTTGACGGAGTTTTGGATATCAGAAATCAGTATCCGATTCTAAGTGGAAAAGCTGTAAGGGTCCTCATTCCCTTTGCTACTTCATATCTGTGCGAAGCTGGATTTTCAGCGGTTGCGGTTATAAAGAGCAAATATCACTCAAAAATAAATGTGGAAAAAGAAATGAGGAGTAGCTGTATCAATCCGGTCGCACTAAACGGTTTTTGTACTTGTATTATATTTGCATTTTCTTTGCAAGTTTTCCTATCAATAAATGCACTTATTAATTTTCTAAGGGTGCCGCGACTTGGAAAAGTTTGGGAACCCCTGAGTTAGTAGGTAAAGCTAACAGTGGTTGGTATGAAACGTTCGTTCAATTCTTTGGACCTACGAGTGGTAAGAAAAGTTATTCGAATTAACGATTAACAACTTGAGGATTGACAAATATGCGAATTGTCTTCAAAATTTGTAGAAGACGACTAATTCGTCAAATATTTTTATTACAGCAACAAGACAGATATGTGGTAGTAAAATTCAAAATGCCAACGGTACCTGATGATGGCGAATATGATTGGTGAGATGTTAAAATCTCTTGACTCAATATTTTGAATACCCCTGGGAGAAGGAATATTATTATTTGCGATGATTGCTAGTTGTTGCATGTAATCCGGTTTACGTACGGTTTTATACATTTGTAAATATCGATCTACTCCAAATAATGTTTCCAGTTTTTTTTTTTATTGTTGGTTCAACAGCGAATAATTAATGATCCAACATATAATAAATCTTCTTTGACGTTTAATATCGGTTATGATTTACGATTATAAAGGTTTGATCAATGCCTCAAACGACACAGATAAATTATTGAGAAAGGCTTAATCCAGTGGTTTCATATGCGCATTCACCGAACCCTTCTTAATATGAAATCGAACCGAATCACATGAGTCGGGGGTGTGTCTTGACCTCCGCCTAACCCGCGAGACTGACTCACCGAACCTTTGGGGTTCGATCGAACCCAGGTTAAGAACCACCGGCTTAATTGTAATAATAATTTAATACTGTTAATAATCTAACAAGAGTAAATCTATTTTGATAATTATGTTGACCATAATGAAGAGAGTCTATCGCCAAAAAAATGGTTTTCAACAATATTTTAAGCGGTAACCCAGCAATACTGTGTATGTATGTATTATGCGGGGTCCATTGCGCGGGCAAACGCCAGACTTTTGCTTGACAGTCCCATACAACAATCAAGGTCACAATTTTTGCCAACACACAAGGTCATAGTGTTTGAGCTTCCCGTGTTCGGCGGAAAACAAAACTTAAACATCTCATCCCGGGTGAAGCGGGAAGGCAGGCGGGGGCCAGCGGAGGGGGAGAATTCATTTTTTGACAGAAGTCGCGCGGTGCGGTCGTGTATGTAGAAAAATCGGAACGGATTTGTGTGGTTATGTGCTATGTATGAGCGAACATAATGACGAGTTTAAAATATTATTATACCTAAACATAATATAATAATAGAAATATTTGATAATAGAATAACAATATAATATCAAATATTTATAATTATTCTGTTTTTGACGTAAATATTTACGTACTCTAAATTCTATAGTTCTAAATTAGGTCGTGCAATAAAATGACGTTATTATATAATGTCATTGGTGCAATAATCGATATTAGTCGGAAATCTTGGTAATTCTTCGGAACAAACGTCAACGGTTAATACCCATTTTTTTTTATACAACTTTTAGATTCTTCTTAATTACCATAAAAGACAACTATTTGCTTTGGGGGAGGTTGAAAATGATACATTTTTAATTTTAGTTACGTAAATTGAAAATTTGCTTTAACACTGTGAAATCACTCTGTTTGCAATATTATTGTTATTTTAATATGTTGGTATTACTGATATTTTACATTCCATGTTACACAAACCTAGCGTAGCCGCTAAACTATTTGAAAACTGGGATGTTTTTCTTCCCTTGACGTGAGTAGGCGTTATAAAGGGGCACTTTCTTTTGAATCACAAACCATGTTACACAAATCTAGCGTATAGGTTTTTTCGGTTACGCGCCTTTGAATATATTGCCATGAAGTCAGTTACGGTATGATGTAGCCTTCCATATAGTATCAGTAATACCAACATAATAAAATGACAATAATCATTACAAATTGCATATGGTGAAGCGTTGTGTCTAAATACGAAAGCAAATTTTCAATTTACGTAACTAAAATTAAAAATGTATCATTTTCAACCTCCCCCAATGCAAATAGTTGTCTTTTATGGTAATTAAGAAGAATCTAAAGGTTTTATAAAAAAAAGTGCGTATTAACCGTTGACGTTTGTTCCGAATATTTACCGAAATCTTTCCTGATAAACCCTGATCTGTGTTTTCTTCCTGATGCAGGTAGCATCTTTTCTACATCGATAAACGTCAATTTTTTTGGTAATTATGATTTCAAGTTGTAAATAAACACACTGTCGTAATGGATGATTATTTCTTTCGTGAACTCACTTGTAAATAAAGTCTATTAATTTGTTAATCGGTTTCAGAGACACGGGAGAAATTGACCATTGTAAATCCGAAAATCTTTCCTGATAAATAAATATCTATTAAAATATCTGTGTTTTCTCCCTGATGCATCTCTTTTGTCATCAGAACGCATTTTAATATTGATATAAACGTCAAACGTCAAGTGTAAGGGCGCGTTCAGACGTTTCGATTTTTGTTGATCCACTTTTATTGAACGTTAAAAGTTGAATGAGATTATGTTCACACGTTTCAATTTAAGTAGAACCGAATTTGACATTCAAGATGGCGTCAACTGAAATTGTCAGTGCGTGCGTCTCTCTGATGTTCTGCGAGACGAGCTCGAGATTATGAAAAAGCATAAAAAACGTCATATTTGGGCGAGAAAATGGATCATGAGAAGGAGTGAACTAGGCGCATCCAACACAATTTTGAAAGAGATGGCCCTAGAAGACTCTGAAGGATATAGAAATCACTTGAGGATGACAGAAAAACAATTTTGATGAGCTGCTTGCCAACATTTATTTTATTGATTTATTTATTAATCCTAGTTCCTTCTTGTACATCGTTCTAATAGTTTTTATTTTATTTTTTACGTCGGTCGGCGTCAGTTCCACAATACCCATTTTAAAAATAATATTATTTATCGCAGTATCACGGGCATTTCACGTCATATTTGGGCGAGAAAATGGATCATGAAAAGGAATGAATTAGGCGCATCCAACACAATTTTGAAAGAGATGGCCCTAGAAGACTCTGAAGGATATAGAAATCACTTGAGGGTGACAGAAAAAAAAATTTAATGAGCTGCTTGCAAACATTTATTTTATTGATTTATTTATTAATCCTAGTTCCTTCTTGTACATCGTTCTAATAGTTTTTATTTTATTTTTACGTCGGTCGGCGTCAGTTCCACAATACCCATTTCAAAAATAATATTATTTATCGCAGTATCACGGGCATTTCTATTTTTGTATACTTCTTTCTTTTGATCCCAAAGACAGGGATGGCTTTGATACAGATCCAAAAACCTGAACATCAAATCATCCGACCATTTCAGATATTTTTTCGTTACGGATTCCATGACGGTAGAAACAAGGTAACACGTTTGACGTTTACTTTTGCCCGCGAAAAAACCCAAGCGAGTGGAAACATGTGTTCATACTCGTCGATTCTCTATGAAACTTGATCGATGAGTCATACCAAGATGGCGATGGTCATACTTGAACGTCAAAAGTAGACAGGCTTTCAACTTTAGCTAGTCAACAAAAAACTTGATCAACTTGGTTGAAAAAGTGTTCACACTAGTCAATTAGCTTTCAACTGTCGAGTTGATCAACAAATGTTGAACCGTGTGAACCGGCTATAAGCGTGCCGTGGACACGTCCGTACCTCAGACCACTTGTCAAATTGTGTGGACCGCGCGAACTTCACCCCAAACGATGTTGGTGTAAAGTTATGGCCTTGAGTGTTGGCAAAAATTGTCAAACATTTATGACCTTGATTATTGTGTTGGACTGTCAAAAGTCTGGCGTTTGCCCGCCCAATGGACCCTACTTTATAGGAACTACCAAACCCGATCGTTAAAAACGGGTTACTCTTTTTTTAAATAAACCACCCATTTAATGCAAATTGGGGCATGAGATAAAAGAATATTACATAAGTAAAAAGAAGTTTCAGTAGGTACCTCTCTAAACACCCTTCCTCCCATGCTATATTGGAAATAAAGCCACCACAGCAAAGCCACGTTGCGGTACAGCGTGAAAACGAGTCCCAAATTGTTTCCACTTTCAAATTTATTTTCATAACCGAGGTAAAGATTGTAGATGTCGAATGTAACCACACAAAAATATCCAAATATTTGAAACATTATAGGAAACGAGAAAACAACACTTAAATTTTCAATGACACCACACAGATCCCCATGTATTTTGCATATTTCACATGCCATTGCCGCTTTTCTGATACAGTCATCCGGACATGATTTTTCTTTGTAATAATGTGGATATTGAAAAGCGTCGTTCCCCAGTTTCTTAATCACGTTCCCTAATCTAAGAAACCGGTTAAACACTGACATTTCCCAAAGAACTAACTGCACCATGATAAAAAAAGAGTGCATGCTCGACATATACATCACGAGAGCATACATAGGCATATATACGGATTCAAATACTTGTTCACTGAATAAGTAATAATGCATGTCGTTAATAAAAACTGCTAGTATGACAAGAAATATCATTCTCCGCGTATTGATGACAGCTTGGTAATAATCGAAAAAATCGCCTAAGCGCTCTATGGAATCACTGATACTAATGGTAGTACTGAAAAATTCTTCCACTTTTTTCCAATAATAAATGCAGTTTAATACAAACGAAGCCTGTAAAAATGGACCTGTAATATAAACACATAACACCAAACAAAACCGAGAGATGCCGTGAATTGACTTGAAATATATACTGAAATAGGCCTGCCGTCCCACTTCCGAGACACAAACCACGAATAGCAGAACAGTGACATTGTAACAGCGCCACAAAATGTAACTCCTTGTTTCAATGGAGCCGTTAGGAAGTCGAAAAGGTACAATTGAGCACAACCCAAGGAATCTAAAGAACCGACAAAAGGGCCAGAAAAAAGCCTTAAAGTCAACCTTTGTAAGCGACATGTTTATGAATAATGAAACATTGGAGCTCTTGTACGTTGAGACCTATAATATATAATGTCAATTTATTATAGACGATTAACTTTGTTTTTTCTTCAGTTTTAATGTAATCATATCCACATAAACATAAAAACTAAAGGAAGAGAATTGGAAAGGTGGTTATAACTTTGGCCAATTTAGAATACTCATAAAAGCAATTAATTAATATTTTCCTTTTATTTTAATTTATTATTGTCCATTAACAACTTTACAGCATTTAATGTTTCTTTATGTGAATAAAACTTTTTAATGTTAGATCGGTTAGCTGGGCGGACATATTAGGAAGTGGGAGGAATTCAAATATTGTCAGGTCACTGTATAGGTACTTTGCATCAAATTTGGCAAATACCCACAAGCCCCAGCAATTTCTTTAAGTTAAATGCCTCACAAGCTAATCAAGCAATAAAAGGTCTTGATTAAGGAATGATTGATGATTTCCGATAGTAAAAGTCTTTTCGAATGTCAAAACAGAAAATACAGGAACCTAATTTTTTTATGAAGATGGTATGATTAGTTTATTTATCGTGTAAAGTCGAAACTATTGTGATAATGATTTTTATTTATTTTTTTACTTTATTTATTCCCATTTCTTGGTACATATAATGTATAATAGCAAATAGTACATAAAAACATAATATATAATAACAAATAGTATGAACAAGAAATGAAAACCCACTAAGGCACTGCCTGAGTGTGGGTAATATTAAAACAAAATACTATATTTCCAAGTACCCAAAGTATAAAATAGACTTAAAAAACATATAAAATATGAAGTTTGGATGGATGTTTGATTGGATGTCAACTTTAATTTGTAGGGGGCTTTCCGTCAAGCAAGTTAATAATAAACCAATACAAGGAATCATTGAGTATGTACATGGCGTACACCATACAAATTGGGTAATTAAGATCAAACAATTATCGAATGAGTCGCTTTTTACTCGCACATACAATTATTTAAGTATGTTTGAAAGGGGAATGAACATTTGCCTTTTTTTAAATCGAAATTGAATACGTACCTACTCGTACACTACATAATTCAATTACAAAAATACACTTCTCTTTTTAAAGCAATTTTTGTCTAGAGAAGCGGGCAAAATGATGTGTTATTCAATACATTATAATAAATTTATATCATAAATTGGCTCACCGGACAACTCAACTATGAACAACTTCATCACTCCTTTAAAAAGTCATTAAATACGGTGAAAACAAAAAGGAATAAAAACTTTGTTAAGTAGGTTACGGGTTACGGGTTACGGGTTAAAAAAATCAACACTTTTAATGACTTTAAGAAGGGGAATTGCAATACTACTTTTTTGTGTTGACATGGAACCCATAAATTGACAGGCTTGTAGGGATCCTGCATTATATCCCTGAGGAATTCCGGAATTGGATTTATAACATTTTCTTCTAACCCAGCAAACTTATTTCGTGGCACCATTTAAATTCAAATTAATATAATACTTAGTTAAAATAAAAGTGGTAAAAACTAAGTATTTTTTAAATTAAAGTGGTAGAAACTAAGTATCTTTGGTTAGGCATTATAATATGTTCTTTTTGTTTGTTCGAAAAATAATTAAATGTGTCATAGGAATAGGAGTTACCTACTTACTCTTTGAAATTAACAGAGGAACCTGAAATTGAATGTTTTTTTAAAATATAATAAGTATAACTGTCATCATGTGTTTGTTTTTGAAAACTGTTTTATTTTTCATTGTGAAAAATTCTCTGTTGTGTAAGTTTGACAACAGACTACTTGCGAAGATTTCAAGCCATAAAGGATTACATTTTTTGATTTACTGGATGATAACGGAGGCCTCCAAGCTGCAATTAAACTGCATTCAAGGTAGGTGACTATGTTATATTTCCTAGAGTTGCAAAATTGCTTTTCTTTTTGATACATTGTCGCGCAAGTAAAATTTTCATAATCCTATCTTTGAGCATTGAGCTTAGAAAGTCTGGGGAACTTACACACCCCAGGCTTACATAATTATAATTCAATTTTACATACAAGTGGTAAGTATTTTATTAATTTGAAATATAATATTTTAATCGTTATGTAGGAAGTGACACACAAAACTTCTTCTATTTTGTCACTCTTATAACGAAGGATGTTGAATGAACGAATAATGTAGGTAATTATAATACTTATATTCCCTGGGAAAGGAGACATATTTCCTTGGCTGACACCACTTATATATTATTAAAATTCACGATTGTTTAATATATTGCTTCATTGGTGTTGCTAACAGCGCAACAACATAAAATGAGTAGGAGCTTGCTTGACGCCGCACAGTTAGTAATTTGGGGTATCTAGCGTGACTTTATTATAAAACCAAAGATTTCTTTCTGAATTTCTTTTTATTTTAATTGGGTACCTAAATTAAAAAAACACAAACATTTTAGCTGCTCGGGACGTATGGCAAAATAATAATAATCACTACCTCGAAACGCGAACGAGTAATTTTATGTTAAGACTTCTGCAATCGCCGTGACGGAAGGATGTATTTTTAAGCTTTTTCGTGTAACTCATATAACGTCATAATAAACGAGTGTTTCACGTTTATATAAAACAAGGCGGATACTCTCGATGAGGTCGCCATCACGCAATTATGTATTTCTACCTTCTCGGAGGAAGACGTCAAGGAGGCAAAACTATCCTGTTCGATAAGCTTCCGGAGAAACGCACTCTGCGGAAAGGAGACGGCAGGATTAGCCGAGATCTTCAGGACATCTTGAGGGCGTTCAAAGAGACAGACCCTGACAAACTGCCTAAATTCGTCGCCAGACAGCTGCACAAATTGCCTCCAGTAAACTTTGATAGCGTGGACGTATCTAAACTTCTAAGGGGGCATCCATTAATTACGTGAGCACAAACAGGGGGGGGGGTCCAGCAAAATCTCGTTACTTGAAAAAAATATACGAATTGGCCTAAATTAATCTCACCGGGGGGGGGTCTAGATTGGAAGAAAAACTGCTCACGTAATTAATGGATGCCCCCTAAAGGAACTTAATTTCATGAAAACAGAAATAACTCTCATCAGAACTGAACTAAAAGATTCATCGGTCACAAGAAATGATGATTTAAAACAAGAACTGGCTTCACTAAGAGAACAAATTACAAAAATGCATTCTCCAAACATACAAAGTGATTTAGCTAAGAAATCGCAACAAAATAGCGCCAAAAACGTAGGTACAGTTTGGCAATTAAGTGTAGAAAATAAATGATGGCGCTGCGATCGATTTCTTGGTTTTAAATGGCAACACCGTGATGGCTCATAAGACAATGAATGTATGTTTTAAAAAACCCTTCAGCCAAAATGCATATTTCATAACGTGTTTGTATTTTCATAAATTTTGCACAAAAACACATAATTTAATAGAAGTAAAATAAAACAAAACAGGTTTTAAGTGGGCGTTTATTTTGTTATAAAAACGTAGGTACATAGGTATTTAAAAATCTGAGTATATTTATTCAACACCCGACATGTAATAATTATTGTCTTAGTCCTCATATGATTCTTCTTCTTCCATATCTTCATCTTCATCTAAACGTTTTATCAGTTCATCTATATCATCATATAGAGTACTTCCTCGTGCATAATAATCTGCCTCGATTTTCATCACAATTTGATGTTGTTTGACAATTGTTTTTGCAACAATTTTTTTTAATCATCAACACTTATGCTATTTTACGTTTTCCCGGTGTTTCAAATTTTCCATCTGCCTTTTCCCTTCCTTGACGATTTATCTTACTTTTCAGATTTACCTGTATGTGGAAAACATCATTAAAATGATTATTCTATAGAAGGTAGTTTTAAAAAAGCACACCTGATAATATTCATTTAGAAAGAAAGAAAGAGAAAATTAAGAACAAGTTACATTTCTATGAGTTTAAAGAAGTTGCATATTATTATTTTTTTTTTAAATTGAGTTATTCCATTTTTCTTGTGGCCTAATATTAACTGTCAAATGGAAATGTCAAATTCGGATTTTTAAACATAACCTCAAATCAGATTGTAATGGTTATAATCGCACAAAAATTGGCATAAATCTTGTAATACTAATGAAATTTATTAAAAAAAACTATACCACGTACCATTCATTTCTGCAGTTCGTTTGTAAACTTCTTTCAAATTGGATAGGAGCTTCTTCGCACGATATTCAGCTAGGCAGCGTTGAAACACGCAGTTTACAACTTCTCTTGCACCACTACGTATTGGTTTGTTCATTTTAATTCAATTCAAACAATGCACAGGCAAACAATGAAAAAAAAACACTAAACGAGCGATTTTCAGTGTGTTCTACATGATTAAAGTCAGTAAAGCCAAGAGCCATACAAAATGTCATTGACAAAACGAGTATTTCGGTGTTACCATAGTAATGAAAAAATTTAGTTCCAAATTAATTAATTTCTACACTTTCTTGCCAAACAATAATTCACAAGTTAAAAGTAAACAAATACTGACAAAAGCGTATCGACTGCATCTAATAACGCATACAAAAATGGAACTACCACACACACGTAAACCACAGAGCAAGAACGCACAGAGCGAAGGAGCAGTGATCGCCGTGAACAACCGAGTTCGGACTTCGAACTTATGAGTGTGATACACGAGCCCGATTTTCAGCCCGATTCCAATTAGAGACAAAAGTCAACATTTTTCGATTTGCGCGATCGCTCGAAAGCACAGCAAATAAACAGGGAACACGACCCGCGGTCCCAACCCCGGCCATCTGCGACTGACGAAAACGGATTCACATTAGTAACGCGGAAATTCAACCAGAGGTAAGGCAACGTCAACAACATTAAAATCAGCTGACATACTCACAGCGGTATACATTTCGAGGTTTACGGTGGAAACTACAGAGGAAAACATCAATGCCTACCTAGTAGAAAAGGGTCTAGAATGTAACAAGGTGGAAATAAGCACCGAACACAAACATTTTTCAAACAAACAAACAAGCTTCTAACATGCAGAGGCAGCGATTATGGAACTACTGGCAACTGGCAACTGGCAACTGGCAACACTGTTCACCGACATCCTAAAGAGTGGCTATCTACCTAAATAAATGACAAAAACAATTATAATATCCATAATAAAATCTAAACTGACAGACGTAACTCTACAGGAAAACTATAGACCGATTTCCATCGCCACGGCTATCGCTCGAGTATTTGAACGAGTTCTCTTGGATCAAATCGGATCCCACATAAAAACGAATTATAACCAGATGGGCTTCAAGATAAAGGTAAAATAAACGTAAAAAGGAAGAAGAAAACATCAACTTATGCATGCTTTTTGGATCTTAGTAAGGCTTTTGACCGAGTTTCCCACCCCTTATTATAGAAAAACTAAAGAAAAGAGGTATACCTTGGAAAGTGGTAAAAAATCTCGAAATTTGGCACCGTCAACAGGAAAACCTTGTAAGTGTAAGTGGAAAGATGGATTTTCAGAACTTTATTTCCTAAAGAGTGGCGTCAGACAGGGAGGATGCTGCAATGCATGTCCCCGATATTGTTCAACCTGTACATGGACGAACTCACCGACAGGCTAAACAATGCAAGGATAGGTTGCCAAATCAGAGGAGAGTATCTGAACAACATCAGTTATGCGGATGACATGGTATTGATGGCACCATCTATAAAGGGCCTACGTATTCTTCTGAAGATCTGCGAAGAGTTTGCTGAAGAAACAAACATGTTATATAACCCCACTAAAATGGCTCTACTGGTCATAAGACATGGACAAGGACCAAAAAATATACCTCCAGCTACCCTGAACGGTGTGAACCTGCAGTTGACTGAAGTAACTAAATACCTTGGACACATAATCACCAGTAATCTGATGGACGATGATGACATCGATAGGCAAAGAAGAGCTCTCAGCATAAAAGCAAACATGCTCAGCAGAAGATTCCGCCTTTGCAGTACCGCTGTAAAAAGGACGCTCTTACTTTCCTTCTGCGCAACGCCATATACGTGCGAACTCTGGGCAAACTACAAGAAGAATAGTATAGAAAGGCTCCGGGTTCAGTTCAACAACACCTTCGGCATAATGTTTTGTCTCTCCAGATATTGCAGC
Organism: Limnephilus lunatus; assembly: GCA_917563855.2. Lineage (NCBI taxonomy): Eukaryota > Metazoa > Arthropoda > Insecta > Trichoptera > Limnephilidae > Limnephilus > Limnephilus lunatus. The sequence continues at coordinate 36,466,910 of OU830594.1, forward strand.
GCTTCCCGGATGTTCAAGGAGAGGGGAGTTCCCGGCTATGCAGCCCTTATTAGATCCAGGGTGGCAGGAATGAGGGAAAGGATAAGCAGCTCTGGAAATATCCTCATCATGGCAGCCCGCCTCAGTCCATCATCCAGCATTGATGTACACTGGAGAAAAATACTGGCTCCTAATGTGGTCACAGAATCCTAAAAGCTAATTATTATTATTTTCTTTTTCTTTGTTATTTATTACCTTTATTTCATGTACAATCATATTCACCAGCTTTTCTTTTTAAAATATTTTGTGTATGTATTATAACCCTTATGGAATGTGTGGGATTGCACTATTCTCCCCACATACCGGAATAAACTATTATTATTATGTCAAGTTTGGATCTCTCCGCGGGTGGACGTGTGCACGTCATCGAGATAATTCAACTGTAACTATTGTGTTTGTCTGAAGCTTTATGAAAGAATCTGGGAAATCAGGTGATTAACATAACTATTTAACTTGTGTTTTAGTGTAATAAAAAATATTGAAGTAACGATTTTTTAAAACGTATTTTTTCTTTAAGTTAGTTTAGAATTCATCGAGACTTTTAAAAATGTATCCGGCAAAATTTTACGTTTTTCTGCGTTTAAAGGATATGAATGTGTCAAATTAACTTTAGTTTTGTGATGTATTCAGGGTTTACTTTAACAACTTCAATTTTTTCAGCACCAAGGCGTTTTTTGATATACAGATCGATATATACAAATTTCATGACGCCAGAGCTTACTATTATATATACAAACACTCTTCTGCTAAAATTAAATGTTCTATAAAAATTTCAAGTCAATCTATCGATTAATTTCCGAGATTTGCAAACGCAAACATATGGAACCTATTTTTTATATATATATATAGATAGATTGCTGTAAGTATTGAAAACGACTGTACCAGTTGAATCGCGCAATGTATTTTTTTAAACATTTTTTTTCTTGTATGATTATTTCTATTGTCCCAAAAACATACTAAAATAATAAAGTCACGCTAGATACTCAAAATTACTAACTGTGCGCCGAGGGTGTCAAGGTAAGGGCACCCAAACAAATAACGCCAAAAAAGCTACACAATATTATATTTTCACGATCATTCTTTCGGCTATTCTAGCTTGTTTCGCTTTCACTTCCTTTAGGTAACGACATAATACCCCAAAATAATTTTTACTGTGAAAATCTGAAATCATATCTGACAAATATTTATTACCCCTATTGATCAATTTCGTTGGGTCAGCACGGCTCTGCAATTACTCTTATACTGACTTCTTGATTCTTATATGCCAGTTCAACGTTGGTATGGTTAAGTCAAACTTAAGCCTGGTTTACAGCAGTTATAACCATGCCAATGTTGTGGTAATAGGTAAGACAAGTTTTTAACTGTTCCGACCTTGCCATTTATATTAACACGGCGTTTATATGTAAGGGAGTTAATGTGAGAATATAAAAAATAAAAATGTTAGTTGGCGCATGAAATAAAAGTGCAGTTTTAGTATTAAATTACCTCTTTAAATACCTTTCCTCCCGTACTATACTGAAAGTAAAGCCACCACAGTAGAGCGAAATCTCGAAACAGTGTGAAAAGTATAGTAGTAATGTCAACATTCACGAAGCCTTTTTCAAAGGCAATGTAAAATTTGAAGAAGTCGTTTGTAACAGTAAAAAAATATCCAAATACTTGAAACATTATAGGAAATGAGAAAATAACACTTAAATTTTCAATGACGCCACACAGATCCTTGTGAATTTTACTTATTTCACGTGCCATAGTCGCTTTTCGGGTACATCCATCGGGACACCTATTTATTTTGCAATACTGTGGATATTGAAAAGTATCGTTCCCAAGATTCTTAATTAATTTCCCTAATCTAATAAACCTATTTAATACCGACAATTCAAAAAGAGCAAACTGAACCATTACAAAAAATGAAAACACGCTGGAAATGTACATTGAAAAAGCATATAAAGGCAAAAATACTGATTTAAAATTGTAGGCATTGCAAAAATAAAAATACAAGTCATTAATAAAAACAATTGTTAAAAAAAAAACGATTATTTTCTTCGTTGTGCCGCTAACGGCATGATAATCGAAGAAATCGCCGAAGCGCTCCATGGAATAACTAACGCTAACGATCGTACTAAAGAAAATCTCCACTCTTTTCCAATGGTAAACGTTGTTCAGTACAAATGTAGTCTGTAGCAGTGGACCTGTAACGTAAATTTTTAACAACAAAGCGAACGGAGAAAAGTTGGATATCTTCTTGAAATATGAACTGTAATAAGCTTGCCGTCCAAATTCGGAGAAACAAACCACGAAGAGGAGAACCGTGACATTGTAACAGCGCCACAAAATGTAACTCCTTATTAAGATGGATCCGTTAGGAAGTCGAGAGGTCACAATTGAGCATAATCCAGCTAATCGAAAGAATCGACAGAAGGGCACGAGAAAAACGAAAAACTCAACTGGGGAATGCGACATGTTTATGAATAATGACACATTAAATAGAAATACAAAAAGGGAAATACAAAAATACTACATATCGGGAAAAAATAAATGTTAGTTAAATATCGCTATTATTGATCCATTATATAATCGGTGTATTGCGTTAAAGCCAAATACATAATTAGAATGGCAGGTAACTACCAAGGCTAATAATTTAAAGCCTATCATGAAAGTATTTCGATTTATAGTATGAATACTCTGAGTAGGGGTGACAGGAAAGTAAGTTACTAATTTTAAAAAGTCCCTCTTAAAAAACTAATAAGACACAGCAACAAAAGCGTATTTTTACACAAATATAATTATTATGCAAATAGAGTTGGTAAGTACTAAAATAACTTACTATCGAATTGAGCCATCACTCCCCATAATAAATACTCCTTTTTTCAAAATAATGATTTCAATTTGGGAGGCGGGTATGGATACCGCCGTCCAGGGAATCATTTATTGGATAACCAACCATTGGTCAACCCAAGTGGTTCGCTATTGGTGACTTAGCAGGGGTTCCCGGGTGCCCGGGTTCATGGGGTGATGTTTATCTGGGTCTTGGCGGAGAATTTTTGCCCACATACTGCGTGGCGGGCCGGATCGGGAGAGCCTGGTTGAGGGAGATCTTTTAAACTTTCCAGCTGGACTCTCGACCCAAAGCCTTTCATGATGGCAGTATGAGGAATGGTTTCATACGCCCGTCACTCCTGGACACACTGACCACAGATTCCTACCCACCTCCCGTACCTTTTTCCTTGCCAAAACTTCCCCAACTACCTTTCCTTAAAAAGACCCTTTATACAGCATCCTCAAAGATGACATAGCCCGGAGAGAAATTGTTTTCCTCAGGGCCTACTGTTTGGAGCTAACGTAAAATTGTTTTTAATAATTTCTCAAAATTCAGCATTATGTCGAAAATAAATTGGCATTAATGTTAGGGAACATAGGGGCTCACTTATCCTATAGCGATCCAGAGTTGTCTGCGGAAAATTTCCCGCCGCGTCGGCGTCGCGACGCGGCGTTCGCGGCGGTCGACGCGTCGACTCGAAAAAGTTCGAGACGACGCGTCGTCTCGAACTTTTTCGAATTTCAATGTTTCAATTATACTTATTCTTGAATGTCGAAGGGTTGAAGAGATAATTATATTAACAACCCGGTGAATGTAGAAGGGTTGAAGAGATGATTTTATTGGCAACCCTGTGAATGTCAAAGGGTTGAAGAGATAATTGTATTAGCAACAATGGCAACACTGTGAATGTCGAGGGGTCGAAGAAATGATTATATTGGCAATCCTGTGAATGTCGAAGGGTTGAAGTGATGATTGTATTTGCAACCCTGTGAATGTCGAAAGGTTTTTTTACATAAAAATATTTGTAACAAGGTGTGTGCAGTACTGCAGTGCACCCTCTTATACACACTTTATTTGTGGTCTCGATGTGTGGCACCTCCAGTACTTGCCCATTGACATTTTGGCATTCGTTATATTGCAAGCCCTGCAATATTTTGTAATGCAACAGTTGTTGATCCTGCAGGAGATTCAAATCAGCTGAAAAGAAATCGGGCCATTCCTTGTGCAGCAGCCGAGAGCTTTGGGCGGTCCTCACGACCGCAACACGACGAATCATTTTTGAAGATCGCTACGATCGTGATTGTGGACCTTGGTCGTGATACTCACCATCTTGGGAGCTGACTGGAAATCATCCTGGAGGAATGATTGGCATCGAGAATCATCCGCCCCTCTTGCTTCTGGATGGTCCTTTTGGCTGGGAGCCAATTCATTTCACAAAAGGAGATTTCATCATGCATCATTTCATTTTACCACGGTATCAACCTGAATTATTTAACCTAAGCAAGCCCTTGCCAGACAGCCTTAGTTTGCAGAATGTCATTTTAGTTTAATATACTTTTGTATTTCTATTACCATCTTTTCATTCAAAATCTATAACCTATACCTTACATTCTTACATCTACCGTGCGAGTCAATCTTGCTCAAAATAATCGACTATGTTCATTGTTGCCACCTCATCCCCGGTAATAGGTTAAAGAGATGATTATATTGCATAAAAATAAATTGTGGAGGAAAATATAATGTTTTAGAATTTTTTGTGTGTTTTTAAGGAGGAAATGGGGCAAGCAGTTTTTTTGTTACTGATTCCTTCAAAATTGTTCTATACTTATATTTTATCACAAGGCTTTGCTCGAGCTTTACGCAGAGTTCCGAAATCAGACTTAGATAGTGACCTCGTATTGCCTTGCAAATTTCAATAATCTAATAAAATAAAACTGAATAAAAAATTTGAATAAAAATTAAATCCACGCCGCCCGCCCGGTTTCCGCCCGGTTTCCGCCTGGTGTCTGCCCGCCCACCGTTGACATTCTTAATAGATAGAAAGGTGCTTCATATTTCTTCTGGTAATCGTTTATTAAAGAAACGTATCCCTGGCTGAGCAACATGGTGTTGAGTAAAATAAGTGTTTAGTTATAGGGCATGCAAATATGTATTTAGATCCCGTACGATTTTCAGATTATTATTATTGATTATAACTAACTAACTAACCATCACCCCGTTTCCCCGCAGGGGTAGGCAGAGAGGACGGACCGCCAAACAACTCGGTCTTGGCACACACTCTTTGCCTCACTCACATTCATACATCGTCTCATACATTCTCTTCTTTTTTTCTGACTTTTGACACGGCCCGACTCAAGTATCTGATTCACTTGATCGTGCCATGTCTTCCTCGGACGTCCCCGACTTCTTCTACCATTCACATTTGCGTCGTATATTCTTCTTACACTACTTTCTTCGTTCATTCGCTCTACATGCCCAAACCATCTGAGGGTCCCTTTCTTAATCTTACTCATTATGCTTACATCAGCTTTACATTCTTTGCGGATATCCATATTTCTCACACGATCATACATTGTTTTACCACACATACGCCTCAGGGATCTCATTTCAACAGCATTCAGTTTATTTTCATCCTTCCTCTGCCAGTTCCATGCCTCACTGCCATACATCAGGGTAGGTACCAGGACTCCATTGTGGACTGCTAGCTTCGCTTCTTTTGACAGTTTTTTATTAGCGCCAACGGCATTCAGTCCTCCATTAATGGAGTTACCGGCATTCACCCTTCTTTCAATATCTCTATCAGCCTTCTCATCTCTCGTAAAAATACTACCCAGATACACAAACTCATCCACCTCCTCCAAGTATTCATCATTCACAACTATATTGCATACTGTTTTCGTACTCTCTCTTTCAAACACCATGACTTTTTTGAATATTATTTATCTTTTTCTTTTATAATTTTAATAATTGAATTTTAACAAATAAATTTAGTCTCAAAATACAAAAATTATATCTTTAAATTTAAGTGTCATATTCAAAATTGGAACTGATCATGAAAACACTTCAGAAAAGCCATAAAGTAGGTATTAAACTTGTTTGTTTTCATTAATTAATTAATCGTTTTTAACAATTTTTTTTACAGATGTCATAATTTTTCAAGTTTACTGGCGGTGTTCACTGAAAAGGAAAAATTTTATCGTCTCTAAAATTGACAAAGTTCGATTTGAAAAGCAACGATCCAGAAGCAAATATTTTTTTAGAATCTTCACAAATTCCACATCTATAATATCTATCAAGTGATCTTTCACGGGTCTGCGCAACTAAATACATAAATAATAGTACCATACTAGTTTTTTTTCAATTTTTTTTATTGATCTATATACGTGATGTTTACAATATATTATTCGATGCCTGTCTCGCTAGGGTATACCTGTGTTGAGACAGGCGTAGAGGTACATAATTACATATCATATATAAGAGTAATATAATTAACAATTAAACATAAAGATGATTGAAAGTGTGGGTAAATCACATAAAGAGAGTTTTCTTATAAATGAGGGAAGAGATACAGTACAGTAGTAAATCCTGTCAAATCTATTTATGGATATAGATTATTTAGGATTTTATAATTTTAATTTGTTTTATATGGGTAAGGACGTATGTAGATGGATATTTCTGTCTATTTGTAGTTTATTTTACAGATGTTTGCAATAGTGTGACGACCAGTAGGTACTTATAATCCATTTCTTTATAACTTGTTTGAATTTGGTCATTGATTCGGTTTGTCTAATCGTAGCTGGTAGTGTATTGTGAAGTTTTCAAGCTATGTATTTAAAGTGTATTTGTCCAAAGGTGGTTTTAGAAAAGGGAGTTTGGAGGAGTTCTTTGTTTTTGGCTCGGGTATTGTGTATCGTTTGTGTTGCTTTGTATAGGGTTATGTTGTTTTTATGTAAATTAACTAAGATGGATCTTGCGTAGAGCTGTTTAATGTCCATAACGTTGAAGGTGTTGAAGATCGTATCCGTGCTGGTAGTAAGAGGAAGTTTAAGGATTATTTTTATTATTAGTTTTTGTGCTTTAATGATGGGGTCGAGGGCACTAGAATAAGTGTTACCCCAAGCTAAAATTCCGTATTCGATGTGTGATTGGCACAGTGAGTTATACACTGTTTTTAAAAGGTGTAGGTTGAGGAAATTACGTGTTTGTTTGAAAAAGTATATGGATTTGCGGATTTTGTTTGAAGTGTTAAGTATATGTTGCTTCCAATTTAGGTGTGTATCAAAGGTTATTCCTAAATATTTTATAATATTTACTTGTTCAAGGCATGGGCAGTTACAATTCAGGTTCGGAGATGAGTTTTTACATTCATGTATTTTTAATTGGGGGTGGAGGTTTGGTTTTGTGATATTGGTGAGACTAAACAGTATTTTGTTTTCTGTACATTGAGAGTTAGTGTGTTTGAGTCAAGCCAGCATTTAACCTTTTGAATGCCTTCCTCCGCTTGCGAATAAACGGTAGGCCAGTCTTTCTCTTGGAATAGCAGGACAGTGTTGTCAGCGAAGCTGACAATAGTGGCATCGATATCTAGGTTACACAACTCGTTAATGTATATTAGGAAGAGCGTTGGACCTATAACACTGCCTTGTGGGACACCGTAACTAATGGGCAAATTCTGACTCTTTGTAGCTCTGAGTTTAACGCATTGGGATCTGTCAGATAAGAAGCTGGAGAGTAGGCTTATTTCATTATTCCTAATACCTATATTGACCATTTTGCGTTCTAATTTGGCGTGTGATATTGTATCAAACGCTTTACATAGGTCAAGAAATACCGATAGACATTTTGAGCCCTTATCGAGGTGGCCAGAGATATAGTCAGAGACGGTGGCTATGGCATCGTTTGTGCTTTTATGGTTTCTGAAGCCAAATTGCCGCGGCGAATTTAGGTTGTTGGTTTCCAGGTATTCCATAAGACTATTGTTGACGATCTTTTCAAATACTTTGGACAGGGAATTGAGTAGCGTAATAGGACGATAATTACTAATGTCAAGTTTGGAGCCTGTTTTGAAAATAGGGATAATAAGACCTTGTTTTAGAATGGTTGGAAATAATCCTTGACGGATGCTAATGTTCAGCAGATGAGTTAATGGTTGAATTATAACAGGGGCAATTTTTTTAAGAACACTGTTGGATATTTCATCAATGCCGGTGGATGAAGAGTTTTTTAAAGAGTTTATTACCATAGAAACATCTTTCTCTGTAACCGTTTTAAGAACAAAGCGGGATGTGAATTCATTATTGGGGGGGTGGTCGCTAGGGCCTAGCATATGGTTATTTGGATGGATTTTTTTTGATAGTTCTGGACCTATATTTGCAAAATAACTGTTTATATAGTTGTGTGTTGGGGTTCGATGTAAAGTCTACAGTGGTATCATTGATATTGAGAGAGTTTAAAGAGTCGGTGGCTTTATTTGAATTGGTAGCTTCCTTGAGGACTTTCCATATTTTTTTAGGGTCATTGTTGCACTCGGAAATTTTTTTATTGTAGTATAGATTTTTGGCCTTCCTAATTACCTGTGTACAAATATTTCTGTATCTTTTGTAGAAATTATGGAGTGTGATATCATACGGATTCGTGGCACATTTTTTATGTATAGAGTTGCGTTTCCGAATGCAGTTGATGATAGTATGGTTTATCCATGGTTTGATAGGTTTGATAGCTCTAGGAATGGTTTTTGAGGTGATTTTTGTGTTTTGTACAAGGGTGTCTTGTAGGTAGGTAGAAAAGTAGTTCCAGGCCTCCTCTACGTTAGTTATATTGTATAGTCTGTCCCAGGATTTAGAACTAATCGTTTTGTTGAGGTGGTCATAGTTAATTGTTTTCTTTGTTATTTCGGTTGGTGTTTGGCTTTTTACATTGTTTTTGGAACTCATTATGAAGGAGGTAGCGTAGTGATCTGTAATTGATGACATGGATTTCAGAGGTGTATTGGTTAGATGATTTAACCATAATATGGTCGATGCAGGAGGAAGAGTGTGGTGTACATCGTGTTGGTGAGTTTATTGTGCTTTCCATTCCATGGTACATGATGGTATTTAAGTAATCTTGACACTGGGGATGTTCATTGTTTTTTAGAATATTAATGTTTAGGTCTCCAATTAAAACTAGGTTCTTTGATTTTTTTAGCTCGGTAAGATAACAGTTTAAGTCATGCAAAAAGGGGGAGATGTTAGGTTTAGAAGGAGAGCGGTAAAGTGCAATGATATATGTGTTGATGCTGTATGTTATTTGAAGACAGTTTGAGTTTGTTATGGTAATTTCTTTGACGTTATATGTGTTGGGAGAGTTGTTTAATGTATATAAAACTATGCCGTCGTTTTGTCTGTAGTGATTTGAGGTTTGATGGTGGGTATAATTGGGGATGTTTTTAGGAGTATAGTAAGGTGTTAGGAGTATAGTAAGGAGTATAATAAAATTTAAGAATACTATTTCAATTTGGGAGGCGGGTATGGGTACCGCCGCCCCGGGAACCATTTATTGGATAGGTAACCAACACCTCTGCTATAGGTCACCCCAAATGGTTCACTACATTTGGTGACTTAGCAGGGGTGCCCGGGTACATCGGGTGATATTTGTCTAGATCAGTGTTTCTTAACCGAATTGAAAGAATTGCCCCCTTAACCACAGTAAAATTAAGCGCTCCCCCCCCCCACCCCCGAAGGATTTTCTACTACAAAGGAAAAATTATGGGAATAAATAATACGCATTATTATTCCATTGACATTGAGTTTGTGTGTGAAAGTATAGTTTATTATTTTTCGAAGTAAAGTTTGTTAATGCATCAGTGTACCTGGCTCGTGAATGAGCTTATTTTCTATATTGACACAATGCCCACTCGAACTTCTGCAGCGCCCCCTAAATGCTAAAAATTTAAAAACGCCCCTTCAGGCCTCCAAAACGCCCACAGGGGGGCGCTGGCGCCCCCGTTAAGAATCGCTGGTCTAGATTTTAGCTTGCATACCTAATGTGTGGCAGGCAGGATCAGGAGAGACTGGTGAAGTTAGACCTTTTGACCTCTCCAGCCGGACTCTCACGACCCATCACCGTGCAGAGCAGCGGGAGGAATAGATCCTTACGTCCGTCATTCCTGGACACATTGAACCCCACATTCCTTTACAGAACTTCTCTCCTTCCTTTCCATAAAAAGACCATCCACACAGCATCCCCAATATGACAATGGTCCTGAGGAATCTTTTTTCCTCTGGGTCTCCTATGTGGAGCTAATGAAAAAAAAACTGTTCTTGCTCGATACTGTACTCTGGTCGACCTTGCGTTTGTTGTGTAATGCTTACAAAAATCGTCCTTTTCACTTATCATGACGTCTTGAAAACTAAAAATACGGAAGGTACTATAATGTTGACGTTACATACAACCTCTCTCAGGGACCACTTTAAGATGAAGCCATAGTAAATAATGCAAAATCATACAAAACCATATGTTTTTTGTTTTGAAAATTTGATCGCTTGGGAGTATTATAGATGCTTCCATTAAATACTGCGTGTAGAACATACCTTGGCCCTAAAAATATCGGTAAGTCTTTTTTAATAAGCGTAGAAAAAATAAAGTATTAGGTCTAGAAAAAACACTTTCAAGTGCAAACTCTCCTACTTATAAACCCCTTTTCGGATATGGTTTTATTGTATAATGTGGAAATTTCAGTTTAATTTATAATAAACGCAAATAAAATATTTTCGCCCGAAATTCACAAAATAAAATAAAACATGCATTTTCTCGTTGTTATTTTTGACATCAATCAATACGGCCCGCACTCTACGCATTTTGATTCTTGAAGTGACTCTTATGGCATGGGCATAAGAACCACGCACTGGGCAAACCCATTTCGTATCAGTCACTCCCCGGCCGGAGCGGGAAATAGTTGTGTGGCTCTGCGCCGCTTGGTTTCGTGAAATCAATTGTAAATTTCCGTTTTATTACAATAAACAATGCGTAAAAAAGGAATTAATGTTTCTACAGACCTTTACGAAATAAACCTGTAAAAAAATCTCAAATACCTATTCCAACCTTTCCAAGAGCTTTTTCTTGAGTATTTTTAAACTCCTCCCATAAAGGGCGTGAAATCCGATTTCGATTTTTTTCTGGACAATTGGATCACCTTAAATCTGTCTTATTGTAGACAGCGAGGGCATTGTTGTCATTCAATTTCCACAAAAAGGCGTTTACAAAAAAAATATCTATAAAAACATCCCTCTCTGTGGTCAAAATGACAGTGTTAGCGGGAGTATTGAATTAATATTCAAGATACAACGCTATTTTTCGAGGACTTTTAGTGGGGCGCGTATTTAGTTTAAAATAGACAGTCATCGTCACCCCTGTAATCCTAGTACCCGTTTTTAACAAGCATATTTTTTTTATGTAGTAGGTACCTAAAATGCTTCAAAGCGACAGTTTACGTAAGACAATTCACATAAAGAATGCGTTTTAAACCTTTTTTTAAACTTTTTGCGAAAAGTTTTAATGTTTTTTTTTATTTTTTTTTATTTATTTATTTTATACACTTTACAAATACAAGACAAAAAGTCCCGATAAACTACTTTTTAGCAGTTTGTCTAACGGGTTCTTTACGTTAAAGATCTTATGGATCTGATCCTAGGATTTATAAAAATCCTTGGAAACCTGCTGGATGTCAGCATTGCACAAGGGTGGAAGATAAATATATCTTTTCTAAAGAGCAGTGAATCCCAATTAGTGGTAAGCCTACCCCACGGGCACCTAACGTTGCTTGAAGGTATACGCGCACGTACTGGACGGACACTGTACAGTAACGAAGTGTAGGTTTAGCTGGAGTTGCTCGGGTTCTTCACGGGAAACGCATCCTACTCCTACTCATTTGTTAAATCGATTACTCGCAGAGAACCTGGTCCAGGACTTGGACCCAAACCCGAAACTCGGAGACGGACTCGGAGTCGGAACCCAAATGCCTCCTCCGGCGTCCCCGGGTTCGCGTTCCGAGCCACTCGCGAGTCATGAGGGTTCTTGTCGGGGTTCGAGTTCTTGTGCGCACTAAAGAATTCGGACAAGTGACCTACTCCTAGAACTCGAGTAGATACTTTTAAAGGAAGCTCGCCTCGGAGGCTTCCAGAAAAATGCAGAACTCAACCATCTCTACTGTACGGTACGGACTGTATGGACATTTTGGGTAGAAGGAGTACGCGAATTTGAAACTAGTTGGGAAAGCGAAAACTAATTGGGAACCACTGCCGTGGAAAATTGGGAAAGTGCAATCGATTTTTTTTTCTTTTACATTATTTCCACATGGGAAGCCATGAGGAAAATAATTCCGCTCAGGGCCTATGTCATTTTTGGGGATGCCGTGTGGAGGGTATTTTTAGAAAATAAAGTTTTTTTTATTTAATTTTTATTTTATTAGCAAAGATTGTTGGTACATTTAACAGGTAAATAAATACATAATAACAAAATATATATATATAAGTAACAAAAAAAATCCCACGAAGGCGAAGCCTGTGTGTGGGTATTATATTATGTGAATTACAGTGGTAGTTAAAATAAAATTTAAAAATATAAATATATGTATAGTGGCTATAGAGATCAATCAACATGATTGATTTTACTGGAGTTTTAATTTTTTTTTTTTTAAATTTGAATATACCTATACATATAAACACATTTACACCCTTACAAAAGTACATTTACATATGTTTATATAATTACATTTCCTTTTTTTATTCTAAATATTCAGAAAGACAAGGAATATTTTATTAATTTGGAAACTGTTAATTTGAATTACAGAAAAAAATTACTCGGTTCCAAATTATTTTTTACACAGATTTTAATATTTTTTTTATATTCGTTCACATTTTGACACATGTTAGTGGAGAGGGGTAGGGAATTAAACAATTTCGGTACAATACATGAGGGGGGGTAGGAATTTAGGGGTCAGCATGTCCTAGAGCAACAGATGCATAAATCCAAACCTCCCACAGCGGTGCAAGGCGATGTTCCGAGAGGTTCTTGCTGGACCGGAGATTAAAAAATCTCCCTCGACCAGTCTCTTCCGATCACGAATCTGGTGTGCAGTCACTGCAGATGTATCCGCCGTCAAGACCCAGACAAACTTTAAATTGGGAGGCGGGAATGTGTACCGCCGCCCCCGGAACCTTCATTGGATAACCAACACCTCTGCCATAGGTCACCCCAAGTGGTTTGCTACGTTCGGGTGAGGTTTGTCTAGGTCTTGGAGGCGGACGACTGGGACACGCTGAACTCCAGATTCCTACCCACCCCTTAAACCCCTTTCCTTCCCGGAACTCTTCTCTCCTTTCTTTCCTTAAAAAAACCTTCCACACAGCATCCCCAAAGATGACAAAGGCCCTAAGAGAAATTATTTTCCTCTGGGTCTCCTGTGTGGAGCTAATGTAAATAAAAAAAACCTCACCCCATGAACCCGGATAAGTCACCAAACTAGGCGAACTACTTGGGGTGACCTGTGTCAGAGGTATTAGTTATTTAATAAATAGTTCCCAGGGCGACGGTACCCATACGCGCTTCCCAAATTGATTACTTACTTTATGATTATTACTTATTTACGATATGTTCTTTAATCATATTTTTTTCATAACTGCGCCCTTGTGACGATTTTTACAAAAACGTTGCTAAACAAATTATACATTTAGTTACGTATTCATCAATTTTATTATGATTTATTTTGCTTGTTTCGTAACTTTACTGATTTTCCAATGGAACCAACTAAATGAACAATATGTTGTATTTCAAATGAAACCTAAACACAGTAAACACTCAAAGTGTGCATAATAATTTATTTATTAAAACCATTAGAGCTTTTACATAACATAAGTAGTGTTAATTACATTATATATAACATTAAAAAAATAATATAATAACCTTATGAATCATCATGAAATACAAAAAAATTAAAAGAAAAGTGTCACAAAGCACTCTTTTAAGGGTGAATTGCCTATTTCAAAAAAAGAAAAGCAAAGTGAAAACGTAGTATCTATAGTATGTAGTAAATAACAAAACACAATGTAAAATCGAAAGTATAGAGGAAAAATCAACATAAGTGAGTTACATTTTATATTTATATTATGCTAGTCGAAAATAAACGCAGGTAATTAGTAATTTTAATGTGATACAAATGAAAATGTCAAGAGAACTGAATTTACTTCCAAGATAATAATATTTCACCTGCATACATAACATTATTTTAAGAGTGGAATACAATCATGATGTGATAATTTCATTTAAGGTAATACTTAAAATAATTTATAATCTTCTATAATCTAAACTCTTAACGAAAATATGAAAGAGAACAAGACACAGAAAAATTGAAAATGATAATGGTCGCAAATTCGAACCCGAAAGAGAAAAAACTATTAATTCCTATTCACATTGAGTATGTACGGGCGCAAAAAATTAATTCAACTAAATATTTTAAAGCGTAACTTGTAAAAAGCGTTTTAACCTAAAATAATTAAACACGCACCATCTATGAAAAAGTAGATTATGAATTCTTTTATGTATCACCTTAAGTAAAATTAGTAAATAATTATGTAACTAACTAAGTAAGTGACTTATTTTGCGTCGGGACTTGTGTTACGTTAAAATTTTAAGCAGAAATAGTTTGAAAAAAAAAATTCAAATTATGTTACAATTTTGTCGTATCCACGAACAACCATTTAACTTACTAAAGTCCAGAATATTTAAATAATCTTAAAATGCTTTAAAACGTTTTCTAATCAATGCAATCCAATGTTGTTATCGACGTAACTGAAGCATCACACAACACGATAGCAAACGACTTCATTATTCACATACAACACTTATAGACCAGAGTTGCTTATGTGGTATTGGATGTATATTATTATGTAGGTGACTATGACTGATAAAACCTGAAAAGTAAAAAAAAAACATTAGTTTGGGTTAGCAACTTTTATTTTATTGTGAGAACCGTCCCATCCGGTCTCAACCTTCGGATCCAGTGAAACTATGGCTTCCCAAATTGGGGTAAGTTGTGAGGCTGAAGGTAATAGGGAGCGGAAGGAGACAGGGAAGAGGAAAGTGGGTAATGAACCTGGCTATTCCGATTAAGCCATCAAATACGGCTATAGCGATTTCAAGCAATATATCGAATCTAAAGCTGTTTCTCAAAACGGGCCACATGCCTCACCAGGGGGGGGGGGGGCAATAACATTTTCTTTACAATAGCTCTACACAGGAGGCCTGAGGAAAACAATTTCCCTCGGGGCCTATGTCATCATTGGGGATGCTATGTGTCTGAACTATGGAAAGTGAGTGTCTTTTTATGGAAAGGAAGGAGAGTAAGTTCTGGGAAGGAAAAGGTATGAGGAGTGAATAGTAAACTGGGGTGAATGTATCGTAAATGTGTGAATAGTAGATGTGTGAATACGGTGCGGTGCAGACCACCGAACATGTGGTCAACGAATACCCGCTCCATTCCTTCCCCGGCGGGACTGATGAGGTCCACAGGGCAATGGCTGAGGCCCTAGACTGTCTCGCACTAGATGTCCCAAACAAAAGACAAACCGCAACTCATGAACCTGGGCACCCCTGCCAAGTCACCAAATGTATCAAACTATGTGGGGTGACTTATGGCAGGGGTGTTGGTTATCCAATAAATGGTTTCCGGGGCGGTGGTACACATGCCCGCCTCCCAAATTGACTTTTTTCCATGGTTGTCGATATTTGAGAACATTGGAAGTTTTCACTGTTATAAGTACCGAAACACAAATTTGAAAAGCTAAAAAGCCATTGGGCGCACTGGTGCCGCACACTACTCGCAGTTATTTTATTTGTTTCATGGTTACCTACCCATTATTCAGCAAGCCAAATGGTGCATGAAATTTTGGAGTGGATGTTTTATAAAACGTTGCAACGGATTTATCCAATCCACTCAAGGTTTAAAACTATATTCAAATGAGTACAATACTTCACAAAATAGAAATCTGTTGTCATCCAAAACATATTTCTTGAACCATTTATTGGATTACCAACACCTCTGCCATAGGTCAACCCAAGTGGTTAGCTACGTTTGGTGACTTAGCAGGGGTTCCCGGGTTCATGAGGTGAGGTTAACTAACTGGGTGGCAGGCCGGATCAAGAGATGGTTGAGGGAGAGCTGTAGACCTCTCCAGCAGGACTCTCGTGGACCTTCCACGAGAGTCCTGCTGTCCATTCCTTACCCGCAGTGGGGGGGATTTATTCATACCTCCGTCACTCGTGGATACACTGACCCCCAGATTCCTACCCGCCCCTCATACATTTTTCCTTTCCACGACTTCCTCTTCTTCCTGTCCCTAAAAATACCCTCCGCACAGCATCCCCAAAGACGACATAGGCTCTGAGGGGCATTATATGTTCCCACATCAGATATCGCTTGCTAGATAAACATGCTAGGAGGTTTTTCAATTCCAATGTAAACAGGGCATTATGTTAATTGGTTTAATTAATGGAAACTTACCCCGTAAAAAGAATTCAAATTTACAGGAAAAAAGCCAAAAACGGAAATTTCTGCTTTTTGCTGCATTAATTGGAGACCACAAATAGCCAACTAAAAAAGCATTAAACATTAAACCAAACATTTTGATAAGGTAAAATCTATAGTAACAAACATTATTATCAAAGAACTTTATAAAAAAATAATTTGATATTGTTAAGAAAAATCACCAAATTCTAAAATAAATCACTGCACACGACTGGCTTTAATCTTTACATTATGAATTTCAACTTATGCATAAATTATTTGGAAAAAATATTCCTCCTATTATACTTACAATTCGCTTAGATTTTTCATCACATACTCTCAGCGTGACCTTATTAAAGAGCGCTGCGCACCGCTTAGCCTGAAAGCAGAAATACTCTTACTTTGTCGGTTATCAAACATCTTGTAGGAAAAAAGTTTGCTAATACTGAAGAAAGGGAAGAATCTCATTGGAAAGGCACAAGGGGAACACGTTGCATGTGAAAGGATGTCATGAAAATGAGACCAACATGCCAATAGAGTTAGTAGGTAAAACTAACAGTGGTTGATATGAAAAGTTCGTTCAATTCTTTGGACCTACGTACGAGTGGTAAGGCAAGTCATTCAGAGTAACGATTAACAACTTGAGGATTGATAATTTTCGAATTGTCTTTAAAACCAGAAGAAGACTACTTCGTCAAATATTTTTATTACAACATCAAAAAATATATTTGGTATTAAAATTCAAAATGCAAATGGTACCTAATGATGGTAAATATGATTAGTGAGATGTTGAAATCTCTTAACTCAATATTTTAAATACCCCTGGGAGAAGGAATATTATTATTCGCGATGATTGTTGGTTGTTGCATGTCATCCGGTTTACGTACAGTTTTGGCAACATACATTTGTAAATATCGATCTACTCCAAATATTTTTTCCAGTTTTTTATTGTTGGTTCAACAGCGAATGCTTAATGATCCGACATATATAATAAATCTTCTGTGCCGTTTAATATTGGTTATGATTTATTATTTTAAATGTTTGACTAATGCCTCAAACGATACACAGATAAATTATTGAGAAAGGCTTAATTCAGTAGTTCTTAACCTCGTTGGAGGTACTGAGCCCCATTAGTTTCATATGCGCATTCACCGAACCCTTCTTAATTCCTATTTACTAATCGAACCGAATCACATGAGTTGGGGGTGTGTCTTGACCACTGCCGAACACACGAGACTGAATCCCCGAACCCCTGGGGCTCGATTGAACTCAGGTTAAGAACCACTGGCTTAATTGTAATAATAATTTAATACAGTTAATAATCTAACAAAAGTAAATCTATTTTAATATTTATGTTGACTATAACGAAGAATTATCGCCAAATAAAATGATTTTCAACAATAAATGGTAACCCAACAATAATATTTATGTATAGGAAATACTAAAACCTGATCGTTAAAAATGGGTTACTCTTTAATTTAAAATAAACCATCCTTAACTTAATGCAAAGGACATGAGATTAAAGAATATTACTTAAGTAAAAAGAAGTAGAATTTCAGTACCTCTCTGAACACCCTTTCTCCCATGCTATATTGGAAATAAAGCCACCACAGCAAAGCCACGTTGCGGTACAGCGTGAAAACGAGTCCCAAATTGTTTCCACTTTCAAATTTATTTTTATAGCCGAGGTAAAGATTGTAGAAGTCGAATGTAACCCCAAAAAAATATCCAAATATTTGAAACATTATAGGAAACGAGAAATAAACACTTAAATTTTCAATGACACCACACAGATCCCCATGTATTTTGCATATTTCACATGCCATGGCCGCGTCATCCGGACATGATTTTTCTTTGTTATAATGTGGATATTGAAAAGCGTCGTTCCCCAGTTTCTTAATCACGTTCCTTAATCTAAGAAACCGTTTGACATTTCCTAAAGAGCTAACTGCACCATAATAAAAAATAGTGCATGCTCGACATGTACCAAGGCCGTAGCCAGAGGTGAGGGGATTAAGGGTATTGACCCCCCCCCCCCCCCCCGAAATCTAATAAAGCACACTGAAAATATGATTAAATAAGTTAAAAACGTTACGTTAGGTTAGGTTATGGGTTATTTTTAAACAAATCAACACTTTTAATGACTTTATGAACGGGAATTGCAATACCACTTTGATGAGTTAGGGGTAGTAAGGCTAGTAGGGGTCCTGCGTTAGATCCCTGAGGAATTCGGGAATTGGAATTATAATATTTTATTCGTAGGGGTAATAAGAAGGAAATTAGTAAATAAGGTAACTAGGAAATCAATACGATTAAAAACCACGAAGGAAAGTTCTGGTAGCCTCTTATATCTTCTGTTGATTTATTATATTTCACGATTTTAATTGGAGGTGAAACATAAAACGAATGAATAATGTAGATAATTATAATGCTTATATTCCGTGGGAAAAGAGACATATTCCCTTGGCTGACACCACTTATTATTATAATTCACGATTGTGTAATATATTGCTTGGTTGGTGTGGCTAATAACGCAACAACATAAAATGAGTGGGAATTTTCTTGACACCGAGGGTGTCGTTAATAAGGGCACCGAAACAAATAACGCCAAACAAGCTACACAATATAATCTTTTCACAATCATTATTTCGGCTATTCTAGCTTGTTTCCCTTTCACTTCCTTTAGGTAACGGCTAATACCCAAAAAATTTTTGACTGAAAATCTGAAATAATATCTGACAAATATTTATTACCCCTATTGATCAACTTAATTTCTCTTATACTGACTTCTTGATTCTTCTATGCCAGTTCAACGTTGGTATGGTTAAGTAGAACTTAAGACTTTGTTTACATCAGTTTTAACCATGCCAATGTTGTGGTAATGGGTAAGACAAGTTTTTAACTGTTCCGACCTTACCATTTATATTAACACGGCGTTTATACGTAAGGGAATTAATGTGAGAATATAACAAATATAAATATTGGTTCGCGCAAGAAATAAAAGTGCAGTTTTGATATTTAATTACCTCTTTATAAACCTTTCCTCCCGTGCTATACTGATAGTAAAGCCACCACAGTAGAGCGAAATCTCTAAACAGTCTGAAAAATATATTAGTAATGTCAACATTCACGAAGCCTTTTTCGAAGGCAATGTAAAATTTGAAGAAGTCGTATGTAACAATGAAAAAATATCCAAATACTTGAAACATTATAGGAAATGAGAAAATAACACTTAAATTTTCAATGACGCCACACAGATCCTTGTGAATTTTACTTATTTCACGTGCCATAGTCGCTTTTCGGGTACATCCATCGGGACACCTATTTATTTTGTAATACTTTGGATATAGAAGAGCATCGTTCCCCAGTTTCTTAATTAATTTCCCTAATCTAATAAATCTATTTAATAATGACACTTCAAAAAGAGCAAACTGAACCATTACAAAAAATGAAAACACGCTGGAAATGTACATTGAAAAAGCATATAAAGGTAAAAATATAGATTTAAAATCATCGACGGCGAAAAAATATGCATAAAAGTCGTTAACAAAAACAATTGTTAAAACAAAACCGATTATTTTCTTCGTTGTGACGCTAACGGCACGATAATCGAAGAAATCGCCGAAGCGCTCCATGGAATAACTAACGCTAACGATCGTACTAAAGAAAATCTCCACTCTTTTCCAATGGTAAACGTTGTTCAGTACAAATGTAGCCTGTAGCAGTGGACCCGTACTGTAGATTGTTAACACCAAACATAACTGAGAAAAGCTTAATATGTTTTTGTAATATGAACCGTAATAAGCTTGCCGTCCAAATTCGGAGAAACAAACAACGAATAGGAGAACAGTGACATTGTAACAGCGCCACAAAATGTAACTCCTTGTAACGATGGAGCCGTTAGGAAGTCGAGAGGTCACAATTGAGCACAATCCAGCTAATCGAAAGAATCGACAGAAGGGCACGAGAAAAACAAAAAACTCAACTGGGGAATGTGACATGTTTATGAATAATGACACATTAAAAGGATATACAAAAAGGGAAATACAAAAATACTACCTATCGGGAAAAAATAAATGTTAGTTAATTATCGCTATTATTGATCCATTATCTAATCGGTGTATTGAGTTAAAGCCAACTACATAATTAGAATGGCAGGTAACTACCAAGGCTAATAATTTAAAGCCTATCATGAAAGTATTTCGATTTATAGTATGAATACACTGAGTAGGGGTGACAGCAAAGTAAGTTAATAGTTTTAAGAAGTCCCCCTTAAAAAAACTAATAAGACACAGCAAAATAAAAACAGCGTTTTTTACACAAATATTATGCAAGCAGAGTAGGTAGGTACTAAAATAACTTACTATCGAATTGGCCCATCCACTGCCCATAATAAATAATCATTTCTTCAAAATAATGATTTCAATTTGAGGCGAGTATGGATACCGCCATCCAGGAAAATATTTATTGGATGTGGTTTGCTTTTGGTGGCTTAGCAGGGGTGCCCGGGTTCATGGGGTGAGGGTTCATGGGGGAGAATTTTTGCCCACATACTGCATGGCGGACCGGATCGGGAGAGCCTGGTTGAGGGAGACCTTTTAACTTTTCCAGCTGGATTCTCGACTCAAAGTCTTTCATGGCAGTAGGAGGAATGGTTTCATAAGTCCGTCAATCCTGACACACTGACCACAGATTCCTACCCACCTCTCGAACCCTTTTCCTTGCCAAAACATCCCCTACTTCATTTCCCTAAAATGACCCTCCACACAGCATCCTCAAAGATGACATAGACCGGAGAGAAATTGTTTTCCGCAGGGCCTCCTGCGTGGAGCTAAAGTAAAACATATTTTTTAATGATTTCTCAAAATTCAGCATTTTGTCGAAAATAAATAAGGCATTAATGTTAGGGAATACAGGGACTCACTTATCCAATAGCGATCAAGAGTTATTACTTATGCCCTTATGCGCCATCTGCTGAAAATTTCCCGCCGCATCGCGTCGTCTCGAACTTTTCGAATTTCAATGTTTCAATTATACTTATTCCTGAATGTCGAAGGGTTGAAGAGATATTGGCAACCCGGTGGAAGGGTTGAAGAGATGATTGTATTTGCAACCCTGTAAATGTCGAAAGGTTTGTTACATAAAAGTATTTGTAACAAGTAGCAAGGTGTGTGCACCCTCTTATACACACTTTAATTATGTTCTCGATGTGTGGCACCTCTAGTACTTGCCCATTGACATTTGGGCATAGGTTATGTTGAATGCCCTGTAATATTTTGGGATTTTGGAAATCGGGCCATTCCTTATGCAGCAGCCGAGAACTTTGGGCGGTCCTCTCGACCGCAACACGACGAATCATTTTTGAAGATCGCTACGATCGTGATTGTGGACCTTGGTCGTGATATTCGCCATCTTGGGAGCTGACTGGAAATCATCCTGGAGAGATGATTGGCATCGAGAATCATCCGCCTCTCCTGCTTTTGGAGGGTCCTTTTGCCTGGAGCCAATTCTCTGGAGTACTGCTATTTTCACGATGTGAGCTTCGTTTCACAAAAAGAGATTTCATCATGCATCATTTCATTTTACCACGCTATTAACATGAACTATTTAACCTCAGCAAGCCCTTGCCAGACAGCCTTAGTTTGCAGGATGTCATTTTAGTTTAATATACTTTTGTATTTCTATTACCATCTTTTCTTTCAAAATCTATAACCTATACCTTACATCTACCGTACGAGTCAATCTTGCTCAAAATAATCTACTATGTTCATTGTTGCCACCTCATCCCCGGTAACAGGTTGAAGAGATGATTATATTGAATGAAAATAAAATTTGAAGGAAAATAGAATATTTTAGAATTTTTTGTGTGATTTTAAGGAGGAAATGGGGCAAGCAGTTTTTTTATTACTGATTCCTTCAAAATTGTTCAATACTTATATTTTATCACCCGTCTTTGCCCGAGCTTTACGCAGAGTTCCGAAATCAGACTTTGACAATGACCTCGTATTGCCCTGCAAATTTTAATAATCTAATAAAATAAAACTGAATAAAATTTTTTAATAAAATTGAATCCACGCAGCCCGCCTTTCTATATCAGCAATTTTGGCCCTTGGTAGGTACATGCTATGAGGCATCTTCTCTGGTTCAAAAGCAGTTATCCTATAATTACATTTGTGTAACATATTGCAAACACTGTCAGAGAAATAATTAACAAAATTATTAGTTACATTTTCTTTGGTCTGATCTATCATCAAATATTTGGAGGCAACTTGATCACAATCATTTTTACATTTCTTTCCTAAAATTTGATTACATTCGTTCCATGTCTTTTTTGAGTCTTGAAATAGATTTTTGAATTTTTCATTAAGTAACAATTTATTAAAAACATTTCGATAACACTTATATTCTTTTTCACAGTATTTGTTTGTTGGAGCATTTTTCCAACGTTTATATAAATAATCCCTTTTTTAATTTTATATAATGTATCAGTAGATATCCAATCATTTATGGCATGAGGTCGGCTTTTAGGTTTTTTGCTTATTATAATTGTGCTGTTTTTATACAAGTCGTCAAAATAATTTTTTAATAAATAACCGAACATTCGGTTTCCTTTAGAAGGGATTTCCAGTCATAATTACAAATACGTTTATCAATCAGTTTTTGCGAAAGAATTTTGAAGTTATTAGAATCGCTAGAGTTGAAATTATCTACCGACTTATAGTGTATGCTCACAGCTGTTGTATTATGGTCGGCAATATTATAATCACACACGCACGCGGAGATTGTACTGGTTAATCCAGTGGGCAACTTTCCGCTTACTCGCACAAAAAACTGATCTAAACATGAACTGACAATTTTGTCTTGAACTATTACTTCTCGTGTAACATAATTTATACATTTTTTTAAAGTAGTTATTAGTAAGGATATTTTCATAATTAATAATTATTGCATCATTTTTATGTAATAAATTTAAATTTACGTCACCGAAAAATATTACACTTTCATTCGATTTAATATTGTTTTCAAACACAATCATAGAGATGTATATATATCAATGAACACAATGGATATTTCTGACAAAAATGCTTTCTTATTCGGGGGTCGGTATATTGCTAAGACATTTAAGTACTGTTATTTGGAAGTGTCAATACTCCAAAAACATTCTCAAAATATTTACTGTCCAGAAATATTTGCGAAAATGAGAGGTTATTCTTTACATATTATAACAAAATGCCTCCACCGGATTTATGTTTTCTGCAATAGTGATAAGAATTGAAACCGGGAATATCATAAAGATAAACAAGTTCCGAACGAATTGCAGTTTCGCATAGCATGAGTGCGTCAATGTGATTTAAACAGTCTTTAAAATAAACATGAAATAGGTCCCAGTACCTACCTAAAAAATTTAAAATAGAGCAAAAATCTCGCGATAATTGTCTTAAACAGCATTTAAAGAAACGCTGTAAATTTTTTCATACATGTAACTTGTAAAATAACTGAAACAAACGTGTTTATAATAATTTTTGGAGCATACTTTGAGATTTTTTCTATCGAGGGAATTTTATATAATTTACGTATGGGCGCGACTAATGTCTAGATATTATCTTCAAGAAAAACATATATTTTTTTAAGAGCTTAAAAACTTCAAATGTTTAAGGGAGGTTTGCAAGAAATCGGTAGAAATTCGAATACCGGCCTCTTTATGATAATTCAAGGTTTTTTTCTTCTTTATTTAATTAGCGTGTATTTCAATATCTGGGTTTTTTTTTAACTTTATTTATTCCCATTTCCTTGTACATATAATGTATAATAACAAATAGTAAATAATAACATAATATATAACAAATAGTATGAACAAGAAATGAAAACCCACTAAGGCACTGCCTGAGTGTGGGTAATATTAAAACAAAATGCTATATTTCCTAGTACCCAAAGTATAAAATAGACTTAAAAAAACATATAAAATAAAAAGTTAGTATAAAAAGTTAGTATTACATAGGTAGAATAAGTGAAAAAGGTTTTTTCAGCTATTATAAAAATAAAATAAAAATATGGAGAAAACATACTGATTTTTAATTTAAATTTTTTTTTTTTTAGTTATTATAAAAAAATAAATGAACAGAAAACATATTGTACTACAGTTTAGAAAGTTACAGAAAGTGAGTTCTAGAAGGATGGATAAATTTATAATATCTACATTATTCAACCACAATTTTACCTCATTTACATATTTTATCATTTGAGTTTGTACTGGTAGAAGGTTAAATGTACGAGGACCAATGAAACTGCTATGTGTCTGCAATAATTTAGTATTGGTTTGTGGGGTGTAAAATATATTATTTATTCTTTTGCTCATTCTGATTTCATTTATATCGAAATTATTTTTGTTTTTAAATACATATTTCAAAATTTGTAATATAAATAATTTACGTAAGTATATTTAATATTTTAGTTTCTTTGTATAATAAGTTTGTCGAGAATGTTTTATTTTTGTTATATTATATTACTTTAATTATGTGTTTTTGAATTATTTGTAGAGGCTTAATAAATGTATCAAGTGCACCACCCCATCCTATAATGTAATACGTGATCGAAGATTGCACCAGGGAAAGTAGATCATTTTCAATTTCTCAATGTTTAGAACTTCCTTAAGTCTATAAAATACGTAGGTCAGATATCTTAATTTAGAAGTGATTTGATTAATATGTGATTTCCAATTAAGATTTATATCTATTGATACTCCTAAATATTTTATATTTTCGACATAAGTCAGTTCGTTGCACATGAAGCACATTTCTTGATTGCAACTAGTATTATGGATTCTAATTTTAAGGTTTTCTTTAGGTTTATTTAGTAAAATGTTTTGCTATAGTTTAAAACGAGTTTGTTGTATTTTAGCCATGTTGAAACCAGTGAAATACAATCAGTTGCTTTCGAAAAAGTTTCTTTCCAATAATTACCATCCACTATTATTTCCGCGTCGTCTGCGTAAGAAACAATTTTACCAATACAAAATTACATAAATCATTAATATAAATTAAGAATAAAATCGGGCCAAGCACAGTTCCCTGTTGAACTCCATTTTTTATCTTTGACTCTGAACTATAATTATTCCCAATTTTTGATTTTTGTGTTCTGTCCTTAAGATAGTTAGAGAGTAGTTTTAGTGTGTCTTTTTTGAAGCCTAGTTGATTTATTTTTGTAATGAGTAAATTATGATTTACGGTGTCGAAAGCTTTTCTTAAATGTAGGAATATGGCAAGACATTTCTTTTTTTTATCGATAGATGAGTATATCTTTTTGTCAATTCATATATCGCATCCTCGGTGCTTAGGTCTTTACGAAAACCGTATTGGTTTTTCGATAGAATTTTATATTTTTCTAAGTGTTCAATGACTCTACACTTGATGCATTTTTCGAATATTTTCGAGAGGTTTGAAACAAGAGATATTGGTCTATAATTGTCTAATTTATTCGTATCTCCAGATTTATGAATAGGTATTATAGTGGAGATTTTAAATTGCTCTGGAAAATGACCATTTTTGAGGCATATATTAAAAATATGTTGCAATGGAGTTGTTTTATTTTTTTTAACGTATCACAAGATAATCCATCATTACCCTTAGAGTTGGATGGTTTTAGAATACCAATATATTTTTCAATTTCATTAAATGTAACAGGAGAAAAATATTCTATAGAGTTAATTGAATCATTATTTGAATCTAATTGAGGAGATGTCTCCATATGAACATCATTAACTTTAATGCCGGATGATTCAAGTACAACGTCTACTACATTTGTAAAATAGTTATTAAAGCTTTCTGCAATGGTCGATTTGTTAGTTATTATTTCATTATTTATTATAACCTCATTTAAAATATTTGGAGACATACTTTTTTTGTTAATAATTTCATTTATAATATTCCAAGTTTTTTTAGTATTATTTTTAGCATTTTCAATTTGTACACTATAGTATTTCTTTTTGCAGTTTCGTATCAGCCTATTAAGTAAGTTACGATACATTAGATATTTTGTTTTCAGATAAGGCATTGTTCTGAGATTATTCTTTTGGCAATCTATTTGATATTTAAACATTTCTCTGTATAATTTATCTCTTTTTTTAATTGATATAATTAATCCAACTGTTATCCAAGACTTAATTTTTTTATATTTATTGTTAGTGACAACTATTTTACTTTCACTTTTTAGAGTATGATCTCTCAGAGTTTTATAGAAATTCTGTAGTGCGAGATGTGGATTTTCTATTGATATCACATTTTCCAAGTTTTCATTTTTTTTTGTTTATTTCATTTATTATTTTTTCGGTATCATTTTTTTTCTCACATGTTAGTATTATTTTGTTTTGTTAAGTTTTTTTTAGTAGAGAAATTCCTAATTTGGACACTTTTATGTTGTCTTTTAATATTTTTTCGACTTCATCTGCAGGTTTGTCTTTTTTTGAGGAAATTAGTAGAGCAAAATTTGCTTTGGGTATTGGGTGCGATTTCTTCCTTACCACCATTGCGTAGCTTTTTTCTTC
Organism: Limnephilus lunatus; assembly: GCA_917563855.2. Lineage (NCBI taxonomy): Eukaryota > Metazoa > Arthropoda > Insecta > Trichoptera > Limnephilidae > Limnephilus > Limnephilus lunatus. The sequence goes on from OU830594.1 coordinate 36,493,847, forward strand.
ATATTTTTTTTCTTCATTTGACGCTTTTTTTATCAATGTTTCCAATTTGTCTATGTAATCCTTCCAAATTGATTTTATAGCACTCTATGCAACACAAATGCGCCAATGTATTCCGTTCAACTTACCAAACTATACTACCTTTTCAATTCCGGCTAGACATACCTCTCATGATGGCATTACCATATTTTACAATGTACACTCCATATCCAACATTAATATAGACAATCCAAATTTCAAATATTCCAATGCTGCCCACGCAACTTTTACCTCCAAAGGGAAAAAATACTCAATTTTGACGGCATACCGCTCACCCTCTTTATCTACAAATCTGTTTACAGAAGAAATTAAAACTTTTATTAAAAACAATAGCTCTAACCATTTCGATTTTGCATTTTTTATGGGTGACATTAATATAAATATACAAAACGCCATACTATTCCGGCCGCGAACGAATATCTAAACGTTATGCATTCCTCAGGATATCTATCATACATAAATAACACCACCAGACCTAATCATCCTAATGATACTTATCTTGATCATATATTCTTAAAATCAAATAAAAATAACCACTATAAATCCACTACACTAAAAATTGACATAACTGACCACTATCCTACCTTCTACGGCCACCATACTCCAACTTTGCCCATCTCTGCTGAACCAAATAGTTTTAACAAAACATTTACTAAAATCAACTACTCAACTTTAAATACTCTACTGAACGAAGAATCGTGGATCGCGGTCCTATCTAATGATGACCCAAATTTAACTTTGAATACCTTTTATGAAGTACTTCAAAAACATATTCTAAAAAGTCAAGAACAAATAGCACCATCAAAAAGTAAGCATAAGCACATAAAACCATGGATTACGCGTGGACTGATAATCTCAATACAACACAGAAACAAACTTTTCAAAATTTACAAAAACCTTGAAAACCATTGCACATCCATAAACGAAGCACAGATCCACACCAAACGGAATGAATACATTTTATTTAGAAACTACCTAAACACAATCATAAAAAAACGAAAACAACAATACTACTCTACACGACTACATAATGCTCAGAACGACTCAAAAAAAACATGGCACGTAATAAATGAAATTTCAAATAGGAACCAAAAGGTTGACAATATTCCACAAAAAATCATTACTGATAATAACACAACCATTGAAGACGCTGAGAGCATCGCAAACAATTTCAACCACTTCTTTACAAATATTGCCTCAACCCTTATAGATAGTAACCCAAGTCTTAATATTCACTCAAATCAAATTCCTCCCGACCTTTTAGAGTCTAACGACATTACCTCTGAGCTTTCTACATTCAAATAAATAACAAAACTCGAAATTTCAAGACAAATTGACAACCTTAAAGATAGGTCTGCAAAGGGTCCAGATAACATAAGCAATACCACCATCAAATCAATTAAAAAACACAAAATCATTCCATTACATCACATTTTCAACTGCTGCATCAGACACAGCATTTACCCCAATAATTTTAAACTCTCTCACATTATTCCAATACATAAATCCGGATCCCAATGTAAAACAGACAACTACAGACCAATAACCTTAACTTCACAATTTTCCAAGATCTTCGAAAAATGTTTAAAACGACACATTATGAACTTTCTAGAATCTAACGCAATCCTTTCAGCTAATCAATATGGTTTTAGATCTATCCTGTGCACCGACGACGCTGTATTTAGTTTAACCCAAAACATATATTCTGACCTAGACTCTAACAATAAAACTCTAACCATTTTCTTGGACCTAAAGAAAGCGTTCGACACAGTCAACCATAGAATTCTATTAAAGAAAATCTTTAACGTTGGAATTAAAAACAAAAGTATCATGTTATTAAAAAGCTATATATTAAATCGTCTACAACGCACAAAAATAGGATCAAGCTTAAGCACTTATGATCTAGTAAAACATGGTATTCCTCAAGGAACTGTCTTAGGACCACTACTCTTTCTAATCTACATCAATGACCTATGCAATATTGTGATACCAGGTAAAATTCTCTCTTTTGCCGACGACACTGCAATCACAGTACAAGGTAAAACGTGGGAAGACACAATCAGTAAAGCCAATAAATGCATTGCAACAGTCAAAGATTGGCTTGATAGAAATCTTCTCAGCCTAAATTATGATAAAACTATTTTTATTCCCTTTTATAATTCCCATAAGTCATCCCCTAAAAATAACCTTAACTTGAAGTTCCATAATGTTAATTGTAACTTTGAGACATGCTCAAACTGCGAAGATGTAAATTTAGGAAAATATATCAAGTACTTAGGTGTTACTATAGACAGCCAACTCAAATGGACTTACCATATAGAAAAAACTGTAAATAAACTGAGATACTTAATTAACATATTCAAACGTATGAGCAATATCGTCAGTACAAGAACCATGAAACTTGTTTACGACGCACTGGTGCTTTCGTCCATTTCCTATAGAATAATCGCCTGGGGTGGAACATACAATAACCATGTAAAACCATTAGAAATTGCTCAGAAGTCCATCATTAAGGTAATGTACCAAAAGCCCAAGACATATCCCACCAATCAGTTATTTCAAGAAACCGAAATTATGGAACTAAGGCGGATCTACTGTACCCAAAGTCTCAAATATATATTTACTCGTCCTAACAATTTCACTAAAAACACAAATCGCTCTAGCCAGAGACATAGCACATGCGTGTTCACAGTGCCTCACTGCAAAACCAGGTTGGCCCAAAGACACATTAATTATATTGCCCCAAAATTGTTCAATTCCCTACCTCACTCCACCAACATGTGTCAAAATTTGAACGAATATAAAAAAAATGTTAAAATCTGGATAAAAAATAATTTGGAACTGAGTATTTTTTTTCTGTAATTCAAACTAACAGCTTCCAAATTGCTAAAATATTCCATGTCGTTCTGAATATTTAGAATAAAAAAGGAAATGTAAATGTATTTCTGTAAGGGTGTAAATATGCGATATAAATTTTTAAATATTTTAGTATTGAAATATGTATTATATCCAAATTAAAAAAAAAAATAAACTCCAGTAAAATCAATCATGTTGATTGATCTCTATAGCCTCTATACATATATATTTTTTAAATTTTATTTTAACTACCACTGTTATCCACATAATATAATACCCACACACAGGCTTCGCCTTCGTGGCATTTTTTTTGTTACTTATATATATATATTTTTTGTTATTATGTATTTACTTGTTTAATGTACCAAAAAAAAATTGCTAATAAAAAAAAAAATTTAAAAAAAATCCTCTCGATTTAGAATAACTTTACTTTGTAGACTAATTATAATTATTGTGTTTTGTAGTGATGTTATTTCAAGCTTCCACGAGTCTTCGATATTGATTAATATTGATTCGATTTCGGTTTTAGTTTCTTTGGCAGCTTTTGTACTGCCAATTTTGTAAAGTTCCGTAAGTATTTTTACGATATTTTTTTGAGTTCCATTTTGGAACATGGTCCCGAAGGTGTTAAATTTTTGTTTGTAAGCAGTTTATTTTTGCAGTGTCAGTCACGTTAAATGACCATTCGTCGCGAGACATGCGACAACACTGTTGATCCTAGGATTTATAAAAATCCTTGGTCAGCATTGCACGAGGGTGGAAGATAAATATATCATTTCTAAAGAGCAGTGAATCCCAATTAGTGGTAAGCCTACCCCACGGGCACCTAAAGTTGCTTGAAGGTATACGCGCACGTACTGGACGGACACTGTACGGTAGCGAAGTGTAGGTTTAGCTGGAGTTGCTCGGGTTCTTCACGGGAAACGCATCCTAATCCTACTCATTTGTTAAATCGACTACTCGCAGAGAACCTGGTCTAGGACCAAACCCGAAACTCGGAGACGGACTCGGAGCCGGAACCCAAATGCCTCCTCCGGCATCCCCGTGTTCGCGTTCCGAGCCACTCGCGAGTCGTGAGGGTTCTTGTCAGGGTTCGAGTTCTTGTGCGCACTAAAGAACTCTGAGAAGGGACCTGCTCCTAGAACTCGAGTAGATACTTTTAAAAGTAAGCTCGCCTCAGAGGCTTCCTGCAAAATGCAGAACTCATCCATCTCTACTGTGCGGTACGGACTGTATGGACATTTTGGGTAGGAGCAGTGGCGGCTGGTGTTCATAAAAATAGGTGGTGCGCTAAAATAATAATAATAATGGTCTTTATTTCAAGATGTGGGAAGGTGAGTGCAATCCCACACATCCCATAGAGATATCCCATAAATCTTGGACCTACCTACTCTAATTAAAATAAATTCAATTATGAAAAAATCCTACCTATTTGTAAATTAGGTCGATCCTCCATTATCTCTGGTTGCATGCAACACATTGAGTCTAAATTAATTTTATTTATTAAGATAGATTAAATTCTTTAAAAGTTTAACAACATCGATCAATCTAAACAGATGTCATAAGGATTGTGAGGAACAACTCACTGAAAAAGCATTCCATATTCCATTGTTTTAAAAGAGTTCTAGTAAAATAAATATTGATCCATCACCATTTGTAAAGTCCCCGGGATTGTAAATTCAAATTCAATAACAGTTGACTCCTATCCAGAAAATTGTATGTAGATACTTATTGGCACGAAAATCGAGTTAAAAAATCGTTCAGTTTATCACACATCCGAAAGTCTTCCTTACGCTCCGTAACTCCAATGAAATATATACTGTCATAACTCATAACAAATAATGTCCGCAATGCTTATGTTGTTATGCTGTCGTTGGTCGATGCTGAGTGAAATATAGCATGAAAAAGAGTAGATATTAAAATAAAGACACGATATGGATAATAATATGACACAAACGTGTCCCCGTTTAACATGCTACAGAACGAACCATTCCTTTTGATGTGGTGGAAATTTTTGGATCGTCACCTGCGATTTCGTAAAATTTGCAAAGCATTCAACCTACCTACGATTTTGGCTCATTATAGAATTATAGAAGAACTCCTGTGATCGCTTTGCAAAATGAACCACCACTCTGAATATAGGCACACAACGATCTGCTTTGTTACGCGCGCAGTCCAGTAGGCACCTATATTACGCATGCATTATAACCGAGTGTATATTGTGAACTGTGATGAGGCGTGTCGGAAATAAGTATGTTTTTTGGCGCTCGGGAATTTTTAGATTTAAATTAATTAATTAGATTAGATTTAAATTAATAGATATATTTTGGGAGTGCGGCGCTCCTCCGCACCTTAGAGCTGGCCGCCACTGGGTAGGAGTACGCGAATTTGGTACCTACGCAGGAAAAACTAATCGGGGACCACTGCCGTGGAATATTTTGAGATGTGATTTTTTTTTACATTACTTTCACACGGGAGGCCATGGGGAAAATAATTCCCCTCAGGGCCTATGTCATCTTTGGGGATGCCGTGTGCAGGGTATTTTTAGAAAAAGAAGGAGAGGTAAAATATATGAGGGGTGGGTAGAGATCAAGGGGTCAGTATGACCAAGAGTAACAGATGCATAAATCCAACCCTCCCACCGCGGTGCAAGGCGATGTTCCGAGAGGTTCTTGCTGGACAGGAGATTAAAAGATCTCCCTCGACCAGTCTCTTCCGATCACGAATCTGGTGTGCAGTCACTGCGGACGCATCCGCCGTCAAAACCTAGACAAACTTCACCACATGAACCAGGATGAGTCACCAAACTTGGCGAACCACTTGGGGTGACCTGTGGCAGAGGTATTAGTTATTCAATAAATGGTTTCCAGGGCCTAGCCATACGCGCCTCGGCCTCCCAAATTGACTACTTCCTTTATGATTTTTGCTTGCCTACGATATGTTTTTTTAATCATATTTTTTTCATAACTGCGCCTTTGTGACGATTTTTACAAAAACGTCGCTAAACTAATTATCCATTTAGTTAGTTAGGTACTCACTAAATTTATTATTATTGATTTTGCTTGTTTCGTAACTTTACTGATTTTCCAACGGAACTAACTAAATTAACAATATGTTGTATTTCAAATGAAACCTGTACACAGTAAACACTCACAAAGTGTGCATAGTATTTATTTATTAACACAATTAGAACTATTACATAACATAAGTAGTGTTAATTACATTATGTAAAACATTAAAAAAATAAGATAAGAACCTAATGAATCATCATGAAATACAACAAATTAAAAGAAAAGTGTCACAAAGCACTCTTTTAAGGGTGAATTGCCAATTTAAAAAAAAAGAAAAGTGAAAACGTAGTATCTATAGTATGTAGTAAATAACAAAACACAATGTGAAATGAAAAGTATAGGGGAAAAATCAACATAAGTGAGTTACATTTTATATTTATATTATGCTAGTCGAAAATAAAAGCAGGTAATTTGTAATTTTAATGTGATACAAATGAAAATGTCAAGAAAACTGAATTTACTTCCAAGATAATAATATTTTACCTGCATACATAACATTATTTTAAGAGTGGAATACAATCATGATGTGATAACTTCATTTAAGGTGATACTTAAAATAATTTATAATCTTCTATAATCTAAACTCTAAACGAAAATATGAAAGAGAACAAGAAACAGAAAAATTGAAAATGATAATGGTCGCAAATGGGACTCGAACCCGAAAGAGACAAAACTATTAATTCCTATTCACATTGAGTATGTACGGGCGCAAATAATTAATTCAACTAAATATTTTAAAGCGTAACTTGTAAAAAGCGTTTTAACCTAAAATAATTAAACACGCACCATCTATGAAAACGTAGATTATGAATTCTTCTAAGTAAATTCATATTATGTTTCAATTTTGTCGCATCCACGAACAACCATTTAACTTACTAAAGTCCAGAATATTTAAATAATCCTAAAAGTCTATAAAACGTTTTCTAACCAATGCAATCCAATGTTGTTATCGACGTAACTGAAGCATCACACAACGCGATAGCAAACGACTTCATTATTCACGTTCAACACTTATAGACCAGAGTTGCTTATGTGGTATTGAATGTATATTATTATGTAGGTGACTATGACTGATATAACCTGAAAAGTAAAAAAAAAAACATTAGTTTGGGTTAGCAACTTTTATTTTATTGTGAGTACCGTCCCATCCGGTCTCAACCTTCGGATCCAGTGAGACTATGGCTTCCATAATTGGGGTAAGTTGTGAGGCTGAAGGTAATAGGGAGTGGAAGGAGACGGGGTAGAGGAAAGTGGGTAATGAATCTGGCTATTCCGATTTAGCCATCAAATACGGCTAAAGCGATTTCAAGCAACATATCGAATCTGAAGGCGTTTCTCTAAACGGGCCACATGCCTTACCAGGGGGGGGGATTAACATTTTTTTTACAATAGCTTCACACAGGAGGCCTGAGGAAAACAATTTCCCTCGGGGCCTATGTCATCATTGGGGATGCTGTGTGGAGTGTCTTTTTATGGAAAGGATGGATATTAAGTTCTGGGAAGGAAAAAGATATGAGTCGATATTTGAGAACATAGGAAGTTTTCACTGTTATAAGTACCGAAACACCAAATTTGAAAAGCTAAAAAGCCTTTGGGCGCACTGGTGCCGCACACTACTAGCAGTTATTTTATTTGTTTCATGGTTACCTACCCATTATTCAGCTAGCCAAATAGTGCATAAAGTTTTGGAGTGGAAGTTTTATAAAACGTTATAACGTATTTATCCAATCCACTCAAGATAAGAAATATTTTGTCATCCAAAACAGTCGATTAACCGTAGCTTTTTTACGATTTTATTTTCTTTGTCTAGGGCACAAAACTATGAAACAAAATAATATTCTTAGCGGAAGGCTAATTGGACCACCCCTGAATTATAGATATATTAATTTGGGAGGCCAAAGATATTTTTAATTTGGGAGGCGGGTATAGGTACCGCCGCCCCGGGAATCATTTATTGGATTACCAACACCTCTTGGTCACCCCAAGTGGTTAGCTACGTTTGGTGATTTAGCAGGGGTACCCGGGATATGGGGTGAGGTTTATCCGGATCTTGGCGGCGGATGCGTCTGCCCACTAACTGCGTGGCAGGCCGGATCGAGAGAGACTAGTTTAGGGAGAGCTGTAGACCTCCCAGCAGGACTCTCGGTACATCGCCTTACCCGCAGTGGGAGGGATTTATTCATGCATCCGTCACTCTTGGACACACTGACCTCCAGATTCCTACCCACCCCTGATTATTTTTTCCTTCCCACAGCTTCGTCTTCTTTCTTTCTCTAAAAAGACCATCCAGACAGCATCCCCAAAGATGATTTTTCTAGTCTATGTTCCCACATCAGATATCGACTTTCTAGATAAACACGCTAAGAGGTTTTTCAATTCCAATGTAAACTGGGCATTAATGGAAACTTACCCCGTAAAACGAATTCAAATTTACAGGAAAAAAGCCAAAAACGGAAATTTCTGCTTTTTGCTGCATTAATTGGAGTCCACAAATAGCCAACTAAAAATGCATTAAAAATTAAACCAAACATTTTGGTAAAATATATAGCAACATTAGTACATACATTATTATTGAAGAACTTCTAAATATATTTTGTTTAATTATATGTACATGAAGCAGTGGTATGTTTTTTAAACTTTAACATATTTTACACAAAAACCTACAATTTTAAAAATCAAAATTTTACCCATAAATTTTTTTTTTAAATTGTTCCGAAAAATTACCAAATTCTAAAAAACAAGTCACTGCACATGACTAGCTTTAATCTTTACATTATGTACTTTACACTTATACATAAATTATTTGGAAAAAATACACCTCTTAATATACTTACAATTCGCTTAGATTTTTCATCACACACTCTCAGCGTGACCTTATTAAAGAGTGCGGCGCACCGCTCAGCCTGAAAAAAATACTCTCCTTACTTTGACGGTTAACAAACATCTTGAAGGAAAAGTTTGCTAATAATGAAGGAAGGGAAGAACCTCATAGGAAAGGCACAAGGGGAACACGTTGAATGTGAAAGGATGTCATGAAAATGAGACCAACATGCCAATAGAGTTAGTAGGTAAAACTAACAGTGGTTGATATGAAAAGTTCGTTCAATTCTTTGGATCTACGAGTGGTAAGAAAAGTTATTCGAAGTGACGATTGACAACTTGAGGATTAACAAATTTGCGAATTATCTTCAAAATGTGTAGAAGACGACTAATTCGTCAAATATTTTTATTACAGCAACAAGCCAGATATTAGGTAGTAAAATTCAAAATGCAGACGGTACCTGATGATGGTGAATATTAGATGTTGAAATCTCTTGACTCAATATTTTGAATACCCCTGCGAGAAGGAATATTATTATTCGCGATGATTGTTAGTTGTTGCATGTCATCCGGTTTACGTACAGTTTTGGCAAAATACATTTGTAAATATCGATCTACTCCAAATATTTTTTCCAGTTTTTTATTGTTGGTTCAACAGCGAATGCTTAACGATCCGACATATATAATAAATCTTCTGTGCCGTTTAATATTGGTTATGATTTATTATTTTTAAGGTTTGACTAATGCCTCAAACGACACGTAGATAAATTATTGAGAAAGGCTTAATTCAGCGGTTCTAGACCTTGATGGAGGTACTTAGCCCCATTAGTTTCATATGCGCATTCACCGAACCCTTCTTAACAGGAACCGAATCACATGAGTCGGGGGTGTGTCTTGACCACCATCAAACCCACGAGACTGACTCCCCGAACCCCTGGGGTTCTGCCTCATAAAACGTGACAAATTACACAAGAGTTGTCGCAAAGAACCAAATAATATTGAACTGTTAGCATGTTATAAAAGATACAGAAATTGGTGTTCTTAAACTATAAAAACAATCAAACAGTCATATTATAAAAAGAAGCTTCATGAAGTTAAAGGAAACATAAAGCAAGAATGGAAAATAATAAAACAAGCATTGGATATGCAAAAGGAATCGGTGCCGATAAATAAATTGAAAATAAATAATAACATTGTTTCTATAAATGATAATCCAACGCTCATCACTAACCATGTAAATGATTTTTTTAGTGCCATAGGTCAAAATTTTGCCAATCTTTTGTGCAATGTAAAATAACACCAGTGAAGAATGTTTAATCAAAAATTGCAATCCAACACAATCTATGCTAAATGCCTGTTTTGAATTCAATCCAACGAATTTTAATGAAGTTCTAAAGGTGAATAATGAGCTAAAATCAGGTTTTTCGAGTGGAAATCACAGAATACGTGCAATGGTCTACAAACAAAATGCTTCTGAACTAGTTATACCTATTACACACATTGTAAATGTTAGTTTTGAGAACGGCTTGTTCCCTAATCACTGCAAAAATGCCAAAATCATTCCTTTATTAAGAGGAGGGGATAACTTAGATGTCAATAACTATCGACCTATATCCCTGCTAAACACCTTATCAAAAATTATAGAGAAGTTAGCTAAAATTAGGTTGATGTCTTATGTAAAAAGATATGAAATTCTCTCAGATAATCAGTTTGGCTTCCGAGAGAACATGGGAACTAGTGATGCTGCATTAAAAATGATCACCAGAGTCATAGAAGCTCTCAATACTGGCAATAAAGCAATGGCTGTCTTCTTAGAATTGCCTAAGGCATTTGATACCGTATCCCACGGTTTACTATTTAAAAAACTTAGTTCAATGGGTATTGTTAATAAAGCTTTAGATTGGTTCAGAACTTATCTTGAAAATAGAACACAAAGAGTAGTGATTAATGATCATATTAGTTCAAACAAATCTATTGTATATGGTGTTCCTCAGGGTAGTGTTCTGGGTCCAATTTTATTTTTGTTATATATTAATGATCTCTGTAAACTGCCGTTTTCTGGCTCTTCAATTGTATTTGCAGATGACACTGTTTTAGTGTTTGCTGGTGATACTTGGGATGAAACGTATGCTAAGGGCGAGACAGGATTAAGGGCGGTCAAAAATTGGCTTGATCAAAACTTGTTAACCTTAAACATGAACAAAACTAAATATATTACTTTTAGTATTTCTTCTATAAATCAACAATCTTTGGACCGCTCTTTAAAAATACATTGTTGCGTGCAGAAGTGTAATTGTCAATCTTTGGAAAGAGTAGACAATATCAAATATCTTGGCTTAGTTATTGATAAACATTTAAAATGGAACAATCATATTACTATATTAACAAACAAAATAAGACAGCTAGCCTATATCTTTAAGACTCTAAGAAAAATATTAAACAAAGTTACACTAAAAACTGTATATTATGCTCTTGTTCAATCAATGCTTTCATTTAACGTTATTTATTGGGGTTCTTGTCACAAGACTACTCTAGAGCCTTTAAATATTGCACAAAAATTAATTTTAAAAATAATGTTCAAAAAAAGTTTTATGTATTCATCACAGTTATTATATAGCGAAAGCAAAATTATGACAATAAGGCAGTTGTACATAATAAATACTCTGTGTAAATTTTTCAACAATATTATCACTGCAAAAAGATCTCAACAAGTGCGCAACACTAGATTGGGCTCTTCTTTAATGTATCAGCCGGTATATACCAAAACATCATTTGGATAAAGAAGTTTTTCATACAAAGCTCCGTTGCTTTATAATATGCTCAACGAAAAAATAAAAACTATTGCTACATCACATTTAATCAAGAAAATGGTCAAAATATGTATACTAACTGAGAGTGATAATTTTTGATTACTCATGTTGTCGCTTATATCATAAAACACTATGGAATTAAGCTATATTTGATACAATCCATATTAAATTACTGTGTATGTAACTAACTTATTTATTATTATATACTTTTTAATTTGCTTATTGTCATAAGTATTTAATCATTATTATCTACTTCTTTCGTATCGTAAATTACTTACTATACCATATTATAAATGTTAACTAGTATTTACTCATAACTATTATGTACTTTATTTACTTATGTTTATTTGTAACATTTAATTAAATGAAGACAATGTAAGCGAAACTCAATCGAAAATCTGGAAACAGAAAAATCAGAAAAAGATATTGGCACCTCTGGGACTGAAGACAATGTAAGCGAAACTCAATCGAAAATCTGGAAACAGAAAAATCAGAAAAAGATATTGGCACCTCTGTTTCCAGATTTTCGATTGAGTTTCGCTTACATTGTCTTCATTTAATTAAATGTTACAATTTGAGGTTTTACTCATAAAGTTAAAAATAAAAATTATATTATGTTTATTTACTTATTATTAATAAATTATTTATTATTGTTTACTCATAATTATATTATATATTATCTGTTTAATTTTTTATATTTAGATATTTACTTAATAAATTATATTTATTACATAAACTTATTACGTAATTGTTTATTATTATTTACTTGGTATTATTAAGCTATTATTATTTACCAATCTTTATTTTTATTTATTTTTTGTTAATAATTTAATTCTACTGTGGTATGGTCACCCTACTAATGCATCTGGTAAGCCACAACAGGTACCTTGTATTTACATATATAGTTTACAGTATAATATGAATATAATGTTATTGTTTCCAACAATGAGCATACTGCCCAACTGTAATAATTATTAATTAGTAATATTTGAATAACTCAGGGCTTCTTCTTTAGATTTATTATTATGTTTTTTTTTTTTTTTTTAATCACATTATTGTAAAACTGCATATCTCGATACAGGAATACCCTAGTGAGATGTGCACTGTGCAGCTTACGTTTTTATGTATTTCTAATTTTTCAATAAATAAATAAAAGTGTTCAGTAACCCGCGTACAGTAGTTATGTTATATTTTGCATTAGTCAGAAGTATACTGGAATATGCCTCGCCAATTTGGAACCCGGAGTACAAAGTATACATAGATAGCATAGAACATATTCAAAACAAAATTATAAAATATCTTCCATTCAAATTCAACAATAACTATGAATTGCTGATTTGACATTTTTACACAAAATTTTAAATAATAACATTGACTGTACCGAACTTTTTTCCCTAGTTAATTTTAACATCCCATTAAGACGTACACGCCATACAGAACTATTCCACACGCTTAATTACAAGACAAATGCAGCAACTAATTCGCTAATCAATCGTGCTCTTCATATATTCAATAATATTAATCTAAATTCTAACATCGACATTTTCTCCGATTCACTGCCCAAATTTAAAAAAAGCATCATGTCAATAATATAAATTGTTTAATGCGCATACTTACATACATACATTCACACATATTTACACACACACACACACACTGACACACCCTCACACACACCCTCACACCTTCCCACTACACACATTACCCGGAAATTACTTAATATGCACTCCATAAATAAGACACTACACTGAAACATAATATAATAGGTACCCACCATGAATTATATTTTTTAATTGTAAATTTTCACCAATTGATAATATATTGTACTGTTTGTTTTTGTTTATAAATAAAATAAAATATTGAAAAGCGTCGTTCCCCAGTTTCTTAATCACGTTCCCTAATCTAAGAAACCGGTTAAACACTGACATTTCCCAAAGAGCAAACTGCACCATGATAAAAAAGTGCATGCTCGACATGTACATCACGAGAGCATACATAGGCATATATACGGAAAATTAAATACTTGTTCACTGAATAAGTAATAATGCATGTCGTTAATAAAAACTGCTAGTACAACAAGAAATATCATTCTCCGCGTATTGATGACAACTTGGTAATAATCGAATAAATCGCCTAAGCGCATTATGGAACCACTGATACTAATGATAGTAGTGAAAAATTCTTCCACTTTTTTCCTTCCACTTCCTTTGACTTGAAATATATACTGAAATAGGCCTGCCGTCCCACTTCCGAGACACAAACCACGAATAGCAGAACGGTGACATTGTAACAGCGCCACAAAATGTAACTCCTTGTTAAGATGGATCCGTTAGGAAGTCGAGAGGTCACAATTGAGCACAATCCAGCTAATCGAAAGAATCGAAAAAAGGACACGAGAAAAACAAAAAACTCAACTGGGGAATGCGACATGTTTATGAATAATGACACATTAAAAGGAAATACAAAAATACTACCTATCGGGAAAAAATAAATAGCCGTTAGGAAGTCGAAAAGGTACAATTGAGCACAACCCAAGAAATCTAAAGAACCGACAAAAGGGCCAAAAAAAGCCTTAAAGTCAACCGTGGTATGCGACATGTTTATGAATAATGAAACATGCATTGTATGTCAAGAGCTATAATATATAAATAACAAATTATATATATACCGCCCTAGATTCAAATGAAAAATGCATTGGAATATTTATTGACCTTAAAAAAGCATTTGATAGTATATCTCATACTAACTTAATAAAAAAAAATCAAATCAATTGGAATAAATGGAATGGTGCTATCCTGGATTGTAAGCTTTTTGGAAAATAGAACACAACAAGTAAAATTATTAAATGAACTAGTTGATTCTCAAAGTAGTAACTTCTCAATACCACAAGGCACAGTTCTAGGACCACTTTTGTTCATTATATATGTAAATCATATATTTGAAATTGCTAAATACGGGGAAATAATCTCATATGCAGATGACACAGTGCTTCTTCTAAAAGCAAACACGTGGTTAGAACTGAATAAAAAGGCTAACACGGACATAAACGAATTAAAAACATGGTTTGACAATAACCTACTAACGATAAATTCTAAAAAAACACATTATATACCATTTTTCATAAAAAAACCAAACACGCCGCATGAAATTAACATAAGGATCCACTCTGCACCAAACACTCAACAACACCACTGTAACTTACTGTGTACTAATATTGAAATGAAAACTTCAACCAAATATCTAGGAATCACTATTGATCAATGTCTAAAATGGATACCGCATATAACCATTCTTAAAAACAGAGTACGAAAATTGACCTATATTTTTAGCTGTTTGAGATACATTCTAAATAAAGAACTACTGAGAATGACGTACTTCGCTTTCTGTTAATCCATAATCCAATATGGTATAATAGGATGGGGTGGCGCCTATAAAACTCACACACAATCTCTTTACATTGTGCAAAAACTAATAATTAAAGTAATATTAAAAAAATCATTTTTATATCCATCTGAATTCATATTCAAAGAATTTAAAGTCAGAAAATTAAATACTCTTTTTCTGTATCACTCAACCTTACAAGTCTACAAAGAGGATATCCTAAACAAAACCATACCTTTCAAAAACACAGCAAATCTCAGGCAAAAATACATGTTACCAATTCCCATTTGTAAAAAAACTTTAAGCTAACAAAACTACAAATACTTGGGAACAAATTTCTTTAATAAATTACTAGAAAATATAAGATCCCTTTGTGACAGTTTCAAAAATTTCAAAACACAATTAAAAAAATATACTGAAAACCTTAACTAAAAAATAAATAAATAATAATAATAAAAATTATATATATGCTTATATTTATATAAACATACATTTATCTTATTATTTACATAAACTTAATTTCAAAGTACTAAATATAAATAAAAACAGCAATAAAAAAATAAAATAAAATCAAAATAACCAAACAAATAATACTTCCTCCTAAAAACATAAAAACTAAAGGAAGAGAATTGGAAAGGTGGTTATCACTTTGGCCAATTTAGAATACTTCACAAAAACAATTATTTAATATTTTCCCTTATATTTTAATTTATTATTGTCCATTAACAACTTTACATCATTTAATGTGTCTTTGCGTGAATAAAACTTTTTAATGTTAGATCGGTTAGCTGGGTGGGTATATTGGGAAGTGGGAGGAATTTAAATATTGTCATGTCACTGTATAGGTACTTTACATCCAATTTGCCAATTGCCATAGCAATTTCTTTAAGTTAAATGCCTCGCAAGCTAATCAAGCAATAAAAGGTCTTGATTAAGGAATGATTGACGATTTTCGATAGTAAAAGTCTTATCGATACGTCAAAACAGAAAAGGTAAGAACCTAATTTATTATAAAGATTGTATGATTAGTTAATCTAGTCAATTAAGTAGAAACTATTGTGATAATGATTGGATGTCAACTTTAATTTGTAGGGGGATGTCCGTCAAACAAATTAATAATAAACCAATACAAGGAACCATTGTGTATGTACATGTACACCGTACGAATTAGTTAATTAAGACCAAACAAATATCCTATCTTTCTAAATGAGTTACTTTTTACTCTCACAAACAATTATTTAAGTATGTTTGAAAGGGGAATGAGCATTTGCCTTTTTTACAATCGAAATTGAA
Organism: Limnephilus lunatus; assembly: GCA_917563855.2. Taxonomy (NCBI): domain Eukaryota; kingdom Metazoa; phylum Arthropoda; class Insecta; order Trichoptera; family Limnephilidae; genus Limnephilus; species Limnephilus lunatus. The sequence continues at coordinate 36,510,114 of OU830594.1, forward strand.
TACGTACTCGTACACTTAGGGTTGCCAGATGGCCGGGAATTCCGGGAAAGTCCCGGAATTTTGCGTGTGATCCTGTGTCCAGTACTTTAGATTTTAAAAGATTCTACAAAACAAAATAGTAGTAGCATAGAAGTTATTTGGTAGTTACATAGGTCTTTTTGTGTCTTGAAGAATAAAAGTGAAAGAATATACAACATTTATACTGATTAGTTTTAAGATGAAATATATGACAGGGCCGGATCTACGAAATCTGGCTCCCTGTGCAGTAGGTACCGATTGCGCCCCCCCCCCCCCCTACATTTTTATTTTGATTAAAAATTCGTTTACCCCAATTTTTTATTTTTTATTTATTTAATTATTATTTTTTTACACTAATTTATCAAATAAACTCAATACATATAAAGGGTGTAACTTTTCCAAGTGACCTGGCGGTAGCTCTCACACTCGTTTTTTTTAAAAGAGAGAATCGCCAGGAGCCATATACTCTCTGAATCTATTGGGTAAACATAAAATTATGATGCTATTTTAATTATTTTGTGAAAAACTCTTTTTGCGAGTTATGCTTTAAAATAATACAACGAATTGTTTGTTTGAGCCCGTACCATGATTTAAAATATAGGTTACGAGACAATGCGGGTAGTTTCGCTGAACTAGGTCCATTAGACATTTTTGAGATTTACTGCGTTTATGTATACACCCAGCGCGAATATTAATAGAAAAAGCAAATAAAAATCGTTCTCATGGCAACGTACAACACAAGAATAGCATCTACAGCTTTTGTCTAGCTCTAAAATCTAATAAGAATATAACCTAAAATTTGTACCTTGCATTTCCCCTGTGTTGAGCTAACAAACACCAAATTGAGCGAACAAACACCATTCAAACACTAAAAACTGATGTAAGGTATCAACGGCTTACGAAATACGCTTACACTGACACCGTAAAATAACAAATCCAACAAATCTAATACATATTAATTATAAATTTAACGAACTTCAAATAATATGTCAAATCAATGATGAAACTGTCAACACGTTGCAACCTGGAAATCCTGCAAACCGTGCGATGCTTTTGATAATGGAATTTACCGAAGATTTCATAAGAAAATGGTCTTTAACTACCTTCTCCCAGAGACTTAAATCGTACAAAATAAAACAATAGCGAGCGTATGGACGACACACTAACAAAAACTAACAAAAATTGTCAGCATTTTGAAAGGCGCAAGTCGGTTTGTTTGATTCACAGGAAAAAAAACTGCGCTGTGATTGGTTATTGAATTTGGATCGCACCCATTCGTCGTAAAAGATTTATGGAAAAATAGATCTTACGTTTAAACTAAATATATGGAATTTGTAAAAAAAATCTGTAACTGACTATAAATTCGTAAGCCGTTGATTTCAACCCGATGCGTGCGCAATCTATTTCTTTGGAAAGTGTTGCTAGAGCGTAATAATTATTTCGTACTATGGGTAATTTTTAAAGGATTCAGGGAATATTATAACTAAATTTAAAATACAATATTTATTTCTCACGGCGCCCCTTCGGAGTTAGCGCCAGGTTTTTATTTGGAGGTGAAACATAAAACGAATGAATAATGTAGATAATTATAATGCTTATATTCCATGGGAAAAGAGACATATTCCCTTGGCTGACACCACTTATTATTATAATTCACGATTGTGTAATATATTGCTTGGTTGGTGTGGCTAATAACGCAACAACATAAAATGAGTAGGAGTTTTCTTGACACCGAGGGTGTCGTTAATAAGGGCACCGAAACAAATAACGCCAAACAAGCTACACAATATTATCTTTTCACTATCATTCTTTCGGCTATTCTACCTTGTTTCCCTTTCACTTCCTTTAGGTAACGTTAACATTTTTATTCAATGTTTACAACGCGGCATAATATCCCAATTTTGATTGTGAACATTTGAAATCATATCTGACAAACATTTATTACCCCTATTAATCAACGTCGTTGGATCAACGCGGCTTTGCAATTTCTCATACTGACTATTTAGATTCTTGTATGCCAGTTTAACGTTGGTGTGGTAAAGTCGACATTAAGCTTACATCAGTTTCAACCATGCCAATGTTTTGGTAATAGATTAGTCAAGTTTTTTAGTGTTTCGACCTTACCATTTATATTAATTCCGTATTTATATGTAAGGGAGTTAATGTGAGAATATAACAAATAAAAATATTGATTGGCGTAAGAAATAAAAGTGCAGTATTGGTATTTAATTACCTCTTTATACACTTTTCCTCCCGTGCTATACTGAAAGTAAAGCCACCACAGTACAGAGAAAGCTCGAAACAGTTTGAAAAGTATAGCAGTAATGTCAACATTCACGAAGTCTTTTTCAAAGGCAATGTATAATTTGAAGAAGTCGTATGTAACAGTAAAAAAATTTCCAATTACTTGAAACAGCATAGGAAATGAGAAAATAACACTTAAATTTTCAATGACGCCACACAGATCCTTGTGCATTTGACTTATTTCACGTGCCATAGTCGCTTTTCGGGTACATCCATCGGGACACCTATTTATTTTGTAATACTGTGGATATTGAAAAGCATCGTTGCCCAGTTTCTTAATTAATTTCCCTAATCTAATAAATCTATTTAATAATGACAATTCAAAAAGAGCAAACTGAACCATTACAAAAAATGAAAACACGCTGGAAATGTACATTGAAAAAGCATATAAAGGTAAAAATACTGATTTAAAATTATAGACGTTGAAAAAGTAAATATAAAAGTCATTAATAAAAACAATCGTTAAAACAAAACCCATTATTTTCTTCGTTGTGACGCTAACGGCATGATAATCGAAGAAATCGCCCAAGCGCTCCATGGAATAACTAACCCTAACGATCGTACTAAATAAAATCTCCACTCTTTTCCAATAGTAAATGTTGTTCAGTACAAATGTAGCCTGTAGCAGTGGACCTGTACCGTAAATTATTAACACCAAAGCTAACGGAGAAAAGTTGGATATCTTCTTGAAATATAAACTGTAATAAGCTTGCCGTCCAAATTCGGAGAAACAAACCACGAATAGGAGAACAGTGACATTGTAACAGCGCCACAAAATGTAACTCCTTGTTAAGATGGATCCGTTAGGAAGTCGAGAGGTCACAATTGAGCACAATCCAGCTAATCGAAAGAATCGACAGAAGGGCACGAGAAAAACAAAAAACTCAACTGGGGAATGCGACATGTTTATGAATAATGACACATTAAAAGGATATACAAAAAGGGAAATACAAAAATAGTACCTATCGGGAAAAAATAAATATTAGTTAATTATCGCTATTATTGATCCATTATCTAATCGGCGTATTGAGTTAAAGCCAGCTAATTAGAATGGCAGGTAACTACTAAGGCTAATAATTTAAAGCCTATCATGAAAGTCATTAAATAAATACAAAGTTGATGAAGATTTTTTATGAAAGTGTACAGAAATATATAAAAAATTAAAATTTAAAAAACAAAGTCCTTTTATATAATGAATTTGGAATGAGACTGTCACCTCACTTTTTCCTCGTGCATACAATAAAAAAATATTAAAATATTTTAAAAGTTTTTTTATTGTCAAAAATATAACTGATATTCAAACAGATTTCTTGCACCACTAAAGAAGTTAATTTCTTTCATAAGTTTACCACCACATGTATTAGATATTAATATTTAAAAAAAACACCACTATTAAGAAATTCTCATAAAATAAAGATATAAAAATGTTAACTTGATCTTTTATGTAACCAAAAACAATATTTTGACAGTTCATCTTTTAAAGTACGATTTATTGTGCAATAACTTGATAAAACTGATATAAAACCACACAAATAACACGGCAAATATATTAATTACATGAATAGAAGGGTGAATTCGTCACTATAATAGAAATCATTCTCAATATTTACTAAAAATATTCTCGCCATGCATAAAAACCAACTGCTACTTTTTGCGCGGTTAAACAGACTAGAAATGTGCAAGCGTGACGCCATTGCCATCTAGCGGCTATGAATGAATACAAAATTTTATATAGAGATTATGAAAAATTGCGTGGTTGCCAGATTTACAACGTGTTTTAAAGTGAAAACCATTATTAGTAGTATTTCGTGTTTTAGTGTAAATTTGTTTTATTGATATTGCTGCAAAAACTAGAGATGCCACGAATAGTGATTTTGCCGAATACCGAATATTCGGCCGCCGAATATTCGGTGACACTTAGTACATCTTAGCAATCAGTTTTCATGAATAAAAATCATGAATTTAATATAATTAAAACGTTTTAATAAATTAAAATTATTTCAACTCGTGAATTAAAAATCGATTTCATAAATTAATAAAAATCAATTAGGTACATTTCACAATTTATTTTTACATGAAAACTGTTTGCCTAGATCGGACAGCAGAGCCTTACAATTACAAGTGGTGGTCAGCAAAAGCAAAACAGTATCCAAGCCCAGCAGAATTTTTTAAAATTTATTTATCATCTCCTGGTAGTATGTATAGTGAGCGACTATTTTCGGAAGCAGGTTTAATTTATGAAGAAAAGAGCAATCGTTTGCTATCAACAAATGCTGAAATAAATGTTTTCATTCGTCATAACTTACCACTGATAGATGTTAAGTATTAAATATTCAGTTTTTTTGTTAAAATAGAATTTTTGCTAGTAATATATTTTTTATTATGTTTTTTTTTCATTGTATGCTATTTATTTTACTATTCGGTATTCGGTAGAATATTGCGAACTATCCGTCCGAATACCGAATAGTAAAAAAAGCAGCCGAATACCTAATAGTAGCCGAATATTCGTGGCATCTCTAGCAAAAACACCAGGTTATCGGTCGTGCTGTGGTTTTTTTTAGTAAGGCTGTACAGTTTGGCAAGAAAGTGTAGAAAATAAATGATGGCGCTGCGATCGTTTTTTAGGTTTTAAATGGCAACACCAAGATGGCTCATAAGACAATGAATGTATGTTTTTAAAAATACTTCGGCCAAAATGCATATTTGATAGCGTATGTATTTGTACTTTCAAAAATTTTGCACAGAAAACTGGAATTTAATGGAAGTAAAATAAAACAAAACAAATTTTAAGTGGGCGTTTATTTCAATATAAAAACGTAGGTACTTAAAATTTTGAGTCTATTAATTCAACACCCGACATTATTGTCTTCATCCTCATGTGATTCTTCTTCTTCTGTATCTTCATCTAAACGTATTATCAGTTCATCGATGTCAAATATATAGTACTGCCTCGTGAATAATATTCTGCCTCAATTTTCATCACGTGTTTTGCAACAATTTTTCCAATCATCAGAACTTTTATGCTATTACATATTATTATTATGCTATTTTCCGTTTCCCGGTGTTTCAAATTTTCCTTCTGCCTTTTCCCCTTCCTTGACGATTCATCTTACTGTTGATTCAGATTTACTTGCGTGTGGAAAACATCATTAACATTATTATTCTATAGAAATTAATATAATATTTAAAAACACACTAGATAATATTCATTTAGAAAGAAAGAAAGAGAAAATTAAGAAAAAAGTTACATTTGTATGAGTTTAGAAATTGCACTTTTTTTTAAATTGAGTTATTCCCTTTTTCTTGTGGCCGCATATTAACTGTCAAATAGAAGTGTCAAATTCAGATTTTTAAGCATAACCTCAAATTAGATTGTAATGATTATAATCGCTCGAAAATTGGCATAAATCTTGTAATACTAATGAAATTTATTAAATAAACTATACCTACTAAATACCATTCATTTCTGCAGTTCGCTTGTAAACATCTTCCAAATTAGATAGGAGCTTTGTCGCGCGATATTCAGCTAGGCGGCATTGAAAAACGCAATATACAACTTCTCTTGCACCACTACGTATTGGTTTATTAATTTTAATTCAATTCAAACAATGCACAGGCAAACAATGAATTTTTTTTTATTAAACTAGCGATTTTCAGTATGTTCAACACGATTAAAGTCAGTAAAGCCAAGAGCCATACGAAATGTCATCGACAAATCAAGTATTTCGGTGTTACCATAGTAATGACAAAATTTAGTTCCAAATTAATAAATTTCTACACTTTCTTGCCAAACTATATGTAATTAAGGATTTTTTTACCACAGTAGGTGGTACTAACTTAACCCCTCAGGCCTCGGGATTATTTCGACGGATGGTGAAAATATTTCCGCTGTGCTTTTGATTGCTTCCACTCCTCCCACCCAAAATATTCTGCTGGTGAAACCCGGACGAGGGAGAACCAAAACAATGGCACTGTCTCCCCCAGAGATGCAGCACCGTGGATTTGAACACATCCTGTTCTTACATTCATTTACCGGCTGCGACACAACCTCTGTAACTTTCAGAAGAAGCAAGGTGGGGTTTTCAAAATTGTACTTGGAGTCAGAAATCATCAAACAAGTGCCAATGATCTTTTACAACCCCTCCTCTACTCACGGCAAGGTTGAAGAGGCTGGAAATAAATGCTTCCTGAAATGGTATGCGGCGCCAAAAAGACAGACCTCCCTTAACCAGTACCACTTCCAGTCGTTCACAAGGTCGATGGCAAATATGATGCCTAACATCAGCTCCCACCCTTCAACAGAGAGCGTTGCTAAACAGAATTCCCGGCGGACCTACCATCAAGTTCAGCAGTGGCTCGGGATTAAGCTTCCCCCTGAAAAATGGCGGTGGAAACATGAATGAGACACCCTGGCGCCAATTACAATAGAAGATCCGCCATCACCGGAGGTTCTTCTGAAAATGATATTTTGCCGCTGCACCAAGGATTGTGCAATTGGCAAATGTGGATGCCGAAAAGCAATGCTGACCTGTTCTGCAGCGTGCCTCCACTGCCAAGGGAGATACCTCAATAGCGTGACTGTTACCGAGAACAACGATGAAGATGACGTAGAGCCCATTCAGTAAGAACCATTCACTACTGAGAATGCCATGGATGAACAAAGCTTGCCAGGACCCTCACGTCCAAAGATGATGATAACGTGAATCCATATAAAGTTGAGGGTGTAACATGATGTTATTGAGAACAGTGATAATAATGAGATTTATAATTTTATGATCAAATGATTAAATTATCATGAGATAATCATCATTATCATTATATTTTAAATTTTTGAAGTAATATGATTTTTGTCTACTTTATTTAATAACTGGCTTTAAAGCGTGGTTAGACATATTATTAGGCGAACAAACAAAAGTTGTGTGTCAGTAATAAGATAAAAACAGCTTTTCTGAAAATGACAACATTTTACGAAAAAACTTAAAATTGCTGTAAATATTTACTGGTTGAAGATTAATTTGCATATGTATATTCTAAAAGTTAAATTAAATTCTTTACACCTTTTTTCATGTAAATTTCTTTCTATTACGAATATTTTAGACGATATAAAGGAATGTTTGATGAAAAATGTGAGGTAAAAAGATTTTTTTAGAAAATATCTACATTTGTGGAGCGTGTAACTCAGGGATAAACGGCAGGGATTTCGAAAAGTACGTATAAAATAAAACTTGTAGATAATTTAATAAGCTTTTACTTAGTCTAAAAAGTTTTCCTCTGCGACGCACCGTTTTCGAGATAAAAACGGAAACCCGAAAATTGGGACCTTACCCCCCCCCCTTCCCCCCCTAGCTCATCACCTAGACGTCAGGACTTTTAGCATGTTCACACCCCTAAACAAGTTTCTGAAGGAATCGCTTAGGTTCCTGCTCACGCACTCTCCTTAACTGGACTAAATGATATACAGGAGTTAAAGTCGATATAATGAAGTTTTTTTAATAGCGACAACAATCAAATAATTATTTTGGTAGATTATTTTACAGGTAAAATGAGGCGTACGTAAAGAAAAAAGAGGAGAAGAGGGCGTATGACGTGGAAGTGAATGGTAGAAGAAGTCTGGGACGCCCGAGGAAGACATGGCACGAACAAGTGAATCAATTTCTTACGTATGGTAAAATGAGGCGTATGAGACGCAGAAATGGTTGAATGGTGGATAAAGAGGAATGTATAACGTGGAAGTGAATGGTGGATGAAGTCGAAGACACCCGAGGAAGACATGGCACGATCAAGTGAATCAAATTCATGCATGGTAAAATGAATCGTTGTGAACGAATAAAGAAGTAGAAGAAGTCGACGACGTGACACCCGAGGAGCATGGCGCGACCAAGTGAAACAAATGTAAAAAAAACTTCAATTCTTAACAGCATTATTATTTCCACATTGAAACTACATCCAGTTTTCAGGTTGGTAAACCAGTATCACTACCTACCACAAAACTTTCCTCCAAACCATTCATAAGTCCGAGCAACGTCATACGCATAAAACCGCGGTGTTGATGGAACACACTTCGCTCTTGCTTCCATGATTCAGAATTACATTGAAATCCAAAGAGATACAATAAAAGAAATCGATGAGTAAGTACTATAATAAGTGCGAGTTTATTTAGACACTTATGCTGTAAATTAATTTAAAAAATATATCAAACAAATTCCATCTAATTTTCCAATCATTTGAATGCTATTTGACGTCTGTAAATTTTCTGTGAATTTCAGCTACAAAGTAAAATTATCCAAATATATAAATAATGAGGCGTCAAAATGACAACAAATTCATGAAAATAAATTAGGCCTCGAAGCTAGTCCAAAATGAAACAGTGTTCTGGATATTTGATGTTATAAACTGAATAATATGTCGAAGGAATGTAAAAGCTCTTATGGAGAAGTGAATTCAAACGGTATATGCGTCATCCCTCTAGTTCTGCAATTCTTCAAGAAGCCGGAGTCAACTTTAGGGGTGTGTGTCGACAATCCAAAGTCGGCTAAGGTTGAAAGAATGTTGAAAAAAAGTTATAAAAATGAAACGTTTGCCGCTCAATCAAATTCGAGGGAAATAAGGAAAAAATCAAAGATTTGTGAAGAAAGATCGAAGGGTTCTATACGTAGCAGTAATTTGAAGAAAATTGAAGTTAAAGGCAGTACTAAGTCATTACCTAAAACAGCCGAAAAGGAAAGTTGTAAGTTAAAGGAATCTTCAAGGCCGATTCCAGTTCGCAGTGAGGGAAATTACGATGTGAAACTGGAAGTCTGTTCCACAAAGTTTTTTAGCTTCTCAGAAGAAGGTTAGTCACATTTAACAAACTGGCCAAAAACCTTTGTCACACATTGTGTGGAATAAAGTTTTTATCTAGCTGATTATTTTTTTTAATATTTCCTTTTGCAGTTAATATTTTGGTGTTTACAATATTTGGATGGCTTCTGAGCTTCGACAAGTTGAATTTTCGGCTTTTTAACGGGAAACGGTTTATACAAAACCTTATTTTGGATTTGAGGTCAAAATACTTGATCAAACTGAACATTATTTTTTTGGTACAGATGGTATAGCAAATATCGAGTACGTGGGTGTGCTACTTTATATGTTTATGTTTTAAATTAGGCCAATAAATAATTCCATTTTGCAAGAGTTTTGTGGTAAATTTGGAAATTATTTGCGAGTTAATGATAATTGTTTACTAAAACATGTTTGCTTACTAAAATTTTACTAAATTATGAAATATAAAATAAAAATTATGAAAAAAGCATTTTCATGGGAGTAAATGCAAATTAAAAACCACCGATTTACATTGTTAACACAAATTATAATTTCTACCCAAAGAAATGCTTTTTTGACGATGTTTATTTTTTTTTCATTATATTAGTAGGTATGATAGATTTTTTAAAAAAATTACAAATTTGCCTCCAAAAGCAGGAAGAAATTGATTTCTTTTTTACCTATATTTTATAATTTAAAACAATAATAAATAAAATAACCCTATAGATATTTTCAATAACTTTTGATTAAAAAAATATATTATTCAGTTTGGTTTGGTATTTTGGACAGAATCCAAAATTAAGTTTTGAATTACCATAAAAGTGTTATTATATCATGGTATCTCTCTAATTCAGGATATTATTTGCACATTTCAACACAAGAAAATCGATTATTCCAAATGATGCAGAAAATAAGTTCAGTTTGGTTTATGGTGATATAATATATAATGTGATTAAGCTTCACACCCATTGACCTAGTATTTCACACGAAACCAAAAAAATAAGCTAGGTTTTTTTTACTTAATCATTTGAGTGCCGATTGTCATCCGGGTGACAATATTTCAAGCATATGCGGCCACATTCGGCACAGGAGGCCCCGAGGAAAAATATTTCCTTCAGGGCCTATGTCATCTTAGGGGATGCTGTGTGGAGGGTTTTTTTAAGGAAGTTCTGGGAAGGAAAAAGGTAAGGGGGGTGGGTAGAAATCTGGAGGGTCAGTGTGACCAGGAGTGACAGACGTATGAATCCATCCCTTCAACTGCGGTGCACGGCGATGGGTCGAGAGAGTCCGGCTGGAAAGGTCAAAAGGCCTCCCTCAACCAGTCTCTCTCGATCCGGCCCGCCACGCAGCTAGGTGGGCACACGCATCCGCCGCCAAGACCCGGACAAACCACACCCATGAACCCGGGCACCCCTGCTATGTCACCAAACGTAAGGAACCATTTGAGGTGACCTATGGCAGAGGTGTTGGTTATCCAATAATGTTTCCCGGGGCGGCGGTTCCCGTACCCGCCTTCCAAATTAAACTTATAACCAAATTAGTAAACTTATTCAAAGATATTGCAATACAATCACTGTAGAAATTAATGTGGGACGAATCGTTAAATAAATAATAATAATAAAATTTTAAATATATATTTCATTTTAAATACATGTAGGATTACGAAAGATTTTTTAAATATTTATATTAAGGGATCAGTAGGATTTATCGGTCGAGTTAGGATTTCATCAGAGCCGAACCTTCTGATATGAAAATATCTGGAGTCGGTGAAATATTTTCCCATTATGTTTCTGGTGGATTGACGTATTGTTCTTGTATTGTTTTGTATTTATTATACTTATATAGTTCACTTACATTGCGTAAATTTACTAGATAATCATTTGTGGAAAAGTGTGTGGAAGAGTTTAGTCCTTAATTTGGGAAAGATTTAACCCGGACATAAAATCTGGAGCACCGTATAAAAAATTTATTATTATTTATTTGTTATTATCCTTTATTCAAACAGTAAATTACATTAGGTACTTATAATATTTATTACACTTATCCTGCATCGACTCCCTGTCTGTATGTAACTAAATGACAAAAGCCTCCTCCAACTGTCGCCATTTCTTTCTATCATTAGCTACTCTTGTCCATGTACCACCTGCTATGGCTTTGATTTCGTCAACCCACCGTCTAAATGGTCTACCTCGTTTTCTCTTCTTGTCACTTGTGAACCAATTCATGACTAATTTTGACCATTTACCACTTCCTCTGATTAAATAAAAGTTTTTATTAAATCGTTAAAACCAAAATTATTTTTATGTAATATTATTATGTGATATTTTTAATCCACTCTCAATTAAGTACAATATAACACAATTCCAGATTCTGAGCATTATGAAGGTACTAATAAAGAAATGGATTATTCAGATATAAGTCTCGACAAAATAACTCCATTAAAATCAAGTTGTATCCAGAATGAAACCATAAAGTGCCCTTCAAAATGCAGCTTTGATATTGCTTGTGATGAAGAGGATTCACGGGTATGAAATATTATTTCAAATATCCATTCAAATCGTTACAGACTGACGAGCATGTCATTAAATGTCACGTACGTTATAATCTACGCATTCACAGATGGCGCCAATCAAATAATTTTAGGCTTTTAATACTTTTTGCATGTTACGCTTTAAAATATTAAGGTAAATTAATTGTTTGCACCCGTACATATTCAATAAGAACATGAATAAATAGTTTTTTCCGTAAAAATATTAAAATCTTTCAAGTAGGTACATTAAAATGATTAGAGTCACCGATACGTCACGTACGTTATACGTCACGTACGTTATAATCTACGCATTCACAGATTGCGCCAATCAAATTATTTTAGGTTTTTAATGCTTTTTGCACGATAGGCTTTAAAATGTTTAAGGTAAATTAATTGTTCGCGATCGTACATATTTAATTAGAATATACATAAATAGTTTTTTTATAAACAAACCCAAATCCTTCAAGAAAGGCTGAAAAATTCAATTTTGTATCGGTGACTCAATCCAATATTGTATTTTTCAGCCTTTCTTCAAAGATTTGGGTTTGTTTATGGACAAAACTATTTATTTATATTCTAATTAAATATGTACGATCGCGAACAATTATTTTACCTTAATATTTTAAAGCGTAACATGCAAAAAGCATTAAAAACCTAAAATAATTTGATTGGCGCCATCTGTGAATGCGTAGGTTATAACGTATGTGACGTTTAACCTTAAGGTTAAACGTCACGTACGTTATAATCTACGCATTCACAGATGGCGCCAATCAAATTATTTTAGGTTTTTAATGCTTTTTGCACGTTACGCTTTAAAATATTAAGGTAAATGAATTGCTCGCGATCGTACATATTTAATTAGAATATAAATAAATAGTTTTTTCCATAAACAAACCCAAATCTTTCAAGAAAGGCTGAAAAATACAATATTGGATTGAGTCACCGATACAAAATTGAAATTTTCAGCCTTTCTTGAAAGATTTGGGTTTGTTTATGGACAAAACTATTTATTTGTATTCCAATTAAATATGTACGATCGCGAACAATTTATTTACCTTAATATTTTAAAGCGTAACATGCAAAAAGCATTAAAAACCTACAATAATTTGATTGGCGCCATCTGTGAATACGTAGATTATAACGTACGTGACGTTTAACCTTAATATTTTAAAGCATAACTTGCGAAAAGGGTTTTAACCTAAAATAATTAAATTGGCACCATCTGTGAATGGCCAGATTCTTTTTAACCTTATTGATCACTTTACTCCTTTCTAAAATATTTTAATATAATATTATTTTAGGAACCAGAAAACAGTTCTTCTTTACAAATAGAATTCAGCGGAAACAGTCTGATAGTGTCTAAAAATAAATCATCACTGAATGATTTATGGAACACTGAAAACGCTTCTTTGAAGTGGGTCTCAGGACTGTATGAGAGTGAAATGCTGAATTTACATGAGAAACTGGATGCCATTAAAAAACATATAAAGGAAACAAAATGTCCAAGCATGAAATGTGAGTTCACAATATTATATTATATTTCTTGCTAACAAAGTATGTACGAGGGTTGTCCGTAAAGTAAGGTCTCCAAGGTGCTACGGTCGCGAGGAATGATTTTACGCGAAATTCTGCAACACTGGCAACCTGGTTTCCCCTTGTCAAATCCCCACCACGTTGCACCCTCTGTGATGCTTAGTCTCGGCGTGGCAGCCATTCGCGATGGAGCTTTCACACGCTGCACCCGCCAGGTGTGAGTTACGCTCTGTAATTCGTTTTTAAATTTTGCTTCGCCGAATCTGCTTGATGCTACTGAGATTGTTCCTTTGTCTCTGGGGTCGTGTAGTGTATCCAGGTCTCGTCCCCAATCACAATTGAGTCCAAGAATTCTTCGCCATCGATGTCGTAGCACTCAAGGAACTCGCGGGCTGCTTCAACGCGTTGTTGTTTGTGATCTTCGGTGAGCATTTTGGGACCGACCTTGGGCAGACTTTGTAGTCTACCAATTTTTTTGCCAAAATCTTGTCAATAGTGATCTTACTTATATCAGGGATCATATCACAGAACTCCCGATCCGTCACCCGTCGATTTGCAATCATTGTTTTTTCCACTTTGGCAATTTTTTCATCTGAAACCGATAGCCGTCCGGCACGCCTTTAAATTCTACACTGTTTTCCATACACTTCAAGTAGCTGAGAATGAATTTATACTGGGGTTTTGTTCTTCGCATAAAAAAAAACTAATTATAGAGCGTAATTCACATCTGGCGTGTGCGGTGAGCGGAAGCTTCATCGCGAACGGCTGCCACGTCGAGACTAAGTGTCACAGAGAGTGCAGCGTTGTGGGGATTTGGCGTAGAGAAACCAGGCTACACGCCAGTTTTCCCGGATCTCGCGTAAAATTGTTCCTCGCGACCTCATCCCCTTGGAGACCTTACTTTACGGACAGCCCTCATAATATGAATTCTAGTGTGGTTTTCATGACAAGTTAACCAACGTTCCATGCTTTTTCCAAAAACCAATAGAAAAAAGGCGAATATTACGATACCTACCTTCAATAATGAGACACAATTTCATTGTCAATTATGGCTGTTCAAAGCCTCTTACGCACAGCCAGTCAACCACTTCCTCGGTCTGTATCTGGTTCGCTTTTATTGTGGCACCCACTTGGTCATGATATTTAGTGTCCTGTCATCTGAAAATATTTCTACTTGACCGACCAGCCATGCACTTGTATCAACATAAGGATTATTATTTTAAATATTATTGTTTCTTGGTCACATTATTTGTACACTGTTACCAGAACTGCAAGGAACAAGATTTGTAGAAAATGTATTTAACTAGGTTAGCTCATTAAGGAGTTGAGCGGTGATTTGCTAGAAAGTCATGACGTAGCTTAAAGTCCATTTTCCACTGGGAAATTAAAATTTACCTCGATAAAAGTCGCATCAAGCTACACTGAATGCATTTGCGATGATTTATTTATAATACTTCCCAGGAATATTTTCAGCGTTCTCGACATTGAGTAGAATCGAGGATACTAACGCCTTATGTGTTACTTTCGTAGAAATTACAAAAAAAATTAAAGTATCATTTGGCAAATTATTATACGAGTTTCAAGGACATGACAGCGAAAGTGTTGATATTAAATTTTAATTAAATTCTTAGAATAATGATTTTTAAAATCATTGAGTGGTTAGATACTCTCAGTATAGCTTTGGTGAATGACCACCATTCGGAATCGAAACTTTGCTTGAAACTTCTTGTGACCATATGTGAATTGCCAGGTACTTCCCTTGTTAAAAAAAAACTGTATACCATATTGTTATCTACTGTTAAATAAACTACATTATGTCGTCTTAATTCGACTATGTATATCATTCCAGTGCAGAGATAATGCGTGTCTTCCTTGGGACTTTTCCCGACTTTTTCTATCATTCACTACAGTATACCACATTGTTACTGTTAAAAAACAACATTAAATTCGACTTGTATGTATAAACATGAGTGCGAGGAAATTATCTTTACCAAAAAATTGATTTACAAAATTGTTTTACCAAAAAATATAATTATGTACCTAGTGAAAAGTGAAAGAGATCGTTCCTTTCGAACTCCTACTGGACTTCAAGCTACGTCATGCATTCGAAAGAGACCGTCGAGTTTTTTTTCAAAAAAGATCCATATGAGCTAACCTTTTAAACGCATTTTCTACGAACCTTGAACCAGGACTGAAACTTTAATTTTGTTATGTACTTGCTATTGGAATAACTTTGCTAATTAATTTTCTATTTTCAATATTCTGGTTATTTTTTTGAAGGGTTAAAAAATTTCAATGTCCTCATTTGATGTTTGTTTATTGTAGTAATTTTTTACTGATTTTTTATTTTGTATTTTCTAAACCAGCTTTGAATTAATGCATTTTTTCATAATACAATCATAAGATCGATTCAATTTTACCACTTAAATATGCGCATGTGTAAACGTAAAATTTACGATTTTTGAATTATTAATTATTTATTGTGGCATTCAATTTTAATGTGATTTTTTTCTATTAAATTGCAAAACCCGGCTTTTAATTTAAAAAAAAAGATAAATTTAACAGAAAATACCTTTTCATTTGGTTTCCCTGTGCATTCCAACCATAAAATAGCAAATATCATGGGTACAAAACATTAAAAAATGCCTTTTTCTTCTAATTAAATAGGTCGAAAAAAATTGGACATGCTAACAAACCAAGTAATGAAAGATCAAGAAAAAAAGATAGAATTTTTACTGAATCGTGAAAAAATTTCCAGCGTAACAAACAATTTCTTCAAGGATCAAAGATAAGCGTACTCCAAAAGATATTCACAACATTTATGAACCCCTTTATAATTATATCATATTATTATATCAAATGTATTTCCTCTAGTACCTACTAAAATAATTGTTTATGTGCCCAGTAGGTACCAATGTTGGTGAAAAACAAATTGTTAGAAACTTTTTCAAAAGCCTGTCAAATATAACAAACTCAATTATTTTAAATAGACGTCATTGAAATTTCAAGTGTAATTAATTATTTTTCATTATTGATCTATAAATTTTTTTTATGTAGCCTATAAAAATAATGTAAGTATGCAAATAAAATTAATGCTTATTCAATAAATAATCAATACTAAAGTGATGCTTCATAGAATGAAAATATTTTAAACAATCGCAAAATATTTTTGAATTTCATGTATTATAATTCAAATATTTTTATTTTAGAATAGATGAACTAGTTGCAAATAACTAACGTTTCTAATTACAAAAATATTTAACAATTATTTTATTAAAAAAATTGTATTTTTTCACTATAAGAATTTGTTTTATTCAAGGTTTGCTTGCATCTAAACACTTTTGGCATCTAAACGCTTTTGGCATCAAAATTCACAGTGGAATGAACATTGTTTCCAAAAACAGGTCATACACAGTGCCAGTTTGTTAGATAAACCAAAAAACAACTCCGAGGTTTAAAATTAAATTGCAATCAATTTGAGGAACGCATAGTAGTTACATAGTTTAATTTGATCCAAGAGAGTATAAAACACCCAGAAAACATGTTCAACAGCATCACAGGACAACATAACAAATTCTCCGATAAAGTACATCCTATGTCTCCAATTGTGAGAATGAGGGAAGATTATAACCGTCCAATGGAAAACTATTTCGACGGAAATAAAGTTCAAACAAAGGATTTTCACGATGATGGAGATTTAGGAATTTATAAACCGATGAAGAAAAATATTAACCAAAAGAAAGAAACGAAAGGAGTCCCCTGTGATTCAGAGGATTGTCTGTGTGATATTATAGTTGATGACCATTTAGATAACAATCACGATAATAAAACATATTCGTCCACAAATACTTTTAGCTCTAGGAAGTCTGTTGAACACAACATAGAACGCTGGAAGGCATTAGAAGCCACACTAAAAAAATATGTTTCTATTGAGAATCATACTGACATTACTGACCATATCCATGAACTTATAGAAAAAACTGTGGATGTTGGCTCAGATAACAGCGAAGATTCAGATAGCAGTGTGTACAAAGAAATTGAATCAAACCCATTAGAGAAATTTCCAAAAAGTGTTTCCATGACCTCGATTGATTCAGAATACCTGAGTCCACCTATACCACCTCCAATTAATAATAATAAGTTACTTAATGTGTTAGTCTATGAACAGTCCTGTATAGTTAGCCATTGTAATCGAAAAGCAAGTGGACTGCTGACATATGATTCTGATGACGCGATAGTAAGGAAAAGCACTTTCAGCGAACCACATGAGAGCAATGATGTCGTTTCAAACCAACACCTGGAATGTTATTGCTGTATTCATGATCTTCCCACAGAGGAAAGCGAAAGCATACAAGAAATAAGAAGACTTATCAAATTACTGAGAGAAACTGATTGCAGTACTGATATTTACGATAAAGGCGATATGAATAATTTTCCAGAAATATTGGATGCAGAGAAGCTTTTAATAAGAGCTAGTCAGGAAACAATATTCACAGGAGACTATGATAAAAGCCAAAACTACACTGGTTCTTTTTTTGAGTTTTGTAAAAGTAGTGATGTTGTTCATGGGATATTGTTTTTTACTCTAGAGTTCTTCATCAAACGGTGGAAATTAAAATGTGTTAAGATTATTGAATGAATTTCGTGATAAAGTAACAGCCGTTGTTCAAAATCCTACTGATCAACCGTTGAGCCGAAATTTTCGATCAACACTCCTCAAATGCACAAACACGCTTTTCGCAATGCAACTCTCCGACCAACAGGCGAATGGAGCGTTAGCGGAAACTCAGATTGATGGATCGAAAAGTTGGGAAATACGGCTGTAAGACTCCTGTAATAGATCTCTATTATTAGATTTGTGAATAATGATTTTCTATCTACCATGAAACGAAGTAAACCATAAATTATTGTTTTGCATTGATTTTTATCGATGAATTATGTTATTTTGTCCAATTTCGTGTAAAAAATTAAAATTGTTTCTTAGAAACATTTTTTATTATTTCAAAATCTTATCTAGTTACTCATCCCAGCACAGCATTAGATGTTGGACACCATGGAGGAAAATAATTGAGTTGAATACTATGAACAAGAATAAGTTTAATCATCTCAGTTCCTTATTCAACTTCTGAAAGAGTCCAAAGACTCTAGAAATATTGCTATGGCATCTAAATATTGTATTCTTTCATAGAGCCATGTTCACCGCACCTACCCAAAAAGACAACTGAATGGTGATGTATTCATTTAAGATCCAGTCAAAGCATGATAGTGAACTAAAATAACCAAATCTCATAATATGAAGAAAGTCACATTATGACACCCGTAGGGCAGTGGTTTGGGTCTGGACTTGACACGAGTTGAGTTGAGAGGTTGTAAAAAAGAATTATTATTATGAACTTCGTATGAACATGGGCTTTAAATTTAATATAAGAGCATTGTCAGCGCCGGGTTTTGTGAAGTTGATTATAAATAGATATCTACCTGTATTAAAATGAAAAATACTAGGTAGCTTGCCACCCTCATAATATTATGATTCGAGAATAGGTTTACAGATCTACAAGGATATATCTGTGCAGACGGTTATAACAGGATCTCGGGAAATATAATTTTTTAATAACTTAGGTACGCCTCATAAATGTATGTCTAGTACCTAATGTTACATTGTCGTGTAAACAAACTTATGGATCCGAGTGGTTAAGTCTATCGATTTTTTAATTTATTTATTTTCAACAATAATATTATATATATATATTATTTACGACTGAGGGCATAGGGGTGATAGAGCATAAATAAACCAACCAGTATCTTCAAGTCCGACCGGATGTCCCGTTTTCATCGACCGTTTTACGACAGAGGGCATAGGGGTGATAGAGCATAAATAAACCAACCAGTATCTTCAAGTCCGACCGGATGTCCCGTTTTCATCGACCGTTTTACGACAGAGGGCATAGGGGTGATAGAGCGTAAATAAACCAACCAGTATCCTCGAGTCCTCAATGATTATCGTGACCAGATACTTCGTTTTCAGGCAGCGTGTCCCAGTATCCCCGAACACAGCTTCGGGACACCAAAATGTTCCATTATCGAAAAGAAAGTAACTAGCAGTAGAATTTTAAAATTTACAAAAAAGGCGCGCTAATAATATCCTGGCGGTAGAATATAGTACTAGTAGATGAAAAACGTGGGCATGTGCAGTAAAATACACGGTATTTTTATTGCGCTTGCGCACAAAATCTCATAATTCATCTAACCCTAGATAAAAGATATCTGATGAGAACACATCCTCTTTGCTCTTTGATCTCACGTTTACAGAGTTTACAGGTAAACTTATTAGTAATTACGTTTATTAGTAAAAAAAATCCAATCATCCACGCAACCTGCAAGATGAATTGTAGTCCAGCCATTTTTGTACAGTGCTTTTCGCGAAAGCAGCGCTATATAAGTTGTCCAAATTTGTTATTACTATTTACCTGCTGCGTGACGGGCCAGATCGAGAGAGTCTGGTTGAGGGAGGCCTTTTGACCTTTCCAGCCAGACTCTCTCAACCCATCGCCTTGCACTGCAATTGGAGGGATGGATTCATATATCCATCACTCCTGGACACACAGACCCCCAGATTCCTACCCACCCCACATACCTTTTACCTTCCCAGAAATTCCTCTCCTTCCCTTTCAAAAGACCCTCCACACAACATCCCCTAAGATGACACAGGCCCTGAGAAAAATTATTATCCTCAGGTCCTCCCGTGTGGAGGTAATGTAAAAAAGTACCTAGGTACCTTGTTTTTCGGTGTCCTGGTTTGGGGAAAAAAATAAATGGTCACGTTATCAATGATGGTTTAATAATGGTGATTGGTTGTGACTCCACTGAGTACATAGGTACGAGGGCTGTCCGTAAAATAAGGTCTCCAAGGTGCTGCGGTCGCGTGGAACAATTTTACGCGAGATCCGAGATCCGGCAAAAATTGGCATGTAGCCTGGTTTCCCTTCGCCAAATCCTCAAAAAAACTGCACTCTTTGCGGCACTTAGTCTCGGCGCACCAGCCGTTCGCGATGAAGCTTCCGCTCGCTCACCCGCCAGGTGTGAATTACGCTCTATAATTAGATTTTCTATGTGAAAAACAAAACTCCGGTAGAAATTCATTTTCAGCTATTTGAAGTATACGGAAAACAGTGTATGAGTGCGAAAATGTGCGCAAAAGGTGCAGAGAATTTAAAAGCATGCCAGACGGCCATCGGTTTCAGATGAAACAATTGCTAAAGTGGAAAAAACAATGATTGCAAATCGACGGATGACGGTTAGGGAACACTGTGATATATATGATCCCTGATGTCAGTAAGACCACTATTGACAAGATTTTGACAAAAAATTTAGGAGATCACAAAGTCTGCCCAAGGTAGGTCCCAAAATGCTCACCGAAGATTACAAAGAACAACGGGTTGAAGCAGCCCGCAGATTCCTTGAGTGCTACGACATCGATGGCGAAGAATTCTTGAACTCAATTGTCATTGGGGACGAGACCCGGATACACTACACGACCCCAAAGACAAAGGAACAATCACATTGGCATCATTCAGATTTTCCGAAGCAAAGTTTAAAAACGAATTACAAAGCGTAACTCATACCCTGACGGGTGCGGCGAGTGGAAGCTCTATCGCGAATGGTTGCCACGCCGAGACTAAGCGTCACAGAGGGTGCAACGTGGTGGGGATTTGACAAGGGGAAACCAGGCTACACGCCAGTGTTGCAGGATTGCGCGCATAAATATACCAAACCACCCATATTGCGCGGAAAATCATTCCTCGCGACTGCAGCGCCTTGGAGACCTCATTTTACGGACAGCCGGGACAGCCCTAGTATATCTATCTATCTGTGCAGATGTGGAACTCCACTGTGATAAATAAATAAAACTCTTAAAACTGTACTGGACATCTAAAGAACCTGGAATTATTTTGTAGATAAAAAAAATTGTAAATGTGTAATATACATATATTTTTTAAATTGGCAATTAACGCTAAAAAGAGTAATAATATTATTAGGCATATTATTTATTTATTTGTATAAATAAATATATAAATATAATATGATGAATACTGCCAATCACTTGACTCGATTTGGGTATTGACAGATGTATAGAAATTTGCTTTACCGACCAAGTTGAACGTCAAATCATGTCAATGCGAAAAAGAGATAGATGTTAGTCAGTCAGTGGATCAATATTATGAATCCTAAAATATTTTATTTTGTCTGTTAGAATATTTTAATTGATTTGAAAAATATTATGGAAACACAAAAATAAATTACCTACATACTAAATATATTTTGCTGGTATATTCTATCACTTTTTATGCTTCAATCTCAAACAGTCTTACTTTTGCGAATGTTAGAAAGAGACCGATGATAAACATTTTTAATGCTACATGGAACTAGAATTTTGTAGTGCTGTATTGCTTGGTGTCATCTGCAAAAATGAATTAAAAGTCTTCGTAAAATGTTCTCGTGTGTATGATTTAAGCATTTATCTTAGAAATGTGTCTTTACATAACTTATTTCACCCCTTTCCAGCAATCTCAGTTGTTAGTGAAACACTAAAAATCGTGACCTCTTTCAGTGACATTATGTTCCATTGACAATTGACAAAAAATGAATAAATTGGTAATTTAACTCTCATGGAATGTAACGTACTGTGGTTTCGTTTAAAGTAATGTATTTAGTAAAGTGTTGTCTATTATTTATTGTGCATGAAGAAGATTTAGTGTTAAGTTCGACCTTTGTAAACACAGTTTATCTTTGAAGTGTCAAGATGAGCAGAAGTTATTACACCCCCGACTCTGCAGGCTTTCAATATACGGTAAGTTCTTTTCAGTTATTACTAATATCTCAAACACTAAATAACTTAAGCCTTATATTTCCAGAATCTCTAAATGTTCATTATCATCATAACGCCAAAATAAATGCTTATGAATTCATTGAAAGTGTTATTTTAGGCTTGCTAAAATAATGGACTTTCTTGTTATCAATATTAACTATCCGTCCCAATGAAAAGAAAACAGTTGGCCCAAACATCTTGAAAATATAATAATTATATTGTCTGAAATGAAAACCAACATGGCTTCTGTTGTTTTGTTTGACTTGTCAATATTTTTGCACTGAATGTCATTACCTTCCCGTGTGATATGACTGTGTATGTAGTTGCTGTTGTAAATGCTACTTCTGATTTTCCAGATGCTCATATTCTACATTATATTTAGAAGTTAAATGATGCCTGATATTAGTGGGAGTTCAATAGTATGCCCAATATAATTTGGCAGTTGACTTTGTGACTTGCTTGAGACATTATCATTGTGGATACTAGATGAAAACATTCACTTATCTAATAGCTCTCCGTTTTTTGTGTTAGAAATCTATTTTTTTAGTTAAATAATATACTTTGGAAAGCATTGCTTTGTATTTTTTTGTAACTCTCTGAATGGTGTGAATCTATAGGCACCTGGCACAACAGGAACATTATAGGTATGGGCAAATCATTTTAAACAGAGCACGTTTGAACGTATTTGTGTACACCGATAGCGGTTTAAATTGGTTCAAAATAGTTTGGAACACCTGCCTCTGACCCTGCAATAGTCTTACAGTATGGTACAACACTACACAAGCAAGAATCTCTTTGAAATGATTCTGCTGAACCTCTAATTGGAGGGAAAAGTAAATATGACCTTTTTTATTTCCATTTACTTCATCTTTTTGGAAGTTTCCTCTGGTTTCGCATGGTTGATAGTAATGTGGTCTTACACAGGTTAAATGTGGGGTTTTCAAACATCCATGAATACAATTGCATTTATATCAATTATTCATCTTCTTGTTGAGTTTTGATTGCTGAAGATTGTGCTCCAATCCCTGATAAACAAGACTCCCCCACTCTTCATTGTCCTGCACTGCATGGAAAGAAGCGATCACTGACACATTCCGAACGCCTGTGTTTCTTGATCAATTCAGCGCACCGATGATCGTCCTCGGCTCTTCCTGCTACAATATATGCTTCTCCGGGTTCGAGTTCTTAGTCTAGCGAGCAACGTGTCCAAAGTATCTTGGATTCATTGTAGACAAACATTAATTCATTAGCCTATTTTGTATGCCTAGACTTTCGAGAACAGATAGATTAGTATTATATAGATATAGATTACTATTATTTTTTTTTTATGAATACCGCACAATAGCCCCAACTGCTCCTGTCTGAAGCCAGTGGGACTATGCCATCCCCAATTGGGGTATGTTGTGAGGCTGAAGGTAGTGGGGAGAGGATGGAGATAAGGAAGAGGAAGGTAGGGAAGTACCCGGCTATTCAGATCTGGTCACCAAACATGGCAAATGCCATTTCAAGCAACGTTTGATTCTGAATGGTGGTCTTTCACCAGGGCAATACTGAGAGTATCTATTACAAGCATAATAATGTATTAAGATAGTGCCAGTATCTTATTCCAGTTCAGCGTTCTTGTATATTGTACCCGGTCTGCTACAGCAATCTCTGTCTGTAATAATTAGTTACAAGAATAATAATGTATTAATACGGTACCAGTATCTTATTCCAATGTTCTTGGCTATTGGAACCTGAACTGCTGCAGCATTCTATAATAATTACTTAAATACTAGGATAATAATGTATTAATTCGGTGCCAATATCTTATTCCAACGTTCTTGGATATAGGAAACTGGTATATTACAGCATTCCCTTTCTGTAATAAATTACTTACTAGGATAATAATGTATTAATTCGGTGCCAGTATCTTATTGCAACTCCAACGTTCTTGGATATTGGAAACTGGTATATTACAGCATTCCCTTTCTGTAATAAATTACTTACTAGGATAATAATGTATTAATTCGGTGCCAGTATCTTATTCCAACGTTCTTGGATATTGGGACCTGGACTATTACAGCATTCCCTTTCTGTAATAAATTACTTACAGGATAATAATGTATTAATTCGGTGCCAGTATCTTATTCCAACGTTCTTGGATATTGGGTCCCGGACTATTACAGCATTCCCTTTCTGTAATAAATTACTTACTAGGATAATAATGTATTAATTCGGTGCCAGTATCTTATTCCAACGTTCTTGGATATTGGGACCTGGACTGCCATGGCATTCCATAACTGTAATAATTAAGTACAAGGATTATAATGTATTAATTCAGTGCCAGTATCTTATTCCAACGTTCTTGGATGTTGGGACCTGGACTATTACAGCATTCCCTTTCTGTAATAAATTACTTACTAGGATAATAATGTATTAATTCGGTGCCAGTATCTTATTCCAACGTTCTTGGATGTTGGGACCTGGACTATTACAGCATTCCCTTTCTGTAATAAATTACTTACAGGATAATAATGTATTCATTCGGTGCCAGTATCTTATTCCAACGTTCTTGGATATTGGGACCTGGACTATTACAGCATTTCCTTTCTGTAATAAATTACTTACTAGGATAATAATGTATTAATTCGGTGCCAGTATCTTATTCCAACGTTCTTGGAAGTTGGAACCTGGACTATTACAGCATTCCCTTTCTGTAATAAATTACTTACTAGGATAATAATGCATTAATTCGGTGCCAGTATCGTATTCCAACGTTCTAGGATATTGGGACCTGGACTGCCATGGCATTCCATAACTGTAATAATTAAGTACAAGGATTATAATGTATTAATACGGTGCCAGTATATTATTCCTATGTTCTTGGATATTGAAAACCTTGACTGCTACAGCATTCCCTGTCTGTAATAATTACTTAATACAAGGATAATAATAATTCATTAATACGGTGCCAGTATATTGGAACTTGCACTGCTAAGGCATTCCCTGCCTGTAATAATTGCTTAGGGGTCATACATTAATTACGTGAGCTCAAAAGGGGGGGGGGGGAGTCCAGCCAAATCTCACGTTACTTGAAAAGAATATACGAAGTGGCCCAAATTTTTGTCTCACCACGGGGGAGGGGGGGGGGTCTAGATTGGAAGAAAAACTGCTCACATGTATGCCCCCTTACAAGGATAATAATGTATTAATATGGTATATGATAAAAGTATAAAAAGAAAGTTTTTCTTATAAAAATTGAATATTAATATGGTGCCAATTTATTGGAACCTGCACTGCTAAGGCATTCCCTGCCTAATCGCGTACAAGGATAATAATAATGATGAACTATGATGGTGCGAGTATCTTATTCCAACGTTCTTGGATATTGGAACTTGGATTGCTACAGCATTCCCTATCTGTAGTAATTACTTACAAGGATAATAATGTCAGATGGCCGGCGTGGTCTAGGAGTAAGGCTCTTGACTCATAATCCGAAGGTCGCGGAATCGAATTCCGGCGTGGGCAAATAAATTTTATTTGATTAATTTGTGTCATTTCACAATTCATTCATTTAATATAAAATATACTACTTATATTTGCGGCACGTTCCAGAGTGGAAGGTACTCTCAATATCGCCTTGGTGTAAGACCACCATTCAGAATTGAAACGTTGCTTGAAATGACTTTTGCATGTAAAATGCATCCTCAAAATTATAATTGTTAACCTCAATACAGGCATTAGTCCTAGTTAGGTTAATTTATGTAAAAAAAAAAACAACAAAATGTATGGTGAGAATATAAATAAATAAAAAATAAATGACTTTAACCGTGTTTGGTGACCAGATCTGAATAACCAGGTACTTCCCCACCTTCATATTCTCCATCTCCTTCCCCTCCCACTACCTTTTCTTTACAACATACCCCAATTTGAGATGCTGTAGTCTTACTGGCTCCAGACGGGAGCAGCTGAGACTCTTGTGATTTATTCACATAAAAAAATGTATTTAGATGGTGCCAATATATTCTTTCAGCATTCTTGAGTTTTGGAACCTGGACTCCGGCATTCCCTGTTGAGGGGTGTTCTTCAACATGTTGGTCCTATCCTTCATGTCACCCTTAAATAAAATTAAACATTCTTTGCTGCTCTTTCTGAAGTAAAACAATGGAAAGAACAGTGAATCCATTTTACGTCTCGAGTCTAGACTGTATAGTCATGATTTTATTTCGGTTTTGCAACTTAAGATTTTAATGTTTTCCATTTTACCAATTCATTGAAAAGTAAATGAAAGACTCATAATTAATTACTGATACAGCTTATTAAATTGTTACGTTATTTTTTTTTTAAATTCTTTCTCTTCTCTTTTTTTCTTATTTTATACAACCCATCTGTGTAGGACTATGATATGCAATGATTACACGTTTGTTTTATATCTATATGTTTTAATCCTCTGTTATTAAGTACCTACCTAAGTAATTAATATTATTTAAAAAAAAACTTTGCTAAACAAAGAACAGTCACTATGTTTTAATCTTTTATTTTTGTTTTTTTTTTTTATATTATTTACAGACCATGTTCCGTATGTTAATACTACTCATCCTAATTTGACTGTCCTAAAACGGGAATCCTCCTATTTGGGCAGTCAAAAAAATTCTTAAATAATGTATATAAATGTATTACATTTTTTCTAAATAAATAAAGGTGTATTAAGTAATAGGTATATGAATTTCGCATTATTTTTTGTGTTATTTTTGGCGAAATTCATGTTATTTTTTACGAATTTCGTGTTATTTTGGGAACATGGTGTTACTTTCGGGAACAATTGTGTTACTTTTGGAAAAAGTGATGTTATTTTTTATGAAATTTGGGTTATTTTTTACGAATTTCGTTGTATTTTTATTTCAACTAAAGATATATTGTTCTACGCTATTCCTTTTTCATATTTTTCAACAAAAAAAACATTTTGGTCTCCCGTGACATTTTTTTATTCTTTCACATACCCACCGTCACTGGTCACTCAGCCGATTAACCCAAACCCCGCACCGACCCAAGCTTTCTAAAACCTACTAATTTTTTGATGTTTTATGTAGAATAAAAATTACATTTTTTATTACAAGTTAACCAAAGAAACTCTGGTTAAAGTTGGTCGGTACTTCTTATTGCACCCTGTATGTACAGAAAATCGCAAGTCCTGCTAAAAAAAGTGTAATATCATAATATAATTGAATCCCGCCCAGACAGTGTCTGCACGTTTTCATTAATTGGATCCTGATGATCGCACTTGTATTTTCGTTTTCTATTTTTATTTCGTTCGGTCACCCGCCCCCGCCATTTGAGCAAAGCGGTGGGCGGGAATGGCGGGAATGGTGGCGGGTGGCTGACAGCAGAGCCAGAGCCAATGAGAATGATCTACCTGACCTTATCAAAATTTGTTTTTAAGGCGCTTGCTGACGTAATTGTGGGAGCCTGAATTTATAAATGTTGATTTGCCTATTTAGTAGTGTTGCCTTGCATATGTGGTTGCTCGACAACTCAACACAGTGGCATTTCAGCTCCCATTAAAAAGTCATTAAAAGTGAGAAAAAATAATTAAAAATAGTCCATAACTTAACCTAACGTAAACTATCTAACCGAGTTTTTTCATCACTTTTAATTTCAAAGGGCTGATGAAGTTGTACAAAGTTGAGTTGTCCGGTCACCGTCATGTGTATATTTTTAATAGAAATAATAGAGCAATAATTTCACCGATAATAATAATGACGGCCTCCGTGGTCGAGAGGTAAGGCTCTTACAAAGTATCTGCGTCGTTTTAACAAATAAAAATAAATTGTCTTATATTCTTACTAGCAGACCCGGCCACACGTTGCTGTGGCTAACGAAGCACAACGCCATTACCCAACCTTTATAAAATCCACACCACCCGCTTGCCAGCTGCCCGCTGCCCGCTACCTGAATTATTTCTCGGCTTTTCTCTACTATAATAAGCTTGTATTATACATATAAACCTTCTTCTTGAATAACTCTATCTAATATTGAAAACCGCATGAAAATCCGTTGCGTAGTTTAAAAGATCTAAGCGCACAAACATTTTGAGCGAAAGCATGTATTATACACATAAACCTTCCTCTTGAATCACTCTATCTTTCCGTTGCGTAGTTTAAAAGATCTAAGCGCACAAACATTTTGAGCGAAAGCATGTATTATACACATAAACCTTCCTCTTGAATCACTCTATCTTTCCGTTGCGTAGTTTAAAAGATCTAAGCGCACAAACATTTTGAGCGAAAGCATGTATTATACACATAAACCTTCCTCTTGAATCACTCTATCTTTCCGTTGCGTAGTTTAAAAGATCTAAGCGCACAAACATTTTGAGCGAAAGCATGTATTATACACATAAACCTTCCTCTTGAATCACTCTATCTTTCCGTTGCGTAGTTTAAAAGATCTAAGCGCACAAACATTTTGAGCGAAAGCATGTATTATACACATAAACCTTCCTCTTGAATCACTCTATCTTTCCGTTGCGTAGTTTAAAAGATCTAAGCGCACAAACATTTTGAGCGAAAGCATGTATTATATACATAAACCTTCCTCTTGAATCACTCTATTTTTCCGTTGCGTAGTTTAAAAGATCTAAGCGCACAAACATTTTGAGCGAAAGCATGTATTATACACATAAACCTTCCTCTTGAATCACTCTATCTTTCCGTTGCGTAGTTTAAAAGATCTAAGCGCACAAACATTTTGAGCGACTTCATTTTATACTATCTTCTGGGGACCCTGTTGAACGAATTTCTGGTTTATTTTATACGTACTCGTTAAAGAAAATATAATGCCGGTATGTTAGTCCATAATTTCCTTACAATTATTAAATTGAACCCTTCAACACCTTAGCACAATAATCTCAGACACCTTCCTCTATAAATAGACTCCTCGGGACATCGTGCCTATGATGGCTCAGGGGGAAAATTATTTTTTATTAGTTCGATTTTCGTACCGAATGGGAGTATAAATAACGCCGGCACGTAGGTACTAAGGCTTATAAGGCGACCAGCGAACGAGACTACATAGCACCGAGCTATCCAGCGGTCAGTGGCGTACAGTTAACAAACGCTGAAAAGATACACATTAAAACCTCAAGAAAAAATATCGTTAAATAATTTTAAAAAATTATTCATTTCATCCAAAAAAATATCATGAATATATAATATAACATCTAAAATATCTTTCGTTTAATGTGTTCGGGACCGTTGATAAAATAGTAGAACTCGTATAATTATAGAATTTATTTCTTTTATGTTAACTGTGCGGAGGTCGTAGGGGAAGAGACCTTTCCTCATACAAGACATGCCTTTTATAACCTTCATTCATGTCCAAACAAAGAATCCCAATATTCTTTTTTTCCTATTTAAACTTAGATCCACATTCATTACAATATCATATTATAGTCGTGTATTGGTTAAATTTTAAGTATATTTTCCCTTTTTTTTTTTTCTTTTTCTTTTACACAATAGTAATAATAACAAATTTTAATGACAATAACATTCAGTTACTTACTAAGTTAAAAACATAAGGTAATAATGCATTAGTAAGTTAATATCTATAAGTTAATAACATTTTTATAAGAATAATGTTATAATATTAATTGATGTTCATTAGAGCAGTATCAAAATAGGAGGAAAATATGATGTGTGTATATGTATTAGAGCTCCTCTTTTCTGATAAGGTATACATGACCAATAACGACCTTTATTATAATATTTTGTAAAATATATATGTATATATGTAACTCATGTTTTATATTACAATAAAAAAGTATACTATATAATATACACGACGGAATTATTCTTCTACCCGTACTTGCTCAGAGTAATTGCCTTTACCTAACCGATTTGGTTCTGAAAGAGAAAGGCATCCCGCCTTCCATGATAATTGTATCATATGTCTACCTACTTTTAGTTATTTTTTTTTTAATTCGAGATCAGCATGTCAATACCCCCCATCTCACATTAACGAAAACAAATTCGAATCTTATAATACATACCTAGTGAAGTAGGTTGTATAGATGAAAGGGCACTACCTTCTATCTTTTTCTAATTTTTAAGATTTATTTTTTATATTTTTAAAGTTAAGTTTGATAAAATGACTTGCCATCGCAAACGAGATTGTAACATGTATATGACTTCATATGTTGATAAATCCCTTGACCCAATTAATAAATTCCATGTTGATAATCATGAAACTATTATTATATATTTTTTACATTAACTCCACAAAGGAGGCCTATGAGGAAAATAATTTCCCTTATGACCTTTGTCATATTTGGGGATGCTGTGTGGAGGATCTTTTTGAGGAAAGGAAGTAGAGGAAGTTCTGGGAAGGAAAATAGTATGGAGAGTAAAAAGGTATGTCCAGGAGTGATGGACGTCTGAATCCATCCCTGCGATGCAAGACGATGGGTCGAGATGTCGAAGGGTCTCCCAAAACCGGCCTCTCCCAATTCGGCCGTCTGTCTAAAGAATCGTGATTTAGATACTAACTTTTCTTTGGGCAAATAGCTAAATTCCTAATTTGATATTTAATATATGTGGTTTATAATTAAATTGATAGGTCTCTTTTTGCCTTACCTACTTACAAATATTATGACTTCATAGGAAATTTTGGTTTTGATTTATTAAATAAAAGAAAATTCACAGAACTACTAGTTTTTACCCTTGAGCAACGAGTAATGCACGCCACTGCTATCAGCAGGCTACCTAGCAGACGCCTACCTTGGGAGATCCTTGGCCTGCCCGCTCGCACTAAACTCGGCTACCAAAGGCGGACCCTGCCTGCTTACTACTTACCACTTACTGGGCACGCGAAGGAATGCAGTGCCGCGGGCCATCCTCACCACTTTATTATAATATATTATGTATTTTTTTTATGTCGCCGCTACTAGCCTTACCCATTAATCACGAAGGGACCACAACTCACATACGCCGCGAATCGTCAGTAGGTGCAGTGTGTGCCAGTATAATTTTTTTAATCGATTATTGATTTAGTGGGCCTTGGCTTGATTATCAAATCTGTGATGTCCACACAAGTACTTGAGGCAGTGGTCTTCAAACTTAAGTCGCAAGAATGGGAGCTTCTTTTAGAAAATTATTTTACCGGGTGAGCTGCACATTCATGCCTACTTACTATTGTATTAGGGGGCATACATTAATTATGTGAGCAGTTTTTCTTTCAATCTAGAACCCCCTCCTTGGTGAGATAAATTTGATCCACTTCGTATATTATTTTCAAACGTGAGATTTTGCTGCCCCCCCCCACACCCTTTTTGAGCGCACGTAAATAATGTATGCCCCCTTATCAATTAACTTACAGCTTGACACTGCAGGCGGCCAAAGGATGAACTAACGATTAAATAATTTTAGTGACGCCACTCGCTGCAAATTTTAAGCCGCCGCTATCCGAATGTCTACCGATTTCTTACGTATCTCCCTTAAACACGTTAAGTTTTAAAGCTCTTAAAAAAATATATGTTATTCTTGAAGATAATGTCTAGACATTCCAGAAAAAAATCGCAAACTATGCTCCAAAAATTATTATAAACACGTTTGTTTCAGTTATTTTACAAGTTATATGTATGAAAAAAATCACAGTGTTTCTTTAAATGCTGTTTAAGACAACCCCCGCGAGATTTTTGCTCTATTTTAAACGAGTCGTGTTTTATCAAACATTTCCGCTTTGCGATTTTGTCACTTTAAATGTTAGCGCGCTCCTCTAACATTCGTAATTTCATATCTCTCCATCTTCTTCTTTTTGAGCCAGGTTGCGGCGCCTTAAGTGTCAACATGTATTGACACTAATTCCTGCACTTCGCTGTCGGTGGTAGAGCCTAAAGCTTGTAACACACGAGGGATGTATTATATAACCACGTGTGTGGCCGTACAATTCTATACAATCAGATAATATATTATATTAGCGTCTGTGACGACTGTATGGGATTGTATGGCGAGCGATATTGTGTAATAGGCCACACCCACGTATTATATTCTTCGTGTGTAATTGAAAAGGCGCGCTAGCCCTACATCACCGTTCTTCGCGATGCCTCACATTCGCATCTTCCCGTGTAGGTTTTTGTCTCCTATTCAAAGAAATTACCTTGGGTGGGATAATTTATGAAAATCACCCGACGGACGCCTAATAAATAGATAACTTTACTTTACGTAAAATGAACCCTAATTTTTTTTTTTTTTTACAATAACTCCACACAGGAGGCCCTGAGGAAAATAATTTCCCTCAGAGCCTATGTCATCTTTGAGGATGCTGTGGGGAGGGTAATTAAATTAGTTTTATTGGTAACTAATTTACCACGCCATTTCTTTACATACTCATCGCTAAATCCAAAATTCATAAAATAGTTTTTTATGTGAATACCTCACAAAAGTCCCAGCTACTCCCGTCTGGTGCCAGTGAGACCATGGCATCCCCAATTGGGGTACGTTGAGAGGCTGAAGATAGTGGGTTGGACGGAAATGGGTAAGAGGAAGGTGGGGAAGTACCTGGATATTCAGATCTGGTCACCAAACACGGCTAAAGCTATTTTAAGCAACGTTTCAATATTCTGAATGGTGGTCTTACACCAGGGCGATACTGAGAGTATCGTCCACTCTGGAACATGCCGCAAATATACCAAAGTTATTTTTATCGGAAGTTCTTGTCGAAATAAGGCAGTCAGTAACGGTGAACAGACGCCCGTTATGAAAGACAAACCATTTGTTGTATTAATGACAATGTATCGACACCTTTTTGTACGGCGTAATTTTTACACTCGTTAAATTATAAAGTCTCTAAAATTTAGAAAAAAATTGTTTTCTCAGTTTTCAAAAATCATTTATTGCTTTGAGCCTATGTCCCTTTTAACTGGGACTGGCCAATAATCGAGCATTTGCCCAAATTATTGATAAATAGTACACATTATATAATATACTCGTAATAAACAGATTCTCCCTGTCGGTGTTGTCCCCAATACCACACTTGTGATGTCTGCCATCGATATTGATCTATTTCATCTCAGACAGATGGCACTGCGGTTGAGAAAGGTATGGTGAAACGCGACCATGCAATAATTCAGCACAACTTTATGCAAAATCGAATCATTCTCAATACGCGTATGTAGTGTTATGTCATATTACCGCTGAGAGCTCCATTGTAACCTACCTCTATCTCTCTCTCTCTCTTTATCTGAGAAGAAGACCTTTAACCATATTATTTTAATTAACAACACTATTTAATCAAAATATTTGACAAGTTTCTAAAACCAATGGTTTCATCAGGATAAATGTATATTATTGTTTGTTGATTTTCATTATACTTTTATCGTGACGAAGAAACAATTGGTTTCGAAACATGTCAAATATTTTGATTAAATAGTGGGTCTTAATTATAATAAATAGTTGTGTATCTGTACAAATCGTAAATTGCATTAAATTAAAATGACGTCACAAAGTGAATTTGAGATTATTAAAGAAGAAAATTTTAATTTTTGTTGCGTGGTTTGAATAGAACTAATGTTTTTTTTTTAAATAAAACAATGTACAGTTTGGCAAGAAAGTGTAGAAAATAAATGATGGCGCTGCGATCGTTTTTTTAGGTTTTAACTGGCAACACCAATATGGCTCATGAGACAATGAATGTATGTTTTTAAAAACACTTCGGCCAAAATGCATATTTCATAGCGTATTTGTACTTTCAAAATTTTTGCACAAAAAACTGGAAGTTCGTTTGTAAACATCTTCTAAATTACATAGGAGCTTCTTCGCGCGATAATTGGCTAGGCAGCGTTGAAAAACGCAGTATATAACTTCTCTTGCACCACTACGTATTGTTCTGTTCATTTTTATTCAATTCAAACAATGCACAGGCAATGATTTTTTTTTATTAAACAAGAGATCTTCAATGTGTTCTACACGATTTAAGTCAGTAAAGCCAAGAGCCATTGAAAACGTCATTGACAAAGCGAGTATTTCGGTGTTACCATAGTATTGAAAAAATTTAGTTCAAAATCAATAAATTTCTACACTTTCTTGCCAAACCATAAACTGCCGAACATAGCATATTATCTTACTTCTTCAGGGCAGTACTATACTCTACTGTAGAGTATTATACTGCCCTGAAGAAGCTACGGTTGTAGCGAAATCCGGCCGTCATTAAGTATGTAAAACATAAAGTTGGTGTTTTATTTTAAATAAAAATGTCACATCACAAAGCACCTTTCTGCTTCATATGAACGAACAAGAAGATGGGTTGTTTAAATTTTTTTTACAATTTTAAGGAATTGTTCTGGGTATAGTTTTAATTAATGTCTCACGTCCCGAGGTAAGCTTTAAATACGAGTTGCACACTATGTGCTACAAAATACGGAGAAAAGCCATTATTAAGCGTGTCGAATTTTACGCAGAATCACTCAAGTTAACCACGCTTTTTAAACGACTTCGAAAAGGAGGAGGTTATCAATTCGACGGTATTTTTTTAATTTTTTTATGTTTGTTACTCAGAACTTTCGATTGGGTGAACCGATATTGATGATTCTTTTTTTATTAGAAAGCTGGTGCTTCCCGTGTGGTCCCATTTTAATTTGGTCCAGTTCTGACAATGGGATCCATGAAAAAACCATATATGTCTTAAATTTGCAATAAGTATGTGCTCGACAAATTGACGAATAACTCAATATTACGCCAACAGATTTCGATGATTTTTTATTAAGTAAAACTTCTTTACGCACGCTCGTCACTAAAAATCAAAAAATAAACAAAAATTTTAACAAAACCAAAAACGACTTAAAAAAATGCACTAAAAAGTAAAAAAATAATTTCGTACGATTGTTATTTTTGGAGTCGGTGTCAGCCAAGATCTCCACATCTCACCTATAACTACATACATAGGTAGTTATAGGTGAGATGTGGCTAACTGTGTGATGTGTAACTACATACATAGGTAGTTATAGGTGGGATGTGGAGATCTTGGCTGACACCGACTCCAAAAATAACAATCGTACGAAATTATTTGTTTTACTTTTTAGTGCATTTTTTTAAGTCGTTTTTTGTTTTGTTAATTTTTTTGTTTATATTCTAAACGCAATGTCAAAATTCGAGATGCGAACTCCTGTACTGACGCAACACAATGGAAACCTTTCTGGCTTTCATGTTAAAAAAATCGGTATTTGGTAAAATCAGGTCAAATTATACTGATATATATAATGTTTCACGCATTTTTCTATAGATTTCGAATGGACTACTGCGGTTATCGGATTACTTTTTTAAATTTTTTTTTATATGAATACCGCACAGAGTCCCAACTGCTCCCGTCCCCAATTGGGGTATATTGTGAGGCTGAGGGTAGTGGGGAGGGGAAGGAGATAGGGAATAGGAAGGTGGGGAAGTACCGGGCTATTCAGATCTGGTCACCAAACACGGCTAATCCCATTTCAAGCAACGTTTCAATTCTGAATGGTGGTCTTACACCAGGGCGATATTGAGAGTATCTTCCACTCTGGAACGTGCCGCAAATATACTATATATAATTTTTTTTAAATGAATAAATTGTGAAATAACACAAATTAATCAAATAGAACTTATTTGCCACGCCGGGATTCGATCCCGCGACCTTCGGTATGCTAGTCAAGCGCCTTACCGCTGAACTACGCCGGCCGTTCTACTGTTGGAAGGCACAATTATAATACTTGAAAATGTTTTCCCTATCTAATTTTATTTACCTCACTAGGTACTCCCTTTTCAGGTGTATTTTTCTACGACTTATAAGTGCAAGTCTTCTAAGGCAGAGTTGTTTTACAGAATTTGAACAATTCATCAAATTTCAAAGTTAACTTTGAAATTGGTGGATTGAAATTTTGAAATTTTTGGAAGATGTTTTCATGTTTCCTCTATCTTAATTTATTTACCTCTCTACTCCCTTTCAGGTTTATTTTTCTACGACATATAATTTTTCTTCCAAATAATGTTTTACACAGAATTTGAACAATTCATCAAATTTTAAATTTAACTTTGAAGTTGTGTTTTTTTTTTATTTCAGTTTTGTGAAACATCTGGCCAACAGTGGTATAATAACAGAACTTGAAAAGAACTTTCACGAAACTTGAAAATTAACTTTGAAATTTTGATGAATTGTTGTGTGAAACAACCCGCCCTAATTAAGTTTTATGAAACTTTCTAAAATTGTTATACAGATGCCGTAAGAAACATTTAAAATCATGTGAAAGGTTCAAATTATCTACGTGTTTTGTAACCTTGTAGTATTTATTTACATAATGTAAAATAGTAGAAGTATCAAAAAAAAATGTGGTGTGTTCTTGAATACTTCTTATTTAAGTCTGTACTGATGTTTTTAACTTATATTATTATAATGTTGTTGTAGCTATGCTACGGTGGACCAGGAACTATAATGATTTCCTGACATAATTATAGCCTTTTTGTCTTACCAATATGATTAGATAAGTTGCTGTAATACGTTATGTATGTAGTTTTAGCAGGGACATTTAATTCTCATCATTTAGTTATACTTGTTTTCTGCAATCATGTTCGAGGCTAGAGCAATTAATAAAAACAGTAGAATGGGTATATGAACGTGGAACTCGATGGATACGAGCGGAACACCCATTCACAGTTGATGTTGGCTTCATGAGAACTGGTCGTTTCTTCGACTAGTTTTTTGTGTAAGTTGGCTCGCATGTCAGTGGAACCCGCCACCACCGGTGTATGTTTTCCTCCTTCATATGATTCTCTTCACGACCCGCATTATTAAATCCTTTCCTACAGCCCCTAACTTAACTTCTTCGAGGGTACTCTCGGGAAACCGCGTAAGGGACGTGGGTTCTTGGGCTTGTTGTAGCCAGGCCGCTAGCCACGCTCATTCTCACCGGGACTGCTCCGTGATAGTTGGAAAAACCGCCCTCGATACCCGGCTTGTATATTTTCTTTTGTTTTAATCATACTTACATCTGTAAATATTGATTCCTTTCTTTATTATTTCACTCTACCTAGATACTGAACCGTCAGCCGAACACATCTCTGATGTGTCTTTTTCTTTAATATATCTAATAATTAATGAAATATGTACACATTTATATTTCTTACTAAATGTAGCTCCCTTTTTACAAAAAAATAGAGTCCTGACGTGTGCGGCTTAGGAAGTTGAACAATTAGTTTTATCTCACAGCCGTCGGGAGAGTGATTGGTCCCCTCCATGCCCCTACCTCAACTCTTCTTACAACGCTGCCCAACTCGATGTCAATATAGTTACCTTGTCTTTACTCTGCAAATAAGGGCCCTCTTGTGAGGTGTAGCATTAAACTTAGAATCATATATTTGTGGATACTCAAAATGAAAAATAGTCGTATTCACGTGTGTGAAGCTACACACATTAAAAATAATCAATCTACCCAAATAACAACACAAAAATTTTACGATGATGCTTTTCTGAGCATTTTAAGATAATAAAAGTCATCTATAGCTATAGTATCTGCTGAAATACAATCAATGCAAATGTGATTGAGATTAGTAATGTAATCACTGATTACATTAACCGGTGCATACTTTTTTAGTATTTTTTTTTTGGTATATACCACCTCACTAGGCTGAGCCTGTTCCGAGGTGGCAGGAATTGAATGAAATTTTGATTACTTTATTTTGTAGGATAAAATTAAATAAAAAAATTAATTTGCATTTGAAAAGATAAATTGAATGAAGGAAAAATAAAAAGAAAAGAAAAAGAGAAGTGATGAGAAATATAACAAATAAGAAATATTAAAATATAAAATAATTATTTAAGAATAATAAGAAATACAATAAAATAAATATTATTATTTGATAGGAAAGGAGAAAGATATAGGCGTTTAGTTGGTTGTTATTTTGTATAAGTTATCTGCCCGCAGTAAACAATGCCTCTGTCGATTATTAAGTAAAAAAAAAACTATTTTGAGAAATGTTTCATTTTTTTCCGATTGCAATGTTCCTTTCTGCAGTTTAAGTTGCTTTTTCTGTGAACAGAAAGTCTTGTAATGACCCATGTTTGCATATTATTATGATACTTGGTGAAAGATTGAACCCTCGCATATAAACTATACCATCCATACGCCCATCAAGCCACTCAAATTTGCCGTCTATTTTTTGTGCACTGACATATCACATTTCAAATTATTGGGAACCTGTTGGTACCTATTCCGGCGGAAAAAAATGTGTATTTCGTGAATTACGTAATGGTATTTTTCATTTGAAATGTTCGTGTCTTTAAAAAACTTATTTTGCACAAAAGTAAACAAAGTTATTAGCTTTTTTAAGTTAAACATAAAATGACGCTATATTTTTTTTTTATATATTAACGCTGACTTATGCCTCTTTGTGCGGTGCTTCTCAGCCTCCCCACTCTTGTCTAGTTAAGTTTTATGAAGGTTTCATTTCTACCGCGTGTGAATTGCACACGCTGATTTTTCTTTCTAACACCATTTAGATTATGTTTCTCGTCATGACAGTAAGGCAGACACGACGATTTCTTTGAGTCCTATGTGAGTGGTTCCGAAAAGCGAACAAATTTGCCTAAGGGGTTAAATCAATTATTTGAGTTTATTATTAAAATAAAAAACTGACGCACGTTTTAAACGAACACTTGATCAAACACAGGTACGAAAGGAAATTTAGCATTTAACATCTCCAATTTGGCTAAACGATATTCTAACAATTTTCCCATTTTCATTTCCGTATTGATGAGTCATTATTCTTATACGCTGAAATTGTGCGAAAATGACTTAATTATTTGATTGGTGCATTATTATTGATATTTATCGCCTCGCAATGCTATGTAGTACCTACAAATTTAATATTGGAGTTTTACCTACCATTAAAACTCTTATTATGTTGCCTTCCTTATCCAGAATATTCCTTAGTGAGAGATGACATCTCTGTTTCTATCCGATTTCGGTCTCTCTTCTCCTTTTACCGTGAAATTTTCAAATTTCGCGCGATTTTTTGTTCCTTGGTGATCGCAAATCACTGCTACCAACAGTTAGGCGCTCGCTAGCGTCTGACGCGACGCCATTTTCTTCAATTGTAGTCTCACCAGACAGGGGATGAGGAATATTCTGGATAAGGAAGGCAACATAATAAGAGTTTTAATGGTAGGTAAAACTCCAATATTATGTAGTGCCGTTCCTTATCCAGAATATTCCTTAGTGAGAATTGTCTGCTATCGTCTGGTGGCAGTGTTGATGCCAATTGTGATCATCTTCATAAAGAAGCGCCGGTTGGAGGTCTGCCCTCACAATGATCGCTTCTCCTTCTGTCTCCAGAAATGGAAGACCTTTGGGGGTCTGCCCCCCTCAGGCGAATGATTGGATTAAACAGGTTTGTCAAGGACGACGAAGTCCCCGGCTCCTGAATATTGGATTGCCTTATTTCTTTTTTATAATATTTTTGGAAGGTATTTTCATTCTGCCAATTTCCCTTTTCCAAAATGTCCTCTATTGAACAGTTTTCAAACCACCGAAGTGAAGCCACTGCCAACCTAGTGCTCCCCGCAGAGGCCTCAATACCAGCATCTCTAAGTATTGTCTTGACCCATCCACCGATAATTGTTCTAGAAGCTGCTTTGGCTGGACCTGATGTGGATAAAAACAGGTTATCAATATTAGGTGCCTCTTGTCTCCTGTCCTTTGAGAGAACACACAGCTTCTTAAGCCAAAATACAGGATCGGTGGATTGATTTGATGAGGAGTTTAATCTCCATCCTGATTGTTGATACTTTGCAGAATCTGTCTTTGAACCAAATGCAGGCCATAAAATAATATGATCATCCATATCAATGAAATGTTCCGATGTTAATCTCAAAAGTGTCAGATCATGTACCCTTCGCCCTGAGGCTAACAGGAGTATGACTGCACACCTTCTGGATGCTTCAAATAAGGTTATAGTTTCTGGATTGTTAGTCTGAAGCCAAGAACATATCTGTCTCGGGTCCCATATTGTATCCCGTTGCACTTTAATCGAGCTGTTTACTATTCCCTTCATTACTTGCTTCACCACAAGATGGTTACTTAGTCTATTTTCATTATTTGGATTGCATAAAGTTGAAATAGCCGATTTATGCAAAGCTATAGTGCTAGGAGCTAAATTCAGCGATATTTTGAGATGCGCTAGAAACTTTGCCAACTGGGCTCCCATTGGATCTTTGAAATTAACATGGTTGGATGAGCACCATTCACGCCATCTAATCCACGCTGCTTTATAAGAAGCTTGTGTTGAAGTTCGCCAGCTGGATTTTAAAATCTCTCTTTCTCTATCAGACCATCCTTGCAATGCATCATCCCAGCCCCAATTTTCCACACTTGCAGTTCTAGTTGAAGTATTTGCTGGGGATGGGAGCCTGTGGTGGTATCTATCAGTATCTCTTGTAGATTCTTGATCTCCTGAGGTAGGCACAAGGCTCTCTGTTTCAAGTCTGGTAGCCAAAATACTTTTGTCCATTTGGGAGCTACTAGCAGATAAATTCCTGTGGATTTGTTCAGATGAGCAAGCACTCGGGGAATTAGACAAGGAGGCGGAAACACCCATGCAAGAGGAAAGTGCCAAGGTCTGCTGAAAGCATTGTGAAATAATGCCGCTCTGTCTTTCCTGTCTATGGATACATATTTGTCCACAACATGAGCCGTGTGAGAGGCAAACAGGTCCACAGTGGGTCTGCCCCATTTGTGAAATATCTGTTCTGTTGCAGGAGGTAGAAGGTGCCATTCCGGTAGACGGGTTCCTCGGGACAAATGGTCCGCAAGACCGTTGTACCGCCCTGGTAGGTAGTGAACTTGCAGGGTTATATTGTATTTGTCTACTAGAGACAGAATCTGAAAGGTCAGATGAAGTAGACTCAAGGATCTCGTCCCTCCTTCGTTCCTCAAATAAGCGAGGACTGTTCTGTTGTCTGACTGTATTAGAACGGTAGAACTCCTCAAACGTTTGTTCTGGTATTTCAAGGTATTTAGTATGGCAAACATCTCTTTCAAGTTGCTGTGCCAATTCTGCTGTTCCCTGGTCCAATTTCCCGCAATCGGAATATCGTCCACTTGAGCGCCCCAGCCATGATCTGCTGCATCGGTCGAGAGGAAATGAGAGGCAGCGGGGACGTGTAGTGGCATAAAGACCTTTACATTCTGTGCCCACCATGATATGTCTTTCATTACGGGTTCCTTTATAATAATTCTCATTCGTATGGGAAGTTTCATCATGGAGTGCATTTGTAGTTGCATCCTTCGGCAATGAAGACGACCTCTTGGAGTGACGAATGATGCAAAATTTAGTTTTCCCAGAACTCTCTGGGCCTCCTTCACATTCCACTTCTTCTTTTTCTGAAGCCTTTGAAGGGATTGTTGAAGGTCTTCGCACTTTCTCCTGTTCAGTGACTTCCGACCGCGTTGTGTGTCCCACATTACACCCAGATACTCCACTGTTTGTACCGGCTCGCTGACGCATTTTTTCAAATTGACAGTCAAACCGAGGTCTCTTAGTAGATTCAGAAATAGATTTGTTTGGACCTTCAGAATTTCCCTGTCCTGGTGGGCCAGAAGGAAATCGTCCAAGTATACAATGGTCCTCACATTTTGACGACGTAGGGTCTCCGCAACCCAATTGGTCACCTTGGCAAAGGCTTGTGGAGCACTGCTCAAGCCCTGGGGAAGGCATGTCATTTGCAAAAGCTCTCCTTTGTACACAATCCTCAAAAAACGACGATGAGACTCTGCGACTGGGATGTGAAAATATGCGTGAGATATGTCTATTTTTGTCATCCAGTCTTGTGGTTGGAGAAATTCGGGAACTTTCTGATGTGACATTAAAGAAAATTTTCTTACCGACACAAAGTGATTGAGACCTTTCAGGTTGAGAATAGGTCTGTTGCTTCCGTCCCCTTTTCGAACCAGGAACATTTGGGAGAGAAAACCGGAGTTGTTGACTGCCGGTTCCAATATATTCAGTTTTTTGAGAATTTCTATTTCTTTTGTCATTGCTGGGGTTGTATTTGTCACAAATCTTTTCAAAGTTAAGGCAGTTGGGCGTAATAATAGGGGCTTTGTAAAGAAGGGGATTCTGTATCCCCCTATGATTTTTTGAACAACTTTGGGAGCATTTAGAGCTGCCCATTTGTTTTTGAAATTCAGCAATTGCCCCGCTTGAAACTTTAATGGCCTCCAGTCATGCACCCCTGTAATAGCGTCGGTTAGAGGTCTGCCCTCGCACCGGTCGCTTGTTACTCTCCTTTCCCCCCCTTTTAATACCAGAGGTGGAGGGCTGGGGATACCTTTGGGGGTCTGCCCCCCTCGGGCGAAAGGATTCTCGGGATGGAAAAAATTCTCGAGATGGAATAAAATCTCGGGTCGGAAAGGAATCTCGGGCCCGAAAGTATTGAACAGGCTTAGAAGCCTTTTTAGTATCAGACCCCTCCTTTGGTGGACCGGTAGTGATGACTTGTGAGAAGGGCCTAAAACAATTCTTTACTCCTCCCAATTTCTGCAATTGGGTAGAGAGGGCTTCCTCATTGAAGAGATGAGAGGAAGTCGGAGGGATCTGCATAAGAACTTTCTTGTCTGATTTCTGTTTACAGGAATTGAGAATCCTGTCCCTTCTAAATTCAATTATCTCTGCCCGTTTTCCGCATATTATTTTTCCGTTTTGCAGCAGGTCATCGGAGCATTTTTGTAAGTCGTTCTGACCTCCAAACAGCTCATTAACTTTCTCGTACAGGGTTTCTGGAGAGACATCCTGTACTTCAAATCCCCATTCGACCAATTTCTGCAGAGACTGCTGCAGTTGTTCCCTGTGTTTGAGAGCTGCATGTGTTATTGCCGCGAAAGATCTTTCAATAGCGACCTGTTGAGGAGACCCAGAATCGTAAGGTTGCAACTCACAGTTCACCTCAAGCTCCTTAAAGCCCGGATCGGCAAGGTGTTCCTTAATGACCTTGTTATATCTCACATTGGTCCAATCTTTCTGATTAAATCGTTGAAGACGCTCTAACACTTCAAGTCTGTCTTGAGGAGGAGCAGTCATTAAGGGTTCTTTAAGAGAAATGGTGGGACTCGGCATTTGAAAAACACAAGTATTACGCCCGGATACTGTTGAACACTCTTTCTCCGTCTCTGCGATGGACATATTATCTGAGGCTGCATTCTCTGCGAATCTTGACCTCGGTGCTTGCAGAATAAAATTTTGTAGTCTGCCTACTTGTTCAGTTAATTTCTTAATAGAACGGGCCATTCCTCGCCTTCTGGAGCGTGAAGCCCTGCTTGAAAAACTCATGGAAGTTGAGCTGTCGGAACTTGGTGAGCGTCGGCGTCGCCTTCGTCTTTTTCGTTTATTGTCACAAACGGATTCATTAGAGGAACAGTCGGAACACAAATTCTTTCGTTTCGTTTTTCGTATTTCATCACGGTTTACACTCGCGGACGCGGAAATCTCAACCGCTTCGGGAGATACATTATTTTCTGATATTGCGTAATGATTTTCGTAATAATTTTGGAGAAGAAATCTAGTTTCTGGTTTATATCGCAATATTGTAACTAGACGACCGTTCGCGATAGAAATTAGACGCCAATTGAAGAAAATGGCGTCGCGTCAGACGCTAGCGAGCGCCTAACTGTTGGTAGCAGTGATTTGCGATCACCAAGGAACAAAAAATCGCGCGAAATTTGAAAATTTCACGGTAAAAGGAGAAGAGAGACCGAAATCGGATAGAAACAGAGATGTCATCTCTCACTAAGGAATATTCTGGATAAGGAACGGCACTACATAATTCATTTTCTGATGCATCTAACGCAGTCATTCCCAAAGTGGTCTCCAAACTTTAATACCGGCCTGAACGTGGTACGATTCATTCTCGCGCAGTTACCGACTTTACAATGAGTGTAAGCTAAAGAGAAAGATGCCTAAAAACATACGTGCGACAGAGAAAGGCATGGGCAGGGGAGCTTTCCACGTTTCTATCCTTGTACTCGCGTACTGCGACGATTTCTGATCAAGTCAAACCGGTCTTAATGTTTGGCCTGTACTATACCAGATGACAAGGATGGTGCAGACTTGAACCAAATGTGCTTGCACTTCTTTGTTTAAAAATACGAATGTCAGAGGCGAGCACTGTTCATTCGTTTCCCGAATTCTGAAAAAAGAAGTATTAAGAAATTATTTTCTAAAATATAAATAGAACTACTATTTCATCGCCATAATATGTATACTTAAGTAAGTAAACCCTATCAAAGTGTCAGCTTGGAAAATACATTTAAGTTGATGAATCTGTAAAAAATCAATATTAGGAAAGCAGGTTGTCTACCCAAAACAGAAAAAATCGGCAAGTGGTCTACGGGGCAAAACAGTTTGGGGACCTCTGATGTGCGTGATGTAAGGACCTTTATTTCAACTCCCAAGGTTAGACGTTTCGGATTGATTACGTTCTGTGAAATGGATCCGATCTTTCAGCTTCAGCGGCCGACTACTGTCACTCAAACAAACCTTTGTTCGTTACCCGCTATACAGGTTCGACAGTTGGATTTAGCTAACTAAATAAAGTAAATTAATAAATTTACATGTTAAAAATATATAATTTCCAATCTCTACATATTGTTATAAATTAAAGTTCTCCGACGCGTCTGTATTTCTGTTCGCGATAAACTAAAAAAAAATGAATGTGCCTTAGACCACACGACTGAAGTAAAACTTCACTTATTAAAGAAGAGAGAAATAAAATGTGCGCGCGCACTGCTCTCTCTTGCTCCTACAGTGTGATACAGACAATAGGCCTGCACTGTGTCTTAGATATACAAAACGTAACTGGCTATGAGAGAA
This sequence comes from Limnephilus lunatus, assembly GCA_917563855.2. NCBI lineage: Eukaryota > Metazoa > Arthropoda > Insecta > Trichoptera > Limnephilidae > Limnephilus > Limnephilus lunatus. Next base: position 36,555,028 of record OU830594.1, read on the forward strand.
AGAGAGAACGAAAACGTGTGCTCGCACCTCTCTCTTGCCCCTACAGTAATATACCTACGAAACATAACTCGCTCTCTCTCTTTCTATCTTCACTAACTTATGTCTCCCTCTCAACTTCCGTTCGCCTCGCCCGATCACACTTTTCGTAATGCTCTCGTCACGCATTCTCCAGCTTACACCCCAAGTCAAGCGTGCGTAAAGAAGTTTTACTTCAATAATGAACGGATGTTCGTGCGGTTTTCACCACTAGATAGTTCATGAGGAAGATTTAGGTATATAATTTGTAAAGGTTTTGTGTAAATTTGTTGAAATATATAATATATAAAGGGAGCGGGCTGGCAAGCGGGCGGTGTGGATTTGATGTATATGCAAACTAACAGATGGCGTTGGTTATAACGGTTGGGTAACCAACCAGTAGATGGCGTTGCATTTCGTTAGCCACGCCACAGCAACGCGTGGCCGGGTCAGCTAGTATTCTATAATACATTTATAACTATGAAAAGCCAATCAAAATCTAGGGACATGGACAAAAAATCAATTTACAAACTTTGGCGAAAACGCTCACTTGCGAAATAGTTTATATTACTAACATCAGCACTATCCACATGTACTGAGCAGGTACGAGTGTATACTATCATATGGAAAACAAATAATAAACATTGCAGAACAATAAAACCATACCGTTTTATAATTAAACCGATCGAATCCGAAATTGTAGGAAATATTTGGATCACACAGACAACTTCATGCTACATCAATGGTAAAAATGATATCCTATTGGATATTCATGTTTCATCTCAGTTTCAGTAGAAAAAATCATATAAATGTATTAGGTCCCTTTTCCGAATTGTGTATAAAAAACTGATGTACTTTTTATAAAGTTAGAGTGCTCTTCGTCAAAATTTTCTGGGTAGCGTTTCAGTCAATTTACCTTTCTATGATATTATTATGGATTCTGTAGAATGTCGTAGGCTGTAAGTAATGCTATATTATCTATCTCTTACGAAATACCGTTTGTAGAGTATGTACCGAATAACTTGGATGCCTACATGCTACATCACTACATTCCAGTATGTTATAATATTATGGTTTATGGTATTTCATTTCACTCCCATATCCCCCTTCCATGTCTATCGTTACCATCTACGATATGGTAGCCGAAACCACCGAGACATGGCTTTTCATGTCGATGAAGATTCCCCGTGCATCACGTAAGATATACGAGAATATATATTGTACCATAATACTCATTTGTGGTTTAGTGTTTTGTAATACTCTCTACTTATCCCTAAGTTACGATATGCATGGTAAATCAGTAGTTACGTCCTAAACAACTAAAATCCGATTCTAAATCCATTGAACCGATACTAAATCCATTGAACCGATACTAAATCCATTGAACCGATAGTAAATACATCTTTTCAAATGCTATAATGCACGATTAAAGGGCGGTAGGCGGAATTCAAACATCATCTAATGGGGTATTTTGTATTATTTGGGGGAAGAGAATCAAGTGCTGAAAGAGAAAATATAGATGAGATGGTCCGGCTTCTGTCTTCAAAACTGGTAATGTTTCGAGGGAGGACAAAGCTGAACGCCATGAGACTGATAAATTTCATGAAACTTTTCAAAATCAAAAGTCACCCTCTAAAATTATAGTCGATGAAAAATTGCGTTGCAATGATGAATGACATCGAAAATTGTTATTTTGAACTAATAATATGTACTTTCATTTTAAGATTGATAGATTCATAGACCAAAGAAAAGGTATATGAAATAAAGCAAACACTTTATGCTATTTCGAACGACTGCAACTATTGACTACTTAACTATTTTTTATACACATTACGGCTATATATACCATTTGCTATTCTTATTCATGGTCGCGTCAAACGATTCGATGAAATATAAGGTAATTATGGAATTCTGTGCAATCAAAATATGTGCGCGTATGAATAGAAAGTAGAAAAAAACGCTAATATTGCGTCATTTTTCATGTTGAGTGTTGTTTTAACTCATTGTCCATAGTTCTACATTACAAATGAAGTGGTATTCCCACAAAACACTGCGATACCTATACAAGTAAATTATGGAACGATTATTGTAAAAAGGTAAAACAATGTAAATATGTACCTACTTAAAATATTTTCTCTTTTAAACGGGTGTAATTATGAGGCTAAACTATTACTTCATTTTTCGGATCGGAGGGACGTTGGATATATTAATTTAATAGGTAGAAAATATAATTGGCACGCAATGTTTTATTAAGGCTCCGCAACCGGGCTCGAAAAGAAGAAGATGGAGAGATACGAAATTACGAATGTTAGAGGAGAGCGCTAACATTTACAGCGCCAAAATCGATGCGAAAATTGCGACAATGTTTAATAAAACACGACTCGTTTAAAATAGAGCAAAAATCTCTATGGGAGCATCTTAAGTATCATTTAAAGAATTATTGTGAATTTTTTCACAAATATTATTTATGAGATAATAGAAACAGACTTGTTTTTAATAATTTTTGGAGCATACTTGCGATTTTTTTCTATCAAGGGAATTTCATATAATTTGCGTTTCGGCTTGGGCAGCATCTAGACATTATCTTCAAAAATAACATATATTTTTTAAGAGCTTAAAAACTTCAAATGTTTAAGGGAGATATGTAAGAAATCGGTAGAAATTTGAGTTGCTGCCTCTCAAGAGTAGGTATTAGTATTACCTACTAGGAGTTTTTATTTACGAAAGGTAAATAGTTTTAGATTTTAAATGTGCCCAATAGACCAATTTTTTCACCTGGTTTTTCGATCCCCTCACATTCGAGGATTCTCTAGGTGGACACTCTATGACTCTTTGGTCTGTGAATGTGAACTGTGAACTTCGTTTATCGTTGGACCAGCCAAATAGTTGATACGCCGCTATACGTATAACCTACAAAAAACTAGTTATTTGAATAAAATTATCGAACGAAGCAGGCAATTAATTTATTGTCTGCCTATTTAATACTATGTTTACAAACACGACATACCCCGCTATGTGGATAGACTGCATTTCCAACCTACTTATCTGGATTCTTGAAATGGTTATTAAAGCGATTCGTGGAATTGTATATTATTTTTTCGGGATGGATAGCGGTTGTATGTATCGTGATAGTTTCACAATAACAACCTTACTAATAAAAAAACATTTCCCAACGGTTAAACAGTATTTTAGTTACTGTTTGAATAAAATAAGCTCGTAATCGAATTGTACTAATTATAAATGTTTTCATCTGAAAGAGCTGGCAAAGTTAAATTTCAGCAGAAATTCCCGCCTTAAAAAGGTGAAATTATAAGGTATAATTTAATAAGAAATTATAATTTAATAAGAATTCTGTGAAAGTGATTCTAGGCATGTGAAGGTACCTAAATATAAATCCTGGTTATTGTGCAAACATTGAATCCAAATGTAATTTTTGTTGTTGTTATGTCTGGGAATTATTATTATTTTATTTTTTTCAATTGTAAGAAGTGAAGTTACAATTTCTTGCAGATTTCCCAAATAAAAGAAAAGTTTTTTCTAAATGTCATATTTTCCATAATTTTTCTGTATTTCGAGTAAAAATCTATTTGTTTTTTTTTTCAACTTTTTTCGTGTTTGAAATAAAAATAACCCATTTTATAAATATTAGAGTATATTTCAAGTACATAATTTTAAAAGTAATTTTATCTAGTTTATAAAACGGTATTTGTTTTTACGACATCTTCAGACAGAAGAAAAAATATAAAAACATTTTAAGTATCTTGGAAATATTAAAAAAATTGGATGAAAATTTTCAAGTTTATACAACAGATAAACAACGCTCCTTGGTTTTATAAACAAACAAAAAAACAATTTTAGTCAGCTTCTATTAGTACAAGGTATTCTCATCGCGTTTATTAGTACGGCTGTAAGTATGTAAAGTAAACAGCTGTTTTTTTATTGAGAAAATAAAGACCGTAAAGTCTCAGTTTGTAACATAAATTAATTACCATTTTTACAGAATCCACTGTTCCCTTTTATGCATGAAAAATCGATCCACGCCGATCGGATGACGAGCTCTTCAATTTACATACCGTTAATATCTATTGTTAATATATATATATATATATATATATATATATATATATATTAACAATAGATATATAGGGCAAGAGAGAGAGAGGTGCGAGCACACATTTTCTTTCTCTCTTTCTTTTATAGCCAGTGATGTTTCGTATATCTAAGACACAGTGCAGGCCTATTGTCTGTATCACACTGTAGGAGCAAGAGAGAGCAGTGCGCGCGCACATTTTCTTTCTCTCTTCTTTTATAAGTTAGTGAAGTTTTACTTCAGTCGTGTGGTCTAAAGTTCTAAAGCACATTGGTTATTTGATCTAATTAAAACAACAGTGAACCAATACAATATATATATATATATATATATATATGTTCACTGTTGTTTTAATTAGATCAAATAACCAATGTGCTTTAGAACTTTAGACCACACGACTGAAGTAAAACTTCACTAACTTATAAAAGAAGAGAGAAAGAAAATGTGCGCGCGCACTGCTCTCTCTTGCTCCTACAGTGTGATACAGACAATAGGCCTGCACTGTGTCTTAGATATACGAAACATCACTGGCTATAAAAGAAAGAGAGAAAGAAAATGTGTGCTCGCACCTCTCTCTCTCTTGCCCCTACAGTAAATACGAAACGTAACTCTCTCTCTCTTTCTATCTTCACTAACTTATATCTCCCTTTTAACTTACGTTCGCCTCGCCTGATCACAGTTTTCGTAACGCTCTCGTCACGCATTCGCCAGCTTGCTCCCCAAGTCAAGCGTGCGTAAAGAAGTTTAACTTCAAAAACCGTAAGATTTGTAGTACTTGCATACTTTTATACTTACATACTTTTCACTAAGAAAAACTTGTTGTGAAAGGGTGGTACGTCGGTATCCGTCCCGATTGCTAGCCTAGCGTCTTGCCCACTGGGCTCTCTGTTTGACAATAATGTCCATGAACTTTCCACACAATTGCATTTTAATAGCAAAAATAATACTTACTTCCTATGCCTTAGTCATGAATTATGAATAATATTACATTCGATGTTAGTTTATTACTGAATGGAAATCGTTTTCAATGTTAATAGTTTACCTTTCTCGCTTTACGTTTCACGTTTTATTATCAACCGCCCATTCTCGCGTCAGTTATTGTAATCCCATTTGGCGATTTAAATCCTCCATTATTGTATTATTATCTGTCGTATTGTGCCCGCACGTCGTACGGTATTGTGCGGAAAGTTGGGGACCTTCCGCATCCCTGACTCATGAGTGGTAGCTGGTAGCACAGACTCACGTTTCCGCCTCGTGGTGGAACTGCCTGCAGATTCGGTGCAACTTTCTCGCTGGTGGACACTTCTTTGAAATCGTTTTTATTGTTTGATGCTCTTTCACACACTGCCTTCGCTCATTTGCATAATTATGTCCATGGTCTGATTTTAATGTGAATCGCACTATCGCAACTTGAGTGCCATTAGTCAAAAATGAAATATTTTGAGTTAATTACTTACTTAATTACTTACTTACTTGGTGGTGTACCTTTAAGAGCACCCAGATAAAATGTCGCTTTTCAAGTCTTTTTTGTTTGAATTCTGCTAAATTGACACACTTTTACCGCACAGTTATTACGTTCCTTTGGCCACGAATCCGAAGGTTAATTTTATTTGAATAATTTGTGTTATTTCAAAAGTTATTAATTAAAAATAATATGTAGGTATAGTATAGGTATTTGCGGCACGTTCCGGAGTGGTAGATACTTCCAGTATCGTACCTACATGTGAAATACCACCATTCAGAATCGAAACGTTGCTTTGAATGGCTTTAGCCGTATTTGATAACCAAATCTGAATAGTCAGATAGGTAATTCTCCGCCTTCCTATTTCCCAACTCCTTCCCCTCCCTACTACCTTCAGCCTCACAACGTACGTACCTCAGTTATTGGAGATGCCTTCGTCCCGCCGGTTGGGAATAGTTGGAACTCTTGTGCAGTATTCACATAAAATAAAATAAAATTTTAATTCTTAACACAAAATTATATTTTTTAATAATTATTGTAATACGCACTTTAAAATCTTAATTCATATTTTTTTTAATAACTGTACATGATGATTCAAAACTTAGAAATAAATGCAATATCTCAGTTTGACATATTATATTATTTACTAGCAGACCCGGCCACACGTTGCTGTAGTTAACGAAACACAACGCCATGCCATTACCCAACCTTTATAACCAACGCCAGCCCGCTGCCCGCTTTATTTATATATTTCAACCAATTTAAAGAAAACCTTGACAAATAATATACCTAAAAACCTTCTTCATGCATCACTCTATCTATTGGTGAAAACCGCTTGAAAATCCTTTGCGTAGTTTAAAAGATCTAAGCGCACAGACAGCGGGAGCGACTTCATTTCATACTATGTAAAGATTTACTTATGTCGAATTGTTGCAGTTTGCGAGGAGTGGGAATTGTGCATTTCTTTTTCAGTTTTATGTGTTTTCTGCGAGATGTTATCGTATGGAAATGATTTAAGTCCATTACTATTGTTATGTTTGCGGTATAACTTTTATTATCATAATCACATACCAATCGTGCGTAATCTCTCCATATCTAAAATTAAAATCTACTATAGTTAACTACTATTTTATTGATTTTTATGCAAGACCGCTTAATAATATTGTGATAAAGAAAAAGTCTATTGTTTGTTGTTTTATTAAAACTTCGATGGATGTATTAGTGAATAGATGTGGGTTGGAAATATTATCATTACGAATGGAGAGTGTATGTTATAACTTATAACATAACAACTAAATAATTATTAACTACTGTGTTGAATTGAATTATTCCTACTTATAATCTACCTGAAACGTAAGAACTTTCATACGAATTGAATGCATAATTATGTAATTAGTCGAACAGCTTTCATGCGTAAAATGTAAGTTTGCAAACTACGATTGCATTGAAGTAAGATACAAAATAATACGTTTTTCTCTTCCATTTCGATATCTATTTACGCGTCATGACACCATTGCGGATTAGGGTGGGCCGTCAAAGCTTTTTTTTCGATTTTGTATTTGTAATGTGTCGTGTATTGTGCCTCGGTATTATGTGTCGGTAGTACACGGCAAATAAAGTATACGTATTTAGTACTGGTATTTATTAGGGAGCTGCTTGTAAGAAAAGAGGACAATAATCATGCATACGTCCATTATATAGATCCGGCAAGCATACTGTCTCGCTTGCTCTCATACACATTCACACAAACATCACAATCACAGTATACCTCAAGGGCCTCAAAAGTTGCACATTTTAATACTGTTCATGTGTAACGCACACTTACTTTAACCACTGATTCCTGACATTTAGTTGTCCATTGGAGTAAAAAATGTATTTTTTTTCCACCGGTAACATTTTTGATGTTTTTCTTTTTTCATCTTAACACATTTAAAAAAATCAGTTGTACTGTTACGGTCGGGGTGAAGGATTGGGCGGTTACTGGGCTGAGTGACTAGTGATGACATATGAAAGAACGTTTTTTTTTGTTTGGTTTTGAAGAAAAAAAAAACTTAGTCACCGGAGACCAAAATGTCGTAATTTTTTTTACTCCAAATAATGCAAGTTCACTGGTTAAGTAAGTAAAATACGTTTTGTAACACCCCGTATACATATTCAATACCACTTTCGGCCCTTTATCTGATGCCAAAATTTCAAAGGTTTCATGTTGTTTTGTAGGACTAGTTTAACATTTATTTAAGAACTAAACTTAATAATTTATAACGCCCTCCATAACCAGCACATACATATATTTTTTTAAAGAAATACAAACTTTCCCGGGTTATGAATAGCCTGACAATAATTTGAAAACCTCCTACTACCACCACAGCAAGCGGAAAATGTTGCTTGCAAAGACTGATGTAAGAGTTAGGCCGAGGAATTCAATTGATGACGCCTGAGTGGAAACTGGGAACCAGGCGCGATGATAACTCAGCCATTGTCAGGTCGACCGGTCTATTCATAAATGAATTAGTTTTTTCTCTTATTGTGTACAATTAGAGTGTAAAGAGAGTAAGGAGAATGTATGACGCAAATGTGAAAGGTAGAAGAAGTCGAGGACGCCCAAGAAAGACATGGCACGACCAAGTGAATCAGATACTTGAGTTGGGCCATGTCAAGAGTCAGAATAATAGAAGAGCATATATGGTACGATGTATGAATGTAAACGAGGCAAGGAATGTGTGCCAAGAACGAGTTGGGCGATCCGTCCTCTCTGCCTACCCCTGCTGGGAAACGACGTGATGGTTAGTTAGTTAGTTAGTGTACAATTAGAAGAAATATTTTTGCATCACTGGTTAAACGTGAATATTTTGTTAAAAAATATTTATAATAACAAAATCTTGCACAAATTGTCCCATATTCATTAAAGTCTAAAATTAGGTACTATTAAATCATGATAATTTATGATCAAAATAATCATATGAAACTTTTGAGACCTGTGAAAACGATAACTAATGTAAATTGACGGCCCACCCTACCTCAGATACGTTTTGCGCGTGCATTCATCAACGGGTTATAATCAAAGATATTGAAATATAAGGAGATGTACTATCCGCCGTTTTTACTAGGTGAGACTGCGCTTCCGGTTGTCGCCGGTGTTGTTTACCAATTAAGAGCGCGCAGGAGCGCCGAGAAATTTTAACGATAGGTATTTGTAAAAATTATTTCTATTTCGTTCATCTCAGCGGGGACAGCAAAAGCGCTATCGGTGTATTGGTGAACCCCAATGCGTGTGTGTGCGTGGCTGCAGGTGTTGGAAGCACGAATCGCCGCGCCGCGCCCGCCAGCGACTTCGCGTTCTTATTATTTCATTTACTGTTATTCATTTATTCCAAAAATTAAGTAGGTGCCTAGGTACATATTCGTAATAAAATAGCGAGGTCTACATTATTTAATATTGTATTGTACTTAACTTTATTATTATTATTACTTACTACAAATACATGTGACTGCCTGCTCCGAGCTCATCTTCTGCACACGCACAAGTCAATGAAACTTGTGGGTGCGTGTATACAGGTTGCTGCCTGCTGCAACAGATAAGTCAATACGCGTCGCGACTTGAGCGTGCGTATTCCTATATAATAGATATCTTCTGCGCTCATAGTTCATTCATCTTGTTACTATTAGTAAAGTAAGATGCACGCTGTTTTGGTTTAGTAATATCGGGAGATTCATACCATCTTTTTTTATAAAACGGCAGCATAGGCGCAGTAGGTACATCACGTACTTTGTGATTGTATAGTGTTTTTATTTTTCGCTGGCTGCATCACTCTACTGTTTTTGACTAGCCTTTTTACTGGAAACTATTCTACGTCAAATACAGACCTTCGAATTTTGACCCTGAAACCCCCTTGAATATTGAAATCTGTTTGGTCATTTCTCACGATTTACACATATAGGACATATGGTGAGTAGATACCTACTAAACTATTCATAAATTATTCATAAACTATTATTATAAACATAAACTATTCATTCATAAAAACTCAATATTACAACACAATTTCCTTTTTTAATTAAACATATAAATATCGCTAAAAATGTTGTTGTTTTTTGGCTCTCCCTGAATAACGTAAATTCATCAGTTTTGACTGTATGCATAAAGTGCATTAGTGCAAGTCGGTACATTTGTTAACATATCTAGTAACCTATAATAAATATTATTCTACGTCTTAGGCTGCGTATACACACGCCAGCCGAACAACGGATTATGGGAAAGGAACGAAGCAAAAGCAAACTGCCCGAAACGCTGCGCCGCTTGCGGTTGCTTCGTACCTTTACCATAATTCGTGGTTCGGCTCGCGTCTCTGTCCGCAAAGAGTGGCGTGCACTGATTTTTCAGTGGGCTAGAATCCTAAGATTGAAAATACGACATTAATGATGTTGTCGAAGCTGAAAATTATTTTTTTTCCGAAATTTCAATTTTCAAATTCTGTGCACGCCACTATTCGCAAATATATACGTAGCATAAGATATGTGTATTTAGAAATTGAGTTACATAAAATCGACTACTATATTACCTACCTTCAACTCAAAAAATTTTTTCTTACAGATAAATAATGGGTAAAAGAAATGGAAACAAAGCGCGTTTGTTTTTATCTGCTAGACGAAAAAAACCGATTATTAGTATCAAACGACAGATTCATGTTGCACCACGTTCGACATCTAGGTAAGTCGAAATATCGCTTTCCTGTCACTCTTACTACTGAACCTTCCTAAGGTTACCTTTACGTACGTAAAGTTTTTTTTCCCGTAAGTTGCTCACATAAGAGAGTTATGGCAAAATTACCAATGGGTATCGTTTACATTGATAATTTTGCCATAACTCTCTTACGTGAGCGACTTACGAGAAAAACCTAAAGATTTATGCTATGAGAGCCGTGTATTATGTAGCATGTATAACGGGAAAATGGGATGGACAAATTTAAATAAATAAATCATTTGCATTTACAGGGATATGGATGTCATCGATACTACTTTTGGAAACTTAACTACATCTTCACTAATGCATGAAACTTCCATGGATGAATCATTTGCTCCAAATATAGACGAAAACGCAAGTTCATCATCATCAACAACGCTTGATGATTTGGTGATAGAACCAGACCATATTGATGAAACCGATAATTTCGAAGGTCGCAGAATTGTGGATATAAAATATTTGTTTTCGGAGATATCAAATATAAAGCACGAACACACCAACTGCACATTTTCCGATTTAAAATTTATGAAGGAACGACGAAATGGTCTTCTAAGCCAGTATGTTTTCGAGTGCAAAATGTGCAAGAAAATAGAATACATTCACTCCGAAGACCCGAAACGGAAAATGTCTATAAATACTGCTGTCGTCGAAGGAGTGATGTGTACAGGAAATGGGTATTCACAATGGAATGAAATTTGTGGGGTTTTAAATATGCCAAATATGGATTGTAAGACTTACACGAACATAGAACAATGTTTAGCGCCAACAATTGAAGAATGTGCCTTAGAAGAAATGATCGCAGCTGGTGAAGAAGAAAAAAGGCTAGCCATTTTAAACGGTGACGTAGACGAGGGTGGCTATCCTTTGGTAACGGTGGTTGCAGATGGCTCCTGGGCAAAGAGGTCGTACAAAAGTGGATTTAGCTCCTCATCTGGCGCAGGGTGCATAGTTGGACTACGAACTAAAAAGGTTTTATTTCTGGGAGTGCGAAACTCATACTGCTGCATATGTGCTAGAGCTACTAAACTACACATAGTTGCTTCTGAGCACAGGTGCTTCATAAACTGGCGTGACAGTGCTAATGCCATGGAAGCCCACATTATAGCAGAAGGGTTCTCGAGAAGCATGGAAATGCATGGATTGAAATTTAACAAACTAGTTGGTGATGGCGACTCCAGCATCATGAAAAAAATAATGCAACAAATGCCATATGGTCCTAACCTTATAGTACAAAAAATAGAGTGCAAAAATCACTTACTCCGCAATTTTTGCAACAAAATGAAAGCACTTGGAAAAAAAAACCAACAACGCTAAAGGCTTTGTACCAGTTCATATAAGGAAAAAGGTTGAAGCAAACGTTTTACGCATGAGAAAAGCTGTAGTTGGAGCAATAAATTACAGGAAAGAGCAAGAAAACACAGTACAAAGTGATAAAATAAAAAATTTGAAAATGGACATAAAAAATACCGCAAATCATGTGTTTGGTGATCATAAAAATTGTGCATCGTACTATTGCAAGCCGGAGAAGTATACTGATGATCCAAATTTAGTAAGCGATCTTCGAGATTGTGGAATATGGACTGATATCCAACAATTCTTATTGTCTCTAATAGCAAATGCAGAAAGTCTTATTATTGACGTGACAAATAACACTGTGGAGCAATTCAACAACGTTATCGCCAAATTTATAGGTGGAAAAAGGGTAAATTTTACTACAAGAGGATCTTACCAAGCAAGATGTTTTGGAGCAGTAACTTCGTGGAATAGTGAATTGGCAACCCATTCAAGAATACAAAAGAAAATCCAAGGCCACAGTCCCGGCAAATACACGAAGCACTTTATAGAGAGAAAACGACGTTCGAAGGAGAATAAACAAATGTGTCGAAAAAAAAAACTAAAGTATAATGAAAATACGACAGAAAAAAGAAAAAAAGTTACAGGGCCCGATGAAAATTATGGTCAATTGGAATTAGAACCAGATATGCCACCTGAAATATTTGAAACGAAAAAAGAGGAATTTCTCAAAGAATTATCTTCAACCAATAAGGAAGAGCTCGAACGGAATACGGTAGGCCAAAGCAATAACAATCTGTGGGCAATTGAAAGACGTAAGCGGATAACGGCGTCTAACTTTGGAAAAATATATAAGCTTCGGCAAAAAACTTCAGTTACGGGAGTACTAAACTCTTTACTGTACTCACAATTCAAAGGAACTATGGCCACAAATTATGGAAAAGAAAATGAAAGCCTAGCAATAGAGCAATTTAAAAAAAAAACAAGTTTTCAGGTATCCGCTTGTGGGCTATTTATCGATAAAACCAAAAACTTTTTAGCGGCAAGTCCGGATGGCCTTATCGGTGAGGATTCTATAATTGAAATTAAATGCCCTTATAGTATAGCAAATATGTCACCAGAAGAGGGAATTGCACAAAAGATAATTGATTACTGTAAATTGGAAGACCATTCTTTAACATTAAAACGGAATCATAATTACTTCTACCAAGTACAAGGCCAGTTACATATTACTCGTCGTAATTATTGTTATTTTGTTGTGTGGAGTCCAAAAGGTTTGCTATATGAAAAAATTGAGAGGGACGATGAAATCTGGCAAAAAATCGTTCCACTGTTAGAAAATTTCTACCACCAATGCCTTTTACCAGAAATAATTGACGGTCGCATACCAAGAAATTTACCGGCGAGGGAAAGGTCTGGACCATAAATTGTTTTAATTTCATTGTGTAGATGTTAAACAGTAATTTTTTTTACAATAAAGCGTTTAAAAACAAAAAATATTAGATCATTGAAGAAGATTGAAAATGTCAAGTGATGTAGGAGGTATTCCCAAAAGTGCATTTTTCTGTAATAATATAACGTATTAAAAAAGTTAAATAAAAACTAAACTAGTTATGTGTATGTACCTAATATGTAGCACAATAAACAATATGGTGCCTCTTATACATAGATTTCAATATTCATTTGTATAATATGATATTATAATAACATAATCGATTCAACAACATGTGGTAGATGCATGTACCACTGAACATACGCTGTACCAGCATTCCATCAAACGATCAGTGGTGTATGTACTTACCATCACACATTTTCTTGTAAAATATAATTTTTTTGAAAAAAAAATCTAGAACAATATATTTAGTCAAATATAAAAGTTTTTTTTTGGTTCGGTAGTTGTATCTTAAAAAAAGTGTCCTATAAAGGGATAATATTATGTTGAGTACAACCTTCAAAAGTTATCAAAAAATATTTTAATTAATTTTTGTGTTCCATATCCAACTCGGCAATACGGAACGGAATCATCTCGGGGTCTGTCTGTAACAGGTGTTTTTTTTTCAATTTTTTTCCATTAATTTATTTGACGTAAACAAATTAAATTTGTCACAATAACTTTAGTAAATAAGCTCGGTAAGTATTGGCACACTCAAAATAAGTCACCAAACAGAAAAATAATTTTAAAAAAACATCGATAACTCGGGACATGACAACACTAGTGGACTAGTGTATCGATATAATTATTGAGAATGTCACATCACTTCGTTGACTGTATACGTATTCAACAAAACCCTCTCCGCCCCCCCTCACCCCCGAATACTGAGAGAAAGGGACACATGCACCTCAGCCTGATAATACCCAAATAAAATTGTCAAAATCGAGGTTTTGTAGTCCTCATTTTTCTACTCCAAAACTGAACCAATTTCCAAGATTTTTTTTACCAAATGTATTGGAAGAAAACATTCTATGTCTGTACCTTTTGCTTTTTTTAAAAATACATCGTCTAATTTGTATACTGAACGTTTGTTGATGGCGTTAAAAAAAGGCAATTTTAACAATTTTTGAAGGGTTATAACTCCTATAAAAAGTAACTTATCAAAAAAATCAAAACGTACCGACACGCTTGCGGTCAATATTCATATTATGTAAAAAAAATATTTTCTCTAGTGTCAAAATTCAGAGAGGGAAATGAGGAATACGTTTGTATGGAAAAAACACCACCCGGTTTCCTCTTAACGAATAAACTAAACGAACGCTAAACTAAATGAACAAATTCTTTCCGTATTCAAACTATATTGTTAACCAATAATAATAATGCACACCTTAAAAAAATCAAGAAAATGAACAAATTCTTTTTGTATGCAAACTACGCGCATTAGGCGACAGTCGCGCGGACATCATAGCATATCTCTCGTATTTGAATATTTTTTTTATAAATTTTAAATTTTTTTTATTTAGAAAAAAGTAATTATTCACAATAAATAATAATATACATATTACATTTCATATCAGACATCACTTTTTTGGTTACCCAATTAGTAGAGAAATATTCTCGGGGCTTACTGGGGAGCTAGTCTATGTAATTATATATATATATATATATATATATATATAGTTACAAAAATGGAAAAATAATATTTTCAAAAATACTGCAAAATATTACATAATATAGTACAATAAGAAAATTACATATAATTATAGAAACAGAATATCAACAAAAATCAACAAAAAATCACTTTGGTTAATATACTCCTAACTTTCGTGATAGTTTTCTAATAATTAGTTTCACGTGTTGACGGTTCTAAAGCCTTCGCAATTTCACTGATGTTCTTCGTAGCCATGGCCAGGAAGGTATATAATGCGGCGTTTTGATTATTGTAAACATAACCAATTTACACGTGACTCCGCCAGAACATGTGATTATTGTTATGTATCTCGAATAAAACGTGCCCTGCCGGCAGCTTTTAAGTGTTCGTGGCGTGCACCAACCCGTGATCGGGTCTGTTACGACGGCCATACTTGTGAAGCTTTGCTAAATGAAACGGAAATCGGCCTCATGTAAAGTTGCCAGTACCTGTTTGCTGTCATAGAGGGTATAGGTATTTTCTTCATTGTGTTGTTCATATAGAAATCATATTCGATTGGCAATTTATGTTTGATTTTGCAGTCATGCACATGTTGCGTGTCCACATTTTGGTTCATTTTGGCTGCAAAATTTTTCGAAACGTTGTATGTATGTATAATGGCTCCAGATTAGCGATAAGTAGTTTTATTGTTTTAAGATCATTCGTGTAAAAAGGTAAATTTGGTTTTAATTTAGTTCATTGTTCTGATCTTAATTTAGTTGGTTAATTTATACTAATTTTAGTTGAATGGACTTGTATAGGTATAGCTAATCCAAACTTTGCCGATCGAAACCTCAATTAATATTGTATATTCTATAAAATGTTACACTTGTAGATCGAGAGAGGTATTTAATTTACGGTGTATGTACTTACTTGAGAGACGAAAACATAGTCAAATCTCAACCACCTCAAAAGCATCATTATAAAGGATGAGTTTTCTTTTTCTTTTTTTTTTCTAAGAAAGCTTCTGAAAATTTTTATGAACCCTCTTTTAAACATTTTCCCACTTAACCAGTCTTTCCCTTCTAATGACATTGTAATCTCTAATTCTAAAAAACTTACCCCACTCTTACCCCTCCCCCTTCTTTTTACCCCATTCTCTCCATAGGTGATCCGAATTTAATTTTTAACTTTAGTGTACATTTACCCCTGATGATGTGAACATTGTTAAAAAAACATGTAGATTGTGTATACATAAATAAAGTGATGTAATCTAAGTTATTTGTATTTATAATAAAATACATAAGTTTTCTCGTGTTCCACACCTCTTCGTTGAATAAAATGTTATGTTGTGACGCACAGCTACTACACAATTTTAATTATAGTTTATTTATTATGAATGGGACTTAATACCTATATGATACGGCTTTTGATTACAAAGTTAAACTTGAGTTTAGCTATTATCTCAACAACATTTTTTTGGAATGAGTTATAAAAAGAAAGTTATAAATGTTTGGAATTTTTATTTAGAAAAAGTTATAAAAGGGTGTGATTTTTAGTGTTTCATGGAAATAGCTACCACTCCACCTTTCTGCTACCGGCTGGACATGTATTGTATGGAGTACGGACGTAAAAGCTTTCTTCGCTCCGTGTGGGTGCGGCTGGGCGCTGGGCGGACCTTGACCCTCACACCGTCCCTCCCCGGGGTCGTGGCCGCCTAACTGCTTTTACTTGCAGGGGCTCTTAATGTTTTCAATTAAATTCTATCTTGATTTTTTTTCCATCCTAAGACGCTTTTAATAGCTTTGTTATCACCCAAAGTGATAAAAAGTATTTTTTTTTATTTATTTTTTTATCTTAAAATTGCTACACATTATAATATTACTGGTATTCCATTAAAATCATTAGCTTGTGGATATATATAGGTACTACTTCTCTAAATGTGTGTATTAAAAATACACATCTGCCCTAAAGACGATAATTTTCTCTATTTAAAACTCGTATTCAAATAGGCCGTCATTGTAAGTAACTAAAGTATCAAAAAATACATCTGCCCTAAACACGAGTTGGTTCTCTTTCGCATATTTTTTTGCCACGTTGAGGTAGGTAGTCTTCTCAGCGGTAGGTATTTATCATGAGAAAGATTGGAAGTGAGTCTCGTTGAGAATTTGAACATTGGTATTTCGCAATCACCGACCAACGATATTGCCAATCCATTTTTGTTTGCCTTACATTTAATTCAATTATTTTATTAATTTTAAAAATGTTATTAAATAACAATTTTAATGTGTTTTTAAAAATAATATTGATTACTGCAAATAAAGAAAACAAATATTCAGTGGCGTGTACAGAGTTTTTAATCGGGGAAGGCAGTCGGAAAAACAGCGAATTTACTGACATAAAACTGACTTGGCAAGTTTTTGCTAAAAACGGCTAAGCTGCTGGCATTACCGGTATTTGATTGGGTTTACAATGGTTTACAACCATATCAAATATCCAAATAATTGCTTTATAGATGCATGTTACAAGTCAATTACTGGATATCAAATAAAATGTGTGTACCTATCTCAATGAAACCAAACATAATGTGATAATCATTTCGTTAGTAAAATTGTACTATGTAATAGAGGTACCGACAGATGGCACTGATTGCTAGCCACAATTCTGATTTGTACCGAAGGCACGGCCTTTTTCGACACCAACACAAACGAGTCTTCCCTTGAATGCCATTGAGCACAGTTTTACATTTTTGTATAGAATATAGACCACATTTGTATATGACATGTGCGTCATGTTGCATACTCAGTTCCTGCTTTTGCCACGTTGAGGTGGGCTTGTCGGTGGGACGCGCGCGACGCGCGACGCTGCGATTTGTAGCTGACTACCCGCGTATTTTTTAAAGTAGTGTTGAGTAGGGTAGGGTAGGGAGTACTTATATAAAAATCACATAAAAATCAGCTTGCTGTTTAAAATCTGCTTCATTGGTAATAAATATGTCATCGTTATCCATCATCAGGTCAGATTTAGTGATAAACATTCTAAAGCTGTCTGAAACACCAGACCATACTCGTTGATATTAGGAATGCAAATACTAGCCGTGAAAGTCGCTATTAGATTTTCGACTCCAAATCATAACAGGTTTTAATATTGGCTCGTAATTATTATAAAGTATCTTTCAGAAGTCAAGAGTCTTGTGTAGTTAGCAATACGCTTTATGTTATTATATCGATTCTGAGAGAAGATTAATGCGATTTCTTCCACTAGATGACGATCTAATGGCAGAATCCATCATCAAATTGATGGGTGTGTCATCTGCTTATCTGTATATTTGTCTGGTGCAAACAATAGTGCCCATCCCTTTGTGCCTCAATTCAATTACCTGTTCAATTGTCCGCAGCTTTCCCATTTCCTGATTATCCGTACATTGATTACTTCATTTGGTAAATGCCCCCGCTGTGGCCAATACCCAGAATCTCTGAAACGTTTTGTGTACCAGAATGATTATTACTATTCTGTAAAGATTCAAACACGCCCAGATTGCTACTTACTGATGTTCACAATGAACTTATATTAATTAATGATTATGCGAACATATCTCCATACTCAGATATCGTTTATTCTGCTAATTCATAGGCAAGTAGAAGCTATAAAATCTGTTTATCTATCTGTGGCGTGGATTTGATTTATACAAATCTACATTTTTATGCCGAGGTTGATGAAATTTTTTACACTAGACCTCAAAACCACAGGAAGGACAATGTCTACATCTGATTTAAAAAAAAATCAGAGTGCAATTAACACGCGGTAGAAGTGAAACTAGAAAGTCGCTTTCTTTTCTTTTGCCTCTTTATTTAAAGTAGTTTGAAGATCGGATATTGATTTTACAAAAATAAAAATGTTTATTTTTTTGGATTTGGTAGAATTCGAATCTCCGTTCGCTGGATGTCTCTCTGAGCGCCGAGAGTCAGGCGCTTTACGCCGCTGCGCTATTGGAGGCTCGCGCGGAGTTGTGAATTTACCGCATTTATATAAGAACCGAGGACCTGTCAAATAATACATTTTAGTGACGCACTTCCGTTTCATCCGAATTTCAAATCACAACGAGGCTAAAGAAGTTTCACTTCCAAAACTCAGCGTAAAGCCCGGGCAACGCCGGGAACTTCAGCTAGTAATATAATAAAGTGGCGTTATCGTTCCTTTGACTTCGAATAAATTTATATGAGATTTCACATTGTAAATTACGCGAGGTGAAGAAAGCTTGTTCTATGCTAATTTATAAATATAGTTATTACTGAATAATATAATTATAATGGCAACTTGCAATTTACATTTAAATTGCTCTCGTTTCACCAACGTTTTGTGTATTAATATGTTTTGTCCATCCTACAGCGCTCGACAAACGATTTATTATTCATAATATTTTTATTGTGCAGATCGATATTGTCATAAATATTATGTCGAAAACATCGATATTATATAAATATATTATCTAGAAAAAATTTCACTCGATTTTATGCAGATGGCCCTCGGTTTGTATTCAAGTTCAATGGTACAATAAGGTGTTAAACCTGTTCGCAGGTGCATTTTTAAAAGTGTTTTGAGCTTAATGTATTATGAATGTAATATTTTTCAGCTACCAAACTGCCTTATCCTTTTATTATTTTCAGTGGGTTTGTGAATTCCTGATACCACTTTTCGCAAAATCTTCGACAGTTGCGGTAGTCCGTTTCAGTTACTGTGTGTGTGTGTTCAGCAAACCACTCAACCGGATTTTACGATTTACCTTGAAGGCTGTTATAACCCTTCGAATGTCCAACAAAACAGTGTCAAGTCCGTGGCAAAAAGTTAATAAATCAAAAATAAAGTAAAACGGTTTTGGCCATTTGTGTCGATTTCTAAGTGGCAATTTTTTTAGTACGCATGGCAGTCGGCATCAGGTTTTCAAGTTGCCACTTTCTTTGACATCATTTTATATAAACAGTAAGTGGTCCGGTGTGACCGGTAACTGACAGTCGTACATCTCTCTTCCTGCCGGTTTTTACATCTACATCATGCGCATGCATATTTTTAATCATATAATGTATAAAATAATATAAAACATTCAGTTTAACCGCTGAACCAAGTGGGTAAATTTTATGGCCTCCGTGGTCGAGTGGTTACGATACTCGACCACGAAAATGGAGATCGCGCGTTCAATTCAATCAATCAAATTTGAGATTTAAAAAAAAAAAATGAATACCTCACAAGAGTGTCAGCTGCTCCCGTCTTGAGCCAATGAGACTGGCATCCCCAATTGGTATTGGGGTATGTTGTGAGGCTGAATGAGAAAGAGGGAGGTGGGAAAGTACCTGACTATTCAGATCTTGTTGCCAAACACGGCTAAAGCCATTTCAAGCAACGTTTCAATTCTAAATGCGATATCACCAGGGCGATACTGAGAGTATCTCCACTTTGGAACGTGCCGCAAATATACTATACATTATTTTAAATGGGGTGAGAGGGGGACATCTAGGTCTGGACATCTAACGTGGACCTCATCTATCTTTGTGTGGGATGCATGTAGCGGGCATTCGTTGACCACATATTCGGTGGTCTGCACCGCACCATTGCATCATGTAGGCAGAGCGGCTGTTGGAGCACCTTATCCTATTGATGGAAGGTCAGAGTTTACGAGGCAGACCTGTCTCAGTTGGGTCATTTATGAGAAGGGTATTTTTCTCGTCGGCCGTTTGCCGTTGGTACTAACTGTTTCGCTATATCTTCACACTTTCCATCTCGACTGGAAGACCCTCAAAATGAACCTCGTAGTAGTTGTGATCGCTGACTTGGAAGGTTGCTACGATTCCTGTCGTGATTACCGCTATAGTATAGAATGCTTTAATAATTCTCCGTGAATATCAAAAACATAATATATGCAAACCATCCATGCGTAACTTATCTTAAACTTGCTCATTTTGCTTACATCTTACACATTTTCGAATATACTAATTCATAACATGTTCGTACATGGATTCACTTACAAATACGAATTGGGATGTTTCCTGTAATAGAATTTTAAAATCTATAATAATGGCTTCACTCATGGTCGTTGCCAGCAAAATGAAACTGGACTTTCACCATAGTAATAAAACAATGCAGCGTGCCTTTTACTGTTAGTTTTCCTTTGTCCAGTTCGAAGTTATATCAATTTGAGTGTAACGCGGAACACGGTTTGTACTTCGCGTTGCACGCATCAGGCTGGGCGAGACGATTCAACAATAGCTCGAGTGCTTTTCCTGTCGTAAAATGATTATTTACGTTTGAGCATTGGTCTCATCGAATGCACATAAAGTTATGTTACTGGCTGGACTGAATGCACCAAAGTCAATGCCCCAACAGCGGAAGAAATTTGATAATAAGTCGCTTTTATGTTTTTCACTCAATAACTTCGAAATCTACGTACCTGGTACGAGAACAGTTCTGCTGAGTTTTTTCCGTCTTGCGGCCTTCAGGATGAAAATCACCTTGATGATAGATAGCAAATCTCCAATAGAAGAGCGAGTCAGTCGGTTTTATTTTAACTTGGTGACTAAATTCTGTCCACGTCATTTTTAAGTATCAAATTTATAGTTGTTGGTGAACTGAGGTTTACGGCGGTCATTTTAATATTTTAAATGTTTTTTTTCTATTTAATCTTTTATCATCATAATGCATATTTAATGGAATCTTTCATATTAAATGATGCTCAGACTGTTAAGTCTTTTTTTGAGACCTGAGGCCTTTGAGGAAACATCTTCGAAGCGCTGTAAGCACAGGAGACAACACAGGCTTATGCTCCGATGCACTCATGACTTATCTAAGCTAGTTTTTTCATCATTTTAATGACTTTTCAAAGGAGTGACGAAGTGCCACTTTGTCGAGTTTTCTGGTCACCGGTGTACTAATGCATTCTGAAGAAAATAGAAATTTGCTCACATACCAATCGAATTGTGTTCTACCGGAATAAAGCTGTGCTCCCATTTGTGTAAAATCATCCATGAAACTCATAAAACCAATCGTTCCAGTCCATTTATTGTATGAGATAGTGAAAACAAGTCTTACAAATTTGACTTGAGCTTTCTTTGGTATTTTGTACCTTTTGACGGAGGTCGATTAGTAATTTCAGGTTGGGTCCGAACGCTTAATTTTTTTTGCGAATCAGAGAAAGCAAAGAAAAACCTGAATCACACCGCACGTAATTATAGTTTCTTAAGAAAGAACGTGTGTTGTTAAAAATTATATCATTAGTTTATAATATTTATTTCGCTGCTTAAAATTTAACAAAACAATATGTACTTAGATAGGTTAATAATACTTGTTCGCAGCATCCTAGAATACAGCTCCATTATCTGGGCCCCCTCTGAACAAAACCATATCCTAGAAATAGAAAGAGTACAAAAACGGTTTATGCGTAACCTGTATATGAAGGAATATACAAACGAGTACTACCCATTTCTGTATCTATCGTTGTTCTTAAGAGCGTTTAACCAGCCAGCGGCCGAAAATCCACATTTCGTCGAAAGATGTTCTTACGATCGTACAGGGCGGTTCCAATGAGAAAGATTAATTACTCTCCGTACCAGCTTTTTAATTTTATTTCATTCCATATCGATTATTTCATTCCAAATTTGCTTTAATTTATACCTACATTCAAAAATGCTGAAAGGCGTGTTGATAAAACTATTAAAATTATGTACTTTTTGTAATTATTTCTTGATCATAAGTATTTATAATTTTTCAATAACATCTAATATAGTTTTAGTTCATCAGACCGGAAATCTGTACCAGACGTCTGTAAGTGCGCAAATAAATACACAAACTGACCAATTTTCGTCAAGAAACACATGTACGTATATATTTTTTAATGATTTTATTTAAACTAAAACTAAAATTCTGTAACACGCGTTTACCCACGGACGTACAAAATACTATGTCTGTGCGTTTACCAGATAATGTATTGATTTATTTTACTGCATGATTATATGATTTGAAATGGGTGTTGTATAATACAATTTTTTTTTTTAAATGTAACAAATCTGCCAACGACCTATGGTATAACCTTATTAGGTATACTAAAAATAAACATTTTTTCTCAAAATTTAAAACATACGTTTACTAGATAAAACGAACAATCTTTCGAAATCAATTTATAATTTTTTGTAGAAAAGAGTCAATACGTCTAAACACTGATTTAAAACTGACATATTTCTGGTTTTCTCTGATTATGCGCTCTTAAATGCTCGATCATATTTATTTTAAGCTGATCTCCGGTACTGTACTTAATTCACCTATGTCAAAGGAGATTAAGCTATATATCCCTAACGCGTATACTCGTGGAAGATACCACGCACTTTTTTATGCTCCGAAAGCGAGAACTTCTTCCTTTCAGAATGCGCCATTAAACAATTTTCTTTTTATTTACTCTTCTTTCAATTTATCTTTTCAAATGTAATTTTTTTTTATTTAATTTTATCTTACAAGATTAAGTAATCGAAATTGAGCATCAACATCTTCAATGTTTCCTATAGAGAGTTCAGTAACTATATTTTGACATACGTCACAACATAGTGAAACTGCCGCCATGGACTTTTTTTTCTTCTTTTAAATTTTGTAATCACCGTAATAATTTGGTGTAAAACTGTTTTATGGAAAACCTGAAAAAAAAAAAAATAATTGATACTCTTAACAACATCAGCTAATCATCCCGAACTTGGAACTTAAATTTGATAATAAATCAATTTACCCCTTTCTTAATAAATATGACGTTGAGGTTGCTATTGTCGTAAGGTTAACGGGGGGATTCAATTTATTACTTCCATTATGGTATCCCATTATCTTCAAAGAAAACGCGGTAGATGAAAAATGTGAGATCAATTCCAGTCAAGACGTGTATGGAGATGAAAACGTGGTCTTGATTTCAAATTAAGGTTTGTTTCCATACGCGGTAACAGATCTGTAGCTGATTCTCCTTAGCACGCTTTAAGCAGACAGTATCTTGCCCGGCGCCATTGACCTACTGACACCTGCCTAGCTTTACCATCTGTGCTGTTCACTTTTCCCACCGCGTGCATTGTGAACCGTCTCCACTGTCTGCAGACTGCATTCTGCTGTCTGATCCGTGCATCCGTGTGAAGTGTGAAGAGCTCCTTTACTCCGTGGCACGATTCTCCGAACAGTTCTCAACCAGTCGGCAGCTAGAGAGACGACACTACTGCCGTTGGCAAGTATTCAGTGAATACCACCGCAAAAAATGAATAATTCCCGTTATTTTTTAAGATTAGTTCGTGGTGACGTCACAGCTCTCAGGCGCGATGGCCGGCGTGGTCTCGCGGTAAGGCTCTTGACTCGCAATCCGAAGTTCGCGGGATCGAATCTCGGCGTGGCAAATAAATTTTATTTGATAAATATATTTCACAATTAAATCATTAAAAATAATATGTAGTATATTTGCGGCACCTTCCAGAGTGGAAGATACTCTCAGTATCGCCCTGGTGTAAAGAGCGTAATACACGAGCCCGATTTTCAGCCCGTTTCCAATTGGAGACAAAAGTCAACATTTTTCGCTTATCGCGATCGCTGTTTTCATCTCTATTTTCATATCTACGATTTCAGTAGGCATCACAACAAACAGAATGGTTCATGTGTTGTTTGCAGCAATGAAAATTGAAATTCTAGATATAAAAATAGAGGTGAAAATAGCGATCGCGCAAATCGAAAAATGTTGACTTTTGTCTCCAATTGGAAACGGGCTGAAAATCGGGCTCGTGTATTACGCTCTTAAGACCACCATTCAGAATTGAAACGTTGCTTGAAATGGCTTTAGCCGTGCTTGGTAACCAGATCCGAATTGCCAGGTACTTCCCTAGTCTCCTCTTCCCCATCTCATTCCCCTACCTTCTATCTTCAGCCTCACAACATACCCCAATTGGGTAGGCCATAGTCTCACTGGCTCCAGACGGGAGCAGTTGGGACTCTTGTGCGGTATTCATATGTAAAAAACGAGTGTGCTTTAGACCACATGACTGAAGTAAAACTACACTAACATATAAAAGAAGAGAGAAAGAAAATGTGCACGCGCACTGCTCTCTCTTGCTCCTACAGTGTGATAAAGACAATAGGCCTGCACTGTGTCTATACGAAATGTAACTAGCTATGAGAGAAATAAAATGTGTGCTCGCACCTCTCTCTCTTGCCCCTACAGTAATATACGAAACGTAACTCTCTCTCTTTCTATCTTCACTAACTTATATCTCCCTCTCAACTTCCGATCGCCTCGCCCGATCACACTTTTCGTAACGCTCTCGTCACACATTCACCAGCTTACTCCCCAAGTCAAGCGTGCGTAAAGAAGTTTTACTTCAAAAAGCTCTGATAGGTATGATAATAAAATTATTAGTAACTGCGGCAAATTCGCCAAAAGTAACTCAAATTTGTTTAGTCTTTTTGTGTCAGGGCTGAAGCGGTTTAACACTGAGATTTTATGGTCGTACTATTTGCAACTTCATGCAGGTACATAATACGATATAACGCCAGACACTTTTGGAAAGCTTTTAAAAACAGGTGGCAGAATCGGCGAGAAAAATAATTTTATTAACACGTCATTATGAGTATGATAAATGATCTGATGTTTTATTGTGTTATAATAATTGTCATAATTTAAAATTGGGCTACCAGTAATCCAAACTGGCACATTTAATCCGATCTATTGGTATGCTGGTCCATTCCACATTCTCCCGCTTCCTCTGCTGTCTTCATGGTACTTACTTGGTATTATATTAACTTACAAAGATGTTCTTCTAAAAAAATGTGAAACTCTACTGACATGATGTTGAAAATTAATCAATTCCACTATTGCACTGATCACAATCACACGTAAATCTTGGTCAAAGCTTTCAGATAAAGATTTCAACGAATCTGTCTAACAAGTTTTTTTTATGAACTTTCTTGTTTGTCTGTCGATTGTATTAATTCGTTTTTCTTGTTATACGAAATAACGGCCAGGTGTTAAACCATTATGTGAATCAATGAAACTTTTGTTTGTAGTATGCCATAAAAGAACTTTCTTTACTATAAAACATGTATGTTTTTAAGTAATCAATCAGCCGAATAACATAAAATTTTCCCGATATTCGATTTCGGCATTCATGTGTAAATTGCGTGCATAACGAAGAAAGGTTAAAAAGGTAGTTACTGTAGACCGCGCAGAAAGTTTCTTTGTTAAGAACTGTTCACTTTCTCGATATATATTACTTCTCCATTCACAACATATCTGATGGCCTTTGGACTGACGTCCCTGTTTGACCTTGTGCAATTCAAGGTCGTAATGTCAAATGTAGGCACGTATCGGATGGGAAAATAACACGTAATTTCTCTAATTACATCTCTAATGCTTTTAACTATTCTAAGTGATGCCGCACAAAAGTTCAATCTGTACAAATCCGGTGGAGCAATGTCATACTCATTTTATAAATCTTTATTCCTGTACTGAAAACTTTGGGTTGAGGTAATGGGAGGTTTTTTAAGTGATTGCCGCATAAGAGTCCCAACTGCTCCCAACCGTCTGGAGGCAGTGGGATTATGGAATACCCCCATTGGGTATGTTCATATTATGTTGTGAGGCGAACGTATAAAGGAGGGATAGTAACTGGCTATTCAGATCTAGTTACCAAGCACGGCTAAAGCAATTTCAAGCAAAATTTAGATTCTGAACTGTGGCCTTTTACCAAGGTGATAATGAGAGTGTTTTCCAGAGGAGAGAGGTGCAAATTTATGTATTTAAATAATGCATGTCAAATCACTCAATTAAAATACTTAAAAAAAAAATTATCATGCCGACATTTGAACCCTTGATCTCTGTGTTCAAATCTAACCGCTCTGCCACAAGGTTCGACACGTTTTGTTTATTTTTAAAATAGTTTTTTTTTTGTTTAATTTAAATCATGTGGTACCTACTCGCTGCGTGATTTATTTGAACTAGCTAATACCCGGCATTCATTCCAATGCCACTCAAATAAAGAAAGCATTTGTGTTTTAATTCTGCTTTTGGATACATTACATTTTTTTGTTTTTCCGTCTTCTGCGTACACGAATAAATCAAAAGCTTTTCTGACGCGTGAGCGGGCTACGTAAAGGCACGTGTGAGAAGTATGAATTTTCCAAATTTATCACTGCTATCTCCTACCGCTACTATTCTCCTTTGCAATCCCTCCCTTTTCCCCTCCCTCGTCCCCATTCCTCCCCTGTGTGTCTTTTCCCAAGCATCCCCGTTCCTCTCCCTTTCCCTTCCGCGTTCCCCTTCCACCTTTCCCGCTTTCCCCCCTCCCGCAGCCCCCTCCGCGAACCCACCATCTTCGTTTCAATTCCCCCTCCCGGTTTCCCATGCATCCTTCTCCCGCCTTATAAAGCCAGAGCTCACCATTATATCGTCGCAAGAAAGCAATACTGTTGTAACCATAGATATATATATAATAACTGGATGGATGACTCTCTTTGCCGTAGCGAATTTTGAGCGGTCCACCGGAAATCGGCGTCCGCCATCTTGGAAGTTTCCAGTAGGCCATTTCTATACCAGCAGCCAAGCGAGCCAAGCTGTCTAGTTTGAAGTTGAAGTACTGTGAAGTATAAAAATATGTACAGGTTTCTCTGAATTTGCAGACCATTTAATTGATACTGACCATATATTTAACATAAATACAGGAGTAAAAATAATACATATCAATAAAATAGGAATACGCCTTAATAACCTAGAAGCATTAGAAATATCCAAATCAAAGAAACGTAATTGCCAAATTTTAAACAAACAGTTAGAATTAACCAACAGTCCGATTTTAAAGTTATTCCCTTTCTCCCTATGTAACCCCCACCCCCACCCGCCCGTGACTCCGCCCCCTACCCTTCCACCAACCAGTATCTGATGTTCTCTCCCTTTCTTATATGCTATCTCTTTCTTTTGTTTACTTTAATCTTAACTCTGTACCTTAATTTAGTTTATATGTTTATTGTCCTGAAGAAGGTTGAGTTCAACCGAAACCGGTCGACGAATATAAATACAAATAAAGTGGTTTTTAAACAAAGTACTTGTTTCATTCTATATTATAGGTATTTGTTTGAATAATTTGTAGAAAGTGCTTTTTACTGCTGTTGAAATCAATCGCTTGTAATATTTTCCTTTTTTTTAATTTCCTTCTAAAATAGAATATTTGGATTCACACTCGAACGGTTTGTAGGTGTGATTCTCGCGACTATACAAATGACTGTGTGGTACAGTGATGAGCAACCGGTGGCCCGCGGGCTGCTTGCGGCCCGCGAACCCACATCGTGTGCCCCGCGAGCATTTTGATAGATACTTCCCACTTGGCGAAATAAAATATCAAAAAGTTTGCGATAAATGATATTCAACGGTTTCTGTTGTTTTAAAAAGGGTTGAGGAGAAAGCTTCAGTCTTTCTTCAACGTTTTGCTTTTTCAAAATGATAACATTTGCCCAAATATGCAAGTATTTTTTGTATGTTTTTTCAAGAATGATACAAATCGACAGCATTTTTAGCTTATTTATTATTTTTGGTTTGGCCCTGGAGACAGAAAATTTGGCGCTTTGGTTTTTGCTTTTTATGATTGTTTTATTAATAAAAACCGTTGTAGAAATTACAAGTAGATTTTCGCCATCATCGACTGCAAATTTAATCATGTCTAGCTGTGGGTACACTACCCACTGCACCCTGCTGCCCGCGAACCAATTGATGGCAGAATTTAGAGCTAAACTTAAAACCCACCTTTTCAGACAATCGTATCCATAAACTCAAATTCTTTCACCTTCACATTCAATGCCCGCGACACTGTAAATAACTAACCTGAAAATGTAGAGAAGAAAAAAAAAAAAAAAAAAACTAAGTATTTGTAAGCGTTTTTAAAGGTCATTTCAGTAACATTCTCCAGCCCTAAAGAGTCCTAAATTCTCCAGTCTTTTAAAATAAATATTTTGATATTATCAACTCCACTTTTGCCACTAATATTTTAAAATGTAATACTTATAATGATGGGGTAGCAATGCAATGTCCAGTGTTTTAAATATAATACCCTCCGCGTGCAAAGCCGTATCTTCTCCAAGCACAAACTTTCTAATTAAAGTGTTTATCGGAAGTGACCTGCAGGTAAGTATGTTTCTGTATCCATTTGTAAATATTAAAATTAGATAGCACCTAAGAATTATGAATAAATTGTACAGCGCCCTTGAGGTGATTTTTCACAAAAACGGCGCTCTATAAATTATCCAATTATTATTATTATTATTATTAAATTGGTCCTCCTGCTAAAAAGGATGATCATCATTGTGTGCATTTTAGTCCGCATTTTTTTCTGCTTTTCTTTATTACTCTCGCCGCCCCCTTACTGCTCGTTGAATCCTTCTATCGCCCCCGAAACCTCTACCGCCCCCCACTTCCCAAATTTCTTCCAGGAGGAGTGATTTCGCCATAAATAATGCAAACAAGGGAAATAGGCTGCGATTTAATGGAATAGAATGAAGCCGAGTGTACAAGGTATCGTCAACGTCGTTAACCCATACTGTAGCAAATTGCATCTGTGCACAGTTCTTAGCTCTTGGCTCACTGGCTCTTGGTTCCGTCCACATTAAAAGTGCGTGCAGTTTGGTCTTAGTTCGGTGACGGTCGACGCGCTTCACGCCATATCTCTATTTGGTTCTTTTATCTCTGAATTTTGCCTACTTTGGGAATCACTGTTTAAGAGCGTATAACCAGCCAGCGGCCGAAAACCCACATTTCGTAGAAAGAGGTTCTTACGATCGTACAGGGCGGTTCCAATGAGAAAGATGAATTACTCTCCGTACCAGCTTTTTAAAATTATAACTCAATATCGAATGTATTTCATTCCAAATTTGCTTTAATTTATACCTACCTACATCCAAAAATGCTGAAAGGCGTGTTGATAAAACTATTAAACTTATGTACTTTTTGTTATTATTTTTTGATCATAAGTATTTATCATTCTTCAATAATGTCTCAGCAAAATAAGAATGTAAAAAAAATTGAAATATATGTATTAGTCAGTAAATGCGCAAATAAATACACAAACGGACCAATTTTCGTCAAGAAACACAATGCTTATATATTTTTTATGATTTTATTTAAACTAAAATTAAAATTCTGTTCACCAGGTAATGTATTGATTTATTTTACTGCATGATTATATGATTTGAAATGGGTGTTGTATAATAAATGTACTTTTTTGAAAATTTAACAAATCCGCCAACGACCTACGGTATAAGTTTATTACACTAAAAATTATCGTTTTTTCTGAAAATTTAAAACATACGTTTACTAGAGAAAAGAACAATCTTTCGAAACCAGTTTATGATATTTTGTGGAAAAGAGTCAATAAGTCTAAACACTGATTTAAAAATGACATTTTTCTGGTGTTCTCTGGTTATACGCTCTTAATACATTAATAAATGTGGATTGCATAAATTTTAACTGGGTGGATTCTTTTTCCTTGATATTTATGACTTTTTCAATCATACATCATAAAGGGTTTAAGTAAGTACTCGGGTAGGTAGCGTGTAAACCTATTTCCTTTGTTCGGAGTAAATACACGCAATCTGTGAACTCGGCTCCACTGATGGACATCTCGTGTTGGTTGGTTAGTCTGGAACTAATTTTATCTGAGACCGTTTAATTTCCGAGGTAAATACTGTCAAAATGGCTGTACCTACAACTAATCCACGATTATACAACTAGTTCAGTTCAATAATTTGAAGTGAATTATGTCACGATTTGCTTAATCAAACTTTTGGTGTGAGAAAATGAGATTATAAATAGTTTTACTTAAACAAGTGTATAAGATATGCAAGAAAAGAGTAAGTGTTGGGGTGAAAGAACGAAAGAAACGCCTGGAAGAAGAAGAGGGAATCAAAATGACAAACCACTTCCAAGAAAACATAAAACTGTTTTGGAAGGAGGTCAAAAGGTCCCGGAGTGGTCCAGAGAACGGAAGCATGAAAGTGATAAAATCGAAAGATGGACAAATGTTGACGAATGAGAATGAAATCAAAGAGAGATGGATGAAATATTTCGAGGAAGTCTTCGAAAGTAACCCGAGTGGTTGTGATCCCAGCGGTGAATCGGTTATGAACGATGATGGAGTGAATGTTACCGAAATCAGTATGGATGAAATAAAAAGATCAATTAAATGCATGAAGAGTGGCAAGGCTGTGGGTTTCGACAATATTGCTGCCGAATACTTTAAAGGAGATAGTCGTATTATTCTAACATGGCTGGGCAGACTTTTTAACCAATGTTTAAAGGAGGGTTATACGCCATTAGATTGGAGAAGGGCTGTAATCATGCCATTATACAAAGGTAAAGGGTCACGTATGGAATGTGGGAATCATAGGGCTATTAGCCTTCTAAGTTCAGTGGGCAAGCTGTATGGTAGAATATTGATTGAAAGGGTAAGAATGGAAACAAAAGATAAAATATGGGATGTGCAAGGTGCTTTTATGAGTGGAAGGGGGTGCATGGACCAGATTTTCTCATTGCGTATGCTCACTGAGAAGTTTCTTGCAAAAAACCAGAAACTCTTCTGTGCCTTTGTAGATCTACAAAAAGCGTACGACCGAGTTGACAGGAAAAAGCTATGGAAGGTGTTGTCCAAGTACGGAGTGAATACGAAGCTCATTCAAGCAATTGCGTCGCTATATAAGGGAAGCGTTGCATGTGTTAGGGTGAACGGCGATTTTACGGAGTGGTTTGACATCACAAAAGGTGTTAAACAAGGCTGCGTAATGTCACCGTGGTTATTCAATCTATACATGGATAATTGTATGCAAGAATTGAAAGAGATGGGATTGGGCGCAAAATTGAGTAATCTGGAAGTATGTTGCCTTTTGTATGCTGATGATGCGGTGCTAATTTCTAGCAGTATGGAAGATCTACAGTCTCTCGTGTCTAGGATGAACGAAGTATGTATGAAGAATGAGTTAATGATGAATGTAAGTAAGTCTAAAGTCATGGTGTTTGAAAGAGAGAGTACGAAAACAGTATGCAATATAGTTGTGAATGATGAATACTTGGAGCAGGTGGATGAGTTTGTGTATCTGGGTAGTATGTTTACGAAAGATGGGAAGGCTGATAGAGATATTGAAAGAAGGGTGAATGCCGGTAACTCCATTAATGGAGGACTGAATGCCGTTGGCGGTAATAAAAAACTGTCCAAAGACGCGAAACTAGCCGTCCATAATGGAGTGCTGGTACCTACCCTGATGTATGGCAGTGAGGCATGGAACTGGCAGAGGAAGGATGAAAGCAGACTGAATGCTGTAGAAATGAGATCCCTGAGGCGAATGTGTGGTAAAACCATGTACGATCGTGAGAGAAACGTGGATATCCGCAAAGAATGCAAGGCTGACGTAAGCGTGATGTGTAAGATTAAGAAAGGGACTCTCCGATGGTTTGGGCATGTAGAGCGAATGAACGAGGAAAGGAGTGTAAGGAGAATATATGATGCAAATGTGAATGGTAGAAGAAGTCGGGGACGCCCGAGGAAGACATGGCACGACCAAGTGAATCAGATACTTGAGTCGGGCCATGTGAAGAGTCGGAATAATAGAAGAGCATGTATGAGACGATGTATGAATGTGAACGAGGCAAAGAGTGTGTGCCAAGATCGAGTTGTGTGGCGGTCCGTCCTCTCTGCCTACCCCTGCGGGGAAACGGCGTGATGGTTAGTTAGTTAGTTACTTACTTAAACAATTGAAAAATGCGGTACAAACAATAATTTTTTTAAATATTTCGATGGATATTTTAAAGCTCCCTAGCTGAAAATGAAAACTATACGAACTATAAAAATATCAGACAGGTAAACCAGCACACTGTTCGAGAATTTTCGCTACTTCGGACGAGTAGTTTTTGCTTTATGGTTAAGATTATACTCATTGTTATTATTTTTAATTGATAAACTAACGTTTAAACAAGATTCATATGCATAGCACAAAGGGTAGATAACAAATATTATAATCAATAATTAATCAGAGGGACACGGGTTCAATTCCCGTTGGCGGCCAGTATCTTTTCTCGGAAGATTTTTTCAATGTAGATGAGTGTTTCAAGCTGATAATTATTGATTATAATATTTGTTATTATACTCATTGTATTGGATTTAACCTTTTTTAACTGAAAATAGGCTCCTAAGTACCTATTTACTGAAGTAAACCTGCATAAGACACTTCGAATTAATTATACCTTCCAATCATCAATCAATAAATTTTACTCCCAAATTTCAAACCCTTGCGATTTTGTAATGAAATTTCAAGCACATGGCCGAAATGTGCTTGAAATTTCAAGCCATGGTTTTGCAGAAATTTAAATGTAACATTGTCGTCAAATGGCCATTCAGTGCCATTTTTAACCCCCGACGCAAGGAGAGATGTTATAAATTTGACGTGTCTATGTGTCTGTCTGTGGCATCGTAGCTCCTAAACGAATGGACCGATTATGATGCGTTTTTTTTGTTTGAAAGCTGACGTGATCGAGATGATACCTACTTAGCTACAATTCATGAAAATCTGTTCAGGCGTTTCAAGATCATCAGCTCTTTTTTGTGTCTACTTGCTATGTAGGGTTACTTAAAATTTTGAAAATTTTACTTATATTTTGTTATTTTTTAAAATTTGAATGTTGAAAGGTTCTCGTTCTAGATGCGTTTCAGATTTGTATAAAATTGTCATAAGTTGACAAGCATAACAAGATAACTGTCTTCTTCTGCTGATCACAAGCTGAAACGGACTTAGTATCGGCATTTAACGGGAATATTCAACTTAAAAAAAAAAATGCCACTGAATAGCCACTTGATGGCTTTGTTACACGTGAATTTCTGCAAAACAAATATGTATACAATATGGTCGGTATAAATTTTCTCCTATACCCAACCAACTTGTTACTTTGCCAACACATTAAAAGTATTCTGAAGAGGTTGGAAGCCGAACAGCTCTGAAATAACCAGGTAGGTACAATCAAAATACAACAAACAGAATTGCTTCCCACGTGATGGACTTAACCAGTCTCCCGAACAATGGCACCACGTCCGATTGCCTTTTCCCGGTCAGATCTGCGGCGCTTTTAATGTATAAACCATTATGACGTGTAGGTACTTGGTTATATAACTGTAAATATTGCTCAACTATTCTTCTAAAATATTCCCAAATCCATCTTTGGGCAGGTAAGATAATTTATTATTATACCTGCTTTCATCACGGCGTTCGCCATTAAAAAAAAACGTTTTTGAAGGCGATTGTTGGATGAATTACGAATAATAATTATTGTACCTAGTAATTGCGTACGCTTTTATAGTGACCCTGTACAAATCGCAAACGCGTCATATTGTTGAGATTGGCGGCCACATCTGATCTGAAACCCCCGTATACCTGAAAAACTCTCAACTCAACATATATTTATAATATACGTACGTACAGATTTGGCAATCTTTTTGATAGTGTCCGTATAACCAGTGCTTATAAAATAATAAAAAATAATAATAGCCTTTATTCAGACATTAAATTACATTACATTATTTATAACACTTATCATGCATTTGGCAATCCGTTTGATAGTTTCCGTATAACCAGTGCTTATAACGAACGATTAATTTGACAGAAAATGCTCCGAATAACTAGCAACATTGATCCATTTACCATCCCTTCTAACCAAGGTTTGATATTTTCCCCATGAAAACGCTCGTATTTTACTCAACTTCTCGGCTGGGTAATGATTTGTCGACTGTTATGTTTCCTTCAGCTCAGTTTCACTCACTTTAAGACTCAGTATCTCCAAATGTTGGTAGACCATAGACCCTGAAGAGATATCTCTGGGCCTCGTTTGTGGAGTTAATCAAAAATAAAATAGATATTTTACATCTTATCATCATGTAACATTGTTAGCGTTGCGCTTACCTGCGTTTTGTTGTCCACCAGAGGAACAGAGGGAGATCGCAGATTGTTGTGCCATTTTAAAATGGACGCGGGAGTTACCCTACAGACTACAGAATACAGACAGTACAGACACAGACATAGTGGTATTTACTCCATGCACAGTGTTCCGGTAAATCGTACACGAACAAGGACATGACCGCTCTTCCGTGAACACCGTGCCCTTTGGCTGCTTTTTGTAACATTGCAGTACGTGATCAATGATCAGTTTGTACCTGTTACAATGGGGGATTGAATAATTGTTCTGGCCGGATACTGCCATGTCATTAGATTATATGTTTATTTTCATATATATTAAAACACATCGATTAGAAAAACCTACCTTTTTTAGCGCAGATACCTACAACAAGAGTTCCATCAAGAGCCGGACATCAGTGGAACTATGGCGTTTCCATTTGAATAATGTTTGAGGCGATAAATGAGGAAAGGAACGTTAATTGGGAAGCACCTGGCCATTCAAACCTTATCCAAAACTATATAAATTTTTAATATTTCTTTTAAGGCGATCCAATAGTCCAGGAAAAAATCGAAATCGGAATTCGAAATCGGGTTGATTTCGTAAAAACCTGTAAAAAACATTAACTCCTTTTTTACGCATTGTTTATTGTAATAAAACGGAAATTTAAAATTGATTTCACGAAATCAAGCGACGCGGAGCCTAAAGTCTGTTTTCCGCTACGGCTGGGGGAGGTCTGACTGAAAATGGGTGTGGCGTATTCAGTAGTTCTTCGGTGGACGGCATAGGGTTCAATTTGAAAAAAAAACAAATTCATCGACTAGCGGCCGTATTGTAAAATAAGAACGCGAAAATGCATATTTTATTTTAATTTGGGAAGTTCGGGCGTAATTATCAAAAAAAAAATTGCGTTATTATTATTAAAAAAAAATGAATTTGCCACATTATACAATAAAAGCATATCCGAAAAGGGGTTTATAAATAGGAGAGTTTGGACTTTTTATAGACCTTATACTTTATTTTTTTATAGGCTTATTAAAAGACTTATTAAAAAGACTATAGATAAAAAAATTACCGATATTTTTAAGGGCCAAGGTACGTTCTTCATGCAGTATTTAATTGAAGCATCTATAATAGTTCTAAGCGATCGAAATTTCAAAACAAAAACAAATGATTTTGTATGATTTTGCATTATTTAGTATGGCTTCATCTTAAATATTTAAATTGCCGGCAACCCGGGTGTTTATTTAGATAAAATATAATAATGCAAAATAATAAAATATACTAAGTACGTTTTCCACCCCGCCAAACGAAATTTGTTCCGAGACGATCAGGACGATACTGAGAGTATCTTCCACTCTGCAACTGTGTAGTTACTTACATAGGTGCAAATACAAATATTTTTTCAAATCTGTACAGATATGAATTGGTAGGTAGATACTATACTTTATCGCATTTAATTGAACCAACGTAAACATTCTCCAATGCCAACCACTAGAATATTTCATGAAAATGGTACGTATAGTGTAAAAGAAACAAGGTTGCATTTCTCGTGGAAATTGATTCTCAAAAACTAAAATAAAACAATCCTTGGTAGTAATTAAAATCATTCCTCTTTAACTGCTACCTACTTAAATCTATTTCTATATTATTTTTTTTAGTGCTTAGCGGTTACGTAATGTGAATTATATAAACGTATTTAATTGAGTGGCATATTCTGGTCGGGAGTGCCATGGAATTTAAAACGACAAAATTCCCTAGCTTTGTAAAGAGCCTTTGACGTACCAAAAAATAACGCTACAGATAGATAGTAGCCATTTTATATAATATAGGTTACTTGTTACATATATTTTAACATGTAAATAAATCTTTCCCTATTCATATGTATACGCAAACAGTTGATGCAATGCAAAATATTCAAGGTTTCCCCTTTGTACTTGCGTCAAATGGCTTTTTAATTAGATTTCGTGTAGTACTGCAATAATGCAAACTCTATAAAAGAATCAAAACGAGCGTTCATGTCGGTATTCCTATTCAAATTAACTTGAGTGCATAGGTACTCTATTTTAATTCCTTTACACAAATATTGTGAGTAGTTTTTTATCGCACATTTGGGAATACATTTATTTTGAATGCACTGTCAATGCGTCAATGCATTCACGTGCTAAATTCATGCGAACAAATCGATTAACGTTTGTGCTTGACCGAGTACAAATTAGTGACATTCAAAATTATTAGCCTTTGAGCCAAATATTTACTACTATGTTTGATTGGAGATTGGAGAAAGTTGATGTTGTACATTTCGCAACTATCCGCCTATCCTATTTATATTGTGATTTCAATTTTTCATTTTTCGATGACGGAAACCGTCCTTTAAAATTATTGTATTGGAAGAAGCTTCCCTAAACCTTCGTGAAATTTATAAACTTCCCTTTACAAAGGTCATTTTTATCACGAAGAAGAACAAAATTTCAAATGAAGTTAAAAATTTTCTAATTACAAAGATATTCATCATCATCTTCTTCCCCTTGTCCTGTTTGGGTCGGGGACCCATTGCATCGACAAGGCTCCTCCATACGTCCCTGTCTAGTGCTGATTGTTCGGCTTCCGTCCATGATAGATCCATCTTCTCCTCACGCAGTTTCTGGAGTTGCCTCGCCCAATTGCCTCTGGGGCGGCCCACTGGACGTCTACCCTCTGGAATCGCACTCAGTATCTTCCTCGGAATTCGGTCATCAGACATTCTTAGTACATGCTGAGCTGGCTCAGTTGCGATATTAAAAAAAAAAAATCTGTTATAAGTTTGTCTAATTTCAATAAAAAGAATGTTCGCAATTTATATTATTGTTTATTGCTAATTCATGCCAACCCAGTCTCAAATATTTAATGTTCTAGGAAGGAAAAAAACTGCCAACTGCCTCCGAATTACTCAGTAATTGGAGCAATTAGAGAACCTAATATCTTACTTTGGCTCTAAATGTTTTCCAACCTCATGTTTTTGTGTCTATTATTTGTAAGTAATTATTAATCAATTGTATCAGTGATCCTAAGACATATTTTGCGGAATTCTGAACAACAGACACACCTTGAAGATATAGGTAACCTTTCCATATTGCCAATAATTGCACTAAATCATTTCATTGTTTTCACTTTTAAACAATTAGCTGATAAAATCTGCCGAGAAAGTATTCCGATGATATTCTTTTACAACGCGGATAGACACCATGGCGCATTAAATTGGTGGCGATTAGCTACATCATCAATCATTCTCACTATTATCATTATTATTTGATTGCCATAACCACTATTGGCTAGTTTTAAAGTTGTTTTCTCTATTCCTTTGTGTAAAATAATGATTGTTGCCTCAGAAATGCGTTCTCGTAATGTAACAGTAATCGCACTAATAACCTAATACGCGTTTTAAAAGGTATTACAAGCTTTCCCTTTTCATAACAATTTGCAGATGAAACGTGAATGATTTACATACCTACATTCAACACTCTCTGTTGTGGTTTCAGATTCTTTCGGCCCCTGGATACAATATTATAACATTTTTTTACTTTTTAAGAATCAAAAAGTTTTAGGACCGCCACCGTGTGATCTTAGTCACCCGATTAGATTTTTTTTTTGTTAGGTTATTGAGACTTCCCTCCAAATTTCAGCGTCATAGCTTGACGTTTGTAAAGGTTACCACATCTGTCATTGACACTTCCCTCCAAATTCCAGCATCATAGCTTGACGTTTGAAAGTTACGCTGTACCGAGTACTTCTACCTTTGTGCGTGTTTTCGATTTTTTTACGAGTCTGAAAATGGCATCAATTTTTAATCACAATAACGCACTGTCGCACAATGCGATCCCTATACATGAGTTTTTTTTACTAAAAACAACACGAATTCTATCCAGCAGCCTTCCAATTCACCTGATCTGTCTCCCTGCGACTTTTTCCTGTTCAACGTTCAACCGACTTTAAAAACGCTTCGCGGAACGCGTTACAGTGCCCGGCTCTGAAGGACATACTGAAAACGCCTCTGATGGACCTACTGAAAATTGAGTACCAGCGGTTTCGAGGATTAGATCAAGCGCTGACGTAAGTGCGTTACGGTTGACGGGGAGTACTTTGAAGGGAACCATATCGATTTTGATGAATAAGCTTGTATTTTCGATTTTATGAATAAAGTCCTAAAAATTTTTGATCAAGGTGTCATTATAACGTCGTGTTGCGCTTTGCCCTTCCATCTCCTTTTTGAACTACATCTTCCCTGATGATGAAGTATGAACCAATTCAACCTCATCGCAGTTAAAGTTTCTTTTCAGAAAATGCATCGCCTTTGTCTTAAATATCTATCATAACGCTTTTTATTGAACAATCTATTTTACGCTCTGGTTTCATATGGAACTTTTTATGATAACTTCTCAATGATTAAGAAATCATTCTGCTGCTGCATTAATTGCACTGATTGTGTTGTCACATTTGATAATCGATACTTTGACGGGTTCTGCGGGGTTTCCTTGTTATTTATACAGCCGTATTGACGAATGATTCCATTTCTTTACATAAATCAGTCGCATTCATGTGGGAAATCATTTTGTCATCTCTTCCTGGGTTATGTTTCAATTGCACGCAGAGGCCTGCTCTCAATGAGCCATATCTATTTTATTATTTCATTATATTGCCGTTATTCACATCCATGGGAATAAAAGTCACGCAAATGTATAACTACCTACTGTAATTGAATTAGTGGCTAATTAAGTGTTTTTTAATGTAATTATTCATTCATGGATGAATTCTCATTCTATCATCACTACTTGTATTTAATATGGTTATGATTCTATTTCCCTCATCATCTCACAAGACTTCCTCTACTACTACATGCTAATGATTTGTATTCGATTTGCTTTGCAATGTAACTCCTTTGTTGTCGTCAGAAAACGACAAATTCAAGAATAATAAAATTATGCCGTGTAGGTATACATATAAATATGATTTTCCTGCACATGCACAGGTGCTTTAATATTTTCATTTACCGTCTAATAATTGCTTACTTAACGATATTCGTTGTTTGAACATAATTTCATACAAAAATTGCCTAGGCAAACACAGCTGGTTTTATTGCAATTAATTCGATTTATCTAACTGCCTCAAAGCAGCCAATTCTATGCAATATATTTTTTTCATATTTTTATTACTTAATTACATTTTCTTACTTTTGCATTTTCTAAGAAAGATAATAATATTTTTTACATTAGCTCCGCACAGGAAGCCCCGAGGAAAATATTTTCCATCGGGGCCTATTCATTTTTGGGGATGCTGAGGGTCTTTTTAGAAAGGTAGTTCTGGGAAGGAAAATGGTATGAGGGGTAGGTAGGAATCTGGGAGTCAGTGTGTCCAGGAATAGCGGACGGGTGAATCCAACAGAGTGGAAGAATTTGAAACGTTGCTTGAAATGGCATTAGCCGTGTTTGGTGACCAGATTTGAATAGCCAGGTACTTCCCCACCATTCTCTTCCCTATCTCCTTCCCCTCCCCACTACCTTCAGCCTCACAACATACCCCAATAGGGGATGCCATAGTCTCACTGGCTTCAGATGGGAGCAGTTGGGACTCTTGTGCGGTATTCATATAATTTTTTTTTTTTAAAACCCTTCCACTGCGGCGCAAGGCGATATTCCGAGAGAGTCATGCTGGAGAGATCAAAAGGTCTCCTTCAACCAATCTTTTCCGATCCGGCCTGACACGCAGTTGGTGCATTCCCGGACAAACCTTACCCCATGAACCCGGGCATCCCTGCAAACCCGCCTCCCAAATTAACTGGAGTGATGGATTGTATTGGTAAAATTAATGGAAAACAATAACTTCCTTTTGAATGTAGTATGGATTAATAATTGAATTTATATTCCGCCATAATTAGGTCTATCCAATTGTATCTGCCGTAATTTTCAATCATTTCGTATGTTTCACAGACGGTATTGTGTATTGGATTCACAGCTCCATTTCGTGGTGTTTTTAGCAACGTACAAAACGGTACCTACTCGCGATGATCTTGGCCCACTGAGGTCTGTCTACTCGAGTCACGTTAACTTTTTACATTAATAATTGTGAGGTCCAAGAACGTCACCGGTGACCGGGGATCACTTTTTACACCAAAAGTATTTATGAAGTTCAAAACTGTGTCACAACTGCACTTTACAACGGATTTCTACGTAATTATGGAAAAAATGGACCGTAACGAATAATTGTGATTTGAAACTCCATGAAACGAAAAACAGCGTCACTAAAAAGAAACCAACACCTATATCTATCTATAGGATTTAGCCTGCGAGAGAATGAGATAGTATAATCGGTCTCCTCTTTGTGCGGTACTTCGCAGCCTCCCCACTCTTGTTTACTTTAATTTTCTGAAGGTTTCGCTTCTACCGCGTGTGAATTGCACACTCTGTTTTTTTTTTATAAATCGTAAAGTCACAATGATCTTTCACCATCGTTTAACATTTTCAATTAACAATCACGTCGTTTCACCGCAGGGGTAGGCAGAGAGACCGCCGAGCAACTCGATCTTGGCACAACACACTCTTTTTCTCTTTCACATTCATACATCGTCTCATACATAC
Organism: Limnephilus lunatus; assembly: GCA_917563855.2. Classification (NCBI taxonomy): domain Eukaryota; kingdom Metazoa; phylum Arthropoda; class Insecta; order Trichoptera; family Limnephilidae; genus Limnephilus; species Limnephilus lunatus. Next base: position 36,596,271 of record OU830594.1, read on the forward strand.
TCTTCTATTATTGTGACTCTTGACATGGCCCGACTCAAGTACCTGATTCATTTGATCGTGGCATGTCTTCCTCGGGCGTCCCCGACTTCTTTTACAATTCACTTTTGCGTCATATATTCTGAATATTTTATAATATTTTTTCACATTTCTAATTTACATTTATACCTACTTTAAAATCAAGCCGTTGCTGACATAGATATTTATTTATTACACGCCCTGATGGGCTTTTACATTATAGTTTATAAGTTGAGTATCAAACAATGAAGAAAATATAATACAATGAGAAAAGAAAATACGTAATACAATGTAACAACGAAACCATATAATAAAATTAAAAAGTACATATATAGTAGAGACTGTGAAGTCTCGGAAACGGAGAATTTTGATAAGCTATTCGTAGTGTCCTGGTGTTATTGAAGTAAAAGGGTAATAAATGTCGACATGATTTTTTGGGAACATGGATATTGATAAATTGAAATAATTCAGGACAGTCAATTTTGTAATGCAGTATTTTATGTAACAGTATTAAATCTGTGCTTATTCTTCTTTCTGAAAGTTTCAATAGAGACATTTTATCCAGGAGGTAATTGTAATCAATGTTTAGTATAGGAATACGCAATTTATAGTCTATGAACCTTAGAAACTTCCGTTGTATCTTTTCAATGTTGTCTAAATGAACATTGAAAAATATGATATGCCATCTTCGTGTTAGAAATATTTCTTAGAATACAACATGCATAGGTACTGGATACATCTATAAATATTGAGGAAATACGTCGATGACTTCATAGGTTCAACTGTTAAATATGTTGCTATGAATATCTTAACTATGTATATCTCACCAAGAACCAGTTATCAGTCACTTCATTGTGTTTGCTTTCAGCACAGATTGACTGACCCAGTTCCGTGAATGACATTTTTTGCCTTCTCCACCATTCTCTACGTGATTTTCGTAACATTTGCAATCATTATTATTTTATAGGAGCAATATCCGACTTTGTGCTCTGCCTCTGATAAATCGAATCTCGCCCGTGATAGCATCACTTGGCGATAATATTCAAAATTAATAAATACTTAGTTCAACAATTCATCAAATTTCAAAGTTAATTTTCAAGTTCTGTGGCCTGTTCAACAATTCATCAAATTTCAAAGGTCATTTTTAACAATAGACTTGATGTGAATGTATGACTGGGAGGGGGGGGGAACAAATTTGACGAAGGGTCATTTAAAATGATTTTTAGGTTATTGATAATATATTAAACTCTTATTGTTATCAATAACCAATAAACTTTTTAAGAGACCATTTGTTAAATTTGTTCCCCTTTTGTAAATAACGCCCTATTATTCCCCTCCCCCCTTCTCACTCCCGGACATCCATTCATGTAATTAGATTTAAGTGAATCCTGATGAAGTAAGTATTGCTTGTTGGTTTTTAAACGATAAAAGTGGTTAAAAGTTAAAACAAAGTTTTTATTCACTTCGAATTAAAATGTTGTAACTAAATAAGTTTGATTTCATTAAACTCGACTTTGCTCGATTCTACTTGCTAACAAGTCACCTTAAAATATTTTTATTCTGCGCAAATATAATGTTAATGCCCACATTATTTTTTTGGTTGTAACACATTTTGTATCATAAACCTATGTATATACTAGCTTTTATCATACATACTTCACATTGTTTTATGTTAGGTCTTATATAAACCTCGCATATTATTTAAATATTGATTAACTATATTATTTTTGTTATATTTAATATACTGATATCCTCCTGTGTACCACTGTATCACGTATCACTTGAATGTAAAAGCCGAATAAATGAATGGCGTTTAAATAAATAAATTATGCCCTCGTATTTTGTCAGATACATTTTGATGAAATAAACCTGATTGCGACTGTTTTATTGTGCAAGTATAAAAGCTTATTATTTTATTCCGACATACACATACGAATTAGGTTTTCCACCTTTGGAATAAACTTCTCAGAACATTTCAAACATGTTGTGACATAGTTTTTCTTATGGCTTTTCTGAATGTTGTATTTTCATGAAAAATTGCAAATCTATCGGGAGCTACTACAATGCAGCTCTACATAAGAAGACATTGGTTCAGACAATGTGTGTCAAGGGATGCATAAGAACGAGGAAGGCACAATGTGTGAGACAAAGAATGCACTGCCATATTGTGGTTGTGTTCTGTGTGAGCCGCCAGTAAAATATCCATGAGATTGCCACAGTTCAAAGATAATAAAGAATGGTTTATATCTTTGTTAATGTGTGAACCTTCAGCGTGCTCGAACACGATTTGATTTCGCAAAGCGGAATAATCTGTGCATAAACCAGAAGTCGGCTTTAAAGAGAGACCACCAAAGCATAATACCTGGCGCAATTCATTATGAAGGCATATTGCTGATAAATCCATTGCAACCCCCTCCTCTTTCTCAAGTAAGTCCTCAATAAGGGCTTCGACGGAGCTCTCAGCGGCATGATCTATCGGAGCATAATAATAATAGTGGGTACCTACTAGTATTTAAAAACCCGCTAGAAATTTTTGATTCGGCTTCGCCCATTTTAAGTGTGAGTGACCATTTTATAAATCCGATAAGAACTGGTTCCAAAAATAACCAATTCTTCGGATCTAATGACAGGTCACCGGGACAAAGTAACCGCGACAGGCAATGACGTCATATAATAGATAGCCGCGTGGTATTTTTATTCACAACTACCAGTTAAAATAATAATCATATAAACTTGACTGCCAGGCGGTGCTCTTTACGCCAGCTATTAACGTTTGTGGCGCCATCTTTCGGCATTGCTTTAATTCGGTTTTATTACAAAAATAGATTTGTATGCAAATTCCACGTACGAAAACGGTTTTACGTAAGGCGCCGCGTCAGAGTTGCATTCACCGGATTCTTAAATGTCAACCGTACAGTCTCTAGGCTATTAATACTGTTTGATGATGCATTATGGCACAATTCTTTTTAAAAGCAAACCGTTGATTATATTCGTTGTGACCTCTTCCTCATTTACATAAAAGATGTGCGTTACATAAAGTGAGGTTACGTCTAAGTTCTCGCCGGCAGGACCATGAAGTGATACAAATAGCGAGCAAAAACTTAGTAGAATTGTTTTTGTAGTGTATTAGCATTTATTCAAATGTTTATAATTATTTCACCCATTCCACGAGAAGCCTTCAAATATCGCGTGTTGCTGCCCAGTCGACGTATTCACTCTTGTTTCTCGTGGGAGATGTAAACATTGGGGTACATAATATTATGAACAGAATGGATGCAAACGATTCTCTGAATATTTCTACACGGCTTGCTGCGCTCCTTGTAGCGTGTCCGTTTAATTTAGTTTATCCAATCTGACCATTCTGACAGAACTTGCAAAAATAATTAATAAACTTTATGGGTTAATTTATTTGTTTGAAAATAATAATTTTCGATTAATATTTTCGTAATTATTCAAAATACTAGTTTCGGTTGTCACTCCATCTGTCTATCTGTATTTCGATTTTAATGAACTGTAGAACCTTGGATTTGAATTTAAGTTTAATTTTCAAAATTGGCAGTGTTTTTTAGAGAATTGAGACGAGCGATACAGTAATCCCGTGATTTTTCAAGGGTCTGTTCTAGTAGGTATAATTGTCGCACGATTCAGAAATGTAGATACCTATCTGTTATAATGCCCTGTTAATCTGCTCTAACCATAATGATACTGCTTGCAATTTGCAATAACAATCAAGTTAACGCGTAAATTGATTAATCTTGCGTTTTACGGAAAATGTCAATTATTTTCTTTATAGTCGGTAGCGTTCTATTCAGTTTTTATATCATTCAATCTTTTTCAGTTTTACTTGAAACTTTACATGTTCACGTTCCTTTTCCGTGTGATTTTTCTTTCATTTAATTTGAATTTACATAATCAGGAAATTGGCTGAGATTTTTAGCAGAGTCTCTACCTTGCCAAAATCAGGTTTTCCATTTGATTTGATGGTTTGGTTCGCTTTTCTAGACTTCTTAAAACCTCTGCCAGGAATCGTATTACAAAAGCTTGTTATCACCATCAAGGTCTACAGTTCTAGATTTCATTGGTAGCAAAAATCGTTCATTCAAGGTCTCCTACTTTCCTTGCGAACTCAAAATGCACTGTTAAATATCGACAGATATTTCTAGCGATATAGGAATATATCTAAGGAATAGATTTATGGGAAATATTTGTATTGATGAAATTCAAACGTGACACAATTTTTTTTTTCAAATAAAAAAACATGTTCGTGTACAGAGTAACACTTGCCAGGAAACCTCAAAAATTGATCGATTTACAGTTTTTTTTAAAATATTAATCACTATCGTGGTTTATTGTTATCAAGTTTAATTTGTAGAACTCCATTTTAATTTATATTTATTTTATATATTCAATAATTTTATTATTAAATTAATAAAAACAGTTTATTTATAAACAAGTTCTGCTGGTAATTATTATTACGCGTGACAGCTGTTTCGCCTTCTGAGGGCATTATCAAACATCGTGGTTTTTATGAAACAGTAATGTAATCGTACCTAACAATTAATTATCCCTCTTTTGTAATATACTAGCGACTCAGCGAGTACCCGACATGCGTTGCTATGCCACCCAAAAGAAGAAAGCGTTTGTGTTTTAATTCTGTTTATTTAAGTGCTTTTCGATGCATAATATTTTTTGTTTTTTCGTCTTATATGTGCACGAATAAACCCCAAGGTTTTCCGACCCGTGAACACGCCACATACAGCGTGTGAAAAGCGTGGATTTTGCAAATTTACCACCTGCTGTCCCCTACCGCTATTATGTCTCCTTTTCAATCCCTCCCTCTGCCCCTCCTTCGTCCCCCAACCCTCAGTCATCCTTCCCTGCGTGTCATTTTCTATGTATCCGCCTTCCCGCCACGTTCCCTTTCACGGATCCCCACCCCCTCCTGCGAACCCTCTCTCCCTCCTTCGTTCCCCTCCCCCCCTCCCGGATTCTCCTCCCGCCTTCTCTGCCTTCCGCTAATCTACGTAAAATACACACTTTTTTGAACAACTCGCACGCCACCTGTTGTAAATTATTTTGTACATATTTCATAAGAGAGAATTATTTTTTCTGGAATCACCATTGTGTGATTGTGTATAGAAACCTTCGCAGGCATGCGCACAACATATCACCAAAGTTTCATCGCAATCAGATGCATCTTGTAGGAACGCATAAGGGACAAAAAAAGCATCATTAATTTTTATGTATAAAGATGATAATGTATTCTTTCTGTTGCCACCCTGTTAAATTTGTAAGCCACTCGAAATACAACGCCGTTTCTTATTGTTAACAGCGATCTTTATCATTTTTCCCTCTTGACATAACATACTATTTGAACAAAATTAACCCTTATACCTAATAACCGAAGCGCGACTTGTTTTTTCTAAATTTTTAAAATATCTCCGAAAGAATCTGTTCCGGGCGATAAAATCAACAAGCAAGTGTGTAGATGTAGATATAATCCAAACATGGACACAAGATAAGTTGGTTCCTTTTACTTTTCTTTTACTCAGTTTTTAAATTACCCATTTCACGGATGCTGTTAGTTTCGTCTAATGTTTAAAGAATAACATCTGGTTACCATCAAGGAGTTCAACTGCAGCGGTCTGTGAACGTTCGTGTTTTACGGTCGTAACTACCGAGTAATTTTCTTTCTTTCGGATTTTGTTAGTGAACTTTGGTCTTTAAAGTTTAGCCGACGATTTAATTTTGTGATCGGAGAAAATTGAGTAAGCGACTTTACTAGCAAATTCTTGTTAGCCACCATGTTAGCGAAATTTTCTTTTCCACCCAGATGTCATGAGTTCAATTCCTCGGCTGGCTAAGTCCTCCATTACGACACGAGCAACATTTTCCGCTTACTGTGGTGGTAGTAGGAGATTTTCAAATACTGCCAGGTTATTTGTAACCCGGAACGTTTTGTCATTCTTTTAAAATCTATTAAAATTAAATAAAAGTGGATCGTTGAAACGTGAACTTCGAAGACTAGATTGGATGAAAAATAATAAAACTCGATACATTTGTGAAAAGCCTTATTTATTTAAAAAGAAGTATAAAACTGCGAATTTTAGCAAAAGAGAAATATCTGCATTAAAAAAAAATCGCAAAATGTTATAATGCGTATACTTACTTCTGCGTGTGTGTGCGGGGTTGCCACCAAAAGTTGATATAATGCTTTTTTTTTTTTACAGTGAATACCGCACAAGAATCTCAACTGCTCCCGTCTGGAGCCAGTGAAACTATGGCATCCCCAATTGGGGTATGTTGTGAGGCTGAAGGTAGTGGGGAGGGGAAGGAGGTGGGGAAGAGGAAGGTTGGGAAGCAGGTAGACGCTTTGTCATCGACAAAGCGTCTACCTGCTTGCCTGTTCGGATGTCGGGAAGTGGGTTTATTTCCAATTCCATTCATTCATTCATTAAATCAAGAAAACAAAGATGAAATTCAAAGAAATGTATTTAAACTAAAGGTTTCGGTAGATATTTTTCTCTGTGAAATCGCTCCTCAATTATTTTACGTTGGTTTTGGTTGAAAGTTGTACCGACACATCTTGGGAATAAGAAGTAAGTCTCGATGAAAATAATTTCACACAGTGCGATTCCATGCAATAATTTAAGACTTCCGTGACATGCAAATTTGCTTCTGCTCGTGTGATAATTTAGCGGCGCGGAGTTTCCCAATTGCCATATTCTGTGTTCTGTAGTACAGCATCGCGTAGAAAGTGTATTGATAATAATCAACGAAAAAATCAACGTTTTCACTTCATGCACGACCCAAAGGGCAAATGCCGTTTGCGATTCACGATTTTTCACCACATGGAATACATAAACGTTTTATGAGTGTGAACGTTTTATCTGGGAATGTAAGGGCATCATCGGTTCAAATATACATTTTCTGAATTTCTGAAATATGCTAATTAGCTAAACCATGCTTCTGGTTCTGTTTGAAATATCAATAATAAAAGCGCTACGAGAGATTGTTGCTCAGAGCACCCCAATTGATTTGTGTGGGTATTTACGTAGGCCCAGTTATTTCGCAGAAATTCAAATGCAACATTATCATCAAATGGCCATTCAGCGCCATTTTGTATTTTACATTTGAAAAGTTCCCGTGAAACGCTGATTCTAGATGCGTTTCAGCTTTCTATCAAATTTGAATAAACTGACAAGCATAACAGCATGATATTTGTCCTCTTCTGCTGATGACAATTTATACAAAAGCTTAGAATCGGCATTTAACTGAAACCTTTCAACTGTTAAAAAAAAATGGCGCTCAATGGCCATTTGATGATTTTGTCATAAGTGAATGTCTGCGAAACAACTGGCCTTAATAAAGAACATTCCCGGGTTACGAATGATCTGAAAATATTTTTAAAAACTTCTACTAACTTCATTTAGTGGAAAATTTTGCTTGTACAATGATTATAGCCGTTATTTTTCTTTTTCTTTTACTAACACAATTATTTCTATTTTTATGTTACCTATTATAGAAGAATTATTATACGGGCTGCTACTTCTATTTATCTTTTGTGTATTATTAATGTAAGTTCTTGCATACTGCTTACTAACCCCGTATGCATGGACATTGGAGGGTCTAGAGTCGTTCAAATAAATGTCGCTTCGTGCAATAAAAAAAGTAGAGTCTTGACGTGTGCGGTGAAGGAGGAAACCATATGTTTCCTTATAACGCCGTTGGGAAAGTGGTGGGGTCCCCTCCAATGTACAATGATGGAGGCAGAACCCACGACGCTTGTTCAGAACCAGGCGCATTTGTTCACTCAACCACTAATCGGTGTTTGATTTCTTTGCGTTGCTCGGGAATCGAATTCGTCACCTCCACACAAAGAAAAGGATCTGGAATCTGAAATTTCAGAATGAGTGGTGAGATCGATAATTTGTGTGTAGTGGCTAAGATAGATACAAAATATGTTTTATGTTTTGTGTCTACGTATGTAAAATTTGTTTTTTTTTCATTAATGGTTATCTTGTGCTAATCTTTTTGTTTTATTTTGTTACAGGTAAGCAACCAGAAGACATTTTCCCTTTGCGAGTAAGTCTTGAATATATTCACAGATGATTTGAATATTTTTTAGATGCGTAATAATTCACGAAATCCACAGCGTGTCTCTTTCCTGATCCAAGAAGAAGAATAAGTACCAATTATATAAATTGTAAACCATCATTCACAAACCGCAGCATTTAAATCTTCACAACCAAATAAATAACGAAACTAGTAACAATTATAAATCTTTCTAACGAATAGCTGTCGTATTTGCATGTGACATTTGGCATTTTAATAATAGGCTTAGCAATCACATCGCCTGCATTCCAGCAGACAGACACAGTCAGAGAGAGTCAAGACATGCAGGACAGGTGTTGGTGGTGGCCACTGTGGTCATCCATCCAAAACACGAGACGAATTTCTATCGAGAAAGCTCCCATGTAACAAAACGCCTATATTTTCATTATTCTTCGATAATATTTTTCGCGAATATCACTTTCTACGCTTTGAACGGACTTGATGGTAGTTTTTAGAATTTGCATAATAAGTATGCGAGATATCAATCATTTTTGAAATTTCATGAAAGATCGTCGTTCTCTCTTGGCTGTAAGTATTATAAATTATTGTGAGCAGGTTACTATTATCACTGCACTTTCTCGTGCTGGGGAACAAAATTATAAGTCATTTGCATTATTATTTACAGGAAAAGTTTATATTGTGATTGATTATTGATACGAGACAAGATGAACGTTACAAACATCCAAAATCAATGCCTTCATTTAAAGAAGTTGGTACGATACCTTCTTTTACAAAGACCCACTTCAAACTTTATATAGGTAGGTAGTAGGTATTAGTGTGTTTTTTTCCATTAGCTCCACACACGAGGCCCTGAGGAAAAAAATCCCTCAGGGCCCATGTCATCTTTGGGGATGCTGTGTGGAGTGTCTTTTTTGAAAAAGGAAGGAGAGGAAGCTCTGAGAAGGAAAAATCTATGAGGGGTGGGTGGGTATCTGGGTGTCAATGTGTCCAGGAGTGACGGACGTATGAATCGATCCCTCCCACTGCCGTGCAAGGCGATGCGATGGGTCGAAAAAGTCCAGCTGGAGCGGTCTAGGTTAGATCTTCCACAACCAGTCTCTCCCGATCCTTTTGGGCAGATGTATTTTCCTCCAAGACCTGGAAAAACCTCACCCCATGATTTTTTTTTTTAAATTTTGTATTTGTGACTATTTCAAAACTAAAATGTCTTGGGTATGTCCCGGCACTTGAGATTTATTTGTGTAATAAGTTTTAATCTCTCCTACACTTTTTGTTTCAATATTAAAACGATAACTTAAAAATTACGTGAACTAACCTGTTTAGATTGTTTAAAATTTTAGTTAAATCACTCAGGTGCTAGGGCTTTTGTATGATGTAATTTCTAATGCGTACTTCCATACCTTATTTTCTTCTAACTTTGATGAAAAACGAAATAATTCCATTGTTGCATGGTAATAGGCATTCTCTTTGGTTTTACAAGACAAAATATTTAGAATAATTGAAAATGAATCTTCCAATAATCTTTCAACCTTTGGTTGTTATCTTATATGGCCACTACTTGTTTTGTATGCAAGTCCTAATTAACAAAGCATATATCTTATATATTAATCATAATAGAGGGCCTCGCTTCAAAACAATTACTGTATTTATTTTATATTATGCGCTGCGGAGAGTCATCAAAACAAGCATGCTTTTATTTCAACCTGAAGAATTTGTACTGTCATTATCATATTTAATTAACAATACTATTTAAATATCAAATAGAAAACACGAGCATCATTTTGCTTGATATTTTTATCCTATTCAATTATCTATCACGCGTCCCTTTCGAAATTTTATAATAACACAATGCCGTGAGGAACCTGGGAATCATCGGGGCATTTAAAAATATTTTGTGAAAACCTTTTTTTTATATAGTTAGTGTTTAATTTTTCAAAAACTTTGCTGATGAACAGGGTAGAATTCTTAACATATTCTTAAGTTTTTGCTGTTTCTAAAGATGTGATGTGTTTTTTTTTCAGAAATGCTTCCTTTCTATGCAAAGTTTTATTCTTCCTGCGAATATTTTTTTCTTTGTTACTATTGTAACTAGTAGTTTAATGTCAATTTCCGTCAGTTGATATTAATTATAACACGTTTCGAAACATCATACTTATAAAACGATGTACTCTTATACCGTCTATTTTCTTTCCTTTTTGCTTTTTTTTTTTCTTCCGATTGAATTTTCTTGACTTAGTCATAAAATATTGATTGCTCTTCAGTTTTTTGCGAAGCATATTGGCAAAAAGTTGTTCGAAACACAATGTATCTAGAGATCAGGCTTTTCTCAAACATATCAGTTCATAGCAGTAAGTGCCAACGCATTATTTGCTTATTATATTGATGAGATTTCGTATATCCTCGTAGGTAGTCGTGTAGCTGGCCACTATTTTTGTTCCGACTCAGGCAGTAATTATTAAAGATGGATTATATTTTGTGTATTCTGCATTCTCCTCGCGGATAAATATATGAATTAACCATTATAATCAATTGTTTTTCTGCGTCGTAGGTATTGTTATTTTTAATCTATTGTTTGAAAGTTTAAAAAAATGTACCTCGTTTTTAATCTTTCTTATAGATATTATAAAGGTGAAAGTTAGTTTGTAAAAATTCTTTCACTAATTGAAAGCTACACTATTTGCGAGTAACTAGCGAGGCTATAATATATTGGTAAGCTCTGGCGTTATGAATAAGCTGTGGCGTTATGAAATTATTTATTATGCGTTTATTGGCAAAGCGGGTTGCTAAGTAAATGTTTGACGTGGACTGTCATATTGTTATTTGTTTAGGTTAGTTACTGTGGAGATTTATTTGATAGCAAAAATTCAAATATGAGTATTCTAATATGAATATTTAGTGTAGAAATATAAAATAGGTACTAATCTACATTTTGACCTTAACCAACAGCTATACTAATATTATGAATTCGAAACGGCGCGTATTTGATTGTTGATTGATTGGGAGAAGGGGAGGGGGGGGGAGTGGGGGTTGTTGGGGGGCGGGGTTGGGAGGGGGGGGGGGGGATTTTTAAGTAAAAAAAACGCGCGTTTTTTTTTTACTTAAAAAATATAATTTTTTTCAATGTAAAAAAAGATTTTGTAAGTAAAAAAACGCGGTCCATCCTCTCTGCTTACCCTTTTATAATTATGATCGTCACCCTAACAGAAACAGAGAGCCACAAAGCGCGAAGGCAACTGAAACGCGGTAGTGTTTGGAAGGTGATTTATGCATTCCAATCCCTAGCGCATTTCATTCGGTAAAGCGACTGAATCGCGGTAGGGATTGGGAATACGCGCACCGCTCAGCTCATTCAGGATTTCTTCCGGAATGCATCTGGTTTTCAGCAGTACCTTTTCAGCCAGCTATTGAACAGATGATGTCATCTGTTCAAAATTTGCTATTACATCCTTTATCTCGCTTTACAACTCTCTTGTGGTGCTTTTGTTAATAAACAATAAATGTAGTTTATATCACATTATTTATTTTAACTCTAATTGATTTTGTCAATAAAAATTTTTTTTTCGTTATTTATTTTTGGGGTGTTATACCATCATCATGCAAGTCGACAGGTATTTTTAATTTACAGTAGATTTTTTTAACCGGCTGTTCTCCAAATCATCCAACAGAGCGCACAGAGTGATGATTACAATCGATGACCTCTGCGCAAGTACGGTGCCGTGCCGATGGCATTCCTTGAACGCCTTCAGCCAATGGATAATTAATTCAATTATTTCACACCGCGCAATGAATAAGCAGTTATTACTCCTCGGAGTAATGAAACCGATGGTTATTAAATATGATTCATAGCCACTGTGCAAGGTGCATCGAATAACGCTTTTGTTCCTTATGCGTAGGTACCTATTCAAATGTTTCCTTCATAGTCGTATGAGTTTTTAGTTATTACTTTGAAACAACTCTATTTGAAGTGTAAACCTATTAGCAAGCACGTCACCTAATCTTAAAAATTGACATATAGGTGACTATAAACCGTGACCGTCGTTACTGCCTACCTAAATAAGTACAGTACCTGTGAGCATCATGCTTATAGTGTGTATGGTTATTATGTGTGTTGGTTAATTTTTTTAAATTTTTTTTAATGTCAATACCTCACAAGAGTCTCGCTACGTTTGGTGATTTAGTAGGGATGCCCGGATTCATGGGGTGAGGTATTGGAAGCGGATGACCAGGACACACTGAACCCCAGTTCCTACCCACCCCTTAAACCCTTTTCCTTCCCAGAACTATCCTCTCCTACCTTACCTTTAAAAAACACTCCACACAGCATCCCCAACAATGACATACGTCCTGAGGGAAATTATTTTCCTCAGGGCTTCCTGTGTGGAGCTCATGTAAAAAAAAATGCTCCCATCTGGAGCCAGTGAGACTATGGCATACGGCATAACCTATTCGGGTGTGTTGAGAGGCTGAAGGTAAGTGGAGAGGGAAAGGAGATGGGGAAGATAGAGGTCGAGAAGAGTACCTGGCTATTCAGATCTAGTCTACGAACACGGCTAAAGCCATTTAAAGCAAAATTATAATTCTGAATGGTGGTCTTACACTACGGCGATACTGAGAGTATCTTCCTCTCTGGAACGTGCCGCAAATATACATTATATTATTTTAAATTATTAAATTGTGAAAACTGAAATCAATCAGACAATTTATCTGCGGGATTGGAACCCGCATTTTCTACAGAAAATTTGGAAAACATTGGGATTTGAACCCGCGACCTCCGGATCGCTAGTCAAGATCCTTGCCCCTTGACCACGTAGGTTCTTGGATATGTACTTAGTTATATGTAAGTTTATTGCAATTTCAGCTGGTTCATGCTAAAAAGTACCTTACTACATACCTAACTTTTAAAATACAATGCTACATTACATACATTAATTACGTGATCTCAAAAGGGGGGAGGGGAGGGTCCAGCAAAATCTCACATTACTTGAAAAGAATATACGAAGTGGCCCAAATTTAACTCACCAAGGGGGGGGGTCTAGATTGTAAGAAAAACTGCTCACGTAATTAATGTATGCTCCCTAACCAATCTGTTTAAAACAAATTATTTTTTAAAATGTCAAAAATAATTGTGAAAAGGTTTAATTTCTTCCCGGTTAATAGAACACATAACATACGCGTTGTTTACTGTTTACAAAAGCATGATAATTGATAATAAATAAAAAAATCTCTGTCTATACTCAATATTGCGTCTACCTTGTATATATTTATAGTCGTTAGTTCTAGCTTTATAATGAAACCTTTTTTAAACAACCATGTCAATTTTATTACCTACAGAGTTAATATTGAATAAATTTTAAGTTACCACTTTGCTCTCCGACCAATTTGATGTTTACTATAACAGTTGAGTCTTGGATGTCATTTAATAAATTGCATTTTCTAATATTTAAAAAAAATCGAGTGCAGTTCACACGCGGTAGAAGTGAAACCTTCACCCACACAATCTAAACCAATAGGAGCCTTGAAAAGTATGCTCGTAATCAAAGCGGCCAATGCGCGCAGCTTGACAGAGCGCGGCGCCTTATAGGTAGGTACTGTACGTAGGTAAGGTTTCATTATCTCGCAGGCTAAATCCAATAGATTTATGTGTTTGTCTCTTTTTAGTGTCATTCGTTTCCGTTTCATCGAGTTGCAAATCAAAACGATGCTACTTCAAAAAATTATATCTATGTTAAAATTAAATTTGATGTGCACTACTTGTCTTCTTTTTACTTTGGCAACTTCACAAAACGTGGTTGCATAAGCGCTTTGAAAATTGCAGCTAAATGCTACGCTCATTGTTTACGACATTGCTTTATTGTTTATTATATGAATGGCACCTTACGGCCCGCAAACATTGACAATAATAATCATGATACTCCCGCCACCCGCTATCCGCTATCCGCCATCCGCCATCCGCCCGCCGACAGGTAGGCACTGTAGGCAGCAGGCACTGGAGATTGTCGGAAAACCGGAAATACGCCGTCACAATAGACAACTTCCGATCCGATTGGATAAACACCGACGAATCTGTGCGCTCGTCCAAATTGCCCATTCTAATGGCGTTCACTTCAAACACGCGTTTCATTTTCTGAAACCTGCACAATATTCATTGTATACAATCAATTCCTGTAATACACATCCTACATCCGCGTTTAGTTGCATCACATACTATTTGCCAGCAATCTCTGTGAAAGGTATAAAGGTCTCGAAGAAAACCATTTACTTGCGACGCAAACGCATTGTGTAACTCCAAATGAATCCGTATATTATTTTATAAATGAAGAATCATTATTTACTGAAGCAAAAGAATTAGTCCAAGAGCCTGTCGTTATTTTATAAAACCTGAAAGTTTCTCTGTATATGTCTCTACTACAGGTAAAGACGATCCACGACTATGAAGATTGGATCACGGTGGCTTTGAAAGATATTATTTTAATTAATTACAATATTGTACTTGAGTTAAAGTATAAAAGCTGAATTTTATATATGTTACTTGAGGAACTATCTCTTGAAATTGTGGTGCAATTTTATATACCTTTGCAACCTGCTATCTTTCAAGGCCACCGTGGTCCAAACTTCATAGTCAGGGATCGTCTTTACCTGTATTAGGGACATACACAGAGAAACTTTCAGGTTTTATAAAATAACGAAGGTCTAATCGTCACGGGTTCTTGCTCTAAATTGTTTAATGCTAGAATCTGTTTTTATATAATTTGATTTGATGGAGGTCTTGAAGTAACTTTACTATAACTTACGCCTTACGCGTTGTATAATGAGTGTTAAATGCGGATATCTACATTTGATTGCATGAAGTTCTTAAATCATCATTTTCTGCAACATAAGCATTGTGTAATGTAAAATGAATCCGTATTTGATTTGTGAGGATTAGGATTAAGTGCACCACTTTGATTTCATAATTTCATACTTTTCCTCACGCTTTCTCTTATTCGTGCTCATGTTATTATTTATTTAGTGTCTTCCTGCACTTGCGATTTCCAACCATATTTCACAATTATTCATTTAATCCGTTGATGGATTTATCCATGTCAATGATCCTGTAAATCTTTTTAATTTTTCGTCGTTAAAAAGGCTTTTTTATCACGCTACAAGAAGAACCAAACAGATCCAAGAAGATGCAAAAAGATCCAAGACAGCCAAAAAGATCCAAGAAGAGCCGAAAATAAACCAGAATATCCAACAATCCACAAATTAACAAGAAGAAGGAAGAAAAAAAGCAACGCTCACTCAATTCTTTTTTTCCTGCCTATTATAAATTCCGATATTGGTTTATTAGGTTGCCGTGTACATATATTTACCTTAAACACCATTCACAGAGCACATTTTGACCGGTCAGTGGTTGAGTGGGCATAGCGCTTGGGTTCCACCCGGGCGTCGCATGTTCGATTCCTCGGCTGGCTAAGTCCTCCATCACAACACAAGCAACATTTTCGGCTTTCTGTGGTGGTAGTAGGAGATTTTCAAACATTGTTGGGTTATTCGTAACCCGGGAATGTTTGTCTTTCTTTAAAAAAAGAAAAGAAAAAAGAAAGAACGTATTCCAGTCCTGGTGTACCAGTCTCACCGGGACAGGAGTGCTCCTGAAAGGGGTGGTACAATCGTATTGTATCCTTAAAAAGGTTTATGTTAGATTTTTTAGTCTCGTACTTTTTAAACGAAGGTAATCTAATTAAAGAAATATCTTACTAATATTATAAACGCGATAGTTTGTATGGACGTATGTGTGTTTGTTACTCTTCACGCAAAACTACTGAATGGATTTTAATGAAGCTTTACAATAATATAGCTCATACATTAGAATAACATAAAAGCTATATATAATGGTAAGCTCTGGCGTTATGAAATTTGTGTAATAGAAAATGTGTGTATTTCATATATTTTAGCGGCATGGTGGAAAGGCTGGGGGAAGGAGATCGGGGGAGGTGGGGTTCGCGGAGAGGGAAGAGGGAAGAGACGAGGGAGGGGAAGGCGGAAAAGGTAGAAGGGAACGGGGACGCACGGGACATGCAGGGAGAATCCATGTATTTCCCTGAATTGCATTACAACGCATGCCGGGGACCAGCTAGTGTATAAATACTGTTTAAGGAGGTGAAAACTGAAAAAATTTAAAAATCGATAAAATTGTAAAGTAATCTTTTGGATGTAATGATATAAACATGAATTAATCCAGTACGTTAACTGTCCCTTTTATAGTAGTTTTATTTTTTTAAATCAAGATGGATAGCATTCGTTAGCAGTATTTTCGTCATGCTTTATTTAGCTTTCAGTGCCGATATGTTAATTTTCATCGATCTTCTAACTGGAACAAACGTTTGCATATTTACCGAGCATTCACTGCGTCTAGTCATCATCTCCCCGCTATCAAAACGACACGAGATGAACCACATCAATACACCGTAATCCCATCAAAATCGACCCACCAGTTACAGTAAGGCAACATGCAGTGATGAAGTTATATAGTTCAGTGCGTATAGTGGAGTCACCTTATTTACTCTGCCCATGGAGCGGTGATATGTGATATTATTATTGCGGTTATGGGTGACTGGATCTTAGTCAGTTTCAGTTGGCGTTCGTTCCTCTCAACATACAAACTTCTTCTTGTTTTGCAGTATGGTGGACCGTAAAATGCAGATTCCGCGCCCGTTATTCGAGCGTCAAGGTCAAGTTGAGATGGAAACGAGATTCCAACCAGCCGTAGGTATTCAAGCATTCCCGATTTCCCAACTGGTCATGATTGCTTTGACTATTTTTGGATATCTGAGCTTTTTATTATGTTTATATGCAAAGTATTCATTACTCGCAAATAAATAAAAAAAAAATGTATGGATGCATATCATCGATGGTCTTCATTAGTCATTACAAATATATTTTATTTACTAAATTATTTATTAATAAATAATAATTATCAATGTTTAAAATTAATTTTAAATCCAATATGAATTTTATCGACACAACGAGTTACTTGTGCATTATATTACTTAGCAGCAGTTAGTGAAGAGTGTAATTAGGTAAATATAATTTCTTGTTACAAAATAACCTAATATTAATCATATTCTTTGAATAATTTATATACCGCCGTTTTTTTAAATCATTATTTCAAAGTTAATATCGTTTATCGAGTAGGTACACGCAACTAGGTGTACAGTTGCTTGTCTGCCTACGTTTTGCCGCAAAAACATGATTTTTGGTTGAAATATCGCAGTAGTAAATGACAACCATAAAAATCCAGAATATCAACATATATTTAGGGCTATTCGAATCATCTAAGTTCTTCTCAATTTTCGGTGCCCAAATGTTATTTTTGTTGGTAAGTGAAATATTTGATCATTCAGGTACGAATTTGTGCAGCGCCCTTGATTTGGTGATTTTCACAAAAAACTGTGGTATGTACATCGTCGAACTATTATTATTATTGATTCTCGATTAAGTTCAAGCCTAAGCAAATTCTTAAAATGCCACGAAGTCTACAAAAACTTCTTACGGGTAACCTGTCTATACTTAGCGTAGAACTTCCAAGAACAGTTTAATAGCTTGTCATAATGAGACGTTGATGGAATTCTAATCTCTTCATCTGCGAGTTGCCTAAATAGAATAATCTACAAACAGGCGAGGCGTGGAAGGTTGAAAAATCGATTTGTAGTATTATTACTATTAATTACACGAACATATTATAAGTATATCTATGAAGGTCGAACATTATCATTGCTGTAGTAGGTTTCACCGCGCGACTCCTTTCGTGTATTGTTAATTATTATGTATACGTTATTTTTTGTGTAGCTATTAAATTAATTAAAAATATCACATTTAATGTACCTAGCAAAAACTACCGGCATTTTTATGTTAAAAAACTACATTACATTTTGATAAGCAGTAAAGTTCCTGTGTGTTAAAGAGGGAATAACCAGACAAAACCGGAAATATGTCATTTTGAAATCAAATTAAAAAAATTATAAATTGATTTCGAAAGATTGTTCTTTTGTCTAGAAAGCTCAGTATAAATTTTGAGAAAATATATTTATTTTTAGTACAATGAGGTTTTACCGTAGGTCGTTGGCAGATTTGTTAATTTTTCAAACAAATTTTGTATTATACAACACACATTTCAAATCATATAATCATGCAGTAAAATAAATCAAAAAATATCTGGGAAAGCTATGTTTCAGAATTTTAATTTTAGTTTAAATAAAATCATTAACAAAAGATCCGCGCACGTGTTTTGTGACTACAATACTTGAGTTTGTCTATTTATTTACCGTCTTACGAACTAATGTATTTAAGATTTTTTTACATTCTTATTTTGCTTCGACATTATTGAAAAATTATAAATACTTATGATCAAAATTTTATTACAAAAAGTACATCATTTTAACAGTTTTATCATCACGAGTTTGAGCATTTTTGAATGAATATGTAGGTATTTATCAAATCAAATTATGAATGAAATAAAATCGATATTGAGTTATTATGTTAAAATGCTGGTATGGAGAATAAATAATCTTTCTCATCGGAATCGCCCTGTACAGTTGCAAGGGTACGATCGCAAGATCATCGTTCGATGAAATTTTAATTCTCGGCCGCTGGTTAAATGCTCTTAAATTCTCAACGTTGTGTGAAAAATTTTTTATGCTCTTAATCACGCTATTATTAGATGTTTTAACGTTTAAAAAATCCACGTTTTTATTGTTATAACTTATAACATAAAACATACGAGTAGGTAATAAGACTTATAAGTATATGACGTTTTTATATGAAATGTGCGCATGTGCTTAATTTTGTACTAATTTCAACGCTATGTTTTAAATTTAAATTATCTGACTATCAAAAGATTCTTCATCTACTGGAGGTTGACTATCATATGACGTTTTCCACCATGTAGCTTAACTTAAGCAGTGGCGGATTTGCAGTCTTGGCCGCCCTAGGCCCCAGGCCATGTAGCCGCCCCTTTCTCAGTACCCATCATATTGACCAGGAGTATCCAAACTTTTCAGTAAGTTCCAGTAAGTTCCTAAGGTCAAAACCGTTTTAATTTTCCTGCTATTATCATTCATAGTTGCTGCGTGGCGGGCCGGATCGAGAGAGACTGGGTGAGGGAGGCCTTTTGACCTTTCCAGCCGAACTATTTTGACCCATCACCTTGCACCGCAGTTGGAGGGATGTATTCATACGTATGTCACTCCTGGACACACTAACCCCCAGATTCCTACCCACCCCTCATACCTTTTCCTTTCCAGAACTTCCTATCCTTCCCTTCCTTAAAAAGACCCTCCACACAGCATCACCTAAGATGACATAGGTCGTGAGGGAAAATATTTTCCTCAGGACCTCCGGTGTGGAATTAATGTAAAAAAATACGCTTGCTAAATTCGCTAGTTCAATTACTGTATAATTGTCGCAGGCCGGATTGATGAAATTGGCGGACCGTTGTTTAGAGACCCCTGATATAGACTACAGACTACATAATGAATTTATTTATTGACAACTTTTGTCGAAATCGATTCAGAAATTTAGTTTACTCTAATAGCTGCTAGTTTTTTTATATTTTCTAAGGTTTCAAGGATTTGAATAAAACATTTAAAACAGTTTTAGGTTTAATTTATTTAACAGTTTCAGGTTTATTCTCATACAATAATATATAAGTGTTTCGTGTTTCACAGTTACAATTAGGGTTGCCAGATATGGGCTTATCTTTTCCTGGACATTTCTGGGGTTACAGACGAAGTTGGGGTTTTAGAGTCGAAGTCGAAATCCAACTAAAAATGTTGGCTGTTGGATGGGCAATAGAAAAAAATATTACTAAATTACTAGTTAGGTATTTTGTATTTTAAAAGAAAAAAAGCAAATGATTATAAAACATACTTATTTCCGCGTTTTTTTAATTACATCCTGTTGTTTATTATCTTTTTCTTTAGCTCGCTTGCGATACTCAGCCCCACTTAACCTTTTCTTTCCATCCATATCTAATTATGCGAAATAACACTTTTAACGTGAGGTATCGTCCACGTCCTGTAAAATATTTCGATTTTTGATAATATTGCAGTACATACATACACGTCGCGTCGCGAATAGCTTTACGAAATTAGAAAAACGCTCATCCCCTCGCTGCAATTGCTGTACGCACACTGAACGACTGAACTGACCACTGACCACTGACTGCTGTCGCCTGCAGTGTTGCCAACGGTTATACCAGCTTTCCGCCAGATTGACCAGATTCTACATTTAAATCCACCAGAAAACCACTAAAAAATATAGTAATACACTCACACTCGCAAAATTTTCCCTTAAATTAAGTTTAATGAAAGACATTGATGAAAGAAAATAAGTTTAGAAATTATTTGTTTTCTTTATTATTACAAAAATAATAATTAGTAACCAACACACCATTTGTAGGTAAATCAACATTTTAAAATTATTCAATTAAGACTAATTCTAAATTAAGTCGTCTTCTTCAGACGAACCATTTTTACCTGCACCAAAATAGTCGGTTTCAGATTGATATGACCGATATATAGTACCGATTTGATTTACAACGGCTACTGGAATGTTATAATCATTGCAGCATTTTCTTTCCAGCCTCAAAACACAGCGTACTCTCAATATAGCAGTTAAATGATTTACCTAACTTCATTCTATTCCTCTGTTTGTTTTTTATTATATTCATGCTGCTAAATAGTCTCTCAGCTCTCAACATCGGCATTAGAATGAGGCAGTATTAGGAGACTAATCGCAAAAGTCGCTAATTCCTTAAACCTCAGCCCTCCTTGAGCATCTTTAAAATTGAATACTTCGTTCCAAATTTTTTTTTGTGCTTTTCGTCTCATTTCACTCCATTTCAATTAATGAATTTGACGCCACGTCGCCTGTCGCCTGTCGCGAGCGGGGGCGTATTTCCAATCCCTACCGCCTTTCAGTCGCGATAGGGTTTGTTACACTGGAACGATTTCGATTGAAAAATGGACCACGGACCACTTTTATTTTTCTGCGATTGATTTTGGTCCAAAAATGGACCACATTTCCTACCATTTTTACACGGAGCTATTGCAATGCTTTATCTATTTTGACCATGATGTCACAAATCCGAAATCCGTAGGCTACTTTAGAACAATGTTAAAAATAAATAAAAATCCTTTGCCTCTTAATCCTATTCCTATGTTCCTCCTCCCCCCCCCCCCTCCTTTTTCATATATTTTAACTAAAAATATATTTTTTTAAAGAAAATACCTACCCTTTATAATGTCACACTTTATTATTTATCATCAGTGGAAAGTTCATAATTGGCATAAATAACAGCTTATTATTGTATTATTTTGTAATCTCTGATTTATTTATTTATTATAGCTTTTGTAAGGTGATTTATGCATAACAATACCTAACGCGGTTCAGTCACTAGCGGCACTAGCGCGACTGAATCCCGGTAGGGATTGGAAATACGCGAGCGGGCGAGCGACGGCGCATGATAGGTGTGGCGAGGGCAGCTGCGGGGCGGGGGGGGCGTGCTGTGTGCTGTGTGTGAACACGCTCTTGCATATCGCTAGCAGTGTTGCCAACTTAGTGGATTTTCCACTAAAACTGGTGGTTTTCATACTTCATTTAGTGGCAAAATATTTCTTTTAGTGGCTGGTGGATTTTTTAGTGGTTTCCAAAATTTTTGTTTAATTACTAAAACACAATCACTCAGCCACTAATCCACTTCTATTTTTAATCTTATTCATCCTTTTTCGTTCTACTTTCTCTAATTTTAAATGGGATTTACGTTTACTGTGTAGGCAACACCAATCGCTAGCCATATATTCCAATTGGGAATATATAGCGAGCGATAGGCCGAAATACGCCATCCCACGCATATTATAGCTGTGTGTGAACACGCTCTTATGAAACTTCCGAGCACGAGCGCGAGACCCTTGCGGCTAGCAATGACGTTCTCGTACGTAGAATATTTAGGTACTTAGAAAGTAATTTCTTGTTATGATCTGTGACTTTTTTGTCGCGATTGGCCGCCCCTAATATCTGGCCGCCCTAGGCCCGGGCCTATTAGGCCTAAGGGGAAATCCGCCACTGAGCTTAAGTCAGATGAACCGAATGGAACTGTACTTGTACCAGTCACATGAGCTTCGAAGCCATGTAGTTCAGTGTCTTTCTTTACTATGTCTACTTTGTTTCCACACCAACTCAGAATCAAGCCAATTCAACACCTCTTTGAAAAGTCATTAAAAGCTATGAAAAAAAATAATTAAATAGCCGGTAACCCTAACCTAACTTTATCTATTTAACCAATTTTTTATATATTTTTATCATCACTCTTAATGACCTTTCTGAGGTGGTTCTGAGCTGGTTTATTTCTGAGTTGACCGGTCACCGTCTACTTTCACTCTCGATTGACGATTGGTTAATCTGGCATTTATCATAATATAATAATTTTTATATTTAAAACAATATCACAATGTCGGCCATTCGATAAAGAACTTCTCAATTGGTACATCATCTATCCAGGAATAATTTCCGTTAGAAGTATGAGAAGT
The DNA here is from genome assembly GCA_917563855.2 of Limnephilus lunatus. Lineage (NCBI taxonomy): Eukaryota > Metazoa > Arthropoda > Insecta > Trichoptera > Limnephilidae > Limnephilus > Limnephilus lunatus. The sequence continues at coordinate 36,618,932 of OU830594.1, forward strand.
TTGAACTTAATCTTCGTAACGCTTTTCAATGTTTTGTTTCTTTCATGAAGTTTGGTGCAATATTTCATTCTTATTCTGTTGTGTCTACCTAAACTATATGTATGTAAATGAGTCAGCTGAAAATTCGTAGGCTATTTTATTGGGTATTCATTTATTGTATTACAATGTGGTATAGAGGTCGAATAATTACTTTTACCGATGAATCACTTGTCTGCCAATCCATCGATCTGTCTGTGATGTTTTATTGATAAAGTGTGGCAGCTCTACGTGTTAGCATAATTATTTTGCGAGGCGCGGTTTCCTTTACGTTGAACAATTTATTCTTCGCCTGACTGATAGCAAATTAATAGTTTAGCCTTTGCTACAAAATCCGAGGTAGTTTGCAAGGTGAACTGGTATCAACTCTATCAATATGGGCTGCTGTAAATAACATGCATATTTTTGATTTTTTTTCTTCAGATTTTACGTAAATTCTAATATAAAGACAAAAACTTTATGTTGCTTGATTTTAGGCCGTTATTTGGGTTAGTTAGTTATTATTTTGCCAACCTTTTGAACAGTCTTGCATTGTCTATCATCAGATTTTTGATCTCGTATCGTATCGTTAATTTTATATGGGTTTCTTTTCTACTTAAGCGGGCAGCCTACTCTGTGCGTGGGCAATAAAAGGGTGTATTTTTCGTAATTATTTTCAAACAAACGATGAATGGAATTTTTTTAAATAAAACTCTTCTTGTCAATATACTCGTATATACACTGTCGTGTATTCATTCTGTAACAAAGTCAATTCTCATCAATGCTGGCTTTACCGGTAACTGCTTGAAAATACCCTTTATAATATTTATAATGGATTGTGCAGACTAATTAGTAATACGATATTTTATGTCATTATTTCATTATGGGGTTTTTGAGTTTATTTACGAAATAGGCACCCTTCAAGGCTGGTCACGTCATCGTCACAATTAATGTTAGTAGGGTGCTTACGAATTGCCTCTGTTATCGGGCTAGCTCGATAGGTTTTGGGCTTTTCAATTTCTCTTTAAAAACGGAAACGTTGGATAAGATGATAGAAATTTTTCATCTTTTCAAAATGATCTTGATTCAGGATTTGGGACGATTGAAGAAAAGATAATTATTAGCAGGCGTACATGTGGTGACCAGATGTTTTTTTACCCTTGTAGCGCCGTCTACCGAAACCAGTATTTATTTTAGTTATCTAACTACATAATTCAAAGCTTCGTAATATTAATTGATATATGCATATGATATAACAATAATCATTTTACATTAAAAATTATTCCACATTAAAGGGCATCTTAAAACGGGAAATTTTAGAGATGCGGAGGGAAACCCTAACCCCCCCCCCCCCCCCCAATAACTAGGACCATATCTAGCCATTGAATCCTCAATATCCTCGGAAGAGATAAAACGGTGGAAGTCTGTTGTGTATTTACGTGCCCAAAGTACGGTTTATTTAATCTAACCACGATTTAAATTGATAAGAAGTATTTCTTGAACAAATGTGCGAATTTCGTTGTCTCCCTTGGGCGTAGGAATCGAAAGGTCTGACGGATCGTCTAATTGACGATGTAAAGTTTATTTCAAATCAGTATAACTCACTCTTCTAGCACTACCTATTCGTTTTTCTATTAACGATCCTTTGCTCTCAATTTGACGTCTCGAGTGGCACGCTTTCTGAAAACGGGATATTTCCACGTCCCGACACTTTCTTTCGGGAAAACATGATAGGGTTCCTGAAAACGAGACGGTCCCGTTCAAAACGGCATGTATATTCATTCACTCAAGGCGTAGTTACCTATCCGATTACAGTGCAGCAGATAAATTGGAGAAATCCAGCAAAATTACAGCCACGTTTATATTTACCTAATGAATTGGCCGGGGCACGCCGGGGTCATAGTGCAGCAGCCCCGTTCCGGCTTTGCCCGGTCCGAGCCTCCCATAGCAGTGATGTAGCCCCGGCCAAGTTGGACAAGTGGACCGCTCCGTGACCCTATTACTGCAATATTATTATCATTGCAGTCCGGCGGAGCATGACCGCGGGAGAAATTACCTCCAGCGGTCTTGCGGGGCTTTGCTTCAGTTATCGGCGCTAATTCGACGTCTAATTTGACCCACGTTTTATTGTAATGAATTGAGATTTTCACTTTTTCGCATGTCCAGTACTTTTGTGGATTAGTACCGGAATAAGTAGCGTCTGGGGCATTTTGGTGTCTTAAAAACTACTTACTCTGTACAAATCGCGAGTGAGACCCAAAATACCTTAAAAAAACCTTTTGACTCTGTGCAGAACCGGAGGGTCCGTTTGATAGATAATACTATCTTAACAAACGATTTAACATTTAACTTAACAAACTATCAATTCGGGAGGCAGGTATGGGTACCGCCGCCCCGGGAACCTTTATTGGATAACCAACACCTCTGTCGTAGTGGTTCCATACTGTCAAGTGGTTCGATACGTTTGGTGATTTAGCAGGGGTGCCCGGGTTCATGGGGTGATTCCTACCCACCCCTTAAACCCTTTTCCTTCCTAAAACTCTCCTCTCCTTCTTCCTAAAAAACCCTCCACACAGCATCCCCAATGATGACATAGGCCCTGAGGGAAGTTGTTTACCTCAGAGCCTCCTGAATGAAGCTTATATAAAAATAAAACGAATTAAAATCTTTAGAACACAGGCGTCGGATGGAAATGCTATTCTTATTCTACAAGTGTTTAAATGGAGGATGCTCAGAGGAACTGGCGTCATTAATTCCTTCGGCACCGGTGCACAGTCGGGAAACACGGCTAACGCGCGCCCAACTTTTCTACGCAGTTGACATTAGTCACACGGGAACGGATCGTTTCTCAACTCGTTCTTGAGTTAAAAAGCTCGGCTATGGAATGATATGCCGGAATTCTTCCCTCCATCAGTATAGGTCTCTTCAAGGCCCAGGTTGACTACTTACTTTCCCTTAAAAAGACCCCCCGCGAATCATCCCCAAATTTCATCATAGCCTGTGGAGTTAATGTAAGAAAAAAAGGTTTATTTTGGCATCGTTAAAGTCGTATAAGTAAGAACCTCAGTACATACTGGGTTCTCCAGAAATAAAATGAAATGCTTGTTAGCTACCAGCATTACTATCAAGCTTCGCCCGAGATTTATTCATTATATAGCATCGTGTCATATTTTTTGTGCACATAATAATATTTTAAACCTTACGTCAGAGGTTCCCAAAGTGGGTGCCGCGGCACCCCAGGGTGCCGCGGACAGAGGTCAGGGGTGCCGCGAGGCGCCCCTGATGTCTCTACTAAAAATCAAAATTGACATGAACGAATACGAACATTTTATGGAATGGAAAATCACCCGCGTGGCCGGTCCGCGCTCTGGGAATGGATTGGGTGGGAGGCACAGGAGTGGGGATACGGTTGTGGTGCTTACGTATACGCTTGCAGCGGCCGCGTGCCGCATTCACTTGTAGTTTTTTCATTCAAGATTTCATCATTTAGGAATAAACTACAAGTGTGGAAGAGAAAAATGAGTGATGATGGAGGCAAAGATTGATTTCCAATATTACAACAGTACATGACCCATAGCGGAGTTAAGGTTTCAAATAACTTGCTGACCCTTTTCACAGAGCACCTATCACAGTTAACTGACTGGCTTGCCAAGTACTTCGCAGAAGACCAAGTGGAGAAGTTTGTATGGGTCCAAGATCCATTCCGTGCTCAAGCTCCCCTATGCAGGAAGAAAAAGATTTAATTGACCTCTCGACCGACAGCAGCCTAAAAATGAAATACGCTTGTTCGGATTTGACGGAGTTTTGGATATCAGTCAGAAATCAGTATCCGATTCTAAGTGGAAAAGCTGTAAGGGTTCTCATTCCCTTTGCTACTTCATATCTGTGCGAAGCTGTATTTTCAGCGGTTGCGGTTATAAAGAGCAAATATCGCTCAAAAATGACAGGGGTGCCGTGAGAAAATTCAAATTTTCTAAGGGTGCCGCGACTTGGAAAAGTTTGGGAACCCCTGCCTTACGTTGTTTATGGTGCAAACGGCGTTACGAGCTTAAAATTTTTCTTCGAACTGAACATTTCTAATAGAAATTTGTACAATTGATGCTAGAGCCGATTAAAACTTTTTAAATTTTGGTTATTTCATAAAAACGTGTGTTTAAACATACTTATCAAAAAAACTCTCTGGAGAGTACGATTTGAGTGAGGTTTAACTTTGTTCAGAGTATTATCATAATTGAAAAAATACCCTAACAACTATAAGAATATCGTGTACGACGCTAATAAATTGCCTCACAAATCGCCCCTTGGTTTCACATTTCATAAACGTAGGGCTTTTGAAATAATTTGTAAGTAGTTAGGTAGTGTTATTATATTATGAAAAATATTATTGGAATTGGAAACTGTAAACTATTGATGAAATATTTCCCATTGAAGTTGCTTCTCTTTTCGACCGTATAGCGTGATTGTTTATAGTTTAATGCAAAATGAAATCCTAATTCTGGGCAAGTTTAAATTGTTATTTGCTTATTAAACTTTTAAAGTGTTACCAAAATTACCCGTAAAATAATAGAAAAAAACACGCTATGAGAATAATAATTTTTATTGTTTTTATCATGAACGTGTAATTTTTCCGCTACGGATGTCGTGTATTGGATATTGCTCGTAGCAGATCATTACCTCATTACATCATGAAATAATTGATTTTCTTCGAAGTTACTAATTTTGAGGCAGCCAAAGTCTTAGCAATCTAGGGAGTATAATTTGCATAGATATTTCTCTAAACATCATGTTTAACGATCCTTCAAACCTTCATGTCTGCTGATTTGCAGTCACGAAACGAGTTTTTCCTGATATTTAAGAGAATTGATTTTATTACATTTGAGAATATTGCAAGGATGGGTATTTCTTTGTAATCAAGTTTTAATCTTATCGTAAAGATTTCCCCGTCTATAGGATAACGTATATTTACGATAATGTAATAAAACAAATACGAAACTTATTTCCGCTTTACTTTAATTGATCGTAACCGGTTTCAGCCATCTTCAGACTGGTACAAATGATTCTTAATCTACGGTTTATATATATATATAACATATGGAGGAGGGGTGGTCTACAAGGATTTTATTCAATTATATGGGTTTTCTTACATTTGTTACTGAGTCGTCTTTAACTGTCGAATTATTTTGGTTATTTCCAGTGGGATTTAATTACCTCGGGTTTGTAGCGTACTTTGATATTGTTTTGGGGAATATCTTACAAGTAATATAAATTATTAACGACCTTATTTTATATTTATGATGAAATGTAATTTTTGATCGATGGATTGATTCTTAGGGACACATGTTTTACAATGGAGTATATTTACGATTTATTTATTTATAAAGTCCGAGTTTACTATTCGGTACTAGAACTTATGAATAGTGGATAAATTAACCGAGTTTCCTATCTTTTTTCAAAATTCTTCCACACAGGAAAAAAAAATCCCTCAGGGCCTGTGTCATCGTTATGTATGCTGTGTGGATGGTATTTTTATGGAAAGTAAGGAGAGGAAGTTCCCCTGCCCTGCTAGCTAAGTTTTCCATTATCACACAATCAACATTTTCCGCTTATGATGATGCGAGTATGAGGAATTTAAGTTAATTTTAAGAGTTTATTCGTAAACAAGAATATCTTTTTGGTTTTACTTGGGTATCATCTTTATACGTACATAATAGTTTAAGGTAAATCGTATCAAACGTCACTGAACTTTAGATAGATACCACACACATTTTCTGTATATTTATTAGATTTTTTTACCCATAAAGAAGAAGCCATTGCAACATTCAATCGATTTAGCATCATCCAACATAGGTAGTTTGACAGTTCGCTATTAGCCCGACATTTCTCTTTATTATTATGTATGTTTATTGGTTTGCCATAGGCCTTGCGAGACCAGTGGCGTGCCGCAACTCGACTACCCTGGGTGGGAGGGCGGGTGTAGGGCGTACCGGGCCGCGACGTCCCCCGCCCCAGCCAATGGGACATATTTTTACGTTTAGCGTGCCGTTTTTTGCTGAGGTGCAATCTGAAATATCTGCCTACGTTATTCTAGCAATATCACAATCTTCAGGGAAAATATATAAAATGAATTTACTAGTTCCCGTATTTGTAAAAAAAAAACCTTTTGTTTCGCCATCCAAACTCGCAATACAGATATTTAATTAAAGTGACACAGATATGAACCTCAAAGTGAATACAACTTCTGAAAATGCCGACTTAACATATAATTTTTCAAATCCAATAAAAATACTCCGTGATGTTTTGGTATAAAAATGAAAAGCGGTATGTGACCTTATTCTAAAAATACTAATTCGAATTAAGAATATGAAAGTTGAATTTGATGTGTCTAATTGTTAAACATAATTTCCTTGCTTTCTGTTTTTCATCCACATATTCTCATTTAATTTATATAACCAACATGACCAACATATAGAGCACAAAGCTTTAGGGCAGTTTTTCACAGTACTCGTACAATTCATCAAATTTTAAAGTTGTTTATTTATTCAAGTTCTGTGAAAGTTCTTCTGTTATTATTGTTCTGTGAAACAACTCTCCCATAATGTAATAATAGCAGAACTTGAATATTAACTTAGTTTTAACACTAGTTTTACCCTAGTTGCATAAACAAAGCTGTTTGTTTGACGAGGTTTTTCAGTTTATGGAATTTTGCGTGTTTCAAGACTTGTACCTAAGAATGTAGGAAATTACGCATAAAAAATCTTTAGGTGAACTTTTAATTCTAGCTATGAAACCTTTTCATAACCCCTCCATAACCATTTGGAATCTCATGTCTTTGTTCAGTGTCTTCATCTAATAAAATTATACGATTACGTGTGCTTTGCTGTACCGTCGCTGGATTCAACCTTGATGTAGTCTTTAATTATTGGCAAATGCTATTAATCTATTAAAATAAATATCTACTGCTTCCTCTTGTACGACATTCGACATACACAATCGTAAAACAGTTAAATATATCACATTATGTTAAACCGTTCTTTAAAAATGATCGACATTATTTTGCCTTTAGTGAAATGTCAAACTTAACGACTTGCACAAATAATGTTTTAAAATTCTGTTATTATCGTTCGCCAGTGTTCCATTACTGTAAGTAGAAAAACGATATCGATTTCGGTCGAGAGCATTTCAAAAACTTACTTTGCCAAAAGTAGGGAATCCCCACTGTATTTTTGTATTTTTATTTGTCTACTTTTTTAGAGTTTTTCCCTACATTAGGTAACGGTATTTCTTGGCGGTAGAAATTTGTTGATCCGACAGTTGAAACACTTAACGACTTACATTGTCAACTTTAATGACACGTTTGTCGAAATTGCTCACACGTTCATAATTCGAGATTGTCGACTACATTTTACACATAATTTCATGTCGTATTGTAATTTGTACATTGTGCGTAATTTGTTTGCATCAGAATTGTAGGTGGTACAATAATACAGGTAGTGGAAATGACCCTAATCCACAGAGAAAAAAATTCATAAGAGATGGCCATGACTCTGCATTATAGTGAGAATGAATGAAATTACTAGGTAGGAAGGATGAAATATGCTTGTCACTATTTTGTAATAGTAGGCACCGATTTTTTTTAAATCAGTCGTAAATCGAGTGTTTTAGTAAACAGAGCATCTTTTATTTGAATTCTGTGTAATTGATCGATTTTATTGTGTTATATCTTTATTCATTACCTGTTATTTTAAGTGTGTAACGATGGAAATTAATCTGAATAACTCAAAAGCGTTGATTTAAAAAAATAATAATTTAACAATATTTATTATAGATTGCGCTATGATTCGATAATAAATTCCATCGTAGTCAGTCAAAATGTTGCAACTTGAAATCTGGGGTCAAAATAATTATATCTGTCAGCTATGAGAATTTAGAAAATTCGCTAATATTTTGCTTTTCATGTGTATTATTTTTTGTTCTGTGCTTAAAATCCATCTTCATTTGTGTGTTTTTCCATTTTTTTTTTCCACTTCGAGAGCTTTCACGCGTTCTATTAAGTAATCCATCATTTTTACTTATGTCGGTTGTTGGTGTTTAGATGCACATAACTGTGGGTTCCACATGTTGCAAGTTTCGCGTGGCGTGACAGTTTTCAACAGACTTCATAGAAAATATTTACAATTAAAAATATTGATGTAGATTGTAGCTCGTCGTTTTCATCTGCATTTTCCGCAAGCTTAGTAGGAAAATATGAGTTCCAAGTACAACGTGCGTTATTATTATCCTAGAAACTAATGCAGGTGTTTTAAGGATTTTGTTCCTTTGTAGAGCGCGAATGCTTTGGTCTTAAATTGATTATTCTGGACGACACGTTTTGTGTTCACGAAACGGCAGTTTCCGTTAATGTTTCTGTAAAATTCGTGAAAAAGTTGATAGTTAAAGCTGCATTTTGGACTCACGTTTTGTTGAACAATTTTCCGCCTGTCTCGTGCAAATGTCTGACACGGGTTGAATGTCTTATATTTGCATAATATAATATTGGTTTGGCCAAAGTCACCGAGCTCGAAACATGGTTTTTAAATGTCGCATGTTAAATGTTCGAATAAGTAGGAACATTAATCGGATTCGTTTGCTAAAGAGTCAATAAAAATGTTGATATTTACAGTTCTGGATGATTATGACCTTTTTGGATTTTGTCTGAAATAATGAGTTTATCTGAAAGACCCAAATCAACAATCATTATGAAAATATCATACTGTATGATGTTGTTTTATTCTACTTTATTTTACCTTTTATTTAACTAGTTTTTATTACCTACTGCATTTCTCTTGCTATTATCTTTTTCTAAATTATTCCTCGTAGGTACGTTATACAAACTCATGTTTAATAATTATTATATTGATGATACACAGGCATTTTATTTCGACTTTACAAATAATATTATAATAAATCAACTTACGTGTTTATTTTGTTCTAAAATAAACATCAAAACTGTCGCTAAAAATGACTCATATTATTTTTATTTATGTTTCTGAGAATTAAATTCCTTTGTCTACGCCGCCGTAAAGCCTTCCGTGCACGAATAATATTATTTACTGTCATTTCTCTTATACTAGCGAATGTGTCTTTCTTATTTCTACATATCAAACCTACACAAATTCTTACTTCTAATGTTAGGTTTACGGATGTAGTTTGTGGCAGGTAATAAATACATTTGTCTGTATACTCGTATGCCAAAGCGGCACCTTCTAGCTCTACATTAAAAACGCCTTTTAATTTTTCTTAGTAGGTATGTGAATTTCATTTCATTTATCATTTCCGCACAGTAGAGCTACTTGGAGTCACGCCTAACCCAAATGATCTCTCATCACGGTTTACGTAAAAAATAAGTACGTGGAACAGTTCGTATAATTATTATTTTCATATTCCCTACCTATGCATTTTGGATGTGCTCGATGGCTAGTTGAATAATTATACTGTACCTGTTCATTTTCATATGTACTTTAATAATATTATTTATATTCGATGAAATTATTGTATTATTTTGCTTGTCATCTCTCCAGCAGCATTTGTACCCATGCCTGCTATTTTAGAAATAATGTTTTCTTGTGAATGGGACCATAGCATTCCTATGTATATGAACACGATGATACCGATGTTACCATTATTTAGAATTTTTAAATCCTTAAACCTGAAATACAATTTTAGGTAGTTTCTAAAATGGTGTTTATTTTTACGAAACATTTAAAGAAATTGAAATATATAGCAAATTTAAAATACATCGGAAACGTTGCAAATTGGGCAAAAATATCGAAAAGCCTGAAGGGACTGGTCGGAATAGGTCTGAAATCCTCGCCTCTGAAGGATCCTCTCGCCTCCGCACTATCTTTCAATAGGATATGTTTTGAAGCTAAAGGGAATGGGGAATAGATGGAGGTATGGAATAGGAAGGTTGGGAAGTACTTTACTGTTCAAAGCTGGTCACCAAACGCGGATAAAGCCATTTCAAGCAACGTTTGTTTCTCAATGCTTGTCTTTCACCAGGGCGATACCGAGAGTGACACTGACTTTCAAGTTTTTTTAGAAACTTTCTGCGGTAATTGGATGAACAGTTTCGGAGAATCTTCTAAAGTCTTATCAAATTGTTATCTTGAAAAAAATGTGTTCGATAGTTCAAAGATCTCTTGGCCGTTTGAGGCTGACTTTGTACAAATCAGATCTTAACTTCAGTGTTCATGCCATTCGATTAAGGAAGAAAATGTACTTGATTAAACAAATACTGTGGGTATATTATTTGACTATAATTCAAATAGTCTTTTTATATTAAGTTTCGTTTTATAGAGAATTTTCATGTGAAAGATGAGTCAAGCAGTGAATCCCCGCATGACAAAACCACAAACAAATCGATAACCTTCACTGCTCCATCTAACCACAACAGCTATAAACTTCTGATATAAATTCGATATGGGTGCATTTGCTTATTTTTATTTTAGATTGTGGGGAATTGAAATGCGATTCTGAAAACCATTTTAACGTATTTTACACCAAACTTTAATATATTTAATTTATCGTATAAATTAACCGTTTAATTCCTACTGGGGTTTGAATAATTAAAATGTAAGACAATACTCAATCTGTCCGAACTATTGGCTCCCCCTATTTCAAAACTAATTAACCAATGCATTACAGAGGGGACTTTTCCAGATTGCTTTAAAATTGCGAAGGTAATACCAATATACAAATCTGGATCAAAAACGGATACGTCAAATTATCGGCCAATCTCAATTTTACCAATTCTATCAAAAAATTTTGAACATGTAATCTATGAAAGATTAAACAAATTTTTATTAAACAAATCACTGCTATACATATAATAAACAATACGGTTTCAGAAAAAAATCAAATACTCTTTCTGCAACTAATGATCTAATAAACAAACTAAGAACCAGCATAGACAATGGAAATTACGCTATAGCAAACCTCGTAGATCTCCAAAAAGCATTCGATACCGTGAGTCATGAGATACTACTAAAAAAAATTGAAAAAATAGGTGTAACTGGCCCTGCTCTCCAACTCATTAAATCGTATTTAAATAACAGAAAGCAATATGTCAGCCTAGATAACAAAAACAGTCAACACAATGATATAAATTATGGTGTTCCCCAAGGATCCATATTAGGGCCTCTCTTGTTTCAAATATACATTAACGATATCTGTCAGTTAAACCTAAATGGGGAAATTTTTTTATACGCGGATGATACTGCTATATTTTACTTTGGTATAAACTTAGAAAACTTACCTACTTGAAAAAGCCCAACTGGATCTTAATAAATTAAATAACTGGCTAATTAAAAATATATTACCTATTAACACAAAAAAATCAAATTACATGATCTTAAGTTCACAAAAAAGAAAAACGCCGTCTCATAAACCTTTGCAAATAGAAGGAAAAAACCTACAAATTTCAGATAGTGAAAAATACCTGGGACTTCATATCGATAAACACTTATCTTTTAAACACCACATACAAAAAGTAAAAGAAAAAATTATCCCACTAATTGGTGTATTTGGCAGAATAGCCCATCTTCTACCAATACAAGTAAAGAGGGGATTATACTTTAGTTTAATTCAATCCCATCTAAATTATCTCATAGAAATATGGGGAAACACAAACATCACATATCTAAACGAAATTCAAATAATACAAAATAAAGTTATAAAAAAACTTTCTAACTATAGACCAGACACCCCCACCAAAAGAGTATACCAAGAAATTAACTTACTTAAAATTAGAAAACTGTACGAATACAACACATGCCTATTAATTCACAAAATCCAAAATGGCTTCATACACACAAATACTTCATTTATGAAAACATCACAAGTACATGACCACCACACAAGACAACATAATAAATTATATACAAATTCAGCAAAGACAGAGTGTGGTAAAAGAAACATAGGCCATGAGGGTGTACACATTTATAATCTCCTTCCTGATGGCCTGACAACCGTAAATAGAATAAATATATTTAAGAAAAAACTGTTTGCCCTCAAGATCAATGAGCAAAACCAAAATGCTCTTACTTAAGAAAAATATGTTACTTAGGTAGTAAACCATAATTATTAATATATATATTATTTTTGTTCCTATCAATCAATGTACACTTAAGTTAACAAAGCGAAATTTGTATTTCTTTTAACTTAATAAATAACTAAAAACGTTTACACAAATTTCAATGTATTCAAATTGATCGTTAAGTACTCAAAATGTTTTTTTTACAATATTAGCGAAACTCAATCGAAAATCTGAAATAGAAAAATCACAAAAAAAGATACGGTCACATCTAGAACTTAAACCCAGGACCTACGACTTGCCGGGTCAGTGCTCTCCAAATAAATGCTAATTTGTTTATACCCGATTCGGTCATATTTAACTGTGTCATTCTTCGACCAAGAAACTACCAACATTATCTTCATTTTCTTAACACATATTTTATATTTATTGCTAGCTTTATGTATAATTGCAAGATTCAATCAGAACTAAATGGTTTCTAGATAGTTAATAATTTATCCATTTTTTATACATGCGAAATCTATTTGCTGAAAATTATTGAAAATTTGATTGAAAATAAAAATGAATATTCATCCTAGACTTGCAGAAAAGTCAATAGAAAAGTCGCCTATTAAATTTTTTAAAGTTTGATAAATTTATCCAAGACACTATCGAATTGGCGAGTTTGCCTATCGAGTCGAGTAGGTACTCTTAAATTTACTACGCTGAGTTTACAATTTAAAAAAAGAAACATTGGTCGCCTAACCTTCGCCAATCCTCAAGCGTATGTTTTTTAAGATGTATCTTTTTCACAGTTGTATTATATAATTTTGATCTCAAGTGAACGCCATATTATAATTCCTCTGCGTACATTGTCTACATGCTATCAAAAAGCGGTTTATGGCATTTCGGTCTTATCTTTATGTGAATTCTGTATTTGAAGAATTCCCGAAACTCCCTCGAAATTCCGCCATGATAATTTTCCCTCGTGACTCAGTTGCTACTTGTCGGATCCGCCCTAAATTATTGTATTACACGTAACGTAGGTATAGTATATGTATAATAATCCAAACACTTTTGTAGGTCTGTCTCGGCTGTGTCTGCAAAATAATTTATTTCGTGTAATACCGTATTTAAATGTGCTTGCTGTCTCAGGCAAAACTAAATTCACTTGTAAAGTTACTACCAGGCTTCGCCTGAATACCGACACAATTTTTTCTAACCCAATTTTTCGTCAATATTGCATTTTGTTTTTCGTTACGCGGATATTTAGACTCTCCATTTTTATCTCAAGAAGTAAAAACCATTTTGAGCTGAAAATAGCAGCGATGATTAAATATTAAAAAAGAGGCTTGTGCAAATTTCAGGACACCAGAGCTCACTGAAAAATGGTCAGCTTGCTTCTATTGATCGAGTCCATATCAAATTATATTAAATTTGAAGTTTTAATTTTGGTTTTGGCCAGCGCTGTTAAAAATACATTTCTACTCCTTTTACCATCACTAAAATGATTATTTTTAACCTTATTATATTTGTGTTTACATGAATATATTTGAATAAATCTTTCGTTTCTTTCGGCACCCCCATTGAAGATTGAATTTGACGGAGCAAAACTTTTCATTTGAAATAACCGCAACCCATCGTGGTGACTGGAAGCATTTCAGTAGCGATCGCGTGCCTGAAGAAGTTGTATGGCTATGTTGTTCCCGACATTGGCTCCGATTCAAAGTCCTGGAAATAATATTTGTGTGTTAATATTTTCCCCTAAAAACCGAATTTAAATACAAAAATAGTTTTCCCCCGCGCACATTTTAATGGCGGCAATGGGCCGCGCCCCAGTTCTGTTTTTCCGTTGTAGCGTGTCACAAGCAGACCTTCCCTTAAAACATGTGTCTTCTTCAGCATGATTTTGTGGTTAGTCGGAAATATTTAAAGAACAACTATGTGATGTGTGTTGTCTCGCACGGTCGTGATGGTTTGCCGCGTTTTAACCTACATAACACGCTAAGTTTCAGTGTGGAGCAATCGCTGCACTTTCACAAATGAACAGAGTTTAATTCAAATGTTAAAACAATCTTTAAACCGGATAACAAGAAACAAGAAGATTCAACAAACATAATCTATCCCTGACATCTATCACTCCTTAATTATCATATTCCCTCTAGGTTGCTATGTATACCTGATTAAATTTCAATCTCATTTTCATTCTAAGAGCGCATGTCTCGTATTCTAATAAAAACTGTTTCTTGTGGTGCCCCGGTCACAGTGCCAGTGGAACATTTAAGTAATGCTTTCTAGCTGGGAAGGTACATTCGCTTCGCAAATAGTGTTTAAAAAATCTTTACTCCGTGAATATTATATATTTTAATTTTGAACAATGATTTTTCCTCTTATTAAAAAGTGTTACGTAAGAGAGGAACAATTATCTTTCCATTTTGTTTAATGTGAATATATCGCTAACATTGCCATAATTTAAGTGGTTTTTTAACTAATATTCGGCACTTACACTTGTGACCAGGGCCGGATTAACCATGTCGGGGCCCCTAGGCAGTGCACGTCTCGGGGCCCCTTTACCAATGGTGGACTAACGGGGGGGGGGGGGGGGGGGGGGCGGCCCGCCCCGGGCCTCTGGTCCTCGAGGGCCTTCAAACGCTTCCATGTCCTCTTTATCAAATCCTTGACAAGGCTTTAATGCCATTTTTATTTAACTATTTTTTATAATGTATACAAAAACATGGTAAGTAACACATTATTCCCAATGAGTTGAGAAAAAAACTCATTACGGGAAGCTCATTACATTTAATCAGCGGCCGAGAATTTAAATTTCGTCGAACGATGATCTTGCGATCGTACCCTTGCAACTGTACAGGGCGGTCCCGATGAGTAAGATTAATTATTCTCCATACCAGCATTTTAACATAATAGCTCAATATCGATATTATTTCATTCACAATATTTGCATTGATAAATACCTAAATTCAAAAATGCTCAAACTCGTGATGATAAAACTATTCAAATTATGAACTTTTTCTAATCATTTTTTGATCATACGTATTTATAATTATTTAATAATGTCTAAGCAAAATAAAAATATAATTTTTTTTAAATATATGCGCGGATCTTTTTTTTAATGATTTTATTTAAACTAAAATTAAAATTCTGAAACATATCTTTCCCAGATAATTTATTGATTTATTTTACTCCATGATTATATAATTTGAAATGTGTGTTGTATAATACAAAATTTTGTTTGAAAATTTAACAAATCTGCCAACGCCCTACGGTAAAACCTTAATGTACTAAAAATAAACAAATTTTCTCAAAATTTAAAACTTAGCTTTACTAGATAAAAGAACAGTCTTTCGAAATCAACTTATAATTTTTTGGTGAAAAAGAGTCAATACGTCTAAAATTTGGTTTAAAAACGACATATTTCCGGTTTTGTCTGGTGATTCCCACTTAAGGCGGACACTGTAAAATTTTTTTTTTGGTAAATTTATTTTTTTATTTCATTTTCTGAAAGACGCATTTGTTAAAAATGCTCTCACCAAAAGTTTTAAAGATATTCGAAAAATTGACAGAGATACAGCATTTTATGTGAAACAATAACTTAGTTAACACCAATTTTATTATTATACATACTTATGCCGACCGGGTTTCGCTACAACCGTAGGTTTTTCAGGGCAGTTTGTATGTTGAATTATTCTTCAGCAAAACTTTGACTGTTTTTCTCTAAACTTTGTTAACATATTTTTTAACCTCCATACATCCGATTTGCAGGTCTTAAACTGTTTGAAAATCTAGTGTCTATTTCACCACGTAGGTGAATTTTGTTTAAATTTTAATTTCGATTTTTTATGGAAAATTTTCATTGTTCATAAAAAAAATAGAAGGGGGCCCATTATAAAAAAATCCGTAAGTGTTGCCATACTGAATGGATTTACTAACAGTTTAAGATTTAGTACATGCAAATCGAACGTATAGTTTTTCTAATATGTTGTCAACCGTGTTGAAAAAAGCAGTTTCGAGAAAAACGCGTTCAAAGTTTTGCTAAACGTTAATTCAACATACAAACAGTTCAAAATGGTTTCATATAATATGTTGTAGGTATCTCCGTCAATTTTGCGAATTTCCTTTAAACATTTGATGAGAGTATTATTAACAAATGCATCTTCAGAAAATTAATTTTTATAAATGACAATTTTTTATACAGTGGCCTGGTGCTTTAAAGCCTTGTTTAGGATTTGATCAAAGGAATATGGAGGCGTTTGGAGGCCCCCCAGAGTCAGAGGCCCATGTGAACTGAAGAAAAAGCTTGTAAAATGACCAAATAAAGATATTATTATTATTATTATTAAAATGACATTAACTTCTTAAACTAGGGGGGGGGGGGGGAGCGGTTCATCCAGCTTTTCTATCCCGGGCCTCTGACGGGCTTAGTCCGCCACTGCACTTTACCCTTTTCTAACTTCCAAACTTTTTTTTTCTACCACAACGTAATTTTATTCTTAATCTGTTTTTTACTACATTTCGAAGGTATGCCTTCATCCCCATTCAATAAAAAAATTAAACGAATACAATAGTACAATGAGCGGTCTTATCACTAAAGTGATCTCTTCCTGACAACCTTGGTATGAAGAGAAACAAAGAATTTTAGCAAGCAGATAGATAGTGCACACTAAAGCTTGTACAACATTTATATTTTAAACATTAGAAATAAAAAAAAAAAAAATAAAAAAAAACAAATGCCAATATAAACCACACACGGCACCTATAATCATATCAACTATGAAAAATACAACTATGTTTAAATATTTGTTTTAATTGTTGACTTGTTATTTAGCATTTGTGCGTGATGTGAACAGTTATTGGGTTATAACCTAATTATTATAATTTGTTGTTTTGTATAATGCATGTAATGTTATTAACCTATAAATGTTCGTAATAAAAAATTAAAATATTTTAATCATCTTGAAAGCTGACCTTTTCCAAAAGTGTGCCGGAGTTGCTCACTAATTGTGAGTCGAACCGTTGACGAAAGTTATTTTTTCTTGGGGCGCGGGGCCCCCAGCCGATGCGGGGCCCCTAGGCAGTTGCCTACTCTGCCTTAGGGATAATCCGGTACTGCTTGTGACTTCTCAAATATACTATATTAGGCATGTTGAAACAATCAAACAAATGACGGCAATCTCCACCATTGGTCTAAAATGAGTTAGATATGGCGATGGATAGAGAAACAAAAATAATATCGAGAACTTCAAAGGATTCGGAGCATTAATGATAGTATTTCATACATTTTTAAATAAATGTATTTTGTTCTGTAACAAAAACAGCAATCTCCATTAGGGTATTGCAGAGTACGGAACAAAAACGGCAATCTCTATTAGGGTATTGCAGAGTACGGAACAAAAACGGCAATCCCCATTAGGGTACTGCAGGTAGGGTATTGCAGAGAAGGGAACAAAAACGACAATCTCCACTAGTTTATTGCAGAGTACGGAACGAAAACGGCAATCTCCATTAGAGTATTGCAGAGTACGGAACAAAAATGACAGTATTCCTATGGGCCAATCAGAGAGACAGAACAAAAGCGGCAATCTACATTTATTAATTGAATATAACTAAATAATTTACCATTTAATCGCAAAAAAATTTATTACCAATAAAATATGCTTATTGTTCATAATACCTACAGCAAAAGAACTTAAAAGACATTTTTTGCGAATTACTCAAAATGAAAATAATTGGAGATTGCCTTTTTTGTTTGATTTGTTTTAACTGGCCTCATATATTTACGATTGTCGTGTATGGTGCATAGCATCAAAATCTCACATATCATTAATTCTTCAGCGGGTTAAAAGTAATATTGAAAATTAGCGGGCGAACAATGGACAACCTTCATGGGGCATAAAATATCGACGAGTTTCGGTACGAACAACAATATTATTGTTCATAATTTCATTTATTCGACCCATTTTTAAGTCCGGAAACAAGTCAAATATTGGAAATTACAGACCAATATCAATTATATCTAATATTCCAAAGATATTTGAGTCAATAATTACAAAGAAAATCACTAATATTTTCAAAAATGTTCTGATTGAGGAACAGCATGGATTTAGATCGGCCAAATCTACAACAACGAATTTACTGTCCTTTACAAATACGATTCTTAATGCCGTAGAAGACAACACTCAGGTCGATGTCCTCTACACTGACTTCTCCAAAGCCTTCGACCAAGTTAACCACCGTATCCTCATGGCCAAACTTTATGCTATAGGCATTAGAGACCCATTTTTATCATTCATTCACTCTACTTGACAAATAAAAAACAAAGCGTTAAAATAAATAAGTTTGAATCCTTTAACATTGATGTAACCTCCGACGTTCCGCAAGGAGCCCATTTGGCCCCGCTTCTTTTTAATCTTTTTATTAACGATATCATTAAAGTTTTTTCTCACACACGTTTTTGGCTTTTTGCCGATGACAATAAGATTCTTAAGATAATTAAATCCCATCTTGATTGTTTACTTTTTCAACTTGATATTGATTCATTTAATGATTGGTGCAAAATTAACTGCATGCAACTTAATGTTGATAAATGCAAGATTTTGTCCTTTTATAGAACCAAAAACCTATTTAGTTTGATTATAAACTAAATAATGTTTGTCTCTCTACTGTCACATATATCAAGGACCTTGGGGTCACTCTAGACTGCAAACTTTCCTTCCGTGATAACATCAATAACATTGTAAACCAATCACTTAAACTACTCGGGTACTCGGCTTCATTCATAGAATTACCTCTGACTTTAAACATATAAGTACACTTAAAACTCTTTACTGTTCGCTGGTTCGCCCTCACCTTGAATACGCTAGTGTTATTTGGTCTCCTTTCTATGCTGTCCACATTTATCACATCGAATCTGTACAACATCGCTTCCTGCGAGGGATTGCTTGGAGGTTAGGACTTGAAAAAGGCGAGTACTCGTATGATGAAATTGAACAAACTTTAAACATTTCTTCTTTAGAAAAACGTACAAAGGACTCTGATCTAATATGCATTTTCAAAATTATCAACAGTATTACTGACACACCTGCTTTGTTACAACTCATACAGTTCAAAATCCCTTCCCGTAGACTCCGAAATAATGAATCGCTGTTCCTCAATCAACATTCTACTAATTATGGATATCATTCTCCTTTATCCAGAATGTCAAGACTTGTCAACGCAAATCAAAGCACCGAATTTTTTGGTGTTAGCCTAAATGACTTTCGGCAGTCGATACGCAATGTGATTTTTTAAAGTCTTTTAAATCCATCTTGAAGCTACTTATGTACTTTTATATTATACGTATTTATATTATACTATCTTCTATATTTACTTTTATATTAAATGTATTTTGTCAATGCTCTTCATATATATGTACTCTCCTTCCATTGTCATCTCTCTTTTTTTATTCGTGTTATTGTTATATTATTAATGGACTATTCGTCCGTAAATAAATAATCATTATCGTCAAGTTGAAAAATTATCGTGAAGCTTACACAATGTGTCCGATCGCAGTTTCCACTCCGGAGAGCATCATAACAACCGGTTTTGCGAAAATGATGCTGATTGTTTTTTCCTTTGTGTGTTTTTGTCAACTGTTTAGTTGGATTGTGTTCTGCTGTGAGGACTAAGTGATGATGTAATGATCCTTGAGTGCCGGGCAATGAGCCGACCGAAGCTAGGAAGTCTGGTAAAAACGTTTTTTTTTTACATACTTGCTTTTTTTTTTCTTATTATTTTCATACGAATTTGTTTGGTTGACTGTAATTTTATTAATTGTTTCCTCTGGGAAGATAATGGTAATTTTTATTTATTTTCCATTCTTTTAAAAATGGTTATGTCGGTAACTTAATTTAACATTTTATATGAAGTGCTTGTAAATTCGTAATCGTTGATAAAGATCTGCTGTCTCAGAACAGATTTTCTGCAATATAGTACATTTTTAAAAGTTCCTAATTCTTATTTATTTTGCAAGATTTGTAACTAAACGCAATGAATACACAATACAATCTTATACCCGTTTATAAATTTGGATATTATGTATGTTTCGCCACTGGCGGTAAAAAGGAGATTCGGCGTTCTATCGAGGCAGCTTTCGCCGCCACGCCATTGGAAAAATTAAAACTCTACCCTACCCTGCCTGTAAAAAGGGGCACTACATATTATGTTTTCTCAGTGTAATCACCTCACAAGATCCTAATGCCCGCGCCACATGACGCTAGTATTTCAAGACAGGATAGCAAGCTACTATGCCGTGGTCCTATCCTGACAAGATCTTGGCTTAGGCCTCCCGCAGACGAAAGACTTAAGTCGCGGCGACATGCGACAGTTGGAAAACTATTCCACAATTCACCTTAATGAATTTTATAATCGCAACTTAAGTCTCTCGTCTATTGAGCCCCTTACTCTCCTGGCTTATTGGCACAAGATATTGCGGATTATACGATGCTAGAAAATGTTAAGCCAGTATAATTGCAGTGACTAAGGTAACAACCGCATACTAGCCGATCATGCACTTGCTCGCCGGCCACACGAAACTAAACATGAAGCCAGGATAGTAACTTCCGTGGTGAAAAACTACTATCGCTTCTAGCTCAAATAATAATTAGAATGAGAGAAAGAGATACAAATAGAAAAAAAAGGCATCTTATTCGTGACAGAAAGCGATACAAATAGAAAAGAGGGAGAAAATTACTATAGGATGGGTGTAGGTAAGTGAATGAGGATATAGTTTCAATGGGGGTTTACGGAACAAATTAAACATGGACTGTCAGTTAAATTTATTTGATTTGATTAATTACGTTGAGTTATTATTGACGGCTTTCTTCATTTCTAGGGCTCTATATTCATGTCACACCCCAAAGTATTTGTTCCTTTGAAAAAATAATAAAAACTACTAAACTATCCTGGCATGGGATGCTGGCCTACTGGATTCCCCACTGGCTAACTAGGTTAATAACTGAGCTAATTATGTTTACATGTAGCTAGAGTTACTAGCTTACTAGATTACCGGCAATAGCTTGCTATCCTGTCTTGAAATAGTAGACTCGTGTGGCTCGGGTATTACTGCCAACTAAGTTAGTTAGCTTTGGCAGTCCAAATTAAAGTAATATTGTCAAGCTGGAAGAAATGGGAGGAAAATGGAACCAAGAAGGCTGAGATATGCCTGGCTATTTATGTAAATTTGGTAACTAAACACCTTTAATAAAAATTTCTGTTAGTTGTAGTAGTCTGTAGTAGAACGATAGTCTTTCACCAGTACAATACCGCGCTTTCATACATTTCATCAAATAATGGAAAAAAGTTGATTGTGCTTTTACGCGCGCGTACTCGTAGTTGTTGCTCTGAACCAAGAATAGACCTTGTAAGCATTCAGTTAGCCTTGATACCAAATCTTGTCCGTTTATAATTAATCTTACAAAACTTACAAACACAACCCGGTTCAGTTCTGTCAAATGTTGTTAATACAATATTTAAAAATGGTCAAAGCGTCGCCCGCAGCTTAACTCTGTATTATAAATTATAACAAACAAAATAATATAACAACCGATGTAGGTATAACTCGATACGTGACGAGGTAACTGTACCGTTCACGAACTCAAACACGTGACAGCCAGTTGAAAAGTTACAGACTGGCTATACCAGATAAATAACAATAAACACAATGCAGTCGGTAGAACGACTTTCTGTCGCTTTAAAACAATTATTATTGTCATATTATAATATTTATTGTTATGCTGGTTGGTAAATCTGCACCGGCGTAAAAATATGCAATGAAAATGTCGTTACTTCGATTTAGTTTGATATAATACCGTGACACCTCCAAGTTGCAATGTAGAATGTATTTTTGGTCGCTTTCTGTACCAACAAGACGTGGTTATCTTATTTTGAAATATTTTGAATCGGTTATACGTGGGAAAGAGCAATTGAAAGATCGATAATCGATTTTGTAGTAATTGACTCTAGGTTGAGAGCCGTTACCGAGGACACAAGAGTTTTCAGAGGGGCTGAGGTTGAAACCGACCACTTTCTGGTGTTGTCAAAAGTAAACCTCTTTCGCGGCTGGCGCTTTATGGTGAAAACGGTATCAGCTCCAACAAGAGTCAAAATAGAAAAACTACAAAACGATTATGTCAGAAATGAATATGAGAATTGTGCAGAAATGAGATTGAATGAGAAGGAAATGGACGGTCTAAGCATAGAGGAAACATGGAACCACATTAAGGTGAGTCTATGCCAGTCTGTGGAATAAGTAAGCAAGGTAGGAAAAAAGGTGATGCATGGTGGGATGATGATATCAAAGCACTGGTCTCAGAGAAGAAGAAAGCATGGTTACGTCTGATAGCGATTGGCAGTGTTCCAAGCGAAGAGCGAGATCAAGCGAAAGAAGTGTATAAGATATGCAAGAAAAGAGTAAGTGTTGAGGTGAAAGAACGAAAGAAACTCCTGAAAGAAGAAGAGGGAATCAAAATGACAAACCGCTTCCAGGAAAACATAAAACTGTTTTGGAAGGAGATCAAAAGATCCCGGAGTGGACCAGAGAACGGAAGCATGAAAGTGATACAATCGAAAAATGGACAAATGTTGACGAATGAGAAGGAAATTAAAGAGAGATGGACGAAATATTTCGAGGAAGTCTTCGAAAGTAACCTGAGTGGCTGTGATCCCAGCGGTGAATCGGTTATGAACGAGGATGGAGTGAATGTTACCAAAATCAGTATGGATGAAATAAAAAGATCAATTAAATGCATGAATAATGGCAAGGCTGTGGGTTTCGACAATATTGCTGCCGAGTACTTTAAAGGAGATAGACGTATTATTCTCACATGGCTGTGCAGACTTTTTAATCAATGTTTAGAGAAGGGTTACACGCCATTATATTGGAGAAGGGCTGTAATCATGCCATTATACCAAGGTAGAGGGTCACGTATGGAATGTGGGAATCATAGGGCTATTAGCCTTCTTAGTTCAGTGGGCAAGCTGTATGGTAGAATATTGATTGAAAGGGTAAGAATGGAAACAAAGGATAAATATGGGATGTGAAAGGTGCTTTTATGAGTGGAAGGGGGTGCATGGACCAGATTTTCTCATTACGTATGCTCACTGAGAAGTTTCTTGCTAAAAACCAGAAACTCTTCTGTGCCTTTGTAGATCTACAAAAAGCGTACGACCGAGTTGACAGGAAAAAGCTATGCAAGGTGTTGTCCAAGTACGGAGTGAATACGAAGCTTATAGAGGCAATTGCATCTCTATATGAGGTAAGCGTTGCATGTATTAGGGTGAATGGCGATTTTACGGGGTGGTTTGACATCACAAAAGGTGTTAAACAAGACTGCGTAATGTCACCGTGGTTATTCAATCTATACATGGATAATTGTATGCAAGAATTGAAAGAGATGGGATTGGGCGCGAAATTGAGTAATCTGGAAGTATGTTGCCTATTGTATGCTGATGATGCGGTGCTAATATCTAACAATATGGAAGATCTACAGTCTTTCGTGTCTAGGATGAACGAAGTATGTATGAAGAATGAGTTAATGATGAATGTAAGTAAGTCTAAAGTCATGGTATTTGAAAGAGAGAGTACGAAAACAATGTGCAACAAGGTTGTCAATGATGAATACTTGGAGCAGGTGAATGAGTTTGTTTATTTGGGAAGTGTGTTTACGAGAGATGGTAAGGCTGATAGAGATATTGAAAGGAGGGTGAATGCAGGTAACTCTATTAATGGAGGACTGAACGCCGTTGGCACCAACAAAAAACTGTCCAAAGAAGCGAAGCTAGCCGTCCATAATGGAGTGCTGGTACCCACCCTGATGTATGGCAGTGAGGCATGGAACTGGCAGAGGAAGGATGAAAGTAGACTGAATGCTGTAGAAATCAGATCCCTGAGGCGAATGTGTGGTAAAACCACGTACGATCGCGAGAGAAACGTGGAAATCCGCAAAGAATGCAAGGCTGATGTAAGCGTGATGTGTAAGATTAAGAAAGGGACTCTCCGATGGTTTGGGCATGTAGAGCGGATGAACGAGGAAAGGAGTGTAAGGAGAATATATGAATGTGAATTGTAAAAGAAGTCGGGGACGCCCGAGGAAGACATGGCACGACCAAGTGAATCAGATACTTGATTCGGGCCATGTGAAGAGTCGGAATAATAGAAGAGCATGTATTAGACGATGTATGAATGTGAACGAGGCAATGAGTGTGTGCCAAGATCGAGTTGTGTGGCGGTCCGTCCTCTCTGCCTACCCCTGCGGGGGAACGGCGTGATGGTTAGTTAGTTAGTTTTTTTTTAATCGGTCTTTACCATGGACATTATTTTTGATGTGTGAGATCGTTCGGATCTAGGATTACGATGGCATGGCAGTGCCCATGAACTTGATAGAAATTCTTATTTCTGTTTAACTGCAGTCGAATTAAGATTCCTGTTGTGTAACAAGTGGAGATCCGAAAAGAATTCAAGACCAGTGTTGTAAGCGTTATGAAAAAGATCAAGAAAGGAAAACTTTTAAAGGGAAAGGATTGTTCGAGGAAATAAATATCCACCGAGCTAGATATGTTAGTGGAGAGTCGTCTAAATTTATTTGGCAAAAATGGGCATGTGCGAGGTAATTGCGAGCACTAATGTATGCGTAAGGAGGATGAACTACTTCAAATTAATAACACATAGCAAAAAAAAAAAATGTTTTCTTAAAAATAAGCCATTAATGCGTAAATAATTTAATTATTTATTTATTTTATTTTACATTTTGTTAAATGGTAGGTAGATATTATAATTTAACTTCTCTACATATTATAAATTAAAGTCCTCCGCCGCGTCTGTTTGTCTGTCTGTACGAGATAAAAGATAATAAACTCAAAAACTACTGAACGGATTTTCATACGCTTTTCACCAATAGATAAAGTGATTCATGTGAAAGGTTTATAATTTATCAAGGATTTGTGTAAATTGGTTGAAATATATAATTAAAGGAGAATATCTGTATGTGGTGGACGAGCGGGCTGGCAAGCGGGCGGTGTGGATTTGATTTGTATGCAAATCTACAGTTTTATTTGATGAAATTTTGTACATGTGACCTTTAAAACAAGAGGAAGGTCACTATCTACATTTGATTTAGAAAACTCTGTGTAAAGCCCGGGCATCGCCAGGTACTTCAGCTAGTAATTAATAATGTTGTATGGTATCAGTTGAAAACGTTATTAGTTGTTACTAACTTTAACACTTTGAAACTACGTTAAATGAATATTTCTCTGCATTTTCCCGCTTCAATCAGTGTTCACTTGTTCAAGTATCTCATATTACCGCAAGCCGTACTCTGACTGGCAACAAACGGCTAACTTCCACGTGTGGTATCTGGAAATTACGAAAGTCAGTCTGGGCCCTGTTACTGTTACCATCCCCTGGCATCGTGCACCCCAAGCGGCCGGTCACGTTGCAGCCGCATGCCTGCATGTGCCACCTCCCCCTAGTGGCCCACCTAACCCGCTTCAACCCTGCACCCATACTACGTCATTTGGGAGGCAAACCCGTGGCTAAAATCTCCAGGAATATCAATATTTTGCGAACACTTACATGTTCTGATGTAAGTACCTTTTATTTTATTTTACAATGATACTAATTTACCTACTCGTGCGGATTTCTGTAACACATTCAGTTTCTTCCGATATTTGTGTTTACTCCCCACCAAGCTGTGATCCTTTGAAGTTCCCATTTGTAAAAAAAGTAATAGATTCGTTTATTCGTAATGGACGATCTGGATATATTTATGAAATTTCAGACAGTTTAAGAGCGTATAACAAGAGAAAACCAGAAATATGTCATTTTTAAATCAGTGTTTAGACTTTAGACTTAGTATTGACTCTTTTCCACAAAAAAATATAGATTGATTTCGAAAGATGGTTATTTTATCTAGTAAATATATGTTTTAAATTTTAAAAGAAAATGTTTATTTTTAGTATAATAAGGTTATACCATAGGTCGCTGGCAGATTTGTTACATTTTCAAAAAAGATTTTGTATTATACAACACCTATTTCAAATCATATAATCATGCAGTCAAATAAATAAATACGTTATCTGGTAAACGTATGTTACAAAATTTAAATTATAGTTTAAATAAAATCATTAAAAATATATATACGTACATGTGTTTCTTGGTCCGTTTGTGTTTTTATTTGCGCACTTACAAACTAATATATTTCAGATTTTTAAAAATTCTTATTTTGCTCAGACATTATTGAAAAATGATAAATACGTATGATCAAAAAATAATTTCAAAAAGTACATAATTTCAATAGTTTTATCAACACGCCTTTCAGCATTTTTTTGATGTAGGTATAAATTAAAGCAAATTTGAAATGAAATAAAATCGACATAAGAGTTATAATTTTGAAAAGCTGGTACGGAGAGTAAATAATCTTTCTCATTGGAACCGCCCTGTACGATCGTAAGAACATCTTTCGACGAAATGTGGATTTTCGGCCGCTGGTTGGTTAAACGCTGGTTTAAGACGTCACTGAATCTCGGAAACATTTTGTGTCGCAATGTAGCGAACGAAACATCCAAAATACCCAGGCAAATAAAAATAATTCAATGTAAAATATAAAATCAGAGTGTGAAATTCAATGAAAAGAAAACTAAAGTAGACAAGATTGGGGAGAGTACCTTTTTTATTATTGTGAAGGATGATTTTTTTCATATTTTTGTCATCGAATTCCAGTGAACCTTTTCCTATACATTTGGTCATCTTATTCGTATTTGTGGTTTCTTTGTCGTGGTCGCTTTCTTTTGCCTGTTCATTTTGGAGTGGTTTGGAGGTTGGATATTGATTTTACAAAAATACTTTTTTTTTTGGATGATTCGACCCCGGTCGGCTGAATGTCTGCAAAGATTCGACAGGCGCTTTATACCACTACCCTAAAGGGGATCTGCGTGGGACCGTGGATTTGTCATTTTATAATTCGAACTGAGTACCCGTGAATAAAATATTTTTTTTATTTCTATCTCATTCTCTCGCAGGCTAAATTCTGTAGATGTATATTTTTTCTCTTTTTAGTGTCGTTCGTTTCATCGAGTTTCAAATTTCAACGGCGCTAAAGGAAAAAAAATTCGTCCCAGGAAAAATCAAGAGCCAAACGGAGTACAAACTTATGAATCAATTTAACGTCGAATTATTTAGTAGGCGTACATATCATATTTTAAATCTAAGTATATTCATAAAGTAACGCAAAAATTATCAAAAACAATTTTTTGCTCTTGCTGATAATAACATGATGGGTTGTCACAATAAAAACTGTTTCAAATCCGAATTTTATTATTTTGAAAACAAAATTGTGTAATCATAATCTATCAGAAAATAAGTCGTAAAAAAAACCAAAAACGTAATCGACTTATTATGTTAAATTTGTATTTGGATTAATGAAGTCTTTCCATTTTATGAGCTTTCTCGCTAAAGGTTAAGGCAATGTCACGCGCCTAAACTTTATATATTTACATTATCTGAAGAAAATTGGATTTAAAGTCTACGCACAGATTATATTTTAAAATTACAAAATAATATTGTCGTCGAGGCCAAATAATATATTAATTCCACAGATTTTAGGCTTCGTTTCACCGAAGACAGCTGAAACAACCTTTGCTTAAATTCTAAAAATATTACTTAAAAACTTCTCGGTGTAGTTGCTAATTACGTACGTAAACGTTTGAGGACACGCTTGAATGGGTTGTTTACACCGATAGTATCGAAACTTTAAAAAAGGTTTTCGAACTAGTTTGGAATAATCACTAACAGTCCCCTCTTACCCTTAAAATGTCCAAAGATACTTACAGTGTGCGTAGCGACTTTTATCAATTCTCTTTATATTTAGATCCGCGGTTCAATTCGACAGTGTTAATTTTGTTTTTTGTTTCGTTCTTCGGCTTCCTAGAGCGGGGTTCCCTCCAACGTTGATGACGAACATTTGCTTGAACATTACTATAAGCAATGGCAATGGGGGCGTGACCTTACTGCAGGCGCATACAAAATGCACTAGGCCACGCCGTAATTGCCAATGTTTATAGTAATATTTAAGCAAATGTTTATGTTCACGGTCGGAGGGGACCCCGCTTACCAAAAACAAAATTACTTTTATTACATTATTTCATCATGTAATCCGGACATTATTTGTCTTTGCGTATTGATACATTGGAATATTTCGTGCATAAAATACGGAAAATTTAATAGCTTGGAATTTTTGTGGCGTGTTCAAAACGTGCGTGTAAGAAAGCCTTTGAATACCCCCTTTTAAAAGCTAGACCATTTTTCACATATATACAGGCAGTTAATAATATATTATATACCGTGCTGTTTCCGTGTAGCATGCATCTTCGATAATAATTGCTTTGGCTAAAACTTTCAAATTATCATCACTTTTGCCATGAAGTTTTGTTTTGGTCAGATAAATCACAAGTTTGCCCTCGCGAATAATACATAAATTCAATTGCCTTTAAACTTCAGGATTGTGTTGTGTTTTCCTTAAGGGCCGGTTCTCCCAAATCAGAATTTGTGATTCGGTTCTTTCTACGATTAATACTTTGAAAACTTTCCTGCAGAGGTTCCATCGTCTCATTAAAATAAATAAAGAAATTAATGTTTTGCATTAGCGCCATCTGTTAAAATGACTGCAAAGTAACACGATTGTTATCAATATAGTTAGTTGCTAAAGTCAATAGTTTTATTGAAGAGCAATCCAATTCAGTTTGCTTTACGTGCCCATTTACAAAAAGGACGCGTAACATATTGTAGTATTTACTTCGTTTTGGGCTTCGAGTTTTGCGCTTTTTTTTCTCTATAGTCTTGAGCGCGTTTATTTTTTTCAATCACAAAAATAACCCAGTTCCAGCTACTTTAGAGGGTATGCACCGCGTACTTTATTTTTAAAAATGTAATCAGCTATCCGAATACAAAAAAACATATATACCTTATAGATCGTTTTAGGGCAGCGTACAAACAAATGTGAAAAATTTAAAATGTTACATTTACTTGCAAGCAAAGTTTCTGACGTCATGACATCGTCGCGTTTGTATGTGCACGTGTTCTCCTACATATCAGGGTTGTATTTCATCATCATTGGCCCGCGGGTATTTTTTTTTTCAATAATTTTTTTTTAAATTTTAGTTCTATGTTGCTATATTAATTACGTGTTTCTTTTTGTTGAAAAAACACATCTTACAAAATCGAAAGAGATACATACCTTTTATATTAACTCTTGAGCAATTTTGAAACGTTACATAGATATTACCACCGCAACGACGATTAGCTATATTTCAATTTGTCAGTACTTAAATGAAAAAATATCAATAAACGATAGAGATACATATACCTTTTTTATTACTTACTGAGCACTCCCACACACGTCACAGATTCCTACCCACCCCTAACACCTTTTCCTTCCCAGAACTTCCTCTCCTACCTTTCATAAATACACCCTCCACACAGCATCCCAAAGATGATATAGGACTGAGGGGAATCATTTTCTTCAGGGCCTCTTGTGTGGAGTTAATGAAAAAATATATATAAATTAAATATATGTATTTAAAAAAAAAAATTAATTAAGGTTTTTCTCATAAGGTTATCTATACAGAGTTTCCGGGGATAAAGTGTACAAACTTCAGGAGTTTCTACATGATGGTAGAAGTAAAAATGACAACTTTTTTTCGAAATTTTAATGTTTTTTTTCCTAATAAAAATATTTTTCCCCAGAAGAATACACTTTTTTATAAGCAAACAATTGAACTTTTTTACCCTTTTTTATTAATAATATTATTAATAATCAAATTAATTTTGTGAATAACCCTATTTTAAACATATTTCCATTGTAATTTTGTCTATGATCTTCTTCCTCGGTTTTCAGCTCTTGCACAAATGCAACAATATTTATTTTTAACTCCGAGGTATAAAACTTCTCCAAATCTTCTGCCAATAATTGCTGCCGCACCGGAGAGGGCTGTGTAATTTGATCTATATGATCGCTTCGACCAACACCCATCCGCGATCACGTCTATCACTGCCACTCCGTCCTGCAGACAACCTTCTTCGATAGCTGCTAGACGCTCTCGTTCCGCTGCGACTTCCATAGCGACTAACGCGCATTTCTCCCATTCTCTTGACACTAATACATTTGTCTTGGTGAACAAATTTTTGGACATCAGGGGTATGTTAACAGCCGTCGAAAACTCGGATAGTTGAGCAAGCCCAATTCCCGCAGGAGTCATCCCCGATACTGCTGCTGAATTTACATCCATGGTATGTTTAGGTTTTGGGTCGCATGTGTTGACTGTAAATTTGGCGCGACACATGTTACATTCAAACAGTATTTTGGACATTAGGCCAACTCTTTGCTCAGATTTAACAGTAAGATTTCCAAATCCGCATCCGAAAGGAGAATGATCCGATATGGATTGCGTTAGCCTTATAAAATAGAAAATGTCGACGATGCGTCTTTCTTCTCCTCCTTCGACTGCATCATTTTTATCCAACCTAGAAAAGCAAAAAAAGCAGCATTAAAATTGATACCGATTTATGAAAAAATACAAATAAAAATGGATATCGATAATGATTTGCATGCCAATATCATTATATTTATGATAGACTTTTTAATATCTGTATTACAGATTATCACAGATATTTTTTTTTCGAATAAAGCGGATGTTTTTTCACATAAAGCAGATAGTTTGTAGATTAGTAATTCACCTCATCGGAACATATGTTTTTTCGTTAGTAAAATAAAATACATATATTATTTTAGTGAAATAAATCACCATATCATACCTATTGTCAATGCTTTGTGAAAGACCTCTCCGGCCGATGACTTTCTTCTTAAGTTGTTTTTTTTTATTTACATATACGCGTGCTTCAGATTTACTGTAATAAAAAATAAAGTTAACAATATATATTTTTTCACACGATAGTTTTATCGAAAATCTTAAATCTATTTTACCTTCCTACATTATCTAGATTGTCCTCAGCAGGCTCGTTATCCCGTTGTTCGTGGAAGCTAGAACAAAATAAAATCGTTGATTCAATCGTTCAAGAAGAGACCTTTTAAATAAAAGTGAAGGACTAAATTGATTTTTTTGTTACCTCAGTGCTTCAACATCCTGACAAGATGTGGACATGACGTTCTGCGTTAGTTCTTGCTGAGTATATTCAAATCTGAAATATAATAACAGAGTTTATTTTAGAGATCCCTGAGGCGTATGCGTAGTAAAACCATGTCTGATCGTGTGAGAAATGTGGAGGTCCGCAAATAATGTAAGGCTGATGTAATTCCCTAAAGTTTGAGATGCACCCCTGGAAACCGATGCTCTCGAATACGTTTGCAAAACGTAGCGCGCCGCCGGCAGTATGCATCCACCGAGTAAAAAGGTATTATTAAATGTACGAAATCATCGGTAGATCGGAGATCTGACCAGGACGCTTTCTACATATTCTAGGTACTTACATAGTTATTATACATATTACTTGTCTTATACGTAAAGCACTATTATACTACAAGATATTGTTGCTTCCGAGTATGTTTATTATGAGCTGTCTGGACACCGTTCTAACGATGTAGAGATATGTGATTTCAAAGTTTGCAAAGACGATTTCTCATTATCTGTTTACCATTTTCTGATTTTGAGGTTTAATCTTTTGTAAAGTATTTCAGATTAATATTTTTTAAATTAAATATATTTAAATAGGACATATACTTACCATTTTTGAACGTACCTAAACATGCAGATAGAACATGACGCAACTACCGACGGCATAATAATTCATTGTACTAGGTAGATTCTAACTAATGCAATTCTGTACTCTGGCAATGTTCAAATTAAATATTTTCCATTAAAATATGACGAAAAAAAATATTTTACATAAGATTGAACCGCAAATAAAAAAAAGTTAAATAGATTACGAAAATTCGTCTTTGCGAACTTTCAGAATATGGAAAGACGAAGTTAGAACTCTATCAAAACTCTACAAAGCGCGGCAAAATAAAATAATGTGATATTAGAACCTTGTAAATTAAATGCAGGTGGATTTTTTGATTTTATTTCCTAACTATCTACTAACTGTCGAAAATAGAACACAGATGGTTCTGAAAATTATTTTGGTTATAAATGAGCAAAAGAAACGATTTTACATTCAATGGTCATTTAAAAAAAAGTAAATTAATTAAAAAAGCTTACCCGGGAATTTCAGTTTCCGAAGCATTGGAAATATATTTATTTCCCAAAGTACGCATTCTGTAAAAAAAATAAAATAATTGTCACCTTTGTTATATGTATAATACACAAATAAATTGAAAATTATTTTGTTATAATAAGTATTACATAATAGTAAATAATACGAGTATTATATTAATAAAATAAAAATAAATATTTTTTCTTCTCACCTTATAGAGTCCATCATACGTTCTCGATTTTTGATATAATGTTTACGCTTAGAAAAACGACTTTTTAGTTCTGTTCTTCCCATTTTCGTAAACAATATTATTATTTTGGTACGTGTATAAATCACGAAACGTAGGACTACACGTCTGTATAGCGAGCTGTCTGGACAGCGAATGACGAATATTTGAAAGGCACATAGGTTACACGCGCGTTGAAAAGAGATGGCCTGTAAAAATGATCTTTAGAATGAAAAAACGTAAGCGCCTGTTGTTAAAATATTTAATTAATCACGGTTTATTTAAAAAAGAGCAAAAATCTCGCGATTATTCACTTTAGTTTTATTTAAAGAAACATAGTGAATTTTTTCATTGACATAACTTTTAAAATAATGGAAAGAATCGTGTAAATCATAATTTTCGGAGTATACTTTGCGATTAATTTCTATCGAGGGAATTTTATATAATTTGCGTTTCGGCGCGATAAACCACTAGATAATATCTTCAAGAATAACATATATTTTTTTAAGAGCTCAAAAACTTCAAATGTTTAAGGGAGGTTTGCAAGAAATCGGTAGAAATTCGGAGAATCGGCTCTTAAACGTACGGGTTAAAAACGTGCTTGCATAAATAATGATGTCGTAAGTTTGCTTTACATGTCACTTATATTAAAGAAATATTAAAATAATGCTTAAAAAAAAAAACAAAGAAAAAATCCAGTTCTCAAACTTCAATTAGAACGTCTGGTCTTGTTGTTTCATAAGTAAGATTAATATTTTATTGCTCATTGTTATGGCGCCCTCATTCCTCAAATCTGTTTCACGTTTCAAAATTTATTCAGCATTTTTGTTAGGTATGTCAGTTTGACATTTCTGTTTGGAAATATCAAACTGACATAACATAATTTATTCTTCTGTCAAATAATTTTCTTTAATTGAACGATTGTTTTAGGAAAACGTTCACTGAACAGCTGTTTTTACAATGAATTCTTTATTTTTAATCTCTTGTCAGAATTTCTCTCAACATCAGTAAAACACCGTTAGGACTGTAATAAAACGCAGAGAATACACTCTAGTGTGAACTTGACAGTAACCGCTATTAAAATCTAGTTTATCTGTTCTACAATTCAGAGAATTCTATATCAATTTCTACTATTCGTTGATCAATATCGGCACCTTCAACATCCGCTAATTCGTAAAACCATATCGATCGTCTGGTTGATTAGTCAGACGTCTTCGAAAAATCGAAATTAGAGTTGAGAGTATGTAGTTATATGTTAAAGTGTACCCTCTATCTGGTACAACACTTAGATTACTCATAAACACCATCAAATCAATAATAATGCAGAAAAACTTGTAGTGAATTAAACAAAATGTTGATTTGGATCATTAGTAAGATATTTCAAAATGTCGTACTAATTAATGAATCAGGCCGTTATGCCTGTTGTTATTTTATGGCATATTTAATGTGTAAAACGTTAATGCACTATATGTGTTTAAAATGTTATGCACTATGTGTAAAATCGTCCACCATAACACGGTCATGTGCCTAGCATGGTGGTCGAAAAATTCACAAATTATGTAACCATCAAATCAATGAATGCAGAAAATTTTTAAAGAAAAACACAGACCCGTGTAAACAATATTTGATTTGTTGTGAGCATTCGAATATTGGTTTCCTCAAAACATTGTATTTGGAGATGTCTGATTAATCAACTGATCGATTGATATATAATTTTTTTTAGTGTTCTTCACACAGGAGGCCCTGAGGAAAATATTTACCCCCAGAGCCTATGTCATCTTTGGGGATGCTGTCTGGATCTGGTGCATTATAGGGAAAGGAAGGAGAGAATGTTCTGGGAAGGAAGATGGTATGAGGAGTAGGTAAGAATCTGGTGTCAACGTATTCAGGAGTGACGGAAGTATGAATCCATCCCTCCCGCAGCGGTACGAGGCGATGGGTCGAGAGAGTCTGGTTGTAGAGGTTAAAAGGTCTCCCTCAACCAGTCTCTCTCGATCCAGCCCGCCCTACAGGAGATGGGCAAACGCATGTGTCGCCAAGACCTAGACAAACCTCACCCCATGAACACTGGCACCTCGCAAAGTCACCAAACGTATCACTTGGGTAACCTATGGCAGTGGTGTAGGTTATCCAATAAATGGTTCCCGGGGTGGCGGTACCCATACCCGCCTCCCAAATTGAGTGTAATTCTGTTAGTGTTATTATTATGTTAAATTCCCTCCTGTGTAATTTCGTCATGTAACCACATTATAATATTTCTTGTTATAACTGTGACTTCACCATCTACGTCTGTGTTTTTTTCGAATAAGCCCACCATCATTCAAGTACCTACAGCTTTTATCGGATGATTAACCTTTTGGGGCATTTCTTGGTATCGCCATCTTAACTTTCCATTTTAAACTGCATCTCGATCATCGGTGTAAAAACGTCTTGCTCCATTTCCAAGCCGCCCGGGGCGAGCCCGGTTATAATTCGTTAATTCGGCGATTAAACGATTCGCGCTTGTTGTGGGATCTCGTAAACACAAAGCCTTAAATCTTGTTGCCCGTGAACCACTTAAAGGTTGTCACACACGTATCACTCGGCACCAGATCAGCATCGTCTCAGCTCGAGCCGTTCACAATTCTTTGCGTGAAACTCCATACAAACTAGACAGTATCGTAACGGGATCGCCTCGGAAGAAGCTAGTGAAATGAGACGAAGCGGTGCCGATCCGGTGCCGAATGATATGTGTGCGATAACCTTAAAGGTGCTATAATATTTCGAACACTTCTGATCAATTTATATTTGGGTTTCTGTTATAACCATTCGCGAATAAATGAAATTGGGAAAAAATAATTCTTTCTTACCTTGAATGCAGAAATCTAATGGAAATTAATTGTTTCTTCGATAATTACAGTAAACTTTGTATCCTGATGAAGGAACCTTTGGCACTGAATTTTTTTTTAGTTTTAATTAATATAGTGGTAAGAAAGTATATTATTTTCATTTAATGGACCGGTCAATGAACTAGTGGGCATCGCATGTGGGTCCCATCCGGGCGTCGCGTGTTCGATTCCTCGGCTGGCTAAGTCCCCCATCACGACACAAGCAACATTTTCCGCCTAGGAGATTTTCAAACATTGTTGGGTTATTCGTAAACCGGGAATGTGTGTCTTTCTTTAAAAAAAATATATATTGGTACCATAACACGTATTAGAAGTATTGACATGGTCCAAGTTTTACGAAATTATTTCACAGATGTCTTTATCTTTTCTGATCCCTTACTTCCTTGTGTAGATACACGTAATAATATGTTGATGTGCAGTCTTATGTTATTATATAGGTAATATGTAGAAATGCCATAAATTTCACATTTCCGGCAGTAAATATTGTCAGAATTGACTTGAACATAGGTAAAATTATTATTTTTCCTGAACAAATCTCTTTCAAGGTAAGAAGTACTCGTACTTCGCCTTTTGTAACACTTTTCCTGTTTATTCTTTTGTGTGATTTAAAACAAAAATAGCCCAGTTTTGTGTTTTTTCACTTCAGGTACGTACTCTTTTACAGGGGTAGGTACTAATTTTTGGTGTCGATAGTGTGGAGGTTTTTTTTAGGATAGAAAAGAGAGAACATGGGCCTTGAGAGACGGTTTATCTCCCAAATATGGCTCTGTTTGCAAGAAGCCTATCTGTTTTTTTTAAACACCAGTTTTCGTTTATTCCTTACCACATCGTTAAATCTACGTGAGTGGCTAAGAAGCTAAGTATACTTATTTTAGTTAATTCAAATATTTTTAAAGCTATGTTGTTTTGCTTTTCAAAGAGCACTGATATTTCGTAAAAATTGCGCTATGGTAGTCAGCTAATTATTGTTATTGCCAAAGACTGGCCCGGTTAGCGGTTTCTTCTATTCCTCTGACCTATCAGACTATTAATTATATTTCTTCAGAAAGTTTTGTCTTTAATTTGACCTCAAAACTGAGTACAGCTTCTGAAAAACTAATATCCGACACTTAAAAGCCTCCGACAAAAACCGAAACGCCTTTTCAAAATCCTTGAAAAGATGAGTATTTGTAATTATTATGTAGGTTGGTAGATTTAGATACATTTTAACAATTTAATAACTTAGTTACGTAAATATGTCGACCTATTGGTTTGAGGTTTCAGATCTTTGAGAAAGTATAATAAATTCTCCAATTGTTATTATTTTTTTTTTGTATTTTTTATTGCTGTAAAACCATCGTTGATAGAGAGTTAGGGAAGTTAGCTACAATATTTGTTAAATTGGAATCTATCTCTAAAGAGGTCTACAGAACCTTTAATTTATTAATTGATTTTGTGTTATTGCTATAAAAGTGTGTAAGAGATAAATACATTAATGTTAATTTATTAATTATTAATAGATTAAGGTTTAGTTTTCATAATTGCACGGAGGCATATAAATTGAACCAAATAACCCTGGTGTACCTCATGTTATGTTAATTTCAGCGTCATCTACAATGACATTCTATGTCCATAATTTATTTTACTGTTTGCTATGTGAAATACAATGAAAGTGTTTTATCTGATTTTACAGAATGCACGACACATTTTACAGTTAGTTTTTTCACAGTTACGTAGTCCTTTTCATGAAGCGCTTTCACTTGATTATCATGTTCACTAATTCAGTTGCGTATCGCCGATATTTTGACCTTAATGAATGTTTTAACCGTTACTTTCATTTAACGTTGAACCTACTTTAAACTCCGCTCAACCATTAGCAATTGACGAAGCAATTAAACACCAGTCATTCCAATATACGTTACAACTTTCAGTTTGCAAGGTTTTGTATTGAATCCACAAATTTCAGACCTATTACCGCGTATTCGAGAGAATATAGTATGGCACGAAACACCCACTCCTCACTCAAAGAATTCTTTAGTTGTAACGAATGGTTAACTTATGTTGTCTTTTCTTGGAATAATTCAACAACTACATCTAATTACGCCCTGTCTGAAACCGGACGTATCATTAATTTGTTTGCTGGCCACTATTTAAAACCTCATTTAGGTGTACCGTTGG
Organism: Limnephilus lunatus; assembly: GCA_917563855.2. Classification (NCBI taxonomy): domain Eukaryota; kingdom Metazoa; phylum Arthropoda; class Insecta; order Trichoptera; family Limnephilidae; genus Limnephilus; species Limnephilus lunatus. The sequence continues at coordinate 36,656,524 of OU830594.1, forward strand.
TTTTCTCTGAAATTAAGTTATAACTCTAATTACAGCCAACGCCCGGCAGCGTTCTAAATAATCGCCAGGTCTTTTATGATGAGGTAATAAATTCAAACGCAAACAATTTAACTCGGTTCGTTATGGTCTGTAAACGGTGGTTGCTATTATAAAGGGCGCTGCTTTTGAACACGGGACACTTCATCATTTTGAATAGTAATTTACTACCGACGATAATGCAGCCTTGCCCAGTTCTATGTGTTTAGACACGGGAGAAAGAAATCATTTCCCTTGTAGACACAACGCCAACCCCACACTATTTAATTATCTCCCTGGGTAGGTACAGGGAAGTGCCGGCTCTTCTAAATACCTAATATTAACGTCTATTAAATAAAACGCTAGGGAGTGTCGAAGTGTAAGGCTTGGTAACAGGTTATATGAATCAATAAATTGTTACTTTACTTTACGTTCCTACCTTTTACCAAGTTCCGGTGTTCGTAGAAAACCTTCTAAAATTCCAAGAGATAGATAATACCCAGGTTTTCGATGGATCGACGATAAATTTTCATTAATTTAGTACTTTTTTATCTCGTCGCTGAAAGCACTTGCAATTTACCTAATAAGCAGGGCGTGGTGCCAAAGTTCGTCACATACACAACAAGAAAATTTCCATGTAATCGGAGTTGTATGTAGTCATTTCCTTCAATATCATCAAATCTCCGGATACAATCTCGGAATTTGTTACTGTTTAGCGTGCCAACTCTGGTCCGGTATGAATTATAAAACAATTTATTAATAATATGGTTTCCAATTTTTTAATTTGTCTGAACTATTATTATACGTTTAGGGTACCGTGGAAAGTTGCCTACAACCTTTCCACTTAATCCCATAAGTTTTCTCAAGTAAATTTGAAAGTAGACTTGTAAAGTAGTCGGTGACTTTACTAAAACCGAAAGAAATGTAATTTGAACATAGATAATGTGATTTACCAACTTTTCCACCACACCCTTACGTTTAAGGCTTGCCTAAGGTTGTTGACACCATATTCTATGAACGCGGCTAAAGCGCGCGAAAATTAGAATTTATTACGCGGTAAACCAATGTGTTCTAATCCACACGCGAATACTTTTTGCCTATTGCCCTTCCACGCGTTTATTTCCCTTATTCTGCCACGCGTTTATTTAGTTTATTCTTCCACGTGTTATTGGTAAAGTTGATAACGCGGTACAAAATTCATTACATTACGAACGCGCTTCCGTGATTTGATTTTATCACGAGAATTCATCTAATATCTGCTATTTAAGTAGCTAAGTGATTTTGCTAGATGATTCAACTTTGTCGGATTCGAAGTTTATCAGTTCATAGATTTAGTTTGCATTATGGAGAGAATGCATAACTCGGGTAAATTGTATGGCTTACATAATAAATTACGAGATTTAATCATTTTATAGTCGGAGAAACTCGTGTATTTGATATCAGCCTGATTACCTATAAATAATAATCATGATTCGTCAACTTCAGTCTAAAGATTTTGAAATATTTTGTTCGTGCCTAGGTTCCTATGATAATAAAGTATTGTATGTAAATATATGTCATTCCCTTGCTACTGTAAAAAATGCTTTAAAAAAATGCAAAAGCCGAAACGAATTAACGGGGCCATCCCGTGTGATGGATTTTTCGCTTTTTGTGATTTTTTTTGGCGAATGAAATAAACATAGATGCATTTGCTAACTCTTCACCACATATTTATTCATAATTGGAGGACACTTTACAATTTTTTATCCCGAAATCGTCGCTCATTGCTGAAGTATACGGCAACTTAGCCACTCATCTTCAAAGTTGGGGTGATCACGATTGCTGACGTTCTGCTTATCTGAAACAAAAAAAGCAAACGGCATTTTATCTGTAAAAAGGTATGAACTAGGATTATTAAAAGGAAAAATGTTGGCATCTTGTTGAACATTTTTACGTGAATTTTGGTGGTTTGTTTGGTTTTCAACAAGATAGTTCCGTGGTTGGTTAGGTACTTCACGTTAACTATTATTATTATACAGTTTTCTCTTTAAAATTCCCTTCAATATTGCACCTACTATAAAAGAATCAAAGTGTTCCCTATAAAAAACTGGCTTAAAGGTACCTCTCCCTATTCTCATAAACGACGCATGATTGAGAAATAGTACTTACCACGTACCTCTCGGTAGTATAATATTATTGAGTATGTATATGTATGCCTTGATGGTTTCCGCTGCTGCAATAAAAAAATCGCTCAATTAATAAAGCTTCAGTCTAAGCACGATCAGCTGTCGAGTCGTGATCCGCCAATTTATTGATCAAGGGAATTAACGCTCAGCAATAAGTGCAACATTTCGCCATTAGTTTCTGTCTGCTTATATCGACGCTGGAAAGGATAAATGGCTAAAGCGCCATTATGCTAAATGTTCAGGAGAGCAGTTTGAAGGTTTAAAAAAATCATAACTCTGAAAATGATTATCTGATTTTGTTGCCGCTTGAAAATTATAAATGCATTTACCAAACCTAATCAATTGTAATACATATATCTTTAATAATATTAATAATTCCGAAGATAATGGCGCTTTAGTCAAAAGTGCCTAAGAATTTAGGCAGGAAAAATGACTAATGTGCATGTTTATGTTATTTTCACATGAGGATGAATAACTAAACTCTTTGTACTACACATTAATAGGAGAGGAAAAATACCTTACGGACAAATGTACCAATAATGTAGTGAGGAATAAAAGCTTATCATTAGAAAAGTAATAGATATTCCAAGCAATAATGGCTAATGATCCACCGTAAGTGATATCTTGACCGACATAAAGACTTACGGGCATGACGAATACATATTTAAACTATGGTCATAGGGGTATTTTATTGGTTAAAAAAAGAAAAAATATATTAAAAAACACGGATTTTATTATATTTCGATCGCTAAAACATTTGTACCACAGTTGTTTTCTACAATTTTAACTTTTCAATAATATTAATTTGAAATAAAGAATATAGTATCATGTTATAATACGCTATACGACGAGCAAATAACGATATTTTAAATAATATATAACTCTTGAAGGGTAAAGCCAGAAAAAACGGAAAAAAGGGATAAATGGCCTACAAATTAAACTTTTCAAATAATATAAATTTGAAATTAAGAAGCCTTATTAAAAAAAAAACAATACGCTACGATGAGCAAATAACGATATAGTATAATATTCAACCCTTGAAGGGTGAAAGCCATTAAAAAATGAAAAAATAAAAATGAATGGCCTACACTCTGCAGGCCTACAATTTTAATATAAATTAAAACAAGCTAGAAAGGTGCAGCTATTAATTACAAATATTACAAAAATAAATAAAGACACTTTGATCGACTGTTAATTGTCATGATCTGGGTCTTCAATGTCTGATTCCAAAAGCATGTCTTTAAAGTTATTAATTTTGAATTGTTTATATTCATTGTGATAACGAGATGGAATGGTGTTATTTATGCACAATTTAATTAAATCTGAATATTTCTTTGAGGACATCGGTAACATATGCGTAAATTGGCTCCGGTTTAAATGTTTTGTTTTTTAGTAAAAGTTTAAATTCTTCCACTGGAGCGTCGTCGGCCATGGAATATTTTACGAAAATTTTGTTTACATTCTTTTTAAATGTGGCAATTTTTATTTTGATAATTTTTCCAGCAATACTTTTGAAATACCTATCACTTATCTTGTCCCAGCCAATAAAATCTGAGTAGAATACCACTCTTTTACAATAACGAGATGGCATTGCCCGTAAGTTTTTTTTATGTAATCGGCTTTTGTTTTATTAGCTGCAATTGTCTTGCCCCTAATATCCAACTTTGAAACTCCAAAGTCAGCAATAGACAGGGTATAGTGTAAGAATTTTTGGATAATATCTAAAGTATTCAGTAAGAATTTCAGGTAAACTTGACGTCGCCCTTCCCCTTCGTTTATAAAATAAAAGTACGTATGATTACATCGGCTTAGCTCTTTGACTCTTTTTCTTTTGACTTCTTGTTTTTGCACCACGCAATGAGCCAATCACGCCTCCTGGTTGAGTCCAAGCTCCAAAAAAAATTGAATATGCTTTGTCTTTTCTCGTCTGTAATTTCACTACAACCTTTACCACAGGGTTTGTCTTTGCAGGTATTATTTTTCTTTTTTTTTCTGGTACTTCAGAACCATCTTTTCGCTCATTTTTTTTTACCACTTTGAATTAAAATGGACCTTTCCTTTTTTTATTGATGCGTTTTCTTTTTTTCGCATTTTCGCCAACCTTTCCATCTACATCGATTTTATTTTTGAAAGTCTTTTTTTAGTCGATCCTTCTTCAATATTCCCAACTACAGAGTCAGAGCTTGATGAACCACTCCATGACTTGGAATCCCACTGAAAATCTAAAGCATCTTCATCATCTGACAAAAAGTCCAAATATTTTTTTTGCTTTTTATTTCTGAGGCTTTTGAGTGCCATTTTTTGGTCAGTTTTTTTAGAAGAGCTCGTATTTGCTTTAGAGCATTCCTAAGAGTTTTTTAAGAGACATGATTGTTCTAGTTCTTCTCCATAAAAGTTGATATCTTATAAACCTTCATAGTGTCGTTCTTTAATAATTGATGTTTCAACGGCAGTAGATTCTGAAATCGGTTCAAATTCGTCTGTGTTTTTTCGTGGGGGATCGTAAATATTGGAGATTTCCGGTAATCTATTCTATATTTCAGCACGGAAAAGCAATTATTCAGAAAGATTTTGTAGTTACAATTCTTCGTCTTGATGAAATGGCAGATATGTCACAGTTTCGTTCAGCTCTTCTTGGAATCCCGTTACGGTGTGTAGTATTTCAGGCTGGATATTCTGTAAGCAATATTTTTGTATTACGAATCATTAAGTTTGTAAAGTATTATTTGCCTGGATTGCATGCGTAAGGAAATACTTTCCTACCTGATAGTTGCATAAAAATAAAAAAAATATTTATATGGATACAAATGAAATAGGAGAAAATCTTGTAAATAAAAAAAAGACTATTAAATATAAAAACTATAATGTTATTCTTGGAGCTTCTGACCAGTGAACCAGTATTAATTATTATGATAATATTACCTACGAGAATCATAAAAAAAACTTTGATGAAATGTAACTTGCCTGCTCATCTGCTTCTAAAAATGAGAGACGTTTTCGTACTCGCCGGGAACATACATCCATTGAAATTTTTGATACTCTCTTTGTCCCTTGTGCATAGCACTCGTCTCGTCGTAAGTGAATCTAATTAGAATTAAAGTAATGTGATATTTAGTATAGGTATATAACTTTACTTAATATAACAAAAACAATACAGTATATATTTATGTATATTTATTATTACTAAATATTTTAGTATGATTTTATAAATATACTCACAAACACATAATATTATAAATTGTACATCAGCACATGTGACGTAGGGAGAACTTAATTATACATTATCAAGCTTAATTTTGCTACTTACCACACTCGTGACAAATCTTACACACAGCGTTGCCAACTCTACGTCTTTTTACGTAGATCTACGTATTTTAGGTCCTTCCTGAACATCTACTAACTTCAGTCCGGAATCTACGTATTTTTTGTCAAATTGTACAAATTTGCAAAATAACATAACTCATTAGGCTGAAGAAGCATATTTTCCGTTACTTTACGGTGGCGCTCCCGTCTGCGGGGCAAAGTATGTGGCGCGGACTCCAACAAACGTTCTGTTTCATACTAGAGTCCGCACCGGGGTTGGGATGTCTAGGGAAATTACCCTAGATCTAGGGAAGAAATTATATTTTTTAGGCAAAAGGGAAATCAGCACAAATGTAGGAAAATTTCGAACTATTACCATAAATTTTTTTTTATTGGAGTTGTAATCTTCTACTTCCCGGTAAAATACACAATTTCAGACAAAGGCATCGCCAAGTTATATATTGCTAGTATTTGACCTTAACTGTTTACTCCATACTCTTGTTTTTTTTTCCTAAATATTGCCTATTACCCCACATTTGCATAATTACCAAAACTATAATTCGTTTCATTTAAACCTTAGGTTCTCAACGTGGGCAATAAATAACGCCCCCTTGTGGACGTTTGAGACTTTCAGGGGGCAGTAGAAGACCCAAAGAGAGGGCGTTGAGGTGGCACGGTGATGGCGAGGGCAGGTAAAAAGTATAGTCTAGAAAGACAAAAAACACGCTCATCACGTACTAATAAAGCAAAATAAACTTTAATATTGGCTAATTTTTGTTATTTTATGTATTGTAATCATTTATATCACGTGTGCAAAAATTCACATGTTTCGGTAAATGAGGAAGTGGAAGAAAATTGAATCCATTAACCCCCCCCCCCCCCATAAGAAAAAGGGGGTCTCTAAACAAAATCTCAAAGTGGGTGGTGGGCAAAATTGAGAACCAAGAGTGAGAGGCAAGGTTGAGAACCTATGATAAATCATAAAAAAATAATAAAAATTTGCAAAAAATGCATTAAAAATAATAGATACATTTCAACTTAATTACTACAATAAATAACTAATTACGTTCACCTACCCTAACTTCTATATTTCACTCAGAAAAAAGTACGTAGATCTACTAACTTTTCATAATCCAAATTATACGATTCTACGTAACACTGCTTACACAACAGAATAAATATATCCGATTCACGAACTCGTAACCTGTTAACAATGAACCGCGCAGCAACGGTCGTGCGTTCACCCGCACTGTTCTTGGAGGACTAAAGCGCCCGTGGAATCCGGAACTATATTTATAGGTGGGTGCTTCCGACTAAATTGATGGTAAAATGGTAGATCTAAGCGACATTAGCAAAATGATGATCAATATATTTAAAATGATTTATTCGCCAAATCAACTGTAAAACGTGGCAAGCATAATTAACTAAAGCGACAAATCTTATTTTTTTTTGGAAAGGAAAAACAGCTAAAGCGACATTGTTAGTGATTTTCTATATGACCTATTTGACTTAACAACAAATATATTATTAAAACGGATAGGGAAGAAATACTAATGTCAATTATATACTTTATTATGGTAGGGAACGTGTGCTTAAGTAACTTCCATAGCCATTTCATGGTAAGGAAAAAAAGGTAATTCTACATGTTATCCTAAAACATAGAAGGTAAAAAAAGCTTACAAACAATTTGAATAAAATTCTGGAAAGGAAGAGTGATGTAACCTTCCACCACACGTAATCTAAGATGACTTAAGTCGCACTCATATTAAAAGACCATATTTGCTGTCGTTTAAGTCAACGAAATTTTAAAAAAGTAGCTATTTTGTGGTGACTAAAGCGCCATAAAAGTGCTCGGATCGCAATGAAACTAGGACCAATCGACGCAGAAAAAAAAACTAAGTTGGACTGCATATATAACTCATATTCACCCGATGTGGCGTTTTAGTCACTCTTCCTTTCCAGCGTCGATATTATGGCTTATGGCTCTGATTATTAACATTATTATATTATTACAATGTGTTCCGATATAATATGTATGTTGTAATTTATTTTCCTCCAAACAGTGTTGCTTTCCTCTACGGATCAATTCCTAATAGTATTTAGGTGTATTATTAATATATTATATTAACCAAATTACGTCATTCTGCATTAGATATAATTTGAAATTCTTACCGCCAAAAGTATTATCGTGGTTAATTTTTGGATTTTCATCGGACACCTTGACTAAAGGAGGAAACGCAACACGGAATAATAACCCAAAAATGAATCACGACAATTAATCATTGTAAATAGGTAAGTGCGGTAAAGTATTATTAATTTATTTTATTTTTTATTGATGACTATTCAAAAAATACAAAGTAAGCTACTTTATTTACAGTCCTCCTCACTAGGGATTCCTTTACCTACAAGGCGGACTGTAGGTTGTTGTATGGGTTTTACATCTTGATTCGCTCACATTCGTATAGTTGATTTCCACAAAATAAAATATAAATTTAATAAAAAATCTTCACGTTTGTTGATTGTATAATGTGTTGCTGTTACTTCTTAATTTTAATTTCTTTGATTTTTATGATTTTCTCATCTTCGTGTTTGTTATTTTGATGTTGTTTTTAAACTTTTTGTATTTCCATGTTGTTTTAAATATATCGCACGTTGGATTAAGTGTGAAACCGCATTAAGTAATGTTAAGAATTTGTTATAAAATAACTGTATTTGACGTGGAGTGGATAAAAGTTTCGACTTCTATTTTGAAGGTAACCAACATTCGCGTACATTTTTGATATATCATGCTAAAAACATTTGCATAACTTTTAAATTATGAAAGCAAATCGATTTACTGGGTCATCTAACGCTTTCTATTGAAAATAGTAATAAATGAATGCTTATGCTCATTCCCCAATACTCAGATTTCATAACCTGGAAAAAGAATATGATCGTGTTATTGACATTAATTCATAGATTTAACTATTGAAGTATTTTCAACAAGTCACCAGTAAACAAATTAAGCTGTATTTTTCGATCGGTTCAAATCTCCTACTATTAAATTTATTTTTTGTTAATTGTTCCTCCCTTTTTTGCGTAATATATTATTACATTGTGAGATTTTGCATTATTTCTTTCTCTCTTTGTATCCTTATGCCTAACAATATGTAAATAGTATATTGTTTTAACTGTATGTATATAAAGTGTAACCATTTGCCATTAATAATTTCGGTGACATAAAAATGTATTATTTATCGGAAGTGACCTGCCAGACAAGTATGTTTTCTCTGTCTGTGTAAATAATAAAATTAGATACAGCCTTAGAACTTATATAACATATGTAATATAGTGTACAGCGCCCTAGAGGTGATTTTTCACAAAAATGACGTTCTAAAAATTATCCCATTATTTTTATTATCGCATATTTAAGAAGAAGATAATATTAATAAATCTAATTCAAAAATGAAACAGAACATGACATAAAAAATAAAAAAAAGTCACGGTCACAACTGAGGATCGAACCCAAGACCTCTGTCTTGTCCTAAGAGTATGAGTATTTTAGTTCCATGGTCTTGTCGGAAAAACGCTCTAACCACTAAGCTATTGGTACATATTTGTTTGCACTTCTTATGATTGTACACTCTATGTGCGATGTCGGTACTCGTATAATATTACCACGATTAGGTTTTTAAATGAGAACATGAAGAAGTGAGATGGTTGGGAAAACATCACAATTATTATTTTTTAAATTGTATATTAGAAGTCCATGACTCAGAATTTACGCTGTGCTGCAGTTCTCGAAATCATTATAAAGTAAAAAGCAGTAGAAGTTTCTTTCTAGAATTGTAAACAGTAATTAGTAATGAGTAGATACTAATGAGTGATGACTGATGACATATTTAATTGTGCTTTTTATCCGATCGGGTGGCTTTCCAGTGCGTCATTGTAACGTTTTCTTTCACTCTAAACTCTGCAACGAAAGTTTGGTCGGTTTGGCTAAATTTTCGTTGCACATCATTAAACAATGCTTACGAGACTACTCCATTAAATGATTTCCATTGCGAAATCACCGCTATGATGATTCCAGAAAGAGACGATAGTTTACCCATTTATTAGTTCGCTTATTAAATATTTCAAAATTGTACGATTCCGGAACTTTATAATAAAATAATAATTATGACCTAACGCAGTCCATGCGCTTTAGTTTGTTTACCGATAGAAAGTCGGTTCGCACGTTCATTCTTATTATAGTTTTTACACTTTAAAATTTATATAACTTCTTAGTTACTACTTACTATCTATGTGGTTTACAGATAAACGTAACGCAGAACATGAATTCTTTTTTGTATGCCCAAGTAATTTTAAGTTGTTATGTGAATATACCTACAATCCTAAGACCCATAATTATTCTTTACTTGGAAGTGGAGTTTTTCTCCCATTTGGCCATTATTTGAGAAAGTGACCGGAAAATCCACGTTTACGTAAAGCAAGTGATTGTTATTCTGTTCTTATGTTTTCTTTGGTAAAAATCGACAAGTTTAGCTTTGTAAGTCGGTGGCGTCCCCATTGTAGATAAATTATGGATACGCGTGTGAAATTTACCTGTACCTGGGCTTTATTTTTTACCAATTACTTATTATCTGAATATTTTAGCGTATTTCACAAAAAATGTAACATATCTATAAATATATATATATTTTTTTTTAAAAGAAAGATCAACTTTCCGGGGTTACGAATAACCCAACAATGTTTGAAAATCTCCTACTACCTCCACAGAAAGCCGAAAATGTTGCTTGTGTTGTGATGGAGGACTTAGCCAGCCGAGGAATCGAACATGCGACGCCCGGGTGGGACCATGCCCACTCAACCACTGACCAATACTGATAAACAATGAATGCCCAAACCTTGCTAATCATTATTTGTGTATCACTTCACTTCATAAGTTCTCCCGGTTGTACGAGTATCACTTTATGTATAAAAACCAAACAAATTTGACGAAACCCGTTTGAGAGTATGTAACTACTCAGTCAAATAACTTAAGTACCTACTTACTTACTACCGGAATCAATTTTAAAAGTTGTGGTTAGGACAGGTTAGGTTTTAAACCAAACAAATTTGATGACACCCGTTTGAGAGTATGTAACTACTCAGTCAAATAACTTAAGTATCTACTTACTTACTACCGGAATCAATTTTAAAAGTTGTGGTTAGGATAGGTTAGGTTTTAAACAAAATAATTTGGACGAAACCCAATCCAGAGTATGTAACTACTCAGTCAAATAACTTACGTACCTACTTACTGACTACCGGAATCAATTAGAAAAGTTGTGGTTAGGTTTAAAACAAAACAATTTGGATGAAAACCGTTTCAGAGTATTAATTTAATCAAACAAATGACAAACAAACGCGGTGTCCTACTAATTCCACTGCCTGAAAAGTTAACCATGCCAAGATGTAGGTACCCATTGACGTACTATCCGGATTCAATTTGAAAAGTTGTGGTTAGGTGAAGCTAGATTTTCAAAACAATTCCGCATAAGTACGTAGTGCCATTAATAATATATCGCCAGGCTTGAACAATAGGTATTATTTCACTAGATACCATCAATAAACTAGACCTAATGCCAATGATTGCCGGCAATGGCAATTACTCCTGTGCAGGGGACCCCCTGCATGCCCGGGGCAAATTTTGCCCCACTGACTCCGATTGCCCACCGCACACAAGTAATGTGCACATATAAGAACAGTGTACGGGCATCCATCCGGATGTCCCGAGATGCCGGCTATTTATGATGCTGATAATGTGTTGTTTTTATTGAATACGTATACCTATCTTTATTTTATTCTTCGGACTTGTTTTACTACCTGACTTTGTCCGAGATTTCAATTGAAAAATATGGAGCAAACAATATCAGCGTCTTGCCTTATTTTGAGAGTCAAATAGGCATTTCAAAGCTCTGTAAGCTCATGATCGAAATGTGAATTGAATGAAAATTGTTGAATAGACCTAAAAATTTGAAGCATTAAAACGTTTTTTTTTTTGCAAAAGTGAGTGAAAATGTTATGCAGTTTACAACAGATTTTCTGCTTCATAGTTAAGATACACATTTTAATAATTAGCTACTCAGGAATGTAATATGTCGGGTTGGTTCGTCAGGAAACCTATCCGATAGCAACTTGACGACCGCAAATATCTCTTAAACTGAGCTTACAAATCAAATGAAATACCTTGTTCTTAGAAGGCAGAAGATTGAAGAGAAACTAAATTTTTTATAACATTTCACTGGAGAAACATAATATCAAGATGCCGTGTCACCGATATTGATAATTTCTTGGTCGGTGTGCGGTATAGGCGAAATTACCAATTGTTCTTTTTTTATTTATCTTCAAGCTGTCTTGTTCTGCGATTGTAAAACGTGTCTATCTGCGACACGTTTGACAATCACAGAACCCCTGGGACCTATTTACTTTGGTCATTAATCTTGTCGTGTAAACGTACCTTAAAAATCGATTTTTAGAGCTTCATTTCACGATCGTTTTATGGCTAATCTCGTTGTGCCAGGATGTGTGAACAATTTTCCACAGATTATGTAACGAACCAAAAAAGTGATTTTGCAAAAAACTTCTGGTCCTTAACTTTTCGCAGTCGATAGAAATCGTTTCTTGTCCGCTTCAGATTAATTTTATGTTACAATCATGGACATCCAATCAGTGGTTACAATTATTATTCTTATAATGTTTTAGGACTTGTATTGCGGTAGCTAAGGAATGCATTTATGACTTAATTCAGAATAGTAAATTTATTATAGATAATTGTATTACTTACGATCAGTGGAGGATTTATACTTTTCATAAGTATAGGTCCATTTGCGCCGCCCCATCCAGGACTGCTTACAATAAATTAAGTCCAGGATATCGGATAAACTATACATGGTATCCAAGGTGAAGAGATTTTGGCCCGTTCAAGTCGAGAAGCGCGACGAATAACATTGTTTTGGGATAGTTAGTGGGGCTGGTTAACGTGTCGTCGTCGTTCTAGTATCTCTCTCTCTGGGCCTATTATATTGTAAGTTGTTTTTTGTCTGTGACCAGGAGTGGTTAGGTACAGATTATTATTTTCTCAAAAACTTTTGATCTGATTAAATTTTATCGGGAATCGAACCCAAGAAAACAAATAAATTAACTAAATTCAGTTTACTTTAATAGACTTCCAAGTGTATTGTACATGATGGAAAAGGAGAAGGGGCATGATCGTAACATATGTGCGCTCCACGAGAATATAATTGCTTGATTGCATATGGCGGAAATGTACATGGGTACTCTGCATCATCCAACATATGATTTGAAATCGCCTATAGAAGATTAACTATGAAACTGTAATTCAATCAACTAGGTCAGTGCGCCAAAATCAATAAATCGCAAATTCATCCTTAAAAAACTTACAACTAAATAGCCGTTTGAAATTACGGGAAGAATTTTATTGGTTGTATCAATGTTTCATATTTTCTTGTATGTTATTTTAGTACAGTACTGGCTCGTTTATCCGACGTCCAACACTTGAAGATAAGAGACCAGTGATTAGTAGTTGGACATTTTTATACTTGAAGTTCGGTCAAAGAAAACAATACAATTTTTTGCAATAAATAAATGAAGGTATGCATCAATGACCGAGAAATTCCACAGTGGCCACATATGTATTGCACTGGCTGCGATGGAGTTGCAAGTTACAATTGCTTAGAGAATACTTCTCGAATGCCAAAATTATATTTTTAGGCCGTGTGTTACCTAACTTACTTAACAGACTTGAAAAGTCTTCATTAGTCTTAAATGGGACAATTCAAAGCACTATCGTTATTTATTTTTGGGGTATTGTGCCGTTTTGCGCTACCTTCTTCTTTAGCCAACGGTTCGGACAGCGTTACAGTGTCTATCATCAGGGCATCGATAGCGGTAAAGTGTGTGCTTATGTACGTAGATGTGATACCGTGTTACAACACGGCTAATACCCCAAAAATAAATAACGATAATATTTTTGGCCGTGAAAATCTAGAGTCATATCAGTTCAAAGTTCAAAGCACGTTTACAGTCCCCTTCATTTTTTATAAGCCAGGATGTATTAATTTATTGAAAATAAATCACTTTGTATGCACTACTATTTAATCTAAACAATCCACATGTTTCGGAACCAATGGTTTCTTGGTTAGGATAAACATATACAGGGTGTCCGGGGGTAAAGTGCATTTTCTTCGGGAGGTGATTCTACATGATAGTATAAGTAAAAAAGATAAACAACTTTTTTCGAAATTCCAACTTTTAGGGATAATTTTGTGGTAAAAAGATAAAATTAGACCGGCCTGTGCGGGCAGCATTATTATTACCAAGCAACTTTGAAACAATCACGCCCGGCAAGCTAACAGCAACTTTATCGAGTAAGTTTTACCTTAACCTGAGGATTTTTAGTAGGTATGTCTTTTTGTATGGGAAAAAAAATTTGGATTTTCAGAAAAAGTTTTTAATCTTTTTTATTCCTACCATAATGTAGAATCACCTCCCGAAGTTAATGCAATTTACCACCGGACGCGTATTTCCAATCCCTAACGCGATTCAGTCGCTCTACCGACTGAAACGCGTTAGGGATTGGAATGCATAAATCACCTTCCAAACACTACCGCGTTTCGGTCGCCTTCGCGCTTTGTTGCTCTCTCTGTTTCTGTGAAGGTGACGACCGTTATTATAGAAGGGTAAGCATAGAGGATGGACCGCGTTTTTTGTACTTACAAAATCTTTTTTACATTGAAAATATTTATTTTTTTAAGTAAAAAAATGCGCGTTTTTTTTTTACTTAAATAAATATTTTCAATGTAAAAAAAAAGTTTTGTAAGTACAAAAAACGCGGTTCATCCTCTCTGCTTACCCTTCTATAATAATGGTCGTCACCCTCACAGAAATAGAGAGCAACAAAGCGCGAAGGCGACCGAAACGCGGTAGTGTTTGGAAGGTGATTTATGCATTCCAATCCCTAGCGCGTTTCAGTCGGTAGAGCGACTGAAACGCGTTAGGGATTGGGAATACGCCCCCCGTACACCCTGTATAATGAAATTTAAAAAAAAAAGAATACACAAACAAGATATTTATTATTTAAAATATTATTCTGACTAAGAAACCTTTTTTTAAAAGATTGTTTTTGGGATGTATACATATACCTATTTTACCCTTTAAACGTATGTTTGATTTTAGCACATATTGTGTTTTTCTTTCATAATTTCCGGAGCTATATTGCCATCATTACATTGTTGACTCCCTGTTGCTTACATTGGGATCATTACTAAGACATCTTAATTAATTGCTTCGATAGTTAATTAAGTGTGCTATTATTGTCATAATTCTAACAACCGGTTTTAAATATAACACGTAGATACGCGTGCTGATAATGACCCGATTCATAACGCATTAATGAAAATGTTTGTTGATTGCAGGTAATTAAATAATTTCTTGACGATAATGTAATGTTTATACTAAACTAAACGTGTTCAAGCGAGCTGTTATTCGCATGTGTTTGTTATAAGAAAATTAAAATGAAAGTGCGTGGGTTATTTTAGTATATATAAAAAATATATATTATTCGTGTATCGCTGAGAGAAACATAGTTGCACTAGTTTCTCACGACCTTTTTATCTCACAGCCTCTCTTGTTTTCTTAATGATTGGGTAGACATTAGAATACATTAACATAATGATAGATATTTATGTAATTATAAAACCATTAATATTCAATTATCCATACTTAATATTTATTTTATAAAATAATATAGTTCTATAATTATTTATCATATTCACGAAAAAAACGTCACATCTCTCTCACTATGCTTGTACGTTATGGCATAATCATATATTGCCTTTTAATTTAATATTTAGATTTTTTTCTTCAATAATTTCAAATTCCCTTTGTGGCGTAATTTTCATTTGATGAAAATAAGTAAATCAGGTCCTGGAGAAGGCCAATGTTCTGTTTGATACTACCTAGTTGTTTATAAATGGCGTTTGTAAAGATATGTTCGTTATCACTAGGTAGGTACGTATGTTTTAAATGAAACACGATTATTATGTGAACCAATCTTTTAATTTGAAAAACTATCGAAAAAAAATGGTTTCCTTGTCCAACAATGCCCTTTAAACACTCACTGAAATCGCGGTTTTAGAGCATATTTCAAAATAAAATACTGTTCTTCAAGCAGATGAAACACTCTTTCAGTTTTTGTTCTTAGAAATAGACATAAGACATATTATATGCAATTAAATTATTAAATTTTGAGTTATTGTCATTTTTCATTTAATATTAAAAAAAAAATTGCTAAACTTGACAAATATTTTTCAAATGCTAAATGTAATTCCATACAATTATTTCAATTTATTTGTTTAATTATTTTTAATTCACACTAATTTCGCGGTGTTCTCTCTTTCTAAGACTGTTTAAATCATATTTCTCATCGTAATACAAAATTATATGGCATAACTTTTATTGGACCATGTCAGTCTCGGATATACTCGTATATATCCCAAAACGACTATACGGATATTAGTTGTCTGTGAAGAATATCTCCAAATTGCCCGTGGGGTTAAATAAATAAATAAAATAGATGCAGTTGTGTAATAATTAATCTGAGCTTTATTTCACTCTTTTGTTTTACTATAACCAGGCTGTTTTATCATAATAACTCAAAATCATTTTATATTACATTCCCTTTCAACAAAGCTGCCACATTAGTGAGTTTGTCAAGCATTAATGTTCTCTGCGATTTAAGATTAGACTTGCTTGGTGTATTATTATACCGATTCACTCTCTACATATGCGTCAACATATACCTGCATTAATAATTCTTAATGCGAACAATTTATCCGTCAGATCTCGTCGACGTACAACTTATATCCCAGCGGTGGGATTACTCTAAAACCTGATCACATAAGATTATTATTTAATTTACTTCATGTAGTGCGCAAAATATTAATTGAGATCGACTGGAGCGTTTCCTGCAATTACGGTTATAATCTTCATTAGCTACGTGAGCATTTACCTCATTGGATAGTAAATATTACGCTCCGTCTTCCGGGCCTGATAAATACACGTTTTTGATTGGTTTTGTGTATTCGCTGCATTCAGAATTCAGAATAGGACCTTCCTACTAATTAGGCAATTAGTTAGGTAAGAAGGGAGGTAGCAACTGTTTAGACTTAACCTAACATATTGAAGAACGTTGTTATGGGATCTGGATGTCTTTCCAAATATTTCTACTAAAAGGTTGCTACAACTTACTACTTTATAGCTTTAGAAGTGGTTTTTCATAAAAGTGTTAAATGCGAAGAAGTCTACTTTAAAAAATTTGAAAAAATGTTTTATGTGAATTATTTTGCTGATGTGTTCGGAAGTTTTTAATTAAAATTTGTACCTTGGTCATAGTTAGAGAAATTTGTATGTGTGTATTGTTCTTATTGACAAAGCTAAAAAACTAAGTTTGTGCTAGTCCAATTTTCATCAATAAGCCGAAAGGGCGAGCTTAAGTAATTTCATCTAAAATATATTCCAAAGTGGCTTCGATTCACGTGTTTAATTAAGAAGCCAATACTTGGGGGTGTGACATTACAAAAACACTTTGTAATATACCAATTTTAATTAAAAGTGATGTATTACTACGTGTTTTTATTTTAATACAAAAAATCTTTTTGTATTTATGAATCAACCAGCTTTCCCCGACGTTCCCCTACCCATTGTCAACGTAATCTTTCTCCTCGAAGGTCAAGTGTGCAAAATTTCATCAATCTCGGAATAAATCAAATCCACGCCGTTAATTATAATATAAATAGAGATTTCCCAACAAAATTTGAAACAAATTTCAAACTCCCGCAATCACCGGATTTAGAGTAAAACGTTACTTAACTAGGTACAACTGCACCACGGAAACTGTCAAAATTAAATGGCAAAACAATAAAGTGAGGAACCACGTAGTTCACGCGTAAATTCCAAAATCGTCAAGTAGGGTATTGTGCCAAGTTACGTTCCATTGAACTCGCCTCTAACGGTGAATAATCGTATTTTTTCCGGCTGATTTTGACCACTTTCAACACGTCTTTGCATTCGTGAGCTCGTTAAGGGTCTCATTCATTTATGAAAAATCCCTTGCAATTTAAAAATCTTTCCAGTTCAATGGCTTACCTTTGCTATTAATAAATTACGTAGAGTTAAATTGCAAACACGATAAACTAACAACTTTGCTGATTCCGAAATATGATGGTAGAGCGGTACGACTCTTGAGTACATAGGGTTTATAACCCAAGGAGGGGGGGGGGACTTTTAAGTATAGGGGTCGAGGGTTCGAAACCATGCGTGGGCACTATTTTTTTTTGTTTTATTAATATGTACGTAATTTAATAACCTAACGTGCGATGCTGTGATGTGATCTCATGACTCATAATGCTCTCGTTCTGACCCTTGTAAATAGGTCGTCCAATCAGAATCAAATCGTCGCGACGATTTTTTAAACCTTCAATAAATGAATATATGAAATTGTTTGTAGGCGTTATGTTACAATGTCAAAGCCGTTGTAACCTCTCGCTCTCGATTGGTTTGATTGCTCTAACTATGTTATATGACCATATCTAGGATAGGCATTTGCTTACCTTCCTCTTCTGTTTCCACACCACTCTGCGTACTCGCAATATTTAGCAAATGGCGTCGACTTCATTTGTAGTAGGTACGATTTCACACTAAGCAGTTAAATTCCTTTAACTTTTTATTCTTCAAATTTATTTTTATTATTTCGTTTTGAAGAGTTTTTTTATTTATTTATCTGCTAGCGGTTTCTACACATCTGTGTCATTCACTAGCAATTTAAAAACTAGCTTAAAAGTTATACAAGTACAGAATTATTAGGTGGGGGTAGTAGGAGTGGTGATTTTTGGGGAGGGGGGAGAATGGTTAGAGGAATCAACATAACAAGGAAACATTGCCAATGACGGTGATTTACGGGGTGCTATTATTTTTTTTACTAAATTAATTTTTGTTTGTTTCTAAGATTTCTAATACGCACAAGTTAAAAAATGTATTAATATTAAAATGTTTAAACTTAGTTTTTTCTTTTTTGAAGCTATGGCGTGTCTATTAAATTATTAAGAAACTCAGAATAGTTATTATTTTCTAAACAGAGTTCATGTACCCTGATTCTAGTTTTAAAATCTCTAGTAGTCCTACCCACATTTCCAGAATTCAGATTTTAAAATTAATAAGCCTAGGTTGTCTCACTTAATTTACTTATTTATCTCACTTACTTAGATTTAAAAATCTAGTTTAACCTATAACTTTCGCTTCACTGCTGTGAATTTAAAAAATGCACACTCAGCACTTTTAGAAAAGCGCAATTAATAACGGATCGACTTAGGTATCTTATTTATCACCGCTGAGAAGAAAGTATAGGGAAACTTTTACCGTCGTGTAATTTTCTCCACATTACCTTGCTGAGTGTCATAAAGTTTACGATCTTAATATTTTTCGTTTTTACCTACCGGAAAGCTTGAGAAATGAATATTATTTATTCTAGAGCAGGGTTTTCCAACTTTTGGCGGCCCTCGGCCACACTAAAAAGTCTATGCGAAATCCGAACCCTCTTACAAAAAAACTTAAAATAGGTAGATATGTGTTTTAATCACTATCTGAAATATCGCAGTTAGCGTCAGGGCCCATTCACAATTCTGTTGAGATTATATTTATTTATTTATTTATTTATATATAATTTGTACATTTATTTATAACAAATTACAGGCAATATAGCCTAAGACGTTATAATTGTACCATTTATGCAGTGTATATGCAATGCCAAAAATCTTACAAATGCGCTATAGGACACAAAAAATAAATCTATTTTTTTATCCACTTCATTCAAAAAACACGTAGCTCTCCCCACAGGTGCGTTCATAAATAAATTAGTGCGGCTTGCTCTACCATATAGGAGGTTGTGATGACGTCCTCGAGAGTGAGACTCTGGTGCAAAAAAATTTAATTGGGCCAGTATCTCATTATTAGATAAGTGACCGTTAATTAGTTGAAAAAAATATTTAAGCAAAGCAATACCTCTACGTGTCTCTAGGGAGTGGTAATTGGTCATGCCTAATATATAAATCGATGGGTAAATAATATATAATATATAAATATGGAGCTGTTCACACGTGTCAGATACGATTAAAAGACGGATCCGATACGTTTTGTCGGAATAAAAGCGCAGCGCGTTCGTTTAAAATTCGAGTTGGAACGAGGATTTTATGAAGCTCTTCACACTTGCCGGGTAGTAATTCCGGCTAGAACCCCACTACCCCCTCCCCTCAACCCGCCCGCTCCAGGTCGCATGAAAACATGCACGCAGCGTCTGCGTGTTCATCAGATTTTTTGTCGTTTGGTTTTAATGGTGTGAAGAGGGCATCCGACATTCGATTTTTGATCGTTTCGTTTTTTAAATGGAGGTGTGAACAGGGCATCCGACGTCCGGTTTTTTATCGTCTGTTTTTTAAACGGAAAGGGGAACGGGCTATTAATGTATTGTAAATGTGTACAAGATGTGTACTTAATTCTCAATTAAAAATAATATAATTTTATATCTACTTATTAAATGATTATGACTTTAATATTCTTCCACCAATATACACGTTTATAAACTAGTCCCAGCCAGAGCTGAACGATCGTCACCGACGTTCGTTCTTTTCCTTCCCACGCTTCTTGTTTGAAAACGATAAAGACAGAAGGTACTAGAACGATAATGTCACATACGATCTTTCGCTGGGACTAATATTTCAATATCATATTGGCAGGTAATTATCCTGTTGACAATCTGCTGTAGTAGTTTAACGGGTTTTTTTTTTTAAATAGGATAAAAACAAGTAAATTATATTTAATGAGATCTTTGTTGTCCTTAGTTTTCATCAACTATTTTATGAAGAGTTGTGTCTTGTTTGTCGTCAGCCAGTCACATAAATTCGCAAATTTAAACGGTGGAGACGGGAGTAGTCGTTTGGACAGCGCTGGTATAGAGAATACGCAAACAGTAATTTACATGAAACCATAGGAAAAACACGTGCATTAGATTGATGGTGTGGGATTGTGAGACAGATTTCTTGGTATTGATTAATTTAGCAACGGTAGCGAAATACACCGAAGATAAATAATAAATACAGATAGAGTTTACCGGAAGTCTTGAGGAGGTATATCAGTTTAAATAATTGTAGCACTTACCCACAGATCAGTTTCTTATACTCCGATTAGTCAATTTACATAGATCGATCTTGACTATCATTTCAACCGCTCTTGATTCCATTGTTAGAAACGATCGCTAATGTGGGACCCAGACTGTGTCGTGATGAACGCATCATAATTCATACCTGACCGCGATAATAAGAAAGTCAGTGTAATACCGTCAATGAAAACGGAATACCTATACGAAATTATGCATTGAACCGAAGAAGTGTCACGACTCGGAAATGGTAGTCGGTCGCTATGTGGATGAAAGTGTCGAGACAAATAATAATAGGGAAAGTGAATCCGAATGCTCGAATCATCGATGATTTGCGAATTATCATCGCTGGCTGATTAGTTGCAAGTCGAGTGAATTGCGAAGCCTTAACGTCGGCAAGGTCGTACGTAACGTAGCATCGGCTGCTGAAGCCTTTCAAAGGCTTTTCACCGCCAATAAAACCGCATTGTTGTTGGCTGACTCAACTTTACACACTTCCCTCTGAATTAGTTAGTCATATCTTGAATGCACCCTTCTGTAAAATTACTTGTGTCACCCGTAACACGGAGTTTTCAAAAATTATCACGCGTTTATTTTTATTCAAGTAGTTTATAAATTTACAAGATCACTCAAATTAACCATTGATACCCAGGAACTCGCTACTATGTATCTTTTCTTAAACATTTTCCATCACCAGGAAATCAAAGTTTAATTATGGGGAAAAGTAGGAAAAGGTTTCGTGAAATTATTGTGTGTTTAAAAAGGGTTTCTTGAAACTCCTCGGATGACGGAACTGCTTAAAGATTATGAGTAGATCCCAACTAAAATACTCATCAATCTTCTAATTGAAAATGTCGTACCTTGATTTAGCTCTTAAAATGCGTTTACACGATAGTATTATTACGTTGTGATAATTTATTGCTTGTGTTTGGTTGTACTACCAATATATGTAAGATCTCATTGTTTTTGTACTGTCCCTTCAACATAATTCATTGCTTTTCCTATAGCACACAAAGCGTTCGAATATATCAAGACTTTTGTCAGGTAAATCTTGTATTAATGCGATTCTACTATGGGTGCGCGCAGCGAGCGAAATATCGATAAATCATAACAGTAATAATTTGTACGACGTTGCAGACAAATCTGCCCGTGATTTGTGCATATTTCGCCCACGTGAATATCCTGCCTCAGTGTGCGAAACCTACGCTAAACCTTTGCTGTTAATAATGTTGCTGGAAGATTACCATCAATAATAATATGTTTCAATTGAAATCTGTGTGCAGTGTTTGAGTTATGCTTCTGTGGAAATGATTTTTACCTGCGTCACTTTATTTAGGACAACGCGCAATGGTGCTAATATAAGCCTTTGACAGTAAAACTAATAATTACACTACCGCTGACCGTTGCGTAGCGGTTGATTATGAACCCGGAGGTTGTGGATTTGATCAACACCTTTACCATATATTCTAAGACACTGACACCCATATGCATAGTCGGTTCCTCGAGACCTCCTCCACTCGACCTTAGTCGAGGTCACCTCAAGGAAATCTTAAAAACTCCCTTGAAATCAGTATGTTCAGTTACGGCTCACCCTCCAGTGAGGAACCTCCAGTAAAGTCGAGTTGATACGACGTTGATCGAGTTGGACGATATTGGTACAAATCTTCATAAATGTAGTCAATAAAATCATGGAAATTATTCATTATGCTAATAAAACTTGAAATAACCTCAGAAATAATGTGGAAAGTGCTGTTAACAAGCTTTGAGGAGACCTCAAGGTAGATCGCGACGTACCTTGAGTTTGACAGTTCATTTCTCGACTCGACTAAGGTTTTTGCAAGTCGAGGATAGTTTTTTCAGTTCTGCATACCGATTTTATCCTTGAGGTTGAGTCAAGTCACAGTTGAGTGGAGGAAATCTCGAGGAACCGACTATGCATATGGGTGTGAATCCATATTTCTACCGGTTATCTTTGGTATTTATTTATTAGTTTTCATAATAAGGAATAAGTAAATTAAATTTATAAGAATGGAATTTTAATCCAAAAATTATACAAATCAAACAAAAAAATTATGTAAAACTAAAAATTACAAAACCATTTTTTTATCAATACATTAGAAGCCATGGAGGGAGGTTGTACATATAAATCAAATCATAACAGAAATATAAACAATAGAAACAACATTATTCACGAACCATCAGAGAAATATTATATATGGACCTCTTATATTTGGTAAGTTCGCAACTTGCCATATCCACCTTGGATAATACGCTATTGTAACTATTGCATAGTCTGTTCAGGCAAGAATTCTGCTTGATTTGGTTTCAACTTTTTGATATAATTTGGATTTGGATCAACTTTTTTTCATCAATGTATGAGGTACCTAATATACTTTTTTCTGGTAAAGAAGATATATATGTAGAACAAACTCTGAATCCGAATATGTAAGTTTTTTTATATATTTTATACGTATAATTTTAAAATCGCCATTTTAAAACGAATAAAACAAATCATTAAAACCCACTGTTAAGGTTGGTGCGACTAAATCTGCTGATTCTGACGTCACGGGTCTATCAGATCAGCTCACAGGTCGACATTTCATTGTGGTTTTGATTGAATATTGAGCCGAAACCCAGGTTTTCTTTCAATTGTAAAAACTTCGTTGCTTTTTTTTCACATTGTCGACGGAATTGAAACATTATTTAAGCCCTCGATAATTAAAACCCGGACGAAAATCGGTTACATTCGGATAATTTTCCCATACCTAGCTGATGCGGAGATGATTATTTTATTCTAATTTACTAATTGTGCAAGTGAAGAATTTCGTGGAATAAACGCTTCTAAGTATCAAAATCATCTTAATACTTGTATAAAGTCATAGTTTGCTATAAAAAAACATTTTTAATTTTGTACGGTAAGTTTCTGACCGTTTGAATATCATATCATATTTGATATTTTTACAATAATATCTAACGTCGATTGTATTTTCGAATTGATTCCAGCACAAAGGGATTTTAATATACACATTATTACAGTCGTCATATAAAATACCAGTACGTTAATTATGATGCATTTTTTCGTCATACTACAGACTTAGGAACACTGTAAATTGTTTATCAGATACGTTCACGGATTTATTTTTACACTTTGGTAGAATACAATAACAGAAGTGATGAGATTTTACTTAGTTTATTAAGCCTTAAATATTAAAGGCGGTTAAACTTAAGAATAAAAGACGTCTCGACTCCCATACAAAATTCAGCGCCTGTTGGAAAAAAGTAGGCTTTTTGTGACTGGTGACCTTCCGTAGATTTGGTGCAATTTCGGAGACCCGAAAAATTAAAACTTTGAAAATTATTTTGACTATTAAAACTAACATTAATTTTTATTTCTTTCATGTATTCAATAATATTAGTATTTAATTTATTCAAACTGTTTGAAAATGCCTTCAGAAGGCGAAACAGCTGTCACGCGTAATAATAATAATTACATATCCCAACCAGTTTATAAATAAACTGGAGTTCTACAAATTAAACATGATAACAATATCATTATAACTAACAATAAAATAAATATACTGATATTTATGTTAGAAGTTCATTATTGATTTTTTTAAATCGAGGGACTGGGTTCCTTATTATTTATTATAATATGTGGGTGTTATATTATATTTTTAAGTTTATGAGTAAAATCTCAAATTTTAATATTTAATTAAATGAAGACAATATTAGCGAAACTCAATCAAAATCTGGAGACAGAAAATTTCCAGAGTCCCAGTGGAACCAATATCTTTTTCTGATCAGATTTTCTGTCTCCAGATTTTGATTTGAGTTTCGCTAATATTGTCTTCATTTAATTAAATGTTATATTGTAGTTTTAGAACTTGAGAAAGCAAATAAACATCAGCCATAATTTCGACGGTTATATTGGCTGTCAGTGTTTAGGCATTTTACACACTTATTGTAGGAAGGTGTTGGTTTTATTCACTTTGAACATCGGAAGTTAGTTTACCTTAATTTTTCTTTATTTGTGTCAGTACAGTACAACAATCCCAACTGCTCCCAACCGTCTGAGCCGGCATTCCCCAATTGGGTATGTGTTGAGAGTGGAGTTTCTGGAGAGGAGAGAGAGATGGGAAGCTGGATGTGGGGAAGTATCTGGCTATTCAGATCTGATCATCAAACACGTCTAAAGCCATTTCAAGCAATGAACCGGATGAGTGAATTCTGTCATAATACAAATAAATTAAACAAAACTTAGTTACGCACGCCTGGATTTGAACCCGCGACCTCCTGATTGCTAGTCGAAAGTCTTACCCCTCGACCACGGAGGCCGTCATTCAATTAACGATTTAATATTAAGGCATTGCATTTCACTCCGTGTGTTTTTTCCTACATTTCTCTTATTTTATCTCTAAAGATTTTAATTAGAGGTAAGATGTACTTTTGTATGCACCTTATTCCCACGCATACACCCATTCATTATTTTCTCGCGCGATTGAAGCCCACTCTAAAATCCTAATTACTTTATCGTGTTTGGTGTCAAAACGCATTTCTAAACTTTACAAATTAGTAAAATAACTTTTAATTTAAGTCGTTGTTATTTATGATCTGATGCCATCGATTTAAAGTTTGGATGATACATTTTTGCTTTTGCTGAAAATCGGCAGACACTTCATTTTGAATAGTCTACTTTAATGGTCTGATCAGTTGCTTACCACTACTAATCCTGTGATTGCTCTAATACTTTGGCAGATTGATCGATACAGTAGAAGTTGTCCGTTTGTAAATTATAATTTCTTACCACTACTAACCCCGTGATTGCTCTAATGGTTTGGCAGATTGCTTGATTCAGTAGAAGTTGTCCATTTGTAAATTATAATTTCTTACCACTACTAACCCCGTGATTGCTCTAATGGTTTGGCAGATTGCTTGATTCAGTAGAAGTTGTCCGTTTGTAAATTATAATTTCTTACCACTACTAACCCCGTGATTGCTCTAATGGTTTGGCATATTGCTTGATTCAGTAGAAGTTGTCCATTTGTATCTAAATTATAATTTCTTACCATTACTAACCCCGTGATTGCTCTAATAGTTTGGCAGATTGATCGATACAGTAGAAGTTGTCCGTTTGTAAATTATAATTTCTTACCACTACTAACCCCGTGATTGCTCTAATTGTTTGGCAGATTGCTTGATTCAGAAGAAGTTGTCCATTTGTAAATTATAATTTCTTTCCACTACTAACCTCGTGATTGCTCTAATGGTTTGGCAGATTGCTTGATTCAGTAGAAGTTGTCCGTTTGTAAATTATAATTTCTTACTACTACTAACCCCTTGATTGCTCTAATGGTTTGGAATATTGCTTGATTCAGTAGAAGTTGTCCATTTGTAAATTATAATTTCTTACCACTACTAACCCCGTGATTGCTCTAATGGTTTGGCAGATTGCTTGATTCAGTAGAAGTTGTCCGTTTGCAAATTATAATTTCTTACCACTACTAACCCCGTGATTGCTCTAATGATTTGGCAGATTGCTTGATTCAGTAGAAGTTGTCCATTTGTAAATTATAATTTCTTACCACTACTAACCCCGTGATTGCTCTAATGGTTTGGCAGATTGCTTGATTCAGTAGAAGTTGTCCGTTTGTAAATTATAATTTCTTACCACTACTAACCCCGTGATTGCTCTAATGGTTTGGAATATTGCTTGATTCAGTAGAAGTTGTCCATTTGTAAATTATAATTTCTTACCACTGCTAACCCCGTGATTGCTCTAATGGTTTGGCAGATTGCTTGATTCAGTAGAAGTTGTCCGTTTGCAAATTATAATTTCTTACCACTACTAACCCCGTGATTGCTCTAATGGTTTGGCAGATTGCTTGATTCAGTAGAAGTTGTCCGTTTGTAAATTATAATTTCTTACCACTACTAACCCGTGATTGCTCTAATGGTTTGGCAGATTGCTTGATTCAGTAGAAGTTGTCCGTTTGTAAATTATAATTACTTACCACTACTAACCCCGTGATTGCTCTAATGGTTTGGCAGATTGATAGATCCAGTAGAAGTTGTCTGTTTGTAAATTATAGTTGCTAACCACTACTAACCCTGTGATTGCTCTAATGCTTTGGCAGATTGCTTGATTCAGTAGAAGTTGTCCGTTTGTAAATTAAGGCAATGCGTTTCCAGAAATTACCTAAATTTTCAGGGGTGACATTTTCAAATTACTCGTCGCGTCGAACGCTGCCACACATTTCGCTAAAGAAATCGCCTGAAAGGGTATTTTATTTTGTGAAAGTAAGGTAAAAAAATGTTTTGTTTTCCGAACAGAATTCGAAACAATAAATTTGACAAATAACACTCTAAAATAATAATACAACAAAATAAATTTTAGACAAACTGTTCTGAAGTCGCTAATCCGAAAGCATCTTTAGCGGCCTGGTGATATTTTTGTGTTTGAGAAATGAAAATATGTATAGGTACATTTTTTAAATTGCTTCTACAGAATTTTAGCTAGGTGTTCAGTTTTATTAGAGAATCTTGGTGATATCTCGGTGAATGGTATGTATAGAGTCTATGGTCTTGACATTGATAATTCCACTGCAAACACGAGAAAGGGTGATATTTTTTCCGTTTCTTCTGAAAGGGTTCTCAAAAACTCAATCCTCTTTAGTCCGTGGCTCATCTGGTATACTCTATGTCTATGACTAACACTAAACTTATCTATTTAGATCTGCCGCCGGTGCACGTACCGCTGTTACTGACTAGTGTTGGTACGTGGGTCGCCTCCCATTCCCGCCACACCCCGGGTAGATAATGTATGCGGTGCCTTTTTACTTTTAGTTTTTATTTCGATGCTATTTCCAACACGCTCGCAAGTCGCAGGCGATTGTGACGAGAGTTATGCGCTCGTGGGTGGGTCGCGCACTCCATATAGATCCCTTCCAATTACCTCCATGTCAAGTCGAGCGTTGGCCAGTCCTAGAACTGGAGATCGTCGAATTAGAAACAAGACTAAAAGTGGCTAAAAATTTACTTTTACACTTATATCCCTCCATTGTGTTAAAGTATACTTATACACTTTTATTCTGCGACTAGCCGACCGGGAGAACTTCGTACCGCCTCAGAATCAATATCTAACTGTTGTGTTTTATTAACTGAATTAAATTAAAAAAATATATTAAGTTAAAAATTAAACAATGAAGCAATTATCGATGCGCAACTGTTCGTGTTTTGTTTTTGTCAGTATCAGAGATGGCGTTGTGTACGAATTTTTTTTGTAATTTTATTAATTCTCCACTTACTTACGGGAATGGCGTTTCATTTTCTTTATACGTGAGAGGGAGATTTATAACAATTATAGTATTTTTCCTTCGAAAATGAGACAGATGGAGGGGTGCAGACATACGTTCACACCCCTTCATCTATCTCATTTTCGACTGTTGAAATTTAGTGTGTAAGAAGGAGAGACAGCATTATATGTTTAAGGACAAAAGCAAAACAACCAACGCATTGACATTTGACGTTTTTGAATTTTCGGAATTTACTCACTATTCAATATTATACTTACTCACAATATTGCTGTATCTCTTTCAAAATATGAGAATTCGTTCCATACAAAATGTATGAGGAAAAGAATTTTCTTCGTAATTTTTTTTTCGCTATTTTTTCTGATGTTTTAATAGCTATTCTGCTATTGGGGAGGAGACAAATCCAACAAAGCAAAGATCATAAAAATCAGTCCAGCCGTTATTGAGTTATAAATGCTGTAACTAACCCAACTTTTTTAAATATTAAGATTAAACATTCTTATAAATTTGGAATTTAGTTGCAGTAATTATTATTTAGATTTTAAATGGAACACAGTTACCTACTTCCACTGAGAACAAAGTTACCCATTTGAAAGGTAAGCTGCCAATAATAAACATTTTTAGATGAAAAACAAGGCTTTTTTTCATGTATCACCTCGAATTTTGTTAAAATTAGCTTATTATCATAAGTTATTTTAACAAATACAAAATTGTTTTTTAAATTTCTTAAAAGCAAGCGTAGTTTAAATGATTCACGTCAAGTTCACATCAATAACTCTAAATTCAAGCATCGACAATGATATTTATTTTGGATCACCTTGCTTTTAAGAACCGAAAGAAAATCGAAAAGTTTCGCATTATATTTTTATTTACGATAGCCTAATTTGAGATCATTAATAAATTCATTAATCTACGTTATGTCTATCGCTAGTTAAATCTAACTTAGGATTTTAATACAAATTCTCGATGGTGATATTAGTAATTTGTTAATGAAAACCACAACAAGTGCTCCTTTTAATTGCCATCCGTTCTGCAATTTCCTGAAATGAATTCGCAATGGAATCATATAAAAAATACTGGAAGTAGTTTATGGGTGAGTATTATTAAATTTATTATTATGATTTCGAATTTCTTAATTTTATTTCGCGTGTTTCTGATTTCGAAGGGAAAGCCATAACAGTGAACTTGCACGCATTAATTAAAACAATACAGATATCGCAATGCAGTAAAATATCGATCTAATTAAGATAATTTTATTCTGCGTAGTGAGGTTTTTTCATCGTGAGGTGTAAAAAGTAAAACGAGTTTTCGAAACCATGTCGATTTTCCTCAACTTTCTATAAATAAGTACCTACCTGACTGCGCGTTGGAAAAATTGCAATGCATGCTGTTACTACATTGCTTAATACATCTTTAACTACTATTATTCAGTTAACTAGTGACACCTGCATTGCAACTTACACAGTTAACCTCGAGTTTATGCCACCAAGTTGCGTTTTTCATAGACATTTCGATCAGATTGTAATGATCTAGTTCGCAACTTGTAGGGTTTTGCGTCACTTCACGTGAACAACACAACATTTAATTTTTTCGTGTGATATACATATACATTATGATTATCCACATTACTACAATAGTTAACTTACCATTACACAACTCTAGTTATTCTGAAAATGGTAAATGTTCAGCTTCAAGAATAAAATTCAATGTAATAAATTTGCTTAGGTTAGCATTTAAGACTTACAAAGGTAGCAAGCGAAGAATTCACATATATACCGTGTAGGGTAAGAATGGTTTGGTTAGGATAGTTTTATTTTACCATAAAAATGTATAGTATTATGTATTTTGCCTGCTTACCGACATCTACGAATCTGATCTACGACCAACTGTTGTATAGTGTTGCACACTTGCACACACACGTGTCCTAGGCTCGGTAAACACCTTAAACCCAACGTTAACTGGTATTTCCCCACAATATTCATATTTAAAAATGTCATGCTGGACTCAGACAAATTTTCAGAGTCCCCACTAAAGATATTGAAATATAAGAGATGTGCTATTCGCAGTTCTTACTTGGTGGAACTGAGATTCCGATATTGTTAACCAATTAACGAATAAACTAAATGAACGAATAAACTAAACTAAATTAACGAATTCTTTCCGTATTCAAACTATATTGTTAACCAATACTACTGCACACCTTCAAAAAATCAACTAAATGAACAAATTCTTTCCGTATGCAAACTATTCCCATTAGGTACTAGTCCGCTGACAGTCAGGCAGACATCATAGCATATCTCTTTTGTATTTGAATATCTTTTGTCCCCACTATCGCGAAAATGTAGTTACAATTATTATACCTCTGCACGGCATCCCCAAAGATCATTTATGGTCCTAGGAACGCAACATTGTGTGTAGATTTTCACCAGATGAAATAGTTTAAAAAATTGTTTGTGATCTTAAATATTACGTTCATAAGCGGCAAAATAATGTAATCAGTTCACTTTCTCCTTCCGATATTAATTAGATATACGCATTTACGACGCCACAATCATTAGGCATTATCAATCTCACATTGTCATTCGGTACGAATGCTATTTTCAAATTATCTGCATAGCATTTGAGAAAGTCTCCATTGTGATCGACTCTTCAAGCGAACTGTCGCGCAGATTGCAGGAATTACATCGCGCAGATGGGAGAGAGGAGATGGAGAGAACAAAAAAATCTAAATACGTGTTATTATATTATAAAACAATGATGCATCGAATCGTTTTATTAACGTTGCCGTGGATTCCTGTTTTATTGTTTTTATTGTTGGTTAGTTAGCGTGGCGTAACTATTTTCAATGTGAAACATGAAAGTGTGCGCTTCTTTTAACGCGCCAGTGGAGTTGGATCTATTATTGACTGATGTGCATGCTAGGAAACTAATTGTTACGTACGTTCTAAATATCGACTGATTGTGTTGTAAAGTAAATTCCATCATAAACAGAGTCAGATTTAAAACTAAAGTTGAAGACCCAGTTGTCAAAATTCATGTAAAAGTCTTATTTTTAATTACTTCGGGGATTTTAGTTTCAGAATGCTGAATGTCTACAAACTTTTTCACGGCGGGAGTTCGATAAATATTTAATATTCTACTTAATTAATACAACAATAAACTATACATAATATCATTTAATAAATGATACGGTTTCAATTAAAGTTAAGACGAAGCTAACCCAATCCATCGAGCAGCTACTTAAGTGTAAACATCCCTTAGAAATCCGTCTTCGTGGCTAATTATTATAATTTTTTTATTTATCTTGTACAAATAACTTTACGTATTTGATAATGTGGGCCTCACTGGGCATTCTTACCGTGATAAGGCCCCCATTTTACAATACAAAATTCAATAAAATATGAAATAATAAATTTTTGTTAAATATAATAAATCTCAGACGAAGTTAAATAAAATACATAAAGGCGGTAATGAATAAGATTAAAAAATCGGCAAATATTATGAGACACGGTTTGTTTATTAAAGACTGATAGTAAAAATATCTTCGTAGCTCTGAAGAATGTTAGTTAGACATGACTGAAATTAGTTTTATTAGTTTTGTTATTAGTTTTGTTATTATTAATGTTTTAATAATATTTATGACTATCTTCATAAATATTATTAAAACATTACTATCGTAATACAAAACTACCCTCCTAATGTGGACAGGACACATCTTCACAATCTGCAATCCTAACGCAACTTGTTGTATTTTTTTTTAAATTGTACACTGGCATCCCGCTAATTAGACAAATTTGTTAATGTTTCTTCTGTTTTCTATTTCACAGTCACTTCTTCTCTGCCCACGTAGCTCATAAACTCGCGAGCTGTAAACTCATTATAAAGTTGAAATGTGATTTTCCGTAAACAAGAAAGCTACGCTCCCCGGGTTGCAGGATAGCGAGAGGGTGGTATCGAAAAACCAAACACCCACTCCTCGGCTGTCTATGGTTGAACCTGCGCCCTTAGCCGCTTGTAGCCATCAGAGACCTAACCACTTTTACTTATGGCATTGTCTTCGTTTAATCCCATAACCAAGAGTAGTTGTAATTAATCTTAAATGTAATTAATCGATATTTTATTCGAGCTGTGGTTCAAAATTTTCGCTCGCATTTTGAAAGGTTTACCTGTAATGATGTTTTTGTTAAAGTTGTCGTTGCTTACATATTTTTTTATTATTTTTTTGTTGTTTGTACTAGTTTTTAAAGTTTTTTATATGATCCCGCACAAGGGCTTAAACTGCCCGCAGACATTCTGATTATGGCATGCCAAATCAGGGGAATTGCATGCAAAATCAATGATGAATGGAATTAGAAGTTGGGGAAGTAGAAAGTATGGAAGTACCTAACTACCGGCGACTACTACTGACGACCGGTGTGGTCTAGGGGTAAGGCTCTTGACTCGCAATCCGAAGGTCGTGGGATCGAATTCCGGCGTGGGCAAATAAAGTTTGTTTGATTATTTTGTGTTATTTCACAACTAATTTATTTAAAATAATATATAGTATATTTGCGGCACGTTTCAGAGTGGAGTATACTCTCAGTATGGCCATGGTGTAAGACAACAATTCAGAATTGAAAGTTTGCTTGAAATAGCTTTAGCCGTGATTTAGATCTCAATTGTCAGATACTTCCCTAACTTCCTCTTCCCCATCTCTTTCCCCTCCCCACTGCCTTAAGCCTCATAACATACCCCATTTGGGGTATGCCATAGTCTAACTGACTCCAGACGGGAGCAGCTGGGACTCTTGTGAGGAATTCACATTGAAAAAAAAACTGGTTGTTCATATCTAATTGTTGTACATAGCTACAGCTTACATTCATTTCAAGCAACGTTTGATCATTGACAATTCGAAGGACACCTTCCCCACTGCAACATTGCACAAATGCATTAAATTCCTACTTACCACGATTTATTTTCCCTCTACATTTTGATTCCACAATTTCTAGGCCCAACGTAAAGTATCATAAGATCATACCTTTCTTTTGGATAGGGTTATTTATGGCTACGAGAGCCTTCATCTAGAAATGAAGATACTACAACTGAAAATACGTAGTAATATAACGATATGTGCTAAATTGCAGCACCTTCCACTTGCACAATCAACAATCAAAAATAAAAGATCTATCCAAAATAACGATGCTTCTATTGCTTCCAAATTCTCAATTCTACCGATTGTTACACCATTGTTATATGCATACAAACCATTGAACCAACCATATTTAATAACGTATATCGTGTGAACGGGCGGCCTGCCCCTAGTTGATAAAGACCGCCCTTATCGCTTAGCGGCACGAGCCAGTACACACCTCTATTATATTATTTTACTTTCTCACTTCGCTTTGTACGTCTACGTACACTACATACTGCATTGTATAATTGTATGCTTTGAACGGACATACGCGTACATACTGTTCATACAATGTTAACAGACGTACTGTTACAACAGTGCTAAGGTTAAGTCGTGATGAATATTCCCTCTCTATAAATCAAACAGCTGTCAAGCCGGGTTTTGATTTTCAGAATGTTGTCTCTGTGTTCGGTGGTTATTTGTACATACGTATTGCATTAGGAATATGCATGGCAAAATTTAAAGATTTATATGCTACATAATTTTTTTTTCTGAATGTGTCACACCAATTAAGGCTATCTGTTTTCATTTGCGTAATTTATTACATATCGGTCTGTAAACAATTGGTGATACAGTAAATTCTCAATGTTTTGAAATCAAACAACAAAAAACAATAATACTCATATATTCAAGAAACTATTGTAAATACTATTACATACCTCGAAGGTACTCTAAATTTAAGTATTCATCACATCTAGCTCTATAAAAAGGTCAGCGTTTTTTGGCTTAGCCCATTTCAGCACGTCGTCCTTATATTCCCAACGGGAAAGTATGTAAATAGGCCAAGCCAAAAAACCTAGGTTTATAGCTAGGTCTGTCACCAGCATGATGTCAAATACAAACAGCCTGTGATGCCATGTCCCAAAATTGAAAAACCATGTTTCAGGGATAAAAAAAAACAATATATTGAAGGATAAAATAACCATTTAAAAACCATGTTTTTCGTAAGCTTTTTATTGAGAATATAAATAAGAAAATAAAGTTATCTAAGTAAAGACTCTCTAGAATTTTTTTTCAAATAAGAAGAAAAAATTATGTTTTTGAAAAAAAAAGTTTTTCAGGCCGATGAGAGGAGGGAGAAATTTTTTTTTACCACATTTTACAGTAGTTAGTGTAGATACTCAGTATAGGTACTTAGTGTAGGTTTGTATTAATATTATAACTTATTGACAACGTTAGATTAGATAAAGATACATTGTGAACCCGTGCAGAACTACTTTCCTGATTTCAGGATTTTCCCATGTGAACCATTCTAACAAACACGAATCCCAAGTACACACTTTTGTTAACCAGTAAAAACCACGTCTTGTTCGAAATGTTTTTTTTTGGAAAAAACCATAGAGGTAGAATTCTACCATTCGACACAAAAAACATGCCCATGGCAACTCTGCAAACAGTAACAGTAACACATTGCTAGTTTTTAATATACGAGAACCGAAAGAAAACGTGTATCTCAATGTTTTTTTTTTCAAATTCTTACAGATGTGTGTCATGTTTGTTTATTGTTTGCTGTTGAGAAGTAAGTGGGCATATTCGCCAAAGGTTTGTACATTGCATTTTTGTCATGTCCCACGACTTTGGTTGATTTTTTCATAATTATCTAAGTATTAAAGAATATTGGAAAGTTTAATATTTTTAACAGGCTTGTACCTATTCAATGTCTCATGTATTGTGCTGTTTTTTTTTACCGTGCCATTGTTGACCTCTCGTTTTACCTGATATTCTGATGTAAGTCCGATTTATGATACCTACATTGGAACAATTTAAAACATTTATCCACTTGTTTATCTATTGATCGTTACTGGTTTTAACCTATTACGGCCATCTTCAGACTTTCCAAGATGGTCGTGATAGGCTGAAACCGGTATCGGTCAATAAAAATAATGGATGTAAGTTTAAAATTGCTTCAGTATAGATATCATAATAATGGAATTCCACCACGATTTGTTGGTATGTAAATATAATTTTTTTTGTTTTGTTGGATAGTCCCAAAGATTATTTAATTTTACATCCCCGTACCTTTTCCGCACCTTGAATAAATCTCGCAGTTGAAGCAACACCAGCCGCTGATCAAACGAGTTTTCTCATGAATATCTTCACGCATTTCCGAGACGATTGACACGCTGCACTTGTTCCCCAAGTGTCCTCCGAATGCGGCCAGGCCATACCAAATCTGGCATCGGGTGCTGCTTCCAATGCGGGTATATATGTAATATCGAAGTGACCTCGCTGATACCTGAAACTGCAAACTCTCTCTGTTCGGAATGCATTCTTGGTTTTTCTAGAATGGCACCTTTTACATTTGCACCTACTTTTCTGTCTATCTTATCAATGCATTTTGTTTATTGTAATTCTCACTGTAGAGTAAATTTTTGGGGAATACCATTCAATCCATTGATATTCTGGCAATAATGTGCTAAGTGTGACGTAAAATAATTACATGCCAATGGCTAAGTTGGTAAGTCAGAGATCCTTGGTTGGATTGCCAATTGCGACCGTTGGCTTCTTATTTTTTGTGTCTCGTTCTATTTCATATTTTGTTTAGATTTTTATAGTATCTATTATCTTCTTCTTCAGTGATATGAACATTATTTCATTGGCGAATTCTACTTCGATTTGGGATGTTGGCTTTCGGGATTATACTCCTGACATTTCGTTCCGGCTGATAGTTTTTGTGATAGCTTCGGCTTTGGAGGAGTTGGTTCTTCGGATTTTCCATTATCGGAAAGTTATCTTCGAAGTTATGACTAATATTAACCAGTCGCTAGAAAAATATTTTATATATTTATTTAATTAAATATTTTATTGTTTCTTGTAACTGGAGTAATTGTCTTTTGATGTTCATACAAATATTTATTTTATTTTTGTTATTTTTACATCTAAGTTTACAAATGATTAATTACTTATAATTTACATACCTACTGTTAGATTTTCTCTTGTTTTATGTTGAAATGATTCATCGATACTTACTACTGGTCACAATTCACAATATGCCTCTATTTAGTCATTTCAAGAAGGCTGTAAAATTGTTAAACCTTATAGGCATATTAGAGAGCTATTTTTGTAACTAGTTTTGTACTTGTAGAGAAATTATATGCAATCAATCAGTCAATAAAATAAAATCAACCAATCTATTGCCGCGTATCAAATAAATCTTAGTGGCTGTGAAAGTCAATCGATCAAATAATTCGGTTTACGGCCAAATAATTAGGTTCATGCCTTAAGGCGCCGTACCCCCGATCAAAATGAAGAAGATGGAGTGACATAGAATTACGAATGTTGGAGAGAGCTCGCTAATATTTAAAACGATAAAATTGAAGCGAAATTTGTGAAATTGTTTAATAAAACACGACTCGTTTAAAATAGTGCAAAAATCTCGTGGGGAACATCTAAAATCGCATTTAAAGAAACATTGTGAATTTTTTCCTACATATAACTTGTAAAAAAAGTGAAATGAACGTGTTTGTGATAATTTTCGTAGCATAATTTGCGATTTTTTTCTATCGAGGGAATTTCAAATAATTTGCGTTTCGGCGTGGAACACGTCTAGATTTCAATTTGGGAGGCGGGAATGGGTACCGCTGCCCCGGGAACCTTTATTGAATAACCAACACCTCTGCCATAGGTCACCTCAAGTGGTTCGCTACATTTGGTGATTTAGCAGGGGTGCCCGGGTTCATGGGGTGAGGTTTGTCTAGGTCTTGGAGGCGGATGACCAGGACACACTGAACCCCAGATTCCTACCCACCCCTTAAACCCTCTTCCTTCCGAGAACAATCCTCTCCTTCCTTTCTTTCCTTTAAAAAAACCCCACCACACAGCATCCCCAAAGATGACATAGGCCCTGAGGGAAATTATTTTCGTCAGGGCCTCCTGTGTGGAGCTTATTTAAAAAAATAAGAAGATATTTTCTTAAAAAATAACATATTTTTTTAAGAGCTTAAAAACTTCAAATGTTTAAGGGAGATATGTAAGAATCGGTAGAAATTCGGGTAGCGTCGGCTTAAAGAAACTGCTTTAGTTTCCACAAATCAGTTAATTGATTGGCTTTATGTAATATATAATATATCATAACATGATTCAGCCATGGGCCCTCAGGGCCTGTGTCATCTTTGGGGATGCTTTGTGAAGGGTCTTTTTAGGGAAAGGAAGAAGAGGAATTTCTGTGGAGGAAAAAGTATGAGGGATATGTAGGAATCAATGTATTCAATCTACAATCAACGCTGCGTAACCCTTTAGAAAAAAGGCACGATTATTTTTTACAAATTTATTAAAGGATGGTCTTAAGCTGGTTGTTTTTACTTTTACTTTTTTATCTGTTTAATACTTTTGTCTTTTGGTTTAAATCGATGTTCATTCTTCCATTCAAATTGGCTTTCAGTTTCCCAACTAAAAAAATCTAACTCACACTACATTTTTTTGGCTAAAAAATAAATGAAGAATTTTCACTGTAAGAGCCTCAATCTCAGTTTATTTTAGGGTACGGTAGGGTGCAAATGTATTTATATTTAACGGAAAAATATATTTAATTATTCGTTGTACTATACTAGCATATACTTCGATGTTTTATAAGCCAGTGAAGCTTGCGTGGCATACATCTCTACAACTTACAGTCTTATTCCCACTTCAGTTAATCTCATTCAATCAACCCAGCAGACCTTGGTAATAAAATTGTCCGGACGATGCCTGAATTAAGAGGAAACCGGGCGGAGTTTTGTTCATACAAATGTATTTCCCAATTTTGTCTCTGGATTTTGACACTACCTACTGCAAATATTTTTGAAGTGACAACTTTGGCACCGTTGTGATTTGAAACTCGATGAAACGAAAAATAGCGACACTGAAAAGAGACAAACATATATAGGATTTAGCCTGTGAGATGGTATAATCGGTCTCCTCTTTGTGCGGTGCCTCGTAGCCTCTCCACTCTTGTTTACTTTATAAATATATATATATAATATAGATATCGACCACCAGCGTGCCGCTACGTTTTGGCCCACGGATCCCTTTCCCCAAACTGTTATGACCCACGGACTCCGGGCGGATAATACAACGGAGGGGGCGGAATGGGATAGGGTGGGACGGCAAATTTACCACAACAGAGGGGGCTAAATGGGATATGGGGCTTAACGTGGTAGGATGGACTCCGTTATGGAAATTTGCCGTTTCACCCTATCCCATTACGCCCCTCCCCTGACAAAACTTCCATATGAATGAAAATATGTGGCAAAACCTTGCCGCGGACCCCCCGACGTCATTTAGGGACCTCGAAATCATTTATTTTTATTTTTCAAGGACCCCCTGAAAGATCCTGGGGTCCATAGCCGTACGGACCGCTTTAGGAACCACTGGCCTACACTAATAGATAAAGCCAAGCCAACATTTTTGTTATTTACAATCACACCAGATAAATTTTCGTGGATCCCCATTTTTTATATCACGCCAACGTTGACCCCCATCGAGCCTCCACTTTGGAAATCACTGATCTAGACTATGTATTTAAAATAAAATAAAAAACTTATAGGCAAGGAGTAGGTACTTTCTGTTAATACGTTTAGAAATAAAATCTTAAAAATCGGTCCAGTTTTGGAGGAGAAAAATGGGGAATACAAAACCTCGATTTTGATGATTTTATGTAGGTATTATCAGCCTGACGTGCAGTTGTCCCTTTCGTTCAGTATTCGGGGGAGTAAGATCGACAATGACAGTTTGGTAAAATACCTATTCTCATTTCTCGGCGACCGGGTTTCGTCTTAAGCGCTGCGTTATAACCAGCTAAACCACTCATATAGCTCCGTTGTAACTTCTCCCTCTTTTTTTTCATAAGCACAACATCAAACAGTAAGATAATTTACAACAGAACTCGCAGCTGCAGGACCATATTTCTTACTTGTATGGGAGCGCGCCGGGGTTATCATATCAACATGTTGTTAAATGTTATAACTGTGAGTGTGATTCATACTTCATAATACTAACACAGCGAGTTGAGCGAGAGGAGTGAGTTGAGTTGAGTGTGGTGTGAATACTGTGAATGCGGGGAGATCCTTGCCGGGGAGTGGGAGCTTGAGTTAAAAGTCAATTGAGTGAGTAATACAACCATCTGTTTAATTGTGGGACCCACACACTTCATTTACAATGCGTTGTATTATGCAATGAGAAGATCTTTCAAATTGGAAGCTGTTGTTTATCATATTGTTGTTATTATGACTGACGATTTATGTCAAGTGCGGCTTCCTTTTTCGTACAAGTTTGCATGCATAAGTTGATATTATAGTTCTTACCAGGTGTAACCGAAAACATTGTGTAAATTAGTCAGTCAAAACAATATGAGATTTTATACCGGTATTAATTTAATGGAAGGAATATTTTGTGAATCTTCTATGAATATATATTTTTTAAATCTTTATTTTTTTTTATTTCTTTTATCAGAATCTTATATTATTTCTGATTGAATAAGCATCTAGAAAATTCCGTTATGCATCAAATCAATTCCTTGTTAAACGATCAGAATTTTAAATTACATAACGAATGTGGCGTTCCGCAAGAGCACAAAAACCGTATATTTTTAATGAACCTATGTAATTCAATTTGTTGTTATTTTACCGTTACCGACAAAGATAAAAATGCAAATTATTCATAAATATATAAACTTTATACGTCAATGATGTTTTTCCATGTTGTGAGCCACTTGTCTTGTTTTCTATTTAGAATGTAGATATAGGTAGGTACATATAAAAGTGATTCTGTTTGTAAAATTTTATCCTTCTTTCAATATTAAATATTTTCTGTTTTTGTTTCAGGTAAGAAACCAATTTATCTTCTGAACCTGACCTCTTCGTACGTGGTAACAAAAACTCGCAGAAGTATAAAAGGTAATCTTAATAAATACCTGTTCATTTTCCACCTTACGTAATGGATTTCAAAAAGCAACCAAAAACCTTAAACGATACCAACAATAATGATTAAGTTGAAGAACCTACCATCTGAGCATTTGACCGCATTTTAAAAGGTCAGTTTAAATTATTTATTTATTTACTTTTCAGGTTCTTGATAAAACAGTTATACACCAAATTATTACGGAGAAGATGTATGTATGTACACATCCTTCCAAAATGGTTAAACCTAAAACCAACTCCTTAGTGTTAGGTAGGTTTCTAATATTATTGTTAATCAAAAGCTTGTTTAATAATTATTATTATTGGGTAATTTATATAGCGCTGTTTTTGTGAAAAATTTCCTCAAGGGCGCTAATTTCTTCCTACAGCAGTTGTATGCGGTAGATAGGTGTTTGATTTTCAATATTTGATTCGAGAAAGCTATGGTTAGTGGTGTTATTTAGTATGTGGTATTTTTCGAGAAGAAAATTACCTTTTCTTGTGTTCTATAAAACATCAGCCTTAATACTATTCTTCTGAAATTTCCCGGAAATCGTCAGGGCACGCCCCTCGCAGGTAGGTGTGTTTATTATTATTTTTTTAATTAAACCGGGTACGAATTTCAAATCGTACAGAAAAATGAGAACAAAACTACAACGAACTTAAAATATTATTTCATTTCCTATTGAATTCAACATCAATGAAAGCGCTTTCGTTGACTTTTCTATTCGGCGCCGCTCTTTGCTGACGGTCTCCGGCGTCCGGACGGCCGTAGATTATATATTCCGGTGCAGCCGTCAGCGGCGCTAGCGTCGACGTCGCTATCCCTCCCCTTCCCTCCCCCTTCGTCTCCCGTCGCCCCTCGCCCTTCTCCCAGTGCACCTCCGTCTGAGCCGGAGGTACGACGTATCCTTTGACTCTGCGTCGCTCCGTCTCTCGAGCCTCACGTGGCCGCCAACGTTACGTGTTGTGTATCCAGTACCTACGGTCGACGTGACTCAGTGAACAGTGTCTAGCCTAGCTCCGTTCCCCGTCGGCGGCGTTGACTAATCGATCCCACCAAAGTTCGTAGTTCTCATTCCCAGTGCTGTGTGATGTGCATTCTATGCGCGTGTGCAACCTGTTCAATTTGGAAATCTTGGAGGACCAGGAAGTATCAATCCATGATTTGAAGAAGGTAACTAAATAATATACACTACCAACTGCTGTTATTTCAATGCAAGTGCATGAAACGAATCAAAACGCCAATAGCCTTATCGATTTGATTTTCCAATTTTAACCTTGCGTGTGTGACTTATCGGCGCATATCACAGATTTAAAAGTTATATATTTTCATAGTTATATTATCATTAAACGTGTTTATAGTAATGAAAGAATAAGTAACTCGATAATAAATCGTTGCTTTATCCATTAACGTGCTTAAGTTTTTTTATCATTACATGCAATTATACACATTTTTGTATGCAGTTTTCCAATCTTTATCTTAAATTCAGTGTTCAATCGTTATACTTATTCAATTTAAATGTATGCATTTCTGGTTACCTAGGTATATTGTATTCAAACCCGTAGGTTCATGTTTATTGTAGAATCTGACGTTTTCTTTTCACATCCTGAAATGACTGCTATTTTTCGGACAATGAAAATGCTTAATTTGCTATTACATATTATTGATAATGAACGTTTTTAATCCACCTATGTTTGTTTTTGAATTCTCAGCATTTTATTGAATAAAATTTTGTCATCGAACAGCGTAGGTATCGAAGTATTGTTTATTATGTCTTTATGAAAATAGATTAATTTAAAGTTTGTCACTATTTACGAGTATTGTGGAATTCAAAGTGTTTCATACATGTAATTGACATAAAATAACGCTTTCTCGAAATGCCAAGCAGGTGAATCAAATCTGGAACCAGTTTTTTCCGTTCATTGTAGACTGTTTATTACTTTTCACTCATGTACAAAAAAAAACACAGATTAGCTTCCCTTTTTTCGTCCTGCGAAATTAATTTATCTTAATTTTCTTGCACTAACAATGAAATCAATTATCCCTTTTTCTGCATTCTAACGTTTTTGACAGTCTGAACATTGTTTCTCCCTCTGTTTGTTTATCGCCAAATTATTGATTTTAATTACAAGCGATTTTAAATAAGGGGATATATCACCATCCTCTTGATGGCTCCATGGGATTACGTATATTTAAAGTCAGAGTTATTATTCGGTCTTCGAACTTACTAATTGGCTATAAGTTATATAAGGCTATAGTTAACCGAGTTTTCTACCTATTGCTAGTATTTATTTATTAACCTTCCGTCAGGCGCAACTAATCTGTGGGATGAAGTGATCTGTTATTTTTGTACCAAAGAGTAAATATCACCGATCTAGGGGCGTGGCCTCCTGATTTTTCCTCCTTCCCCACCACTCACAGAGGGCCAGTTTCCGTTCGTCTCGAAAAATTGAGCGAAAAATCTATTTTGATCGGTTTTTCTGTGATTTACGGCCGCTGTTCCCAATTCTACTAAGCAAAACTAAGGTTCAAAACTGCTGAAGCATCACTTAATCTAGACTAACTTAGTGATGATTAAGTGATGCCTAAGCAGTTTTGAACCTTAGTTTCGGCTTAGTAGAATTGGGAACAGCGGCCGTTAATCTCACATATGAGTTGCGCCCGATCGTGTTAGGATTTGCATTGCGCCTGACGGAAGGTTAATATGCTTTATCCTATGGATAAGCTATCAAGAGGATGGTGAAATACCCCTTATTCTGTTGACACAAGGCAATAATTCGCATTTACTAAACTCTGTTTTTCAATACGCATTCGCAAAACGTATTCTTGCGGTCTTTCGCACACGATTCATTGTAATAAGCGTTGTTTACTTCACTGTACGTAAATGCTCTTGGAGAAATGATTTCGCTCGTAATTATTTGCCTTTTGAAATATCTAACAAAAGAACGTGTGAAGATATCCCCGCGTATCACCATTACGAGTCGGCCGATCATGTTGTTTCGAAGCGTTTACATTTTAACACAATCTCCATTTTCTTATTTGCGCTATGATTTACCGACGATATTTATAATTTAATCTTGCGAACGATGGTTTCTCTTTGTGTGCTCTCAGCTAATCACCAGCAGGTCGAGTTGATGCCGGTGATAAGACGGTTTGGAATAATTTATAGAAAGTCTTACTTTGAATGAAGCCCCATCTGAGCAGCTGCTGTTCTCTCTGCTCGTCAGATCTGTGGCAGACTGTCCACGATAAATTAGTTCTGTTCTCAATGCTAATTAAGATAATACCCATCTTGATTAGCACAGAGCGATGTGTAACAGTGGTACAATATTAATTAACCCTGTTTACCAACAGATTGAGAACATCGTAACGTTAATTCTTTGATTGTGCTGCTGAAATTTCCAGGTCAATATTTGCGGCCGCTGTTGCAAACTTTTCATCGATCAATCTGAGTCTTAGATCAGCTAAATGATTTGTTTAGTAACGCTCGATTCGCTTGTTGGTCGGAGGGTTGAGTTGGGAAGAGCGTATTTGAGCATTTGAGGAGTTTTGAGCCAAAATTTCAGCTCAATACTTGATCAGTGGGATCGGGAACAACGGCCACATTAACTGAATCTTACACTCAATGGGAAACGCGGGCGGTATTTTATCCATTCAAACGTATTCTTATTTCATCTCTGGATTTTGAGTTTATTGCAATTCCTGAAAATTTTCATGCAAATGAACATTTTCGGCTGTATCCATATTAATATATTCCTAGCACTCTATCTTGCACGCTCAAAATTCACGAGCCGCTACTGTATTTGTGTATAAATGTTCCCTGCGAAGGCTGTATTACCACTTTTATAGATCATCAAATTGATTTTTGATCAACGGATTCTGAACAGAATTCCAAAGGTGCCCCTAAAATCATGATGAATCGACTTCTTTAAAATTTAAAATATGAATGAATTAAGTAGCACATATCCGTACTAAATATTTGTTATACCTTTTTGTTAAAATGTAATTATTTGGTTTGGTTGCATATTTTTGCCT
Source organism: Limnephilus lunatus (assembly GCA_917563855.2). Classification (NCBI taxonomy): domain Eukaryota; kingdom Metazoa; phylum Arthropoda; class Insecta; order Trichoptera; family Limnephilidae; genus Limnephilus; species Limnephilus lunatus. The sequence goes on from OU830594.1 coordinate 36,700,651, forward strand.
CAACTCCAAATTTAAGTTCCTCCTAAAATCAGCATTTCTATAGATGCCTAAATCAATAAAAACGAAGAAGGCGCACAGAAATAACGATAAGTCATTGCAGCTACAGAGCACAGGTATAATTATCCATCATCAGGTTAATGTTTAGATTGTGCTGCGTTGCTATAATATGTATAACAGTGCAACTTTGTTTGTATTTTTGTACTTTAAGATATCTTTGTTCTTTTTATCAGTTGTCAACTTTGTCAGGTTGTTTAACGACATTGAAAGACCGGTATGGTTTAAATGTCGTTGACGTTACGGAACCGGTATCTGTATTAATTTGATGTAGGTAGCTGTTGTTGGCGCAAATTGTTTTTGGGAATGCGTTCAGCTGCGAGTGAAATTTTCATTCTATGGGCCTGCCATTGAGTGGTCTGTTTAACTGTCAGTTCTCTTTCTGTTACATTCGTCATTAGTGATAAAGATAGAGATGTCAACATCGGATTTGTCAGCGCGCTGTCTGTAGTTAACTTTTTGTTTTTATATTTTTGTTGGTATATGTTACAACATTTTTGGGTTCTAGCGACTATCATATTAGACTTACGTCCGTATCATGGTAGTTGTACAATTTATTAAACACAACATTAAGGTAATTTTCTCTATAATTTTTTTTCAAACATTAATACTCTGCGCGTCTCGGTGGGCAGTTGTAAATTATGTTATCTTCCATCATGAGCTATGGAGCTTTGAATTATTCACTGATCCGTTTTCTCTTTTAAATTTTATGTTTAAATCTTTCTACATCATAGCAATCCCCGTGAGTTATAAAAATCATTTTGGGAGGGGAGGAATTTACGAAACATAAATGGGAAGTAATACGAATTTTCCATATTTTAAGAGAAATTAAAAGCATTAATACATTTCATAATGCATTAGAAAAATGTTTAACTGCGGCGTTTTTGTGTAAGCTGTATCTGAGCTATTCAAATTTGACAAAACTTCTTCTTCTTCGATGGCGCTACAGCCCATATCGAGCTTTGGCCTCCTGCAACAGTCGCCTCCAACTCCTCCTGTCCTCAGCGGCTTGACAAAACACTTCTTTAAATTGTTAATTATTTTAAATTGTTGTTTAATTGCCTCAACAACAAAGCTTCTCAATCATTGCGCAATTAATATTTTCAGCTCTTGTAAGCGAGGAAACATATATCGCGTCTCATTTGAGATAAGCAAAATCAAAAAATATACCTACATCGCATATAATTAAGATGTCCAAAAGATGGCTTATGAGGCGTTAACCATCTTTTGATGTGTAGGTATTGCAGGATAATTAAAACAGGCATTCCTTTGCTATGATATCATAATCACGATCCGCCTTATATGAAGGCTTATTGGTATGATGTAAAAAGTTCAGTACCTACGCAATGAATACATAGATTATTGTTCATAACAATGTTTAGTTGTCTATAAAAACATTAGTTATTCATGGCCTTCTAAATGACTCAATCATCCGATCTCAGATATAGCTAAGATTGAAAACATCAAGATTTGTGCCGCTTTCAAATTCGTTATCGAGAATATTTTCTAAGAATGGCGTCTGTTTTGTTCGCTTTGGTACGACGATATTATTATACTCATAAAGGTGTGTGAACGATACAAAGTTTTATGGCGTTTTCATCGTTTCATTACACCGCGTCTCCATTAGGTATTCATCAACCTTCCCATGGCCATTCATTATTGCAGAAGATGAGCCCATCGAGATTAACATTGTTTATTACTTAATGATATTTGTTAAACTAATGGTGAACATGAAATAATTTTTGAAGTGAAAACCTCTTTAGCACCGTAGTTGTGATTTGAAACTCCATGAAACGTAAAATACCAACACTAAAAATAGGCAAAAACATAACATCTGGTAGGTTTTAGCCTGCGAGAGAATGAGATAGTAAAATAAGTATCCTCTTTGTGCGGTGCTTCGTAGTCTCACCAATCCGGTCTACTTTAGTTTTCTGAAGGTTTCACTTCTACCGCGTGTGAATTACACACTCTGTTTTTTTAAATAAGTTTAATGAACGTATATATTCTTGGAATATACACTATATAGTAAACATTTAATAATATGCATGCTTATTTTTAAAAGTGCTCCTTAGCATCGCTGCAAATATTTTTTAAATTTAATTTCTCTCACTATAAAGGGTGTGTAAGCACGTTACCGAAGGATTTTAACCAGCGATTTCTAAACATACTCCGAGTAAAAATATATTTTGCTTTTCTATGATTTTTTTTCTATAAAAATAATTATGTATTGATCCCACGTCGCCATTGATCCCACCCCTATAAGTCGCGATGGGATCAAGTGATACGCGAGCTGTTTTATGTGTTACCGTACTGTTGGAACGAGAAGGACTGCTTACCATGTGATCCGATGTTATGATATACCTGACTACTCTATTGCGACGTAAAATGACATCTACATTCTTTACTCCAAATATTCTCAGGAATCGCTGCTTAAAATCGTGATATTACACCCTGTATATTAAATATCGTCAAGATGTACTTATTACGATTGTGGTAAGAATAGAATCTTAAAATAATACTCGTACTTCGAAATAAATGCAAGTTTCATCAAATACAATACTTAAAACAAAATTCTTGCTCGAGGCATACCGCATATCACATTCATAGTAGGTACCTATCAGGGGCATGCACAGAGTTTTTGATCAGGGTAGGCAGTAGGAAAATATAACAAGTTTCACAGGTTAAAATTTCCATATTCTATCAGATAATTTCAGAATTAAAGTACGACAAACGTTTTTGAACTGACAATAAATTAGCATCTATGAAAGACAACTACTCGACAGAAGTACATAACAACAGATGTTTTTGTCGTCACTGATTGCCATTTGCTAATTTTGTTCTAAAAAGCACTGCTTAATACTAACAAAAAAATCATTTGTGCATTTCGTAAACATTGAACCATGTGTTAGCTTTAGTCGAGAAATAATTCCTGCTCAGACCGCATTTTAGTGAGGCGCTCGAGTAGTTTCGGTTGCTCTGCTTTTTCACGCTTATTTTTGAAAGTGTGTATTTATTTTTAGCAATAATTAAATAAATTATAATATTATTTACATGCTTATGTTTTACAAAAACGGCAGGGTAGGCAGTGCTTATGTGCCTATATGGAGTGCCCGCCCCTGGTACCTATATTATATTGGTTTAGGCAGATAATAATACGATAAATAGTATAATAATAATAGCTCAGGACCATTCTATCCTTCTTTTTCATTTCAGTTGTGATAATATGATATCATTATTTTTGTTATTATTGTTAAACATTCGATTGTTTTGGTCTTATTATTTATTATACTTAGCGAGTATGAACAAATAGGAGCTGAAGTTGTCAGTTTCCTAGAATTATTATTGATAATATAAACATTTATTTTTTCTGCACATTTCAACATCACAACGCTCTCGGGGAGAGTGGAATTCCATGGCCAAATCGCGTTACGTTGATATATGAAATAATTCATTCGCCAGGGTGATATTGAATCAATACATTGTTGCCTTACTCAGACAACTCACAGAGTTTCATAGTGTTACTTTCTCATTTTTATTTTAACACATCCCTAGAGATTTCCCGGATCTACACAGTTTTTACACAGAGTTGAGAGTTGCGAGGCTGGTTGGGGTTGGGAGGAAGAAATTAAATGAATGAGGAGAACCAAATACTGACCACATCACAGAACTAATTGACAATCTTAACTATGCATTCCCAACAACGAACCTTAAAAAAAATGTATTTAGATTTTTTGTGTCCGCAAATACCTGGCTAAAACAGATTTTCTATCATCGAATGAAACATGAATATATCATATCACTCCATGTAAGTTATACAATGCAACAATACTGATACTCTTTCAGCGGTCCCGAAATACGTGTTGTCACCTACGCTATCAGTGAGTGACTAACCATTTTTGAAATCGGTCTTATAGCTTTGTTATCGGTCGCTTACGAAAACCTCGTCATTTGAGGGGCCGGTATTTTAAAGATATCCCGATTACGAGATTTATGAAGAAGCAGTTCTCCGTATGCAGAATTCTGCCTGTGTTACACAACCTTCCCACTATACACGAAGAAGAAGATGAAGTGAAAGTAATTTAACTTTAAACTATTTTTTTACGTTAGCTCCGTATTATGCTTATGGCTCATGTCATCTTTGAGGATGCTGTGTGGAGGGTTTTTTTTAAAGGGAGGAGAGGAAGATTCGAGTATGAGGCGTGGGAATCGTGATCGGTGTGTAAAGGAATGACGGAGGTATGAATCCTTCCCTTCCACTGCGTTGCAAGGCATTGAGTTGAGAGAGTCCCGCTGGAGAGATTAAAAATCTCCCTCAACCAGTCTCTCCCGATTCTCCCCGCCACACCTAGACAATCCTCATATCACCTCGCAATCATAACCCCATGAACCCGGGTACCCTGCTAAGTTACCAAACGTAGCGTACCGCTTGGGGTGACCTGCGGAAACTTCGCCAATTCTGCTCGTTGGTGTGACTTATTTCAAGATGTTCCATTATTTTCAATCGGTTTTGTTATTCAATTTATCTATGGTAATAACAAAACTTTAGATAAGAGAGATTTGCTTTGCGGTGGATGCTAAAATTGCCTTAAATCTACAAACGGAACTAAGTAGGTACATACAAACATCTAAGTATCTGCTAATTAACCGTCCGATCTACTTTGTGTTGTTGCAATATTTCAATTAACAATTTATTTTTATTTTTATAAAACACGTTTCGGGGACGGTGAGTTAGGATTTTTTGTTAATATTAGATGTAGATTTGTGACAAAATGTTCACCTTAAAACTTACGGTTACATAACCCGGCAATTATTGATGGTTGTTAAAATAATATAAAAAAAACTCTTATGTAGCTACTAGGAATTGGGTTAGATGTCCGGGGGTGTGTTGTTATTTAATTGTGTCTTGATTTTGGAAAGGATGATAATCAATTTGTTAGACATCCTGATACGTTTTTAGATTTTCACGGCCAAAAGTATTTTCGTTATTTGTTTTGGGGGTGTTATGCCGTGTTGCGTTATCTCCTTCTTTAGCCAACGTTTCGGACAGCGTTGCATTGTTTATCATCAGGGCAGATCCGACACATCTGTCGGATCTGCCCTGATGATCGACACTGCAACGCTGTCTGAACCGTTGGCTAAAGAAGAAGGTAGCGCAACACGGCATAACACCCCAAAACGAGAAGAAATTTATCTTTATTTAGAAACAATTTCATGATTTATATGTGTGTAATTTGTCTGATTAGATTTATGTACCCAATTGTTAACCTATTTTTGTATTAACTGAGTTTTTATGACTGGATTGTTCTCATGTGAGTGCGAGAACATTTGTAAAAACAGAAGATATAGATAAATAAATAAATAAAAAGGATGGGAACAGCCCTGTGAAAATATACCCCTATTAAACTCTCGACTGACCCCTTAGAATCCTTTGTTTCGCCTAATAATAAAAATAATAGGAGTTCATGCATAATGCATGCGCACTTACACACATACCTACATTCATAATTTAGTAGGTTCTTGCTTATGAATAATTTAAGAAATCTATGTAACATTTTTCAACAAAATTGTCAATAACATTAATTATACCTTTTTTTCTTACTTTTTTTATAAATCGGTAACATACCTATTTGCAAGAAATAAAAGGCTTTTTTTTTTTTTTACTACCGACTTCTCCTGAGGTTATAAATATACAGCAAACAATATGGCATCTTTTCTTGTGTTGTGATAAGAAATGACCGTTTTGAAGCTCCTTAGCTCATAATGGAAATTACATTTCGAGCTTATAGAGGTAAACAAATTTCATTAAGCCGTAGCTCATCGTTCAAGAATTTTTTTTATTGGCACAAACAAAAACATTTTCTGCTTCGTGGTTAAGTTATTGTACTTTAAATCAGGAAGTCAACAATTTCTCTAACGCACACCAATTTGGTTTAGTATCGAACTGCCCTAGTTATTTGATCCCCGTGACTAAACTGATTTGCCAAAATCTGCCGTGCATTGTTTTATGAACTATTTGTAACCGCGACTATTTTAAGTTAATTATATTTATCGGATGATTGGAGCCCGTTATCATTTCCAAGCCGTTATTGTTGATTGCCTATGGATAATCTCTCGGGCGGTTAACAAGTCATCCAACCACCATCATAATATACGAGATGAACCAATAGTTTACTCTAGCACTTTTTCATCTCACCTGTTTCTTTCTACCATTTACCATCTCATAATGTGCTTATCGCCTAGCACTTATATAGTATATAGTACATATTACGTACGTCTAAAATGGCGTAATAGAAAATAATAATACAGTTTTATAAACATTGCAAAACTTTAATTATTTAAAATACGGTTTTTATTTCGTGCGTTTCTTAACACTCGAGATTCTTTTTTGATGAATTTATCTAATCAATCACTTTTTCAATTATGTTTTGCCTTTCTGAGCTCTTGCTTCGTAAGTTTAATTGCAATATGAAATATTGATATTAAAAACTATAAAAGGTTCCTTTTGGATTAGTAACTAAGTAAATCATTTTAATATAAGAAATATTAATGATTTTTATGGCCGAACTGTAAAGCTACTTCTTGTAGTTCCAGAGTTAAGAGGAAACGCGGGAGAATTTTTGTCCATACAAACGTATTCCCCTATTTCCTCTCTGGATTTTGACTATAGTGCAAATATTTTTGTATGTTGTAGACATCGAGACTGTTGCGTTTTGTTTTTATAAGTTACTTCTTGAGTTAGTACCTTCCAAAAATTCTGGTTTGAACGCCATCAACAGACGTTTAATATACAGATTTGTTTAGTATTCTTTTATAAAAGCGAAACGTGCGGATATAGAACTTTTCCTAACACAATTATGAATTTATATTTTTTAATTCATTTCGGTTTTGGGAGAGAAAACGGGGGAATACAAAAAATCGTACTTGAAGATTTTATGTTGGTATAATCAGCCTAAGATGCAGTTTTCCCTTTTATACGGTAACAATATGGTAATATACCTGTAATTACATTTTTCAGCGTCCATATTTCCTCTTAATTATTAAATTTATTTGAGTAATTTTACTTGCCCATTTTATGACGTGTGGTATATTTGTTCTCCATGTAACTTCGATCTCCAGAATGACAGATATTCTCAGAATCGCTCTGACTTTCAGAATCGAAACTTTGCTTAAATTGATTTTATCTACGTTATGTTTATACATGTTTCTAAAACTATGTGCTTTTTTATCTCCTTTCTCTCCCCCACTTTACTTAACTCCCAAAAATCCTGAAATAAGGTCTCCATAATTCCACGGATTTCCGTGCAAGAGCTTAACTAGTAGAAAACACTAATAAACTAAAACAATCTTGCATGTAAATTTGTGTTATGTAAATATTAAAATTTCATATCTCAGTGTGCTGCTTATTGGTGCGGCAGTGACTCACCTTATTTATGTTAGAAACTAGATTTCTCGATATCTGCATTTCTCAGCATTCTACGCACGCTGATATACTGGTTATAAATCGGCCTGAGCGTCATCCGATTCTTGGCAAAATATCTGACGGCTGACCGCAGATGAAGCCTGAGAACCGTATTACATACTCCGACCACATCTCTAACCACTTCGCGTTAATTTTCATATATAACAGCACTAGTAGCAGTAACGTGCAATGAAACCCAACTATTAGTAGAGAGATTAGTTGCATCCAAAATCCAAGTAAGAAACACCTCTTCAGAGATTATGGCAAAGTTTCCCAAACTTATTTGACTCACTTCCTTTTCAATATGTTTTTGGATTTACCTACAGCAAAACTAACTTTTTTTTAAAGATAATACAATACATCGTTAAAACTCACTGGATTATAGTTATTTTCTAAAATATAGAAAACGTCTTTGAAAGTTTCTTACCCCACTCTTTAGAAAATCGATCAATTGAAATAGTGTATGTATTATGTATTATCACCATGAAAACTGAAGCAGGTGTCAGCAATTAGGAACCGACTTGTAGAATAGACGAGCAGAATGTATTTTTTAAGTTTTCTGGGATAATTAAGAAAGTTATAGATGTGCATGAGCGGCAAGTTTCTTGCGACAATTCATGACTTTACATCTGCATAGTATAATCGAAAGTGTTGATAAATATTTTAGTTATCCAATGGTATTCAGCGTCTTTTTAAATTCCTCGTCCTCTTATTCCCTTTCTATGTCCCCTTGTTGTACCTACCTTAGACCTTACTTGGAAGTAACTTATTATATCTCATATCACTTCCCGGTTTTTTTATGCTCTTGTCTTGGTTTTTCACGAATGCTGAAGCAGTTTTTTCATCGACCTTGACGGTTCTATTGAAAGTCCTTGACGTCACTTCTGCTTCTATTTTTACCCACTTCTATACAGCAGATTTCGAACCGTCCTTTAGTATCAAAGCCCCATTCTCTCCGTCTCTTGGATATCAACGTGTCATCTCTACTTATCTCCTTTGTCTACCATCAGACATAGTTAAATATTAGATCACAGGTCTTATTATTATGTCATTAGTCTCTTTTGATAATTTCGCTTTTATCTCGAACGATTCCTTCATTGTTCGCCGTCGTTGATAATGTATCATTTGTAAGCAGCTCACGATTCTTTGATTATTTTGTAACCACTTCTGAGGTAAAGTTGGCTAATCGTTTCATAGATTATTTATTGGAAGAGAACATTTTTTTTGGTGGTTAAATATTTTAAATTCTTATTTCTGTCCTTTTTTTTAAATAGTTTTCATGATTAGGGTTACCAGATGGTATCCAAAAGGCGCCATGCCTTCCATTTCCTCTTTAAAAAAATGTTCCCTGCCCGTTTCAGCAACAGTTATCCTATGTCCTTTCCAAATTAGTCAACAATGCTGCCAATGTATTTCGAACCACAGATGATAGTGAAAAGAGAATAGACAGTCGTGCATACTCCGTTTATATATCTAGTCTTCTCCATCTCATGCTGTCTCTCTCTCATTAATAGATATTAGTCACGCATTCATTAAATATGCTTGTTATATTTTGATGTTCTGATTTCAAAATAAATGACCCTCCTTCTTTAAATTTAAAATTATCAGTTTATCCTCCCTTTTCATTACCGTTTTTTCATAATTTGTCCTCCTTTCGTATATCTGGTAACCCTAGTCATGAGTCACCGTTACGGGGAATCTCGTAGAATTTGATATCGCTACCGCTAACGTAGAATTATAATACGTTTGTGGTATTTTAACTCGATAGGTTTCTCGGAGTTTTGCCTCCGACGCTGTTTCTACTATCTGCTCGTGAGGCTACGGCCAGCAAAAAAACCCGAGAGTCTAAGGCCATTCATCCTTTGCAGTGGCCTCGAACTCTTGTGTTATTAATTTTATCCCATCATCACTTCCCGTCTCTTGCGTGACCCCCTTCCTACTAGGATCATTATTACTATGTACAGATTACAACCTAAAACCCTATTATTCATTTATTAGTTATGTTTGGTTTGGTATTGTCAAGTTCTGGAAAAATTGTGTACATTTTGTTTTGATCCAGGCTTAAAGCTTTTGTTTGATTTTATGTGTTGGGTTTATACACTGGAATTTGGCTCGTGGCGATTAGGTTAATCATTGGATAAATTATTAATAATTTATGTTTTGAACTTTCAGAATGTACACGAAGATATTTCGTGTATATCGTTTCGCTTACTTGTTTTGCTTCTGCTGATTCCCTTTGAAAGTGGATTTCAATTATAAACACATCCGTTGTAATTTAATGTTGATCAACCTTCAGTTTGGAAGGAAGCTGAAAATCATTTTATGTACATGTGTGATAAGTTGTTTGTTTTCAATATTCAGACAAGTTAATGATGAAATCAGATTTACCATGGAATAAAGAAGAAAACTAGAAGTGGTTTCCATAAAAATTTGAATGGAACAAATGTTGCATTTAGTTGAATAGCCCTGTGCCCTGTCTCACTTACACTCGCATGACATCGTAGGTCTCCGTCCCATTTGAATTTCGTAAACGCAGTTTTCTATTGGAAATTTAAACTTCGATTAGGTAAATATTTTGATCACGAAACACGCCCACAACGCCCTTCATGTGTTATTCTTTATTCTATGAAATTTATTTTAGTTGATAAACTAAATCTAATTTTTGTGTCAAAACAGTAAAGTTTATTGAATGTATTGATTACGTCGTCAGAATCATTCCTTTCATACCACAATGCAAATCTTTTTGTCTCACTAAATCTGTCAAACCGTAGTCATGAAATTTTTACAGAATTTTCCGTTTATAATTTCTAGGTTATTGTATCTGTTTTAGCTCGTCATTTCCTTCAGTTTTGTAGCTTTGATGTGGTCATTTTACTGTTAAAAAAATCAGATAAGTTTTTATTTATTTATTATATTACTTTTTGCATATTTTTTATTTGCTCAATAAGGAAAAAAGTAATACAACCCGTGGTATGAGTGGAGAAACTGTAAAAATTTCATTTTTTTTATTCACATTCAATGTATGAATCATGGTGGGCAAAAAATCCCCATTATTTTCCCTACGTTGACTATGATAATGTTTGAACTACCTGTATCCTCTATTAAGTACCCCACGTGCGTCTATCTCCCGTCGTAGAGTGCTAATATTATTACTTGGCATTACCGCATTACTAACCCAAGTAGCGTCTAAGCACCTGGGTTCCTGGGTCTGGGTAGCATTGACTCTGTCTTCCAATAAGGCGTCATTAGTCATCTCAGTCTGCGGTTTCCTTGTGATGGATGTTTATTAAAATGCATCTCTTGCGTTTACTGAAGATGTTAGTGTCTCAAATATGCAATACGCGACAACTGAATCATCCTAGAATTGTTATTTATTTGATAGTATTTTCCTTGTTACGGAATGTTGGTACTAAACAGCGTCAAGGACGCTGAGTTTCACCATGGGAAATGTTAGTTTTTGACAAAACACATTAAAAATAATATTTAAATGAATTGTTGGAATTTTAACCTTAATCGGAAGTGCAGCCATTGTACGTAAGCATTTTTTTCATCCAAATAACCTTCTGAAAGTCGTGTTTGTTATGGGTTTTTTTAAATGGTGGTATCAATATATATTGAAAGCTTATCCAATTTATGCAACTCTCATTTCAGATTCCTTGAAATATCAGGATAACAATTTTAGAGCCCTCTTAATAATTTCATTGTGAACGGGGGGGGGGACTTTTTTTGTTTTTTTTTATATGAATACCGCACAAGAGTCCCAACTGCTCCCGTCTGAAGCCAGTGAGACTATGGCATCCTCAATTGGGGTATGTTGTGAGGCTGAGGGTAGTGGGAAGGGGAAGGAGATATGGAGGAGGAAGGTGGGGAAATACCTGGCTACTCAGATCTGGTCACCAAACACGGCTAATGCCATTTCAAGCAACGTTTCAATTCTGAATGGTGGTCTTACACCAGGGCGATACAGAGAGTATCTTCCACTATTTGGGATTGTAGTATTATAGATTTTTTTACCTTTATTTGAAAGTAACAAAGTAAATTTCTTACGTATAATTTTCACTAGAAATAAACGGTGTCCGAGGGTAAAGTAAACAAACTTCGAGAGGTGAGTGATTCTACATGATGTTAGATGTAAGATAAATAACTTTTTAGAAATTCCTACTTTTTTTCCTATCAAAAAATTTTTTTTCCCTAAAAGAATATTATTTTTTTCGTGCAAACAATTCCAATTTTTTTACCCGAAAAATACCTTAAATTAAACCTTAATTAAATTAAATTAATGAGTTTCGAAAACAGTTATCTATCTTTTTTTACTTACCCCGGATACCCTGTATACTTCTGTGCACTGAATTTAAAATGTTTTACTATTCCAAGGAATTTCATCTACCAGCCTTCTACCATGTTCCGCGTTGCTTGGCCGGCTTCCACCTCTTTATAATAATAATTGTATGTTATCAATTATTTAATTTATTTCGTGCGCGTACCTGCCGAGTTACCTTTTCGTACGCACTAACACACGCATGATGCTCATTGGCGAAGTGAAAACAGGTGATGTTTACAGGTATCCGCCGTGGTGAGTCGCGCGTAACCTACGTAAGTACTGGGTACGTATCCACAAGAGGTACTGAACCATCGGACCTGATTTTGGACACCTTTTCAGAGTGGCACACCTTGCAAGGTTAACGCTGAGAAATTGGCATACGAGTTTCGTCTTTGTGTTTTTTTAAAACTTCTTTGACTGGGTGGTGCTGCCATTGCCAGTTTGGTTGTAACCTCTCTTTCTGCTATTATATGCCTCATTTGTAATGCTGTGTATAAACAGGGGAATATTGCGCGAACCACGAATTTATGAGAAAGGAATGAAGCTACCGCAAACGGCGCTAAAAGTGGAGAGGTATGCTTCTTTCTAGTAAATTACTTAACTTTCTCAGTCGGTTTGCTGTTGTCACCGCCCTCTAATTACCACGCATGTTATTTTTAAATCAGATTTTAGACGTATTGCCTCTTTTCTACAAAAAAATATAAATTGATATCGAAAGATTATTATTTTATCTATAGTAAACGTATGTTTTAAATTTTGAGAAAAAATGTTTATTTTTAGTATAATAAGGTTATACCGTAGGTCGTTGGCAGATTTGTTAAATTTTCAAAAAACATTTTGTATTATACAACACCCATTTCAAATCATATAATCGTGCAGTAAAATAAATCAATACATTATCGGGTAAACGTATGTTACAGAATTTTAATTTTAGTTTAAATAAAATCATAAAAAATATATACGTATCTACATGTGTTTCTTGACGAAAATTGGTCCGTTTGTGTATTTATTTGCGCACTTACAGACTTACATATTTCAGATTTTTTTATATTCTTATTTTGCTTAGACATTATTGAAAAATGATAAATACTTATGATCAAAAAATAATTACAAAAGAACATAATTTTAATAGTTTTATCAACACGCCTTTCAGCATTTTTGGATGTAGGTATAAATTAAAGCAAATTTGGAATGAAATATGTAAAATCGATATTGAGTTGTAATTTTAAAAAGCTGGTACGGAGAGTAATTAATCTTTCTCATTGGAACCGCCCTGTACGATCGTAAGAACATCTTTAGACGAAATGTGGATTTTCGGCCGCTGGCTGGTTAACGCTCTTAAACATAGGTTCTCAGCAAATGGGTAAAATATTTGCATATCTCACTGCGATATGCTTACATGTATATTTTACATCAATTTATTAAATTCTGCATGTGAAAAACCAATACAAGTTAAATTGGTTTATTTTAATTTATTAACACCTGGATTTGAACCCACGACCTCTTGGTACGAAGCCAAGGAGCCTACGTACCACGAAGGCCGTCAAAATTGACTCATTATTATTATTTGTTTAAACCGCTAATTACAATGATGTGAACGTGTTTGAACACATTGTTTATCGATACTATTATTTGTTCTGCTGAAAAATGTTGTGTACTTCTCACCGTGTGCCGTGTGCGGTGCTTTACCGTGTAGCCAGTCATGGCTAACCCCGCAAAATGTGCCTTTCAATTAGTCTTTGTTTGTATGGAATTGGCCAAGCGGCTCGGGTTATTATTCTCGCCAGCCGCGCTCAGGAGTTGGATCCATTGTTTTATTTCTTCAGATTTGTGTGAACTAGGAAATTGTTATTTATTACACGTGAATTTGCGCAATGAAGTTATTTGATTCTTACGTATCTTATTGATGAAATATTTCTTTAGATCGCTTTTTATCTGCGATGATAATCAATTTACGACACTAAATAGCGGTTTTGATGTTGCTGTCTGTTATTGACTGACGAAACTGAATGAAGGTTAGGTTGTTTCTACTGTTTGTTGTCTGACGAAATTAACTAAAGGGTTTTAGTTGCTACTGTAGACTGACGAAATCAACTAAAGGGTTTTAGTTGCTACTGTAAACTGACGAAACTGACTAAAGGGCTTTAAGTTTCTACTGTAGACTGACGAAATTAACTAAAGGGTTTTAGTTGCTACTGTAAACTGACGAAACTGACTAAAGGGCTTGAAGTTCCTACTGTTGACTGACAAAATTAACTAAAGGGTTATAGTTACTACTGTAAACTGACGAAATTAACTAAAGGGTTTTAGTTGCTACTGTAAACTGACGAATCTGACTAAAAGGGTTGAAGTTGCTACTGTAGACCGACGAAACTGACTAAAGGGTTTGAAGTTGCTACTGTTGACTGCCGAAATTAACTTGACGAAACTAAAAGATTTGAGGTTTCTGTTATTCTCACCGATTTCTGGTTTTAAGAGGAAACCGGGCGGCGTTTTTACATACAAACGTATTCCCCAATTTCCTTTTTGGATGTGTCAAAACCAAAAAGGAAATATTAATTTTGTAATATATTATAGATATCGACCACTAGTGTCTCGGTTCCTTCTTTTGACAAGTTACTCTAAAGTAGAGGACCCTCCAAAATTCGTTAAAATTGCCTGGTTTGAACGCCATCAACAGACGTTCAGTACACAAAGTATTTTTTAAAAAAGCTAAACGTACGAACCTAAGAGTATTTTCTTCGAATACGGTTAGTAAAAAAAATAAATTAAAGTCGGTCCAGTTTTGAAGGAGAAAAATGGGAAATACAAAACCTCCATTTCATGATTTTATTTAGATATTATCAGCCTGAGGTGCAGTTGTCTTTTTCACTCAGTATTCGGGGGAGTACGAGCGTCAGTGACAGCAACAGTTTGGTAAAATACCTATTGTTCAAATTTCTCGGCGACTGGATTTCCTCTAATATCGTAAGCAAAGCTATTATTATTAATTTCTCAATGTTACGTTGGTATGTATGTCTCATGATCTTTGTCAATTATCAGTTAAATGTCTGTCTATTATTATAATAGCACTGTTTTAAAATCGTTTAAACAGTTCCACTCCATTATTGCGTGGCGTCGTTTCAGCCTGCATGCGAAGGCGTCATGGTAGTTGAAAAAGTGTGTTGTTAAAAAATAAATGTTTCTTAGTATTCGGTTGGGCCAAGAGGCCAGGACCAACTCGTATATAAGTAGGTAGTCAAAGATGGTGTTTATTTGGCACCCAACGTGGATTCTTATCTGTGGCCTGAGCAATTCTTCTAAATTATTGTGGTCGGTATGAAAGTTCACATATTTCATGTTAATAGTAAATGCACGCTAAAGGGGAGGCTGCTCTTATAGATCATTTTGACATTGACCTCTAAAATTAATAGACGACAATAATTTATTAAAATTTACTGCAAATCTAAACAACCAATCATATTATTAATTAATGTGAATGTGCAGATTTTATAGTTAGTTTGTAATAGACATTCATACTTAATCAGTTATAACTAGTATCTGGCTGGCGGTGGCTATACGAAAAATTCCAGAGACGCTCATTATAAAACAATTAAATTATCAACTATGGCTGGCGATATGCTGATATAGGCCAAGCCATATGATCTTGTATAGCTAAGTCTGTTGGCCTCAAAAAACAAATTTGACCGGTTAAATAACGATGATTTAATTATTTTGCCTTTAATAATGAGCGGCTCTGGAATTTTTCGTTTTGCCACCGCCAGTTACAACCAAGCCAAACATTATTTTCCTATATTGGTAAAATGTGAGTAGTTGCAATCTATATTAGGTTTCTTCTATGATAATAATGTCCATTTTAACAATCATTGCATACAAATTATCACAAAATTTGCATTAGAAACGCTTTGTAATTCCGCCCAAAGCCTCGGACCTCTGTCACGGCCAGAAGACATCGACGTTCCGATTCTCGCTTTCCATTCGCTCTGTTAAGTTTTTTTACTCCAAATAAGGTGTTTGCCTAACGACTTACTTAATTTACCGCCTATTACGCTCTCTTAACCCTTTCTGACTCGAAAACACCTTTTTGTTTGATTTCGCCGAGTGCCTGATCGTTGTTCAAGATGTTTTTATCTCGTCCAACTTTCTGATCGCGTTTGCTATTTCAGCTTCACTGCTTCCATCAATAAATAATATTCTTTTAGATTCTTATTACGTCTGAAATATTTACAAATTATAACAATAATTTAGCGAGGCATCTAACGTAATTAATTGTCTAACATTAATTATTTGTTTTTGTGTTTCAATTTCAACAAATTGTTAGTTCGATTTTTGCCGACATAAAATTATTTATTTATTTTGATGATAGCTGTCAGTGCGTGCATATTTATCACATTTTATCACCCGTGTGATAAAATATTAATCATTTTCATGACACTCGTGTTGTTCACCTACACTCTACACGGGTTCGTATGCCAGACTTTTTTTCTATTGTTTTATTAGATTAGTTTTATTTTGTAGAAATGAAAACTTCATCCACACAATCTCAACCAATAGAAAAGTGAGCTCATAATCAAAGCGGCCATTCCGGTAAGGTTTCATTCTGTCTCAATCTCTTGCAGGCTGAATCCTATAGATGTTTGTTTGTCTCTTTTTAGTGTCGTTTCCGTTTTACCGAGTTTCAAATCACAACGGTGCTAAAGAAATTTCACTTCAAAAATGCCAGGCATATCCGATTATTTAATAAAATACCACCATATTCAATTCTACGAATGAACGGATTATAAACATATATATTTTCATAGAAAAAAAACATTATGTTTGTGATCGTGGTCTGACATTATGTTTGTGAAATGAAACACTTGTTTTTGTGTAAACTACCTACTTATCAACGTATTATTCATTTTTCGCATAATATTTTGCTCGAACTCAAAGCTCAAATATATAGTTTTGTTGTTATTTTTGTATTAAATACGGACATACGACATACATATTATTTATTAAGTTAAACCACGGCTTTAATGAATTATTTTTCGTTGTCTACTGTTCGGCCCATAAAGCATGGGCACATATTTTTACGTGCTTAAGTGTGTTGCAACATCGTCTTTAAATGTGTTACGACTTACGACACACATGAAACTGTTCGTCCTCATTCATTATACTTTGGCTTTAATTTTTGACATGCACAGTGCATAATTATTACCCCACCAGCCGGAGGTCTTAATACTACCATTGTACCAACAGGGCTAATACGCATGGAAGCATACATAATAAAATTTAATAAAAAAGACTTTGTTATAGTGGTATAGGTAATTCGTAACGATACTAATTTAGTTCACCCAGATCAGCCAAGATAACGTGTGTCTACTTGTTTAAAAACAAATTCAATTTACACCACCATTGCCCAAATACGACTTTTACAATGTATACTAAATATTTCGTCAAAAAACACGAAAGTCTTGTGAAATTCGTAACTTTGTAAAGATTATCTAGTTTATCTATCAAGATAAGGCATTCAAACATGTGTGAGTGTGTTTATAAATAAATTCATTTTTAAACCACCCTTGTACCAATGGGATTTTTACCCATAGAACCGTCTAAATATTTTGTCATTGAAACAACGAAAGGCTTGTGGTATTCCTGACATCGTAAACATAAGCTAGTTCATCCAGATTTGCTAAGATTAGACGTTTAAAATTTTAAATCTGTGCCCTGTGTTTATTAGCAAATCAAATTTCATTATTTTGCCTTGGGCCGTGTTTTCATAGGCTTTGATCATTAGTCAGATATGAGATTTTCAAGGTTTTTAAGTTGGTGTTATTATTATTCCGGCATCAACTAGGCAATTTGAAGGCATTGTGAGTGGCAGCTGTCTTGCCAGGTACAAATATGGCGTGACAATGGCTTGCGTGCTTATTGTTTTAATCTTATAAAAATCATTTTTCATCTTACCTGTACCCTGTGTAATCCTTCACCGTCTTAAATATCATATATTATTCATGTAGGAGTTCGTCGCATCAATCACAGAGGTCTATAAATTATATTTCTGACGTTCAACGCTGGATTCAAATTTCAAATATGGCTGTAGGAACTGATTAAACTTTTCGTGATCATCCGTCGTGTTAACGCTGAATAAATCATGCATCACGGTAGGAAATTGTCAACTTTAAGAAACTCTTCTCGCTGACGTGACGGCTAGACTCGGACGGTTCCTGATTAGGATTTAAGCAAAAACGTTAATTAATTGCAAGTAAATAATCATTTTTTTGTATCTTATTCAGCTAATACTTTGGTTGTTCTTTATAAAAATAAGATAAATTCACTTAGCAGAAAATAACTTGATTTGATAATATTAAAAATATATAAGTAATGAAGAGGAAACAGGTCGGAGGCATACTCTAAAAAAAGTACTCTAATATCTAAGTGAATTTTTGATATTTTTCCAAAAATATAATTTATTGTAATTTGATGATCCCGATTTGTTCTTGATGTAAGCACGCTGTAATGTGTCAGCGTTGTAATACAAGTGCTTGGCCATGAATTTACATTATCTGTTTCTAGGTATTAGAAAAATAAATTTACGGTTGACACAGTATTTTATAGGGCTTCTCAATTACGCTAACTGCAATACAACAACACAATTGTACTAATATAATGTGAATTATTTCTACGGCAATCCTATTTCTGAAAGGCACCTCAGGGGTGTCTTATAATAATGCTTAATACCTTCCTCAAACGGCCTAAAAAGCTTTTAAACTAACAAATAAAAGCCAAATTTAATTTATATTAAAACCAACTAACTAACCCTCACTCTATTTCCTGGGGTAGTGGGGTAGGCGAAAAGGATGGACCGCCAAACACTCGGTCTTGCACGTACCCTTCTGTTATTCTTGAGTCTTGTCTTGAGTATTCGGTTCAGTTGATCGTACCATGTCTTCCTCGCGCGTCCTCGAATTCTTCTTCCATGCATGATACATACCTATAACTAACTACCCAAAAGAACCCATCCGTTCAAAAATGATTGTAGATTATCAACAGGATAAGACAATGTTATTAAATATTTATGTATGTTTTCTCTGTCCTTGTGTTTATTGCATAAATATTTCCTATTCATTCACCATTATTTCAAATATCGCATTAAATAAACACATCTCTCATATAAACCGTGTCATGGTTCGAAATACCTGTGTGTGTGTTTTAGGTTTGCGTTTCTAATTTGCTTACCGTGTTCTACAAAATTCCTCGAACCGAATGGAGAAATTTCTAAAAATTCCGCTTCTGATAGCAATTTTTGCGTGCATTTGTAATGGACTTTTTGGGTCCGGTTTCTGATTATTATTTCGTCATCCGTGTCGGGCATCCTGTTTCTTGTACCTTCCATTCATAATTATTGTTCATTTTTTTAACTCTCCGGTGCAATGTTTGCATCTTACGTATGTATGTACAAAGCTGCGTGTTGATTCGTACGTGCAACTCGTAATTATACGCATTCCTGATTATATGCCTGTGTGATTCAATGTTTGATATAAGAACTCTTACTTAGGTAACAATAGTGAATTGTTCATATGCCACGCTGTCTCATTCTATCTGTAAATAAAATCCACCATATTACGAATTACGACTGAAAAGAAAAAAATTAAGTTAACTTTCCAATATTCTATAATACGTAGCTGCGAAAAAGCCAACCAAAATCGTGGGACATGACAAAAACGCAATGTACAAACTTATATATATATATATGTGAAATTGTGAAATTAAATTTTGAAATTGATATGTGAAATTGCCCTCTTACCTGCCTAATATTTAATTAATCATATAACAACGCTCTTTCTTCCTATCTGTGAAAAATAATGACCCACACGACTAAATACGAATAAATTAAAGTTTGTATACCACCAACTGCGTGGCAGGCCGGATCGGAAGAGACTGGTTGAGGAAGAACTTTTGACCTCTCCAGCTTGTCTCTCTCGACCCATTGTCTTCCACCGCAGCGGGAGGGATGGATTCATACGTCCGTCATTCCTGTGCACATCATAATACCTTTTTCCTCCCCAGAACTTCCTCTTCATGTCATCTTAGATGATGCTTTTTAGAGGGTATTTTTGTGGAATGGGAGGTGTGAATCTGGACCTTGAAGAGACCCATGTTCTTGGAAGAAGGAAACACAGATATTGGCAAATCGTTCCACAGTCGAGCTGTTGAACTCAAGAACGAGTCGTAGAAACAGCCCGTTCTCATGTTACATCATCAAACAGTATTAATAAGCTTGCGTCTGTCGTGCACACTCGATTCACAAATAGATACAAACAGTATATAATAGTGCTGACATATATATTATTAATACGCTAAAAAGGCTACTTTTGTAATTCGGTTTCGAATTCAAAGGATGTCGCCACTTACGTTAGCAGGTCGCATAAGGACGTGCCCCTTCTAGGTATAAGTACTACGGAATTGTAGAATTTTGAGTATCTCTCCTGATATGGAAAGATTGACGGTAATACTTAGAGTTGTGAATAATAGTATCACGCGGCTATATATCACAAATGACGTCATTTCCTGACGCGGTTACTTTGTCCCGGTGACTTGCTGTCACTGGATCACAGTGGATCCGAGGAACCGGCTATTTTGGATCCAGTTCCTATTGGATTTATAAAATGGTCACCAAAACTCAAACTAAGCGAAGCTTTTAACTTACATTATTTTCCTCAGACTTGTGTGAGCCGTGAGCATTTGCATTACTATATCTTTATACTTAATTATTCCATGTTTTAAATACTTGGTTATTTATCTTTATACTTAATTATTCCATGTTTTAAATACTTGGTTATTTATGCCTTCGTGCGCCTTTCAAAATAACTAGATAAGATCTAAGCCCAAATCAATGACCGTGATATTCTACTCTCGAATATAAATGAAGCATTATTTCGGAATCGGTAGGTAGGTTTTACGATGGTGGATCACACCACTGCACTGATCACTTGATCTGAGAACTCGTGGCTATACCGTATCCACTTAGTTTAAACAGCGATTAACTTAATATTTATTGTTACTGAGCCCGATTTTACTTGCTGTCTTGCGAAACACCAATCAAAAGATGAATTAACCCGACCTTAAAAACTTTAAATCTGTTTTAGATTCACTTTTAATGAAAACGTTTCTCACGTAATTTGACATTAGAGAACAATATTTAAGGCTATTGTTATTGTTGATAAGTACCTTCTTCATGCTGTTGGTTTTTAAATAGTCTAAAAAGCAAAATGTTAGGGTAATGCTCATTAACAAATAAAATGGCATGAAGGTTTAACGTTACGGGTTCGTGTGGTGAGGTTTGTCTAGGTCTTCCTTAGTGCGTGGATTAGATGATAGGCCGGATTGGGAGAGACTGGTTGAGGGAGACCTTCTGACTTCTGCAGCTGGATTCTCTCGATCATCGCCTTGTACCGCAGTGGCAGGAATGGATTCGTAAGTCCGTCACTCTTGGATGCATTGACTCCTAGATTCCTAACCATCCCTCGCACCTTTTTCCTTAACAGAACTTCATCTCCTTCCTTTACATAAAAAAGACTCCTCACACAGCATCCCCAAAGATGACATAGGCCCTAGGAGAAAAAAATTTCTCAGGGTCTCCTGTGTGAGGAGCTAATAAAAAAAACCTAAAAATCGAGAAATAATTATCAATTTTTCCTCTCTTTCAAATTTAGGGTAAATGGTAATTATCATAATGGTCTGTAAAATAAAGTAAAAAAGAAGAGTCCTTCATCATTGCATCCAGTTTAAAATGATGGAAATGGATGGAATTCAAATATTGACATTTCCCAGGAATGTTTGTCTTTCTTTAAAAAGAAGATGAAATAAATATTAAGTACTTTAGTACCGCTTTTCTATTTTTCATTTTCTGGTCAAATAACTAACTGGTCAAATGTAGGTACCTACATACATGTGCACCAAAATTCTAAGCCAAATGAATAATATTTTTACTGGTCGCGTCAGACCGGATCAAATTCAACGCATCGCGGCCCCGCGCTATCCTGTTGCGATGCTCGATGGAAATTTTCACTTAATTACTTGTGTTGCTGGTTGCTGGTAGTAAGTGTTAGTGGCCAGCAATGCTAATCAGTATTCAGTGTATAATATAATAATTACGGCGGCGATGCAAGCCCCGCCACGCTTCTTGACTCCTGGTTTGCCGGCTAATCATTTTTAATAATTAACTCTTGGTCGATAGCTGTAAATAAGTATAAATTAATAACATTGAGTGTTTTGTGCAGGGATCCATGATTTTTTTTTTTAGCACGAAAGGGGTGAAATGATTAGCATCGTGCTGTCTTATGCTAAAATCTCCGATGCAGAATAAAAGCCTCCGCCGCCAACACCTAGGCATCCCGTGAAACTGGGCCTAAGTAACCAAACGTTGGGAATCACTTGTGGTGACCTTTGGCAGGGGTGTTGGATATCCAATGAATGGTTGCCTGCCTCCCAAATTGATTCCTGCCGCTGATAGCTCCGTTGTAACGTAATTTCTGTTACATGATTCATTCAAGCTAGAGAGGTTACAATACAGCTATCAGCAGCCTCTAGGAATCATAGAATCGAATTAAAAGATGTATCTAAAATAATACTTCGAAGAAATCGCGAAATATTGGTTTAATCGTGCAGTACTTCCAGAAGACTTGTTCAATCATTGTTTAAATCTATTGGTCTTTTTCGGCTTTAAATTAATACTCGACGACTGGTAAAAATTGTTTTTTTGCTTATTAAAAAATAATATTCGTTCCAGCTTTATTCTTCTTGCTTATTTCTAATTTTCTAGAGCGAAATATGCATAATTTTAAAAAGTTTTTATTGCCCATAAATCCGTTTTTATGACTTGCATTAATTTCCTTTTTCACCGGTCTGAAAATGCCTTAGATTAGTGCTAACCAAATTCCGATTCTTTCGCTTATTTTATTTATCTTTATGATTTTGTTAGGCATGTGACAGTGGGTAACAGGATTAATATACAATTTATAATGATATAGTGAAATAATTACCGCAAAACTACAGGTAAAACAATCGCACTATTTTCGAAAAAATAATAACAAAGCTATACTTATATTGTATTCACTAATACCTATGTTTACATCCTGTCTCTACTATCTACATCCCTGATATATGTATAATTACTAGCTTATTAAAAATTTTATAATGCGTTTTTTATTTGGTTAAGTATGGGTCACTTATAATTCTCATAACAACCAATAACCTAGCACGTTCATAAAGAAACAAGCGTATTGTGAGCGTATTTGTGTTCCAAAAGCTATATTTTTCCATACACAAATGAAGTTTCTCATATATTTTCAAATCCAAATACTTTCTTGAACAGATTGAACAATTTCATTGCACCGACTGCCTTTGGTGTCTATGAATTGAAAGGTCTCATCCAAGTTGGCGACACCAGGACCCCTAGTAGTACCTTCGATCGATAATATAATCAATAACGTTCAGTAACTTCGCATCGTTTTCTGGCATGACTGCAGATCGCCAACGAATAAATGACAGTTCACAATGACTAAGTGTTCTTAATATATTCGACTTCAACTGTTGTTTGTACATTAGCGAGAAGTTACCGAAAGTTATCGATACAATCCTTGATTGACCGTGCTAGGGGTCCAGTTATCTTTCATATCAGTAAATATCGCACTTCTAGGGACTATTCTTGTTCAGTGAGTATAACATAAGTCTAAGCGTTGAGTATTTTTAGCAGCGGATGCCGAATGGCCTTAAAACTATTAAAATTTTTACCAAAGTCAACCTTGTATTCGAATGTCTAAAGATAATTACAATTTTTTTGTTCATTGTCATTATGTTTATATTTGCTGTGTGCTCTGTCATTTAGGTTTTTTCCTACATCAATTTTGCTAAGAAAATTCTACAATAATTAAATATTTTTATGTTTTCTGACCACCTGTCTTTTTTTAAGGACATTTTTACAACATCTAAATTAAATTTGTCTTCCGAAGCAGCCAACACCTCACCGTTTAGAAAATTTCCAGTTTTTGTCTGGTTTTTCAGTTCAACACAACTACTTTCATCTTCAACTTTCCATCACGAGCTATGAAGCATTTATGTATGGGGTCGTCCATTAATCACGTGATGTTTTTTAGCAACTTTTTAACCCCTCCCCCCCCCTGGTTAAATGTGGCGAGGTTTTAGACTACCCCCCCCGACCGCCTACCCATAATCACGTGTATTTTTTTAGTTCAAAGTATATTGAAATTTTCAGAATATTATTATTAAATACAGGTATTATTATTTGATTACATTTTGGAAAATTAAGCATCGTGATAAAAAAATCCAGGGAGAAATCAAGGTTGCAGGTTGTTTTTGACTTTCATTTGGTTTAGAAATTGTGCGTTCAGCGAAAAATAAATACACATGATATCTCATTATATCCCCCCCCCCCTCCTTGTGATATTTCGTGATTTTTATCTGAAACCCCCCCCCCCCCCCTCTTTCGAGCCTCACGTGATTAATGGACGACCCCTATCAATCTTACCGTCAAACATAAGATAGGACGTCACATTGTTAGTTTTCAATATGAAAAAAAGTGTTAAAACTCGAACTGAGTAGTAAAGTAATAAAAATTCTAGAAAGATACGTTATTTTTTTCTTTGCAAAGGGACATTTTGTTGTATTATCCCCTCGTATTTACATTCACTCACGTGAATGAACATAATGTGACCCTTCTAACAAACTTAGATAAATAATACAGGGAGCAGGCCTTTACCTTGCCACGGGTAGAGCAAGAAGAATAAAGAAGAACAGAAAGAATACATGTTTTTCCTTCTACCGTAAATAATATAACAGACAGAGGCTTCTGAATCAACACCATTAATTTAACTGGCAAAACAATACTACTGGTTTTCGTTTCTCCCCTCCAAGCAGAATAATATTGATCAAAGATTTGTTTGTCTTACGAAGAGTCTGCATAAATCTGTCACTTCACTAAGTCAAAGATAAATATTATCTTCGTTGCTAATTTATAATCTTACTGTTATTTCGGCACTGAAAATCTGTTGATTGAAACATAGTTTGATTTTGTAAGATCCATTTGTCAGTTTTCTGAAACCGTTTGTTTTTTTTCATTAATTTATTTTGCTTTTCAATTTACTTTTTATCTCAATTGTCTTATCATTTATTCTCTACTGTCAATTATACTGAAAGTAAACTGTGCGGATATCACATTGTCAATATTCAACGCTTGCTTTTGAGATTAATCCATGAAAATTGGTAACTTTGTTGGCGTTAAGCGAAACATTAATTTAATAGCGTTGGTTACACCGATGACATAAAAAATACAAGACAAGTTCATACCAATGGATCAAAAATCATGAAAAGGATAACCATTCAAAGAATGCGTGTTTAAAAAATGAAATAGCTATAAATTTGAGCCGCCATCCAAAGTATGTCCACAGTACTCATTTCTGTGAAACCGCGCTCGTTGTTTCAGTATAGTGTCTTCCTCTATTAATTTATTCATCTAAGGGGGCATACATTAATTAAGTGAGCTCAAAAGGGGTGGGGGGTCCAGCAAAATCTCACGTTAGTTGAAAAGAATATACGAAGTGGCCCAAATTTATCTCAGCATGGCGGAAGGGGTCTAGATTGGAAGAAAAACTGCTCACGTAACTAATGAATCCCCCTTTCATTAGAGCACATCATAAACATTCAAATTTGTCTACGCAACACATATGCGTGTTCTTTGAATGGCTATCCTTTTCATAAGCGGATCCATGTAAGTTAGATTAGTATGAATATAACTTGTCTTATATTCTTATAATGTCATTGGGTTAAACCGATGATTTTGAGGTTTAGCGGTCGCTTTGTTTATTTGGTGAAAGCGGCGCAATTACCCAAAGAAACTACATAAACAAACAATGAGAGCTACTTCTTATGTTTGTCACATCTGAAAATAAACCTTAGAACATCTTATTTGGTTAATAATCCACTGTCCCAAATATATATATATCTTTATACTATATTAATTTTTCGAAGAAAACTTCTTCTGAAAGGTTTTCACTTTGTAATGGCATTATTTAAATTATAAAATATATTATTTAAATCATCATTTAAATTATAAAATATATGCTTATACAACATACACCCCATCAAGTTGTATCCAATTCCATACGTTTATTATTCTATATTGCTCGTAACTGATGAATTGGCGTCCTGTATTGGATATGTCGACACTGATACTCCATCATGAGTATAACAGTAAATATCATAGTTAATCATTGCATTAGGTGCAACACACATTGAGTTGCGTTGCATTGACCGGATTTGTCGCGTGTAGGATGACTCATATCGTCATGTGGGAAAGTTTTAAGAACATCTTACTATGTACGTATAATCTAAGGTCGTTCACTTTTAAATGCATCCTCTGACAATTTTCTATTTCGATGCAGTGGGAGTTCGTAGTTAAAATTATTTATAGATGCTTCAGTATTTGTTAATCTATGATCCTCCGTATTTCACACGCCTACATTCTTCACTAATATTTATATTCCAAGAGACGAAATGTTTTTATAACAATAGTAAATCATTTGAAAGGTGTAGGAATATCATCTGAAAACGTTTAAATGAAATGTCTTCAAAAAATAATAGAATTATTTTACTGTCATTGTATGATATTTGTGCCGTAAAGAAATGTTAGGTTGTTATCTCAAGGGTTTGCGAGGAATCGATAAAACCCGAGTGTTGTACGGAAGCGGTATATGGAGAGCCCAACGATCCGTATTGCATTTTTACAGTACTCGGTTTATGTCGATTCCTTACCGACATATGGGACGACGGCCTTTAAATGATTTATTTGTAGCTTTACATGCTACGTCATTATCTCCACGAAGCATCGCTGTGCGAATATGACCTATATAAATTATACTGAGACTAGTATTACATTTCGTATCATTAGTAACAATATCCAATATATTTGGCAAAAAATATCATAACAAGAATTCCACCAAAATCAAAATAAAACGAAAAAAAGCTTTAAATTGATAATTTTTCGGAATTTTTTTTCCTCCCATTCCTTAAGATGATTTTGTAATATGCACCTATAAGGAAGTATCTAAGCTAAGGCATATTTTTTGAATCGGTTGTCTGCTCCACCCTGATTACTTTCGAGCCAATTATGGATTTCGTCATTAGCATTTAAATTTGCGCTTTGTTCAATAATGAGCGACATTACGTATAGCTAATTATTAGGCAATGCCTGAGTCTCAATTAATTTGTCAAAATCCGCCATCTGCCTTCATTATTACCGCCAAAATAGTACACCACGTTTACATAAACGCCTCATACATATTTCGATTCGGATAGAAAATGACTATCATCATTTTGAACGTTGGTCGGTCTTTTGTGCTCCAAAAACCCGGCTGAATTTCAAAGCTGTTACAATTATTTCGCTGTTGAATAATTGAATTATTCATTGTGACCATATAAGAGGAATAAAACAACCGTACACAAACAGTATAATCATTATTCCACTGCGTCCATACTGCATGTTGTATACCCTAGTGACTGCTGACCAGGCGGGATATTGGGTTAAAAAGTCACGCGATCCACTCCAGTTACTGCGATGGCTCAGATCCACTTGGGTTCTTGGATGTGTAATGTGTAACCAAGTTACAACAATTCCTTGTAGAATTTCAACGATTCGTCAAAAATAATGCTCAACACCATACTCAACTTGAAAATCTATTTCGTTATTAATGTTTGTGACCTATTTTAATCATGAGTTCATTGTTAAACAACCCTATTTCCTCATACACCCCTTAGTTACAATTCGCATTGTGTTTTAATTATTATAATTGATGGTTCTTTCCGTCTTTATTATTAGTTTAACTTTTATAGGAAGAGTTCTCACTTTCCCTGATGACATTATGAAGTAGAGGTAGGAATGGACGTAGTTGACTAAGACGTAGGAATAGTCCTTCCTAAACCTGACGAAATTTCAAATTAATTTGTGGTTAAAACAAAGCATTCATTTAATTTGATCTAATTAAGAACAATTCACAATGTAACCGTTTTTTATGAACATGCAATTATTTCCAATTTGTCAAAAAAGGCTGCTTTGCTGCTCCATCTAAGCCAGATTAAATGTGACGTTTTTTGTTGTTATACTGAAATACTGACTTTTAAGTATGATGGTTAGTTTGCTAGTAAGTTGTTGTAATTGACTTTAAAAGTATGATGTATAGTTTGTCAGTAAGTTGATGTAACATCTAATGTTTCAACATTACTACCAATTATTTTTTTATTACGTCAGTGTTTTAACAAATTCAATTCATCCCATAATGTCGCTGATTTATCGTCTTGTATCTTGATTTATCGTGACTCTTTATTTGTCTTTATGACATGATTGCGCGGTTCAAAGATCCATAAATAATTTGTACGCCCAAGATAGTTTATGGATCCTTCTTCATATTGCAAATTTTCATAAATGAATACCATGAATGGGCAGATAGTCAATCACCACTTCGTTTACGAAATATTATTGGACAAGATCATAATAATAATTATTTTTATATGCCCTCAATTTTCGGAAAGTTTCAGTTATTTGTCTGTATTGAAACCAAGTCAATACGACCTATATTTACTTGCACGAAAATAATCAAAAGGTAACGAAACCACTGAAACAATTTCACAAAGTACGCGAATTTTTGACAAACACATAGTACATTTATAGGATTTAGACTGCAAGAGAATGAGATAGCAATAAAATATTTATTTAATTCACGGGTACTCGGTTCCAATATAATACGATAAATCCACAGTCCCACGCAAGTTTCCTGTAGTGTAGTGGTATAAACAGACGAATCTTTGCAGAAAATTAAGCTGACCAAAGATCGAATCCTACGAAATAAAAAAAAATTGTATTTTTATTTTTGTAAAATCAATATCCAATCTTCAAACCACTCCAAATGAACAGGCAAAAGAAAGCGACATCCAGCGACTCCGAAGAAGAAAATTCAAATACTAATAAGTTGACCAAATGTAAAGGAAAAGGTACACAGGAATTCGACGACAAAAATATGGAAAAAAAAATCATCCTTCACATTGCACACTCTGATTTATGTTGCTTTAGATACAATCTTTATATTCAAATAATATTTTTTTCTACTTATTCCTTCATTAAATAGGGGATGTATCTGCTTAATGAATGACTAATGGATTGAGTTATTGCTTTGATTGTCGATGATAAGGATTTATTGGGTATCACATGCAAAATATAAGACCAAACTTCCGATTGCCTCAATGGGAAGAGATGGAGATGATATGGTGCATCACTTCCTAAAGACTCCTCATTCTTTGGCCAAGATACGCGTTCTGCTACTAGGTCGTTAGTTTATTCGTTTGAATCGGATCAGATCAAATCTCTCCGATACCAGGTGCATTATGTAGTTAAAAGTGATTAAGATTTAAAAGCTACTGCTCAAAATTTCGTTCTGCAAGTGCGCTACTCTACTTTTTTCCAATCTACGTATCTCTAATTGAATGGAAGAATTAAACCACATGATTGAGGCAATTTAATGTATGTATCTTGAGGTTTTTGGTTCATAAATAACTCTGTTAATTTCCTATGTACTCGTACATTGCGATATTCGCGTTTCCTTTTTAGTTTACCAGTCACTCGGGCGTACCTACTCAATTTTGTACAACTTTATGTTTTTGTGCGAAGTATTTCCTCTATAAAATCATCGTTGTAATTTCACGAATTAATTGAAGTCATACCTACCTTCCTTGTAAGCGTTATTATAATAAATTACAAATATAAGAAAGAAATGAAATAAATCAATATTACACATATCAGATAAACAGATGAATATGAATGAATAAAGATTTTCTACATTAGCTACACACAAGAAAACTGGCCACTGAGAAAAATAATTCCCCGAGACATATGTCATCTAAAGTAAGGAGATGAAGTTCTGGGAAGGAAAAAGGTATTAGGGGTGGGTAGTAATCTGGGGGACATTGTCTCTAGTGATTTTTTTTTTTTTTTTTTTTTTATATGTATACCGCACAAGAGTCCCAACTGCTCCCGTCTGAAGCCAGTGAGACTATGGCATCCCCAATTGGGGTATGTTGTGAGGCTGAGGGTAGTGGGGAGGGAAAGGAGATAGGGAAGAGGAAGGTGGGGAAGTACCTGGCTATTCAGATCTGGTCACCAAACACGGCTAATGCCATTTCAAGCAACGTTTCAATTCTGAATGGTGGTCTTACACCAGGGCGATACTGAGAGTATCTTCCACTCTGGAACGTGCCGCAAATATACTATATATTATTTTAAATGAATAAATTGTGAAATAACACAAATTAATCAAATAAAATTTATTTGCCACGCCGGGATTCGATCCCGCGACCTTCGGTGTGCGAATCAAGCGTCTTATCCGCTACGCTACGCCGGCCGATGAACGTTTGAATCCATATCTTCAGCTGCAGTGCAAGGCGATGTTACGATAGAGTCCTGCTGGAGCGGTCAATATATTCCTCAAGCATTCTTTTCCGATCTGGCCTGACACGCTTTTAGTGGGCAGACGCATCCGCCGCCGACAACCGGACCAACTTCACCCCGTGAACCCTCCCCCCCCCGCTAAGTCACCAAACATAGCGAACCACTTATGGAGGCTAATAAATCCAAAAAAAATTACACAATACACCCAATACTCAAGCATTTTTTCACTAATCACTAATATAATACCTACTATTTTTTTAAGTCAATTACATCACTTCAAGGTCACAAGGTCTTTATGTCTTGCTAAGGGGGCATCCATTAATTACGTGAGCAGTTTTTCTTCCAATCTAGACCCCCCCCCCTCCCCCTCGATGAGATAAATTTGGGCCAATTCGTATATTTTTTTCAAGTAACGTGAGATTTTCCTGAACCCCCCCCCCCCCCCGTTTGTGCTCACGTAATTAATGGATGCCCCCTAACGAATGCATTTAAAATATCTTGCACTTTGTTATATTAAATATCAGAATAATTTTATTACGACCCTTCGTACTTCCACTCAACTGAACCAAAATAAGTACATGTATTATCTCGGTATCTGTTACATTTCACATTTTGATTATTTGTATTATTTTTACTATCAATTTCAATTCTTTAAAAATATAAGAGCAGCACAGATTGTCTGGAGTAAAAGATCTTATTTCATTATGCTGTAACTCGATCTAAAAGAGCAGCGAACGGTTCTTGGATATCATTTTTCTTGGTGCGATTCATGCATAAAAGCACTCGACCAAAACATGTTTGTTCTCAATGTTCAGCTGCTGGCTTCTTAGAATCATTATTGTTGGGTTTTTTCCCAGAGTTCAATGTCTTTTGTCCAAAACTTGGATTGTATGCATTTACATTTTTATTAATATTTTGCCACAATTTTGAGTCATTTGAGAAATTAAGTAGCAAACTGAGGCTATTTTGGTCATTAGATGCTATTTTGTGACTTAATGGCACGATGCAATCATTAAGCATATTTTTTATTCTTCTTGAAATCAGGTTAATTGTTCAACGATTAGCGCTACTTCACAAAACCATTAATTATGGAAAGGTATGAGATCATTGAAATAACTAAAAAAAACTCTATTAGTAGGTAGAAACCGTGAGTTTTTGTAGCAGAAATTTCGAGTTCTTTTTAACTTGAAGAACATGGTATCATGAATTATGACGTCAAATGATAATGGTTTATATCGGCTGACATTTAATGTTTTTAAGCGTGCATTCTTACGTCATTTTGACCTCATCGAATAGTGATGTAATAATGAAGTTCACGATGAGAGAACTGCGGGTGGTAGATAGAATAACCTTGGTTGGTGAATGCAAGTCGAAATGTTTGATAAGCGTTAAGGAAGTTAACTTTGTGAATAATTTACATATTACTTGAAATCAGTTGAGAGGTAGGTAGTAAGAATTGCTAGGGAGTTATTTTATGAAAACCGAATACCTACCTTTTTGGCCTCTGATCGTGATATCGAAAGTAAACTTTTCGAAAGAGGAATGTCTGATTTAGACTTTTTCTGAAGTCCCGAATACAGTAAAGTAATAAGTCAAAAAACTACCCAATTATGTACCTACAATAAAATGCGACAATCACTAAACAAATAAAAATTAAATCCATCATAATTAGTTTTTCAAGATTTTTATTTTTGTGAAGTGTGTCATTCTGGAAATTGGTAATTTATTATTTTGTGCATCACCAGACCTATCTGTACCTTCAATCCGTACGATGAGCTTTCAGACACTTCATACTGTAAAGCTGTTTTCTGTTTGCCATTTTTCCATGCACATCTTTACAGGCTCTGTGTACAATGAATTGTAGTTTGAAATCTAGATCATAACTTCATCAGTTCTGAGATGTTTCTTTTGTCCGCGAGAATTTCCCGTCAGGTCGTCCAATCGCGATCAGCCAAAATGGGTCTGACATAACAATGCGCCTTTCACACGGCGAGGTTGGGTCCCAGCTACCGTGAACGGTCCATCGCTGCAGCGTCCAGTTCACGGGATGGCTCCGCTGATGCAACCGTATACTTTTCCGTAATGGGCCGTTATCTCATCGGCTGGGGAACCATGTACTCGTATCCAGTACCGGCTAGATACTAGAACTAGACGATGATGCTTCATTGATAATGACTGACCCGCTATCGAGGCGGAAGAGGCAGATTTGCGTTTAGTCTTGGATCATTATTATTCGTTAGGCTGTCCATTATCTTCGGACTCCTGGGTTTTGCCCTGGTTATCTAGTCGATGTTTAGGCACACCGCTGATTACTCTGTCGTAACCTCACCCTGCTTCTCATAAACAATGCATGTAACAGATGAAGATTTTGGAACGTAGCTCTGGCTGGCATGGTCATAGGTACCTATAATTGATTTACCTCAAATAAACATTTCATTATATTTTTGAAGGCAACCCCACAACCCAAACACTTCAGATATGATTTTTTGTTTCTGTACAATTTAGAAATGTTCATTTTTAGATATTTAATTAAAGCAGTTTATGTTCTAGTTCAAACATCTTCGTTAAAATATTCTTCAGTTTACCATTCTTTGTTCTGTTAATATTTGGTGTTGTTGATGCTTGCACAGGTCTCAATAAAACAATGCTTTTATCTATAGTAATATAACAGCTCTTTATTAATTAAATGTTTTAGCCAAATTTCTTGGCTTTATACCTAAAATATATTTAATTAATAAAACAAAATAGAGAATTGGACGTCTGGATATTTTGTTTTGCACTATGTTAGTCTCAACCCTGGATATAGTTGAAACATTATGATAGTTTCTAAATTACGTGTTACGTGCTCGCCACGATTACATCAGATACGCTTCTAGATTTAAGACAGCCTTTGATTGAACATGCTTATTATCATGTATAGATACATATCTTTGTATATACCTGACTGTTGCAACCTGTAACCAACAAACACATCGACCGTGAAATGTTTCTTTCGAAGGTTTTTAAAAATTATTCTATTAATCAATCACCTTGCTATTAATTTTATATCCAATAATAACATAACTTATGCAGATAACTCAAAAGCGCAGCACCTTTGATCGTAAAAAAATGTTTGTGTGTGTATTATTATTACTTAATGGTTTTACTAAACAATTTTATGAAATTTTCGTAATTCATGGACATTGGTGGGTGGGACATTGTTTTATTTTTACAATACACGATCCAAGATTATAATCCTTTGTGATGTTTGTTTCCTGTTCTGGTATTCAAATAACCAATTATGTTTTTCAATTCATGTTTTAGTTATTGTCATTACATTGTCTCTTCATGTACAAAATCAAATGATGTAGGCACTGTTATGTAGGTAGTAGGTAGGTACTTAAGTGGTTTTTCTTTTACCAATAATTTGGTCTGTGATCTGTGGTCTGCATAGATAACATAAGCATTAAAAAAATAGTCAGATCAAAATTCCATCTCCCCAAAAGTTCACCTTATTTATTTGACAGTGACCGAATAGTATTTGAATAACGTCAAAGGTTTATCATTGAGTGTTTGGCGATGTCTCCTGTTACGTGCTTCACCAGTTATGTGAGCCTTCTTCACATCACATTGGCAGCTTTGATGAAATGGTGTTTCGTGATCCTCCTCACATTTCCTATTTCTTTGTGCTTATCACTCCTAACACTGCATGTACTTCCTGAGGTGCAGTGTTCTACTTGTTTCCTGTTCACAGTCCTGCTTGCTTCCTAACTGAGTTTCAACTATCAATTTATATATGATTATTTAAAATCGATTGTTTTTCCTATGTGGTATTGAAATTCGTCCAAATAATACTAAATAAGTAAATGTATACTCGGCGATTCGAATAAATTTCCTATCGGTTCGTTTCATCTAACTGACTATTCGTTTGTGTGTTTTGCGTAGAGAGAATTTGTAAATTAAATTATTGTAGATATGGAAATCTTCCACGTAAGCCGATCTCTATCGGCCTTGTTCGTTCTCTTCTCCGGCAATAAGCCGTTCGATTAGCTGCAATCATCCTCAGCAATAATTACTGCTAGAGCTCTGACCGCGGAGCGGTGAAAGCGAAATCAGAGTGGATCAAATTGCCGGTTGAGTAGCGATTGTTTGAAGTTTTTGCTCCCAATGTATTGTTTAGTAAGATTATTTTTTACGCAGCCAGGTCCGTATTTCAACTTCGCGTCGCTATCCAACTGTTGAATCAGATATATTTCACGATTGTCGTTGATAACGAGTTGAATGTTTGTTGCGTTGTCGAAAGTTATCTCGCATCAATCTGATTACTGGTGTGAAAATAAGACTACCGCATCACCATTTATTAGTCGTTAGTCGCTAGTCGCTACGTGCAACCGGTATCCTTCGGACGTGAAGCTGTTGTATAATTTGCTTTTTCTGGATGTTGTTTAGCTTTTAATTAATGGCCTGAATTGGTAAATCATGTGTTCACACATTTCGACGTATGCTTGAAATAATACTCAGTTAATTGATCATTTTTCACCAAATTATTAAGTAGCAGTCTCAGAAGGTAAGCGAAGCTGTGAGTGCGGCCTTGGGTTTGCATGCAGCATGCAGTCTTGGGTAAACATCATCGTATAGCTGCAATATAGAGGGAGTGCAACAAGTTTTCTACGTGGTTATTATCGCTAGATATATAATACTGATTTCGACAATTCAATCGCCAATAAACTAGTTTTACTGTAGTCAAATCGGTGAATCTGTTTAGTAAATTTTAATCTATTTTGGACTTTAAAATATGTTCAAGAGTTAAACCATAAGCAAAGCGGGTAGCTATTAGAGCATGTCACTCTACACGCGCTTGTGATTATAAATATTTCGCAATTAACAATAATTATTCTTTACTGGTATTAAATAAGAATGTATGTGAGTTCTGCTTGTGAATGCGGTTAATGTTTTGGTGTTAGTAAATAGGTACATATTATATATTAGTGCAGATAAAAAATGTACCTATTCAATCATTTAAAAAATGTTCCGATTATTCATTTCACACTTGGCTTACCTTAGTAAATTGAAAATACTTCGTACGAGCATTTTATCATTATACATATTATTTAAATTCCATTACGATAGATTTGGATATTTATGAATACAAATAATCAATGCATTTAATAAACTAGTCGTTGGCGTTCATTCTCTTCCTTCTCACGCGTCTTATTGAATACGATTAAGTCGCTGGGACTATTATGTATCGCAAATTCGGGTTATTGTTTAAAAACGTTTTACCGCTGTAACCAAAGTAGTATTTTCAGTCGGTTTCCACATGCAAAGGGATGGCGTTTACTGTGAATATTCAATCATCACGTATTATTTTGATTGCAGCGCTGTCGATTTCCAATACTGATTAATGTTCCGTATCATCGACCACAGCGACCTGGTTACCTTGGTGAGAACTGAGAACCTAGAAGAGAGATTGCATGTACCTCGTCATAGTGGAAAAATATCACACGCTTTTAGAACGTTCCGAGAGATATTTCATAAATCCCGACGAAAGTCATCCAAATGCGTTCTGTTGTAGCTTTGGTCGCCTATTGGTGACAGCAACAACCGAACCATTTGGATCTGTTTTGGATCAACGCAATAACAAACACTTCAATACAGTAATTATTGTTTTGATTTTTATTTTTTGAATGATATTTTCAAAATTTTATATATGGCCTCCCATAAACTTCAATGTCCTAATGTCTGTGTCTCAGTTCATCTCGTGCGGGTTTAATGATCTTAGTCTATTATCCTGGATGTGGGTGCTTCTCCGCCTTTCTCATAATCCTGATTTTGCGTAGGTGGAACACGAATGCCCTAGAGTATATTCTGAAACAAGTAACTAAGAATATCCTATAATAATATCTGAAATACGTAGCAATCACAAAAAAATCCTTGCGATTTCAGTAAACGCAGCGGCAATTATTTGTTTAGAATAACAAGTTTTATCTATTTCATCTCGGAGAGATTCTTTTTGCCTAAATGCTACTGAATTAATTCATCGTTTTGACTACAAGGAGGTGAACCAGGCATATTTTATTTTTAGCAGTTAAGATTTATTATTTGAAAGCTTTATTGCCGTCTCTGTACTGGCCTAATGGTTTCACTATATTTTTCCAGTTTAGCAATAATTAGTACGACTACTTCCTCAAAGCTTTAAGTAAATCTTAATCAAGCCATTCTTTGCCAATCAGGAGATTTTCGGCCTCTGCGCTGCTTTCAATAACTACCTACTCATCTTGTCATGTTTCATGGTGATTGCAATTTGCAGGGTTTTGGATCGCAAGGGGGTAAAACTCAAACCACTGTCTGTTTTGCCTCCAATATGGATTCCTATAATCCGTATAATCCTATGTTTCTTAAGCGCCTGACTATTAGTTGCTTAATAATAATTAGAAGTGGCTTTGACGTCTCGGTAAAGATACACGGGATCATCAGACGTGGGTAACCGGTGCATTAATCTCATACAACACATTAGGAAATCTATTTACGTATATGGTGGCGTGCATTATCTTCGTGTCGTAAGCTTATCCTGCCCACGTGGCTCGAACGGGTCTTTCGTTAGTTCATGAATAATTTTCGATGGTGTGATGGTTATCAAAAGGCAGTAAACACACAATAACACTCCTTGCAAGAGACATCCGAACCAAAACGTAGGTCTGTTATCAAGAGATACGATTTCAAATCTCTTTTCATTCTATTCATGCCTCATACGGTCTTTCATAACTCCATGATCAATTACAAAAGGTTATTGGAGACTCCTTTATTTGTCATCTTTTATGGTTGCATACCAAATCGGATTTGTACATATTCGTAAATATTATTATTTTCCCTCTAAAATCAAATATACGTGTATTCTATTATCAGACGTGACTGGGCAGAATGAGTGTTACTGCAGTTTGTTGTATGTATAATTTTGTAACTATTACGTGTAGAGACAATGTAGTTATGTATATTTTTTACGAACTCCGGATTTGTCCCCAAAATTGTAGTGTTTATCTATCATTAAATTGTACGTGATTTTTCACCATCGGCCTTACGGAATTATTATGACAATTGTAAAATTACAGTTATGAAATAGTGCTTTACGAAATTATTACGGCATGTAACGGTTTAGCGTGTCAAACATTTGGTACGGTGGCATGGTGCATAGTTTGTCAAGTGACCTTTACTCTTTATTGCAACAAGACAAGAATATATTTTCATAATTGAATATCTATTTAATATTCATGGGTTTTTTTATTCCATTTTTTTCGCTTCTTTTGATCATTCAAAGTTAGCATACGAAGTATATTCACATAGTAAGAATCTATGGATAGTTGGATATCACTATTTAGGTACAATGCAATTTTGTGAATAAATGTGCATAATAAGTGGTGAAAGCACTCAGTTTGGACATTAATAAACGCTGGAAAATATTGTGGTCTTATACAAAAGCAGGGATAATATTGCACATGATCTAATGTTTTAATATTAATAATTAACATAATTATATTTTTATTTATTCACCATTTGTACATAAAAATGCAAAAGTCGGTCATTTTAAATACATGTAGGATTACGAAAGTTTTTTTAAATATTTATATTGAGGGATCAGTAGGATTTATCGGACCAGTTAGGATTTCATCAGAGCCGAACCCTCTGATATGAAAATATCTGGAGACGGTGAAATATTTTCCCATTATGTTTCTGGTGGAATGACGTATTGTTCTTGTATTGTTTTGTATTTATTATACTTAAATAGTGCACTTACATTGCGTGAATTTACTAGATATTCATTTGTGGAAAAGTGTGTGGAAGGGTTTAGTCTTTCATTTGGGAAAGATTTTGTTATGAAAATAACTACGTTGCCCGGATTAATTATGTAATAGGTACTTAATAAATTTTAACTGACCACTAATGG
Source organism: Limnephilus lunatus (assembly GCA_917563855.2). Lineage (NCBI taxonomy): Eukaryota > Metazoa > Arthropoda > Insecta > Trichoptera > Limnephilidae > Limnephilus > Limnephilus lunatus. The sequence continues at coordinate 36,738,902 of OU830594.1, forward strand.
ATACACCTTTTCTCCGGAAGAGTTTAACTTTCAAACCATAGGGGGTTCTGTGTCGCTCTCGTGACTTCTTGAATTCGTGCCAGGGAGGCATGACACGGTTTTGACAAGTCAACAAAATGGATTGTTAAATAATTATTGAATAATCGGCGGTAGTTTTAATAAATAATTTAAATATGTGATCGTAACGCTAAAATTCACAGCCGGTAGAAAGTGATCGCGTCTGTTGAAGTATATTTACCGGGTAATCCGAGTTTAAATTCCCGACATATTAATGGCGGCATGTCCGACCTAGTTTTTATAGAATCGAAGTTTACAGTTATCATCCATCGACCAACGAGATGGATAAATGTTAATTTGACGACACATAACCTAGCCGTATCTTTATCGGCGAGTATTTTCACAATCTGATGGAATGTATTACCGCTACCTACCACATGTTAGAGGACGTCGTGGTGCAAGGTGTTCTCAATCCACTTACTCATCCAGGAAGGAGGGAGGAGCTTGCAGACCAGACGCTGATGCTACGAGAGGGAGATGGATACTCCTCATTTGGGATCCCGAATCGTCGCATCAAGTGTTGATAGGCTCTAGTTAGATAGCTCACGAGTAGGTTGGTCCACAGGTATGAAATTTAACATGTTTTATATTTTCAATACAACTTTTATTATAAATCCATTCTTTTATTTAACTTTTCCATGATTCACAACAATGTTAAAGAACTATGCCCGCGCCCTGACGGGAGTAACTCTTGCCTGCCTACTGCGCAGCCTCAGCATATCTTGTATCAAACAAGATTTGGCGTCCAAGTTTCCAATACGGGAATAAAGCTGATGACTGTGATATTAATTATACCCTGTAACTTTAATATTTAATGCACCCACTTAACAAGCGGTGTTTATGTCATGAATAACATGACCACATAGTAGGTAAAACACTAAACACATCCAGTGTCAATCCATTACATTAGGTACACCTGACCCTAACTGTTATATATATATACCTAGCAAATAGCAGCCCCATTAAAGTACATAGCAAATTGTGCTATAACAATTTAACCCGGACATAAAATCTGGAGCACCGTAAAAAAATATATTTATTCCAAGCAATGTGTTACATTTCCGATTCACGGCCTCCGTGGTAGAGGGGTAAGGTTCCTGACTCGCAATCGGAATGTCTCGGGATCGAATCCCGGCGTGCACATATAAATTTTATTTTTTTATTTTGTGTTATTTTCACAATTAATTAATTTAAATAATATCTTACTTAATATTATAAATGCGAATATGTTGGTATACATGGATGTTTGTTACTCTTTCACGAAATAAATACCGAATGAAATATAAAAATTCTTTCACTGATCGAACGTTACATTATTTGCGAGTAATATAGGCTATATATATTGGTAAGATCTGGCGTTATGAATAAGCTGTGGCGTTATGAAATTATTTATTATACGTTTATTATTGGCAAAGCGTGTTGCTAAGTAAATGTTTGACGTGGGTTGTCATTTTGTTATTTGTTTAGGTTACTGTGGAGATTTCTTTGATAGCAAAAATTCAAATATGAGTATTCTTATATGAATATTTAGTGTACAAATATAAAATAGGTACTAATCTACATTTTGACCTAAGCCAACAGCTATACTAATATTATGAATGCGAAACGGCGCATATTTGAATGTTGATTGATTGGTGGAAGGGGAGGGGGGGGGGCGAATATGCGAGCGAAGCCGGGGGCAAAAGTTAGTGTAGTATATTTGCGGCACGTTCCAGAGTGGAAGATTATATCAGTATCGCCCTGGTGTAAGACCACCATTCAGAGTTGAAACGTTGCTAGAAATGGCTTCAGCCGTGATTGGTGACCAGATCTGAATAGCCAGGGATTTCCCTACCTTCCTCTTCCCCATCTCCTTCCCTTCCCCACTACCTTCAGCCTCATAACATACCCCAATTGGGGATGCAATAGACTCAATGGCTCCAGTCTCTTTCCCTCTTTCTCTTCCCCATCTCCTTCCCCTCTTCCCCACCTTCAGCCTCACAACATACCATAATGGGGATGCCATAATCTCACTTACAGGAGCTTCTGGAGCTCTTGTGAGGTATTCACATAAAAAAAATAATAAAAAAAACATTTCTTACGAATTAGATTTTAAAACGATTTTTCGTAGTAATTTTATTATTTTCTTATACTTATTATATTTTGTTAACGAGTGTTGCGGAATGACTGCATTCATATTGTTTTCGTTTATGCTGTTCATAATTCTAGCTAATTTGACAAATTATCGTGTTTTTTTATGCATTTCTTCCCATTAAACTGAATACGATATTAAAAGCATTGATGTCTTACCATTTTTATTACCAGAAAGACTGAACGCATATTTCCCAGCCTTAAAAATATTTTTATATCTCTTTGTCATAAATAGTAGGAAAATCCTACGCCCCCCCTCAATAATTGAAATTTAATTATACACCATCATACATGCGTGACTGCTATACTTTATTATTCGTGGAAATAGATTGTCAAAATAAGTAGTACCTACCTAATACCTATATATGTCATGATATGATGCATATCACCAGGGGCGTGCACAGAGTTTTTGATCAGGGTAGGCAGTAGGAAAATACAACTTGTTTCACAGGGTAACATTTCCATATTTTATCAGATAATTTCAGAATTAAAGTACGACAAACGTTTTTGAACCGACAATTAGCATTTATGAAAGACAACTATTTGATAGAAGTACCTACATAACAACAGATGTTTTTTTTGTCGTCACCGATTGCCATTTGCTAATTTTGTTCTAGAAAGCACTGCTTAATACTAACAAAAAAATCCTCAAAGAAGCTAATTCAAAATGACAGTTCTACTCTATGCTTTGTGCATTTCGTAAACATTGAATTATGTCTTGTATGAAGTTAGCTCTAGTCAGAAATAATTTCTGCTTAGACCGCATTTTAGTAAGGCAGTCGGAGGGCGCGCGTGTAGTTTCTAGTTACAGTTTATGCCGCGTTTGTAGTATGAGGTTTGATGTGGCCCTTGCGTAGTTTCGGTTGCTCAGCTTTTTCGCGCTTATTTTTTAATAATAATTAATTTTAATTAGTGTTTATTTTTAGCAATAATTTAATAAATTATAATATTATTTACATTCTTAACTAACTAACTAACTAACTAACTAACCATCACGCCGTTTCCCCGCAGGGGTAGGCAGAGAGGACGGACCGCCAAACAACTCGGTCTTGGCACACAGTCTTTGCTTCACTCACATTCATACATCGTCTCATACATACTCTTCTATTATTCCGACTTTTGACATGGCCCGACTCAAGTATCTGATTCACTTGATCGTGCCATGTCTTCCTCGGGCGTCCCCTACTTCTTCTTCCATTCACATTTGCGTCATATATTCTTCTCACATTATTTTCTTCTTTCATTCGCTCTACATGTCCAAACCATCTGAGGGTCCCTTTCTTAATCTTACTCATTATGCTTACATCAGCCTTGCATTCTTTGCGGATATCCACATTTCTCACACGATCATACATGGTTTTGCCACACATTCGCCTCAGGGATCTCATTTCGACAGCATTCAGTTTACTTTCATCCTTCCTCTGCCAACTCCATGCCTCACTGCCATACATCAAGGTAGGTACCAGGACTCCATTGTGGACTGCTAGCTTCGCGTCTTTTGACAGTGTTTTATTAGCGCCAACGGCATTCAGTCCTCCATTAATGGAGTTACCTGCATTTACTCTTCTTTCAATATCTCTATCAGCCTTCCCATCTCTCGTAAACATACTACCCAGGTACACAAACTCATCCACCTGCTCCAAGTATTCATCATTCACAACTATATTGCACACTGTTTTCGTACTCTCCCTTTCAAATACCATGACTTTAGACTTACTTACATTCATCATTAACTCATTTTGCATACACACTTCGTTCATCCTAGACACGAGAGACTGTAGATCTTCCATAGTGTTAGAAATCAGCACCGCATCATCAGCATACAACAGGCAACATATTTTCAGATCACTCAAATTCGCGCCCAATCCCATCTCTTTCAATTCTTGCATACAATTATCCATGTATAAATTGAATAACCATGGTGACATTACGCAGCCTTGCTTAACACCTTTTGTGATGTCAAACCACCCCGTAAAACCACCGTTCACCCTAACACATGCAACGCTTCCCTCGTACAGAGACGCAATTGCCTGTATGAGATTTGTATTCACTCCATACTTGGACAACACCTTCCATAGCTTTTTCCTGTCGACTCGGTCGTATGCTTTTTGTAGATCTACAAAGGCACAAAAAAGTTTTTGGTTTTTTGCCAGAAACTTCTCAGTGAGCATACGCAAGGAGAAAATCTGGTCCATGCATCCCCTTCCACTCATAAAGGCACCTTGCACATCCCATATTTTATCCTTTGTTTCCATTCTTACCCTTTCAATCAATATTCTTCCGTACAACTTGCCGACTGAACTTAGCAGGCTAATAGCTCTATGATTCCCACATTCCATACGTGACCCTTTACCTTTGTATAATGGCATGATTACAGCCCTTCTCCAATCTAATGGCGTGTAACCCTCCTCTAAACACTGGTTAAAAAGTTTGCACAACCATGTGAGAATAATATGGCTATCTCCTTTAAAGTATTCGGCCGCAATATTGTCGAAACCTACAGCCTTACCATTCTTCATGCATTTTATCGAATTTTTAATTTCATCCATGCTGATTTTGATAACATTCACTCCGTCATCGTTCATACCCGATTCGCCGCTGGCCTCACTATCACTCGGGTTGCTTTCGAAGACTTCCTCAAAATATTTCATCCATCTCTCATTTATTTCTTCCTCATTCGTCAACATTCTTCCATCTTTCGATTTTATCACTTTTAGGCTCCCATTCTCTGGACCGCTCCGGGACTTTTTGACCTCCTTCCAAAACAGTTTAATGTTTTCTTGGAAGTTTTTTGTCATTTTTATTCCCTCTTCCTCTTCCAGACGTTTCTTTCGTACTTTCACTCCAACACTTACTCTTTTCTTGCATCCCTTATATACTTCTTTCGCTCTATCTCTCTCTTCGCTAGAAGCACTGCCAGCCGCTATCAGACATAACCATGCTTTCTTCTTCTCTGAGACCAGTGCTTTAATCTCGTCATCCCACCATGCGTCACCTTTCTTCCTACCTTGCGTACTTATTCCACACACATCTCTAGCAGATTCACAAAGACTAACCTTTATGTGGTTCCATGCTTCATCAATGCTTAGACATTCACATTCTTATGTTTTACAAAAACGGCAGGGTAGGCAGTGCTTATGTGCCTATATGGAGTGCACGCCCCTGCATATCACAAAGGACTCGTTAACGTTAATTTGTTTAAAATTCCGAAACACGATAATGTTATTCTATCGTTTTACTTACTTGTTTCGTCACTCTCTCTAGTTGTATTGCCCGTTAGCCCATCGCATTTGTGTGCGATATCTGTTCCTCTTTCCCATTAGTTATTAGATCCTATATTATTTGAGTTCATACGTTGACCCATTTAAAAGTTTAATTTGTAACAGGCAGGTAATCAGAATAAATCCATTTGGCAATCGCTAAGAGCGGCAGTTACTTTTATTTGAGCGCCATTACATCTCTCAGTTGTTAGTGTTCTTTCTGCAATCGAATCTAAAAGTGTTTTTCTAAAGTAAATTTGTCTTCTTAGAAAGTATGGCAATAATAATCATTTTGTTACCCAACGTTTTCACACGGACTGTCATGATTACTATTACTATACCGCAATATGATTAAGGAGTTCAATGTGCATTTACTTCTTGTGTTGGCCGATTTCCTTTTCATTCAATTTTTTTTATTTTTTTTTAATCTTTTTATCATTATCATTAGGTACTATAATAGCATTCTATGTTTTCATCCTTGTATAAATTAAAATTTATCCCCTCAGGCCTCGACGATATATTGTCAGACGGTCAAAATATTCCCGCTTTACAATAAAATCCAATAAATAGAATGTTTTTGACTTTATTCGAAAACTAAAATCTGTTTTTAAAGGTGATAAAATACGCTTTAAATATAAAAAATCGAAATAAACATAATTTTAAAAACACGTACCCACACATTTTATCAGACATATGTATTACAAACGTTATTGACACCTCATTTTTTTGTTGTTCCGTGTAAAAATAATTAATTAAAAATTCCCAAAGTTTCATAAATTTATTTCAAATGGCGATCCGAAACTTTTCATGAAGACTTTTCATAATGATCTACATTTTACTTCTTTTGTGGTTAATTTTTATATTTGAATATAAAGCGTGGTGTTTTCTCTTTCTAACACCATTTATATCTTATTTCCCATTATGATAGTAAGGGAGGCACATTACTTTCTACGAGACCTGTATGAGTTGTTCCGAAAACCGAACAAGTGACAGGTTAAATCTTCCTGAATCTCATTAAGATTTGATAAACAGGTTCCTATTTGAAATTGATTTACATTGTAAACATAAGCATGATTTTTTTTCTGACGGGGCTTTCTTAAAGTTCCAATTTTAGATCAGAGGCTCCTTTGTATTTTTGAATATAATATTACTCTTTTCTGAAAAAGAATTGTGTTCTATAATAGGCCAGTTTGGTTTATTTTGGCTCAGAAAACATACATAATACCCTCACATGTCAATATTTAAGTATGTGGGGGTATCTTTGTTGTTATTACCCACATAGATGTTTCTTAATTACAAGGGGCCTTGGCGTCATTAATGAATGGCCTTGTTATCATTACTCTTTTGTTGTATGGTTTAAAGCCGCCAAACCAAATTTTAATTGTGATTTTTGTAAGTGATATTGCTTAAAATATAACAATGCTATATTAATAAATATGTTACGTACAATCTGTGTCTATTAAATCTTCAATAACGAATTTATCAATATTTCTGAATCATACCAATAAATCTATTTCATTGTTGTCAACGTAGCTCTGTTTATAATCCATTGTGAAATTTACAACACCTCCGAACTCTATTTAACCCTAAGTTAGTGTATTGTTCGTTTAAACTCTTTGTTGTGGTGTGTGATTATTTTTATTTCGGTTTTCCGTTCCTGTAATCAAATGAATTCCGGGAAAGCCGAGTAGATACTTACATTTGGTTCTCAAATGTTTTGTTTTCCCCCGATCGAAAGTAAAACCCAAACTTGGGATGCAATATATTTCCATCCCTTGAAAATTGAAATCCAACCGGATTAGCCCGCTTTTTACGTTATTACAACATAAAGTCCCACTACCCCGAACCAGGGGAATAATGATTTTTTTTTGTATTTTTTTAAATTATTTATTGAGTTAGTTTATACTACATGAATATAAACTTATAAAGCACAATGTAACATTTCATTTGATAAATTTAAATATTTTTACAGTAAGCATAACATTTATTTTTAAATACATTCATTCTTTCTTCATTCTTCATACTTTCAGGCATTTCATCATACATACTTAGTCCTCTATACATTAGGCAGTTCTGTGATTTTGATTTCTTCATTTGTGGCAATCGAACTCTGTTTATATTTCTTGTTTCGTAATTATGTACGTCTCTATTAAAAACAATTTCGTCCTTAAGTATTTTGACATTCGGTTTTTCATAATTTTATACGAAGTTTGGAAAAAACACGAATAGCGTAACATTTCGATTCTGAACTGTGGTATTTTATTGATTGATCGGTGTGATATTGGAAGTATCTACCATTCTGAGCGGCGGGTTTACGAAATTATCATTTGCGATTATAATGTCTTGGGAGTATTTCACCATGATTTTGATTAGCGCTATCCATATGATACTTTTATTTTCGATTGACTATTTAATGATTTATCTAATGTTAGAGTTTACTATTCGGTACTCGAACCTAGTGGCTATAGGTATATCTCCGATAAAGGAACCGAGTTTTCTATGTAATGTGTTTACGTACCTATTTATTTATTTGGATAGTAATCGTGAAATATCACCTTATTTTAAACATTTTTTTTTTCATTATTTATTTTTGGGATGTTACGCCGTGTTGCGCTACCTCCTTTAGCCAACGTTTCATCATCAGGGCAAATATCCTGATTTTAAAATACATAATGAAAATTCTTTTGGCCGTGATAAGGGGTCGTCCATTAGTCCGGGGGGGGGGGTTCGAAAAAAAATCACGAGGGGCGGGGGGGGGGGGTAAAATGAGATATCACGTGTATTTATTTTTCATTGAACGCACGATTTCTAAAGGTGAACATCCTATACTTTGTACTAAAAAAAATACACGTGATTTGGGGGGGGGGAGTTAGCCTAAAACCTCACCACATATCACCAGGGGGGGGGGAGGGGGTCAAAAAGTTGCTAAAAAACATCACGTGATTAATGGATGACCTCTAATCTAAAATCACATCATTAATATATATTAGATTATAATAAAACAAATAAAAAACTTTATTCCACTTAATTTTATTTGACCGTAACCGGTTTCAGCTCGTCAGAGCCATCTTCAGACTGGTACAAATAATTCTTAGCCTACGGTTTATATACACAACATATGGGGGAGGGAGAGAGGGGTAGTCTACAAGGATTTTAATGAATTATTTTGTTACTGAGTCGTTTTAGACTGTCGAATTTCTAAGTATTTTGGTAATTCCAGTGGGCTAATTACTTTGGGTTTGTAGCTCACTTCAATATCTATTGATTAGGGAAAAACCTTACAAGTAATTTGAATTATTAATGGACTAATTTTATTGTCAAATCGTTATTATACATATCTATGATCGATGGGATTTTTTAATTGCTTTTTGAAGGGATGCATGTTTACATTGGAGTGGGAATGGTCAAACCTAAATACATATTTTAATTTCAAAATTATTATGAAAATTATACCGGATAAAAACCTGGTGTTTCAGTAAATGATTCTAATAGCTTATTATATAAACATGCATCCCTTCAAAAAGTAACTTTGTAATTAATAAGCTATTAGAATCATTTACTAAAACACCAGGTTTTTATCCGGTATAATTTTCATAATAATTTTGAAATTAAAATATGTATTTAGGTTTGACCATTCCCACTCCAATGTAAACATGCATCCCTTCAAAAAGCAATTAAAAAATCCCATCGATCATAGATATGTATAATAACGATTTGACAATAAAATTAGTCCATTAATAATTCAAATTACTTGTAAGGTTTTTCCCTAATCAATAGATATTGAAGTGAGCTACAAACCCAAAGTAATTAGCCCACTGGAATTACCAAAATACTTAGAAATTCGACAGTCTAAAACGACTCAGTAACAAAATAATTCATTAAAATCCTTGTAGACTACCCCTCTCTCCCTCCCCCATATGTTGTGTATATAAACCGTAGGCTAAGAATTATTTGTACCAGTCTGAAGATGGCTCTGACGAGCTGAAACCGGTTACGGTCAAATAAAATTAAGTGGAATAAAGTTTTTTATTTGTTTTATTATAATCTATTATAATGGACTTCCACCACGAATTAACAGTTTCAAAAATAGAAATATTAATATATATCTTTTTTTTTGTTACCTCTGTTATAGAGGACATGTTTTTCTACAAAAGTTTTTACATAACAGGGATTTCAACTACCGGAATACGAATATGAAGAATCTTTGAACGTGGTGAACCTGGCACTAAAAGATAATAATAATAAAACATTTATTATTCCACAGCCGAGTTGTTGTTGCCAAAAAGTCTTGTAAACTCAACATTTTCGTGCTATAAAATAAATGTAAAAAAATTATCTCCCGGCTACGCACTAGTGCCGAGGAGATCAATAACGCTAGGTCGGCTAGGTCATCCAAACACTTTCTGTTGAACAACTAACACAGCGTTCCCATCTGACGTGACGTATCCTAGCGTTGACTTCTACGAATGCAGTTTCCATACGAGTTAATAACGTCCAAATACCCCATGACGACGTTATGACAGTGACGCGATTTTGTTCCCGTTTTTCTACATGAATACAGCTTCACAAAGGAATTGTTATTTTAGAATGTGCAGTGTTCTAACATTTGTATCTGTGTTGTTACAGGCGACGGGCGATAGCTCAAGCGGGGGCGGCTCGGGCTCCGGCATGGAGTGCCTGCAGCTGCGGTCCCCGCCCGCGCCCTTCCACTACCTCCTCAGCGAGCAGGCCAAGTCGCTAGTGGCGCTACAGGTAATAAATATTCATAAATATAAAAATCCTAATAACGCACATATTCTTCCATAAACATAACATTCCCTATAACACACTTATTCATCCATAAACATAATAATCCCTATAACACACGTATTCATCCATAAACATAAAAACTATTACCTATACACACGTATTCATCCATTATAAACATAATACTCCCTATAACACACGTATTCATCCATAAACATCATAATCCCTATTCCCTATAACACGCGTATTCATCCATTATAAACATAATAATCCCTATAACACACTTATTCATCTATAAACATAATAATCCCTATTCCCTATAATACACGTATTCATCCATTATAAACATAATAATCCCTATAACACACTTATTCATCTATAAACATAATAATCCCTATTCCCTACAACACACGTATTCATCCATTATAAACATAATAATCCCTATAACACACGCATATTCATCCATAAACATCATAATCCCAATTCCCTATAACACGCGTATTCATCCATTATAAACATAATAATCCCTATAACACACGCATATTCATCCATAAACATCATAATCCCAATTCCCTATAACACGCGTATTCATCCATTATAAACATAATAATCCCTATAACACACTTATTCATCCATAAACATAATAATCCCTACAACAAACGTATTCATCCATAAACATAATAATCCCTCTAACACATTTTTTCATCCATAAACATAATAATCTCTATACGCAAGTATCCTTCCGTAAACCTAATCACTGTAACATTTATCTATTTTTATTATGTAGAGAAATAGTTTTTCCTTTCCGCCACGGTCCTACGCATCGAAAGGCGCCACCTAATTGTGTCATCATTTCATCGAAATTCAGAGAAATGCATGTCAACGTAATATGTCAATAGTATAAACGTAAAATATAAACGTTGCTATAAACATAAAATATATTAGTAGGATACGAATCCTACTAGGGCTAGGGCGGCAGAATGCAGATTGCAACTAGATTTAAAAGTTGGCTTGTCCCAGCGAGAGCCCCTACGGACGTCATCGACATTCGTCCTCTTCTTTCTCACACGTCATCTTTATACTTGCTAACGTTTTTCCTCTCAAAATAATATCAGTTTTCTGTTAATTACATAGAACAAATTCAACGCCACCGTCCCGAGCACCAAACAAATTTGTTGGCGTGCACAATATGCAATTATAATTTCACTCTTGAAAATACGACATCATCAACATTTTCTGATGGAACTGACCAATATTACTGGGAATGTATTGATGTACAAATCAAGAGTTTTATCAAATATCCTCAACTAAGTCATGAAATTCGGCAGACGTACTAAACTTCTGTTTTTACAAAGAATAGCTACCTCTATGATAGATTGCCCGAAATCACTCGAAATAATTCATCTAAGGGTGCCACATCAGACAAACAAGACAAAACCTCACACAATGCAATACTAACTCAAAACAAAATAAATTCATTCACCGCGCATTCAGTGAATTCGACTTACTCATCACGGCACCCCACATTTTTAAACCTAAATCAATAAACAATATTACACGTACATGCTAACAATAAATAACATTTATGCTGAATATATCCACCCCTTTCCCCTCCCTCCCACCATCCCATCCCCATAGGCTAATGTAACTCTTTTTTCTTATTCACTAAATAATTAAGATGCACAATAATAGGAAAACCACTTAAATGTTAAATAATTTCCACGCAAGACACACATTTTCGGATTTGTTGACATCTTGGACCCAAATCAAACGTTTTATTTTCTTTCGTCAGAAGATTCTTAAGGGGGTATTAACAGAGAAATCCAGAAATATGTCATTTTTAAATCAAATTTTAGACGTATTGACTCTTTTCCACAAAAAAATTATAAATTGATATCGAAAGATTATTATTTTATCTAGTAAACGTATGTTTTAAATTTTGAGAAGTTTTTTTTAGTATAATAAGGTTATACCATAGGTCGTTGGCAGATTAGTTAAATTTTCAAAAAAGATTTTGTATTATACAACACCCATTTCAAATCATATAATCATGCTGTCAAATAAATCAACACGTTATCTGGTAAACGTATGTTGCAGAATTTAAATTATAGTTTAAATAAAATCATAAAAAATATATACGTACATGAGTTTCTTGGTCCGTTTGTGTATTTATTTGCGCACTTACAAACTAATATATTTCACATTTTTTTAAAATTCTTATTTTGCTCAGACATTATTGAAAAATGATAATTTTAATAGTTTTATCAACACGCCTTTCAGTATTTTTGGATGTAGGTATAAATTAAAGCAAATTCGGAATGAAATAAAATCGACATTGAGTTATAATTTTAAAAAGCTGGTACGGAGAGTAATTAATCTTTCTCATTGGAACCGCCCTGTACGATCGTAAGAACATTTTTCGACGAAATGTGGATTTTCGGCCGCTGGCTGATTAAACGCCCTTAAATTATTGCGTTGCAAGCAATAAGATTATTTGGTTTGGTTCTGGGCGAATGGAACTGACTCCATTTGGTGACATTTGTTTGACATGAGCATGCTCATTAAAGAGCATGTGTGTTCAATTGTTGGCATGTGTGTCAGTAGCAATATACTATTTTTATCAACTTTTCTCTTTTTTAACTAGTACATTCTTATCTTTCCGTGCCTAACGTAAACTAAACTCATCGAAGGTCAGTAATCTACCTGACCCTGTGTTAATTGGCTAGTGCCAATTCAACTTTTTTAACTGAAGATTTAGCATGCATCCATAATTTCTTCTTACGGTCACAATTATTTGACGGTCCGCCACAAACAACAACATGTATCGCCAATATTGAAGTAATAGAGCAGACCCGCGAAAGAATTGTAGGATTTGTGAAATATTTGCCTATGGATAATGTTGTTAATTTTAGAGATAATCAGAAATTTACCTTCCTAATGAACACCGTTAGTAAACTTGAACATCTATCAAACATGTAAACAAATTAAATACACAATAATTAATTAATTAAAATAAAATAATTTTCTGGTTTTAGGTGGGTACCCACTTTTCTGAACTATTCTTCACGTAATCAGTTCCACTTTTAAAAATGACACTTAGATTCAAAGCAAATGTGACTTCATGGAACGTGAAAATTTTCACGCAGTATTATTTTTGATTGTAGCATTATTATTTTGGTTGTTTATAAATACGTATTATAAACTTATTTTATTGTAAATGTAAATATGGAACAATAATATGCAACTTATGATGATTATTATCGGGTTTTATCTTTCGTATCGAAATATTTAAAGATATAATAATCATATTATGTTATCGGATGAGATAATTGGCCATTATTTTCGCTAGATAAAAGCTTCAACCTTTGATACAAATATAGATACCCGCGCTAGAAAAACGTCTTTCTCCATTTAGGTTTTATTTTGGGTTTAGTGATAATCGGACAACGTTGAAGAGACATTGTGTATTGTATATATAGATATCATGGAGAGTTTAAGTACAATCCGGTACATAAGTCGGACGTTTGATTGGCAACCCGGTGTGAACTGTTCAATTTGTTTGCAGGAACTTCAGAATGAGGTGGGCGCCCTGCTGGAGTTCCGCGACCTCGTCATCGAGACCTTCCCCAACTTGCGGTCTAAGCTGTCGGGCGGGGGGCCCCCGGGCAGCGGTGGGGGCGGCGTCACCCCCAGCCCCGTGGGCGGCGGGGGCGCGGCGCGGCGTGACTGGGAGCCCGGGGTCCGCGTGCGCAGGAAGTTGCCCACGCGTGAGGCCGACTCCCTGCCCCGCAGCCGCAGCGACAGCCACAGCAAGCCGCAAGGCAAGAGCGAGGGGGCCCACAGCGTGGTCCAGGACTCCGGCTTCAGCACGGAGACTTCCTCCAGCAAGGAGGCGCACAGCACGGCCGCCCCTCCCACCCGACAGCCCTCCACCTACGAGGGAGAACTCTGGCAGCTCCTGGACGTCATCCAGCATAGAGGCAACAAGCTTAAAGAAGAAGCCGAAGCTCTCCGAGGAGCTCTAGGGGACAGAAGAGCCCTCAGTCTCAACGCTCTGTGCGACAGTCACGATGAAAATGATCCCGCTGGTGCTTTCCGAAGAGCGATCGCGGTCGGCACTTCGCAAGAACTGGCAGCTCTCAGGAGAGAAAGAGATTCGTTGCTGGACCGGCTATCAGAAATGGAGGCCGAGGCTCTGGCGGGCAAAGTGGAAGCCGAGAGGCTGAGGGAGCACACCCTCGTGACCCCCACCGCCCTGAGGTTGGACACGAAGCACGAGCACGAGGCGAGCACCCTCGAGTTCAGATCGCGCCCCTCGGCCCCTGGCCCGTGCCAGTCTCCGCTGGCCACCAGCCGGCACTCGGTGTTCGCGCCAGTGACTCCAGTGAAAACAGTGAACGGCTTTTCCGACACTCCGGTGAGACCTCGAAGAGTGAGTGCCAACGCGGGAAGTGGTGAAAGTGATGCAGTGGTTAAGTTGGATTCCGATTTGGGGAAATTGGATAGGGTTATGAATACCCCAGTGCGAAATATCAAAGTGAAAACGCCGGATTCTAGGAAAATATCTGCCATACTTCAAGAAAGCAATCCTGTGGAGCTGCAAAGACATCTACTGATATACACCGTTCATAATCAGGTATGTTTTATTTATTTTCAATCCTTTACTTCTCCCCTACTTTGATTGAAGTATACCTACCCGTACGTAACCGTTAAACAGCGACAGCTTATCGTTCTCGAATAGGTCATGCCGTGGTTATAATAGGTTACTAGTTCATACTCCATAAGTGTAGTCTTTTATACAGCTTCTTCGTACGACTTGGCACACATGACATTACCCATCATCAGCATCATACTTAATATCATTAGCGATAATAGTTTTTATGACAAATGCTTGCTTCTCTAACCGCTTGTTTAATTTAATATATTATTATCGTTTTCAATGGTGTAAACTTGCCGTACTCAAACTTATAATATTATTTATATCTACGGACTGGTGTATTTTACATAACATTTTGTTATTACGATTATTCTTTATTTGTGTTTTTCTTTATT
This sequence comes from Limnephilus lunatus, assembly GCA_917563855.2. NCBI lineage: Eukaryota > Metazoa > Arthropoda > Insecta > Trichoptera > Limnephilidae > Limnephilus > Limnephilus lunatus. The sequence goes on from OU830594.1 coordinate 36,754,147, forward strand.
ATTTCAACCCATTTAATGGTTTCGTAATATAATTTCGTCTTGCTTTGTTCCTACATACTCAGTTTTGATTACATCCGGTTGGCAGCTGTTTTTAGTGGAATAGGCATACCATTAGGTGAAGTAAACCGCAAATGTGTTCAGGTAATTGCTCACTTTTAGACGTATGGAATTTTAACAGACCGCGGAAATTTCTTTTCAGCGACTTTGGAGAGGTAAAAATGATTGTGGATTTTTCTTCGCAAGCAATAGAAGTGTTTTTTGTACTTTCGAATTAACATTTAAAATACCATAGCGGTGTCGAATAATTAACCGACTGTCCAATGTAAGAGATTTGTAACCCCTCAGGCCTCGGTCCAATTTAAAAATAAAAACTTAGAAAAGTTTTAAACACGGCTCACCTTACATTTTTTCTAACTAAATTTACTGATAACCAAAAAATAAAAATACACATATTTTATTAGATCATTTTTTTATGTATAAGCGTTATCGCCAAATCTCTGTTTTGTCGTTTCATGTAAAAATAATTAAGTATAAAAAAAGTTTTCTCAAAGTTTTATAATCAATCGGAAGCTTTGAATTCGTAATTATGTTGTCGGTTATTTTTAGATTTGATTACAAAGCGTGGTGTTTTCTCTTTATTGCGCCGTTTAGATTATATTTCTAACCATGATGGTAATGGAGACACAACGATCTCCATGAGACCTTTACGAGTTGTTCCGAAAACCGAACAAATTAGGCTGAAGGGTTAAGTAGAAAATATGTTATTGTCAATATTTCTGCAGATACGTGTGAAATGTGATCAGGAAAATTATCAGACCTGGGAAATTTATTTTGGTGACGTTAGAGAGATAAAGATTGGATTATAATCATAGATGAATATTTTTTTTATATTTGTCTTGTATTAAAAACTTGCACAGAAAGAACCATTGAACGTCTTATTGACACAGAAAAATTTTGCATTTTAAAATAATTTTGTAACGCATTTCTGTGTCAATTTATTTACTTACATAAAGTAATTTTGCTGGTGTATTTTAGTAATAAGTACCTTAAATGCGTAAATGGTTTATTATGTAAGTATACGTATTTATGTCTTCGAAATTTTATTATGAAAATACGAGTTGATTTAACCATTATGATGCTTTCAAACCGCATAAGTAGGTAATCATGCAGCCATTAAGGTGAATCGATCTGACCATTGCCTGCATTAATTGTTTAAATTCATTTTAAAGATACCTACTATACTTTTACTATGTTATATTGTGAGGTAGCTTTATAGTTTGTATATGTAATATTATGTTGTATTCACTATCTGCCTTTTATCATCTTATCTTTTTTCTTATGTGAAGAATGGTAATAACAATAACCCACTCTCTTTAAGCACTCTCTTTAGGGTAAATTACCTATTTCAAAAAATATATGTAAGTGTGCTGATACAGAGTTACAGAGTTAAGTATTAGCAATCTATCCTCTCTGCGTACCCCTGCCGAGAAACGGCGTGGGGGTTAATAATTATATTACCGCTTTGAGATGGTAAAGTGGAGTTCACCTACAATTTGACCAGTCAGTGACTGAGTTGGCATCGCGTCTTAGACCCCACTCAGGCGTCGTTTGTTAAATTCCTTGGCTCCTGCAAGTACTCCATCACGACGCAAGTAAAATTTTTCGCTTACTGTGGTGGTAATAGGAGATTTTCAAATATTGTCAGGTTATTCGTACCCCGTGAATGTTTGTCTTCCTCGACGAGCAAAAAAAATGGAATAGAGAAAAAAACGAGCTGTGACATCTGTTGTCAAATTTAGTAATGGGCAATGGCATTGTTGAACTTTTACCTTTTTTTAAATTTTCCTCGTTTTTTATCCCGACCCCTTGTCCCGGGGCCAAGGATCTTACCGCCCTTTCAGAGAGGTCGTTAAGTTCATCGTACCTGTAGCCAGTTCCGGTCTGACGTAATTTGCTTGCTATGGCTGTATCTAACGCGGTATCGTTTATACCCGTCTCTTGTGCAATATAATAAAGTTACAAAATACATACGCCGCCGTTCGTTGCCTTCCCCTTGACATCCTTTTGCTACAGTGGAATACCCCTGCCTCCTGGGCTGCAACGTGCAATTCTGTACTGTTGCAGTTTTGGATCATTTAACTGCAAAGTAAACTTGCAGTAATTTGTCGCGATACCGCACAATTGTTCCATCCGCACTTAATCCAATCCCAAGATGTTTATACGGTGAGAGAAGCGGGGAAGGAAGAAGGGAAAGATAAAGAAGTATCTGAATATTCTAATCTCGATAGAGCTCCCTCTCAATAGTTAGTCAATAACTAGGTACTCCGGTCAGTGGGTCTCCTGCGGTGCCCTTCATTCCCAGAATTTTTTTTCTCATTTTGTGATATTAGGCTTTTCTCATATTGTGATATTAGTGAGGTTGAAAAAAGTGGCGGAGGGTAGCCGAAGAGGTAGATGAAAATTAAGAATTATATAGTTTTTCATCAATGTTTAGATTTAGAGTATGGATGTTGGTCTCTACTCAAAACGATACTGAGATTTTCCTTCCCTCTGGAATGAGATGCAAATATTCCTTCAGAATTTTTTTCATGTGACGAATAAAAAACTCACGTTTGATTCCACGATTTCTGGACCCAGAGACAAGAACTTACGACTTACCGTCATTTTTGACAAGTCAATGTCGCAGATAGTTCTTCCTACTGTAAAAATCTTTTTAAAGGCCATTGTTTTGCCAAAATAATGCACCATGAAGGTTACACTTTATATTTATTATTTTAGTGGATACTCTCAGTATAACCCTGACGAAAAACCACCCATAATAATAAACAGGTAGTCCCGACCTTTATCTTCACCATCTACCCCCCTACCAAACTCCCTTATGCCTCATAACGTACCCCAATCATTGGGGATTCCTCCATTCCAAGTAATGTGTAGGTATGCGTGGTTGATGGCAACAAATAATGCCAAAAATCCTCAACTTAAAACCCCGGCATTCCGAATGTCTACCGATTTATAACATATTTCTCCTGAACACTTTAAATTTTTAAATTCCTTACAAAATATATGTTATCTTTGAAGATGATATAATTTGTATAAGATGAGTCGAAACGGTAATAGAGAAGTCCAGTCCATTTTTTTTATTTTTTTTTATGAATAATGACCTTCTAACTTAAATAACTGCATATTTTTGTTATTTTTTAGAGTTAGTTTTAATAGTTAAAATAATTTTCAAAGTTTTAATTTTTCAAGGTCCCTCTAAAAACACCATATCTACTATGCATTTTGTGACGTCATCAACTAAATACGAAAAAACGTATTTTATGATTTTTATGTTGGTCTCCTTGAATCTCACATAGATTTGCGCAGGCGCCGCCGGCCATCTTGCTTATTATTAACGCGTTGATTGGTCTATTTATGGTGTATGGGCAATGGCGTCTATGGCGACGGCGAGATCAGAAGCTTCGCAAAAATGACAAGATGAATTTTACTTGCAGTTTTACGTTTTTGAAGTTAATTTACGTTTAAATGATCAATTCACTGTGATATTAGTGTAATTCATCATAAGTACCAATGCTGCGTTACTTTTTTTCAGTTTTAGTCCTTTAAATAGTGTTTTGTTGGTGATTTATTTTCGTTGTACGATAGGTTTAAGGATACGTCTGAAATTTTTTTTAATGACTTTTCCGCGTGAATTTAATAAAACTTCCATAAAAGTAATATTATTTAATAATGTAAAAGACTAATGCACGTGTAAATAAATACAAAATACAGAAATCAACGCATTAACACCGAATCCAAGATGTCATATTTTTTAAGTTATTTTTTCGCAATCATTAAAATATTTTTTTATCCTTTTTAATTGTATGAACGAGATAAAAAGTGAAGTGACAGTTTTATTCCAAATTCATAAAGAGTTTAAAATTTTGAATTTTCCTAAATTTTTGACCATTTAATAGATTATGTTTACAGTCAGCTGTTTTTTTTAATTTTTTCATTTTGAAACTTAAAATACTACAATTTTCAAACACGATCGTATATGTCAAATACAAAAATCTAAAAGGCAATTCTATTTAGTTTCTATAAAGGTATATGCTTTTACGACATCTTCAAAAATAAGAAATATATAGAACATTCGTTTGTGTCATACCTAAATTCCCATACAAATGACGTAGGTACAGCATAAATAAACCAGTCATTACAGTGATTACCATCGTGACGTCACCATAACAGCATTACACAGCGTACCAACCTGACGCTGTGTTTTAACGAGAATATTAAAAATGCACTTTTTAATATTTTTTTAAAAACTGTACGTTTAATATTATTAAATAAAACTTATATATTCAGAATCAGCGTTTATTGGTCTATATGAACATATTTTTTTAAAGCCATAATATTTTTCACTGGAGTTCCTTGTTATATCGGTCATGGAAATTTGAAATGCTGTAAAGCACAACATGTTAATTGTTCAGGAGAGCGAAAAGATAGTTTTTCGTTCTTTCATGAAATTGTCAAATCATATTTTTGTAGACCAATAATTATGAATTTTTAAATTAAAATGACATTAAATAGATTTTTCAGAACACTGAACAATTTTTTGGAAATTTCTGAATTAACAGTATTTAATTTTTTTTTATTTTTTCGGAAAAAAACAATCTTAAATTGCACGTCGTAAAACACCCAATTATTTTCCTAGAAATATTTCGACGACTCAGATCGAACGAGAAAAAAAAACGAGGAAAAATGACATATTTATAATCACACGTTTCAAAATCACATAACTCATTTTGTGATTTACTTATTGTCCTTTTAAATTTCCGCTATCGATATGAAATTCCAAAAAATTCTGAAATTATTTAAAACACATTTTGTTCTGTTATTTAACCTGGTATGGGTATGAAAAAAATTGACAATGTATCTTTAAAAGCAACATAGACATTTGTCGAGAGATTTTTATTACTTATAATCTCTATTTTTGTTTATTATTTTTTAATATTAGCGCGCTCCCTCTAAAATTCGTATTTATATATCTCCCTTTCAAACCATCTTCTTCTTTTTGAACGCTTACTACGGAGCATTGAGAAAACATTTCATAAATATTTGGTACATAATTTGACAAATCTTCTGTAGTTCTTTCGTCGAGTGTTGCAGTTTGCAGTTTACATACCTTTCGGATGCAGCGTGGGCTTCCGTCTCCAGCGAGTTAATGCAAATGCCGGATTTGTAAATAAGCATTACCGCACGTCGATAATATGGATGTGATTGGCTCCCAGAGCCCAGGTCCCAGGTCACCCACGCTTTCCGACTGATTTAGAGGCCTGAAACACGGCTCAGCTTTTGTCGCAGTTGACCGCATAAAAAAAGAATACTTGCACTCGTGTAATTGAGGACCATAGCAATTTTAACTGTGGGTTTGCTGAAAATCGACTTGTTGTTCGTGACTTGTGGTTCCTGACCCTACTTGGAGTAAAAAAACATGAAAATTTGGTCTCTGGTGTTTTAGATTTTTTTTTTCCAATTCTAACAAACAAAAAATCTTTCACGAGTCGTCCCTCAGCCGAGTAACCATCCCCCCCCCCCCCCGCTCCGTCACTAACTGCCCAATACCTACTGTTTTTTTTTTGTGAAGAGAGGCTTTATAATTGCTATATATAAAATATCTTCCACTTTATGTATGAACATAACTGAGAACAGAAAATGGGAGGCTAGTATTTCTTTAAATTATTGAATTTTATTGCCGAAAGTGCTTGAACGGGGTAGCGTGTGTAATTTTTAAAAATAAAGATTTTTATCAATAATTATCCAGTTTCGATTCTTGAATTTGTGAGTAAAGAAAATATCCGTTTTTTAATCAATGAAAACTGCTACTGACAAAAAGGATTGTTTGAAAAAAAAGTGTGTCCATCCTTATTAGTCGCTATAAATAATAATAAAAGAAAATTAATTAACCAACTCCGTAAATATCACTTTATTTTTGTCGAAGCCGGTTTGGTGTATGTGCCTTCTTCAGGGCAAATATTAATGTCTTGTTTATTTATTTACCAATGTATATTAAAATGTTTGTGCGTTTTGTTACCCTTGAGATTCTTGACTTGCCACGATGAAAACTGTCACACTTATATGTTTTAAAAAATGGTCACTTTTCAAATATAAAAATAAATGTCCGGTAAAACAGATTATTTCTGCGATCTCTGTGCTTCCTCCCTCCTTCAAAACCCATGTTCACTCCTTCCTCCCATTAAAAAGACCCTACACACAGCATCTCTAAAGATGACAGGGGCCTAGAGAGAAATTATTTTCCTCAGGACCTCCTATGTGGAGTTGTGTAAAAAACAATACATCAGTTTCAATTTTGAAAATATCACTCATTCGTACACACAAGGAAATGAGGTTGTTTATGCCCGTGTTTATTAGTATCATTTTCAGTTTTAAAGTTCATCACTGTCAATAAATATTTTTATCCATTCGGAGCGATCTTCGATGACTAATGACCAAATCATTTAGAGTACATTACTTACCTGATAATTCTGTTTGTACTCTACATCTGTATTTGTTCGTCTCATTCCTTTGCCAGATATTATCACAGTGACACCTGTAACTACGCTTCTTCGACAGCACTAATTTAGTTTTAACCATTTTCAATTAAATTTTAAGTTCATGTAATACTTTGCTCCTTTTCTAAGCTGTAGAAAGTGCCCGCAAAAATTTAGTTTCCTAACCCAAGCAACGCTGGTTAAAAACTATTAAAAAAAACCACACTATCAGAAATTTACCGACAGAGTTGTTAAGTATGATGTGTGTAGCCGAGGCCAATTCGTATGTAGTAGGTACGTTTGAAGTTTCTGCCAAACAATCAGTGTCAATGAACGGTACCATGATTGTTCTCAATTGAAATTCATTTTTGTTATTTAACTTTGAGACCTGATATTCAGCACTAACATGCAATGTAGTCAATGATTGTACTCGGTAAACCGGTAAACATAACTTTAAAGTAATTCCTAAATAAGCACTTAAATAGTGATATGGAAAGTTATCTGTCATAATATTAGGCTATCATTTACTAATTTGTATTATTATTACTGAAAGAACTGTTGAAGTGTGCTTTTTGTGGTTTTGTTTGTGTGAAGTCATGATCGAATAAGTAATGAAGTAGTATATACTTATTACAAATGTACTCCATGTTAGGAATATTTTGAGTTAAAATGGAGGATGTGAGTTGGGAACAACTCGTGAATTATGGTATCCGAGCAGTGCGATATTAAGGCCCTTCGTGCACGGAGATACTTATTAGCTATGTGGATGTGGGTTCCACGACAACTCAGAATTAACTCAACTCAACACCTCTTTGAAAAGTAATAAAAAGCTTGAAATTTTTTTTTTTGAAAAGTAACTTAGGCGGCCCCTAGACGACACAATTATATTGAGCAATATTACGAATTGTGTAATATTAAGACCGTTTGGGGTGAATATTGAAGATTGCGCAATGATTAAATAAAAATTAAACTCGCATAAATTTTGTTCAATCATTGCGCAATCTTCAATATTTACCCCAAACGGTCAATAATATTGGGCAATTCGTAATATTGCTCAATATAATTGATCGTCTAGGGGCCGCCTTATAACTTACTTAACACATTCAACCATTTTTTATACTTGGTCGAATTATTATTTTTTTTCATCACTTTTAATGCCTTTAAAAGGAGTATTGAGTTGAGTTGATTCTTAGTTGTCTGTTCACCGTGGCTGTGATGCAACCACAAGTAGTCTACCGATATGCTAACTCTTTAATGCTGGTTTCCCTACACGGAGCTTCCCGAATTATACTGAATTTGATAATTTTTTCATGTGCAGCCCTGGAATTAACATGATGACAAATTACTCTAACGATCAAGACAACAAAATTGTTCTTCCTTCAAATAAAATAAGGGGGTATACATTAATTATGCGACCAGTTTTTCTTACAATCTAGACCCCTTCTCCCCCCTTGGTGAGATAAATTTGAACCCCCTCCCCACCTTTGAGCCTACGTAATTAATGTATGCCCCCTAACGATCTAAAAGAAGATTTTAGATTCACGCATCATCGAAATATAAAATAATTGCTGGGCATTCGTCGCCGCCAAGGAACTACGTAAGAATGATGTCAAATTGACTTTATACTTTTAAATTATAGTTATACGAACATGGATACTTTCCCACCCCCAGAATATATTTAACATGCAAATCATGTTCGGACGGTATTTCCTGTCAAACCCGTAGTCGACCAGAGTCGTGTAGGAAACAAAATAGTATGGCGGGTACTCACAAGCGGCGCGTTTGTTAACGCGGACGAAACTCTAGTCGCTTGTAAATATCTCCATGTACGAATGACCAGAATATTTGACTGTGAAACATAATTTTTTTTACATAAATTACGCGTGTTTCTAACCCAAAACAGTTTTAACCAATACATTCATGATTTCAATGTCGAATTTGAACCCACGACCCAGATACGTATTCCTATAATAAAGGTAAGGTGTGATGTGGCATACAATGCTATTGATGGTTAAATTATTTTCGTTTTCCAGGTTTTTTCACTTCCTTTTCATTGTTTAACTCTTCATTTATTTTCCTAGCTGCATTAAAAATTTTATATCTCTTTTCTACACCCTGCCGATACTTGTTTTAGTTGCATACTTAACTATACTGTAACCCATAGACATATGAATTAATTTGGATGTCACTGTAACCTCTTTAATTTAATTTTAACCTAAGGTTTTACTATGTAAAATCACAATAGAAACCATTGAATTTTGCAAAAGTGTATAACTTTGTCCACAAGTTTTAATTGCCGGAGCTATGGTTTTTAATTAATTCAACTTTTTCGGTTCAATTGTACACTGCTGTAATGCGGTTACCTACTGTTTTCATTACAAACACAATCGATTGTTTATTGGACGATTGGTTGGATTGGGGTTTTTGTCATCAAAATTCTAAAGCCGATTTGTTCGGCTGCCGCTCCCGGCTGGCGGCTTTGTGATTGGTTCACGTGTTCACAGTGTGTGTCCAGTGTCTGTCCTTCCGTCAGGCCGTTTCCGTTCAACAAACGCTATCAATCTATCATTTAATACCTAGAATACCAATTTATCCCAAATACACGGGTACCAATTTGTCATTTGTAAACACGTATCTTATCGTATTACCTGGCTTTGCACATATAAAACTCACGATAAAAATGACGCTGCAATCTGAAAATGAATAACTTTGCATATTTCTTGACGCCAGAACTAAAAGTTGGAGAGTTTTTGCTGCTTCAGACAAATATATCATGAGAGTTTTGAAAGGCATTTTTTATTATGCCTGACAGCTACTTCGCCTGTCGAGAGCAGTCTCATCTTGGTATTTATGCTATCTGAACTTAAATCGGCAGAAAATCTACAGGTTTTTAGAAAAGCGTACACAAACAGTACCTACCAACTAGAGTTCCCTCAATTTTTGATATGTTTCATTTCATAATGAAGTTCAAAAGCGAAACAGTTGTTTTAACGTAATACTAATTACGTTTGCGGGAAAAGCATTATATTATTTTGGCTTGAGATGTGTTGGAAGTTAGAGTAATGTGTTTTGGAAATGTTGTACTAAGTTTGAACTCAGAAATATCCCAGAGAGGAAGGAACTACGTAGATACATGGAATAATTGTAATCAAACAGTATTACGTTTATTTTATGTCATTTAACTCCAAGTTGACCTCCATTATAAATAATCCCTTAACATAAAATGCCAGATTATCAAAATGTGAATGTACTTACGTAACGATAGTGAGTTCACTTAAAAATCAGAAAACACTTTTCCTAGCGCTTCATTTTTCAACTTAATTAGTTTCTCTTTGTGCTCCTGCTACTATAGGTTATATCCTATATTAAAGTTACAACGGATCTATTGAAAGTTGGCTTTAATTTTGCTTTGGCCCCCAATGATTTTCTTGAAAACTTTTTCTTGAAGTTTTCTGTTCAAATTGTTGTTTTAAAAAAAGATTTGCTCTTTTAGAAATAAAAATTGTAAATGTTGATATGTTTATTAGTTTATCGCAGACATTCGTCATTCGTCGGTGTTGTTTATTTGATGAGTTGTGAATATATGTAGATATTATATTAATCACACGAGCAGTAAATATTTACAAAGAATTTATATTGCTCCATTCTATTTCGGTATGTTTGTACTCGTTTGACCTAGAAAAGATAACCCCCGTGTTCAGATTCTATACGTATAACAAAAACACTGATATATTTTTGTGACCGAGACAAAATTTCAATACCTGTCCTCTTATTTTTATGCTTCACATATCTCTGGTTCTATGATATAATGACCATTTAAATTTTTGATTAATTTTTCTATGGTTCTAATTTTTTATTGCTTGCACATGTTCTTTGTTCTTATTATACAATATGTGCACATCAGGGGCATTCTGTGGTGGTTGAAAATTGGGGAGACACAAACTTATATGTATACCTACTGTTTACCTACGCCAGAATATCTCGTTAGCGGAAGATCAAATCAACGCGACGATATTTCATGGCAACCAAATAATTAGTGTTCATAATATTAATATCAATAATACTCTACTGTCGCTCGAATACGGTCTTGCTTTAACTTTTTAAATATTCATCACCGCCAAAATATGACCCACGTCAAACCATCATAATAATATGTATTGGAAACTATTAAACACGAACAATTTAATTACCAACTTCTAATCTCTAGTGCATTACACTATAGCATAACAAGTTTATTACCTACGTCAAAAGTCACACTATGATAATAATGAACAGTTATTAGTTATGAGCAAGTTAACTACCTACGGAAACTATAATAATACCTATCTAATATGCATTAAACTATTGTCAAAACGCAAAAAAGATCTACCATCAACTGCAAATAATTCGCTAAACATTAAAAATAACCGTATCTACCTACTGCCGGCACTGTTCGTTGTGACGCGCCTCCAACTAAACAACACGTGACCGTACTGGCTGCCGTTCATTTCGATTCCATATGACTTCCCCGCTCCCCTCCGCCTACATTAAATCAGCGGCTCTCCGAGGCGGGCCCTACGCCTGCCTCCTGATCTACTGCGTTTGGTAGCTAGTAGCTCGGCGAGCTGAAATTCTCGTGACGCCGGCCACAGCGCACTTGCAGATAATATTATTTTGACGAGTTAGGTATTTAATTATTACTAGCTGGGTTACCCGGCTTCGCTCAGGACAATAAGATAGTGTTCTGGAATGTTGCACAATGATGTACCCGATTTCCTATTCCTGGTCATTCCACTCCTTCCACAACTTTATACAGCTCTATGGAACCTTCTAGAACTTTCCGGAAGACTGTTCTAGAAATTTCAAGAGGGCGAAATTTTCAGCCCTTATATCTTTAAAAGCACGGCCTTTAGGTAAAAACAGATACCCTTATTCCCTAGGGGGGATAGAGATCTACCACACCATATAACTCCCTTGATCGAACCGTGACTCGTTTCCGAGTTTTTGCGAGCTGCACGTTTTTTGGACTTTTATAATACATGCCATATTCAAATAAATAAAATGTTACTCCTTACATGTCCTTTCTCGTGCGTTCCCCTCCAGCCATGGAACTTAATATCCTCCATACTCTTAGCCTCCAGCGTTCCACTTCCACCTTCCCCGCCACCGCTATCCCGCTCCCCCGTCCCGCCAACCCCCCTGGCACTGCATTTCTTGACTCCTCTCCCGCGCGGCCCGTAGCCGAAACTTTTTTCTAATACTAATATTTTTAAACTCGTGATATCTTTCTAATTAAATATCCGAATTGAAAAATTCAAAAAGTTAAATAAAGGTATTGAAGCTGTCTTGAATATGAAGTCATTTATTTTGATAAGGATTAAAACCAAGATACAAATAAAGAGCCTTTTCAAGCGGTGACATATTAATTAAAATTTTAAAATAAAAGAATACTTATTGTGGCATAACCATAATAGTTAGACATATGCTGTCGCGACCTTTTTTGTAAATAATGATGTGTTCTATAAAGTCGTTGTACATTATTTTATTCTATCATCAATAGTTTTCGCAGCGCACGCGATTTAAAGAATATTTTAGGTAATTTTTTTACACCCTGGGTTACATTATTGAAGTTTTAGTAAGGATGCCTATTTTTTTTTTAAATATAATATAGCCTATGTCACCCAGGGATAGTGTAGCTTCCCAACAGCGAAAGAATTTTTCAAATCGGTTCAGCAGTTTCGGAGCCTATTCGATGCAAACAAACACACAAACAAATAAACAAACAAACAAACAAATGTTACCTCTTTATAAAGTGTGTTAGATTAGATTAGATTAGATAAATACGACCAGTCCTTGTGAAATACGAAAAAATATATTTGCAATATTTCATTTCAAGTAACTTTCACGGGGCTTCTTTCTTACATTGGTAATTTTGAAATTGAAGTAACTCATGCTTCCTTTTACTATATTTTGGAAGTATTTTTATCTTGTATAATGGCAAAAACTGATTTTTATTAGGCAAATGTATTATAAACGTTGCCGTCAACTCCATTTTTTAAACCTTTCATGTAAAAATCATTCATTAAAAAAAAAAAAAAAAAATTCTCAATTTTTTTCGAATTGCGGATGGAAACTTTGGTTTCATAAAGGTTTATATTTTAATTATTTTATGGTTAACTTTTAGATTTAAATTATACAGCGCCCTTGAGGTGATTTTTCACAAAAACGGCGCTATACAAGTCATCCAAATTTTTTACGGTGCTCCAGATTTTATGTCCGGGTTGAATCTTTCCCAAATGAAAGACTAAACCCTTCCACACACTTTTCCACAAATGAATATCTAGTAAATTAACGCAATGTAAGTGCACTATATAAGAATAAAACAATACGTCAATCCACCAGAAACATAATGGGAAAATATTTCACCGACTCCAGATATTTTCATATCAGAGGGTTCGGCTCTGATGAAATCCTAACTGGTCCGATAAATCCTACTGATCCCTCAATATAAATATTTAAAAAATCTTTCGTAATCCTACATGTATTTAAAATGACCGACTTTTGCATTTTTATGTACAAATTTTTTGACAAATCTAATACTCCTAAATTTTGAATGAGAGAGCTAGGTATAATGCCAGTAGCCGAAATAACAAATGGTAATATTTTTATAGTCTGAGAATGCCAAATTCTTTTAATTTCATTTCCTAAATCTGTATATTTTCTTATTTTTTCAGAAACAGTTTTCTGAATATTTCAAGAATTTGGAATAGCGACATCAATGATAATCAAGATCAAGTTATTTTCTTAATTTTGTCATGTAAAACTATATCGGGTCTATTGTGACTAATTGTTCTGTCTGTCAGAGTAGTTTTATCATAATAAATTTTATAAAATTCATTTTCTAAAAATGAATTTGGTTCATATTCATAATATGGTACATTACGGCAGTCAATCAAGTTATGTTTAATTACCAAACTTTGGTGAATTATTTTTAAAACTTGATTGTAAAAAAATAATTCACCAAAGTTTTGTTTATTTATTTATTTTTTTGTTTATTATTATTGAATAATTAATAATTGCTCTCGACTCGCACTCCGAAGGTCGCGGGATCCCCCGGCGTCGCAAATAAATTTTAATTGATAAATTTTTTGTTATTTCACAATTTATTCATTTAAAATAATATATATTATATTTGCGGCACGTTCCAGAGTGGAAGATACTCTCAGTATCGCCCTGGTGTAAGACCACCATTCAGAATTGAAACGTTGCTTGAAATGGCTTTAGCCGTGTTTGGTGACCAGATCTGAATAGCCAGGTACTTTCCCACCTTCCTCTTTTCTATCTCCTTCCCCTCCCCACTATCTTCAGCCTCACAACATACCCCAATTGGGAATGCCATAGTCTCACTGGCTCCAGGCGGGAGCAGTTGGGACTCTGCGGTATTCATGAAAAAAAAAGAATTATAAACAATAATATAAATGTGGTGTTTTCTCTATCTAACACCGTTTAGATTTAAGATCATATTTCTATCCATGATAGTAATGGAGACGCAACGATTTCTAAGCGACCTATATGAGTTGTTTTTGGAACGCATCAGCAAAATCATTATTTTTACTGATGCGTTACGAAAAAGGTCATCATTATATTGCCAATGTTTTTTACCACCGCCAGCCGCATACTAGTCATCATTAAAAAATTGTTGTTCAAATAAAATTGTTTAATATTAATCATTTGTTATAATTCAGAAATCAATATAGGAACAATAGGTGCTAAAGTGTTTTCCGGATTTATATCGGAATGTTTAGGCTAGATTAGATTTTTTAAAAGATTCCGATAATACGTTATAGGTATATTATTATTATTATTACAGGTTTACCCGATTCTATAATAAAAATACTTACAATTTTTTGTAATATACCAAACTGCCATGATAATGGTATCAAATCAAGGCAAATTTATGAAATGTTATCATTGAACATCTGACCAAATAAGATTATTTTCGTGTTTACCAATTTACAATATATTGCGAAGTGTACATTGCCTTTGGTATTGCAAAATCATCTTTGAAATCGACATTTGAAATCATTCATTTGAATAAAGAAATCCCAGACAATTTGGAATCCAGCATTCAATTGATTGGCGTACAACTTAATATAAATAATTAATCTCACTTTATACTCAAAACCATCTCATTTACCTCGGGTGTCATATTTGTGTTAATGTTGCATGTGCGGCATTTTGAATTTGGTTTATTTCAACAACTTCCCTGAGGCTGTTCTTTCAATAAACTTCCCTGCTGGTTTAATTTTGTAAACTCATATTGGTCTCCCCTGTGTTGGTGTCGAATAAGGTAGATTTGTAAATAATTAAATTTGGTCGTCGGATGTGAAAGAATTCTATATTTTTTTCTCAATACATTCAGTTCGACGATTTCCTTATTTTTCAGGACCACTGTTTCGCTTCCGTGTACCTAGACGAGTGAATAATAAAAACTGAGCATAAATCTATAAAACCCTTTTCCTCTGAAAGATTTAAAATGTAAAAATTATTCTAACGTTTATGTAATGCCCACCTGTTCTTATTTTAAGTGTTATTGGTATTTTCCAAGTTATTTGCATAATAATTTATTCTAATTTAGAGACGATAACCAACTTTCATGCATAATAAGTTACCGTTCAAAATTTTATTCTATAATAAAATCATATTTTTTGCTTCGATCTCAGATAACAAACTTTCTTGTTTTGATTGGTTTTCTTTGTGAGTTTATCCATTTTGTTGAACATGTTATATTAAAAATACGTTTTTTTTTATTGTGTTTTGAATTCTTTAACTTTATTATTAACGAATCTTACTTTTTCTGGTAATTTATTAAAGAATTTTGTTATAATGCATTTGCAGTTCTTTTGACCCAATTTTTTTCCTATCGGGATCGGTAACATGTAGTTTTGACCGAGATTTGTCGTGTTTCGAATGGTGCGGTTTTACTTAAAATACATACTGTACTTGTAAAAGTTGCGTGGTAAAGGAACAGAGTTTTAGTTTTCAGACTTCAAATTCCTTAATTATGACCGAGGGATATAAAAATTATTTCTTTAGGATTATTTTAATTATTATAGTGATATTAATACACAACTTAGAATGCGTTTTTTTATGTGGGTACCAGCAGAAATAAAATAAAGGCACAATTTTGAGAAATTTTGACTTGATACTCTCAACTGTAAAAAATACTGTTACGAACTAACAATTTTCCAAGTTCATTCGACGAAGTGATAAATGCATTAAGTTATCATTTGTTCGCTGTATTTATGATATTTATCGTATATGATTGTTTGCGTTATGAATATAAAAATGCTTCAAATTCCATTATTTTGTAGTTTGTAAATACATGTTTACTTCGTGAAATTTGATTTATTACACAATCTCCAATCGATATGCAGTCTTAATCGTTTCTATTTTTAATGATATGCGTTGTGTGATAATGAAAATGCTGAACAATGCTTGGTTGGAGGTAATTAAATGAAGCTAGAGTATAAATTACTAAATTAAGATTAGATGAAACCAATATTCACAATTTAATTATGCTTACGTGATTTTTACGAACGAACATTGTACCTACGTTATTTGTCCCACAAATTTTAAAACGGTGAGAGCAAAATTCAGGTGCGGATTTGTTCATTTTATGTTAGATATATTTTAATTTGTTAAAATGAGTATTAAATTAATTTTGTTGCAAAAAAATATAAATAAAAAATAAATGAATTATATTGTATAACTTATGTTATTTGGTTTATGATTTATATGGTGGTCAACGCCAAACACGTCTCTCATCTGTCGTTTGTCGGAAACCTAACTATTCGCTGTACAATTTATTATGGGTTCTTAGGCTCAATTTAATTGTATTATTTACAAATAGACACAGAAAACATACTTACCCGATAGGTCACTTCCGATAAAAACACTTGGAACATTTATACTTGGAGAAGATGTACATTTGCACGGACACTATTAAAAACACTGAATATTGCATGGTTTTACGTTTGCTGCATTACTGATTAATATTACATGTATGAGAAGGTAAGAGGCAAAAGTAGAGTTGATATTTATTTTGAAAGACTGGACAATTTAGGATTCTTTAGGACCTTTTATGAAGTGACTTTAGATTTTAGAACTACTAATAGTGTTTTTAACTTTATGTTATGAAGCCGTGATGAATCTGATTACAAGCGAAATTTGGCATTAGTACCTACATACATACAGTAGTTAGAAGTGTAAAGTCAAATTATTATTTTTTTTTTTTTTTTACGTAATTACCCCAGGAATGTTTACTTTTTACTATAATTTGTCGTATAACATCAGTACAAACCCAAAGATTAAAAACAAAACTAACAATCATGTCAAAGCATCTACCTAATTATTTACTTAAAAAAATTGTTTGAACAGATTTTCAATGGTTAATAAGTATAGAATATGTAGATATCAGCGTCATTGGGATAATTTTTCACAAAAACCGTACTGTATAAATTATCAAAATATCAATCATTATTACTTCAAAATAGCATTCACCTTCAAAAAAATCCTATTGTAAACAGTTCCCTCACGACAGATTATTATTTTATTACAACGCTGTATCGTGTACCTACCAAACTACTTTTTTGTTCATTGTAAATAGTCCATAATTTTGATTTAAGCCCGGCCATATTGGCAACAATTTTAAATAAACAAAATGAGAATAATTTCTTTGTAAGTTTCTCCTTGAAAATATGCATTGTTTGTTCGATTGGCGAGCCTCGGTGCTCTTGGTATTGTGTTTCATCACTGAAACCGTCTGGTAACGAGTAACTAACGCGCGCCGCCTGAAATTTCGTTACACAACGAAAAATCATTATTTCTGTTGAAATAATACTGTCATTCTCTTCCATTTTTAGTCATTTTAGCAGCTGGCGTCACATAATCCACCTGTTACTCAAAAAATGACAATTTTTAATTAGGAATCGCATTTTTTAACTTCATTTTTTTAGAAAAAATAATCAATTCTAAAATATGAGCTTATTTAATTAATAAAACTCTTTCAAGTGACAAAAATATACAGATGTCCCGTAAGCAATGGATCATACGAAGTGGGGTGATAAGTGATAAGGAAGGAAATTTACAATCAAAATGACCAAATATATTTTGGTCCAATTCTTATTCCTTTCAATGTCATATCAATCATTGTATTTCATTTTAAAATACACAGTACGCCATTTAAGAAAAATTTCATCAAAAAAGTGCAATATTTTTTGAATTTTTTCTTCTTCTGATTATGCTGTTAATTAATGTATCTATCCAATTAAAATCTTTTAAATAATGAAGACAATATTAGCGACATTCAATCGAAACAAAAACAGAAAAATCGTATAAAGATAGGTCTTATTGAAGAGGAATCGAACCCAGGACCTTATCTTCGCCGGGGCGGTTCTCTCTAATGTGACCCTATCCGATTCGGTCATATTTTACTGTATCATAACTTCGACTGAGAACAGTGAGAACCACTAACATTATCGCATATTTTTATTGGCTGCTATGTTTATGTATGATTGCACGATTCGTCTCGAACTAAATGCTACCTAGATAGTAGTGTCTTGGATAAATTTATGCATTTTTAAATTTTAATTTGCGACATACATTGACTTTTTTGCAAGTCTAGGATGAATTTTTATTTTTAACTTAATGAGTAAAACCTCAAATAGTAATATTAAATTAATAAAGACAATATTAGCGACACTCAATCGAAAATCTGACAGAAAAATCAGTAAAAGATATTATGGTTTCATCTAGCAATCGAACGCAGGATTTAGCCTTGTCAATTAAATATTACAATTTGAGGTTTTACTCATTAAGTTAAAAATAAAAATGAAAATATTTTAATGAACTATGTGTCTACTGGGTATTTAAAAAAATAAATAATAATATGAAATTGAAAGGGTTAAGAATTGTGATACAACATATTGGGTTATTTTGATCACAAATTACCTCCCAAATTATCATCCCACTTCGTTTGATAACTTAAGGAACATCTTACATTATGGCCTTTTATTAATTTTTTCGACGATTATTAATTTCTGTAATCTCAACGACTACTGGACTGCGCAATTGCTTGCTATTGGGTAAAAAGTGAGCCAATAACTAACAAACTAACTTACCTTCACTCCCTTTCTCGGCAGGGTTAGGCAGCTAGGATAGACCGCCACACAATTCTGTCTCTTCATACACTACTTGTTTTATTCACATTTTATCGTATCGTACATGCTCTTCTCCTTCTGTTATTCCGACTCGCTACACGATCAGACTCGTAGTATTTTATTCACTTGATCTTGTGTAATGTCTTCCTCGGTTGTCCCTGACTTCTTCTACCACTAAATTCCGCGTCATTCTCCTTACACTCATTTCTAATAAAATATTTAAAATTAATAAAAATGTACAGAATTTGTAACCTTATAATTTTCCTTCAATTACTTAATAAAAAAATATTAATAGAAATGGTGACCTTTCATAAAATTTTCTCACAGATTTCTTTATTTAAAAAAAAATTACACTATTTGGCAAGACGTTAAAAGTTGGTGAAATGTTAATTGAATTCTCGACTTCACAACATAACAAAAACTTTTCTTATTTGGCTTCTACTTTGGCATACTAAAACCTTGTAAAATGTTAACTGAAATTTATTGAAGTTGTGTTTTCGAAAAATCATACTTTGATAATTATGAAATAAATGATCAGCGCGGGATTGGAATCGTTTAAAAAAAACTTCTTAAAACCACTGCAGCGATCACGTAGGGAGAAATAAATTTGCCTCGATTGCTTGAGATTTCCCAGAAGGCCATTTTTTTAATTTTTCGCCAACATTAAAAAAATCATATCTTTGAATTTTAACATGGAGACATAAAAACTTATTGTAGTGTTATATAGCAAATAAATTAACCTGTATTTTACCGTTTATCTCATTTTTGTAAGATATATAAAAAAAATATAAAAAAATCGTAAAGTTTATAAACCGCGCGAATTTTGAGGGTTTTTACTTGAAACTGCCGTGAGGGATACTTATTCGGGTCAACATAGAATATTTTCGATTTCTGTGTGTTGTCTGTGGTATACTTGATAATTAAAGGTGCATATCCTTAAAAAAAAGACTTAATTTTATCCGTAAACAGCTGTTAAAAATTCAGCGGGAAAAAAATATTTTACAAATTTATTTTTAACATTGTTCTAAAATAGTATACAAAGTTCAGATTTGCCAATTCTATGGTCATAATAAATAAATCATTTCAATAGCTTCGTGTTAAAATAAACGGCTGGCTAAGGAAATGTTTTAAATAATTACAATAAATGCTTTACGAATGATAGAAAAATGTGGTTCATTTTTGGACCGAAATCAATCGCAGAAAAATAAAAGTGGTCCATTTTTCGACCGATATCGTTCCAGTGGTTAATTGAAAAAAAAAATTATGCGTCATCTGTCACGCTCGGTGTTCCTTTTTTATTACTTTTTAATAATATAACGGCGTCATCCTGTTTGTTTTAGGTGAGACTATCCTCCCATTTCTCAGATGAAAGATTTAGAGTAGCTACTGGCTACTAGCTACTAACTACTACCAACCAAGCTGCTGTTGGTTGGGATCAGTGTTGCCATGTGCTAGGTTTTTATCGTGTTTTCATTCTTTTTGGGTCATTTCTACCTTCACAGTTTTTGTTTTCAAAAACTCGAACAAGAGATGGTTTTTTACCGGTCAGCAAAAGTGGGATACTTTTTGTTAGCATGGGTCACGACGAATCCTGATTACAGGAATGTAGGGCTGCACAGGTTCACTTTGTATCTTTATCTATTTTAACTTTGTCAATAAATCAATATATATTATAAAAGAAAGTGTATGAAAGTGTGCGTCCCGCTAAAAATCAGAAAAGAGACCCGGTATGATGAAGGGAGTTGTATGGTCTGGTAGCCCTCTATCTCCTGTCCGTGAAGAAGGTTCCCGTTTTTACCTGAAGGGCGTGCTTTTGAAGATATAAGGGTTGGAAGTTTCGCCCTCTAGAAATGTTTAGAACAGTCCAAAACATTCGAAAGTATTCTAAAGCATTCCACAACATTCCAGAACATCCTGGAACATTCTGAAATGTTGTCGAATGTTCGGGAATTGTCTGGAACGTTCTTGAACATCCTGGAATATCTTAAATCATTGTGAAACATTCTAGAACACTCTAATTTTTTGGAATGTTCTGCAACATTGTGGACCATTCGAAGACTTTTTCATATGGGTGGGGCTATGTAGGGGTATATAAAGCAAGATCCGTTCTGGGTTAGAACGTCAGTTCAATCCATATCAACACCCTGAGCGAAGCCGAGCACCCCAGCTAGCACATCAATAAAAATAAATTAATAGAGATATCACATAGATAACTTTAATCTACTGTACAATGTCGAAAAAAAAATTATAGTTTTATCTACCTCATATCATCGATCTGAAATTTTATTTATTTATATTCCAATAAGTAGGTAAGTACTACAAATTAAACTTGAAAAGGGTAAAAAAACTTTTAAAATAAAAACTCTTTAATATTTTTTATTATTATCAAAACTCTATTTATTATTTGTTTTCCTATTTTTTTATAAATGAATGTTTTAATAAAGCTTTATATATTTATTACTGAGGTACACAATTTTTTTTTATCAATGAAAACTTACAAAAAAATAGTTTTTTATTCTTTATAACATGGTAAACCGTGACCATTTTTTAGTGATTCACGGTTTTTGACGTTTGCGATATGGCAACACTGATTGGGATTTACTGGCTGTATGCTGAACCATGTCATAATGATCGCTTGTGTGTGGACAGGACAGCTAGAAGTAACTAACCTCTCATTGCCCTTCTCACAAACTATTCCCGGCATCCGGCCTCATGTTCCCGAAACTTCTCATATAGAAAGGGCCGTCTTTGGTTTGGGTTCAATCAGGGTCGGACTTCAGCACTTTGAACAAAGTTTAAGTGGCGCCCCCTTAAAATGAAAACTTATAAACATATTTTCGGCAGTCAATAAAATCACAACAATAATAATAATCTAAACTTAGATACATTTTTCAATTCCATATATATTTTAACTTAGAATTTTTCAGATCTCGGATTTTAACTTGATGAAATGTTAAAATTCTTTTTGTTAAAGAAAGACAAATATTCCAGGGTTAGGAATAACCCGGCAATATTTGAAAATCTCCTACTACCACCACAGAAAACCTAAAATGTTGCTTGTGTTTTGACGGAGGAACCGAAAACGCGACGCCCGGGTGGAACCCAAACGCGATGTCAACTCAGCCACTGACCCGTCCAATTCTGTGAATCAACCTGTTCTTAAATTACAAGCAAACTTATTCTGCATGAATATTACTTCTCAGCCACATAAATTGGGTAAAAAAAATATTACTAAAACATCACTTTACAACAAAAAAGAAGTAAGTTGTTACGAAAATGGTGTCAGTTGTTACGAAAATGGTGTCAGTTGTTACGAAAATGGTGTCAGTTGTTACGAAAATGGTGTACAGCGGGTGATTGGCGTTTTACCCCTGGGATTCCAAGAATTATTAACGCATTATTACTCGTAGATGATAATATGATATACTTCGCTCGTACTTGATGAAGTAATCCGCCCCGGAGCTGATTTTTTTTTACCCGTGTAAACTCGGACGTGGTGACAGTTTTCTTAAATGCAGTATTCCGTATCGCGCTAACGAGTTAAATACTACGCTCGTGTTAAGACACTAACTCCTAAGACTCGTTTTGCCGCATAATCCTCGTTAAGAGAAGTCAACCGCGGGAAAATTTGCGAATCGAATGTCATCACTTTCAAACTTTAAAATAATATGACAAACGGAAAGTCATTTATGAACGCCTATAAGGCTTGTATATAAATAGTTTTAATACATAGTAATTCATGTTTTTAAGAAGGTAATTAATCCATTTAACAAACGACAGGCATAGACAAACCACAGAATTTTGACAGCCGATAACGCACGACGGACTCCTTCCGAAATCCGTCGGATTTTGCCATTTTGTCTCGTAAAGCTGTCTTAACGCAAAAGATAATGCAGGAGATACCTTTCTGATTAGTAATTTTTACGATTTTCCACCCTGGTTGCATGTTCCACCTGCGCCTATGATAGATCCGGCACTGAGGTCAATGCCACTGGAGTTAATAGGGGAGAAATTCCCGGTTCCTATTATTCCGGTAGCTGTGTGGGATTCTGAATAGCGCTTCATAGAAAATTTATGTTTTGTACTCTATTTTCCCGTACAGCTTGCCATTACGTATGCTTTGTTGTATTAATTTCATCTGCGATTTGCACTCCATATGGAATCTTGTATATTCTATCGCATGGATTTCTTAACCATTCTGTTCCTAAGCGATATTATTACAATGGGACTTAATCAACACAGATATCTAGGCGGGCTTATTCCGTCCACATTGACATTATGAATGTATGTGGGAAGCTAAATTTACTGAAACAAAATGTTTCAGGGTTTTATAAAATTGATAAATGGATAGATAGGTACTAATCAATATATGATGCGCTCCATTAGATTTAAAAGTTCGAGCTTACTTCATTTACATTATATCGCTAGTTTGTTGTCTTAATTTAAATGTAATTTTTATCATATTAAAATCACAATTATTTTACTTAATCTAACATTCTTCTACTGGTACCCTCTGTTGTCCGAGGTTTGCTATCATCAGACTAAATTTCACTTATTATACTGTGTAGCCTGTTTTTAATATTTCTATTTTTGAAACTGATAATTCGTGGTGGAAGTCCATTATAATAGATTATAAGTTTTTTATTTGTTTTATTATAATCTATTATAACAAAGCCTGTAATAAGTTTAAAATGTATATGTAACACCTATTGACAAGCCAATTCAATTGGCTTAGCAGGACTTGTTTGTGATTTGTATTAATTATTCTTACAATAAAATTTAAAAAAAATAAAAATTGCACTCGTACCAATAGTTTAGGTTTTAAACCACGGAATTCGTGGCTTAAAACCTAAACTAATACGTCATTTTCAAATACATCTTCCATAAATATTTCCCTGCATTATTAACTGAATAATCGAATTTCTTTCCTTCCTCATAAAGTGACCAAGATATATTGGAGTTCTCTTATTTTTGTACAAATCGCAAGTGCGCCCCTCTACTAAATTTGCCAGCCACCTCTGGTCTGGAGACCTAAAATACCTGTATAAAACCCTTGATTACGTAAGCCCTTGATTGCGCAAACGTTCGGTCCGTTTGACAGATTCCCCTCGGATCAAAATTAGAGCACAGGCGTCATGAGGGAATGCTTTCCTAGTTCTACCGGTATTTCATTGGAATCCCTTCGGCAACGATGCATGGTCGGGAACCACGTCAAACGCTGCCCGACATGTGTACACGGTTGACATTATGTGTCACACGATAACGGGTCGTTTTTACGACTCGTGATGACTCCTTTGATCCTCCACTCAGCATCCCCAAAGATGACGTTCCATCCTGTACACGGTTGACATTATGTGTTACACGAGAACGGGTCGTTTTTACGACTCGTGATGACTCCTTTGACCCTCCACACAGCATCCCCAAATATGACGTTCCATCGACGTGTGGCGTTCCATCCTCTATGTCTACGCCTTTGTTTGTCATCAATTATTTTTAATTTAATTAAAAACTGATTGAAGCATGTCTTACATGTTGTCTATTTTATCATATTTGTGCATAATATCTAGTCATACAATATCGGAATAGACCGTATGGCTTTCTGTTTACTTTTTTACATATCTGGCTACCGGTAATATAATAGTTCATTGTTTACCCTATACCCCGCTAATGTGTATGCTTAACTTTAGTGTAGTTGAACGTGTTTGTGTACCTACTCCCGTGTATAAACACAGTCAATGATTGCCTCTGTGCCGTCTCAAGTACACTTTCCAATTAGTTCCGTACAAACGCGTTCTTGACAATGTTTACATCTGCATACAGAATTTGTAATACAGCCAAGCTTTTGACAAAAGGTAAAAAGAAAGCATTTTGCATTTCTAAAGATACACAGTACCTACTGTTAAGTTACTGTAAGTTGTACCCACGGAGTTTGTAGCACGTATTGAACACTGTAAGAAAAGGGTTTATTTTTTGTTGTTGATACAATTCAGTCTAAAAACAAAATAATAAAAACACCTCTTTGTCGATTCAATTCAAATTCGATTGAGAGTTTGAGAAATTGAAAAGTATTGGTTAGTGTAACTTTCTTGGTTCAAGTCAGTGATTCTCAAAGTGAGCGATATCGCTTTCCCCCCTGGGTGGGGGGGGGCGATATCGCTCACCCCTAGTGGGGCGGTGGTGTCCTCGGGATAGCTGGAAGACAGTTTTTTTAAATTTTGTTATATTTAATAATATATCATTATTTTATTTAAAACTACTAATAATTTAACATAATTTACACGGAATTCCATAAGGGCATTGGTAATAAAAATAAAAGTGATTTGTCAAAAAAAATTCGTTATAAAGCACCTGGGTATATTGGAATAATAAAAATAGATCGTCTGTAAGTGGTTTCACCACGGTGTGATAATGCCTTTAATAGGCGAAACAGCTGTCACGCGCAATAATAATCACATAGCAGAACTTGTTAACATTAAACTTCTTAATTTTAAATTATGCAATGTCGTAAGAATCATGTAGAGTTGTAGAGGTATACATATTATGAACCGAGTCATGGAATGTTTAGATTTTCAATAATTGTACTTCACCATAAGATGCCGCAAATCCTGGTGGGTAAAAGTTTATTTAGTATAAGACTTACGGAACAGGGAGATAGCGCCGAAGAAAAATAGGTTCATATTCATGAAAAGGGGTAATAAACCAAATAAGTTTGGGAAACACTGGCCTAACGGGCAATTTCCTTTCTTCTTTGAAAATAACACTAAAACCTTCTTGTTTACTTTTAACGTAATTTCTTTCTACTTTAGTTTTATTTTTCTTCTTTAATCATTTTATGTATGTATTAACTTGTTTTCTTTATTTTCAGCTCCTGCAAACTAAACTAGAAACCGTGGGTCGCACCAAAGGCACCTTGGTGGAGAGACTTCACCGGACGAGGGAGGAAAACGATGATCTCAGATTTCAGGTGGGTTTCATTACTAATTTATCTATTAAATCCCTGCCTTGAATTAAACCATATGTTGCTTTACTGTTATTTTGAAATCTGCCGCCTTTGGCCAGCGACGTATGATGTAGTCTACCTATGCAGTGTAGTCTGTTCGTCTGTTGGTCCGGTTTTTATTTATTTTTTAAATGTGCACAGCATTGAATTCTAAGCTGAATCGTAAATGCAGCTCTAATTTATCCAAAAGTAATCTTAAATCTCCTAAACCAGAAAATCTGAAATCTGGAGCGGGAAAAACACAAAGCAACAGTATACAATTAAAATATGCGTATTTAAATCTTAGCTATGAATCTGTTTGTCTAAAGCAGCAAAACTCTCATATATACAGTAAGCTCCTAGTTATGAAATTTACAAAAAAAAATTACCTTAAAATGTCCAGCTCAGTGTAAGTGCTTTCGGCTTGCAGTAATAATTTCAGACATGATCTCTGCATGAAGCTTTGAAATACATATTTTTTTTACCTCCAACAAACAAAGCGAGTCTTCGTATTATTTGTCTCATGTATTCTAAATGATCAATAATTATTTTAAAAATATTGTAGAAACTCGTGCGTAGCCAATAGCAACCGATTGACTACGCATTTTAAATATTATTTGTTTCCTTTTGTGCGTGTTTTTTCGTAATTATTCAAATCGTACACATATGGGAAGGATCTCATTTTAATAAAACAATCAATTTTTTATATTTTTTTTAAAGAAAGACAAACATTCCTGAATTACAAATACCCTGACAATATTTGAAAATCTCCTACCACCAACTACAGTATGGTGATGAAAATGTTGTGTGAAAATGTTGCTTGTGTTCGTGATGGAGGACTTAGCCAGCCGAGGAATCGAACACGCGATGCCTGGGTAGGAGCCAAAGGCGATGCCAAATCAGCCACTGACTAATTCTATATAGTACTTGTAAAACGTGATTCGTAGCTCAGCATTTATGAGTTCTAGATATTTAAAATTTCTCCTAGACATCGCAAAATCCAACAGATATCATAAAAACCAACAGCTGTCGATTGAATAATCGAATTATCAGCTTTTTACGCGACTTTCTAAGAGCGCTTTCATTCTGTGAGGTTGGTACACGTTAGTATCTACTTACGCAGGAAAAAATGGCCAGAATTCGTGCAAGCTTGCATTGAAAACCAAAACTATAAAACCGCATCTGCTGTATGGTCTCCGGTTTAAACTTAAGTTTTAGAAAACATTGCAACTTGACAAACTTGGCTAACTTTGCGGGCGGTCAAAGACAGAACACGTGTACTTGTATATTTTTTAAATTCATAGATGTTATTGTATCACAAATTCTACAATATCGTTTCCCACCAACAGCTGCAAAGTTAAATGTATCAATACGTGCAGCTTGACATAGTTAATTTTGCAGACGACCAAAAGACGAAGTGAATACGAGCATGTTTCTCTTTTGTTATTCGGCTATCGACAATTAAAATATATTCAATTTGGTTTCTTCAAACTTTTTTTGTTTGATTGTGAAGTATAATACAAATTAGAAAATTTGTGAATAGTTAATTATGCGTGAAGCATTATTTTCAAGGTCTTGGCATTCGTTTTTCGTTGACTTAGAAAACCTCTGTAATATTCCAGATAATTCCAGTCAGTATTTGGACTAGTTATATCGCCAGCTCACAAGAGCCTTAGCTGCTCCCGTCTGGAGCCAGTGAGACTATGGCATCCCCAATTGGGATGTGTTGTGAGGCTTAAGGTAGTGGGGAGGGGAAGGATATGGATAAGAGGAAGGTGGGGAAGTACCTGGCAATTCAGATCTGGTGACCAAACACGGCTAAAGCCATTTCAAGCAACATTTCAATTCTGAATGGTGGTCTTACACCAGGCGAAACTTGTTAGCTTTGCGGAAAATTATTTTCCATGAAGAGTTTATAATATATGATTTCTTCCTCTTTTAATATTTCTATATTTACATCGATAAATTTATAGTATAAAATAATAATTCAGTGAATACAGCAGAAGGAACTCTCAGTATCGCACGGATAAAAGATCTCCATTAAACTAAACTTTGCTTGAAACAGATTTAGCCGCTTTTAGTGATGAGATCTGAATAGCCGGGTAGCACTTCCCAACCTTCCTCTCGTCCGTCTTACTTTTATTTCAGGGTGGAAGGATGGAGGATTCCATAGACCCTCTGACCCCGTGCAATTGGGACTCTTGTTCGGTATTCATAGCAGTCGGAATAAGGCTTTAGTTCGGTCATTTATTTTGCACTGGTATCCCCAATGTCATCTTATACCATCTGTAACGATGCCATTGATTGCAAAGTTAACCGTGTCTACCTGAATTCTACATTTAAATTTTTTGCCGCCAAACAGTGCTGCTAAGTGTTGCCAGACTGCAGAGCGGGCTGACTGGCACTATTTCCGTGTCGGTAGCGACCTCGCGCATGTCCCATTTCGAGCGATACTCCAAACGAGTTTCGCCTTTTTTACAGTACCTACCTACTGCTGCAGCCGGTTGTATCGGTAGGTAGGTACCTACTGACAATGTTAAAAAAATTCTACATTATTACCAACTTTAACACTTCACTGGTATACATATTTTCAACTACGTACACAGTATATACATGGGTCTAATTGGACCTAAATTTAATTATGTGGTGTAAACATTGTGTTAGGTAATTTTTTATTTGTGTACAAATTTATATCTAGTAATATTATATTTTTTACCAGGTGATAAAATTATCCAAATAATGAGGTTATTCATACAATAAAATAACACCTTTACTGATAAGGACTCATTAATTTATTATTTTTCTAATAAAATCTTTTAAACTCGAAATGTCTTCTCCTCTAAACTAAAATTAATACATCTCGAAACATAAAATCACTTAATTTTTTTAGTAAATAGAAGTAGAGAAAAAATAACAACCTATATTTTCCGTGATTTAGGTACTAGATCTTACTAGATAGGTAGGTACCTATAAGAAAACAGTAATTGAAAATGTCCCTACATTTAAAAAAAAGTAAGAAGTTATTTTTTTGCTTGTTGCAATATTTATTGGATCACCGATACCCTCGCCATAGGTCACCCCAAGTGGTTCGCTACGTTTAGTGACTTAGCCCGGGTTCATGGGGTGAGGTTTTTATTTTATTTTTTTATTAAGGAGAAAGCACAGATACAGACACGAATTAACAAGACTATATAAAGCAATAACAGAAGAATTCGCCTGCACCCTAACCATTTACCACGACAGGTCTTGGTGTGTTTCACCTACTGCATAGCGAGCCGAATCGTAAGAGACTCGTTGAGAGAGACCTAACCTAGACCTCTCCAGCCGGACTCTCTCGACCCATTGCCTTGCACCACGGTGGGAGGGATGGATTCACACGTCCGTCACTCCTGGACACATTGACCCCCAGATCTCTACACACCCCTCATACCTTTTTCTTCCCAGAACTTCTTCTCCTTCCTTTCCCTAAGACCCTCCACACAGCATCCCCAAAGATGAAATAAGCTCTGGGGCATTTTTTTCCTCAGGGCCTCCTGTGCGGAGCTATTGTAAAAAAATACTGCAGTGAACATAACATAAAATTTCACGTTTTGTAGATAATGTTATTCCTTTCTTTTGAGGGAAAAATGATACAATTAGTATATACTTATACATGGGTCAAATCTGACCTGAGAGAGGACGTAATACCGAAAATAACAGTTGACACTAGACGCCCATGCACATGCATTGTAGTGTTCTGTAGCATTACATGCAACTGAGGAATACTGGGCACGGGGTGTATGAATATCGATCGACTGTTGAATTACAGTCGATCATAGGTTTGTCCGGGTCTATTTTGTCCCACGTATACTAGTTAAGGGTTAAATGATTTAGGTACAAATCAATAATATCCAAACTCACAAATTTAATTAATATCTGTCTACCCATTTATTAGGGTGAGGGTCGGTTGGTTATTTCGTATCCCGCATGGCATTATTATTTTCAATTAAATTATAAACTGGGGTGTATTATAAATACTCTGCAACCCCCAACGTGGCCAAATTGCCCTTTATTCGATTTACGTCTAGACCTCTAGACACTACTTTACATGTCTAGTTTTGATGACACACACATAGATTCTTAACCTTTTTACTTATGTAACTCTTAACCTTTTTACTTATTTGTTCTATTAATGTGCTCCAGATTTTATGTCCGGGCTAAATCTTTCCCAAATGAAAGACTAAACCCTTCCACACACTTTTCCACAAATGATTATCTAGTAAATTCACGCAATGTAAGTGCGTATATAAGTGTAATAAATACAAAAAAATACAAGAACAATACGTCAATCCACCAGAAACATAATGGGAAAATATTTCACCGACTCCAGATATTTTCATATCAGAGGGTTCGGCTCTGATGAAATCCTAACTGGTCCGATAAATCCTACTGATCCCTCAATATAAATATTTAAAAAATCTTTCGTAATCCTACATGTATTTAAATTGATTTATTGTTTATTTATTATTATTATTATCGTTTTCACTACTTTTCCGATTTGATCATGTTTTACGTTGTCAAATTAAAACATAATACACCATAATTTGGACTATCGTTTGAAATGAACGTGATTGATTATTTTGTAAAAATATTACTAGTGCAGACCTGTTAAATTAAGGGATAGTCTGAATTCTTGACAAATCGGTTCCAATTTCTGAAATAATATTATATTACAGATAGATTTATCGCTTGTCTGAATTTTTCTCATCAATTTTGAATATTACATTAATTTCAAGCAAATTTGTTTTTTTTTTAATTCAGATTTCATACAGGACGGCCTCCATGGTCGAGTGGTAAGGCTCTTGACTCGCAATCCGAAGGTCGCGGGATCGAATCCCGGCCTGCGCAAATAAATTTTATTTTATTAATTTGTGTTAGGTACTTCACCATTAATTCATTTTTAAAAATATACATTATATTTGCGGCACGTTCCATATTGGAACATACTCTCAGTACGTGGTATCAGACCACCATTCAAATGTTGTTTGAAATAGCCGTGTTAGCCGTGTTTGATGACCAAATCTGAGTAGCCAGCTAGGTATTTCCCAACCTTCCTCTCTCCCCATCTCCTTCACCTCCCTACTGGCTTTAGCCTCACAATTTACCCAAATTGGGGATGCCATAGTCTCACTGGCTCCATACGGGAGCAGCTGGAACTGTTGCGAGGTATTCACATAAAGCAGCTAGTATTGAGCATGCTCAATACTAGCTGAGCATGCTCAATACTAGCTGAGCATGCTCAATACTAGCTGCTTCGCTGACACACTACTAAGTAGCATTTGCTCATTAGCAGCATGCTATCGTGCTACTAACGACCATGACTGTACTAAAATCAAGAGGCGAGCTCGCCGTTGTTTCTGCTATTTCATCCGCACATACACAGAGATCGCCGTTGTTTCTGCTATTTCATCCGCACATACACGTATTCTCTGAACTGTCACCTCTTATTAGTTTCGTTTTATGTAGCTATAAAAGATAAAACAAGAACGTACTATATTTTTCTTCAATTAGTATGACTATAACCTGTCTTTGTATTTATTTAGTCTATGTCTATGGCTATTATTCGTGCATAACAAACTAAGATAATTCCAATGTATATCACTTTTTCTGTAAAATAATGCAATAATTGAGTTGCGTTCGGTGTACAGTGTATACTTAATATTATAGTACATTGTATAACATAGTACAACACAAATAATAACTATTTGCAAAATGATGGTGTAGTTGCCTATGTAAAACAAAATGTTCACGCGACTGTTGAGGAAGTTGTTTTCCCTGGAGCAAACTGCTTAAAAATGTAGATATCGAGTACCTTGTGTGTAATAGCTGTTTACAGATCTCCGTCCCTGGCTCATATAGATAATTTCCTTGAATCACTGAGTGAACTGCTTGACTCTACATCAATACAAAATAAGGAGATTATTTTATGTGGCGACATAAATATTAATACTTTGGATTTGAGCAATATGAAAACTCAAAAATACCTCTCTCTTTTGGCTTTTCATGGCTTGAAGCCATTCATAAATTCACCTACCAGAGTTTCTTCTACCATTTCAAGCTGCATCGATCATATTATGGTAAAATCTAAATTTGAACCACAGGGAGCTGTCTTCACTACTGACATAACAGATCATGATGTGATATTGCTGAGATTTATGAGCTTTACACTAAAGAAAATAGCAAAAGATAATGAAAACATAAAAACTGTCATCGATAACAATCTTTTGAAGGTCAAATTAAAGGAGGAATCATGGCAGTCAGTACTGTCATCGCAAGATGTTAATTTAGCTGCTGAAAATTTCATAAAATGTTTAAAAATGCATGTAGAAAGTTGTTCATCTGTACGAAGTGTAAAGCATAAAATGAAATATTTAAAACCTTGGATAAATGACGGAATTATTAAATGTCTCAGAACCCGAGACAAATTACACAACAAATGTCGAACAGATGTAAATAACATTCAACTGCTGGATTATTACAAAAGATATAGAAACTGGTGTACAAAAATTATAAAATATACAAAGCAAGCATATTACAAAAGGAAACTGGACAACGCAAATGGAAATACCAAGCAACAGTGGAAGATTATAAAGGAGGCTGTAAATATACAAAAGGAGCAAGTGTCTATAAAAAAATTAAAAATCAATAACAATATTATCTCAATGGAAGAGAATCCAAATATAATCACTAATCACGTAAATAACTTTTTCAGTGATATTGGTCCTAGATTCGCAAAACAATTGTGCAGTGCAAATAAAACTACCGAAATGTGTCTTGTTAACAATTTTATACCTTGTAGTCAATTTTCAGAAGATAGCTTTGAATTTAAAACTACTAGCATTTATGAAGTTTCAAAAGTGATAAATGAATTAAAAATGTCTTTTTCCTGTGGTATTGATGGCTTAAGTATCATGGTATACAAACAGCATGTTTCTGTGTTGGCTGGTCCCATATCTCATATTGTTAACCTTAGTTTTAAGAATGGTATATTTCCTTCTCATTGTAAGAATGCTAAGATTATACCTCTGTTCAAAGGTGGAGACCACCTAGATGTTAACAATTACCGACCCATATCTTTGCTTAATACTCTCTCAAAAGTAATAGAGAGATTGGCTAAGTCAAGATTAGTTTCATTGTTAGAAAAATACAAAATACTCTCCGACAATCAATTCGGTTTCAGAGAGAATAAAGGTACGAGTGATGCTGTATTAAAGGTACTGACTAATGTTATAAGCGCGCTGGACTATGGCAACAAAGCTATAGCAGTGTTTTTGGACTTATCAAAAGCATTTGATACTGTTTCCCACGAATTGCTACTTAAAATATTATTATCCTTAGGCATTAATAATACAGCAATGGATTGGTTCAGGTCTTATCTTAGTGATAGAAAACAGCAAGTAGAGATAAATAATGTGTTAAGCAATAGTAAATCCATCTCCTTTGGAGTCCCGCAAGGTAGTGTACTTGGGCCAATATTGTTTCTAATTTATATAAATGATTTATGCAGTCTTAATATTCCTGGTAACATTGTTAGTTTTGCAGATGACACTGCCTTAATATTTGAGGGAAAAACTTGGGATGAAGCTTTTGAAAAATGCAATATAGGTTTAAGAGTGGTAAATAGTTGGTTGAATAATAATATTTTAACTCTGAACACACAGAAAACCAAATATATTACTTTTAGCATTTCATGTAAAAGTCAGCCTTCTGCAACTCATAATTTGATTATACATAATTGCTTGCAAACATGTAACTGCAACCCCTTAGAAAATGTAACCAACATAAAATACCTCGGTGTAATAATAGATAAATTTTTGAGATGGAATGATCGTGTCAATATGTTGGTAAATAATACTAGGAGACTTACCTATATCTTTAAAGAACTCAGACATATACTAGACAAAGAAAAATTAAAAACGGTTTATTTTGCAATAATCCAGTCTATGCTTTCTTATAATATAGTGTGCTGGGGATCCTGTCAAAAGACTCATATAGAACCACTTAATATTGCACAAAAGCTGATTCTTAAAGTTATGTTAAAAAAAAAATTTAGATATCCAACGAATTTACTTTATAAGGAATGTAATGTCATGAATGTTAAACAGCTATATATTACACAAACCCTTTGTAGATTTTTTAATAATATTGGTATTTCAGAAAGAACACAGCAAGTTCGTATTACTAGAGTTGGCTCTGGTCTGAACTTTACGGCAATTCATACTAAATCTTCTTTTGGTCAAAGGAATTATTTTTATCGGGCTCCACTCCTATTTAATAGCCTTCCAGATCATATTAAGTCATCTAATTCCTTGAGCATTTTTAAAAAGACCGTCAAATTATTTGTGTTAGCCGAGGATTGTAAATTGTTCACTGCTTTATCCTTTCTAAATTAATATCATTTTATTTTGTCTTAACTATTTTTTTTAATCCTTCTCTTGCTAAATTAATAGCGCAATATATAAATAAATAAATATTTCTCATCTTAATTCTTCGAAAATATTTTTTTTCTGAAAGCCAAATCTCAACATTATGGTCACCCTACATGCTTTCATTGTAATGTACTATCGCCTTCAGCTAATTAGGTACTTATTATACTCATAATCTGCATGAAACATACAACAATATTGTTCTTCAATAACTGTATTATTTTGTGTTATTTTATTAAATTGTAGAGTTGTTAACCTCAATACAGGCTTGACCTAGTGAGGTTATAAACTGAATTGTTAACATTAGTCCTAGGTACCATGTAAAGAAACAAATAAATAAATAAATAAATAAATAAATAGTACATTGTAAAATATGGTAGGTAACTTACATTGTGTGTATTATACGAATACATTTCATTGTCAACGGCCCGTGACGAGTTGCCACTGGGCATGATTACCAGGCTGATAGTTTCAGTCAGTAATAATATTGGTAGGTACCAAAGCTGTTTCCCTGTTACGTGTCTCTCACGTACTATTTTTTTTACAGACATTGTGTATTAATGCGTTTCAATGCTGCCTGTTGTAATTTCCTGTTGATGTGCAATGTTTACGCCCAATGATTGTTCAACCCACCACGCTTCTACCAAATTATCGTAAAAGTATTTTGCTTCAATTTTTTTATCGACTATTTTAATCTATGCATATTATCGCCAGTAATAGAAAATTCGAATGTATACCTTCGCTAAATACTTTATACTTATAATGAACACCTTAATTTACCTGATGCAATCGGCCAGACCGCTAGAGTCATTCATAATAAAAAAAATAATGTTAAGACATTGAATAATATAATTTAAAATAAAATATGCTGCATAATTTATCACGTGGTACAATCTTGCTGGCATTATGTTATTATTAGTTGGAGACATGTGAAGTAACATACATTTTTTTAAATAATTAATTGAAAACGTCACCGGAGATCAAAATGTTACCTACATTTTTTACTCCAAATATGTAAGCTCAGAAATCGCCTGTTAAAATATGTCGGGTGAGTTATAATACACTCTAAAGCTATGTACTTGCGTATATTCATGCACACCGGTTTGATTCGATCCAAAGCTATGTGCACACGTATATACTCGCCGTATATATAGATATGCCACCATGATGCTCAGTCAATTCATAAACTTCGGTCGAACAACGTTGGCTCGATATCGAACAAAATACCATCGAGCGAAACGGTACACATTGAGACATGTTCGAACGAGCGTAAAACCATCGAGCATGAACGAGCGTGGGTACGGGCCAGAACACGATGATTTGGAACTATGCTCGTCGTTGCGTTCAAACGCTCGAGCAGCTCGACACAAAATGCCACAAAAATACCACCAAAATATTCAAATATTAAATCAAAATTTCGGTTCTTGAATCGTTTTCGCATATATGTATTCGAATATCGAACGAATAAAGCAAATCAAGCATAAAGAGAGTACACACGTTGAGATATGTTCGAATGAGCGTAAAACCATCGAGCATGAACCAGCCATAAGATACAGTATAATGCATAATATACCCATGGTATGAATACGAAAACAGTGTGCAATATAGTTGTGAATGATGAATACTTGGAGCAGGTGAATGAGTTTGTGTATCTGGGTAGTATGTTTACGAGAGATGGGAAGGCTGATAGAGTTATTGAAAGAAGGGTAAATGCAGGTAACTCCATTGATGGAGGACTGAATGCCGTTGGCGCTAATAGAAAACTGTCAAAAGAAGCGAAGCTAGCAGTCCACAATGGAGTCCCGGTACCTACCCTGATGTATGGCAGTGAGGCATGGAACTGGCAGAGGAAGGATGAAATTAAACTGAATGCTGTTGAAATGAGATCCCTGAGGCGGATGTAAGGCTATTTTAAGCATAATGAGTAAGATTAAAAAAGCGAATGAAAGAAGAAAATAGTGTGAAAAGAATATATGACGCAAATGTGAATGGAAGAAGAAGTCGGGGACGCCCGAGGAAGACATGGCACGACCAAGTGAATCAGATACTTGATTCGGGCCATGTCAAAAGTCAGAATAATAGAAGAGTATGTATGAGACGATGTATGAATGTGAGTGAGGCAAAGAGTGTGTGCTAAGACCGAGTTTTTTGGCGGTCCGTCCTCTCTGCCTACTCCTGCGGGGAAACGGCCGCGACGTGGTGGTTAGTTTGGTAGCTGAGAATGCCTTCAGCGAGAATATACTATATTCTATATATACTTATAGAAACCAAAGTCATCCGATGTCTGTTATATTGTATTAAATTCGCTCTTGTTACATTCGGTCGTGGCGTAATTGGCACAGCTGGTTTTGGCTGTGGCTGGCGAATGGCATGTAATCGAGACGCGTCGCGTTCAGGTAGCGTCGCGCTGCGGTTCGGCTCGAATTTCCCTCGAGAGTCGGGTTGCTTCATCGGCGCCAGTCACCGTAATGATAAGCATTGTACGTTGTGATTATTGTACTTGTATCGTTATTGATTTCGGGCTCTAGAAGCAAATACCTAATCCAACACTTAGTTTGAATACCCAGGTGGCAGCTGACAGCATTTTCTTTGATTTTCTTCTATTTTTTCAATTACGTGTCCTTGCTATGTAAGATGCAAGATGATTATGTTTAAATTTGCAGAAATATTTGAATTATTTACCATTTATTAACCATTTATTTAACCATTATTATTATGCAATATATATGGAAACGGGACAAGAATGCAAAGATGAAAAGATTGCTGACAAGGAAAAACTTTAATTATTTATTATTTCGAATACCTCATTGTAAAATGATCTTTGGGTAATTGAACACTCATACTATGAGCATGCACGGGTATTAATTACAATTACACTTACGAATACTTATAATATTATTTCCTACTTTAATATTATTACGTACTGATATAAATAACGTGCATATTATGCCCTTGGCGAGCTGTGAAACTATTTTCTAGTAAGGAACTACTGTAATGGCAACCGTTTTGCTTAAGTTCTGATTTATATCACCCTCGGTATAAAATTAAAATGAGCCAGCACTAAACACAAAAACAACAAAGTAATTATTGCGTGTAATCCCAACTGCCACGAAGGTCGTACCACACTCCACCACTCTGTTACTTTATTTTTTTATCACCTGATCGGCCAGCGACCAGTGACCAATGAAGCGTAAGCAGTACCCAACCTGCGCGGCTACTCTGCTACCCTGATACTTTGATGCTCTTTACTTTTCCACCCTGGTACCTAGCTACCCTTGTACTTTATTACTCTGGTACTTTGCTACTTAGGTACTTTGCTGCTCTGGTACTTTGCTACCCAGTTACTTTGCTACCTAGGTACTTTGCTGCTCGGGTACTTGGCTACCCAGGTATTTTGCTACCTAGGTATTTTGCTACTCGGATACTTTGCTACCCTGGTCCTTTGCTACCCTGGCACTTAGTTACCCATGTACTTTGCTACTCTTATACTTTGCTAACCTAGAGGTATTACCACCCGACTGTAGCGAGTAACCGTTCGCTGGCCATGTTATTCTCTCAACAATTGAAGCGCCCAGTCTCACTGCCGGCAGCCGACAGTTATGTACATTTCGACTATCTCCCGGCTCCGCGCACCATGGCACTCTCACAGTTCTCTGAAATTTTTATATTTTTGTAATTATAATAGTAAAGTTAACTAGTAGACATTTTTTAATGATCCATATTATTTATGATTCACAACATTACTTTACTACTTAGGTACTTTGCTACTCTGGTACTTAGCTTCTCTGGTACTTTGCTACTCTGGTATTACGATACCCTAATACTATTTGCTACTCCGCTTCTCTGTTATTATGGTACTCGCCTACTCTTGACTACTGTATCACGAATCACGACTCTGACACCATCCGCTGAATCCACTCAGCCCATGCAGTCTGCCACTAGCCACTGCCTACGTGCAAACCCGCCTGCCCTTGAGTATTTCATTAAGATCTTCAATATCGATAAGGCTTGCTGTATCCTCATATATAAAACTCCGTTCGATCAACACCCCTCAATCAACTACACTGGGGTAAATAATATCTAATATAATTTACAACATCATCGTTAAATCCAACTCAGGGCAGCGATTTTATTAAATAAGTAAAGTTCTCAATAAAAATCTTTTACAAATTTTAGTCATGAATTGTAGAACATTTTTAAACTATAAGATTCTATATTAGTTTTTTTACGCAATGTTGTTACATTGCTAATCGTATTCACATAAAAACGAAACGATGTCAATGGATGTAAAATTGTAAATGCTATATTAAACATTTATAGACGTTACCTTGAGCAAACTTTATCGCCCGTCTCTACATAGAAAAAAAATAGTACACTTCTATTTATGTAGAATATTAACATTTTTTTTAATTTGCGTGCCTCGAATCAGGCATCTCAGTAAGACAGGTAACAAAAAAATTATGTATCAAATAAATGTCCGGGTTGTATCGTTGTATCCGGCACTGAAATTTAATTTAATAAAATTTCTACTAGCGCGGGAGGGTACTTTTATGTCTACATAAATGTATTTAGGTACATTTCAACAGTTCAAATAAAGGTACATGGTTTTACTATATACGCCTCAGGAATCTCATTTCTACAGCCAATCTACTGTCATCTTTCCTCTGCCAGTTCCATGCCACACTGCCATACACAAGGGTAGGTACCAGCACACCGTTGCGGACTGCTAGCTTTGCTTCTGTGGACATTTTTTTGTTATTGCCAATCGCGTTCAGTCCTCCATTAATGGAGTTACCTGCATTTACCTTCTTTCAAATTCTCTATCAGCTTCCCCTTCTCAAACATACTTCCCAAATAGATCTTCTTCCTTGCACTGTCCCTACTCATTGCCTAGGTAGTCTGTTGGGGTCGGGTCTTCTCGTTCTCAGGCTATAACTCTTCGGTTCTGGGTATCGCTTTTATCCAGGCCGTTTCTCTATAAAATTTTGGAGCATTGAGGCATCCTTTTGATCTTCCTTTGGATGACTGTCGATGAAGCTCCATAGACATTGCCTGCTTCACTATGTGGTCTGCTGGTATCCGTCTTATGTGCCTAAACCATCTCAACTGTCGTTCCTCCAGCTTTCTGTTTATTTTCGTGACACCAAGGTTATCACGAATGCGTGAACTTTTAATCCTATATTTTAGTGATATCTAAATCACAAATTCATAAAAAGTGATAAATTGGCCCTCCGGTTAAAAGGGTTGCTCATCACGGATTTAGATAGAGTGATTTCTGACTATTGTATAGTTCATGATTTAGATATTTTTGAATTCTAACTATTGTATTGTTCATTATTTAGATACTGTGAATTATGACTACTGCATTGTTAATGATTAAGTTAGTGCGAAGTATGACTCTGATATTGTTCATGATTTAGGTAGTGTGTGAATTGTGACTATTGTATTGTTCATGATTTAGGTAATGTGTGAAATATGACTATTGTATTGTTCATGATTTAGATAGGGTGTAAAGTGTGACTATTATATTGTTCGTAATTTAGGTAAGGTGTGAAGTGTGGATATTGTATTTTTCATGATTACTGCTTTCACCGAAGCTCGTGAATTAGGTACGTGATGTTGTTTATATCACGTTTTCTTCTCGCACAGTTATAAAATAATCTGAACACTGATAGACTATTGATAATCGCGTTCTACCAAGACTAGATTCTAGATACAGCAATATACGAGTAACATCTATATTACACACGGTGTCCGAAAACTGGTGGTACAAACTGATCAATCTATATCACATAGAGATCTAAAAAAAAAAATCGGTGGCATTTTTTTAAAACCTTTATCCATTTTTTCGGCTAATAAATTATTTAAAAAAACGTACGGAGCTGTGTTTACGCTTGGACGCATTAAAAAACATTAAACAGCTGATATCTATCCCTTGGCCACGAATTAAAAAAAAATTTACTCCAAATGTGACGTTGATTCACCGTCAGCTTGGAATACGAGTTTCCGGACACCGTGTATTATGAGAATTTAGTAGCCACTCGGCCTTATTTTCAATGAGCCCCACATAATATTTATTTAATAGGCTTTAAATTTATCAGATGCTGGTCCAGCCAGCGCCTGACAAATGATATTATTTTGATTGGGTGATTAAATACCAGCATTGTTAGTTAATAGCGCACATTCGTGAAAAATAATGGGATATTTTAATTGTAGGATTTATGTAACTGAAAGTATTTGCCTTTTAAAAAACTTTCATAAATTTACATTTCTGATAAACACAATTATTAGTAATCTTGAAAAATTATATTTCTCAAAAATTTAAGCAATTCAAATATAGAATTATTAATTAATTAAATAATTTTAGTAGGTACATACTTCTTCGTTCCGACAATCAGTTCCAATTTTGTAAATCAAAGCAATTCCCATTTTTGGAAGTCATTGAACAGAGACACACCACGACACTACCGAATTATTATTTTTTTAAATTATATTATTGTGTTTATTGACGTGACATATTGAATAACATTAAATCTGCGTACGATTTAAATTTTGATTTTGTATAAATTTCCGACTTATTTTTTACTGTAAATGATCTGTTCACTTTCGATTATATTTTTTTCCATTTTTAGTTTTGTTTAGCTCTTGAATATTTTGCAATGGGAAAGAAAGAATCTCTTAGCTCTTAACATTTAAAAATACAAGTGCGCCGTTCACACGCTGTAGAAGTGAATCCTTCGGAAAACTAAAGTATACAAGAGTGGGGAGGCTACAAAGCACCGCACAGAGAGGAAACCGATTTTTCTATCTCATTCTCTCGTAGGCTAAATCATATATATATATATATATAGGTGTTTGTCTATTTTTATCTGTTTCGTTTTATCGAGTTTCAAATCACAATGGTGCTAAAGAAGTTTTCACTTCAAAAATTGAATATTGAAATTTAAAAAATTGTCGTTACTTAAAAGTCGCGACTCGAAAAAGACATGATACATTTTTTTATAAGAAAGACCATCATTCTCTGGTTACGAGATTATTTGAAAATCTCCTACTACCATAATTATAATCGGGATACTGCTTGTGCAATTATGGAAGACCTAGCCAACAAAGGAATTGAACCCACGCCGCCTGGGAGGGATTGATTTTAAAAAAGATATGTCAATTTCGTATTTTGACAATAGAAAAATGTTTTGATACATTTTAATTCCAGATGTCCTATTTCCACTGCTTTTGACTTGTTGATAGCAGAAATAATTAAACGCGGCGGATTTATGTATATATATATATGTATATACCTACCTCAAGACTTTTTTTGTTGTACATATTTTATATTCCTTATGTATTCAAATATTTCAATTTTTTTTTACAGTTGGAAGAAAAAACGATTGAACTGGAGGGAACCAAAGCCCACGTCCGCTTGTTAGAGGGCGGAGCACGAGGTCTGCGCGAGGGCAGCTCCAGCAGCAGCGGGGGCGGCGGGGGTGGAGGGGGCGGGGGTCCGCGCAGTATGCGAGCCCTGCAGCCCCTGCCACTGCACCTGCAGTCCGACGAGGAGGCCGACGGAGACCAAGAACACGACCGCATCACCGACACCCCGCGCAAGCGGCCCAGCAAGATCCCCCTGCCCCCCTCCAAGCTGCCCACCGGCCCTCTCATTCCTAAACCCCCCACTGGACGCTCCAAGGATACGCCTTCCTATCGCTCCCGCAGCGGGGACTCCCTCGGAAGACCCGGCTCTTCGCAATCCTGGAGAAACAAAACTGACCAGAGCTCACTGTCTGGCAGCAAAAGCGGCAACTCTATATCATCTTCCAAAAGCCCCGGGAGAAACTCCAGCTTCATCACCCTCAAAACCAACAGCCGCGATTCTCTGGGTAGAAGCCACAGCGTGAAGCCCAGCAAGGATTCCCTGACAGGCAAAGTCCGCAACAATGACTCGCTGTCTCGCATCCGAGACTCGACGATAAGCGGCTCCAGCTCAGTGGTGTCCAAGAGCAGCAAGAAGGAGAAGGAGGGGTCGGGGGTGGGCTGCGTGTCGGGCGGGAAGAAGTCGGCGGTGCCGGTGCGACGCGCCAGCAGCGGTGCTGGCACTCGGCTTCCCGACTCTTCGGATGCCAAGGTTCGCCAGCATAGACCTTTCTGGAGCCATTTCTTCAAAATTCTCGACCCTACTACTACTTCGTAGAAAATTATACAAAAAAATATCCTGCCGCGTCCAAACTTGCCTTCTTACTTCATTTGATTTCATAAATCCCTCCGATTTTTATATAGATCCTAATCATACGATACTACTGTGAATAAACATAATTGTTTGGCGAACATTTGGTTGGTGGAAATTGTGTGTGTGTTACTAACAGCATCCTGTCAGTGTTCCCATGTCATGTAATATTCATGTGTCAGCACTCCCTATCATACTCGGCACTACACTACACTGTTGTGAATAACAGAGTTCTGTCCTCCGTGGACTCAGCCGGGCCCTGATCGCCTCAAGTGTCCCTCTGGTGCCCTTCCGTCAGAGTAAAGTCCGCTCTATCCAACAAACACCCTGCAGAAGTTTTGCCTTTAAGCTGATTGTAAGTTTTATGCTTGTTTTCTTTTTTATTTTGGTTTATATTTTTTGCTTTTATTTGGTTTTTCTCGTCAATCGTTGCTTTCCACTTATTTAGTTGTTTAGTTATTTTGTAAAAGCACAACACCTAAGTATTTCAGAATGATGTATCACATCATATCTTCATTGTAATAATGACACATTTGAAATAAATAAAAATTAATGCAACTCGTCATAGGGGTTTAGAAACAAAGATGATAAAGTGTTTGTCGCTCTCCATTATTGTTGGTAAATATGGTCAAAAACACTTTGGACTCTGTTGTCTTTGTTTCTATACCATTCAAATAATGTATTTTGTTTATCTATGCAAACGAAGGCGTTGTTTATTAACAACGTTTTAATTTATCACAACCACCTCTTCTAACTTCAGAATATCTCTGAATCTATCATTGACACGGTATTCACAATATCTGCACA
This sequence comes from Limnephilus lunatus, assembly GCA_917563855.2. Lineage (NCBI taxonomy): Eukaryota > Metazoa > Arthropoda > Insecta > Trichoptera > Limnephilidae > Limnephilus > Limnephilus lunatus. Next base: position 36,797,349 of record OU830594.1, read on the forward strand.
GTGACAAAATGCTTTAGTGTCAAGTCTTCTTTCTGAAGTTATATTTTGCTGTGCAGTTCAGAGATTTAAAATTACATATTTGCTTCAGTTTTATTTTTAAAAAACCCTTTTGATATTTATTACACACATTCATGAATTATATTTTGTTTTCACTCTATAGATTTTCTCTTCTGGGTAAAATTCAACTCTTTTATGATAGATACAACCAAATTTCCCGGTTTATCTGTAAGTTTTTGTAATATGAGCCTATGTTTTCCTTCTATTTGAGTTTGCGATTTTCAAACAGTTTTTAATCTGTTTTTTGCTTGAATTTCCCTGTTTTTTTTTGCTTGTCCCTATCATTGTTTTCCTCTGCTTTCACTCAATATCATCAAGTGGTCAGCGTGATGGTTTTAAAATATACAATTGGTTGAAAGTAACCAATACACATTCGGTTTTCCATAACACAATGTGTAAAGACTTTCAGATAATTTTTTGTTTTCTAGAAAATGTCTACCCTTTAAGGTGCAACTCATATACACTACCTACAGTGTCAGCTGGAACTTATTTACAAAATTATCATAAAAGTTATAAAATATTAAAAATGATTACCATCAACATAAAGTAGAGAAAAAAAGCCCACAAAAGTTTCCTCTTAATAATAATAATAAATTTAAATATTTTTAATGTTATTTTAACAATACTAAAAATTTTCTGGATAATAAGTTTGATGTGAAGGATGATACAACACTTGCTATAATAACTTTTAAAACATTTCACAAATATTGTGTTAACACAAATTCAACCACTGCACAAATAATGGTAATAATGAAATTTGACTTGTTTTATATCACTTTTAAAATAATCATTTCTTTCACATTTATCACGAGAAAAATTGCTGCACAGTGCACAGAGTCTATTAATATGTTGAAATTAATTGAACTGCATGGATTACATAACACCTCATACATAATAAGTTGACTCAGTAAGATTATTGAGGTGCACTTTTGTGTGAAGGATTTGCACCGTCATTAAATTTTTTAACATTTATTACATTTTTTAACATAACTTTAATTCTTACAGTAAATGATACTTTTTTTACATATTTATAAATTTTTATCTTAATGCAAGGAATAATCTATCTGTTAAGAATCTGAAAAATTTTGGAAATTGGGTCGCTTCACCGGACATTTCTGACTCAATGATTAACATTTAAATTATCCGGACGTATTTTAGTTGTTATTACATAATAAAAATATTTGTAATTCAAATAATATATATAAATGGGATATAATAACATTGTTCAAATAACACATATCAAAAGTCAATATTATAATTATAATGTATAAATTTCATATTGTAAATAATATATTATTGCGCCAAAATTTTTTATAAAATCTTATTGATAAATTTGTATGTGGTTGTGGGGTTTTGCCTTTATAGTTCTTGCTTCTAATGTTGTAATTTTTTGTATGCAGCGTTCAGCTTGTCATGTGGCGCTGAATCCCTGGGTGAATTGCATTATGGACGAGAGGGAGATCTATCATGACTCCCTGAACTCCAGCGGGACCAAGAGAGACTCCTTCCTCCCGATGGAGCCGCAGATACTCCGCGACTTCATCACTCGCAGCGATCAGCTGGCCACGGACAAGAGACTCTACTATCTGTCCTCCGACTATTTCCACAAGAAGTTAGAAAGCATAGGTTCAAACAAAAAAGATCAGATTGACATTGCGTATCAAAGTCCCAACAATATGAAACTGTTTCTGAATAACTCTCAAAGTCCCAATAACGTGAAACTGTTTCTAAACAACTGTCAAAGGACTAATAACTTAACAACCATGGACGTACACACTGATCGTGGTTCCCCTTCTAAATCTGATGTTCTGTTTTATAACCAGCCATTCTGTCACAGTTTTGAGTCGGTTTGGAGCAGAAAGCCCCGCCAGTATTTTGATAGCATTAACAATTCCAATGTCCTCCATTCCAACTATAGTTCTAAGTTACACTCTGTGACCAATGACAGCGCTAAACGCGAGGGACTCGCGGAGTGTGATTCTTTGGAAAGGAAAATATCCTTCGATGAAACATTTTGAAATGTCGACCTAGTTTCATCTACATAATATATTGTTAAGTAGACGTGATGAATTTTAACCTATTTTCCGCTAACCCATTATATTACGCGTGCCCCACTTTTACGTGTAGTATACACGCATATACATTGAGAATGCGGTGAAAAGGTTAAATAATTCTTGATTTTCCTAGCCATGTTATAAAGGACTTTTGTTTAGTTAGTTTATCTTCTCTATGCTAATTCAATAAATAAATGTGAACATATCAATTAAGTCACCATTACAATAATAATACGAATGTTTTATTCTCGATGAAGACAATTTATTTGAAAAAGATAATGTGAATGCTTTTAAATGACTCAATACTTCAACGCCCGTCCGCAAAAGTTAAGCTTATTGTTACGACGCTTACAAAGTGTTTCCTGACGCCACTAATATTTGTGCCTAAATAATAATCAATAATGGGTTTGACATATTCAAACTTTTGAATTTTTTGACTGAAATTTTAGGCATTTTAGTGTTTATAAAATTACCATTAGTAATTAAAGAGGATATTTTTTTTTTAAATATGATAAATTTTACCAAAATTTTAATTAACTGAAGCAATAGAAGACTGGTTACTTGCTCAGTTCTTTATCTCCAGAATATGAAGAAACAATCTACTGCCGAGTTTGGATCCATATTTAAATAATATCTTTCATAAACCATCAAGCATAGTCTAAGATCGTATATCTGGTATCATAGTAAATATTCCAATAATCATTGTATATCTCGGGTGTTTTATATTGTACCCGTTGTATTAATTTATCATACAGTCATCGATCACTTTTTGGTATTTAGATGATATTTTAATAATTTTGTTTCTTTACATACATTAGCTCTTACAGAGTTCCAACAGAATAGAAATCCTTATACATATTGGAATTCTTATAAGCAGAGTTTAACAGAAATAAGGACACATGGACATTTGAAATTCTAAATAATATTGTGCTTGCTCAATTCTAAATGGATTTTAATTTGAAATATAATTTACTCGTGCTGAATGACATTTCATTTCTATGTACTGATTTTGCAGCTATAAAAAGAATATCCCATTTTTTAAGTGCAGTTAAAAAGTTGTGCGCATTGTCCTTAATGCATGTTTTAATAAAAAGGCTATGATTAACCCTTACAGCATTCCTTGATGAAGTTTTCTGTGATTGTAAACTTGTTTTTAATTTAAATTACCTATTTGAATGACTTGTTGGGCGTGTTTCAAGGGATATGCCTCTTCAGTACTGATTTTTGTTTATTTATGAAATGAAACATTCTGTGATATGTATTCTATTTCACTAACTCACTTAGGTAGGTTTTGTGTAAGGAAATGGTGTGCAACTATGTAAATAAATATATTTATTATTAGCCTTATTCAAAAGCAATTGATCCTTGCAACATTTTATGCTTTTTGACTTTTTTAAAATATATTTTCCCCATCAACTTTTGTTGTACGTATGTAATATGTACCATTTATTATATTTATTCCATTCTCAAAATGACTCATCTTTTTTAAGTAATTAGGTGGTATTTGCTTAACTTTTTATTTAACTGTAATTTCACAAATCCTGATATTTCTTGCTTTATGTGACTATCAGCTGTTTATCATAATTTCACCAGGTTCATTTTTATTTATTAGTACTTTTACTGTTGCAAAACTGCATTTTTTGTGTTGTTAAAACCTCCTTTTTTAAATTAATTGCTTTTGAACCTAGGTTTTTTTGTTAGTGCAAAATATGATTTCACTTACACCTTTCTCAATTTTGGAATTAACTTTTCATCTTTATTTAATTGTTTAGTAAAACACATTTATACTTTACTGTTTTTGTGATTATTTTTAATATTGCTATGATTAAATTGATATGTTGAATGGCTAATTATCTAGAAATATATATTTTAATCTAATTATGTATGTGATGGCTCAACTTTTGAGATATTCCTCCTTTTCTTTGAATAACTTAAGCATATTTTAAAATACATAATCTATACCGATGTTGCTATTTTCAGTAATCCATAGACTCCTTAGGTTGCTTCTGTGTTTAATTTAAATACAAAAATAATAATGTAGCTAGCAATATATTTTCTATTTCTGTTAACTTATGAAAAACTTTTGTAAATATGTATTTCCTTATTTTATAAGAATTATTGTTCAAAAATATTGCAGAATTTTTGAATTCCCATGATTTAAATAATATAGGTAGAAATTTATGAATGCAAAAAAATATAGGATGTTATGAAATTGTCACTATATTTGTCAATAAATTGTATTTATACTATACTTTTAAGGAAATATATCTGAATTCAAAATATACTGTGTCCTGTCGTTGATTCTTTTTTGCCACACATGTTCCCCAGTGTTAGCATTACATAAGTACAGCTTGTGGAGTTCACATTCGAAATTCTAAATATTTTGAAGAGAACAAAACAAAAAAAATCTGTTGTATTATTATCATGTAAAGTTGGGATTAAACCAAACAAGCATAGAGCTAGAGCTAACAAGAGCGTTCTTTCTTGATCTTTAGTGTAAACGGTAATTCAATTTCACTATTTACACCAAAATAATACCAACGAACAAGAATGGGAACATCAAGAGCTAGAATTTTTGCAAATGTTCTAGGAATGTTTAGATCGGGCAAGCAAATGCTCATTGCTCATTCTTCAACAATCAGTGGTAGTGTTCTCTACACCATGTCTCGACGGTAAAGTATATTGTGATTTCAAGTGCTGCATTTATCTTTCACTCAGTTATCGGAAAAGAAAAGAAGGAAGAGACTTATTTTTTATTTTCCATAAGTTAGATCCCACAGACATCTGAACTTTTGGTATGCTTCAATCATTTGTTGACATTTTTCATTACTCAATTCATAATTAGTACGAACAAGTCGACGCGAGTTCCAAGAACTCTTTGAAGAGACCGCCACGGGGAGCTATCGCATCGGAACACGAAGGAATACTCTAGGCAACTGTTTGGGCGTGCTTGACTTCAAACGATCGAGCATTCTACTAAGTTTTGGCAAACGCACACTGAGCACTGAAAGAATGCTCTACAACTGTATACACCAAAATAATTTGCAAGAGCAAACTGGAATGAGCATTTGTTCATTTAGTTTAATCCTATCTTGATATGGCAGATTGGTTTTGCATTATCCAACCTTAATAATAATAACATCTTAAATACAGGTGTGTAATGGATATCACAACCAGAGTAGAGTCGAACCAAGTCGAACAATACACTCACAGATGAAATGCTTTCATACGGCATGTTTCAAACACAGATGAAATCTATCCAACACACTATCAGCAACAGTTATAGGTTATCGCTAGTTTAGAGAGGGACAACCAAAAGATATGTGACTGAAGTTCCCACTTCCCAAGGACAACAGAATGTACAATCGGGGGAGTCAAGGATTACTAATAGTGAATTTTAAAAAGATTAGAAGGAACAAAGCAAGGTCTAATTCTGATTCAAATAAATGAGGAAATTTGATGGGATATTGAGACATAGCGGGCTCCTTTAGACAGGATATTGGCATTTTACTAGCAAAATGCCAATATCCTGTCCAAACAGTGTGGGATCTACCTTTGAGGATGGAAAAAATGTCAAATTGGGGAATAACATTTATTGGGGAATACATTAAACTAACTGTTGTCGAACAAAGACCCCTATATCTTTCAAATACACAATACATAGATAACAAAATCTTAGAAACAGTCAAAGAAATCAAGGATCTTGGAGTTATGTTTGACACCCGATTAAATTTTATAAATCACATACAAAAAATTAACCAACAAAGGCATGAAGACACCAATAGGATTTATAATCAGAACCATCAAAGACTTTGATTCGTTAGAAGTTATAAAAATCGTATATTTGTCACTAGTGTGCAGCTTGCTGGAATACAATTCCATAGTTTGGGGAACAAATTATGGAATTGTATTCATTATAAAAATATTGAACGAGTTAAATTATCAAATTCATATAAAAAATACAGAACGAGTCCAGCACAAATTTTTATGATTCATTAACTTCAAGTTACACATACCTATTCAACACATTAACTATACATTCTTACTAAATACACTTAAATTGCATTCCCTAGAACAGTGTTCCATAACGTGTGTGCTGCGGCACACTGTTGTACCGTGATCATTAGTTGGTGTGCCTCACTGAAATGTTAGATTGTCACACGCAGATGCTCAACAAAAAAAATGCAATGCAGGAATTCTAATATTTTAACGTTATCGAACAAGATTGAAAGCTTTCGCGCTAAGTTGGTGTTATGGTCAGCCACGCTACCAAAGGTTGTAATGAAATGTTCCCAAATGTCATGGCTGCCGATTCAGAAAAAATAGTGCAGGCTTTGAAAGTGAAATACTTGGGAGTTATTAGCAGAAAAAATTAACTCATTTTTTCTAAGTATGAACTGCAACCTATGGACTAGGTACGAAATCCATTCTCAGAAAGCATTTCCCTTGGACACTTACCGATTGAGAAACGAGCAGGAAGATTTCATGAAGCTAAAAATTGATCAGACTAAAATTTTCCGAAAGAAAGCTAGTACAATTTGGGAGGCGGGAATGGGTACCGCTGCCCCGGGAACCTTTATTGGATAACCAACACCTCTGCCATAGGTCACCCCAAGTGGTTCGCTACGTTTGGTGATTTAGCAGGGGCAGTACCGGATTATCCTTTAGGCATAGTAGGCAACTGTCTAGTGGCCCCGCATCAGCTGGGGGCCCCGCGCCCCTCGAAAAAATGACTTGCGTCAATGGTGAGCTAGTGTTTACTGTCATTTAGTGAGAAACTTCAGCACCGATTTTGGAAAAATTCAGCTTTCAAGATGTTTTTTTTTTTATTAGGAACATTTACAGGTTAATAACATTACATGCATTAAACAAAACAACAAATCATAATAATTAGATTATAACCCAATAACTAATGTTCACGTCATGCACAAATAATAAAAAAAGTCAATAATTAAAATAAATATTTAAACGTAGTTGTATTTTACTTTCCTTCTTGGTATCAATGGGGATGTGATTGTAGGTGCCGTACAAAGATATTCAAATACAAGTGCCGTGTGTGGTTTGTTTTGGCATTTGTTATGTTTGAGTTTTTTTTCCTTTTATTTATAATTATATGTAATACTAGCTGGGTTACCCGGCTTCGCTCAGGACAATAAGATAAGTGTTCTGGAATGTTGCACAATGATGTTCCCGATTCCCTATTCCTGATCATTCCACGACATACTCCGCCACTCCTTCCACAACTTTCTACAGCTATATGGAACCTTCTAGAACTTTCCGGAAGACTGTTCTAGGAATTTCAAGAGGGCGAAACTTTCAGCCCTTATATCTTTAAAAGCACGCCCTTTAGGTAAAAACGGATACTCTTATTCCCTAGGGGGATAGAGATCTACCACACCATATAACTCCCTTGATCGAACCGGGACTCGTTTCTGAGTTTTTGCGAGCTGAATGTTGTTGTGGACTTTCTTTTATAATATATGCCATATTCAAATAAATAAAATGTTACTCCTTACATGTCCTTTCCCGTGCGTTCCCCTCCAGCGTTCCACTTCCACCTTCCTCACCACCGCTCCCCCGTCCCGCCAACCCCCCTGGCACTGCATTTCTTGACTCCTCTCCCGCGCGGCCCGTAGCCGAAACTTTTTTCTAATACTAACAATTTTAAACTCGCGATATCTTTCTAATTAAATATCCGAATTGAAAAATTCAAAAAGTTAAATAAAGGTATTAAAGCTGTCTTGAATATGAAGTAATTTATTTTGATAAGGAATAAAACCAAGATACAAATAAAGAGCCTTTTCAAGCGGCGACATTTAAATTAAATTTTTAAAATAAAAGAATACTCATTGTGGCATAACCATAATAGTTAGACATATGCTGTCGCGACCTTTTTTGTAAATAATGATGTGTTCTATAAAGTCGTAGTACATTATTTTATTTATCATCAATAGTTTCCGCAGCGCACGCGATTTAAAGAATATTTTAGGTAATTTTTTTACACCCTGGGTTACATTATTGAAGTTTTAGTAAGTATGCCTATTTTTTTTTTTAAATATAATATAGCCTATGTCACCCAGGGATAGTGTAGCTTCCCAACAGCGAAAGAATTTTTCAAATCGGTTCAGTAGTTTCGGAGCCTATTCGATGCAAACAAACACACAAACAAACAAACAAACAAATATTACCTCTTTATATAGTGTAGTAAAGTACTAGCTGGGTTACCCGGCTTCGCTCAGGACAATAAGATAGTGTTCTGGAATGTTGCACAATGATGTTCCCGATTTCCTATTCCTGGTCATTCCACTCCTTCCACAACTTTATACAGCTATATGTGTCGCGTCCGATGACACGACAATATGATGTTGTGGACTGTAAATCGATTTCGAAAAAGATTACGACCAATGAATTGTGTTTTAAAATACAGATCACGGGAAATGGGGTATGACGGAATAGTCTCTTACCTTTTGACGGTTTATTCGGCTGTTTCAGGATCGCTCCTGGATAATGGAGTTTCCCAAGAAACGGCACAACACCAGTTACACTTATAATCCATAAAAAACGGACTTCTTGCGATAATTGCGATAGTTCAACGACAGAGAGCTGTGTCCCATAACACTGCGAGATTTCAACTGATTTGTAGGTAACTTAGATTAGGGCGACAATATTATTTTCCACTTGTTCACAGGTAGGTAGTCGACAAACATCTTCTTCTTCCCCTGGTAGAGACTTTGAGGACAGGAGGACGAGGAAGGAATATATGATTTATGAAGGACTTGGGGAATATGGATTAAGGTTTTTTTTTTTAAAACTGTTTCAGAACCAAACATTCCGCCGACCTTGAGAAAATGTGATATTTTCTCAACAACTATAAACGAAAGAAAGCAACGAAAAAAAACGAAAGCAAAGTAACTAATTAACCTAGGAATTGAACAAGACAAAATTAAAAAATGAAATTAATTAATTAACTAATTAATCAATCGATGGGTAGTTTATACAATTTGACCACGGGCCGCTTAAAAATGCCCTGAGGGGTTCTTACAGTAGCGACACGAACCACACCATCGGCACCGGGGAACAATTCAACCACCCTCCCGACAGGCCATCGCATTGGGGTAGCTTGTGAATCATCTATCATGACTAGGTCGTCAACTTGCAAATTAGGAGTTGATGTTGCCCACTTGTTCCGTTGTTGAAGAGTATGTAGATATTCTTTCCGCCAACGATTCCAAAAATGTTGGGACATTTTTTTCAATAGTTGCCAACGCGGTAAACGATTCATTGGTACATCCACAAAATTTTCTTCAAGAACAGAAACAAGAGGAGCTCCAATTAAAAAATGTGCAGGAGTTAACGGATCCATTTCGGATGGATCCGACGACAGCGCTCCAATTGGTCGCGAATTTAAAATGGCTTCGATACGAATCAGGACAGTAGTTAATTCTTCAAACGTAAGGATTTGATCTCCCACAACCCTCTTCAAATGGTGTTTAGTTGACTTAATACCAGCTTCCGACACACCATTGAAATGGGGTGCGGAGGGCGGAGAAAAATGCCAAGTAATTGAACGAGCGACAGTTGCGTCAACAAGTTTGTCAGTGTTTTCAGATGCATGTATGAATTTAGCAAGGCCAGTATGATATCTATTAGTTCCGCAATCGCTATAGATATTCTGGCATATACCGCGTCTAGAGATGAATCTATCTAATGCTGCCACAAATGCTTCAGTAGATAGATCTGATACTAATTCAAGATGAACGGCTTTGGTCGATAAACAAACGTAAAGACATAAATAGGCCTTATAAGTTTTTGCGCCGCGACGTCTACTCTCGCGTACCAAAAAAGGACCTCCAAAGTCTGTTCCGACATTCAAAAATGGACGACCTTCTCGAAAACGGAAAGCGGGTAAGTTACCCATCAAAGGGAAACTACCACGCGGGTTATTTTTAAAACAAGAAATGCATTTACTCAATCGATGTCGAATTACGTTCCTGGCCGAAATTATCCAATATTTTAATGATATTATGGATTGGAGTGCACGAGGACCTGGATGAAGGTACATGCTATGGTAATAATCAATTATTAATGTTGTCAAATGACATTGCTTCGGTAGAATAATAGGATGTCGAGCATTTTCAGAAATCTGTGCAAGGCGAATTCGACCACCGACTCTTAAAACCCCATTTGTATCAATAAATGGAGCGAGTTTTTGCAGCTGCGTTGACCCAACAAGGATGCATCGACTGGTTGGAGAAGTTGCGACATATCGATCAACTTTTAAATTGGCGAGTGATGGAAGCTCTATTATATATTTCTTCCATTTCAAATTCATGTCCGAAGGGATTTCTTCGTCCCAGCCAATTTGAAGTTTCCATAAATTTTGCATAAAGCATTTAGCAATGAAAACGACAGGATTAATAAAACCTAATATATCATATAGACGTGCAATTGTCGATAAAATTATACGTTTGGTACAGTGGTCACTAAAAACATTATGAATTTTATATGTAAATTGATCAAGCGACGGTATCCATTGAATACCTAAAATATTAAGGTTTTTCTTGTCAGTATCCGACTCAAAACTTACGGGTACTTCCCGATAGCTAACAGGAATATCTTCCAGTATTTCAGGATGGTTACTCGACCATTTTCTCAATTCAAAACAACCTTTTTGAAGTAATGCAATTAATTCCACTATACAATGTCGAGCGCTTTCCAAAGTTTGCGCACCACTGATAATATCATCTACATAAGTGTTTTCAATTAACGTACTAGCAGCCTCTGGAAAATTCACTTTTTCATCATTTGCTAATTTATGAAGTGTGCGAATAGATAGGTATGGCGCACTAGACGTGCCATACGTTACTGTTTGTAATTCAAATTCCTTTACAGGAAGATCCGGAGATTCTCTCCATAGAATATGTTGATATCGGCGAGATTTCTCATCCACAAGTATTTGCCTATACATTTGACGGATGTCAGCTGTAAACACGATTTTGTGTATTCGAAAATTACACATTAATTCGACAAGGTCCCTTTGTAATTTGGGACCAACCAAAAGTATATCGTTCAATGACGTACCCGAGGACGATTTGGTACTGGCATCAAAAACGACCCTTAAACGAGTTGTAGAACTGGTTTCTTTGATTATTCCATGATGTGGTATGAAATAGTTACCAATAGTTGGCGATTGAAGTGGCACTTCCATCATGTGCCCTAATGTTGAGTATTCTCTCATAAACGAAATATATTGAGATTTGAGATCAGAATCTCTATTCAATCTCCTTTCTAAATGCGCGAGGCGTGACAATGCTATGTCATATGACTTTCCCAATTTTTCCGGGCTTTCCTTAAATGGAAACGAAACGACGTATCTTCCGTCTTGGTTACGGTAGGTACTTTCAGTGTACAATTTTTCACAACGAATTTCATCAGGCGATTGAATTTTCTTCAAAGGTGGAACATTTTCAATTTCCCAAAAACATTTAAGCTTTTCATCAATATTTTCCTCCATTGACGTGAAGAATGAATTTATACAATTATTTGATGGTCCAACATTTCCCATCAAAATCCAACCCAATTTAGTTTCTATGGCTATGGGTTCATTTTCTTTGCCCATCAATTTTCCTGAGCATAGCAATGAGGCAAAAATATCACTTCCAAGCAGTATATCAATAGCTGATGGTAGGTAAAATGTTGGATCTCCCAATTTGAGACCTACGATGTGTTCCCAATGATGATCGACGATACGATTTGATGGCATATTTGAGCAAATATTATTTAAAATAAGGAAATCTGTCAAAATACCAGATTCCTTCGAATCGACAGGACGAAATTGTGTTTTTATTAATCCGTTAGAATTAATTGTAGGAGTATTTCCAATACCTATCACGGTAAGAGGTTGTTTCTTAAAACGAGTGAATCCTAATTTTTTCACGCAATTTTCCGATATAAAATTTGCCTGGCTGGCGCTATCGAGCATGACACGAACCTTCTGGAAAACTCCATTTTTGTCTAAAACTTCCACATAGGCTGTGGACAGCAGTACCGTGTTGGTTTTATTGTAAAATGTTGTCAACGCCAAAGGCTCCGACGAGTTTTCTTGTTGGTCTGAATTTTCCACGATTTTTTTTGGAAAATGTAATAGGGTATGATGTCTTGATTGACATTCCCTACAAGTGAAACGAGATTGACAATTCTTAGCGTTGTGTTTTCCTTGTGTGAGGCAGTTGAGACATAAATTATTTTCCCTTGCAAACAAGTACCTATCTTTTGGAGTAAGGCGTAAGAATTGTTCACACTTGTGCAGAGAGTGTGACGATTTACAAAGAATACACTTGACTTCAATCTTTAATACAAATGCATTAACATTATTGCCAGATCGATGTTTAGCATTATACGATTTCGATTGACCTTTATGAGTCTGTATCAGGTTTTCAGAAAAAACCCCGAGTGCCATTTCTTTTGCCAAGCACTGTCTATCTAAGTACTTTAATAGGTGATCAAACGTTGGAATATTCTCTGAACTATGTTGAATTTCAAAATCAATACGCAATTCTTTTGTTAATTTACGTAATACAATATGTAATAAAAGAAAACTCCATTGGCGAACTGGAAAATTCAAAGCTTCTAAAGCAGCAATATTTTCTTTTAAAATAGAAATAAATTGTCTGATATTATCCTGAGATTTTACAGGTTGAATCGACAGAATTAATTCTACATGCCTATCAGCGATGAAACGTACGTTTTCATACCGTTCCTTTAAAAGGTTGTATGCAATAAAATAATTTTCTTCAGAAATCGGCAAATGTTTAATGTGTGTTAATGCCTCTCCTGACAGACTACTTATTAAATAATGCATTTTTTGAACAGGATTTAAGGCATTATTAGAATCGATCAACGAATTAAAGGTATTAATATAATTTGTCCAATCTGTTGATATTCCCGAGAAAATAATCAATTTTAATTTTGGTAACGACACATTATTATTTGCCAGTGAATGATCCGATTCAATTTTCGAATCTTGTGGAAATAATTGATTATAATACGACTGAATCTCGTAATACATGTTTTGAATTTCAGTATATTTTTCTTGTAAAATTTTAATTTCCGATTCATCCTTTTTATTCGATTCTATTGAAATATGTGATGCAACAAAAGTTTCTCTAATATTTGATATATCCGAAAAACGCGCTTTAAATATATTTTTTTCAACAACATTCAACGAAGTTATAGCTTTCAAGGCAGCGGAGCGAATGCTTTCCATGTCTAACAGAGCTAATTTGTACTTCACAATAGTAGCCGCCATTATGATTAGGTATTTTAACCAAACTCTAATAATAACACCGCAAACAAACGTCAAACGTCAAACTTGTAAACAAACAGAATGTCCGCTGTGATAACAGCTGACCGATGCGATCCGCGATCTTCTTTACCGACACTCAGTTCGGGTATCAATCCAACGACACGAGAATGCTTGTATTTAAAACTACCGACGCGGCAATGAATACTTTATGTAGGTACAAAGTATTATCTACGAATATTAAGCTACCCACGATTTAAAATTAATACCAAATTAAATTTAAATATGCTAATCAATATTCACGATTGAATGTGTAATTCTGAAACAGCTTTATAAAACCGGAAAGGTCAACGAATGGAATGATCTATATTTCAAAACACAATATCTAGTTTCGAAATTACGACTATCAAAAAACGACAAAAAACGAGAATTTATCCGGCGAATGGACCAAAAATGTCGCGTCCGATGACACGACAATATGATGTTGTGGACTGTAAATCGATTTCGAAAAGAATATGACCAATGAATTGTGTTTTAAAATACAGATCACGGGAAATGGGGTATGACGGAATAGTCTCTTACCTTTTGACGGTTTATTCGGCTGTTTCAGGATCGCTCCTGGATAATGGAGTTTCCCAAGAAACGGCACAACACCAGTTACACTTATAATCCATAAAAAACGGACTTCTTGCGATAATTGCGATAGTTCAACGACAGAGAGCTGTGTCCCATAACACTGCGAGATTTCAACTGATTTGTAGGTAACTTAGATTAGGGCGACAATATTATTTTCCACTTGTTCACAGGTAGGTAGTCGACAAACATCTTCTTCTTCCCCTGGTAGAGACTTTGAGGACAGGAGGACGAGGAAGGAATATATGATTTATGAAGGACTTGGGGAATATGGATTAAGGTTTTTTTTTTAAAAACTGTTTCAGAACCAAACAATATGGAACCTTCTAGAACTTTCCGGAAGACTGTTCTAGAAATTTCAAGAGGGCGAAATTTTCAGCCCTTATATCTTTAAAACACGGCCTTTAGGTAAAAACAGATACCCTTATTCCCTAGGGGGGATAGAGATCTACCACACCATATAACTCCCTTGATCGAACCGGGACTCGTTTCTGAGTTTTTGCGAGCTGCACGTTTTTTGGACTTTCTTTTATAATACATGCCATATTCAAATAAATAAAATGTTACTCCTTACATGTCCTTTCCCGTGCGTTCCCCTCCAGCCATGGAACTTAATATCCATACTCTTAGCCTCCATCGTTCCACTTCCACCTTCCCCGCCACCGCTCTCCCGCTCCCCCGTCCCGCCAACCCCCCTGGCACTGCATTTCTTGACTCCTCTCCCGCGCGGCCCGTAGCCGAAACTTTTTTCTAATACTAACATTTTTAAACTCGTGATATCTTTCTAATTAAATATCCGAATTGAAAAATTCAAAAAGTTAAATAAAGGTATTGAAGCTGTCTTGAATATGAAGTCATTTATTTTGATAAGGATTAAAACCAAGATACAAATTAAGAGCCTTTTCAAGCGGTGACATATTAATTAAAATTTTAAAATAAAAGAATACTTATTGTGGCATAACCATAATAGTTAGACATATGCTGTCGCGACCTTTTTTGTAAATAATGATGTGTTCTATAAAGTCGTAGTACATTATTTTATTCTATCATCAATAGTTTTCGCAGCGCACGCGATTTAAAGAATATTTCAGGTAATTTTTTTACACCCTGGGTTACATTATTGAAGTTTTAGTAAGGATGCCTATTTTTTGTATAGCCTATGTCACCCAGGGATAGTGTAGCTTCCCAACAGCGAAAGAATTTTTCAAATCGGTTCAGCAGTTTCGGAGCCTTTTCGATGCAAACAAACACACAAAAAAATAAACGAACAAACAAACAAATGTTACCTCTTTATATAGTGTGTTAGATATAATATAATATATAGTAGATAAATGCACATAAATGTAACATACACAGCTCTACCCTTGTAAGTATAGGTAGGTAGGCACTTTTAAAAAATACAAATAAATTTAATAGCCAAGCTCAAATTGTGATAAATTATTTTATACTGGCGAGTATCCGGCATGCGTTGTAATTCCACTCACCCTCCTTCGTTCTCCTCTCCCTCCCGCCTTCTCTCCCTGTCGCTAAACTATATGAGAAACACAATTTTTTCAAAAAGCCCGCTCGCCACCTATTGTATTTTTTATACAAATTTCATAACGCCAGAATAAATGTTCCGCTATTGAGTCCACGCTCAAAACATACTTTAAAAAATTAAAATAAGTTGTACTAGGTAGATAATTATTAGTAATAAGTAATTCAGTAACCGAAATTTAAAAATATTGCGTTTTAATGATTATTTTGTTAACTTTAAAAATGCGAAAAGTCATTTTTCAAGGACCGCCATCCATTATTGAGTCCACGCTCAAAACACACTTTAAAAAATTAAAATAAGTTGTACTAGGTAGATAATAGTTAGTAATAAGTAATTCAGTAACCGGAATTTAAAAATATTGCGTTTTAATTATTATTTTGTTAACTTTAAAAATGCGAAATGTCATTTTTCAATGACCGCCATCTTTTTAAATAAGAAGGCCATTCTTGTGCCGTGTGAAACTGCAATACGCAAATTGTAAATACACACTACCAATCTAAAAATTCAAAAACATTTACGTAACCAGTTGTTTCAAATAATATAATAACAATTAATTGTTGTAAAATAACCTACCAAGAAAAACATCCCAGTTTTCAAGTAGTTTAGCGGCTTTGTGTAACATGGTTTGTGATACAAAAGAAAGTTCCCCTTTATACCGCCTGCTCGCGTCAAGGCAAGAAAAACATCCCAGTTTTCAAGTAGTTTAGCGGCTACGCTAGGTTTGTGTAACATGGTTTGTGATACATAAGAAAGTGCCCCTTTATACTGTTGGTTTGTAATTAAATATACTCAATTGCAAGGTACAGATGTATTTTATTGTCAGGTAAACAATGCTCAAGTTACACAATTTCAAACAGAAGAGAAAAAACAAAAGAATACGGAAACGGAACTGACAGTGTTGCCGCATAGGGTATCATAAATATTCCAACACCCTCCCTATTTGATGATACCCTGATTGCAAATGCATCTCATCAGTTTCTCTCTATCCAAAGCTTTGGTGAGAGAGTCGGCAACCATTTTTGTGGTAGGTATGTATTTAAAGTCAATTAGTTGGCACTGGATCTTCTCACGAAGGAAGTGATGTCGCACATCTATATGTTTGGTTCTGGCTTGGTAACACCCATTCACGGCTAGATTTGCCGCTCCCTGGTTGTCCACGTAGATAACTGTAGGAGTGTCATATACTGCACTGTCGATTTCCTGAGCCAGACCTCTTAACCACAACGCCTCCTGTGTCGCAGCAGACATGGACATGTATTCTGCTTCGGTTGTCGACAGCGCCACAGTTGGTTGTTTTTTTGTCCCCCAAGAAACAGCTCCTTTAAATTTAGTAAAAATGTAGCCTGTCACAGATCGCCTTTCGTCACAATCACTGGCCCAATCAGCATCACAGAAACCAACAATTGAAGACGGTGTGCATCCATCAAACTCCAGTTTCCAATCTGCAGTACCCTTTAAGTAACGCATGATTCGTTTGACGCAGCCCAGTGCGGTTGACCTGGATTGTTATTGAAACGACTCACATAACTAACCGCAAATGAAATGTCAGGTCGGGTAACTTGAGAGGCAAATAATAAACTACCGACTGCCTCTTGGTACGGAATATTTTTCATTATGGCTGAAGTGTTCTCATCTTTTGGTGATTGCTGTTTTGAGAGTTTTTCATTAGGACTTAGTGGTGTGTCCACAGGGTTGCATCCATCCATATTAAAGCGCTTCAGAACTTGTTCGATATAGCTTTGTTGACTTATCCACAGCTTCTTGTTTTGCCTGTCTCGAGTCAATTGGAATCCGAAAACATATTTGGCTTCACCGATATCAGTCATTTTGAAATTTTCTTTCAGCTGATTTTTTACAGCATATTTTTGTGATTTGTCACTAGAAAAAATAAGTAGATCATCCACCCAAACAGCAATGATCAACACAGTCGCATTTTCATTTTTCACATACACACATGGATCATATATTGACTGTTGAAACCCAATATTCTTCAGGCATGCATCCAATTTTATGTTCCAAACACGGCTTGCTTGTTTTAATCCATATAGGCTTTTCCTTAGGCGACAAACTTTATCAGACTTTTGGTATCCTGTTGGTTGATACATGTAGATTTCCTCCTGAAGATCGCCCTGGAGAAATGCTGAAACAGCGTCCATCTGATCTATGTCCAAATCAAGTTCGGCCGCTAATGCCATTAAGTATCGAATGGAGCTGTATCGGACTACAGTAGAGAAGGTTTCTTCGAAATCCAAACCCTTTCATTGAGCACAACCTTTCACTACCAGACGAGCCTTACGCTGGACTATATCCCCATTTGCATCTCTCTTTGTGCGAAAAACCCATTTGCTGTTTAAAGGTTTTCTGTCAGATGGAAGATCGACCAGTTCCCATGTGTTGTTATCCATTTGTGATTCCATTTCATGGTCTATTGCTTCAGTCCAAAGTTGTTTATTTGATCGCTCCATTGCCTCCTCAATGGTCAAGGGATCTGAGGGTTCATCACTAACACTAGTATAAACTACAAAATCATCATATTTTTTTGGAAGATTCCTAACCCTGTCCTGCCTTCTTAGATCAGACTGTAAGTCTGCAGCTTGCCGATTTAGGAAGTCTTCAGTATCCCGTTTATCTGCAATGTCCTCTGAATCCATTGAGCCAACATTTTTGGGTGAGTCCTTAGATACAATATCTTCATTTATTGATGAACATTCATCTTCCGCTGCAGGAAAGAACGATCCTCTTGAATTATCCTGTTTCCTTGTGAGCAGTGAAACTCCTTCCTCATTCTCAGAGAAAATGACATCCCTTGATGCAAAAATACAATTATTGTTAGGGTCATACAAACGATAAGCCTTGGACAGAGCACAATATCCCATCATAATCCATGGCTTTGATTTAGGGTCCAAATTTTTTCGGTGTGCATCCGGAATGTGTGCATAGGCTTTGCAGCCAAATACCTTTACATGCTTCACAGTAGGTTTTCTTCTTGACCACATTTCCTCGGGAGTTTTATCCACATTTTTGCTGGGAGAACGATTCATCAAGTAGACTGTAGTGAAGACTGCTTCAGCCCAAAAAATATTTGGAAGGTTAGATTCAATCAAGACACCTGGCACGCTCCAGTATTGATCTATTCAGTCTTTCCGCCCGACCATTCTGTTCTGGTGTATATGGAACCGTGGTTTGGTGTTCAATACCACAATCATGCAGGATTTTGTCTAATCGTTTGTTGCAAAATTCACCTCCATTATCAGTACGAAGAGCCTTGATTCTCTTTCCAGTTTGCGTTTCAACATGATTTTTAAATGTTTCAAAACACTCTGCCACCCGATCTTTTGTGACAAGGAAATAAACAAAGGATTTTCTACTGAAATCATCCAAAAAGGTGAGAATATATCTAGAGCCAGATAATGAATTTGTCTGCATTGGTCCTACAAGATCTGAGTGGATCACTTCAAGTAGTCTTTCAGCTCTAGAGTTGCTCGATTGGAAAGGCAACCTGTGGCCCTTCCCTTTCACACAAACTTCACATACATCTGGTGGGTTACACGAGGAAAACTGAATTCCGTGAACTAATCCATTTTTCAATTTATTTAAACTATCATAATTTAGGTGGGCCATCCTTCTATACCAAAGAATGCTATCATTATCATTTGTGTGAACAGCGAAGCCAACATTGCTTTGCACATCCAATTTAAATAAATTGTTCACTAGTGATGCTGTTCCAATAATTTCATTCTTATTATTTAAAATTTTTGCTCCATTTGAATTAAAAATTACAGAATTTCCTTTGCTAACAATTTTACTTACAGATAGCAAATTGATTTTCACTTGTGGAACATAAAACACATCACTTACGTTTATTAATTCTCCACAAGATGTAATTAATTGTAGGTTTCCAACTGTATCGCTGATCATTTTATCACCATTGGCAGTAGTGATATCTAACTGGGAAGATTTTTTGATTTTATTGAATAAATTATTATCAGCCATTGTTAAATGTGCAGAAGCCCCTGAGTCGAGAAACCATTCTTCAGCTGATTTAGAATTCACAGAAAAAGCAGTGTACATTGAACTTTGTTTATTTCCACAGTTCTTTTTATCAAATATCACCTCACAGTTTCGGGCTATATGACCATTTCTGTTGCATCGGTAACAGCGCGGTCCCGTTTTATTATCTGCAGGGTTGGGAGTAATTATTTCCTCCGATCTTTTTCTGTATGAACTGTTTTCTGCCACCCCTCTTGAACTGCTACTACCTCCAGAAACACTGTATTTTCCCCATCTGGGCGAGCCTGATCCGTACATAGCAATGTCATTGGGATTTTCTAATGTTGAATTATTATGCGAAACATCTTGTAGCAATTTGGTTTTTATAGCATCCCCAGTCACTTTTATTCCAGAGCTCTCTATGCCCATATTCATGGGGGTGTATTTTTCTGGAAGCCCCGCAAGAAGAATGGTACCTATCCATTCATTATCAACTTTCAAACCAATATAGGTCAATTTAAGGGCGGTGGTAATAATTTTATCGACGTAATCTTCAACAGATTTACAGTTTTCTAACTTTGTTGTAATAAGGGTCCTTAGTAGCCCGACGCGCCTTGTAAGACCTTTATCGTCGTAAGCAGCAGCAAGATTGTCCCAGGCTTCTTTCGCGGTTGTAGCAGACTGGACATGCACATAGTTAACGGGTTCAATCAATAAAACAATCTTGGAACGACATTTTTTATCCTTTTTCTGATCTGTTTCTGTACCTTCAACACATTCCCATAATTCCTGGTCTTCTAAATACGCTTGAGCAGCGAACTTCCAGATGTCGTAGTTCTCACGGCCCTTCAGCTTTTCAATAGGGAGTTGGAACGACATTGTTCTATACAAACGTTAATCACAATATTCACAATTTTACACTTAAAAGTCATTGATCACAACAGAGTGCCTTTAAGCATGATGTGGCCCATAACCTGTTGGTTTGTAATTAAATATACTCAATTGCAAGGTACAGATGTATTTTATTGTCAGGTAAACAATGCTCAAGTTACACATATTCAAACAGAAGAGAAAAAACAAAAGAATACGGAAACGGAACTGACAGTGTTGCCGCATAGGGTATCATAAATATTCCAACATATACCGCCTGCTCGCGTCAAGGCAAGAAAAACATCCCAGTTTTCAAGTAGTTTAGCGGCTGCGCTAGGTTTGTGTAACATGGTTTGTAAAAGAAAGTGACATTTCTTTCCATGTTCTTCTGTTATAAATACAGGTACAAACTTGTATATAATACTAATCCTACTTGCAGTTCAAACCTTTCAAAACTTGGGTGTTATTGAAAAGAAAAACGCGTGCGTGTTCTTTTATTTATTTTCGTTTTAGGTATTAAAATAATTACATACGTAATTTGGCAAATCAGGTACTTTCGTAATAAAATCGTCTATGTATCGCTTTTAGCTACTCGTTTCGTGAATGCTTTTTTTTATTTTTAGGTTGGCTCATTTGCAAATTGCATGTAAAACATGTTTCACATGGAACAGTTGTGGATGGTTTGGTATATTTAAGGAGCAGTTTCACATTTCATATAGGCTTGCGTCTCGCGTCATGCACGCGTAATAAGTGATGATTTTTTGAATTTACGAAACCTAACAAAATAATGATTAATACGCATTATTTATCATTTTCGAAGATTGAAATTCGTACTTACTATTGTGTAACTGACAGAGAGTGATTTTTCCTTTTAAAAGATTAATGTCTTTGTTTAAAAGTGCATATTTCATCGTCGTAATTAATAACATGGCGGTCCTTGAAAAATGACATTTGGCATTTTTAAAGTTAACAAAATAATCATTAAAACGCAATATTTTTAAATTTCGGTTACTGAATTACTTATTAATAACTATTATCTACCTAGTACAACTTATTTTAATTTTTTAAAGTGTGTTTTGAGCGTGGACTCAATAGCGGAACATTTACCAAAAATTCTCTAATACCACCTCATAACTTTTTTATTGTTTGATACCTATTATGTTTTTGTTTATCATTTATAACTTATCTATATCTTTATGACCTTTCTTGAATTTTTTATTACTTACCTTTGTTTATTGCTTGTATTGTATTTTCTTTGTAAATTTACGAATAGTTTTTGTAATAATATACTATACTAGATGTAAAAATTGTAATATTTATGTTATATTACGTTGTAAAAATTGTAAAACTAAACATGTCTCAAATAAAAAATATTAAAATAAAATAGCGCTCCTCTAAAGGTATTGGCGTATATTATAGGATAGGTTGCCAGGATACTGCGAAAATCGCGTTTTTTGATTTTCCTCCAAATCCGGATTTACCCCAACTCACCCTACTAAATTAATAAAAAACATTCCACTTTTCTGGGGGTCGAGGAACGCTGGTGAGGTGTGCATGTAATGGGCCCTAATCATAAATATACCAAACCACCCACTCCCTAATGTCTTTCGAAGAAAACATTAATTTGTTCCCGGCAAGGCCAAGTAAATTAGTAACACTAAAATATTTTATTTTTTTTTTAATGGCTTTTCACCCCAAAGGAGTGTTCTGGCCAGTGTCAAGTGAATGATTTTTGTGTGTAATTTTGTGAGTGTATTTTTGGTCAATATTTACAATTTTGGTATCAAGAACATATCTACATTATATAATAATACTATACAAATAATAATAATAATACGCTAAATTCTTACAACATGAGATGATTTTAATTATTTACATATGTATAACAAGTGGAAGTAACAGGAAAATAATAAATATGCTTATGTAATTTATTATACATAAAAAATAAACTAAATAATGAAAATTTTTAAACTAAACTTACAATTACAAATTGATGCTGTTAATATTCAGGAAATTAGCCAATACTCTATAAACGCGTTTGTTTTGAGAAGATAACAGACATGCAATGTTGTAGGGAGGCATTATGCCCGTACTGATAAGGTGAGGGATGAAATTTATGTATGAATTATTTATAGGGCAACTGAAAAAAATATGATTGAGGTCCTCTTCACCAAGACGACATTCACACATCGCAGAATTCTTAACATGAATATTTGTCAAGTGAACATTGTGGCAGCAATGCCCTATCCGCATGCGGCAAATCGAGGATGTTGAGAATTTGTTCAAAGAGAGTCTAGAAAACCACGGTTTTGAAGGAATCGTTGGCTGAATTATGAAAAAGTTATATCCTTTTGTTTTACTAGACTCATCCCAATGATTCTGCCATGTGGAAATCATGTTTTCTTTCAATTTAATGAAAATGTCATCGGGGTTTAAAAAATTATATAAAATATCCCCCGAAATAATGGCATCTTTCGCCAATGAATCTGCCTTTTCATTTCCAGGGATACCGCAGTGACTAGGTATCCAAGCCAACACGATTTCTTTGCCAGAGTCGGTTAATTTATAAATTAAAGTGCGGATTCCAACACAGAAATCGTCTTCTGGGTAATGGAAGGGGGAAGAGTTCAATTTTTGAAGTGCACTCAGGGAATCTGAGAGAATTAAAAAGTTTCCAATGTGATCATTGTCAATGTATTTGAGGGATTCAAAAATGGCTATACATTCAGCAGTGAAAACGGAAGCCTCTTTTGGAAGTTTGATTTTTCTATTGACTTGATCTGATGGGCAATGGAATGCTGCTCCCACATGGTTTGATAAGGAAGACTTGGAACCATCTGTGTAAATAATTTTCCAGTTGGAGTATTTAGAATTTAAAATTTCGATAAGCTTTCTTGGAGCTTCGTGATTGTTAATTATGCCGAGAGAAAGAAGAATATTTGGTTTACGTAAATGAATACGAAAGGAGTTAGCATATAAAGGAAGTCTATCAGATGGATTTAAGAGGGGTTTATACGCACTGTACGTATGGAGACTTTTAACAAGAAGAGGGATTGACTTGTTCCTCCAATAAGGAAGTGATTTCACTTGAGCAGTGAGTGCAGTAATTTTGTCTATCAGTGGGTGATTAGAGAGTCTTAAGCATTTAAATAAAAACTTGTCTGCCAAGAACTGTCTTCTGAAATGAAGAGGAGCCTCCACAGCTTCCACTTGTAAAGCGTTAATTGGGGAAGAACGCATTGCACCGATAATCAATCTTAAACTTTGAAATTGGATACGGTCCAACCTCGCGAGGTTCTTTTTAGATGTGGGTTCAATGAGGAATGACGCATAATCCAAATGACTCCTAACATATGCGTTATAAAAAAGTTTTTGGGTGAATGGGTGACTTCCCCACCAAACCCGTGAAACGGCACGTAAAATGTTGAGACCAGCTTGACATTTGTTAATGATAAAATTAACATACGGGTTCCATGTTAACTTAGAGTCTAAAATTACCCCAAGGAATCTTATCTGTACCTGCATAGGGAGAATTGAATTATTTATTTGGACTGTTATACGCGGAGGAACACGTTTTCTAGAAAAAACGATAACATTGCTTTTGGACGGAGAAATTTCTAAGCCGTGATTCGTTAACCAGGTGTCAAGGTTTTTCATGCAAATGTTAATTATTTCCTCCAGAATAGTAATAATTCGTCCTGAAATGTATATGAAAAGATCATCCGCATACTGAAGTATTTTACAAGATGGATGCAAACTCCGATGCAGGTCAAAGGTATATATATTAAAAAGGATAGGACTAAGGACGGAGCCCTGAGGCAAACCCTTGTTTACTATTCTTTCCAGTGGAGGAGAATCCAGCACCTGGATTTGAATTTTCCTGGTAAGAAGGAGGTTAATTATAAAACTGGAAAGCTTACGAGGGATGCCAATTTTTAATAATTTATTAAATAAAACATCTAATAAAACGTTGTCAAAAGCTTCGCACACATCAAGGCAAACACCGACAAGGGATTCATTATCGGCCAGGGCCAACTGGATATCAGAAGTCAGGATGGATACACTTTCGATCGTATTTTTTCTTTTTCGAAAGCCAAACTGAGAACTGGGAAGAATTTTCTCATTTTCTACATACCAGTCTAGGCGTCTTTTAATCATATGTTCAGCTATTTTAACTAAGGAAGATGAAAGAGCTATAGGTCTGTAAGAAAGTCCAGAGTTAGGGTCTTTCTGGGGTTTCAGAATGGGGACAATTATTTGAGTTTTCCATGCTGATGGAATTTTGCCGGAGTCAAAGATCAAATTTATAACTGAAAGAAAATAGTTTAATGTGGTAACGTCGCAGTTTTTAATAAAGCTATAAGGAATTCCATCTACACCGGGAGATGAGTCTGTGAGATCGTTTAAGACCTCCCTAAGTTCTGTCAAATTGAAGTGGGTGTCCATCCAACCCCGTGTTTTAAATGAGTATGTGAATTCTGTTTCATTAAAATTACTTGCAGTTTGAGGAGCTAGTTTATCGGCAAATTCCTTCACCCACTGTGAAGAGAGTGGTCGAGTCACTGATGGGACGTGAGAACCCTTAAACCGACGAATTGAATTCCAAACAACTGAAAGAGGAACTTCGGGAGATAATGATGAGCAAAATTTTTTCCAGCCTTGACGTTTTTTGTTTTTTAGAAGACGTTTGGTCTTAGCTTCAATCTGTTTATACTGAAGGAAGTTCTCCATATTCATATTTGTTGAATAAATTTTCGCATATTTTTTCCTCTTATCTACTGCATCTGAGCATTCAATATCCCACCAAGGAGCTGGGGGAGGTTTCCCTTTGTTACGTGTCGTTTTAATGGGGATAAATTTTTCTGCGGACGTAATGACTGCAGACACCAATAAATCGTAACATTCCGTAACATTTTCTGTAGTTGGAGAGGGTAGACTTTGCACGGAGAACTTTGTATGATTTGAATAATCATTCCAGTTTGCCCTGGCCGTTAAGAACCTTGGTTTTCGACTATTGGACTTGACAATTTTATTGGAATGATAAATATTTGAGGATTCAATGAGGATGGGGTAATGATCACTCCCATGAGGGTCATCCAAAACCTTCCATAACAGGGATGCGGCAATGCTGGAATTGCAAATAGTAAGATCAACCATGCTGGGACGCTGACCAGGCACCTGAAGACGGGTAGGAGAACCATCATTGATGATACAAAAGTCTAGTTCGTCGAGTAGATCAACAATATCTCTGCCCATTCTGTCACAATTGTGAGCTCCCCATAATCCGTGATGGGCATTAAAATCTCCCAGAATAAGAGAAGGGAAGTGACCTTGGAAAACATTGCTTTCAGGATTGATTTTGAAGGTTTGTTAGATGGTGATATATACAAAGAAATGATTGTAGTGTCAAAAACCTTTGCGGCCGTCACTTGAAAAGGACAACCAATTGGTTTTACATCTACTGGGGAGAATGGTAATGATTTTTTAATGAAAAGAGCGGAGCCGCCCTTTCCATCTTGACGGTCGTCTCGAAGACAGTGGTATCCCCTGACTCTGAAATCAGAATCCGGTTCCAGCCATGTCTCCGAGACGGCAGCCACTGCAATTGAGTTTGAGTGTAATGTGTTTAAAAATTCGTCAGACTTATTTCTAAGACTATGACAATTCCACTGAGAGCCATTTCTAGTT
The DNA here is from genome assembly GCA_917563855.2 of Limnephilus lunatus. NCBI lineage: Eukaryota > Metazoa > Arthropoda > Insecta > Trichoptera > Limnephilidae > Limnephilus > Limnephilus lunatus. The sequence goes on from OU830594.1 coordinate 36,823,480, forward strand.
GAGTTGATAATATTAGTAATTTGTTTAGCAACGTGGGACGGTATTTGGATGTTGTTTTTATTTAAAGTTTGTAAAATATGTAAAAATGAGGTGATTAGTGTAGAGTTAATGTCTATATTATAATTTTGTTCTTTACTAGATGACTTTAGGTAAGTATTGAAATTTGAACTGGAAGGAAGTTGTCCATTAGGGAACCACAGAAGGGATTCGTGATTAGTATTATTTTTTTTTGTTAGAATTCTAGGTTTCACAACCCGTTCAACAGTTTTTCTAAATGAAGAAGATGAAGGTTGAGAAGGGGTGGAATTTTTAGAATTTTTCGAAGTTACTTCAGAATAAGATGGAATGGATTTGTTAAACATTCTTGATGCTTCCGCATAAGAAATGCTCTTCTCGGCCATTGTGTGTTTAATATTGCGCTGCCTTGACAGCTCAGGGCAAGTTTTGCTGATGGACATGTGAATTCCGGAGCAGTTTAAATATTTATAATTTTCCTCAGTTTTATCGCAGGAATCGCCACTATGGGATGAACTGCACTTGAAGCAACGGGGTTCTGATCTGCAGAGGTTCTTTGTGTGTCCAAATCTACAGCACTTGTAGCACTGCACAGTTGGGAACACATAGAGCTCTACTGGTAGAGAGACGTTAAACATAGTAACATTTTGTGGAAGGTCTTTGCTGTCAAAGGTTAGGACAACGGATTGGGAGGGTCTCCATTCCACAGAGTTTCCCGTATTAAACCTGTAATTTAGACGACGCGCTTTTAAAACTTTTCCGAAACCTTGAGGAACAGTAATGTTCTCCAGGATGTCCTCTATCGACCAGTGCGGTGGGATCCCTTTTGTGACACCTAGCCTTGTAACCTGATATGTAGGTATAAAAACGTTGTACAAGTTTTTTTTGGCAATATCAGATTTTACAAAGCTATTGGCCTCAGCCGCTGTCCTGAATTCAACAGAAAGACGGTTACGGCCAACAGATTTAACTCCATTCCAGACAGGATGGATTTTATTTTTAAACACAAAATGTCCAAAGTCCACATCATATAAATTTGTTTGTTTTTCATCCTTTGAAATTTTAGTCACGTGTGTTATGTAAGGAGGTCTATCCAGATTATTATATAAACGTGACAAAGGAATAGAGGGTACCAGTGGGGCAGCTGTAGTGAGTGTGGTGGAAGGGTTAGGTGGACTTGGGTTTGAGATCGAGGAAGAAGTGCACGGAATTACATCCTGTAAAACAGAAGAATTATTTTGAATGGAGTCGTTTTGCGTGGAGGGTATTTTACGATGTATCTGTTCAAAATCTGTTGCATTTCTATTATCTGTTGGTTTAGCCATTTTTCTTTTTTTGGACGTAATCGTTACGAAGTCCGAAGCCTCCGGAATATTAACAGCGATCATTTTTTTCGTAACACCCGAGGATTCAGATAGCAAACCACCGTCATCTGGGGGATCAGGTGGTTTTTCTTGGACCATTTTTCAACAAATCTAAATGACACAAAACAAAAAAAAAGTCTTACCTTTACTGCTCCGAAGAACCAATTACACAACACAAATACTTACTGTGAAAACAAATTTACAAGTTAAAACTATATTACACTAATTTACAATACTATTATAAAGCTATTATCTATTTAAAATGAATAATTTTGTAAAGAGAAATGAAATGACACTGGCACAGTTAGACGGTAGCCTTTTGAAACTCCACTAAAATATTTGATGCGGAGGCAAAGTCTCGGTTATGTGTTTTAATTGAAACAACTAGCCCCAAAAAATCTTTCGCATTTCGTAACCATAATTTCTTTTAATAGCTTACTATCTTTCTCTATGTTTTGTAAATATTATTTCAGCTGTCAAGTATGCTGTCAAGTTTGCTTTACTGTTTTGGTATATTTATGATCTAAGTGAAGTTCGTGTTTTTTATTTGCATCCGTGATAATTTTGAAAGGATTTTTAATAGTTTTTTTGTTAAATTAAATGTCCTTTGCTTTGACAGGATAGTAAAATATCAGCAATAAATCAAAATGTGCGGGGGTTTTACTTGTTCTAAAAATGCTCTGACGGCCCTCAACATTTTGTACATTGTACGTAAAGTTCGAAAGATGAGATTATTATGGTATCACATCCTTTCATTGATCAATATTTTTTAATCGTGTTATTTTTATTGATAGGCAGTGGCATTTGTGCTGATTGGGGTGGCTGTATATGGAAGGGCAGCTTCTTTAGTGACCAACCTTCCCATCATCGGCGGCATTTTAGCATGCGGAGTTCTATTAATCCTCATATCCATTTTGGGGTTAGCAGGGGCTGTCAAACACCACCAAGTGATGCTCTTCTTTGTATCCTTTTCACAATGGTCCACAAAAGTTATGTTTAATTATGTGGTCAAATAATATTATACCTCAGACAATTGATTTGGTAAACATCTGTTTCCAACTCAAGCATATGGTTTTCCTTTGCACATCAATATTGTTGGTGTTCTTGATCCTTGTAAAATATGATAAGACATAATAATACATTGTTGGTCTTGATGCTTGTCAAACAAGTTAATACATATATTGGTTTCTTCGTTTCCAGACACTATTTAAAAGAAAACTAATTTCATGTTCTTTACGGAAGCCAATCAATAAAGTATTGGGTAATTCTTCGGAACTAACGTCAACGGTTAATACGGAATATTTATTTCATAACAATCAATCATAATTGCACAAACCCGCTAGGATAAACCCTGCCTTGCCCTCAAACCATTCAAAACCTGGGATGTTTTTTACAATTATGATGACATGAAGCTAAAGGTTTTATCAAAGAAAAGTGCGTATCCGTTGACGTTTGTTCCGAATATTTACCAAATATTGGATATATTTTTAGTCTCTTAGCTCATTCATAATATTGTTATTGAAAAAGATTAAATTTTTCTTACAACTACCACATTTAATACGCGTAATTAACATTATTAACAAAAATTATTCTTAATAAGCGTGGCCTAGGCGATCCAAAATTTACCAAAACAATGTATATATTTAAGAAACCCAAGCTAAGAACCTAAAACTTATTTAACAAAATTCCTATGTCCTTAGTTTGGGTTCACAAATCCATAATTAAGATGAAGCCATACTAAATAATGCAAAATCATACAAAATCGTAAGTTTTGTTTTGAAAATTTGACCGCTTAGAAGTATTATAGATGCTTCAATTAAATACTGTGTGTAGAACATACCTTGGCCCTTAAAAATATCGGTCATTTTTTTAATAAGTCTTTTAATAAGCTTAGAAAAAAATAAAGTATTAGGTCTATAAAAAACATTTTTAAGTGCAAACTCTCCTACTTATAAACACTTTTTCGGATATGGTTTTATTGCATAATGTGGCAAATTCAGTTTCTTATATAATTATCGCAAAAAAAACTGAAGTTTACGCCCTAACCTCACAAAATAAAATATAATATGCATTTTCGCGTTGGTATTTTTGACATCACGACGACAATACGGCAGTCGACGAATTTGTTATATCAAAGTGAACCTTATACCGTCCACCGAAGAACGACTGGCAGCCGCCCCATTCTTCCGTCACTACTCCTCCGGACGGAGCGGAGAAACAACGTGTTAGGGTCCGCGGTACTTGTTTTCGTGAAATCAATTTAAAAATTCCGTTTTATTACAATAAACAATGCATAAAAAAGGAATTAATGTTTTTTACAGGCCTTTACGAGATCAACATGTAAAAAAAATTCTCAAATATCTTTTCCAACCTTTCCAAAAGCTTTTTCTCAAGTATTTTTAAACTCCTCCCATAGAAGGGCGTAAATTCCGATTTCGATTTTTTCCTGTACTAGTGGATCGCCTTAAAGGCCATTTCCGCCTAGTGTGTTTGTTTAATTTGTTTGTTATTTTATTTGAATCCGCCAGGAAATCCGTCATACTGTAAATTCCGCTAGGCTAAAAATTCTCCCGTTTCGGGACACTCGAATCCGCCAGATATGACGGAAAATCCGTTAAGTTGGAAACACTGGCAATAAACCTGTGAAAGTCGAGCAGAAAACAGACAAATATTCATAAAAGGCTCCATTCATAAAATAAAAAGTGGAATCTAAAGTTTTATTAGCGCAAGCGATTCTGATTTTGCTCTTCACAGGTTGTTCAAAGCATTAAGGTCAAAATCGCATCGCAAATAATCCTAACACTGATATAACATTAGGATGCTCGCATGCTTTCGGAGACCCATCGGCATTTGATCGGTTAAGGCATTCAATATAAATTTTGATTTTAACTAAATTATTGCACTATTTTCCTTCTCCGACAACTGAAATAGTTGTTTCTCATTGTCATTAACCCCTCAGGCTAATTTGTTTGGTTTTCGGAACAACTCATGTAGGTCTCATAGAAATCGTTGTGTCTCCCTTACTATCATGGTTAGAAATATCATCTAAACGGTGTTAGAAAGAGAAAACACTGCGCTTTATATTCAAATCTATGAATATAAAGCATGGTGTTTTCTACAATTAAAAAATTTTGGAACTTTGGGAATTTATTAGTTATTTTTAAAAGAAACAACCGAAAAGTGAGTTTGACAATAACGTTTATAATACGTTTGCCTAGTAAAATATGTGTGTATGTGTTTTTTTTTATTCTTTATCAGTAACTGAAAAAAAAGTGAGATAAGCCATTTATAAAACTTTTTTAAATTTACAGTAAAAAAATTAATATTTAAAAAATTATATGCTTATTTTGAATTATTCAACTTGAAAGCGTATTTCATGAGTTTTTAAAAACAGTTTTTAGTTTTCTGATGCATTCAGAAATATTCCATTTATATGGATTTTATTACAAAGCGTAAGTATTTTGACCTTTCGATAAAATAGGCCAGAGGCCTCAGGGGTAAAGTCGAATAAAAGTGTTGTTTCAAAATAATATGCTCATAAATTTTACCAGAAAAACAAGTAAAAAAACATTTTTCTTAACATAATTTCCTCAGTACATGGTTATTCTGTTTATGCTGTTTTTGATTCAATTCTCCGTAGCCTGCGCTTGTTTGGCTGTGAATCCAGATCAGCAAGAAAAATTGGCTCAGCAGGTATGTACCATTGTTTTCAGACTATTAAACTAAGGTCATCACTACTTCAGATAACCTTTAAAATGTCATCTTACTACGTCTGACTCGTTTAGAAATTAACAAGGATTTTTATAATACATACTTAGGTATCTTTATAAAGCGGTATCATTTTGTTGTTTACTTTGTGATGTTATCACATTCTTTGAAATATGTGCTATCAGTTTTGGGGAATGTGTAAGGTATTAATGTGTCACTGCATTACAAATTTATGAATGACTTTTATTTTTAGTCACTTATTAAAAATCTGACACAACATCCTGCCCTTAACAAGGTACACATTTTTATTAGCGAGATACCTATGTTTCTTTGACTACAAACTTTTATTAGAAGTTACATTTAAAAAAAAAAAACTATCTTGTAGTTACAAGCTCATCCTAGCCCAAGTTTAACCGTTTTAGTGCTTTATTTTGCAAGGCGTCCATAAAAAGCATGGTTATCAATAAAAATGTTAAATGTTATCAATAAACTTGGACAAATATCAAACAATTTTAACGATTCTTTTTGCAATTATACAACTAAAGAATGATATTTTATGCTTCTAATAAAAAACTGCGCATTTACAACTACAAAAGATATTAAAAAATGTAAGATTATGTCACAATAGGGTACAATCACTTTTTTTTTTTTTTTTAGCAAAAATTAAAGAAAAAAATTACAAACTAGAATATTCAAACAATTTTTTTTTTATGATAGGAATAATCTGTCAACAACGTTTTGAATATTCACATTTCAAATTAGAGCCAAAACGCCTTCTTTCGCGCGGTTTTGGCTTGTGACGTCACTACGCACCTCTTGTTTGACAGCTGCCATTGCCACAGTCGCGCTCAGTGTAATTCAGTAATCGGTCTTCAGTTAATCATTTGTTTTTTGAAGAAAATGTCCGCAAACACCGTGTATAAATACTGTATAGTACCAAAGTGTACAAATACAACATCTTCGACACCAAACAAATAATTTATAAATGTCCCAAATGATGTTATTATGCGTAAAAAGTGGTGCCACGCGATCAAAAGATGCATTAAAAAAAATGGTGTACTTTCTGCTAAATCTCATCATTCTTGCTGTGAAGATCATTTCAACGTAAGTAGCTAAATTCATTTATGTAAAATGTATATTCTAAAAGAAAAATCTGCCATAAATTGAGACTAATTATAATATTTTTAACGACTTAAGCCTTGTAGAAAATTTCAAAGTGCTTTTAAAATTTTTACACAAAAATATGTTTTGAAAGAAAAGCTTTATTCATCCTGATGGGTAGTGGATTATATTGGGTACAAATTAGACTACATAGTTTTAAAATATTATATTTTATCATATAAATAATGTCATTTCAGGTTATATGTTAAGAAATCTCTTAACAATCGTGTTACAATACAAAAGATACAGTTAAATTTAAAAACAATATTTTGTACCTATATTATTTATTGTAATTTTATATTAAGTTATTATTTTAATAATGTCTTTTTCTTCCATGTAAAATGTTTTTGGTAACTATGACTTTAATTCACAATAAATAAATAATTTTGTTGTTTGGTTTTTACAGCTCCAAGAGGATTTAGAAAATTATATGGAAGTCCAAATGATGGGATGCAAAATGAGATTGAAAAAAAATGTGATCCCACATGTTTTTGCCTGTCAAAAAAAAGTTTTACCAAGCCTAAGGCAAACAGGACAAAAAAGATTGCTTGCTGGGTTAATTCAAGACGGCGATGATAATGGGGGAGCCCACGAGGAACGCACCATCGGTCCCAGAGCCCTCAACATCTACAGCAGCTAATCTTCTCTCGGAGCCCTCCACTTCAACAGCCATTCTCTACCTTCCAGAAGCTGCTGATAGCAGTTGTAAAATGGTTAATAAGGCGGTACAAGCAGATATTAGCTGTCGTGTTACCTACAGAAGCAAGTCTACTTCAACCGTGCCAACAATGACAAACACGGCTTGCTCACCATTGAAGTTCTCACCCACAAAGCCTGTTTCTGCCAAAGGTGGCTACTGTAAGCCTACTCATCATAATATAGATATTATATCCACTGGTTCAGAGGACAATGATTCAGATTACACTCCCTCTGCATACTCGGACAGTAACAATTTTGATGGGTCCGAGATTGATACTGGACTTGTAAATCTGACCATGAGAAAATCTTTCATGCTTGTCATAGAGAGAGAGCCTAGACTCTGTTTAGGAATCCCTAAGGAAATGTATCACATTATTTATATTGTAGTTGCCAAAGCACCTACAGAAACAATTCATGTATTAATTGCACTTAAAAAAATAAGATTAGATGATTCGTTCGCTATTCTTGCTCTTCACTTTGGTTTGTCGGCTTCCTCTGTAGCACGGATTTTCTCCAAGACTATCAAAATATTAGCGACTTTATTTCAGGAACTCATAATTTGGCCAACCACACCCGATATAAGAGCTCAGCTACCAATATCCTTCAGGGCTAGGTATGGCAATGTTCAGTCCATAATAGACTGTCTAGAAATACAAATAGAAAAGCCCTCAAACCCGATTCACCAATCCATGTGTTGGTCAGAGTATAAAGGATGTAATACACTGAAATATCTAATTTCGTGTACACCAGATGGTCTGGTAAACTATGTTTCATGTGGTTATGGCGGTCGTGCGTCTGATGCAATTATTATAGAGGACTGTGGTTATTTGTCATGCCTGAGACCTGGGATGTCTGTAATGGCGGACCGGGGTTTTAAAAATATTTCGCATATTTTGCAGCAGATGGACTGCGAACTGATTCGCCCACCGAGTGTTTTTGCGAATGTTCAATCTAGCTGCGAAGAAGTAAAGCAATCCAAAAGGATTGCCGCATTGCGCATTCATATAGAGCGGGTCATAAGTAGAATTAGAGAATTCCAAATGCTCAGAATGCATGCAAGTACTGACCATAATCATATTCCCGTAATTGATTACATTATCATTGTAGTATGTGGTCTTATTAACCTGCAAGGGTTACTCATTAAAATGTAATATTTAAAGCAACTGTTGTTATTATTTGTGTGAGACCCTCCCGTGTGATGATGTGCAGGTGTTATGTGATTAGTACATCTGCACTGATGTATTCCTTACCGTGGGTAATGACAGTGACCCTGATATATCTTACAATATTAGCTGAGGGAAAAATCAATGCAATGAGTTAACAACTGTATGTAGGTACACAGGATGTGAAGTAAAAACTGGTGGAAAATGTTTTTTTAAATTTTTATTTAACTAAAAAAAAACACTTACAGGAGATACAAATTTGGACGCTAGTAGTAGCTACGTAAATTTAAGTTTCTTATAAATAGCTTGGGACCAAAATGTTGAGCATTTGTCCATTAAATCTAGACAGTAATTTTTATCATATTCTACATAATAGACAATAACCTCTTTCGAACTTTCGAAGTCTGGCTTTGCTACACAATACATATCTTTACATTTTTTTGCAAAATGCATTTGCAATTGCATTTGAGCCATGTACTTATCACTAGGTTTGTCCATGGTGACCGTGAAGTATTTTCTTAAAGCTGTATCGCTACTTGGACATTTCACTTCTACAATGTAATTTTTTCCTACTGCATCTGGAGAAGCTCCGAAAAATGGATGCTGATTACAAAGAATCAGGCCGCACTTTTCAAACTTTATTTGAAGTATTTCCTTCACTTCTTTCAACACTTCAGCCTCTAGAACTCTGCCACGCCTAAGAAACTTAGTTTCTATTAGTTTAGCACCTAGAATGCTCTCAACGAGTGAGCCTTCCATGGTTTGGCAATGAGCAGCTTCGTGGGCTTTAGATGCGGTAATTCTAGCGTACCTTAAGTTGTGCCACAATGGACAGTTTGACTGCCCAACAGTCATCTGAGCTGCCCTTTGACAGGCAACGGTGTTCATATTTTGTTGGCAATATTTTAAAAAATCTTCTGATGTTGATCCCACATCATTATACAGAAAATTACAAATCATATTGTGTATGGAAAGATTTTCGATCACCGTTGGGTGGATAAAATATTTCACCAGCTGAATATCTCGTACACCAAGCTCGATGCTGCTGTCTATTACTGACTTTAAAAAAGATCCATCGCCCTGCGGCAGAGCAGAAGGAGCAGCTTTCCCTAAATCGCTCGCCTTTATAAATTTCATTGTGGTTCCTATAGCAGCCATCTTAGACCGCTTCCAGTAACACTGAGTGGATGTTTTTGGAGGGTCTTTGCTTCTTCGGTGCAACCACGATAATAAAGTTACCACATGTTTGCAACCGCCTAAAACAATAACAATAATTAGTATTATAGCCAGTAATGTAATGTTGAAAAGAGGGACACAAATGAATTAACAAACAAAAATACGAGTAGAATGCTCTTCTCTTTCACCAACCTTGTGATGCCGGACAATCTTCACATTTGCAGGACTCAATTACTTCTTCTGCTTCGTTGCATACCAAAATTACAGAATATGCCTTCATGCGGACTCTGTGCTCTGGAGTTACCCGGGCCTTCACAGTGCAAATGGCACCAATACGTTTCACTTGGACGTAACCGATGGCACTGTCTCCGTAACTCTCTCTGCAGGATCTGCAAATTATAATTACATTCATTATTATAAGGCACAATATATCTTTGTACTATTTCACAGACCTAAATATTACTTTACTGAAAGTCAGTTTCAAACACGTGGAGGTTAGGTTTTACAACTGAAAAAGTAAATACTGATATAAAACGTATTACTATAAAAGTATTGTTTGAAAATCCAATAAATATAATGAAACATTGCATACTCATCATAATAATGAATAACGATTTACTTACCGTAAAACTTTAACGCCTCGCATTTCAGCACTAAAAAAATCAATTTGCGAAAAGAAAACTGCCATTATAATCGCGTCGATTTTTGGCAAATTATCAGACTGTCCTTGTAGAAAACCACTGTCTGTCATGATAGTATGTATTTAAAATATATGCTATATACAAATAAATGGGTTTAGGATTGATTACGACTATCAAAATCAAACTAATTCAACAAGCAACAAGCAACTGGAACAAAAACAACTTGAAGTGGGACACGTGAGTGCCTTGTGACGTCACAATTCGCTAGCCAATCATGTCTCGTTATCGATATTTGAATTTCCATACAACTTAATAAGTGAATTAATTAATTTAATAATTTTTTTTGAGGGTTTTAAGTACGATATTCGAGTTTAGTTACATTTTTTACATATATTAAATGCATTGAAAACACTAAGTTGCATATACTGCATGTACCCTATTGTGTTTACCCTCACAAAGTCCATGTTTTTTACAGCGAGCCGCACACTACACTGGCGTAAATTGGGCCCGGGCAGTTTTTCTAAATGAATTTTTTTTATTGGATGAAGTTGGTTGTGAATGATGAATACTTGGAGCAGGTGGATGAGTTTGTTTATTTGGGAAGTATGTTTACGAGAGATGGGAAGGCTGATCGAGATATTGAAAGAAGGGTGAATGCAGGTAACTCTATTAATAGAGGACTGAACACCGTTGGCACCAACAAAAAACTATCAAAAGAAGCGAATCTAGTCCTCGTCGTAAGGGCTTTTATAATTTCAGATACAAAATGAAGTCTGGTAATTTTTTTTTCTGTCGTATTGGATTTATATAAAACATAAGCATTTAGCACCATCATTCCGAATATTTTAAGTGCAACTTTTTTCCAGTTCTTCGTTCATCCTAATACACGTACAATATTTTGTCGATTCGTCTACTCCTCCCATGTATTTATTGTAATCATGAATAATTGAAGGCTTTTCTTTTTCGCTTCCGTAATCACCACCTACATTTATCGGAACGAAGATCTTGTCGCCCATGGTGTCGCTGTCATTTGATAGATCCCGATCGTCCGCAATAGAACTAACTTCCGACATGGTGTAATAATTTAACAGGATAAACAATAAATACAGTTATCAAGACACGCGCCAACCGCAAAATACCGCGCTCAAATTGAACACGCGCACTCCCGAGGACCGACAAACGCTCGCTGAAAATTGCAGAGCTAGAGCGCTGGGCTGCACTCTAACGGTTAAACACATCCTGTCTTTAACTGAATAATAAGAAAGTTGAGTCCATTTTTTTTTTTTTTTTATCAATGTTCGTATTCAAACTTAAATACTGATATTTTTTTTAAGTTCGTTTTCATAGTAAAATTAATTCTCAAAGTTTAAATTTTACTAAGCCCGCCAAAACGAGCGGAATTCGAGCGGTAAGAAGCGGGTTGTGCGGGGTGTGGGTGTGACGTCATTTAAACTGAGAAAACCGCGTCGCTTGGACATTTTGTATAGAGATTTTTTAAATTCTTCAATAAGGAATTCCAGTACTTAATTTTTTTTATCAATGTTAACCGTCTATCAGAATTGATGTTATTTAAAAAAAACAAAATTGATCAAGATTTCATAGTTAAATTAATATTTAAAGGTAGAATTTTTGTTTCTCGCACCTAAACTCTTCACAACACGGTATTGCCGTCGCTGGCCGATTGCCGTTGGTTGAAGTGCCACCCGCCAATTCAGGCGCCGCGCAAAAAAGTAAAGACCGAAAGTAAGATAACGGTTTACAGCGCAGTTCACTGTGAGACTTTTCTGCGCAATCAATAAATTTAATATACTTGCACAAAACTAGTGAGGTTTATGGCCAAACATCAGATGTCAGATGGGTAGAATACGTAATGATTATTATTTAATACTGTAAAAATGTATTATATTTATTGTAACATACTAATGAACACAATTAATAATTTGATGTATTAACTTGGAAGCTTTAACTCCACAAATTTCAGCACTAATGTGATCAGTATTAACTCTTTTAAATATAAAATCAACATGTCAGATTCAACGATTTGTAGGTAGTCGGACTGGCCTTGAATATATCCGATTTTTGACAAGGTATGTGGTTTTTTAAACAGATTTTGCATTACATAAACTTTGTTTACTAAACCATTAAATATACCAAACCACTCATTACTAAACTTAAAAAGACATTTAGGGGATAGAATGCAAAACCTTTTGGCCCATAAGTAAACGACGTTTGGCCTATACACCTCTCTCATCATACACAAACCATCTCTCGTGTAATAGAAAGAGATGCACCGTAGACATTTCGGTGATCCGCTCTTCATACAAACTGAGGTTCCTATGACGTCAGAATTCTTTCGACCATTCATGAAGCGTTTGTAGTTCGTAGCTTTTTGATGGATTTTTAAGTAGGTTTAATTAATTCTAAGAATAACAATATAGAAATATATTTAGAATCGATATTTTTTGATCTACATGAACATATTTTTTATAAGTCAAAATATTTTTCACTCAACTTCCTTATTAAAAAAAAAAATGGAAATGATGTTGCAAGCTGAAAAACGTTCTATTGACCTAAAAAAACGTTGCATTGACATAGCTCACTATTTTCACTCGCTGTCAAGTTTCTTGCTATTGTTTTGTACCCACATATTTTCTATTCTAAGATTTAAAACTCCTAAACCAATTTTTTTTATTTGTTTGTGCAGCGATCTATCCTCTTATGGTTTAGTGATCAGATCTGAAATAGCCAGGTACTTCCCAACCTTTCTCCAACCTACATCCTTCCCAGTGGCGGTTCTTCACGGGGGTCAATGGGGACAGTCCCCACCAGTTACACCCAAAATCTACTAAAGGAAATAACAGTCAATGCTTTGTCTTGACCAAAGTGAATGAATTCTTTAAACATAAGAGTAATTAACATTTGCAGAAATAAAATACAAAAAATTATTTCGGATTATTTTAATGCGACCCGTCGACCACCTGGTCTGACCAGCGGGAGCGGAATGATAGCCTACCGGCGCACAAATTTTCTCAGTGTGCCAAACCTACTGCTCACTTAGGGACAATCCGAGCTGTTCCCTAAGGCGTTTTAGTTAATTCCTGGTTTGCGTAGTTTCGGGCGGAAATTGCTCGGGTTCAAATTAAATTCGATTATAATCTTGTGAAGATAAAGCATTATTTTTATTAAACTGTATTGTAAATTGGTATATATCTATAGACATTTTATATTATTTTGTGTTTAGATATCCGATTAGCATGATTAGACCATAAATTTTTTTTTTTCAGAAATTTTATATTTTATTCTACGGGTGGTGAGATTACTGTACAGTACCTACGTAAAAAATGTCGATCCTCACCATCAAAGAAGTCCTTGAGCTGCTACTGATCCTTCCCCTTTCCAACCAACTCACTCACTCCAGGCAGTTGGGACTGTTGTGCGGTATTCATATAAAAAAACTCTCCTCATGACATTCAGCTCCTCAAATATCCTTTATTTATTTAGCAACATATTATTTTTTTAAATTTTATTTTTTTTATTTTTTATTAGTCCTCTATTTTTCCCAATTTCGCCAATTTTTATTTAGCAAAATATTATTTTTTAAATTTTTATTTGTTATTAGTCCTTTATTTTTCCCAATTTTATATATACATATTATGAAAATCATAAGAGTAATGGGACCCACTAAGGCGCAGCCTGTGCGTGGGTAATGTAGTTAAATATATTTTGTTGTACCTATATATATTGTACTTAATTTGTACTGGTATCATAATTAATGTTATAATGTATTACTTTTCCAGGGTTGGGCAACAGTTGATAATGATACCAAAACCCAGGTTCAGCAAACCTTTGGCTGCTGTGGATTCCATGACAGGGCGCCCACTAATTCTTCCATGGACCACCCCACCTGTGATCTCGTAGATGTGAGTCAAAATAACTTATAAGTTCAATCAGGAAACAAACCTTGGTAACCTTGATTCTCCAAAAAAAAAAAAACTGCAATGGATATTATAACTATTTCACTCTTTTATATGGTGGATGTTAGACCATAATTTGTGCATTTGCACTATTCTTTCTCCAATTGAACAATAAAAGTACAAAGAGTCAGATTTGTCAGATCGTGAAATTTGTGAATTTGATAAATTTTTTATTTTATTGTAGTTTATTACGGAAGCAAACAGTTACACATATTTTATTAAAATAATTACAAGTTACGTGATTGCCATGAACCACCAAAGTTTCCAAGTACAATTAATAGATGGCAGCACTTCTGTTGGAAGATTGGACAATATGTATAATTTTATGATATTTTGCATATTGGAATTGCCAATTTGATGATGATTCTATCATACAAATGCAATCTTTCAATCCATCCTACCACAATACAATGTAATGTTTTAGTGAAACTTCATGGAACATGTATGCAACATCCGTGAATGGGATAGCCGCCTGTTGATATAGGCCAGGGGTCGGCAAACTTTTAAGTGAGAAGAGCCAATTTGTCAAAGAAACAGGATAACAAATATATCGAAGAGCCATATTATAATCGTACTGTGGTAAATGTGGTGAGCTGAGTTGGTAACACTGATGCTGATCGAGTCAAAGTTCGTTCGGCGGCTGGTTGAGTAGAGGTGAAATTGCAATTGATGTCTGAAGAGCCGCAGACGCCTATGCAAAGAGCTGCAAATTCTGACCCCTGTTATAGACGACTGCAGTGTAGATAAGGTTAATGTAGATATTTTTACTCTTATAAATAAAATTGTTTTTTATTTCAGAAAATTTGCTGCAATGGTGGTATAATCACCGAGTCCTGTCAATGTCAGCCTTGCATGGAACAGCTTCAGGCAAAGATCAACTACGCTTTCAAGCTTTGCGGAGGAATCGGTCTCTTCTTCAGCTTTACCGAGGTACTTATTCTCACTGATTTACATTTTACTATTTAAACTTTTATTTTTATTTGTTGGTGAAAGTTTATTGGATTGGTGATTGAATGGAATACTAACAATTAAATGATTTTTTTGATTATTTTTACTACCATTTTCAGATAATAATGATTCTTTATAATAATGGTTTGAGTCTTGAATAACTTTAATTAACTAATTTCTTTCTTCCTTGGATAACTAATTCCTTTTTCATTATTTCTGCTCGTAACTTTTGAATACTACTTACTGATGATGCCAACTTCATTGATTGAGCGTGTTATTATATATGTACATAAAAGCTAATTTCTTTGATAAAAAAGTTGATGGGATGATTTTTATTCTAACAATTAAAACGATACATTTTGGTTATTATGACCAGATCTATTAGTCACTAAATGCTAATTGTTACCATATTTACGGAAATTCTTTTCTATCCAATTTTTCATGGACCAAAAGATCTGTCTCTGTATTCAAAATCACTATTGAACACAAATAAACCCTTTTTCATCCTTCTTTTTTTCTTAGGGCATGCACAGTTTTATGGACTGTATCCCCTACTATTTCCAGGGTCACTATATCCATATCACTTATACTGTGGTTGGTTAAATTGATGTGGTGATTGCCGACTATGTGCCCCCACTATTTTCAAAGTCACCATATCCAAGTAATCTAGTAAATTTAATGTGGTCATGTTACCAACATTGTTAAGTACATGGATGTGGTGGTTGCTGACTGTACGCTCCTAATATTTCCAAGGTCACTATTACTGTGGTCATGTTACCAAGTTTTTAAGTAAATTGATGTGGTGGTTGCTGACTGTATGCCCCTTCTATTTCTAAGGTCACAATATCCTAGTTATCTATTACTGTGGTCATAATATAACGAAGTTGCTCTGTAAATGGATGTGGTTGTTGCTAATACATACTAATGGTGCACATATGACATGTTTATTTTCCAGTTTGTGGGAGTGTGGTTGACTGTGCGCTATCGCAATCAGAAGGACCCAAGGGCTAACCCCAGTGCTTTCTTGTAATTGTGTTAAACATGCAAACAAAACCACTACTGTCTTACACATTCCATGATAAACAAAGGTGCTAACTGGTTTTACTCACTAATCATTTTATGCTTGACTTTCCGTTTTGATTTGTGCGCTAATTGTTTCATTTATTTGAGTGCCTTTTTATGTTGTGATTATATTAGTTGCTTTGTCCTGTTTGCTATGTACTTCTTGCTTATTTTATGCTATTGTCTGCTCATTTTATGCTATTTCCACTGACATGCGCAGAGTTTTTAATCAGGATAGGCGGTAGAAAAACAGCTAATTAATTTATCTAAAATACCTACCACAAATGTGGTAAGTTTTCGCTGAGAATGGCTAAGCTGCTGGCTTTAGCTGATATCCAAATAACATTTATGATATCCATTCAACTGCTTTATTCTGCATATTACAAGCCAATTACTGGATGTATGAAATTTCCATATTTTTTCGACCGCTCCATTGCAAGAGTTTGTGATAGTAAAGTTGTACTAATTAATAAAGATACCAAAAGATGGCACTGTTTGCTACACACATTTGTGATTTGTGCTGGAAGGATTTTTTTAATATGTATACTGCACAAGAGTCTCAAATGCTCCCGTCTGGAGCCAGTGAGACTATGGCATCCCCATGGCATGGCCTTTATCGAACACAAACGTTTCGCCCTTGAATGAGCATCGCGCACATATGTATGTACATTTTGTTGTATTGAAAATACATACAACATTTGAATACCACATGTGCACCATTACAAGTGTTTTATAATTGTGCCCTTTCCGATTTTTCCATTTTTACAAAAATGACAAAGGCGTCTTCTTCGAAAGGGTTACCAAAAGTAAACATTGAACTGAATTTTGGTATGCAAGCTAGTGAAGAATAGTATTATAGAATGCCAGTACAAAATTAGACCTGGTGGCACGATCTATGTGTCGGGCCGAAAACTTCTCACCCCATTCTGCTCATTGATCTACTTATTTTATACTATTACAGTGAAACTCTCTTAACCGCTTCTGTGCCAAGAGCGAGATATCTCGCATTCTTGGCCGTGCTCAGCAGGCCGGCCATAGAAAAATAGCGAGTATTCTCGCTCTTTTTGAGACTCTGTATCATACATACGTCCCATTTTTTATTAATTTAAAATATGGAACAAACAGAGAGATCTATTGGGATGATTTAAAATATATTTTTTTTTTTTTGGTTTTTTTAAATTTTTTTTTAAATAAGATTTAAAAATGATTTCTTTTGATTAAAAGTTCATGGCCTGCTGTGCACAGCTACACTTCTACCTACTGGCATTTAAAAGGTGCTCCAGAGGACCAGAAAAATAAACTTTGTAAACATGATAACTTCTTACGTGGGAACCTTATAAGTGGATTTTACTGTGTATGGAAAATGATAGTTATTTATTTGCGTATGCTTTACTATTATTTGCTTATTTGAATTGTGTTTGCTATCATTTGCTTAGTGTTGGCTGATATTAACTAGTAATTGCAAGCATATGTACCTATGCACTTGTATATATATTTTTTTAGATAAGTAAGTTGTAGAAGTTTTGCGAGATGATTTTACATATTAGAAAATTGATTCATTTTAGCCCGATATCATAGGTGCTGTCGAAATCAAGTTCTTTGATATCCGCTTTTATTTTTTCGAGGTGTATTAAGCTGGAAAATAGAAACCCAGAACGTCATTTAGTTTCTACACAAGGAACTCTGTTGTTGATTTCCAAAACAATCATTTTTCTAATTGGATTCTATTTAAAACTTGTTTGGCTAATATCTTATAGATGGCAGTCATTGAATGTACTGATTTTATTATAATATCGTTGATTTAAAAGAAGATTCAACTAGACGCAAGTGCCATGGCGACCAGCAGTGCTGGTTTTTCAGTTGCCTTGTTTTCAGTTGTATTGTTGACAGATTGCCACGGTAGCGGCTCACGATTAGAAAATATCGATTTTGTTAAGGAGGTTGATTGCAATTGCGTCGAGAACTGTTTTTTTTTCAGTTTCTCCATGAGCGGAGGCCCTAAGTGTTCATCTACAGCAGTGATTCTTAAGGGGGCGCCAGCGCCCCCTTGTGGGCGTTTTTAGATTTTTAGCATTTAGGGGGCGCTGCAGACGTTCAAATGGGCATTGTTTCAATATAGAAAATAAGCCCACCCACGATATATTTACACTTTTACGCACAAAAATTTAAATTGAACAAATTACACTCGGCAGATATGCTGATAAATGTACAAGTTCTTTGTGGATTGGCCAAATGCATATTATAATGAAATAAAAACAGTCAAGTACAATAAGCGTGTTTTCACGTCAACGCGCATGTTTCCACAGAAATCGTTATAACTCCGTTATTGTTCTAGTGACATCCCTAAAACAAAAAGTAGAAGCTCCATAATAAATCAGGCTACTCATCACTATTCAACTTGTCCATATAAATACAAAAAAAGTCATATTCTGTAAGATACATGGTAGACCAACAAATCGCCTCCCGCCGTTAGACATTGTTTATTAAATATTCTTGTATGAAATGATGTAAATATCTTGTATGAAGTGAGGTGACTAAATTGTTTATTATACATTTATACGATAGAATAAGTATTGTTTTTTACATAATCCGTGATTTAGTACCGTTTTCACATAAAAACATCATGAGTCATTTTTACATTTTTTTTAGGTTTGCATTCTAAATTTGAATATTTACAAATGTTAATATTGATTTGTAATATAATAATTTGAAAGCTTATTTCGTAACCTTTCAAAAACAGTTTTTAGTATTCGGCTTCGTTCAAAAATGTTTCATTTATAGAGCTTTAATTGTGAAGCGAAAATAACACAAAGTTTTCGTAAATCTGTCATTTCATTTTAAGACATAAAAAGTGCATATTCGCGATAGATAGGAGTGGTTAATACAAACATTATCAGAATATAAAATTAAACTGATCCAAAATTACATTGTGTGTGCTTATATAAAGAGCGTAACAGGAAATACCCGAGGGATTTTAACCAGCGATTCCTGGGCATATTTGGAGTAAAAATGTAGATGTCATTTTGCTGTCTGATAACATTTTTTTTCTATTAAAAACATTAAAAATATTTTTCCATCACACGTCGCTACTGACTATTTAGGAAAGTGTTAGTCTCATTTTAATACAGTGTTAATACTCAAAGCAGCGTGCTTATCACTCACACCCATCGCGGCGGAACGATCCCATAGCGATGGGAACAGTAACGACATGTGATTGAAACATTTTTTTTTCAACATAAAATAAAGGAACAGTGGGAAAGTATGAAACTTAAATCTTAAATACATAGTAATAGAGAGAAAGAGACAGATGCATTCATAATGGATTACTGTATTACATCTACAGGGACAAAACGTTACATGAACAGTTGATTAAGGGATAATAGGGTTTTCATGAGTTCATGGGAAATATCCCTAATATAGGGATAAACAACGTAATTGTTTTATTTCATTAAATATATCAAACCACAAAGTGACTGCTTTCTACCAAAGCATATATTATAATATTGTATTAAACAAAACCAAAAATAAGAAAACTATAGCATGTATCTGCCGTGTCATGAGAGGCACGTTCAAGGAATGCACTAATTAATGATTGAGGGGAAGTTATTGGAAGATGTAATTGTTAAATTGGCTGTTGTTTTGTAGTGTAGTTTGTGCCCCTGTACACGGCCTTTTTCATTTATACAAGTTTGCAATACACAGTTGTGACATCCGGGGATATTGGTTTAAAGTTTTATTTTAGTTTTACATTAGTTTTTTTTTATTTATGTACTTTACAATGTTTTGGCAAGTGTAGCAAATATAATTTAATTTCTTAGTTAATTGCCTCGTAACACAGGTTGAAATCAATGGGTATTAAGGTTAAACGTCACATACATTATAATCTACGCATTCACAGATGGCGCCAATCAAATTATTTTAAGTTTTAAATGCTTTTTGCACGTTACGCTTTAAAATATTAAGGTAAATTAATTGTTTGCGCCCTTTCATATTTAATTAGAATATAAATAAATAGTTTTGTCCATAAACAAACCCAAATCTTTCAAGAAAGGCTGAAATATACAATATTGGATTGAGTCACCGATATAAAATTGAATTTTTCAGCCTTTCTTGAAAGATTTGGGTTTGTTTATGGACAAAACTATTTATTTATATTCTAATTAAATATGTACGGTCGCGAACAATTAATTTACCTTGATATTTTAAAGCGTAACGGCAGAAAGCATTAAAAACCTAAAATAATTTGATTGGCGTCATCTGTGAATGTGTCGATTATAACATAAGTGACGTTTAACCTTAATGCTTACATTTTATACATTTATTTAATATGTATGTACATAATTTAAAGTGTGCGTTTTTTATTCTAGGTTTTGCTAATGTTAAAATATGTTTGATTTGCAGCTTTTAGCCGTGTGGTTAGCGAGGAAATACCGTAACCAGCCTGACCCGGATTACCGACCTCCGCAAACTCTTTTCTCTAGAAATTTTGATTATTAACATTGAAAAATCATTATGATTAAGTTGTGCAATATTTCTCCAAAATTCCCATAAAACATGTTTCTAGAGCTTTCAAAAAACTTTTTCATGTTTCATAAACCTAAACATAATTATATACATACAAGTTATACATTATGTATGTATGTACATTTTTATATACATATTATGTTGTCTTTTCTGCAGTTAAAAATGGGATAAATTTTTAATTGCACATTACTTATGTCTACATTCCTTTCGTTTTTCATCGTTCATGTTAGGTAGATGAAAATACTTACTCAAATACTGACAAGGCAACTATGATTAATAAATCATATATTTTTTATGATAATATTTGACCCTGCTAAGAAATTGATTTCAATAATTATTTTATGACTATGTGCAGAGTAATTCTTTACAATATGTATTTTTTGTTACTTATTGATTTTTGTATTTCTTTCATATCTTTTTCTAGTCAGTGATAATAATTTTTAAGGAAAAACTCATATGCAATTAAGATTTTTTAAATGATGGTAGCTTCCTTTAGACACTGTTTTCTACCCACAGGATGTACCCTCAGAAATAGTGACTATTTTTATGTGTTTTGATTGCAAATTTACTTGATTTTTCTTCTAAAATCACTTATTGTACCAACTTCATTGGTTACCAAAATATTTTGTACATGTCTTTTAATTACGATTATTGAATAATTAAACCTTTTTTAGAAATATCAAGTAACGATAAGTCTACCACAGTACTGTAACTGTTATGAAGATTTTTTTGTCTTGGATACTTTGGTGTACACATACTTAAATTTTAATCATTGGTATGTACATATTTCACAACTATCCTTGAAGTAGTTTAGGTACATATTTAATGTATTTATGTCTCATTGTGTTCCTTATGACATACCTGCCCTAGGGCCGTCTGTTTCAACTAGAGTAAAGGTAACAGTAAAAGAAATTGCTAAAGTGAAATTTCACCAAAATGCATTTTTCAATAACTGCATGTTTTATGTCACTTTTAATCTTTGCTTTTACTTTCTGAAAACCGATAGTTACTCCGCCATTTTGACATATTTGACAGTTCTGTTGGAGGTAAGGTACGAAATTGCGCACTTCAATATTCATTATTAATCATAATTCATATTATAGAAGATGATGAGTGATGATGAAGTTTTCATCCTTTATGTCTCGCAGCGAAAACCAAAAACAACCCGACGGGACGAATTTGGGATGATCCTGAATTTTTGGCGTGGTATCGCATGTCGAAAGATCTCGTAAAATTTGTGACACGAAATTCAAGGAGATATTACAACTACTGGAGGGTTAATTATATTTTTTCCATGTATGTAGTATTGTATATGTATACGTATTATAATATGTCATAATTTATTTTTAAATGCTCACACAAATATTTTTAAAGGAACAAAACTGTCAGATCCTACAATGAAGCAAAACAAAATACAGCGGAATATTTTTACAGTTCTTGTCTAATATACGAGTATTAGTTGTGGTTTTCAAATTTAATTTTCGGTGTGGCTGCACCAAAATGTTATGTGTTTTTTATCACATAATTTCGGGGGATATTCTGCTTTTTAGACTGGCCTGGCCACGCTAATTAATAATTATTACTTCTTCAAATACAGAGAATTTATTTTGTGGCACCATTTTAATTCAAAATTAAAAAATTTCTTTATTTTGACCACTTTTTTTCTATAAAACCGACATGTTTCAAGAGTGATGCTATCTTCCTCAGGGTTTAATAAAAGGTTTTTAGTAAATCCTTAGGAAGAGAAAATCTTGAAACATGTCGGTTTTATAGACATTAAAAGTTGTTAAGGCGGTACACAATCCTAATAATTTTTGTTTGCTCAAAACTCACTTTTTAATCATTTCCGGCGAATTCGTAACTATATTAACTTTTTTATTCAGATGTTGTCCTGGGGATGTAAGTTCTTCGTATTTAAGAATAATAAAAACAATACCTTACCGTTAATATATTTTACGTACAACGCCTTTGAAAAATTGTAATACGTTGTACAACTAAAGTTAGCGGTAAGCACAAGATTTTATTTTTCTAGACGATAAATTAATAACTTCGGCAGTGCGACATCATCCCACATTTTCAATATTTGTAACACGTTCTTCAGAATTAATTAAATTGAACGCGGTGAAAAGGTCTAATCTCCATGCATGCTAGGGTGAATTCCGCCGTACGTTCATCCAGTACGACGTGCGGCGGGCGCATATTTGTTTACACGCTTTCTTCACTTACGTCGTTAAGATTACCACATTATTTGTCTTCTTCTTCTTTTCTTTGATAACGCAAATTCGACAGTAGGTCCGTGCACACGGGTCGCGAGACTCTATTTGTATACACGGCTTCTTTACTTACGACGTTAAGATTCTGAATATATTTTAGGGTATATTGTCATCTTAAAACAAAGAAATCTTTTAATTTAAAATTATTATTGCTTCAAAAGTACTCTTGAAACAGCGCTTGCTCCTATTTAACATTCTTGTCAATTTAACTGGTGGTTAAAATTAAAATTTTACTCAGTCGGAAACAGACGGCCCTTAGTTTTATAAAATGTTAGATAACAAAAAATTGTTTTACCATTTTGTCACGTGAACATTTTTCACAATCACAATGATTTTGATAAATCTCATGACCATTCGATATCTGTAATAAATGAATGAAAACCGCTTTCTCCTCTTCCAAGTTAACGTGTCAGTTTGTCTTCATATAATTATAATGTGATCTCACCAATAATCATGTTTTCCATGTTTGAAGTCAGTATACGAAAAATGGAGCAATATTTTATGTAACCACAACATAGGCTTATATTAAATTGATTTAGATTTATTTAACAACTTGCTAGTCTTTGTGAATATACATGATGTATTTCCATACAAATGTTTGATAGACAATCGGCTAGTTTATTTAGTTCATTTATAGAAGTTTCAATAAAAACAATAGCATTTATTTGCAGTAGAACCACAACACATGGCAAAAGAATATGAACATGGATAGTTGAGAGTCGTAATTTAGATAAAATAGTGTTAACCAGTATAATAAATAAATTCTAGTTTTACCAATGAAAAATGTTACAAGAATATATTTTCTCACTTGGCTCTAATAATTGATTCTTGATCACTGTTTATGAATTAGATAGTGTCGCTATTATAAATAATAGAAATTATTTTAAGACATAAAACAGATTGAGGAACAAATTACTAATCACAATGTAATGGTAGTATGTATTTAATTAACAAAATCATGGATGCTTTTTTTGATCAAGCTACATTTTTTTAGTTCTGTTATTGGCCACAATGCTCAATCATTATTCTGCTGCAGTTGGCTTATTTTGGCAACGCATTATTAAAAAGTTTACTGCACGCAAATTGAGTTATTTTTGAAAAATAATTATTGTAATGTTTGATACATTACCTATATTAATATTTGTAGTAAAGTTGAGATTTTTCAGAATCGATTAATTCATCTTAAATTTTTTTAAACTTTGGCTTGCCACCCATATAAAGTTGTTGTTCTTTTTGAGATTGAAACAATGTTAAGATTATTTGACAATATTTAAGATTTGATAATTGTAATTCAATATAATATATTATATTCTGTAACTTACCACGTATTAATATTAAGGTTAGAATTTATTTATGACTAATTGGATTCTATTTATTGATAATTATAACTGAATCTTATTTCTTTTACGCTCATGTTTTCTAACCTTATCAAAAAAACTACATGGAAATTAACACATTGTCAGACACTTGCCGGAAAGCAAAGGTTTGTGACATTCTGTCACAGAAGTTTAGTCACAGGACACATATGTGTTTTCTGAAGTCAATGAAAATTAGTAATAAAAAAAGTAAAGTATATGGTTGTTTGACACAGGCTATATACTACTACTATATCACCCCTAAACGACATCAATAGACATTGGACCTTGTTAATAAATATATTTTAAAATTTTACACAACTGATAGGACATCAAGTTTTTTTTTTTACATTCTGCTCCACACAGGAGGCCCCGGGGAAAATAATTCCTCTCGGGGCCTATGTCATCCTTAGGGATGCTGTGTGGAGGGTATTTATTGGAAAGGAAGGAGAGGAAGTTCTGAGAAAGAAAAAGGTACCAGGCATGGCTGGGAATCTGGTGGATGTGTGATCCCCCCCATTCCAAGTGAGTTCTGCCGAAGTTCTTTATCAATTGTATAAAATTTTAAACACATTTATTAGTAAGAGCGATTCTATCCGTTAATGTTTTAATTAATAAGGAATTCATGCAAACGATTCATAATAAATTAATATATTTAATTAATCTTAATTGGCAGCCAAAATAAAACAGGGCTGCTAATTTATTCTCCAGTGCTGCTTGTATTAATTTTTTTTCCAAACACAATTAATTTAATTGCGTTTTGCATGAAAAGCGTTTTATTCATACTAACTGTATGAGTATCTTGTATTTTTTTTTAATTATTTTTAATTGATAAACTAACTTTTAAACAAGATTTTTATGCATAGCACAAAGGGTAGATAACAAATATTATAATCAATAATTGTCAGCCTGAAACACTCATCTACATTGAAAAAATCTTCCGAGAAAAGATACTGGCCGCCAACGGGAATTAACGGCCAGTATCTTTTCTCGGAAGATTTTTTCAATGTAGAGGAGTGTTTCAGGCTGACAATTATTGATTATAATATTTGTTATCTACCCTTTGTGCTATGCATAAAAATCTTGTTTAAAGGTTAGTTTATCAATTAAAAATAATAATTAATATTTGACAAGTTAAAGTATTTCAGCAAAAAATGCAGACATAGTTAGTCTCGACGCCACCTAGCGGGAGATTTAGTATTAACAATACCTCTCTCACAAAAATAAAGTTGGTGGTTTTCAGTTGGAAAAATGTAATAATAAGTAATTGTCGAATGAAACACTAGTATATATTGAATTATTTGGCGGGTATTAGATAAGCCGCCATAGCTCAGTGGTCAGAGCTGCTGACCGGCAATCAGAAGGTCACGGGTTCAATTCCCGTTGGCGGCCAGTATCTTTTCTCGGAAGATTTTTTCAATGTAGATGAGTGTTTCAGGCTGACAATTATTGATTATAATATTTGTTAGTATCTTGTATCTTTCAATTTCTGAAATATATAATTATATTAATTATAAATATGTAATTGTATTGAAATTTTCACTGTTGTTCGTAAAAGTTTAATGGGCATAATCTGTTGATAATAATTGTAGCCCATTTAACAAAACAAGTAATAATAAATCATGTTGATCTGTAAATCATATCTGCTCCAGTTCAAATCGCATTATTATACATTCTGTTTAACGTAATTATTAATATAAGAAATTAATGTTTGTTTTGTTCTCATGTTTGTGGCAGTGAGTTATTAATTCTATTTGTATTTAGCTGTGCTTCTACTGTATATCCATGCTTTTTGCCATATTACTGCTTTATACAAATGGCAACATTACCGATCATAGAAATAAATTTAGATAATTATTGCATAGATACGAAATTATAATATAATCAGGTTTATTAACTTTCATGAGTTTCAATCTAATCCTTTGCATTTTTCTGAAATGATTACATATATTGTATTTGATGAATATATTAAGGAAATTAAATGATTATCAATAAATAACGGTATTGTCAAGCAAGAATTTAAACAGTGCATTTCAAATTAATAACAGACACATAATGAGTAAATCTAGTAATAGTACTTTTTCTAGTTCACGCTAGATCATTATAGAACATACTATTTTCAGAATTACAATCTAAACTCTTTATTATAGAATTTGAAACCATTTGTCTACTATATTCAGCATCACTTGTATTCAAAGATATTTAAATATAAGAGATGTGCTTTTGGCAGTTTTTACTGGGTGGGGCTGTGCTTCCTGGTGTCGATATTGTTAACCAACACACCTTCAAAAAATCAACTAAATTAACTAATTATTTCGGTATTCAAATTATATTGTTAATCAATACTACTGCACACCTTAAAAAAATCAATTAAATTCCGTATTCAAACCTAGGACCATTAGACCGTACTCCGCCGACATTCAGGTGGTTATTATAGCATATCTCTTATAATAAATTATCTTTGCTTTTATTATACAGCAATTGATTTATAATATTGGAGGTGACTGTTGGAAAAATTGTTAAAAAACCATATTGCTTTAAAAACATATAAAACTTTGTGTAAACCACTTTCACGAAAATTTTTCCACAACTTTCAGTTTCAGACGCAGTTGCAAGGCTTTTTTTTTTACTTTAGCTCTGCACAAGAGGCCCTGAGGAAAATAATTCCCCTCAGGGACTATGTCATCTTTGGGAATGCTTTGTTGATTGTCTTTTTAAGAAAGAAAGGAAGGAGAGAACGTTCTGCTAAGGAAAAAGGTAGGTAGGGTGGCTAGGAATCTGGGGGGTGTATTGTATATGTATATGAACAGGAGTGACGGACGTATGAATCCATCCCTCCCACTTTGGTGCAAGGCGATATTTCGGGAGAGTCATGCTGGGTCTCCTTGAACCAGTTTCTCCCAATTTGGCTTGCCACGCAGTTGGTCGGCAGACGCATCCGCCAACAAGACCAGACAAACCTCACCCCATGAACCAAGTCACCAAATGTTGCTAACCACTTGGGGTGACCTACGGGAGAGGTGTCGGTTGTCCAATAAATGATTCCCGGGGCTGCGGTACCCATCCCTTCCTCCCAAATTATATTATTGACAGGAGTGGAATATAGATAATTTATTTGTACTTCACACCTGAATATTAATGCTGTTTTCCTACCAAAACTGCTGATCTGAAGTATTAAAAGTCTTTTATACAAAGTTTTATATTTTATTAAAATATTACATTATTGCTGTTCTCGTTAAGATTTAAAAAAAATCATAACAAACATTTCTTTAGTAGGATTATTGTTAAGAGAATGACTGTAATTTATTTTAAAAATTATCATTAGGAAATATATGTGATATAAAACTTACACATGATTCATTTATTTTTATCTGATACATACCACTTTCTGATAAGGTTAGATATTAAATTTGTAGCCCATAATCTGATTTGACTACCAGTAAGTGCCTTGAGATGACTGCCCCAGTTGAAAGGTAAGTTATTTAAATATTTTTTTTCAATTTATTTTTCCTTTTTATTTATTTATTAGTATTTATTATTATCAGATTGCAAATGGAAAAATGCATCCCAATATATTTTTTTCTAAAGCGGATACATACCCCCAATTTCTCAAGTATTTAAAATACATTACATAAATGATATCAGATTTTTAATTTGGTAACTTGAGAAGTAGTTACATACTATACAGCAGCGATTTTCAAGTTTATTAAGGGAGTGACCCATAGACATACAAATAACTAGACTAGAACTTACAGATGAGGGGTAAAAACCAACTATGGCGGGGCGAAGAGAGGAAAGAGACTTGTGATTCGCCAAGTCTTCTTCATTGTCTAAAGTATGTGTTTCATAGACATACAGCGTCCGCGCGTAAAATGTACGACGAGAGCACGACATTGGTCCGGACACGCCCAGCCGGTTCCGAAAAATGGTTCCAATGGGAGGGGGAAATAACACATTTTTTAACACGTAAGGGCATGTCCATATATTTTGTACGTCCGTGGAGTGACCCCTTTTTAGTAATAAAAAAAATTGACCACCTCGCGACTCACCA
The DNA here is from genome assembly GCA_917563855.2 of Limnephilus lunatus. Lineage (NCBI taxonomy): Eukaryota > Metazoa > Arthropoda > Insecta > Trichoptera > Limnephilidae > Limnephilus > Limnephilus lunatus. Next base: position 36,851,594 of record OU830594.1, read on the forward strand.
CATTTGATGTAGAGGTGGATAAGTTCTGCATTTTGCCGGAAGCCTCCGAGACTTGCTTCCTTTTAAAAGTACACGAGTTCTAGGAGCAGGTGTCGGGTCCGATTTCTTAGGTGCGGACTGAGTACTGGGTGTTGTTGCGGCGCACCGAACCGGGACACACGGGTTCAAAGAACTCAAAGCCAGGACCTACTCGTAGAACCCGCACGAGAACTCAGAACCCCGGAGCCGGACAAGACCCGCACGAGGGCTCGGACCCGTCACCCATGCAATGTAGGTACATTCAATGTACCTACATTGCACGGGCTTTTATTGAGAATTTAAATAAGTAAATTAGCTGTAAGCTGTAATGCTTTATTAAAAACTATTGTTTTATAATGCACTTCACCCGTTGATTAACAATACCAAGATACGCTCTAATTAAAAACGACTCCGTGTCTACTAAAAACAATCCCGCGATGACGTGACACGCGGGCAGGGAGCAGTATACTGTTACGTCAAGCGGTCACGCAGGCGTGTGTTGATCGGTGACCGGCGGTCGAATGATCACTGCCGACCGGTCGCGACGTGTCGTGAGTCGTGAGTCAAGGGGTGCGGAAATGTGTCTAGTACCGGAGTACTCGCGACCCGCGAGTGGATTGGATCGGGGACGCCGCCGGCCGGTGGTGGCACCCGAGTTTCGGGTTTGGGAACGAGCCCGAGTTCCGGGACAGGGTTCTCTGGAATCGCTTCCCGCAAAGGAGCGGATCACACGAGCCCATTCCAGCTAAACCGACACATTAATTTGATGTGTTAAGGTTAAACGTCACGTACGTTATAATCTACGCGTTCACAGATGGCGCTAATCAAATTATTTTAGGCTTTTAATGCTTTTTGCACGTTACGCTTTAAAATATTTAGTTAAATTAATTGTTCGCGATCGTACATATTTAATTAGAATATAAATAAATATTTTTGTCCATAAACATACCCAAATCTTTGAAGAAAGGCTGAAAAATACAATATTGGATTGGGTCACCGATACAAAATTGAATTTTTCAGCCTTTCTTGAAAGATTTGGGTTTGTTTATGAACAAAACTATTTATTTATATACTAATTAAATGTGTACGGTCGCGAACAATTAATTTACCTAAATATTTTAAAGCGTAACGTGCAAAAAGCATTAAAAACCTAATATAATTTTATTGGCGCCATCTGTGAATGCGTAGATCATAACGTACGTGACGTTTAACCTTAAAGGTTAAACGTCACGTACGTTATAATCTACGCATTCACAGATGGCGCCAATCAAATTATTTTAGGTTCTTAACGCTTTTTGCACATTACGCTTTAAAATATTTAGGTAAATTATTTGTTTATTTTTCAGCCTTTCTTGAAAGATTTATGTTTGTTTATGGACAAAAATATTTATTTATATTCCAATTAAATATGTATGATCGCGAACAATTAATTTACCTTAATATTTTAAAGCATAACGTGCAAAAAGCATTAAAAACCTAAAATAATTTGATTGGCGCCATCTGTGAATGCGTAGATTATAACGTATGTGACGTTTAACCTTAAGGTGATACTTAAAAGAATTCATTATCTACTCTTTCGTAGATGGCGCGAATTTATGCTTTAGAATATTAAGATAAATTAATTGTTTGCACCCGTCCACAGGCAACGAGAAGATGAATAAATAGTTTTGTCCATAAACAAACTCAATTCTTGTTCATAAACAAACAAGTACAATATATTGTATCGGTGATTCAATCCAATATTGTATCTGTTAGCCTTTCTGGAGAGAATAGGCCACTTGCATGGATTTCATAACGACTTGGAAAAAATCGTGTGGATAGATTTTTTTACTAAGATTATGAAAATTTTAGTAAATTTTTTTAGAAATGTATAGTTTTTTTTTATTTGTAAATAAATAAATCCATTATTTGAGCTCGTGACGCCACTACATGAAAATGTCCGATTATGTTCCCTTAATTTTGTAAAATTCCACACTGATTAATTTTTTTATATGGCAACACTTTGATTTCTGGCGAATTTTTGAATTTGCATTTAACGTTCACTAGATTTATTGTTTGGTCTATGCGAACTTATCGTTTGGTTTGATTTTTTGATAAAGATGGCGGTGTTTTTACAGATGTTACGAAGAGAACCCCGTACAATTTATTTCTATTCGTGTGGGAAACGTTATTTTTTTTAAATGATTTTCGGCTATGTAATTATCGTTTTTTCGCACCCATAAAATTATGTCCCGTGTATCCGGTTTATAAAAAAAGGTCTGATTTTTCAGATTGAAATTTTCAAAAAATCGCCAGGGTTTCAAAAATTTGATAAAAAAAATACAGAATGTCTTAGAATATTTGTCTAAACCGGAATTTAAAAAAAAAAATGTCATGCAAGTGGCCTATTGAGTTTGTTTATGGACAAAACTATTTTTTTATATTGTTATTGTGTATGTATGGGCGCAAACAATTAATAATTCATCTTAATATTTGAATGCATTACTTGAGAAAAGTATTTTTCCCTAAAATAATTGAACTCGCGCCATCTATGAAAGAGCAGATTATGAATTGGATATGATTTTAAATTACAGCTAGCATTACAGTGTCCATCATCAGGGTAGATGTGTAATTGATAGTGGTGAAGCATGTGCTCAGTGGCGGTTCTCCATAGGGGGACAGTGGGGACAGTCCCCACCAGTTACACCCGAAACCTACTAAAGCAGGGGTCGGCAAACTTATAAGCCAAAGAGCCAAATATGTACATTACAACGATTCAAAAAAAACGGGTTACGTAACATTTTTTTTTTGATTTGAATAAAAAACTAGGGGATCAAAATCTTCCTGGTTGGCAACCCTTTTCGTTTATGTTTTACGGGGAATCTCTTGATTGTACTGTACGTCATTTTTATTTTGCTTTCCCAAGTTGGCAACCCTTTTCGTTTATGTTTTACAGGGAATCCAATTTATTTATTCATTTAATTGACATAATATCTAACATTTCAAAAATAAAAAAGAACAAAGGTATTTAGGTTTAAGTAAGGAGGGGAGGGATAATCTAGGTAGGGGGGGGGGGTAATCTAAAACCTCACCACATATCACCAGGTGGGAGGGGGGGCGGTTAAAGTGATTAATGGATGACCCCTTGGGTGTTATGTAACATTTAGGGAGGGGGGGGGGGTACAGAAAAACATTACGGCTGATTTTGTAGTCCTCATTTTTCTCCGCTGACCGATTTTTATTACCAACTGTATTAGAAGAAAATATTCCATGTCTGTATGTTTTGATTTGAAAACAAAAACAGATTTAACCGGTATTTAGGTATGACTTTTTGAAGGGTCTTAACTCCCATAAGAAGTAACTTACCAAAAAAAGCAAAACGTACCTACCGACACCCTTGTATTCGATAACAATATTATATTAAAAATATGTGTAGTAGTGTCAAAATCCTGAGAAGAAATTGGGGAATACGGTTTGTATGGAGAAAACGCCGCCTGGTTTCCTCTGAACACCTCAGGCCTCGGGCCTATTTTGTCGGAAGGTCAAATTATTTGTTGCTTTGCAGTACCTAAAATCTAAATAAATGGAACATTTCTGAACGCATCCGAAAACTACAAACTGTTTTTGAAATACGCTTTCAAATTTTACGATTCGAAATAATTGAAATACAAACATTTTGAATGCAAATATAAAAAAGTTATAAAAATGGCTCACCTTACGTTTTTTTAAACAAAAATTACTGATAACGAAAAAAAAACACACATAATAGGCAAATGTAATTTGAATGCGTTTGATATTTAATAAACGTTATCGGAAACTCACTTTTTTGTCATTTCATATGAAAATAATTAATAAAAAATTCCTAAGGTTTCTTTTTTTTCAAACTGCAGTCGGAAACTTTGCTTTCATAAATGTGTAGGTATGTTTAATTTATTTTGTGGTTAACTTCTAGATTTAAACATAAAGCATGATGTTTTCTCTTTCAACACAGTTAGATCATACCATAATAGTAAGGGAGACACAACGATTCCTATGAGATCTATACGAGTTGTTCCGAAAACCGAGGGGTTAACATTGGAATTTTTAATCAGGGATTGAATAATAGTTGAAATCCCATTTAATTTTGCGTAATCGGTCAATCGGTGCAATTTTATTGAAGTGGAGGTTTGAATAATACTGCAATCATAGCATATATTTTTCCAAATGTTCATACCCAATTCTTCAAATTATTTCCGTGTTATTTAGTGTTTCATTCCTCGCTAATTCCCTTCAGCGAGATTTATTTGAATATTTACAGTTGATAATATTATTGCAGACTTAATCTAACTGATGTAGTTAAAAATACATATGTACCTACCGAAGAGATTTCATTGAGAAAATTGAAATATTGTTAACCCAAATAGTCGGAATAGCTATTAAAATAAAAAAAAAATATTAACAACTAGGAATAAATTTTGCATCAATAAAAAAAAAATCACGGTAAATTAAAATCAAGGCATGTTACATAATATCTTTTAAAATCAAGGCATGTTACATAATATCTTTGATTGTCATCAAAAGCAGACATGCAGTTTTAACTGTCATCGATGTCTTATCAGCAGGTACCTACCTGTATTTGCTTAATCAGATCAGAAAAGTCAGATTTTATCTTGAATAATGATTTTTTTTTCAAGATCACTAATTATTTTCAGCACTCATATTATTTGGATACCTAATAATAACTAAATAAATATTCAGCATTCACTTTATTAATTTAACCGATTCAGATTATTCAGAATATAAATACATAAAAACTACAAAAATCAATTAAAATTAAAATTTAAATAAGCCTCGTCCTGTCATGTTGTCTGGTGTTGTGTCGCGATGATTAATTTATTTTCTTAAACAATTCCAAAAGGTTTATTTTTGAAGTACTGTCCAGAAGACTCTTGGTGGCCGAGTATCGACTGGGCCCCCAACTCGTTTGCTTTGCTAAATTGTTCCGAACCTCCTTTAGCGCTCGACTGGCCAAATTCACCCTGGAAACATAAAAAAACGGTTCATCATTATTCATTATTATAATACGAGTAGGTACGTTCATATAATATTATTGTATTTTTTAATAGTTGCTGGTCAAATAAAGGAGCCAACAATGCATCAGTTCAAGAAGTGATTACAAAAACCATGATGTTACAAATTTCTCTAACACGAAATCAACCTCGGATCCACGATTTTTTCAAACCGTGGCAGAAAATCAACTTAGGATGTGTTCAAGGACCAACCGGGCGTTTTAAAATCAAATGAATAATCGATAGAATAACGTTTTGTGAATCAACTACCACTGAGCTACAGCAGTGGTAGAGCAGTTGACCGGATATCAGAAGGACGCGGGTTCAAGTCCCGTCGGCGGCATTTATCTTTTCTCGGGAGATTTTTTCAATGTTGACGAGTGTTTCAAGCTAATAATTATTGCTTATAATAATTGTTACCCTTTGTGAATTAAATTCTATCAAAAATTTAAATACGACTTTGGCGCCCCCTAAAACAGCCGCCCAAGGGAGGCGTCCCGATTTACTTAATTTAATGAATATTATTAATTATATTAAGTTTCAGCATTTAAATAAAGGGTCCGCCATCTAAAGTTTTTTTTTTCAACTAGTGCTTATTTCGTGAATGGTAACACTTAGCTCATGTCTGATTTGACAGATAATTAGTTTTATCGGGGTTAGTATGGTTTTATCCTTCCGCTGAGCGAATATGGTTGTGTATACGCTTGAACAACGCTGGGAAATATCGACTTACAGAAGATGCCGATTTTGCCAAAAAAATCATCTTTTCGGATGAAGCTCATTTTGATCTTGGCGGGTATGTAAACAAGCAAAATTGTCGTATTTGGGGCACAGAAAACCCGCACGCATACATTGAAAAGCCGGTACACCCAAAACGAGTCACTGTTTGGTGCGGATTTTGGTCCAGAAGCATAATTGGGCCATTTTTCTTTGAAAATGAGCAAGGAGTGGCCGTTACAGTCAATGGCGATCGTTATCGGGCCATGTTGAACGAATTTTTGTTCACAAAAATTGAAGAGGAGGATATTGGCAACATTTGGTTTCAACAGGACGGCGCTACGTGCCACACAGCCGAAGCTACACTCGATGTTTTGCGCCCTGTTTTTGAAGATCGCATTATCAGCCGCAGAGCTGATGTCGTTTGGCCACCTCGGAGCTGCGATTTGACACCGTTGGACTATTATTTGTGGGGTGCCCTCAAAGATAAATGTTACGCCGACAAGCCAGAGACAATTGACGCTTTAAAGGACAATATTCGTGAAGCCATTGGTGAAATACAGCTGCACACAATCGATAATGTGCTTAAAAATTGGACCGATCGTGTAGGCTACTGCATGGCCAGCCGAGGCAGCCATTTGAATGAAATTATTTTCCATTATTAACCGGAAGGATTGTACTTATAAATAAAAAAAGAAATTTGAGAAAATATTCAGTAGTTTTTTTTTTATAGCATTTTCAAAAAAAAAAAGTTATTTGGCGGACCCTATATAATTTCGTCTTCTGTCGTTTGAAGATGGCCAAAAACACTCTTCAAGGGTAGCCTAATGCAATCACAAATGGAATTTCATTTTGGATTTAAATTGTAGGCATAAGGGGTTACAAAGTTTATATGTATATTCATTGTATTATCGAACGTGAAAGTGGGAATGTTGTGAACATCCGTGGCCCGTGCATATTTTTTGTAAAATTAATCATAATTACCTTGTTAATTTTGGAGTCTTCAACCTTGTTCTGCGACTTGAAGGTTCCTTCCTTGGCCTGGGCCTTGGCGTCCAGGCTCTCGTTCTCATGCCCTCCTTTGAAGGACGACGCCGAGTTCTCCTTCTGGGCTCCCTCGTTCTGTCCGAACTTCTTGTTGTCGGCCTCGTCGTGAGCCTCGTCGTAGAAGGATTCTGTCTTCTCTTCCTCGTCCTTTCTCGAGGAGCTCTTGAATCCCTTTGTCACGTGACCTTTCTTGTGGCTTTTCTGCATGTTCTCGGATTCGCCGTTGAGGCCTGGAATTCAGAGGGTATTTTATAGATATTCATTTTCTGGAAAATATTTCACAGATCTTTCTTAATATAATGAAAATGTTTAAACTCCGAAAGAATGTCTTACACGATGTAAATAAACTAGTCCTAGTGAGAGCTCGTATGGCCGTCATTGTCTTTCGTCATTTTCCTTCTCAGGCGTCTTGTTTGAATACGGAAATGACACAAGATACTAGAACAATAATTTTACGTAAGATATCCCGCTGTGACTAGTATATCCAAACTTACCTTTCTTATCTAAAGATGACGCCCCTTGGTACGTCTTGCCATCTCCGACTTCTTTCTTGTTGGCTGACTCGTCCTTGTAGTACCCCGAGTCTCCCTTGGCACTGCTCTGCTCCGCCAAGGCCGCGTTAGACCCCTGCTGCCCTTGGTTAGCGGAATCTTGCGACTTTGCTTGCACCTTCTGTACGTTCTCGTCTCCGGAGTTCTTCTTGCCTGACTCGTATTGGTTCTTGTCCACGTATCCCCCTCCGATGGATCCCCCGTATCCGCCTCCACCGCCGCCGCCCCCGCTGTACCCGCCGCCCCCGCTGTATCCGCCGCCCCCGATGTATCCGCCGCCACCGCCGCCCCCTCCCAGACCGATTCCTCCGGAGTAGTATCCGCCTCCCACGTTGCTGATGCCGCCTCCGAGACCACCCCCGAGCCCGCCCCCGCCACCGCTGTACCCGCCGGAGAAGCCGTTCCCGAAGCCGATGTCACCACCGCCGAAGCCACCAAACTGGTTGATTCCACCGCCACCGCCACCAAACCCGAGTCCACCCGAATAACCTCCTCCACCTCCGATCAACTGCCCTGGTCCTATCCCATATGACCCGAAGTTCGCAGACTCGGCAGTTTCATATTCGGCAGGATTGTACAAAGTTCCGTCCAGAACGTATTCACTTGAGTAGGGTGTATGAGACGCCGCAGCTTTAAGCGTCTCTCCCGTCCGTTGGACCTGAATGTTGTAGTTCTTGGGGGGAACCCCAGAGGGGGTGGAAATGACTTTGGACAGCGTTAATCCGAGAAGAGCGGAGAAGATGACCATTCCCAGGCACACCGAACTGTTCCTGAACTTAGCCATGCTTGGTGGCTTTGGGAGACACGAGAGGTTATTCTTGAGCTCTGTGCAGATTGAAACTGATGCTTGAGCAACAAGTACGAATACCCTTTATAGTAAATCTAATAGTTAGACGACAATTGATTCTTGGTCGACTAGGTTTGTCGTTCTACATTTATTTTCGCTGTTTAAGTCATAACTCTTTTTAAAAGTTCGGCCTGCATTGAAATGCCCCAGACAAAGTAAGTAAACCACTGTCCATGTTTTAAATGAAGTGACATGGTTGATTAATAAAACAATAAGTGTCCCCGAGATGGACCTTGAAGATCGGATGTTTAATGGGGGTTCAACTAAAATTACGAAACGATTTCTGACCGCAACACGAGTTCAAATGAGTATGAAAGGGAAATTCCAATTAGCGATAAATTATTCCGTAGCAGTACCTGACTTCCCTTTCGCGATACTAGATTTATGTCAAACTACCTTCACATTATTTGTCCTTGTTCTATTGTATTTCAATCGAAGTTTTAGGTAAATAAAATTATATAATACTTTCTCAGGTGGATTTAATTTTTTTTGAGGATTCTACCACAATTAGTAGGACCTATATGAAAGATTCCGATAAATATTCGCTAAAAGCAAAATCCATCGTGGATTCAAACGAAAAAAATATTTATTCGTAATAAACTATCCTTCGGCACCCAAAGACACGCCAAACGCGTGCCCATAACATAATGTTTGCATGCTTTAAAATGCACATAGGTAATTAAATATACTGAAGGCATGTTGCCTGATGTATTCTGATGATGCGGTGTTAATTTCTAAGGACGGGTTGTTTAAAAAAATTTGAACAATTTTATGTGAAAGTTTTATTCATTTTCTGTTATTATATCATTATAGGTCATTTGCTTCTTAAAACTGAAATAATCACAGAACTTGAACAGAATTTACACAGAACGTGAAATTTAACTGAAAAAAATTGATGAATTTTTCAATGTTTTTTATACAACCCAAACTTAACAGTATAGAAGATCTACAGTCTCTCGTATCTAGGATGAACGAAGTATGTATGAAGTACGAGTTAATGATGAAATTGATGAACAGTAAGTCGTGGTGTTTGAAATAGAGAGAGTACGAAAACACTGCAATATAGTTGTGAATAATGAATATTTGGAGCAGGTAACTCCATTGGGAAGACTTAAGATTAAATGGAGCGTTTTTATAATTTATTTTATTTAATTGTGTCGCGGGCTTTTTTAGTTAAAATTCCTGTATTTTTAGTTCACATATGGTTTAGCTCATTTAGAGGCTCCTATTTCTGGTTCTATAATGCACTTAATGGAGGACTGAACGCCGTTGGCGCTAAAAAAGACTGTCCAAAGTCCACAGTGGATTGCTGGTACCTATATCGAGTGCAGTGAAGCATCGAACTGGCAGATGAAGGATGAAAGCAGACTGAAAGCTGTAGAAATGAGATCCCTGAGACGTGTGTGGTAAAACCGTGTTTGATCGTGTGAGAAATGTGGTGATCCGAAAAGAATGCAAGGCTGATCCGTAAGCGTAATAAGTAAAATTAAGAAAGGGACGCTTTGATGTTTTTTTATGTAGAGCGAATGAATGAGGAAAGGAGTGTAAAGATAATATATGACGCAAATGTGAATTTTAGAAGAAGTCAGGGACACCCGAGGAAGACATGGTACGATCAAGTGAATCAGGTACTTGAGTCGGGCTATATCAAGAGTCAGAATTATAGAAGAGTATGAGACGATGTATAAATGCGAATGAGGCAAGGAGTGTGTGCCGAGTTTTTTTTTTACGGTCCGTCTTCTCTGCCTACCCTTGCGGGGAAACGGCGTGATGGTTAGTTAGCTTTAGATACTTTTGTCGCTTCGTTTTTACGACTCGTTCTCGTGCCCAACAGCTCGTTAGTGGGATGATTTGCTAGCTTTTAGTTATATGCACGGAGGTCAGTTTTTTTTTTAAAGTGTAGGTATCCAAATGGTGTTTAAATCATTTGAGTAATTTATTACTTAGTTCTACTTGGTACTTAGGCAGTTTTTTGAAAAAAAAAAATGTTTTGGTTATTAGGTAGGCACGAGGAAGTTTTCTGTAAATCTTCTGTTAGTTTGTTTTTTGTTTAATGGAGTAACCCTATTATAATTTTGAAAATTTTGATTTAGTTTATAAAAACTACGTACACAGAGCAAATGAAAATAAATCACAGAATGAATTCTACTAGACGAACTTAGTACTTCGTGATGCATTGTTTAGATACTTTAGATCTTTAGAATGTTTCAAGAGTTCAGTGTTTCTATTCTGATACTGGTTTATTCGCAGAAAAATATTTCCACATTCAATTGTATTTTTTTTTTTTTTTTAATGCCGGTAACCCGGGCGTTTATTAACATCAATAGTATATACAAATCATGTGCGCTACCCGACTCACTAGACAATATCTGTTCTGAGCCGGGTAGCAAATATTGTACACGAGTAACCAAACATTGTTCAAAGAAATGCGTGAAAACAACATCACTATGACGGTTTACAGTTTAAACCGTTTCCAGTTAAGTCTTCACATTATCAGTTTTTCTATGGACCCAGATGGTAATTAGGTGTATATTGTTATAACTATGTAATACCTTCTTCCCAGCGCGTTTTTTCCAATGTAGGTACAAAATAATGTATTCCTTTAGTCTGAATTTACCGTTCGTCCAAAATAAGTACTGTTGGGTAATATACATAGGTAGTTTGATTCAACCTGTACCTATTTTACGTTTACTTATTTAAGAATTTTCTTCGCTTACAAATTCGCGTAAAAATTATAATATTGTGGGAACTTGGGATAATACACGAAATATTAATAGTGCAATTTCTGTTGTTCCAATTTGGGAGGCGGGTATGATACCGCCGCCCCGGAAACCATTTATTGGATAACCAACGAGGTCACCCCAAGTGGTTCGCTACGTTTGGTTTTGCAGGGGTACACGGGTTCATGGGGGGTCTTAGCGTCGGATGCGTCTGCCCTCCTGCTGTGTGGTGGATCGAATTGAGAGAGACTGGTTTAGGTAGGCATTTTGACCTCTCCAGCCAGACTCCCTCGACCCATCGCCTTGCCAGTTGAAGGGATGAATTCATCGTTTCATCACTCCTGGACGCATTGACACCTATCATACCATTTTCTTTCCCAGAACTTCCTCTCCTAAATACCCTTCACACGGAATCCCCTATAAGATGACACAGGCCGTGATTGAAATTATTTTCTTCAGGGCCTCCTGTCTAATGTAAAAAATGCGAATTTTCCGTAATAAAAATGATTATACCCAATTTTCGGAATATTAGCTTTACGTCAATCTAATGAAAACCTATTTTCCTAATGGAAAACATGTCTTTGAGATAGATGTCTGCGCAAGAGGGCTAATTTCACGTGTGAAGGACTTAGGGCTTGCGCAGCGACGTTCACAGCATGGGAATAAATTCAATACTGAGGAAAAGCGACGAAAATGCAAACAACAACGCCCCATCATTTTGTTCGACTAAATCTTGCAAAACCAAACAATGATAGCAACATTCTTTATTTGATCTTTGATTAAAGCTTTGTTTGCAATGAATGTATACCTACACCATTTTGTTTACATTTTATCTACATAATTCGACAGGTCTCAAAACGATGCTTGTCAACCATTGTTCTTTTAGATTATAGAACGTAGCATTTTAATTTCAAGTGGGAGTTCAACCAAATAAAATTTGCGACGTTACGTACACGCCGATGAACAATAGCAGTCTGACGAGGTAATTAGCCAATTATTATCTTCCCGATGCGATGACATAAGATACATAATGGCTCTGAACGGTAACACTGGAAGTGACATTGTGTGTGTTTCGGATGAGTTCTCGGATGGCGGTGAGCCTATTGTTCACGCGCCTGCGCAGTATAAAACAGTACTCGGAATATACGTAGGTACAAATCCAATCACTGTGTAGGTGTGTCCTTATACACAATACCGACCGTTCCCACCGACTAGGGGCGGGGGAGGTTTTCAGGCTTTTCCTCAGTCCAGTCGATTTTCAGTTCACGTGAGACAGTCCAGGTTAGGGAGTGCCGAAGGTTGTATCAGAGCGAAGCCTTCTCCATTCAGTGTGTGCCCATTTCTCTCACAAACTCCTGTCAATTCAACAGTTCTATTAAAACTGCCAAACCCCGTTTAATTATTCTCGCATTTAGGTGGAAAATAGCAAATAAGGGAGTTTATGTAATATTCTAATCGGGAATTACTATTTGTTTGTCGAATCCAGAATTTTTTTTCTCGTGTTGTCAATTTTTAGTGACAAGTATTTACACAATAATTTACTATTTATTTTTTATAATATTGTGCTGTGATTATTAACGAGTATAAAATAATAATTTAATTATTTAAAAGTTTAAAAAAATCAGCAAAAATTAAGTCCATCATGTCATTCGACCACACAGAGGTGCTGGATGAGTAAGTTTATCTTTTATTATTTTATTTATTTATTGTTTCTTTACATTGTAGGTATTTTTTGTGTATAATTCAATTTTTAAACTTACTAGAAGAAGCCCGTGTTCAGGTTAATAATTTTATTGTATGAAGTAATAAAATAACACAATATAATATATATAATGAAATAACAATATTTTACATTAATGTGTTTTACATATAATGGGTACCTACTAAGCTAAAGAGGCTAGTAAATGGTAAATTATAATGTAAACATGGGTGTATCCTTATTTAAATACAGACGATTTAAAAAAAATATCGGCATTATTTATGGATTTAAAAAAATATATTATTCCGTTTTCGACTTACATCGTTGTTGAATTGCATTTCTTTTAAATACATGTATGATATAATATCTATTATGTATTTCATTGTATTAAATAAAGAATTGGCTATTATCCACGCTAATTTTGACGTTATTGTATATTTATAAAAATCAATTATATCTGCATCGCGCTTGAAGAATATTGTAGTACGTATAGTATTGAATATATGTAGATGTAGTACTGATTTCGTTTATAGATCTTCTGTTTTCGTGGCGATTGTTTTTCAATAAAAAATGTAGGCACTTTATCAATCAATCAAACCTGCAAAATGCATTTGCTTTAGATACCTAGTTCGTAACACTATTTTTTATTTACACGTCGAAAAAGAAATTCCCCTGTGTACCTACACTGATTATTATGAAACTATGACTATCAATATACACAGGAGGATATCTATAGTTAGATATTATATGCAAGAACCAATAATAATGAATACATAGATGTAATTATAAAGTAGGAACAAATTACAGAATATACAAAAAAAAATGGCTGACGTTATACAATATTATAATGAGAACTAAATTATTTCATCTTAGTATTTTAGTAATCCTGATTTTTTAAAATATCCACAGAACAATATTTACTACCAAGTCCATTAAGTCTCTATATGAAGGAGTTAGTGGCAAAGTTGGTACGAAGTAGTTCTTCATGGAACGTCACTAGATATACTTCTTGTATTTCTACTCTGGTACTCTGAACATTATCATTTCTAACAGGTCTTAGAATCAAATTGTGAATATTGTATTATTTTGTACAAACCGAGTAAGTCACAATATTCATTATTTATGCATTGAACCGCTTACTCGTTAATACGGAATATTTTTTTTATTTTAACAGTTAGATTTGGCTTTATTATTACGAAAAGTGAGTATTTAATTTAATATTTATATTTAATATTCTTCTATTTGATATTTATTTAAATTTTAACTGAATTTAAAAAATAATCATAGTTAATGAATTCTGTGGGCTTCCTTAATCTTTCTTATAAATATTATAAAGGCGAAAGTTTGTATGGATGAGTGTTATTCTTTCATGCAATAAACACCGAATAGAATTTAAAAATTCTTTCACTAATCGAAAGCTACATTATTTGCGAGTAACAAAGGCTATATATATTGGTAAGCTCTGGCGTTATGAATAAGCTGTAGCGTTATGCAATTATTTTTCATACGTTTTCTGTCCCTAACAAAATCGAGTTATTGCAAACGTCAAACAAATTGTTACCTTGGAAAAAATGTTTTTTTTTTTAATTAGGCAATTCACCCTAAAAAATAGTGCTTTGTTGGCGTCATAGTTAATATCTACCTATCTCTAAAAATGTTTATTGTCCGGACGAAAAGCATAGCGTTGCTATGTAATTATTTGACGTGGGCTGTAATTTTGTTATTTCTTTAGGTTTTTCTCTGGATTCAAATATGAATAAAATACTAATTCCTACTTGAGGCGAAATCATAAGAATAAATTAGGGGAGTAGGTACTTAAAATAAATTTCTATAATTTAAATATTTTCTAAAATAGAATTTTTATTTGCGAAATGTCATTCTCAAATTTTGAAATTTTCTATTCAACAATAATTATTTTTTATTAGACAATAAAGCAAGAATAATAACAATTATCCCAATAATTATGCCAGTAATTTCCCACTAATACCATGCGAGCGAAGCCGCGGGTAAAAGCTAGTGTATAATAAAATTGACGAATCTCAAAAATTTATATTATGCTAGCTACGCCACTGCTCACTACATCTAACTTATGTATCTATATTACTAATAATTATGATTAAACTGTAAAATTATGTTACCTGTTCATTTTTAAAAATTATAAAGATGTAGGTCTTTTCTCTTAATCCTCATTTCCTTCGGACCTCGGGGTTGCAAAAATGCGCTCGATTTGACAAAGGGGGAAAAAGGGGACACATATTTAACGTTTTTATATTAGCTATGAGTAAAGACCGGATTATCTACAAATGCATATTTGCATAAGCATTTGCATATTTAGACCCTTTTCAGCGGTAGTTGCATATTTTAGCAAAAAAATTGAGATCTTGCATATTTACGCTCGATTTACAATCGCCAGATTTGTGAATGAGGGTATAAAAAAATATTTCCTGAATCTTCTGCGGATGAATATATGTATGTGTTGCTCTCAGATACTGTCCCCTAAATGAACAAAGCAGGAAAATTCGCCTTATGAATTCCTCTTTGGCAAAACTATTCCCAAGTAAACTTAAAGAAAAGTTTGAAAACTTTCTGAACAATAACCCAGAGTTTGAACCCTAGTGCCAAATTGATAGCTTCATCAACGGAGCAGGTGAAATTTTGCCCGGTACAATAAGTTCAAAAATCGCACCCAAATTCATATTCTGTCCAGTCACATCAGTAGATCTAGAACGCTTATTTTCCGCTTACAAAAATATATTAAGCGATCGTAGACACAATTTGTCTACAGACCATTTAGAACAGTACTTAGTCATATATTGTAAATTTCTTTGTTAAATACATTTTGTAATTGACATTTTCGAAAATACGATTGTTATTCTTGAGAACTTAATAGCTTACTAAAATAAAAAAAAATATATAAAAAAATACGACTTCCTGTATTATTTCATGTTGCATATTTTGGCACTTTTTATGGATTTTCGTGCATATTTTAGATATTTTTATTGCATATTTGCATGCATATTTTGGGCTTTTTGTTGCATATAATCCAGTCTCTAGTTATGAGATAGTCTTTCAAACTTGTAAAAAAGAGTAATGGTACTCTGTGGAACTTTTTTATACTCTAGCTAAAGAAAAAGTTCAATATATTAAAAAAAAATAGTATTTCATAAAGCATGTATTACCTATTATCTGTATTACGTACAAGTGTTTTTTTTTGCAGATTAAATATGTACAAACCTGACGTAGTCATATAAAACTGTCTGATTTTAAAATAGGGAAAATGGGACGAGCATAGTAACTCCGTCAATGATTCAGACGAAGCTAACCAGTATTGGCAACGCGAAACATTAAGGGGCCGTCACACTTGCTATAAAAGATCATTTGGCTTGGCCTATTTCAGCATATCGTTCGCCATATATTCCCATTGGGAATGTACGCCATGCGATTGCCGTAATACGCCAAACCAGATGATCTTTTATAGCCAATTTTCGTTGTTTGTTTTTGGGGTGTTATGCCGTGTTGCGCTACCTCCTTCTTTAGCCGACGTTTCGGACGGCGTTGCAGTATCCATCATCAGGGCAGATCCGGCAGATCCGACAGATGTGTAACACCCCAAAAACAAAAACGAAAATGCTTTTAGCCGTGAAAATCAAAAAACCCCATAACTCCCCATAACTCAACTTTGGACACACGTGCAGGCAATTGTTTTTTAAAATTATTTCTGGCTTTCCCCTTCAAAATTACAAAAGCACGTAGAAAAGAAAGGTGAATTTGTGTTTAAAAAATGGTTAATTTTGCACTGGTTTATAGAGAATATTTTAATGGTATATTTGAATAGTTTAATTAAAGGCAATTCTGTAACCCATTTTTGGAGCTGCAGTTTACTTTTTCCGTACTTGTGTGCGTCGTTTGCAAATTAATGAAAGTTTTATGTTTATAATTCCAAAACTGCGAGTAACGTGTACTTTATTTGCATATTTTTTAAGGAGATTTACAATTTACCATTATTTACAAAAAAAATAGTTATATATAAACATAAGACCCATAAAAAAACTCAAATTTATACCTGCGTGTTTGCCTTTTTACGCATTTGTGAAATAAACTACAAAAACGGTTTTGCATTGGATCAATTCACAGTAATACGGGTAGGTAGGTACCTACTTATAAGTCGTCGCGAATTGAAGAAAAACGGTCTTACGTCATGTCTGACATCCTGTCATTTGTTTAATGCGATGAACAGGTTTACATCATTATTTGTGAAAATTCGTAAATTGCTATTTGCTAAATTTGTACCTCCTCGATCGTCGTATTTTTTATCAAGTAAACGTGGGACTTAGGTACGAGCCTGCGTTTATTGACAGGAAATTAAATTTGATTCGAGTTTGCTGAGGACAGTCATTTCCGTTTTGATTTGAATGTAAAGGCGAGTCGGTATTGGGTAATTGGGCTTATGAAATATCTAAAAATATCACGATTGTTTTTTTACAATAGAAAAGAGGTATTTATTAATTAGGGTAGTCATCGGATCACGTTCAACTTATCAACTTCCGTTATAAATTCCTTGTTTATGACAACTGATTTTCTGCCGTGCTGAAATTAAACGATGAAACATTTTTAATATGGTAAAACATTAAAAAAATATTAGGTAAAATATTATATTTCTGTTATTTAGTCGACATACATTCAAGATTTGAAGGTTTAGTTAAATCTGATTAATTTTTTTTCGATAGATGTCGGGAACGAACAATAAACACAAAGTTTTCGTGCACAATAATAATCATAAAGGAAGTATATTTTAACACTTCCACCGTACACACGTCTAGCGAATAATAATTACTACACGCTAACAATAGCTTTTTTTACGTACTGCACAAGAGTCCCAACTGCTCCCAACCGTCTGGAATCAGTGAGACTGATACCAGACGGTTAGATTCTAGATTCTGACATTCCCAAATATTGGGATATGTTGTGAGGCTGAAGGTAGTGGAGATGGGATGAATTTGGAAAAAAAGGAAGGTGGGGAAGTACCTGGCTATTCATACCTGGTCACCAAATATGGTTAAAGCCATTGCACTTTTCGATCTAACCGATGGTCTTTCACCAGAGCGATGCTGAAAGTAGAAAATAAAATTTAGTTGCGCTCGTCGAGAAAAAGATTAGCGACCTATCCTCTGGGTCACTGGCGTAACCAGGGGGGTGGGAGTGGGGGGGGGGGTTCAAATCCCCCCCGAAACGTTAATATATCAACATCAATAATATTAAAATGAGGAGAGGCGAGCGGCATGACTTATTTTATTACTAATTATTACACTAATAATGTATTTTGGATTCGCCCTTTCTACCAACCGCCGCCGGCCGTCCTCGATTATCCGATCGCATTCGGTAACCTTCGTATATTTTCAAACAAACAGAACAACTAAAACAACTGCAAGCAGTTAACACTGACCTCATAACAGCATTTAGCCACGTAGATGATGTTATTAATGCTTTGCAACTTTTGAGAAATAAAGTTGACGAAGAGTAGGTACCTTCATCTGTCTGAAGAAGCAAAGGTGATGCTCAAAGACAATGGTGGTACACTGCAAATGTCACGTATCGTTGGAAGGCAACTGAATCGCTCTGACACTCATGCGTCGGATGTATGCACGTATTACAAAATAAATTTATTCATCACATTTCTAGAGCACACAATTCAACAATTAATTGAGAGGTTTGCGAAACACCGTAAAGTACAGTATTGGCATTATCTGGTGTGTTACCTTCAAATTTTTCAGCCAGTTCTGAAATTAAAGACGCAATTTTTTATGTATTCGGCAGTGCTACCCGATCTGTCGTCAAAGCAGAACTTGTGTGGAAAGCGGCTATGACTATCATCTCCCCTACTCCAAAATCTGCTTTGGAATGCTTAGATAAGTGCGATCAAAAATGATATCCAAATATTTACACGTTGTTACAAATATTGGCTACCATACCTATTTCCACTGCTACACCAGAAAGGACTTTTTCAAGCCTACTGAACACAACGAGTGAAAACAGACTGAACGGCTTTGCTCTCATGCATTATTTAAAAAGCAAAACAGAAGATTATACTGTATTGCATATGTAATCAGATAAACCTTCGTTTTTTGTATTTTTATTTACATATTTCATTGCTAGAGAATGAATTGTGCTCCTGTGCTCTTGAGCCCCCCCCCCCCCGATACTAAAACCTGGCTACGCCCATGCTCTGGGTTCTTCTCCTGCCTTTTCTCTGATTTCCCTCACCCTATTTAGCGTTATTTATCCCTCTAGCTCTAGCTCGAGGGTATTATCTTCATCATGATAGCAATAAATTTCTCCTTGAACCCTTCGTCGCACCTAATATGCCTATCACAAGCAATGGGCGCATACAAAACTAAGAAAGTATAAATTGTAAGTATAAAATATAAGGCAATTATGAACATACCTTTTTAACACTATTGTGCGGGGCATTTTTTGAGCAGAGTTGTGGCTGCAACGCAGATTCTTAGCGACACGTGCGCAGGCCAGTGGCGTAGCGAGGGGGGGGGGGGGTGGACCGCCCCGGGTGCCACCCGACGGGAGGGTGACACTCGGTCTGCTGACACCTCCCCAATCACAATACTCTAGCCCCCCCCCCAATTTTTTACGAGTCGAAATTATTGTTTGTCAACTTTAATAATGGGGGGGGGGGGGGGACACCAACCACGTTATCCGCCCCGGGCGCCACCCATGCTAGCTACGCCACTGGCGCAGGCGGGCAGTATTTTCCATGCATATCTCGTTTTTTCAGAAATTTGGCTTTGAAAGACTCAAATCAGTAGCAAATTATCAATTTCAAAGCCAGAATCGGGCTCGGAACTCGACACGATAATGTATCCGGTAACGCTATCCGAAACATTGGTTTAAATGATAATACTTTTGGTCGTGAAAATCTCAAATCATACGTTTTTATCAAAGATATTCAAATACAAAAGAGATATGCTATGATATCCGCGCGACTGTCGGCGAACTACTACCTAATAAGGGTAGTTCGCATACAAAAAGAATTGGTTCATTTCCTTGATTTTTTGAAGGTGTGCATTAGTATTTGTTAACAATATAGTTTGAATACGGAAATAATTCGTTCATTTAGTTTAGTGTTCGTTTAGTTTATTCGTTAATTATTTGTTCATTTAGTTTATTCATTATGTAAACAATATCAGCGACACACGGAAACGCAGTCCCACCTAGTAAAAACTGCAGATAGCACATCTCTTTATATTTCAATATCTTTGGTTTTTATAATGGCTTTTATTAGGATTTATGGACGAAAAAGGGGTGTAAGGACAATATTGTTTGTTTTAGAGAATAAATTAATAATACATGATTTAGAAGTGGATAGATGAAGGGGTTACCCCAGCAAAAACATGGAACGATCAAGCGAATCAAATACTTAATTATCCACTCTGCCTACCTCTATAATTCTTTCGCTTTCATTGTCCTGTTGGAGTCAATGTTTTAGGATGATTTGTAATACAGGCTCGGCGCGCCTACTTCTACTGCTCAGCTACAGTATGATGGCTTCATGGAAACCACGCGATACTGTCGATGATAGATAACTGATATCAAACGTATCGAAATCGCATAAATCTATTAATGATTTAATATCAAAGATAAAGGGATATCATACTCTTTTGCTTTAAACGTCCCACTACCATTTTTTTTGCATGTTGTGCATTTCGATTCTGGCCTAGACCGCACAGAGTTATCAAAAAAAAAATTGAATTAAAATTTAAATTAAATTCAATCAATATGTGTAACACTTTGAATTTAACAAGGTAGGTTATAATTTATTACGTTTTTTTACTTTCCTATTTTATAAAAGTTAATGCGGTTTCTTCATAAAACAACCCTGTGAAAGTTTCTTGTGTTTGTTATTCATGGTCATGAAACTTTAAGCGTGGATATTTTAAAACTCTAATTAAAACTTAAATAATAATAATATTTTATCCACATAAAATTCATTTATGGCTCCGGGTTGATCTTGAAAAAGAACGCTCCGATCTTTTTTTTCACCTTAATTTTGAATATAGTTTTTTTCATGTTTCTGGAAAAAAAATTATAATTTAAAATCTAAAGTTTTTGATACAAATTTAAATTGGCATTCACAAATAAATAATACCGTTTCTAAATTGAGATATCTTACATACATATTTTACAGACTCAAAGAAGTATTGAATATTGACAAATTGAAAATGATTTATTATTCTATGGTGCAATCTTCACTCATGTATGGAATAATAGGATGGGGTGGTGCCCTTGATACTTTTATAAAACCTTTACAAACAACTCAAAATTATATTATCAAAGTTATGTATAATAGAATTAAAACATTTTCGACAGATGCTTTATACAAAGAATCTAAACTATTCAGTCTCCGTAAACTATTTATACTGCAAACTATGAAATATATCTTTAAAAACGTAAACAAATTCGAAAAAAATGTAAACAGAATCAACATTAGAAATAATAATGTATTCTATACCCCCCAAACACACACAAAACAAATGCAAACTCACAGTAGTTTTATTGGACCTCGTACCTTCAATAGTTTACCAAAACATATTCAAGTTGCAACAAAACTTCCGCATTTCGTAAAAGAGTTAAAATTATGGCTAAACCATACAGATGTAAAAACTCTATTTATTTAGTTTTATTTCACTTTATGTTTCTAAAAACTCTATTTATTTAGTTTTATATCACTTTTCTCACAAACTTTACACCTATTATTACAATGTATATCATTAATTACACTTACACTTATTTAACCGTACACTATTACATACACTTTTTGTACAAAATGTTTTAAACAATTTTTGTTTTTGCTTTATATACCCCTGTTTGTTTTTTTCTAGGTACTAAAAAAAAAAAAAAAAACTTTTTTTAAATATATTACCCACGCACAGGCTGCGCCTTAGTGGGTTCCCACATTATTGTTATGATTTTCAAATATGTAAATATAAATTGTAAAATATGGGAAAAATAAAGGAATTAAAAAAAAAAAAAAAAAAATATTGATTAAGCTGATCAGCTAAGTGATTCGTTTAGTAACGCTTACATATTTAAAATATAAGTTTTTCTTAAATATATTATTAATAATATTGAATAATCTGATCAGCTAAGTGATTTGCTTAGTAACGCTAGATTCGCCTGTTGTTAGGAGAGTTGCGTTGGGAAGAGTGGATTTGTGCATTTGAGGAGTGTTGAGCCAAAATTTAAGCTCAACAGTTGATCAGTAGGAACAAAACAAATACCGTTACGGCCGTTGTTTCCAACTTATCGATCGATCAATTTGAGTCTCCGAAGTGATTTGTTCAGTAACACTCGATTCGCCGTTGGTTAATATGACTGATTTTATTTCATTTTTATTTATTTATTTACTCTTTTATTCGCCTATGGGGTTTTCACATTGGGTACTTAATGTTTACAATTTTTTTACAGAAGGGTTATAATAAACAAAAGGTTGCAATTTTTTTTATACATTACAGTGTTTTATAATAGTAAAAATTAAAAAAAAACTCTTGTAATATCTTGGCAGATAGTTATGTATTTTTATTATTTGTGTATTTTGGTTAACAATTTGAATATTGTAAATAATAATTTATATCATTAATTAGTAAAAAAATACTCATTACTGATTAGTGGTATAAATATTCCTAATAATGTCAAATACGAATTTATAAATACAGTTTATATCGCTAACCAATAAAATAAAATCTTATTATGAAAACACATTTCGTGTTCACATATTGTAAATACTTAATGGGTTATCATAATATTGGAAACAATAGAGTTGTAAGGCTGCTTAGATATGGTTTCCCAAAGTACGGGTGTAATGGGAAATGTACATTGTTATACATTTTATTTCTCCCATTTTTATTTGTCAGGTGCACAAAAATTTTATGTTAGTGGAAATTTTCCTTTATTCCCAAATAAATAGCTTGGCATATTAGGATATATGAATATTTGTTTCCAAGCTATTGGTAAATAATTAATTAACTATGTATCACGTCATTTCCCCGCACCGGTAGACATAGAGGACATGCCGCCAACGATTCGGTCTTGGCACATACTCCTTTCTTCATTCACATTCATACATACCCTTATGTTATTCTGACTCTTGGATATGGCCGGACTCTGGTATTTGGTTAACTTGATTGTAAATAATTGAATGGTCGTACGATTATTACCTAAACGGGGGAGGTACCCTAAAGAGTTTTTTGTGTTTAAGAGTTTAAATATAAGAAAGTCATATTTAAACTAAGTACATCGTTAACCATAAATCACGTCACGTGTTTATATTACTAGAACGTCGTCTTTACTATGTAGTAAAGTTCATTATTTCACAAATAGAGATATGAATGATATTTTAGACTTTTTTACCACCAATACGTACGTATATTATAACTATAAAAACCTCGTATCGTGTTATAATTATTACAAGTACAAAAAATCGTATGAATTAAAATAAATGGTACGGATTCATCGTCATCACTGTTGGCTCTCCAGTTAACAATCTCCAAGGTGGATAAATCTTTGAGGACGTTGTCGCTCCACCTTAAACATGGTCTTCCCAGGCTCCTTCGCCCTGTCGGTCTTGAGTTCAGAAGGGACTTTGGTGCTTGATGCTCAGTCATTCTTTCTACATGACCCAGCCACCGAAGTCTTCCCAGTTTAATAAATTTTGTGACGGTTAGATCCTTAAATAGAGTATACAGCTCATTGTTATAACGTCTGCGCCAAAATCCATTTTCTGAAACCAGTCCTAAGATACGCCTCAAAATTTTCCTTTCAAAAACATCCAGTGCTCGCTCATTCCTCTTAGTTAGTACCCAAGTCTCAGCTGCGTATGTGAGTACTGGTCTGATAAGTGTTTTGAATACTAATATATTTTGGTGTTTCAATCCAATATTGTATTTGTAAGCCTTTCTTGAAAGATTTGAGTTTTTTTATGGACAAAATATTTCGATATTCATAATGCGTCATTGATTATAGTATGTATATCTCTATGTATTGCGTATGTAACAATTAAATTCATCTTAATATTTTAAAGCATACCTACCTTGTAAAAAGTGTTTTTCTTTTAAAATTATTAAATTACCGCCATCTATGAACGAGAAGTTTATGCATGATTTTTAGTTTACGCTTAGCATCACTTTTTTTACACAAACATAACACCGTTGTTCCCACGGAGCGGTTTTTATACCGCACCGCAGAAATTGGTTGTATTATTCACTGAGTAAGTAATCTGACATCAGTGGTCGTGTACATGTCATATTCTTACGTGTGATGGTTTTTTCTCACCGCGAGGATTAGGAGGAAACCCGATCGCCGAGAAAATTGAACAATAGGTATTTTACCAAACTGTTGCTGTCACTGTCGATCTTACGCCCCCGAATACTGAGCGAAAGGGACAACTCCAGGCTAATAATAATACATAAATAAAATTTTGTACTTTTTTACTTATTTTTCTCATCAAAAACGTGACAGAGTTTTAAGATTTTTTTAATTAACTATTTTTAAAGAAAATTCTCTATGTCTGCACGTTTTCCCATTTAAAAAAAAATCATTTTCTGGATGTATATTGATCGTCTGTCGATAACGTTGAAACCCAGGCAATTTTAACGATTATTAGAAGGTCCTAACTCCTATAAGAAGTAACTTTTCAAAGAATCAAAACCGACACGTTAGTGGTCGATATGTATATTATATTACAAATGTTTGCAGTAGTGTCAAAATCCAGAGAGGAAATTAGGGAATACATTAGTATGGACAAAACGCCTCTCGGTTTCCTCTTAAGATGACAATATACCTTAAAATATATTCAGAATCTTAACGTCGTAAGTAAAGAAGCCGTGTATACAAATAGCGACTCGCGACCCGTGTATTGCCCGGACCTACTGTGAATTTGCCCTATTAAAGAAAAGAAGACAAATAATGTGGGAATCTTAACGACGTAAGTGAAGAAAGCGTGTAAACAAGTATGCGCCCGCTGCACGGCGTACTGGACGAACGTACGGTGGAATTCACCCTAGCAGTCATGGAGATTAGACCTTTCCACCGCGTTCAATTTAATTATTTCTGAAGAACGTGTTACAAATATTGAAAATGTGCCATGATGTCGCACTGCCGAAGTTATTAATTTATCGTCTAGAAAAATAAAATCTGGTGCTTACCGCTAACTTTATCGTTGTACACGGGTTATAAAGTTTTAAAATCGTTGTACGTAAAATATATTAATGGTAAGGTATTGTTTTTATAAATCTTAAATGCAAAGAACTTACATCCCCAGGACAAGATCTGAATAAGAAGTTAATATAGTTACAAACAAGCAAAACAAAATTTATTTGGATTGTGTACCGCCGTAAGGTACAAATGTTATTATTGATTTTCCCTAGCCATAAAAAATCCTGGGAACTCCTCCTGGTAAATCCAATGCGTATCGCAAAATTAAAAAAATCACACCAATTAAAAAAATAAACATTTTTTAGTTTCTCTTACGAAGTTTCCAAAATGGACTATGACAAATGTGTTTTATTATTTATTGTGGAAACACTATTCTGTTGAGTTTCCATTAATTTTTTAAGCCTCATAATAAATTACCTCAGAACATTGATATATTTTCCGATTGATTTGTTTCTTCAAGGCTAGATAATAATGTTATTTGTTTGCGAGTGTCATGGTTCCCTGGTTTGTGATGGGTCTTATTTTATTATTAATATAATTTATTTATATCCAACACATGATGATAATATTATTATTTAGTTTTAAGATCATTCCTTGTCATGCTCAATTATTTAGTATTTATTTATTTGATTACGAGATTTTTGAATGTAGAGAAAATAATGCGTAGTTGGGTTCTGAACTCTTGACCTAAGTTTTATCAACGGGTTTTTTTGTCCATTCAGCTATCATGAGTTGTTAGACCGCTGAATAGTGGTTTAGGACCCCACTGGGGTCCCTGGAGGTCTTTACATACGACTATTCAATGTAGGTAATTAATGGATATATGACTTCATTCTTGACTATTCGCCAATGCCTCTAATCAATAGTTTGAAGTTTAGACCATAGACTTCCAAATTGATAGACTTGCCCTGACATGAAATTTGGGTAGCATTTCAACGAGCTAGAGGCAAATCCCATGACCATATTTTTGGCACCAGGAGAGTTCGAGAATGCTTTGAATAAACTATGACATCAGTCGTACATTGACCACCGAAGAGTGCATATTGAAATAATCAGAAAAGCAAAGTTCCTGAAAGTAAGGCAAAGGTTTTCAGCGCTGTCCATTGCGGGACTTTTCTGCGCAGGATCTGAATGTTCGTTTTTGAACAAATCACGCGCAATTTGTTTTACTGTAATTTCGGATTTTAAATTGCATTCCCTAGAACAGTGTTCCACAAAGTATGCGCCGCGGCACACTGGTGTACCGTGATCATTAGTTGGTGTGCCTCACTGAAATGTTAGATAGTCACACGCAGATGCTCAACAAAAAAATGCAATGCAGGAATTCTAATATTTTAACGTTATCGAACAAGATTGAAAGCTTTCGCGCTAAGTTGGTTTTATGGTCAGCCACGCTACCAAAGGTAGTAATGAAATGTTCCCAAATGTCATGGATGCCGATTCAGAAAAAAATAGTGAAGGCTTTGAAAGTAAAATACTTGGAGTTATTAGCAGAAAAAATGAACTCATTTTATGTTCACTGTATGAACTGCAACCTATGGACTAGGTACGAAATCCATTCTCAGAAAGCATTTCCCTTGGACATTTACCGATTGAGAAACGTGCAGGAAGATTTCATGAAGGGGTGTCCGGGTTCATGGGGATTGTCTAGATCTTGGAGGAGGATGACCAGGACATACTGAACCCCAGATTCCTAATACCCACCCCTTAAACCCTTTTCCTTCCCAGAACTCTCCTCTCCTTACTTTCCTTAAAAAACCCTCCACACAGCATCCCCAAAGATGAAATAGGCCCTGAGGGAAAATATTTTCCTCAGGGCCTCCTGTGTGGAGCTCATGTAAAAAAAACGCTTTCAATTGTTATAATAATTCAAAATACATGATTTTTTTTTAAATTTACATGCAAACATAAAATAGTTTTAAAAATGGCTCACCTCACGTTTTTTCTAACTAAAATTACTGATTACGAAAAAAATAAAACACATACATATTTTATTAGACAAATGAAAAAATAGGTAATTACCCACCCTCTGTTGCTCCGGGCAGCTTAGACTCTTGGAATTCTAGATATTTTTTATTGTATTTCATTGTTATTTAAAATCATCTACTTTCCATCGGCAAACCATGCAACATGAATTAATATTATTAATTCTTCCTCTGATTTTTTTACATAACGCTTTGGCGCGATCATGTGAATGCACATCGATCATACCACACAATGTTCACGATCAATACATTTTCACCATCAGTAGGTACCTGCAATGTTTATTATTTTCGAATCGAATAAAAATGTGAAAACGATAACCTCCTCCATTGACCCGAACCACTGCGTTATCAAATTGAAGTATTTCTACATTACTTCATTGATTAATCATTATATTTTATAAGATGACCTTTTGCTCTCGGTTGGTGAGCCAGAACGCGAACGTATCTAGTTTAAAACACTGTTTTCTTTTACTTTTACCGCAACCATTGTTGGTAGAAATAACAAAGATGGGCCATGCCCAGCCTTTACTTACACACTATTATTTAATGTCTATTTATTTTACAGTAAATTTATTTTAATTACAATCATAGTGCAAGCATTTCTTCGTACATTGTATGTACAAATGATTTGTATGCATAGTGTTATGTTAAAATAAAAATGATGTGTAGTGTAAATGATTTAAATATTATTAGTGTTTTGTGAACACTTCACTAGGATCATTAATATACCAAACCATTCACATTAGGATAGTCTGTAATGAGGTGTTCGCGTGTATATGTACGTAGTATTATTATTGTGCATTGATAGCAATTGATGGGTTCAAAAATATTACGAGTAAGATATTATAAGAAAGACCAAAAAAAAATCCAGATTGCAGGTACTGTAAATGTAAGTGTTTTGCGAATATTTCACCAGGAGAACATGCGCTGAGATGTTCACGTGTTTTTTTTAGACAGTTATGTAATTGTAAAAATAATTATCAAAATAAGTACAGTGTTTTGGGGAAAGGCAAACATTAAACGTTTAACTTTCGTTGTATTCGCTGCTTTGATAGTCCTTGTAGTTTGGCTGTAGCTTGACGAGAGTCAACACGCTTCTATGCCATATCTTCATTTGTTTCTATTATAATAAATATATGGTCCCTATTTTGTGACCGGAGCTAAACTCATCTGCCATACAGCATACGGGTCGTTAGTTGGTAACTTGAATGGAGATCAAGGATGGCGGGGATTATATTTGACAAGGGTCCAAGTTGTCACGTTTTTTTCTAGAATCGCCTTATGATCCCTATTAGGAAATTTCGTGAATATATTTTTTACGGAAATAACATGAATGAAAGTTTTAATATCTATAAAAAAGTCAAAATATTCTAACGTAGTTTACTTACGGCTGTCCGAGGATGAATGAGTCAAGGACATAAATATACCAAACCACCCACGACCTAGCGATTTTACAAAAAAATATATCAATATTTTTACGATGTAGTCTATAAATATCCAATAGACGTCTACTCGCGACATGTTACGTTTTAAAATACACGCTTTGTTATTTCGTCATAATAAAAAAAAACATGTACATTGGTTCATATGTGTATGCGCATATTTTAACTTGTGCCTAAACATAATTATTTGACCTTTTGAGAGAAATTTAGTTCCGCATGAGATAAAATAAATTATCACTCTTTATCCGAAGCACTTAATTTAATAAGATATTTCAAGCAGTGAATTAAAAAAAAACTTGTAATACACTCTAGTGGGAAGTTGGTTTAAATTTTCACAACAAAGGAACAATTTATGAATAATATGAACTAAACATGTCAATTTGTCTGTCCTGGAACGGGAAACTTTCCTAGTTGGACAGGCAAAACTTCCTTATATGTAATTTATACTCTCTTTGTATCTATGTATAATAAAATAAAATAAAAATTTCCTAACGTTAACCCAAACTGTCGCGTTGAAGCGCTTCAGACCTGTCCTTGGACATTTAAAAAAGAGACTCTTGAATATTTCATAGACCGTACAGACCGCACAGTCGTAGAGGCGTAGAGACTTACAGTGTAGAATGTAGAGCAGATGTTCCCAAAGAGGTTTGTTTATATGGAAACCCAGGGGTCGATTTTCACTTGTTGGGGTCCATGTCAGCAAGAAAATAATATGGGGTCCACGAGATTTAAATGGTGGTTCACACATGTGGGCCCAAAAGGGGATATCGGGTATCAGCAGTTCTGACTTTAGAAAAAAAAATTATATATACCATATAGGTACCTGTTGCTTATCCTGCATTATGGAATTTTTATTTTTATGTAACACTAATGTAATGTAATTAATTGTTTGCGCCTGTACATATTTAATATGAATATAAATAAAGAGTTTTCTTCATAAAAAAAAACCAAATCTTTCAAGAAAGGCTGACAAATTCAATTTTGTATCGGTGGCTCAATCCAATATTGTATTTTTCTGCCTTTCTTGAAAGATTTGGGTTTGTTTATGAACAAAACTATTTATTTATATTCATATTAAATATGTACGGGCGCAAACAATTAATACACCTTAACATTTTAAAGCATAACGTGCAAAAAGTATTAAAAACCTAAACTAATTTAATTGGCGCCATCTGTGAATGCGTAGATTATAACGTACGTGACGTTTAACCTTAACTGAAAATCTTCAATGCCCACATGAGTGAACAAGAAAAATAGAAATTTCCTTTTGAAGGATGTGGATTTTTTGGGATATATTTTATGATGGAGTGCCGAAAATATAGAGGAATGCATAACACTGGATACGATTTATAAATGTGAATGGAGCAAGGAGTGTGTGCCAATATAGAGTTGTATGGCGGTCTATCTCATCTGCCTACCCTTACGGGGAAACGGCGTGATGGTTGATTGTGAAAGCTCCGAAAAAGGGCGTTAATTAATAAATAAATTTGTTAAATTAAACTCCGAAGTATACAAGTCTCATCTTACAAGAATATATTATATAACTTTCATGAAGTCAACCTCACGTACACGTATACGTGACAAAATCCCTGAAAATGTAGCCTGGAATTGGCCCTTCATTTCGGCTAGCCGAGGACAGTCTGAGGTCAACCTAGTGAGTAACTTTTCATTTTTTTACGAACGTGTTTTCTCTCCGAGTTTCATTGAAAACCAATATTCTAAGCGTATCTAGTTAAAAAGAAATGTATGACTTTTCCACAACATTGACCGTATCGGTTTTTTATATCTTTTTATCGATGCTGTCGAAAGTATTTCAACGTGTTCATTCGTTTTGCAGGAAAAATAAATTCCAAAAACCCAAAGAAAGAATCATGCTTTGAAAACAAATTTCACAAACACAATTAAATGCAATGAAAGTATTTCTGAGATTTTCATGAAAGAAACCGTCTGGAAAAGGAGAAACAAAAGTAGGTAATGATAGGCTTGTTCACGTATCCGTGATCGTCTTCCATTCCTGTAAGTAGTCAATATTTTATAAATAATACTATAATTATTCTATAGCCGTGTATTTATTTATTCTCACCGAATATTAATTGCGATATATTGACAAATGCAAGATCGTCACAATAAGTCAAATGTTTACATTGGAAGTAATTGTTTATTAAACATTTCATTAAATTTATATATAATGGGGATTTAATACTTCATATAAAATTTATGTTCGATACTTGAACATTTTAAATAACTTAAATACACAATTCTGCGTAATCACGTTTATCTTCGTTGTACAATCAAATTCATCGTGCAGCTTTTTTCAATTGCGAAATCAATATAAGCGGATTCTTCCAAATTAAAACAAAACTGTTCTTCAATAAATTAATTGATAATTATATATTATATACAATAGGTACATACATTTTTTGTTCATTGTTTCCGAACAAACCAACGAACGAACAACAGGCCTGGGGTTACTCATTTCTAATATATAATAATACCAGCTTTTGCCCCCGGCTTCGCACGTGCTACTCCCCCCCCCCTCCCCCCCCCATCACCCCAGCTGCCCCCCCCTCTTCTTCCCCCCCCTCCCCCCTCCCCTCTCCCCCCTCCCCCCTCTCAACGTAACAATCAAACACGTGCTGTAAATCTTAACTATCAAAGTGATCTCCATAGCAACCTAAACAAATAACAAAATGACAGCGCATGTCAAACAATTATGTAGCAACGCTTTTATTTTCGTCTGGAAAATAAACGTATAATTGTATACAAATTTCATAATTCCAGAGCTCTAAGTTATAGCCTATAGCCTATTCTGATATATGAGCTATATTGCTGTAAAGTTTCTTTAAAATCCATTCAGTATTTATTGCGTGAAAGTGTAACAAACATCCATACATCCATGCAAACTTTCGCCTTTATAATATTAGTAGGATAGTAGGATATTATGAAATCATAACTAGCTAGTAAAATAGATCTGGCCCGAAATGTTGGCACGAAACGCGAACATAAAATACCGATTTTAAAATTTCGATTTATCAGATTCTTTTCAAACTTTAATGGAATGTAAAATCAAAAAGATTAAATCGAAACACGATACATTTTAAATACTCTCGTATTTTCAAATGTCTTTCGAAACTGCTTCGTTTTCTATTCCAAAAATAACATCTCAAAACTAAACAATCCCACACCTAATACGAAATTCAATTGACACTTAAATCTACGTATCAATTTCCATATGCGTGACAAACAGTGGGACATTATTTACGGAACATAATATAAATTTAACGGTATTCAAATATAGAGTCTGTCAAATAAGAGTAGAAAATAAATAAAATGGAACTAAGAAATTTTTAGGCTGGCAACACCAATTTATCTGTCAAATATTCTTTAAAAGTGCAATGACACTGAAAATTCAAAACGCTGTATACGCATTTAAAAACATTTTGTTCTTAAAAAAAATTAAATCGAATAAGCACTATTGTGAAGGTACTTACTAAATGACAAAAATTTGATTAAATTGTGTTTTACAAAGTGATTGGCTTTCATTTAATTTAACATAGATTTGAAATTAACAGTAGGTGGAAAGGTGGTGAGTTTAGTCATACTACTTTTAGATCTGAATGAGTTAAATATATTCAGATATAAAATTAGAGGCATGATCTAAAGCCCGGGAAACGCTAGGTACTTAAGCTAGTATTAAATAAATGCGAGCAATTTCTAAAGTGTGCTTTATATTTTATTATAATATCGTTATTCTTCATTATGTTAACACAAAATTGCAAATGTATAATAATAATATACCTAAATGCAATTCTAATTTTGAGATCAGTGGGCATATAGCAGTGGAAAAATATTTTTTCACTTTAATGCCTTTTTAATTTTTAATAAAAATGTAGGTTACACAGCTTTAGATCAACACCATTGTCATATTTTTAGTATTGCCATTTGGGCAACAGTGGCGCCCTCATTTATTTTCTACTCTTATTTGACCAACTGTATTTATATTATATCAGTAACGTTCAAATTTTCAATTTTTAAAACTATTTTACACATTTTATTATACCTAATGTAATGGTATTGGAGAGGAGTTAAGGTTTAATATTTCTTCAAACACAGCAAACTTATTTTGTGGCACCATTTTAATTAAAAATAAATAGATTTTTTTATTTTTTTACACGAGCTCCACAAATGAGGCCCTGAGGGAAATTATTTTCCTTATTAAATTATCTTTAGGGATGCTGTGTGGAAGGTTTTTAAGGAAAGGAGGGAGAGGAGAGTTCTGGGAAGGACGAGGGTTTAAGGGGTGGCTAGGAATCTGGGGTTCAGTGTGTCCTGGTCATCCGCCTCCAAGACATAGACAAACCTCACCCCTTGAACCCAGGCACCCCTTCTAAATCACTAAACGTAGCGAACCACTTAGGGTGACCTATGGCAGAGGCGTTGGTTATCCAATAAAGGTTCCCGGGGTGGCGGTACCCATTCCCGCCTCCCAAATTGTAGATTACTTAGTTTTTACCACTTTTATTATTTATAAAAACCTAAATGTTTCATGAGCAACGCTCACTTCTTTAGGGTTTACTTAAAACTAATTATGAATTATAGACATACAATGTTTGAATATCTCCTACTACCACCACAGAAAGCCGAAAATGTTTGTGTTGTGATGGAGGACTTAGCCAGCTGAGGAATCGAACATTCAACGCCCGGGTTGGACCCAAGCTATGCCCACTCAACCACTGACCGGTCCGGTATGTTTTCTTCTAACGCCGTTGGGAAAGTGGTGTGGTCCCCTCCAAATATAATTAATTTTGTAATATATATTAACTTGCAATATATGCTAACTCTTACACTAATCCTGGTTTAGAAGTCATACAAGTACACTGCAGTGTGTGTTTGGCAACACACTCGGATAGAGGCAGGTGCTTGTTAAATCCATGCGACTATTTCCTCGTCTCTTTCCCTTGACGGAAAATCGATAAAACATTTCCTACTTCTGGAAACAGAGTTCGTTCTGGAAGGAGAAATATGACCTTAGGTACTATGACGGCTCGGGTTCTGTAAATAAATGGTTAATTATTCGAAGCATCGTTTATTCATGTTATAATTGTAGGTCGTTATATGCTCTCTAACAATACTTCAGAACAAAAAGGATACATCAATATTCTATAAGAAACAATTTTTGTGAGGTGTATTAGCATCAAAATAGCCAGACATACAACTGCTATATTATGTTGGAACTAAAAAACATACACATACACTTAGAAGTTTTTTTTAAATATAAGCACAAAATTATTTATTTATTTTATTTTTGTTATTTGGGCATTTAAGTTTACAAATTACTAATTATTACTTACATATTTTATGTGGTTCTTACTTCTTACAATCTATTTTGAATTTATTAAATAAGCCACTTGTGGTTCGAATACAAACGGTACTTACCGGCATCTGTTTGTAAATGTAGGTGCATTTTGGTAAATTATGTTACATTTATGTACCTCGTAATAAGAAACGTCACGTAAATAATAAATAAAAACAATCATATTTCGGTAGTTCCTTTTATGAATTGGTTTTGACCAGTTTTGGCGGTGATTCGCAAGGTGGATTCGTCCTCTGAAATATTATTTATTTTGCAGGTTCTATAATTTTTTAAGAACTTTGGTTCAAAACCAATAAATATCGAATTTCAAAGCAAAACGATTCTTCACTTCAATACAACGTTTCACCTTTTCTTCTTCAAAAAATGTTGTTGGAAAAGAAAGCGTCACAAAAATTGCTTCGCATTTATCAAATTACTACCCAGTTTCATCCAAGCATCTTTTTCATATTTTTCTAGAAATATTAATAAGAAAATATTAATCATGTAGGTAGATAATATTAACTTTCTTTTAATAAATATTTTAAAGATATTTCAGATTTATTGGATAACCAACACTTCTGCCATAGATCACCCCAAGTGGTTCGTAACGTTTGGTGACTTAGCAGGGGTGCCCGAGATCATGGGGTGAGGTTTGTCAAGGTATTGGCGGCTCATATATCTGCGCACCTGCTGCGTGTCTGGCCGGATCGAGAGAGACTGTTTGAGGAGGTCATTTGACCTCTCCAGCCAGAATCCCTCGACCTATCGACTTGCACCGCAGTTGAAGGGATAGATTCATACGTCCGTCACTCGTGGACACACTGACCCCCAGATTCTTACCCATCCCTCATACCTATTTCCTTCCCAGAACTTCCTCTTTTTTCCTTTCCTTAAAAAACCCTCCACGCAGCATCCCCTAAGATGACATAGGCCCTGAGGGAAATTATTTTCCTCAGGGCCTCCCGCCAGGAAAATAATGAGAAAACAGATCATGCCGATCATGGTGAAAATGACGATTCGAACTGAAATCAGTTGAATTTTCTAAAAATTCATACATGAAAGGTTTTGCAAATTCCATGCCGTTTGAAAGATTTTGTAGAAGATTAAAATACATGACTTTTTTCGTAGAAAGTAAACATTTGATGGTACTATGACATATTGACGTATTGCTCTATGAATCAGACATGTGTCATACACAGCTATAGAAGATCATTTAGCTTGGCGTATTTCAGTATTTATATCGCTTGGTATTTATATCGCGTATTTACATTTATTTGGCATATCGCTCACCGTTCGTTCCCAATGGGAATACATGACGAGCGACATGCTGAAATAGGTCAAGCCAATTGATCTTTTATCTTTTATAACTACGTGTGACACAAGTGGCAATGACAATTCATAGCTGGAAGTAGGTACACACTTCCTACGTTTGTAACTCCACGTAGGTACCTATCTCTAATCGTGACTAAAACCCAATTGCTAAAATTTCCGCGAAATTTGCGCGGTTATTGTCTTTTGTCCCGCTTTCTGGCTGAGGTTTTCGCTTGATAATACAAGGAAAGTAGGTACGTAATTATTGCCGCGGAGTTTCCGTTTTGTGGAGTTTGACATATTTCTTTGCGTTGTCTGACCTGCTTTAATTCTATGAGCACATTCAAGCAGAACATCATTTATGTCAATAGTTTTACCACACCATTATGTATTATTAAATCTACATATATAATTTTATCCAATCTACCCTCAGAAAAGGTTATTATTTACCGATGAACCTTATGTTCATTTTGCTATTATTGAGTTATATTATTTTTTTCCTTTTTTTTGGAACATTTGCTTCACACAGGAGGCCCTAAGGAAAAAATCTTCGAGACCTTTATCATGTGGGGCCATCATCTTTGGGGATAAAGTGTGGATGATCTTTTTAGTGAAATGAAGGAGATTAAGTTCTGGGAAGAAAAAAAAAGGTATGAGGGCTGGTTAAGAATCTGGGGTCAATGTATTCAGGAGTGACGGACGTATGAATCCATCCTTCGAACTGCAGTGCAAGGTTATGGGTCGAAAGAGTCCGGCTGGAGAGGTCAAAAGGTCTCCCTCAACCAGTCGCTCCCGATCCGGCTCGCCACGCAGTAAGTGGGCAAACGCATCCGCTGCCAAGACCTAGACAAACCTCACCCCATGAACCTGGGCACCCCTGCCAAGTCACCAAACGTAGCGAACCACTTGGGGTGACCTATTGCAGGGATGTGGATTATCCAATAAATGGTTCCCGGGGCGGTAGTCAATTTAGAAAATCCATGCTTTTCACACGGACACTGTACGTGGACTGCTGTATGCGTCGGAAGCCGTTCTGATTTATTCTTGTACGCACCAGACGGAAAAACAAAAAAAATGTGTATCTAAAAGCACTTCAATAAACAGAATTAAAACAGAGATTTTTTTTCTTTGAGTGACATTGGAACGCATGCCGGGTACTAATGGTACAGGGTCTAATTTTATAAAAAAATCATAAAAAATTCAAAAGAATTTTTTCAAAGCAAGGCAATTTGTTCAAACTTATTCGTAGCATTTACTTGCGAGTATCAATCATGAACGCTGAACATCCGGGATATAAAACAAACAAAAAACTATTTGTATCAATAAGGAACCAACATTCTTACATGAGAAACCCCCAAAGTTTCGTGATATAAACATAAAAATCGTTTAATGTTTGTAACAAACCTTACTTACGAGTAATCTTGTAAATAATTGCAAAAATATGAGTTTTTCGCATTAATATTGCGATTAATTTATAATACAATTGGTGTCATTCGTCAAAGTTGATTTTATTATGCATCCTAAGGCCTCGCTATTATATATTTTTAACATAGGAATACGGATGCATTATTCATCGGTGTGCGTAGGAATGCAATACTTAGAAAATGAATGCTAAATCATTCTGCACGTGATCAAAATCTCGTGGGAGATATTGATGGTGGATTTAATATTGATTTACCTGACGCCATGACAGGTTCCGTTACCAATTGCGTTTCCAAGGGTTTCCGGAGATTTTACTTGCACAATTTAAAACAATCGGAAATAATTATTTGCTGGTGACAGTGGTGACCAGGTCTGAATAGCCGGAAATTTCACAACCTTCTTCGTCTTCATCTCCCTCCCTTCCTCAGTCACTTCAACGAATAAATCTGGGAAATTTTGTTTTAGCGCAATGTTCACATTTAAAAATGCGCCAACGCTAAAGTCTGAAATGGTATTTTTTTACATTAATTCCACACAGGAGGCTCTTAGGAAAATAATTTCCCTAAGGGCCTGTCATCTGAAATGATGTGTGAAGGGTCTTTTTCAGGAGAGGAGGGAATTAACATTGGTCTTGAAGAGACCCATGTTGTAGAGTTCCACAACCGAGCTGTGATGTGTTGAACTCAAGAACGAGTCGAAGAAGCGACCCGTTCTCATGTGACAAATCGTCGCTTTAGTTCGTATTACTCCAACAGACCAAAACGTAAATCGTGAGAAACAGCGCTTTAAAGTTTTTTTTACGAAAAAGGCATATAAAATTAAATTAGCTAAATTGTAAGTCTACTAAAATGTGTTAAAGTATTACAAATTGTTTTTTTTAAGTACAATATGTTCTAAATGTATAAAATTACGCAGAAAACACGTTTTTAATTTGGATGTTGGCCAAAGTGACGAATTCTTGTTTGCGAAAGTTGGATATTGGACAAAGGACACTGGATGTTGGACAAGAGCGCGTACTCTTGCGTGAAGTTACTTTATCTAACGTGCTTGGTATTACAGGGAGATCGGAAAGCATTTCAATTAATTGAACTTTAATACTTATGGATGTATGTGTCCTATGTTTTCGCGGTGAGACCTAAATATTCGGATGTGATTTTTAAATAGTTTCTTAGAGCATTCGACAATTTTTTAGAAATACCTAATATGTTATTTGTTTGGGAACCAAATTTCAAGAGTAAGTTTTTGTTAAATAATAACATCGTTAAATCATCAATGAAAACGTATGTTTTCAGACAATCATACTTATTAAATAATGTTTCAGGTGGCAATATGCTCATCGATTAATTTATTGCATGTTTGATTGTTGATTGACGAGCAGCACAGTAAATGCAATCGTTCATGAATCAAGTCATCAACCGTTAGTTATAAGAAAGGTCCTACGTTTATTCATCGTTATTATTTGAGTGGCGGGTATGGGTGCCACCGCACCGGGAACCATTTATTGGATAACCAACACCTCTGCCATAGGTCACCCCAAGTGGTTCGCTACGTTTGGTGACTTAGTGAGTTTTGTCCGGATCTTGGCGGTGGATGCGTCTGCCCACTAACTGCATGGCAGGCCGGATCGGGAAAGACTGGTTGAGGAAGCTCTGTAGACCTCTCCAGCAGGACTCTCGGAACATTGCATTACCCGCAGTGGGGAGGGATGGATTCTTACGTCCGTCATTCCTTGACACACTGACCCCCAGATTTTTCTTCCCACAACTTTCTTCTACCTCCTTCCCAAAAATAACATAGGCCCTGAGGAGAATTATTTTCCTCAGGGCCTCTTGTGTGGAGCTATGGTAAGAAAAAAAGGTATCTCTAAGTGATTCGCTACGTTTGGTGACTTAGCAGAGGTTCCCGGGTTCATGGGGTGAGCTTTGTCCAGGTCTTGGCGGCAGATGAGTCTGCTCACCTGCTGCGTGCGGGCCGGATCAAGAGAGACTGCGTGAAGGAGTCCTTTGAACCTTTCCAGCCGGACTCTCACGACCCCATTGCCTTGCACCGCAGTTTGAAGGATGGTTTCTTAAGCCTGTCACTCCTATACACACAAACCCCCAGATTCCTACCCACCCCTTATTCCTTTTTCCATCCCAGGACTTCCTATTCTTCCTTTCTTCAAAAATACCCTCCACACAGCATACCCTAAGATGACTTAGGCCCTGAGGGAAATTATTTTCCTCAGGGCCTCCTGTGTGGAGCTAATGTAAAAAATATGTATATTGTAAAGCGTTTTTGCACTAAAACAATGCTATTCAAATTATCCACATATAATTTTTATCATATTATATCGGCGTATAAATCCGAGCTTTAGTATGATCCGACCCGAAAGGTTGGATTGATTTACGTGATTTTATTTTTATGTTAATACAACTGCTCCCAACCGCCTGGACCCAGGCAGGCTATGGCATACCCCATTTTGTGAGGCTGGATTTAGTGGGAAGAGGAAGCAGTTATGAAGGTTAGTAATTACCTGGCTATTCAAATCTAGTCACCAACCACGTCTAAAGCCATTCTAAGCAATGCTTCAATTCGAAATGGCGGTCTTACATCAGGGTGATACTGAGAGTATCTTCCACTCTGGAACGTGCCGCAAATACACCATATATATATATATATATATATATATATATATATATTTATGATATATATTTTTGTATTGATTTGTGTTATTTCACTATTTAAACAAAAAGAAAAAAAACACATATACCTACATATTATACTTTTTTTAATGATTCAGTTGTGAAATATATATATTTTTTTAGATTAGCTCCACACAGGCGGCCCAGAGGATAATAATTACTCTTTGGAGGGTCTTTTTAAGGAAGGTAAGGACTGGAACGTTTGGGAAGAAAAAGGGTATATGAGGGGTGGATAAGAATCTGGAATCTGGAGGTCAGTGTGTCCGGGAGTGACGGATATACGAATCCATCCCTCCAATCGCGGTGCAAGGCGAGAGTCGGGAGATTCCGGCTGGAAAGGTCAAAAGGCCTCCCTTAACCAGTCTCTCTCTCGCCACGCAGCAGGTGGGCAGTCGTATCAGACGTCAAGACCTGTACGAACTTCATCCCATGAACTCGGGCACCCTTGCTAAGTCACCAAACGTAGCGAACCACTTGGAGTGACCTATGGCAGAGATGTTGGTTAACCAATAAATGGTTCCCGGGATGGTAGTACCCATACCCGCCCCCCCCCCCCAAATTATACAAATCTACCAAAATAAAAATTACTTGTGCACGCTGGGTTTGAAACTAACGACATCCGGATCGCTAGTTGAGAGCCTTACCCCTCGACCACAGGAGGCCGTCATGACGTGATAACAGAAGTGTAGTATCCAACATTTTAAAATAAAAAGATAACTCAAAGGATTTTGAAACACAATAGATAAATACAAGTTCTTTAGAAATATTTAAAACAATGTACGACGACTTCTTTTTAAAAATGATCCTATGTTCGAACACATGGGACGCGATTTACGTCTATTACACAATATAGACCTTGTAAAAAAAGAGGTCATAAAATATTCCTAACCACTAACCACATTTAGCTTCATAACAAATGTGTTCCGATATTTGAAGTACCACCTAGTTGGGCCAAATTATTAGAAGGGTTACAAAAGCGGCTGGAATAAAGGGACTGGGAATGGATCTAGGTAAAAAAGTCAAATGAAAGGGGTTCCTAATCATTAAAAATGTGCGAATAGTAATAAAGTTTTTATTGACATTCTGAATTCATTGCTCTGAACCAAATAAAACTCGAATAGGTAAGAAATAAACAAAAAAATAAGAAATATTAGCAACTCAATGTATAAAATAATAGATATGCTTTCATTGTCATTCAGTGTACAATTCTTTCAATTTCTAATTTCAGTAATAAGATATTTATAGGTATACAAATACAACTGATCTTAGGCACTAAATATACCAAAAATGTTTTCATTGTTACACGAAGATTTGGTTGATTAAAATAAGATACTGAATGTACCAAAAACAAAAACTTCTTCATTTCCTTATTCTAATACCTAATAAACATGTTTTAAATATCTCAGGTAGAATTCTGACACAAATGTTTGTTAGATAAACACATAAATATTAGGTACTAAATGCACCTTTATTTTAATACTCCTTTATTTTAATAATTGTGTTTTGTATTACAAGTAGGCATTCTTACACGAAGATCTAAATAATTAGGTACAGGTAGATAAACAAGAAGCTATTAATGTGCCCAAAACAAAAACTCCTTCATTGTACTTATTCTAAAAATTGCCTTGTTTTAAATATCATAAGTAGAATTTTTACATAAAGATTTGGCTGATAAACATACAAACATATTTTAGGAACTAAATGAACCGAAAATTAAAACTATTTGATTTCCTTATTTTAATAATTGGCTTGTTCTAAATATCATAAGTAGAATAATTTCATACAAATTAGGTTGATAAACAAACAGATATTTTAGGAACTAAATATACCGAAAATTAGAACTCCTTCATTACCTTTTTCTAATTGTTGGCTTGTTTTAAGTATCTAAAGTAGAATAATGATTTCACTAAGATTTGGTAGATAGTCACATATATTATATTAGGTACTATAATACATCAGTCCTTATTAGAATAATTTATAGTAAATAAATTATTCTAATAATTGTGTTTTTTAACTATCACAAATGGGTATTTTGCACAAACATTTAAATAATCACGTAACTATAGGACCTATAGGTAGATAAAAATACCGATACTACGCATTAAATGTGCTTAAAACAAAAGCCCATTCAATTTTTTTTTTCTTATAATTGTTTTAAATATCATAAATAGGTATTTTACACAAAGATTTAAATAATTACCTATAGGTAGTTAAACATACCAATACTAGGTATTAATTGTGCTTAAAACAAAAGCTCATTCAACGTCCTTATTCTTTTAATTGTTTTAAATATCATACGCAGGTATTTTTACACAAAATTTTAATAATTACGGATAGGTAGATAAATAACATACAGCTACTACACACTAAATGTACCATTGGGTAATAATAACATAATAACATAATAACATTGGGTATTTCGATTATATATTATGTGTACAATTATGTATACCTACATATATTATGTATAGATAATTGTATACATAATACATTACATATAGTGAAATATTACAGGAAAAATTGAAAAAACCTAATTTCATTACAGTGTATACATAATATATTATATAATAATAATATAATATATTGTATAATGTTATTATAACCACCCTGTAACGAACGGCCAGTTGAAACAATTTGCTGAGAAAATAATGAAAAATTAATTACCTGCTATATTTTTCTTGGAAATTTTTATCCTTTTCTACAGTGTACATCATAAGG
This sequence comes from Limnephilus lunatus, assembly GCA_917563855.2. Classification (NCBI taxonomy): domain Eukaryota; kingdom Metazoa; phylum Arthropoda; class Insecta; order Trichoptera; family Limnephilidae; genus Limnephilus; species Limnephilus lunatus. Next base: position 36,893,357 of record OU830594.1, read on the forward strand.
CACTTTGTGTGGAGAAATCTCCCAGAAAACCACTAAAATAACTTTGTAAATAGCAAAATCACAAGTAAAGATGTTTACTGCCGTGGGGCTAATGACCAAATATTTGAAATGAGAGCGGTCACGTGGTTCTCAGCTGCGACGCTATTGGCTCTTTGGTCTGTAAGAGAGATACGCCCGGAACCGAGAGTTCAAATTTCACACGTAGGCTAAGATACAGCTTGGATGTTGAAGAAATTTGTATGAAATTTAATTAAACGGCCGGTTTGAAAACGGGGGGTCTTTTTGGCCAACGTGTGGATGTTGGAGGAATACGCTCGAAATGTTGTTTCATTTTAGAGGATGTAAGACAAACTGCGTTTTGAAAACCCCTTACATAATTTTTTTAAATTTTTTTTTTCACTTGCATTGTAAACATAAAGACTTTCTGAGAACTACTGCATACTTAACTCAATTTCGCTAAAAATGGTCTGTTGGAGTAAAACGAACTAAAGCGACGAAATGTCAACCGTGTACATATTTTGGGCACACGTTTGGCGTGTTTCCTGACTGCACCGGTGCCGAAGGCATCAATGACGCTAGTTCCTCGGAGCATCTTTCATTGGAACACCGATAGAACAAGGATAGCATTCCCACCCGACGCCTGTGCTCTAAAGATTGCAATCCGTTTGTTAAGATGGGAGAATCTATCAAACGGGCTGCCCATTTCTGCTCATACTCGGGAGCTTTTCAGTTATTTTGGAGTTCCAGACTCAACCAAACTAATTCAACCGTGGGGCGCACTTGCGATTTGTACACGGTTAGCAGTTGTGTAGGTACTATTAAATTAACGTCTAGTTTTTGGGAGGCTAAATGTTCGTTGTGCTAAATATTCTACAAAGCCTATAGCGTTACAGCCACGGTAAATGGTATAGGCTTTGTGCACAATAAAAAAAATATCAAAGTAAATACACAACTACTCTAATACTGTTGTCGCCATTACGATTTATTTATTTATTGATCTATATATTATAAGGTATGTATACATTATATTATTCGATGCCTGTCTCACTAGGGTATACCTGTGTTGAAACGGTATAGGCTTTGCATACGATCTTTAACAACAAAACCTATACCATTTCAGTCGCCGCCTCGACTTGGAAAAATGGATTTAAAATTAGAAGTATAATATTTCTGACTTAACTACCTACCTACGTAGATATCTAGTCAGATAATCACATTTTAGGGGTGCATATATTTTCCGTAAGTTTAAGTTAAGTTTAAGTCACGTAGTGTCCACAGAAAAACCAAAATAACCATATATAAGACCATTGTCAGAACTGTATTGGCATATGGATGTGAGGCGCTGACACTGACGGTAAAGATGGCTGAAATGCTGGATACTTTTGAAAGAAAAGTGCTGAGAAGAATATCTGGACCTGTGAAAGAGGGTGAACAGTGGCGCATCCGGCACAATGCAGAATTGTATGATATTTATAAGGCCCCTAGCATCTCAGCACAAATGAGACTCCTCAGACTGAGATGGGCTGGGCATGTACAGAGAATGCCGGATACACGCGTCCCAAAAAGAATTTTGACTGGACACCCAGGTGGAAAGAGAAAAGTGGGAAGACCCAGACTGAGGTGGGAAGACGAGGTAAGAGGGGATGCAGCACAGCTTCTCCAGGTACGAAATTGGAAGTCAGCCGCTGAGGACAGGAGTTGGAGGCGACAAAGCTCGTTAAGGGCTGTAGCGGCATCGAAGAAGAAGAGATATTTTCCGTAAGAACCATTTTTCAACCAAAGAATCTCAGAAAATCTAATAAATCATTTATTAACCGTGAAGTTAGGCAGTTATTTAAAAAGCATCTGTGTATAAAATATGTCATGTATTATTTTTGCGTCTTATTTTTGTAATTGCATCATTAGTGGTTTAGTAAATATTGTCAAACTTACAGGTGTACAAATTGTACGTGCAGTAGAGGTAAATATTATGAAGATATTAATTTTCTCTGATCGGCTGTAAGTTTACCTGATATTTCGTATATGCCTTTTTTAACCAAACACAAAATATTAATAATATTCCGGACACTACGAACACAACGATCATACGAAGACATGAAATTAGATATAGCCTTATTGATTTTTAATTTGCGTAGGTAAATATAAACGGACAAATACTTTTAAATTAAACCTATTTGCGAGGGGGGTATGCGTACAGCCGTCCCTGAAACCATTTATTGGATAACTTACACCTCTGCCACAGGTCACCCCAAAGTAGTTCACTAAGTTTGGTGACTTAGCAGCGAGGCCATCGGGTGAGGTGTGTTCAAGTCTTGGCGGCGGAAGTCCCTGCCCGCCATCTGCGTGGCGGGCCGGATCGGGAGGGGTTTGGGTAGACGCTTTGTGTCCTCCGCAGCTGGTTTCTCTCGACCCATCGTCTAGCACATCACTGGGAGGAATGGGTTCATAAGTCCGGAGGCTTCTACAGATACTTTTTTTCTTTTTTCTTTATTCATTGCTTTGATTTGAGATTTTTTCGACCACTATGCTAGGCACATGCCCGTGTTGTTGTGGTCGAGACCTGACACCGACCCCTGGATTCCTTCCAACCCTCATAGCTTTTTCCTTTTAAGAACTTCTTTTTTTCTTAAAAAATACTCCACAGCATCCCCAAAGATGAAATAGGCCCTGAAGAAAATTATTTTCGTCATGGCCTCCTGTGTGGGGTTAATGTTAAAAAATATAAGGAAAGTTAAAAAAAAGTTTTTCGAACTATTTTGAGAGACAAAGATACTGGGTGTGTGGCTACGTTTATCAATTCCATTTAAACTTATGATTCGAGGTTCAATATGACGTGACCTTTATGTTTTGTTGTTCGTTCTTCAGCTTCCCAACCAAATAAATTTTCATTAAATTAACTCATTTTTTGATCGATCCATTACACACCACATCTCTTAAAAAATATTAATATTTACAATGATAATAATATTAAAACCTATTTAAAAAAAACTTATTAACATTCAATTACTTAAGTATTCTCGACGGAGTTCACAACAGGTCAAATTTATCAAAAATATACATGTCCTATCATAAATAGGTATTTTTTTCCTCCAAGCAATATCTAATAATATACCTGTATATTTTTTGCAGGAATTAGGAATAAGTGAGCTTTCTACCATTCGTGTTCCAACAGCGATACTATTTTAGTTGAGTTTATCTTTTCTCAAACGTCCCACTAGGTATTTTTGTTTTCATAAAATTTTTAAATTATTCTAAGAGTTAATTACTTTTTGTGACCATTATTAATTTATTAACAATCACTCATTCACTCTTCTTGATATAAATGTATACAAACCAAATTATGCAAGAAGCATGTGCTTTTCACAATTTTAGCCCTGTCAGGAACATGTTCTAGGTTGTTATGATTTGAACGGCCTCTAAATTCCTATCAAATTAATAATAATTACCTAATAACATAACTGAGCAATGTCGCAATTGGTAATTTATTTCATTCATCAAAACATTAAAAAAATATACCAGATAAATCCGGTTACAGCTAGGTACGATGCGAGGATTTCGATATAAATAGCATTTGTTTAAAGGTGGACAGGAAAAAACATGTTCGTTGTTGATTATAATCAATAATCACATATATATCAAAATGTTGACATTGTTTTCCTAAGTTTAGGCATTTTATTGTTAAAAATAGCTAATCAAATGGAAAACAATACCAATTAAAAAATATGTTTGATATAATGCTGTTTGGTAAGTGCAATGAACATTCTTCAAATTAATTGTGACTTTTTTTAAATGTAAATATCTCAGGATGGTCTGAATAACTCCCAAACGTCTGAAGCCAGTGGCACTATGGCATCCCCAATTGGGGTATGTTGGGTGGCTTTAGGAAGTGGAGAGGGGAATTAGATTAATGAGGGATAGTTGGGAAAGTACCTGGCTTTTCATATTAGTCAAATTATTATATTACCAAATATGGCTAAAACCATTTTTTGAGACAACTTACGAGAGCGCCCTGTCTATACGATGTAAAGGTAGGGGAACTATGTCGCTACTCGGTTGAGCAACGTTGTGAGATGGGTTAAGGGAGGGGCTGTAGTAAGGGATTTATTAATGCTGGTCTTAAATAGGCCCGGATCATATGAAGGAGGAAAAACAGATGCCGGTGACTCATTCCACGTACGAACCAACTTACTCAAAAATGAATCGAAGTAACGACCCGTTCTCATGAAGCCACCATAAACTGTGAACGAGATTAACGCACGAGGACTGGTGCACCGGCGATCAATGTTGCTTGTTCCTTAGAGTAGGCTTCATTAAAATACTTGTAGAACTCACTCAGCATGCCCACATTTCGTCTGTGCATTAGAGACCCCAATCGGTCTGTTGACAACGGATTGTCAATCAGATGGACCGCCCTCTTTTGCACAGAATTAAGAAGGTTTATCTGCGGTGGTTTCCAAGTTTTATTATTGAGCGTACTTGAAAAACATTTGAAGCAGTGCAACGTTTCGATTCTGAATTACGGCCTTTCACCAGGGCGATACTGAAAGTATTATTCGGAAGGAATAAATTATTTTCTGTTAGGTCGCAAGTGTGTCACAAGTTAAAAGGCCTGCTTCAAAAGCAGAAATCGCTAGAGATTTAAATCTCATTATTTATCCCATTAGACTTTGAGATTGGTTATACCGATTTTAATGAGTTTATTTAGATTTCCCTGGAACACAAGAAACAAAGTTTTCAGATTGTAAATTACCTGAAATTTTCGTTTCTGTTGATTTTGATTTGTCTAGGCAACTTACTTCGTGGATTCGAAAATTACGTGACCGATAACCAACTGATAAAGAAGGGGAAGATTTTCCTGATGATAGCCAACCTTCAATAGGAGAGGGCACCAGCCCCTTCTGTACGAGTATCGACAATGGTTTTATCGATAATGACGGCAACTGGTATTCGTTCCTGAGCATGACTGCAGATCGCCAACGAATAAACAACAGTTCTCATTGACTTCATTAGGCATATTTAGTCGACGTTAACTACTGTTTATTCACTTACGCCTGGGCTAGGGAGTTTGTGGCTCTTTGTAGCTCTTTGTGGCTTTGTGGCCGTTTGTGGCTCTTCAGATATCAACTCCATTTCGCCTCCACTCAACCAACCTTATGAAATGGAGCCACCAAGCCAAAACGCAAACGTACGTATTATTAATAAAACAATTTGAAAAAATTGTTACAACCATGACATTAGCAGCAAGTACCTACCAGATTTTATTTTTCTAAACCTATACGATGAATTAGTAATTTTCAGGGGTTTTCAGTATAGAACATTTGATATTTTAGTCGTATTATTTTCATCAACATTAATTGAAACGTACCCCTCGGAAAGATCCATTTTCCAGGCCTGCCAGGGCAATTTCAACCGTACTTACTCACTTACGTCCCCGCTCAAAAAGAAGGAGATGGAGAAATACGAGTATGTAATTACGAATGTAGGACAGAGTGCGCTAATATTTAAAACGGTAAAATTGTAGCTAAAATTGTGAAAATGTTCAATAAAACACGACTCGTTTAAAATAGAGTAAAAATCTGTTAGGAGCTGTCTAAAACAGCATTTAAAGATACACTGTAAATTTTTTCATACATATAAAATGTAAAATAACTGAAACAGAGGTGAAAATAATAATTTTTGGAGCATACTTTGCGATTTTTTTTCTATCGAGGGAATTTCATTTCAATTTCTCCAATGTTGAATAACAGGACAAAATGTGTTTTTAATTATTTTCGGAGCATTCCTTGCGAATATTTTCTTTCGAGGGAATTTCATATTATAAGTACCGTTTTGGTTTCGGCTCGGCAAATATATAGATATTACCTTCGTAAATAACATATATTATTTTAAGTGTTGAAGGGAAATATGTTTTTAATCCTTAGAAATTCCGAGCGCCGCGCCGGGGCAAGCTTTCGACTTTATCTAATATTGTGTCTAATCTATCGAATATCTATATCTAACAGAAATAAATTTTCAAATACATATCACATCAATAATGTCCCTTTATTTAACATAACTTCAATTAAAGACTTAGGCGTGACATTTGACTCGTCACTTAGCAGACAATATACATGTAGATACAATTTAAGAGAGTGTATCACAAATATTAGGTTTAACGCTAAGAATCACAAATTGTTTTAAAAGTACAGAATTAACTTTAGCATTATATAAATCAATTTTGCCAAGTATTCTGGAAGACGGATCAACTATTTGATCTCCCAATTATGAGATTCACAATTATAGAATCGAATCCATACAAAGAAAATTAACCCGTGTAATTGCTTATCGCGAAGGTTTATCTGGTCAATTTGGAACGTACATATAATGATGACCGAATCAAATCAATCCCAGGATTGAAACCAGAGAGAGAGAGAATGACCGAATGATACACTATAAACTACACTCTCTGAGAGCCAGATGTACATTTTCCGGTTTATTGCTTTTACACAAAATTATACATGCATCAATTAATACACCAGACATTTTATCCCAAATTAATATCAACACACCATCAAGAAATATCCAAGATATTTTCCATATTAAAATCTACCACACAAATGCCATAGAGATATGTATATATACATCGATGACAAAAGCAGGATATTTCTCCCCTATACCGCGAACATTAAGATATTATAACACTGTACACTGCTCAAATAATGAAATAGACATTTTTAATGACCCATTTAAATACTTCAAAAAATATATTTTTCCATCATTCATATAAAACTGATACTGTGATTAAGCCCTTTATTTAAAGACAGGCAATATTGGGATTGGTTTATTTATGGTACCAACTAAATCATTGTCCAATCAACACAGGTGCCAATAATAAATTATATACTTTTGCATGTTTAGGTAACCATTTTTGTTACTATTTTTGTCATAATTTCTAGTAATTAGTAATACATTGTATTTAAATCACTTATGTATCTAAATTTTTGGGCATCATGCCTGTTTTATGTACTAAAATAAAAATAAATTAAATCTAATTTGTACTATCAATTTTTCTGTCAGGCACTTTGAATCCGCCTGCATGCTCTTTTTATAATTCTAATTTTCCAGTCCCTGCCCATAATAGTATTATAATCGTGCTCTATCTGAAAATCTGGTTATTTCTGCTTCGACTGGCATTCTTCATTCTTGGCGTGTTCTGCTACCTGGTATGGTTTGGCCGCGTTTCTTGATTGCAATTATCTCTCACCTGAGAAGACAGGGCAGGTAACACGCTGCAATTAGAGCCATTCGCGGGCAAGAACAATTCAATTGTCTAGCTGCAATTAAAAATCCCGGCTCGAGTTGGAATTATAGAGTCAACAAGGAATGTTTGCCTTTCTACTCAAGCCTAACGCCACATGTTTCAGGATAAACTAAAGGATAAATAATTAATGTTTACTAACTTATTATTTGTTTTATACATTATACAACCTGTAAGACGTCATTACTATTATTAAAAACATTATACAAGTTGTTATTAATAAAGCATATTTTGTTGAAGATTTAAATTTGAAATGATACTCGTAGTGACGGTTTTATTGATTGTTATTTTTCTAACATTTTCTTAGGGAGGTAAACTTAGCTTAGGGTCGGTATTATAATATTATTATGATATTATAGTCCTGCATCGTAACTTGCAGATATCGATATCTGTCCTATAACCTATAATTTAGCTTTATCAGGATGCAATAATGTTAGTGGGAGGTGAATTCTTCAAGACGGCCGATATACCCACCTAATGTAATAAAAACTATATATATATTTACATGTTTTTTTTACAAATGATCCTCACAAGAGGCTCTGAAAGTCTTTTTGGGAAAGAAAAGAGTGGAAGTTCGGGGAAGGAAAAAGGTATGAGGGGTGGGTTGTAATCTGGGGGTCAGGAGTGATGGACGTATGAATCCATCCCACCCACTGCTGTGCAAGGCGATGAGGCAAAAGAGTCCAGCTGGGAGGTCTAGGTTAGGTCTCCCTCAATTGCTCTCCGGCGGTAGGTGGACAAACGCATTCGCAACTAAGACCTTGACAAACCTTACTCCATGAACCCGGGCACCCCTGCTAAGTAACCAAACGTAGAGAAACTCTCGGGGTGACCTTTGGCAGGGGTGTTGTTTATCCAAGTCAGCGGTGCCCACACCCGCTTCCCGAAATGGGTGATATAAAGGGGTGATTCCTCTTTAGTTTTATTTTGCCAATTGGTTTAATGTGCTATCTTTCTTCTCTTCCAGTATTTACAGTTTCAGATCCAGGTCCTTCAATTTTCGCACCTTGTATCTTTTGAAATCATCACTCCATTTCTGCAGTGACTTTCCTTGTGAGATCCTTTCTTTTAGTTGTGTGTTATGAGGGCATTGAACAATTTGTTTTTCCTGACCTGCCTGGTGTGATTTATGTTTCACCATTTGAGCAATTTCTGTGGCGTGGAAATGGTCCGAGAGCAATTTATTTGTTTTACTGTTACTATCTACCTACTTCTTAGACCTTTGCAGACTACCGACGTAGATATACCTAATCCACATTTCTAAGATTTTTCTTTCCAATGTATGTTGGGATAGGTTATTAAAAAAAAAATAGCATGAGTTTTGGTAAAAGCCCAGGTTACGTGACATTGTAAGATGGTAGGATGCACTTTTTTTTTTAAATATAAGCTTGTATTTGGCATTGAAAGCCCCTTCACAGTCCTGTACAGTTATATTATTTTTGATAGAGCAGCACTTTTTCTTGTAGTTGTAATTGTCTCTATCACCTATATAGATCCATTCTTCCATTGCTCACATCAAAGATATTGAAATATAAGAGATGTGCTATCCGTAGTTTTTACTGCGTGGGACTGCGCTTCCGGGTGTCGCCAATATTGTTTACCAATTATCTAAACTAAATGAACGAATAATTAACGAATAAACTAAACGAATGTTAAACTAAATGAACGAATTCTTTCCGTATTCAAACTATATTGTTAACCAATACTAATGCACAACTTAAAAATCAACGAAATGAACAAATTCTTTTTGTACGCAAACTACTCCGATTAGGTAGTGGTCCGCAGACAGTTGCGCGGACATTATAGCATATCTCTTTTGTATTTCAATATCTTTGGTTCACATCAATAAGTTCGCTGTTTTTGGTTTTCGACGACTTGATTATTAGCACTAATCTCCAAGAAGCGGTTGATTAATTGCAAAGTCGTATTCTCCATGAATTTTAAGGAAAACGTAATTTGATCAAAAAGATTGATCTCCAAAAATATGAAGTTTGATATATATTTAATATTATTGTGAGATTTCCCCCCTGATGATGAGATATGTTGCTGTGTTCGACACCGGTTTGCTTCAACCTAAAACAATATATTCTAATTTTACTAGGTTAAGCAGTAATTTATTATGTAATTTCATCATTTTATATCTCCTTGCTTTAGTTTGTTTTAACGAGAATTATGAGGGTAGCTAAGAGTCTAAGAGTCAACAAAATAATAATTACGGTAACGCGGTGACTTAAAATTTACAAAATTAGGTTAACATCTTCCATTAATTCCTAGTAAATATATTCATCAAATTAGAACGTGATACTTTGAAGATTATGACGTTAACACAATTCATTATCTTTCTGACATGTTCTAGGTCAAATGTCACCCAGGTTTCAAGTTAATATTACCACTAAAACATTAAATAATTCACTTCAGATAAAATTGTCGAAAACACAACGAAAATACGGCGTTTTTTATTTATATACATAATAAACGCATTACGTCAATGAAATAATCTGAAAACTCTCCGATAAAAGTATTTATCATTAATAAATTTATGGCATTCGTAGAAATTAATTAATGCCATCAATAATGGAAAAGAAGTTCGTGTTTTGTCACCAAAGCTTTGTTTGGTTTGATAAAATCCTTCATTCGCTTATCATAATAGTATTAAAGTGCCAAATTTTGAGTATGTGAGTCCATACGACGTTTAAAGTCGAAACTCACCTGTGGTGTAACCTTTAGTCACCTTGGATTAAAGAGCCAATCGCATGCAAGATTTCTCGGAGGTGTGTCGATTGCAACCTTTGACTGTGCTGTTACAAATATTGCGTCAGATTCGCAATAAAACCAGATAAAAATATAAACAGTGTTCTGAGATAGCGCGCGCCGTCTCTTGGTATAAAAGCCAGCGAATCCTTATGTATGTTTTCAGTATTATTTCGCCTCCTGGCTGTATTGTACTGGACGTGCGTTAGTGTTTTCTAGTCTTATTGGTTATTGGCATCAATCAAGTATTAAGATGCCAGTTTGTACGTGCGAGTATATGGAGTTTGACGATGGTGAGATTCATAACACTGAATGTGAACTCAAGAAACCAGATTGCTCTTTTGCTCAACAAATTCTGGACGAAAGACTACGGGGATATAAAGGCTACCTGAATCAAGTTAGGTTTGACCCATTTTTGTTTACTTTTAATATTTGTTTATGTATATAGATTTATTTAGTCTTATTTGTACCTATATTCAACAACTACTACCCTTATAACCGACATTTCAACACTTCTTTCTCGAAAGCTTTATCTCGTATTGTACACGACGGAAATTACATTGTGAAATTACTACGTATTGCAGTGATTTGTTTTTGGGTGTTCCTCCTTCTTTATCCAACTTTTACGGCAGCTCTACGTGTGCATCATCGGGGCAGATTTGTAGATTTAAATAACTGTCCGATACGTTAAAGAAGGGAAGAGGCGCACCTTAACATAAAAAAATCACCATCATACTTTTGGCCGTGAAAATCTTAAATCATACGTGAAATTGGCCTGGAAAAACTGTTCGGTAGCTTGTTATTTCAAATCCTACAAACGTTAACAAATATTATTTTCTAGCAGAAGGCGTCATAGAGCTCTTTACTTCCTGTATTTTTAAATATAGATAAATGCGCATTATTTGTTATTCTGATTTAATATTCGCAATCTTTAAGGTCATGGGCAAATAATATTCATACACAACCTTCATAACTTCCTGAAACGAATCAATAATACGTTTTCTCGATTTCCCGACTGTCTTCAAACGGACATAATGTACCTAATTATTTATTCAGCAAGCTACACTCAAGAAAAAATATTTCGAATTAAACAATGTAAATATTATCTTAATTGTAAAACATTTTTACACTATCTATGATTTTTTTTCCATCTAACAACCATTATACTAAAAAAGTAGTTCCCAGAATCATACGTTTATAACAAAAACAAAATTTAACAGCAAACTCGAATAAGTAATTCCTACGCACTAGCTAACAACAATTTCACTGAAACAGTCTGTTAAAATAGTACCTACCCACTTAACTGATATATTTTTTTCTAATCAGTTTTCCGGTGACGCAATTTATTGATTACAGTTATGTTTTGTCAACTAACCTTCATAATTCAACCGTTTTGCATCAGTTCGCGGGTTTTAATGTCTACAAATATTATAAGTTGCCAACGCTGATGGTTTTCGTTTGCCGAGGAATAATATCTGCTACCGATAATAATTAAGTATAAAATTATTCCGTTAGATTATCAGCTAAAAGGTTCATGAAAGCACTTTGTGCTGTTAAAGTTTACAAAATAGTAGGCATGTAACTAAAAATCGACGTTAAGTTTTCATGAGTTTATAAAATTAACAATTTCTCGAAGGTAGTCCCAATAACAGAATGGCATCCCGATTTGTGGAGTATGGGGCTGAAGGAAGTTTGGGATGGAAAGAGCATATTGTTTGAATCTTGGCATTTGAGATCGGGTCACTAAACGCAGCTTAAGCTATTTCAAGCAACCTTTGTTTATGAGAATAATCGTGTCTGACCCAGTGAGTTATGGGGAGTATCTTCTATTACGAGGGTATATTCAAATAAATCAGTTAGTGAGAGGTTCATCCAAATGCTAGTCAAGTTCTTCATCATTGTGCAAAAAGATTTTCCGTGGTTAATGATGTAATAAGAGGAAATCAAATATTATCAAATTATTAGTATCCCGGAAATGTGTCTTTATTAAATGATATATATTTTCATAAAGCGAAATACCAGCCCGTAAAATTCGAACGTGCAAGGGTTTTTAATTGTAACTATCGACATGTAATTCATTCTTATAGTAATTTATTTATTCTATGTGAAAAGGTTCGTTCTATCACGGTTTATATCAATATACCCTATATATTAAAAAAAACGTATTTTTAAAAATATTTTGTTACTTTACCAAGCTAATAAGAAAAAAGTTTTCATACCATAATTAACGAATTCAGCTTTTGGAAGTAGAAAATCGACATGCCGCCCCATTGTGCTGAAACCTATACCTATACCTATATCGGCATCCACTGAATGGTTGCAATCAAAATTCTCGACTTCCAGTCGATAGTTCCTCACAGCAATCATCGCTGTTCTGCATTCAATACCAGAGGCGTATATTTATTATTGTGTAGGTATATATTTTTTTAAATATATAAAACAAAGTCGGGTTAGTTACACTATTTATAACTCGAGAACGGCTGGGCCGATTTTGTTGATCTTTGATTTGTTGGATTTGTCTCCGCCCCGGATAACATAATAACTATTAAAACATCACAAAAATTAACGAAACAATTAGGTAGTTATTAAGAAAATTCTTTTCCACATACATTTTGTATGGAACGAATTCTCATATTTTGAAAGAGCTGCGGGAATTTTGTGATAAGTAGGTACCTACAATATAGAGTAGTGAGTGAGTTCCGAAAATTCAAAAGCGTCAAATGTCAATGCGCTGATTGTTTTGTTTTTATTCTTAAACATATAATGCTGCCTCTCTTTCTTAAACACTAAATGTCAATAAACGAAAATGGGACAAACGGTGAACGTATGTCTACACTCATCCAAAGGAAAGATACAATAATTATTATAATAAAAATCCCTCACACGTATAAAGAAAATTAAAAGCATCAGCTCACACATGAGGCCCCGAAGAAAATTATTTTACTCAGGACCTATATCATCTTATGGGATGCTGTGTGCAGGGTCTTTTTAAGGAAGGGAAGGATAGGAAGTTCTGGGGAGGAAAAGTTATGAGGGGTGGGTAGGAATCTGGGGTCAGTGTGTCCGGGAGTGACGGACGTATGAATCCATCCCTCCAACTGCGGTGCAAGGCGATTAGTCGAGAGAGTCCAGCTGGAAAGGTCAAAAGGCCTCCCTCAACCAGTCTCTCTCGATCCGGCCCGCCACGCAGTGGATGGGAAGACGCATCCGCCGCCAAGACCCGGACAAACGTCACCCCATGAACCCGGGCACCCCTGCTAAATCACCAAACGTAGCGAACCACTTGGGGTGACCTATGAGTGACGTATGACAGAGGTGTTGGTTATCCAATAAATGGTTCCCGGGGCGGCGGTACCCATACCCGCCTCCCAAATTCCCGTGAGTAAGTGGAAAAATAAGAAAATCACAAAAAATATAAATCCGTACACAATGCCATCTCTGATACTGACAAAAAAAAAACACGGACAGCTGCGCATTGATGATTGCTTCATTGTGTAATTTTTAACTTAATAAAAAAAACTGAATTTAATTCAACATTTATTGATTCTGAGGCGGTACGAAGTTCGTCGGGTCAGCTAGTATTATATATTTCAGTGTTGAACACCGATGGAATTTATCCAAAAATGATTATTTTCCGCTTCAATCTGCATTTTTATCGAAACAGTAAGTATTTAAATATAGAAATTAATTGAATTTCAAAGTTATCCTTTTTTTTGCTCCCTCTTGTACTTGTCTTTTTTTTTTCTTGTAATTGCGGTTTTAGCTGTCTCGGACTTTCCGATGCAGACTCTATAGGCTTTTTGCAAGTGGCGTTTCGCGCTGTTTGCTTTGACTTCATTCCTTTCCCATAATTCGTGGTTCGTTTCACGTTTTGTTATATGTATGTATACGCAGCCTCAGAACTCGGATAGTTTTCCCCAGAAATTGAGTGAAAATAATAGAGATTGCAAAAAATATATCTACATCACGCCACCCCCCTGCCAGCCTGTTGTTTTATCTATATTGATGGGCAATCGTCGGAATGCTGCTAGATAGATGGTGAGATCACGTCACTGTAGGCTTTGTGGTCTGAACACTACATACAATACTAGACTGTATTGTATGTAGTTTTGTATGTATATATTATTATATTGCAACAGGCTTCTCGAATAAATTACCTAGCAAATATCAGCTGTGAATACATTATTTTATCTGTACAATATGCTGCTGTAAATGATTAGATAAATATTAGCTATTCGGCAAAGTTGGTAAGTAGGTATCGACTTACAAACGAGTTTGTCGTAAATTTTAGATTCAAATTATTCAGCCAAAGTCACCTCAGTTCTTAATTGTCCAAACGACCATTTTAGTTTTTGTTCTATCTCCACTTTAAAACTAAAAACAAAGTATAAAAAATTATAGTTAATCACTTAACTAAGATAACAAATATTATAATCAATAATTATCAGCCTGAAACACTCATCTACATTGAAAAAATCTTCCGAGAAAAGATACTGGCCGCCAACGGGAATTGAACCCGTATGTAGATGAGTGTTTCAGGCTGATAATTATTGATTATAATATTTGTTATCTATCCTTTGTGCTATGCATAAAAATCTTGTTTAAACGTTAGTTTATCAATTAAAAATAATAATTTTCACTTAACTAAGATTTTTTTAAACTAATGAGACCTTTGCCTTTACGGAAATAGCTTTATCTTAAACTCATATCATAATATTTCATTGAAATAATTAAAGAAATCCTTCTCCTCTTGTAAAATTTTCAAATGGTCGTTTGGACAATTAAGAACCGAGGCGACGAAATGTCTTTCTGAAGTAGGCACCTCTATATTTTGTGCATAAAATATTTTTTTACACAACATAGGTAGGTAATGACAACAACTATTCCAATAAATGTATCGAAAATCAACAATCTAGTTATATAATATGATATTAATTTGAAACCACGATTCAAATGTTTCGCGATATTTTCCAATACATGTTCTCCATGTGAAGCAGCGAGTCCGGATTTTACAAAAGTGTTTTTTATTTTCAATATTGACAATGCTAATATTTTTTATGTAAAAATTTAAATAGACTACTTAAAGATATTTTAAAATGGACTATGGACCGATCCTTGTGGAATTTGAAATTCATTATTAGTACTAACGTCACACTATGTTTTAAGTTGGGGGCTTTAGTTTTTTTCGACACTCGTAATTAGTAAAAGATTCACTTTCACTTTTATTAAAGAAATTTTATTCTGATCCAAGTGCTGGTCCTTGTGGAATTCCGAATTCTAAACTTCAACATGATGTACAAAAAACACGTTTTGAAGGGAGACCCTAGTAGAGGGACTACTTTTTATTCGAATCATATTATTATTATTTTTTATTTTGCCCAAGTCCGTATGCAAAGGCCAAGAGGAAAACTAGTCAAAACGAACTATTTTCTAATGGATGTTATTATTTTTTTTTCAGGTATCCAGATGGAACGGTGCGGCTCCGCAACCCCAACATCGAGTTGATGGATCAAGACATCCTCTACCACCTGGCACTCGGCAGCGGATCCCATGACCTCGTTGAGATGTTTGGGGACGTCAAGGTAAGCGTTCTTGAAACGCCACGATTTCTCTATTTCATCTATGATTTATTTTATTGCGATACACAAAATTGCAAGCGATTGCAATTAATTTCAGTTACTTACAGTGTTTGATGCAATTTCAGCAGAAGCCACAGAAATGCAATGGATTATAAATGAAACCTACAAATATCATGTGGTAAAAACATTAATTATTATTTATATTACTTTCGACCTACTAACGTGTAGGAAAAATTGACGTGATTCAGCGTAATTTCTTGAAATCTTTACCAATTTTACTGGAATGTGGTTAAAAATTTTCCTCGAATCTTTCTAGCCTAAATATTTGGCCATTCCTTGCATTTTTTTATGTGACTATTTTGGAATCGGTGCATTCCTGTGGAAATGTTTTTCATTCAGTTCATTCATCATTCTTGTATCTTTTTTCTTTTTACCGACACATAATTACTTTAATTTCCCAATTGAAGTACTGAAATTGTTGAATATCTGGAATACCAACTTACTGAAGTTTTTTTACTATTTCCTCAATTCTTTTGGGCCTAAATCAATCAACTTTTCTTAGTTGTAATATACGATGGTATTTTACAGCTGCTATTTATTTTGATAATAATTAAATTTTTATTCGATTCTTTGATCCCATGTAATTAACATGTGTGAAAACAGCGGAACTATGGCATCGTATGATTCGAATGGGGAGGATGTTGCGAGGCCGAGAAAAGTAAGGAAGGTGAAAGAGATATGCACAGGAACGTTGGCAGCACATGGATATTCAGATCAGTAAGGAGCCATTGCAAGCAACCTTTCTGTCCTGAATATTGGCGTATCACGAGGGCAACCGATTTTGATACAATATCTCCATTTGGATTTAAGCATAAAATTATACTTATTTTTTATTGTGGGGGTAGGTACTATATTAATAGAAAAAATCATAGTGCGTAATTCACACGCGGTCGAAGTGAAACCAGAAAGTCGCTAGATGCCGCTTCTTTTCTTTTGCCTGTTTATTTTAAAGTGGTTTGAAGATTGGATATTGATTACAGAAAAATTAAAAAAGGTTATTTTTTTGGTTTTCGAAGGATTCGAACCTCCGTTCGCTTGATGTCTGTCTCTCTAGCCGCTGAGACTTGTCGAGCGCCATGCCCACTGCCCTATCGAAGATGAGCGAATTTACCGCATTATATTAGAACCGAGGACCCAAATAATAAATTTCAGTGGGGCATTTCCGTTTCATCCTAATTTCAAATCACTAACGGGGCTATAGAAGTTTCACTTCAAAAACAGAAAATGATAAAATAATAAGTTAGGTAAGGTTGGGTCAGGTTAGGAGTTAGGTTAGGTTTGGTTTTTTTCTCCGATTTTCTGTTAGTCATTGCTCTGTTTTGTTTATTATAATGTTGTGTGTTTTTGCAGTTCGTGTGCATGGGTGGCACGCCGAAGCGCATGGAGGAGTTCGCCAATCATATAATGGAGGAGATCGGCCACAAGCTGCCCTGTGGGACCACTCTGCTGGACATCAGCCAGTACTCCTACAGATACTCTATGTACAAGGTTGGACCGGTGCTGTGCGTCAGTGTAAGTACTTACTTATATTTCCTTATATCTACGCATTCATAGATGGCGCTAATCACAATTATAAAATTAAACTTAGAAAACTTTTTGCATATTAAAATTCGTAATCTACTCTTTCATAGATGGCATGAGTATAAATATTTCATGGAAAAACGCCTTTTACAAGTTATGCTTTAAAAATATTAGGATAAATTAATAGTTTGCGCCTGTACATACACAATATGAATATGAATAAATAGTTTGGTCCATAAACTCAAATCTTTCAAGAAAGGCTAACAAAAACATTATCGTAAAATCGGTGATTCCATCCAATATGCTTTTCTTGAAAGATTTTAGTCTTTTTATTTATTTATTTATTTATTCACGCCTTAAAGGCTTTTACAAAAACAAGTTAATACAGATACATAAGTTTTTCAGGAGTACAATTAAAGAAATATATAAAATAGTATTATTTAAATAAAAAAAAATAAAAAAATAAAACTGAACAATAAGGATATAAGCAGAATTAAAAAGATATACCAACAAAAACCATATTAGAAGAATAATAATAAAATTTACATAAGAATTTTAGAAATTTCTGTTATAAATTTAGGTAAAGAATAAATGAAAATATCAACCGAACTGAATTCATTTCCAAGCCTATGAAGTCTTTGGATTGGGGAATTAATGAAATAGTTTGTTTTAGACGGATAAACAAAGAACAGCTCAGGAAGTCTCGTGTCACGATTAGGTACTCGGTAAGTTATTAGTTTTGTTAAGTCAGGTGCGTCAAGTGATCCATTAACTAATTTGAATAAAAGAACCAAATCGCTCTTGGATCTTCTACACGATAGGTCAGTTAAATTAAGCATTTTCATTAAATTAACATAATTAATTTGTTCAATAGGTATGGAGAGTTTGAAATTAATGAACCTTAAAATTTATGCTGAACTTTCTCAATTTTTATTTTGTGTGCTTTATAGTATGGAGACCAAATAGTGGAATTGTATTCTAAATTACTTCTTACTAAAGCAGTGAAGAGAATTTTAAATGAATAAAGTGATGAATAAAACTATTTATTTATTTATGGATAAAACTATTTATGGCGCAAACGAACAGTATTTTGAAATTTTTTAAAAAAGTTTTTTTTTTGAAAATTAATTAAATTAGCGCCATTTTTAACTGAGCAGTTCATGAATAATTATTAATTTTATTAAATTAATTTTGTTGGTTGGCTGAAATGAAAACAAATACAATATTGTATTGGCACCATCTACGAACGCGAAGATTATAAATTGGGTTACGTTTAAGCCCATTCGTAGATGGAGCTACTTACAAGTGATTCGAGCTACATTTGAATAGCACACGCGCCGCTCTTGACTATTTTGCTTGTGTTTGTACACGATGCTATGCGCGTTATATGGTAAATAGTATACCGGGTACTCACGAGCAGTGCGTGTGCTATTGGCATGAAGCTCCATGTACGAATGGGCTAACTCTTCTACATTTCAGTTCATTTTTGCTCTTATAGTATCTTCTAGGACAGTGGTTCCCGACCTTTTTTTACCAGGGACACCTATGACATTTATTTGTTCTCATAGGGACCACAAGGTACAATAATGATAAACTATTAATCGCGTAATTAAAAGCGTCCTTCCAATTACTATCATTTTGCAATTCAATGTGTTGTTCTTGGACCTCTTAAGCTACCTCTCCATTATTAATACCAAAAGGGTTACGAATCAGCTTTTGGATACCTTTGGATTTGGTTTTGTAGTAAATGAATAAATGTTTTGTGAACCACATTTTAGATCTCGCGGACCACCTGTGGTTCACGGACCATCGGTTGGAAAGCACTGTTCTAGAAGGTGCTAGCAACAAAAATGAATATCTTTTGTTTGTTTTTTTCTGGGCATTTTATTTAGTCTTTGGTTTGGGAAGCACTGTTCTCGGAGGAGCTAGCAACAAAAATGTATATCTTATGTTCGTTTTTTTCTGGACATTTTATTTAGTCTTTGGTTTTTCAAACTTAATTTAAACTTGTTAGTAATTATCATTAACATCAAATACTTTATTTGCCTTTCATATTGGTAAACTGACAATGTTTGATATTTTAAATTGGACACTGTCAGTTTAATATTTTTCAGTTTTAGAATTCAGAGTAGGTACAGGTATCTGTTTGAAAATGCATTCTGAACATTCTGATTTCATTTTGAAAAACAACAAAATTATAAGTAGATAATACGTAATAATAAAAATATAACTTGATATACCCAGAAGAGATCCTTAAATTATCCTTGTATATATTATAATCACACGCCACCTACACACATGTCTAAAAATGTCAGTGATTCCGAGCCACTTAGAAAAGTTTTATGAGCACTGAAATGTGGAAGTGGTTAGATTTACCCATTTTCCTACCCGTGGGTATTATGCATTTTACTGTTGCCAATTTGCAAATTTGGCAAGCTTCCAAATAAATATTAGCTACTTTTGGCAGGCCTGAAACTAGCCTCCCAAATGGTTTGAATATTATCAAAGCTTTGTTTGAACTAACAATGATTTTAAATTATGCAATCGGTTTTAAATTCGCTTTTAGTATGGTAATAAATTCACCACAATTTTTCTTGGGAAATTTGTTTTATAATTGTTTTTTTTTAATCTATATTTTATTTCCATTATTTATAATAGCTACACAATGTAATTATTATATTATTTATCATGCTATTATACCTATAAAGGTTAAAAGTAAAAAAAATCAACTTCTGTTCATATTAAACACTTTGAAAAATTTTTGAAAAGATTGTACTCTTTATACGATGAAAGCTATATTTATGTAGGTAAAATTAATACCTTGTCTAATGAAGCAGAAGTTTATAGCTTCGACTATTCTATTTACCCTTGAAATAAATGTTTTACTTTGCTTTCAAGATTGAATGATGTCTTATTTTTGCCTTTTCTCAGAAATAATATTGTAAAGAAAAAAAATTGTATTGAATTTTCATTTGTTTCCGTAGCACGGAATGGGCATTCCATCTGTGGGAATCTTGCTGCATGAGATAATCAAGCTGATGTACCACGCCAGAGTCAAGGATCCCATCTTCTTCCGTATTGGAACATGCGGTGGTATCGGCATGGAGGGAGGCACCGTTGTCATCTCTGAGGAGGCTGTGGATGGAGCCCTCAACAACTACCTGGACATGGTGAGTCGTGAGTGTGAATACTCAACATCTTTATTCCTAAAAATAAGAATACACACAACATTTTACTTTAATTGTTCAATGCATACTAAATTTTTATGTTTTAAGTTGATAAAAAAACATCAAAAAGTTACCGGAGACCAAAATTTCATTTTATTAAAAAAATTTATTAAGTGGTTAACTAAGTCAAGTACAATTAATAAAATAACATATTTTATTTGATTACAGATGGTCCTGGGTAAGAGTCTGAAGCGTCCCGCCAAGTTGGATAAGAAACTGGTCCGGGAGTTAAAGGCACTGGCTGACCCGGAGTGTCCTTACGACACAGTCACTGGAAGGACCATGTGTACTTACGACTTTTACGAAGGTAATAAAATAGCAACTATGTAATTCAATTAATTAGTTAACTGTTAGTAATTTTCTTGTGTCATGAGCCATTTGGAACTTGTCACACAGAACTTGTAACCACGTACGAGCAGAATAATTGATCTTTTAGCTGTCTCAGGTATAAAAGGCGATATAACTTAATTATTCCCCGCCTCGGAACAGACTTTGTCTAGTGAGGCGGGTAAAAGAAAATAAAACAATGTAAATAACCATGAAACTAAATAAACGCCCGGGTTGCCGGCACTGAAACTGAAACTGAACTGAACTTGGAATAATATGAACAATAAACACCCTGCCAATTTAGTTTGTTACGCGCTTGGATAAAATGTACATACTAACGTTTATATGACCATGGTTTTAGTAACGTTGTCCTACAGCTATCAGATAATAATAGGCATACAAACGTTGTGGTATTGCTTTACTTGTCTATGTAAATGGCTTACAGTTTAGAATTTTATGATAGGTACCTAATCAATTGATTTTGATTTGCATTCAAAATTAAAGCGATCTAATAAACCTTCTGACTTACTTATTAGATTCTAAGGCACCTGTTCAGCTTTAGTATAGTAAGGCCAGCCTTAAGCATGGTTTAAAATAACATTTTAACCATACTTACGGGATGGTAATTAGTCAATTTTTTTAATATCCCAACCTCGCATGCCACATAATTTACATTACAGTTATAAAAAGGAGGCTAGATACATATTTTATTATTACTTAGATCAAATAGTTTTGGGAAGATGTCATTTCTTAGGAGGTAAATAGGGTTTACCTGGGATTTGTAATGCCAGACTGGCAAATTTAAAGATATGTAAATTACTTTGAGAACAATGGGTTTCCTGCTGTTTCAATTCTCTCAATCTATTGTGAAACATGGCTAATAAAAAGCTAATAAGTGCTTATGTGCGGGACAATGTTCTCAATTTCCTACAATCTGAAGACATTACAACATCCTTATAATATGTACTTTGTTCACACATCATTCTATGTTAAAATGTTATTGGGTGGTTAATTGTAGGTCAAGGAAGACTAGATGGGGCATTCTGTGAGTTCAGCGAGACAGACAAGCAGGAGTATCTGGAAAGCATCCACAGGGGCGGAGTGGTCAACATCGAGATGGAGTCCCTGTCTTTTGCGGCCCTCACCCACCACGCCGGCATCAAGGCCGCTGTCATCTGCGTCACGCTGCTGGACCGCATGAAAGGAGATCAGGTAAATACCCCCTCACCAAAGAGTTATTCGACATATTTGGTGACGCTAAATTTTAAGTAAGTAATACATACAAACAGATAAAATTGCATTGTGACAAAACTGAAGCACAAAAATAAGAGCTTCTTTGAATTCGCTCTCGCCATCGGTCCGAGAAAGCTGAAAGAAATTCGTTTCATTGCTGCGGAGCGATTCTATATCTTTTGTGGGATTGTTATCTCAATAACGGACGTGATCTCCTGTCAGATTTGTGTAATTATTACATATTTACTATCACATATTTTATTTTACATTATTTTAAACACGAATTCCTGCAAGTATGCATGATTATTTATTCATAAATGAAACAAAGTAACATTGTTTCATTTATCTATAATGGATAACCACAAAGTTATAGCTACATTCAAAAGATTATTTATTCATTTAATGTACGCTGTACATAGAAAAAGCAAATAAATAACACAAACCTGTTATTGAGATAACGATCCCACAAAAGATATAGAATCGCTCGACTGATTGCCAGCAATTCATCATTTCCATTTGTGTTCCTGTATTAGCTTCCACGTTCGTATTCTATATCGAACTTGAATATAGTTTCGACATAATTTATTAATAAAGTCTGTAAGTGACCACACCATCACCAGTGTTCTTTATTCAATATTTTATATTAATAATAATAATATGTAATCATGTTTGTGAAAAATCATTTCTGGTGTGTGCTGTATGCAAAATTTAAATAAGGGGACTGTCTGGATATTATGTGGCCTTAGCCACAGTTTGATAATGCTTTCAGTATGTGAAACGACTGTCATGTGTAATTAATTTGTGTTAGGTTCCTACTTTAGAAGTTTCTCTTTTTTCGGTCTCTTGATAACTGAAATAAAGGGTTGGCCATATCCATTGGTCGTATCTACTTATTACCATATTTTATTAAACTGTTGACTATACCAATACCTTTCTGCGCAATTAGGTTTTCGAAACATTGTCTTTAATCATGTTATACTTATTATAATGGTGTGGAGATATAATGATAAGCGCTACTGAAGAGATTAAATTTATTGTTTATCCGTGTACTAGATTACGAATGCATGTTTCCTATTGGCGTGCTGAGACGTAAGAGAGTGAGATTACCTACAATGGTTTATATACCTTATTATATACCTGTCTCTCTGTACTAGGGGAGTCATATTAATAACTTTACAGTCCCAGAAATCAGAATTCAGATATTCGGAAAAAATAAGTTGATTGAACGTAACGCCAACAATGCCATCTATTGAACACTTGCAGAACTAATGGTAAAATTAAGCAAGTCAGAGTGATTAGGAGCCCAGTGAATGGATATGGCACACAGATTTTGATACATTTTTGATTTTGATCAGCTACCAACTTACTCACCTTTCCAAACTATAAAAAATAGAGATTATAACTTCTCAAAAAAAAAAAAACACTTGTAAAGGTTTCCTTAGAATGTTTATGTGAACTCAGGACGGTTTCATCCCAGGTGTCCTTTCCAATTCCTTTCGGTGTTGGAATATAACTGACTTTTCAATATGTATTTAGTGTTGGAAAATGGTACTCCCTACGGTCAGGAATCCAGCAAGTGGTGCTTCTTCCCATATCCTTAAATATTTTATTATTATCGTTTGTTTTCAGGTCTGTGCTCCGAAGGAGGTTCTCCACGAGTGGCAGGAGCGCCCCACCAAGCTGGTGTCCCGTTACATCAAGCGCTACTTGCAGACGAAGGGACGCATCTCTCTGGATGGCCACGGCTCCATGTGCGTCAAGAGTCCCCGAAGGTTCAAACTTGTCCAACAAGAATCCGAGAACTACGATTAATTTGAACCCACCCGGCTGTGGAAACTGTGTTACTTTATTTAATATTATTTATCATTAGATCTTTAAGGAATTGCTACAGAATGGATTTTTGAGTTGAATGATGTATTTGTGCCTGCTCAGGTATAACAGAGGCACTGCTGAGAAGGATATTGTTTCGCAATAAATGTGTGAATGTTAATTTGTAGATTACTAAGTTATTGACAATTTATATGTTTATTTTTATAAAATAAATGTCTAAATGCACAGATGATGTTTCTTTGTTGTACACCATAAACCCTGTAATAAAAAAACAAATTTGTATTGTGAAATTGAGTATTTCGCTGCCTGAACATTTTACAAAAAATGTAATGTTATGTATTTATTTTCAATACATATATCCCGTACTTGCAGATGTTGGAATAAAGTACCACAATTTGTCGGTGATAAAATAAATAAATATCACCAGTGCAAAGAAATATTTACGATTAAGAAGTAGGTACAGAATAATAAAATATATTCAATTGGATACAGGTACTTTATTTTTAAGTTTCAAGTTCTACAATTATTGAAAGAATATGTTGATGTTGTACAATGCATAATTCATATTGTTGTACCCTGGATATTCTACTTAATTAAGTAGTGCACAGCTTTCACACAATTGCTAAGCAGAGAAAGAAAGCGTCACCCATTAGCTTTGAATGGTTTGAGAGAAGGCTTTGAGAAAGAGCCTGATATTGCAACTTGCATTTGAAAGTTAAGCTTGCGTAGTCAATACTCTCTAAGAAACATAAATGATTACATGATACTTTTAACAATTATATTGTTTGTAGTTTGTGATAATATTAATGTTATTGCTTAAACACTATGTATTATTAAACTTGTGTCATGTGTAGTGATACTGACCATTCCTTCGAGGATATTAAGGATTAGGAAGACAAGGAATTTCTGTGTATTTTGAAGTCTACGAATGATTGGTTGAGCCTATTGCTTTGTAGGGTATCCGTATTATCTCATAGTTTACTTCAACATCTATGCATTATAAGAAGTGACCATTATTTACAAAAGCTATTAAAAATATAACGGCGAGTTCAGTTTTAACACGAGCCTTATCTTGAAAACAAAAATGTTTCTGAAATATCTATAACTATGACTTCTTTTGAAATTTTCTGACCAATGAGAATCCTTCTTACACATCGCTAGAAAAAGTGTCCAGTGGGTATTTATTCCATCTAGATTATTTTTAAAGTCATATTCAAAGAACGTGACCAAAGTTGTGAAATTTCGATGATAAATTAATGATTATTTACTTTCACAAATCCATCATAAAAATTAAATTAAAATCCATTAACTATTATCTTAATACAGGTGAGGGAATTTTCAATCATTGAACTTTAGATTCTAAATAATGTCATAAAATATGTTACTGTGTATGAATTTTACAAAGAAAATGCTTAGAAAAAATTGTGCTAAATTTAGTGTTCCATGGGAAACAATTAATGATTTTTTTAAAGATAACATTATTTAAAAATTAAAATATGTAGTGAGTTTCATAATGCAAGTTAAATTGTTTATTTTATCCGAAGTTGTTACGATGTTACGTATTTATATAATTATAACTGAGTGTCTAAGACATAATTTCGCATATTGGATTATATATTATTGTAGATTGTTACGTGTTTAATACATCATAGTCACAAAAATAATGTTTCAAAATAAATCACAACGATATTTATGATTAATGTACAAGCCATTATCCTAATGTTACATAATATTATAATATTACTAGCTAATTAATTATAACTTGCACTTGCTTCCAAATAAGGGCATCGAGAAAGCTAGTACAAATTATTGAATAAGAGGGAATAACTTAAAGCAGTGGTTCCCAATTAATTTTTTCTGAGTACACATTTGAGAAAGAGCCCAATACCGCGTACCCCGTAAACGTTAATTATTTTTTGCCATTTATTATCTTTAAAATATAATCCTTATTGGCATAATAATTCTAACAATAATGAAAATCACCTGATATAATTTAAGATATGGAACAAAGTGGACCTCTCTCTTTGCATAGCTCTGAAAAACTGAGCTGAGTCGAAAAGTCAAGTGCTTTGCACAACATAGTGTTATAATAATCTTTCCTACAGAAGCGCCACCCCTTTGACGTTGTTCGATGCCGCTGCCCATGTAGGTACTTATGCTATCTTACGCAGATCGATTGCCTCTGGGGTTTGCGTACCACTAATTGGGAACCATTGTCGTAAGATTAAACAGAATCTACGTTATAATCTACGCATTCACAGATGGCGCCAATATAATTATTTCAGGTGAAAACACTTTTTGCAAGTTATGCTTGTGCCCATACATATTCAATACGAATATAAATGATTAGTTTTGTCCTGATATAAACTCAAACCTTTAAAGATAGGCTAACAAATCCAATTTTGTATCGGTGACTCAATCCAACATTATATTTGTTAGCTTTTCTTGAAAGATTTGAGTTTTTTTATGGACAAAACCGTTAATTCATAGTTATTTTGAATATGTAAGGGCCCAAACAATTAATTCAGATTAATATTTTAAAGCATAACTTGCAAAAAGTGTTTTAACCTAAAATAATTAAATTGGCGCCATCTGTGAATGCATAGATTGTAACATACGTTCCGTTTAACCTTAAGGTTAAACGTCACGTACGTTATAATCTACGCATTCACAGATGGCGCCAAACAAATTATTTTAGGTTTTTAATGCTTTTTGCACGTTTCGCGTTAAAACATTAAGGTAAATTAATTGTTCGCGATCGTACATATTTAATTAAAATATAAATAAATAGTTTTGTCCACAATCAAACCCAAATTTTTCAAGAAAGGCTGAAAAATTCAATTTTATATCGGTGACTCAATCCAATATTGTATTTTTCAGCCTTTCTTGAAAGATTTGGGTTTGTTTATGGACAAAACTATTTATTTATATTCTAATTAAATATTTTCGATCGCGAACAATTAATTTACCTTAATATTTTAAAGCGGAACGTGCAAAAAGCATTAAAAACCTAAAATAATTTGATTGGCGCCATCTGTGAATGCGTAGATTATAACGTACGTGACGTTTAACCTTAACGGGAAAAAATGCTTTGGCTCAAAGGAAATTAAAAATTGACATAAATTTCTCCTGGCTTTCTCTTGGCTCTTTCAATGTTGTTACTTACTAGAATTTAAATATTTAATGTTATACGTACTGTATGAAATAAATAAAACAAAATGTTTGAAATATTGCCAATATTGACATAATGTATTCAATTATTCATATCAGGATGATATATTTAAAGAATTATATATTATTATAATCATGGTTAAGTTATTATTGCAAAAAATATCGATTTGAATCGGCATGTTAATTACCGAACTAATGAAGACAGCTTGTGAAACAAGAACTATTCAAAACAGTGTTAGACTACATAATAAAATTATGTAATCAATAAATTTAATTTTTGTTTCTTTATATTATAACTTTATATTTATCACAGAGTGTTTACAACATCAATAAAATTGTTCAAATAAGAATACAAATTTTTAATTTCTTCAAAAACCTTCAACATGCATACATTCTTGTTGATCAAATGAAGTGTCTATGTGAATATGTAGTAAAAGGTTCTTTTTATCAATGTTTTAGTTTATTTTGTTACAGCCATGCATTGTTTTCGACCGTAACTAATTTATTATCACCAGGATTCTCACAGTACCATACAATGCATTGGTTAGGAGTAGGCTTGAGAGTGGATCGATGGTTTGGAGCCCGCACCAGGTGATAAATACCCCCATGTTGCAGAAAGTTCAGATTAAATTTCTGAGATTTCTCTACCTGAGGGAGTATGGCTACTACCCGTGGGTCTATCGAACCCACTTTCTCTTGGGCATGCTCGAAATAAACTATGGGTCAGAAGGATGTGCACATTGTATCACATTTCTACAGACTGATTCGTGGATGGTTTGAAAACTCGACTATCATGGAGAGTGTTAGTTTCTATTTTCCCGATGGTTATCTCCGTCACCGACACCATTGACTGTTTTATCTCCCGGCTTGCAGAACTAACTTGCCAAAAGTTATGCCAGTGGGGAGAGCTATCTTGTTGTTAAATAGAATCCCTTCGAACTATGTTAGAGAATTACATGCAAATTTTTGTACTGGGACTAGCCGGCGAGTGAGATATCTATGGTGCAGGGTGCGGGGTGGACTCTGCTCCGTCTGCAATTTGGTTGGTAAGTGTCGAAGAAATTTCACAGCGGCAGAGATAGCCGATGCACGTGCTGTCAATTACGTATAGTTACAACTACTTACTACTAGGACTATGCTAAATGTGTAGTAGTGACACCTTGCGGAGAGTAGAGAAGTTAATTGCAGGATTGAGAACGCGTGGTACAAATACGGGAGACAACCAAACATTGGACAGTTCCAAAAGACCCCTAGATGACAAAGATGAAGAATGTTGAATTCAGTGTTACAGCATTTTATCGACCAATGCTTTCTGAAAATTTTTAACATTATTCTACGAAAGATATCATGAAATATCATCTTAAAATTATTAGTATTCTGCTCGTTCAAAGATGGAGCTAATTTACAAGAACATGAATAAATAATGAATGTGAATAAAACTCAATTCTTCAATATTGGATGGAATCACTGATGCATTTTGTATTTGTTTGCCCTTTTCAAAGAATTGAGTTTTTATATTGACCAAATTATTTATTTATTTATATTCATATACCTATGTATGTACAGGCGCAGACAAATAAATCATCTTATTATTTTAAAGCTTCACATGCAAAAAGTATTTTTTCATAAAACAATTAAATCAGCACCAATCATGGAATGAGCAATTTATGAATAGTTTTAAGTTTACTGTAGTCCTAGACCCACAGGTATAGTACACAGAATTCAATAAAATAAGGTCCTCATTATTTGTCCGTTCTTTTAAATATATTTTTTTAAATTAAATAATTAAAAACACTTTTTTTTTACCACAATAATCTTTATTTAAATTTTTTTTTTCTTTTCCTAGGTTAAGTAAGTACAACATTGTGATGTCATTTTAGATAAATGGAAGAACTGTGAATTAATTATTTTTCTTAAGTCGGTTCCTTATTGCTGAAGATCGTGACCCCAACTCCAGTTGTTATCAGGGTTCCTCTGTGTGGAGAGCCAAGGTCACAGACGTACCAGCTAGTGATACTCACTCCATCGTATTTGTGACCTTTCTCTGCTTCGCAACTGCATCGTCTGTGAACTGACATGGTCCATGGGATTGTCCGATACTCGGGTCCTGTTTGCACAATGCTGATGTAAAGTGTGTACCTTAAGTTAATGTTTAGACTTGAAGAATCTTATTCCTTCGCTTTTATTGTATGAAAAGCATTGTAAACGGTTTGGTATAATGTCTTATCTTTATTTTGCTTAAATTAACTGCTCATGATTCCCTATTTACATGCAGGTATATTATTTCTCAGAATGTGTAGGCTGCCTGCTTTGTGAATATATATAGAGTGCCTCAAGATTTTGATATTGCAAGATTTAAAGGTTCAATAAAACATGGTTTTCTGTGGCAAATTACTGAAATATTTATTGATTTATAATTTGTACATTTGGGAATTATGTACGAAACAGCACATCTAGTAAATGGCTGCCAAGGCTTCGCTGGCACGCGCTTACCTATTCTTTTGGCAAAATTTTCAATAATGTTGCTACATACACGTGGCGGCTTCTTAGCATAAACCTGTGACTTCAGATAACCCAGTTTTTTGAGCCTCAATTTTAAGATATTGCTCTTGACGACATGTGGATTTTTTTTCCGAACAAGCGGATGTTAGGCGGCCCTTTAGGGAATCTACGTGAGAAAACACAAGCGGCGTTTTTGGAGGGGTTTATTCGCCATTGTCTGAAGAAGATTTTTAGTTTAGATGCGTAGGATTGGACTTGAACGGTAGCTTTATTTACGTGAAACATTGACTGTCTTGCGTGTCATCTCCCGGTTTGGTGAATCGTGCGATTAAACACCTACGGAATTTTGGCTGTGGGGTTATCTGAAGTCACAGTTTGCCAACAAGCCCGCGACCACCGAAGCTCTATTAACGAAATACCGTCACACGTATAATACAACGTTATTGCAAATTTCGCCAAAAGAGTACCTACGCGTAACGCGTGTGCCAGCGAAGCCGTGGCGGATATTTACTAGATGTGTTGTTTCATAAATAATTACCAAATGCATACATTATAAATCAATACATTTTTCAATAATTTGCCACAGATAACTATGTTTTATTGAACCTTGAAATCTTGCACTCTTATTGAGACATCCTATAAAAATACTTAACCCATTTTATGCCTTTATTCAACATAGTCAGTGGCCGTTGTTGGTTAAATTATTAATTATTATTTGTATCATAGAGTAGAAGGCACAAAGCTGAAAGAATATATATTTACTTGTAGAATGAGGTAGGTACTATTTAGGATGCAAACAACAAAATTACAGTAAAACGACATTAATTTCTTGAAATATATTTATTTTTGAATTGCAGACATATAAAGGCAAGCAAAATATTAAAATTATGCACACAAATTAATTTTCATTATTCAAATTCATTACTAAACGATATTAAGACTGCATTATGTTCATTTTACACAATGCTAACTTGAATCAACATAATCTAATGTGGAAAATGAATAATAAAAATATTATTTCTTATTTTATTATTATTATTGTCTCATAAAGACTACAAAGGTTTTAGGTATTCGCGGCTACAAATACCGAGTCTAGCTATAAACCTAATTATTAGTTGTAAGAAGTTATTAAATTCATTTATACAATGCAAAAAGACGTGATGTTTATTAAAAGTTTTGAAGAAGTTGATTTTACAATAATGAATAAAAATAATATAATCAGACAAAGGATAGATATTGCACAAAATAAAGATGGATTGTTATTGTTATTGTCTATTTTGAAGAAACAATGGCAATGATTAATACAAATAAATTAAGAATATTTATGCATTTTGATGAAGCGAAGTTGTTGCTTTTCATCACGATTTGCCTGTTGGGCAGTTATATTATTTTACTGTTTCCATCCTGGGCACATATCAAACCTATATTTTGAGGAGGATAGTTCTGTTTTAGTACCAACATAGCATTTTTTTATATATATTTTTAAAATATCTGTTTTGCAGGAGGTTTGATTGAATAGATAAGTTAGGTGGTTTTTAAGAACATTTAAGTCAGTTCGTTGTTCAAGCCACCGTTTTATTTGTTGGATTAAGAAATAATTAAATTGTTGTGTCGAAAAATATCAAAAAGAAACATTGAAAATATCTACAAAAAGTAAAGAAACATTTACAGTGGTTTCTATTCTAGTGAGACATTTATTTTTTCTCATTTTACTGTTATTTGAATTAGAACTCCAACGATTATGACTTTGATTGTCTTATCGTCTGCAATATTATTATTTAAAAAGTGTATTTTAACATTATCGCAGATAAAGTTTGTAATATTTCGAATTAGCAAGATTCGTAAGAACCTGTTCAGTTTTTCATGAATATTTTTCTGGTATTTAAATTTGCTTTACAGCTTTCATTCTCTGTAAAAATGAATATTGAATGATCGTAATCGTCGAAGTAGTAATCGTTGCATAACTAATTTTAATTGCTATTATTTATTCGTATTCTATTGATGGCATATTTTGTGTAAAACTCTTAATGGAAACATATTTTAGATTAAAAATTGAAAGAGTTTAAATTGTATCTAGGAATAACATGTTTTCACAACTTGAAGTCATTTATTTTCAAAACTTCAGTATTAATTGTCTTGATACTTTATTAAGGCTATACGTACAACAGGGAGTACATAAGGTGCAATGAATGTATTACAATCTATTATCACAAAGAGTTATTACAATAAAATATTGACTTAAACTTGACAAATCATTCTGCATTCACTCCAAGCAGTTTCTCTCGAGCTTACTTCTCGCTTAATAATTATAAATTATAGGAATTATTATTACCTATACCTACCTAATTATTAAATGGCATTCGTAGATAAATAATTGAGCACAGTGGTTGGTTTATTGACGACGTAAATAATACAGTTTTCGTTTTGAGCTATATAATTTAATAGGTATATTTTAGCTATACCTATTAAATTGAACAAATCTAAGAATTTGTGAAAAATCGTACTTTTTTTATAAATTGGGTCTTGGTCGTGTTTTATCCATATCGTAACCATATTAAGGTTGTGTTTCATTTAAATATCAAATAAAAAGCTTAACATTATTAATAAATTCAATGTGAATCTAAATTGGACACTTGGGTGTTTAATTTTTGCTAATAAATAATTTTCATAAGAGTATTTTTGTTTTTCGGTTCCTTGACGATTCTCGGGTCAATTTCAATCAACTATAAACTGAGGAATTTCATGAGCGCGTCGTATATTAGACGGGGATTGGTGGTTCCATCTGCAGTGTAGCGCACCCCGCGTAGACTCCCATCATCATGGCTTACTACTCCATACTCCCCAACGATGAATCCATCCGCAGTCCTCTCCTCAACTCTATACTTCCTGAAATTTCTTCCTTCTACCACATATCCTACTTTCTGTCCATCGTCTTGCGGCTTCTCCTGAACTACTCCGTGCGTTCTCCCGTTTGTCATTACGTTAACAGTCTCATCCACTTCGTAATTCTGCTCTCCTGGTCTCCTAACACGACCCATAGGCCGAGAATCACCTTTTTGATTTGCTGTATTTTCTTGTAAGTTCATCGACCGATTTACGTCATCAAAGTTTTTTTCTTCTACGTTGCTTTCTCGTTCCAGTTGAGTAGATGATTTAATTTCACTCGCCAGATCTAGTTCCTTTTGTTCGGAAACAATGGAAGGAGGATAGACGGTGGCCGGTTGGCTGTAGACCTTCGAAGGTTCTCCGTATACTTTAGATGGCTCGCCGTAGATCTTCGATGGCTCCCCGTAAACTTTGGAGGGTTCCCCGTAAACTTTTGAAGGCTCACTGTAATATTTGGATGGTTCTGAATAGCTGATTTCTGGTTTTCCGTAAACTTTCGATGGTTCGCCGTAGACTTTGGAAGGTTCGGAGTAAACCTTCGATGGTTCACTGTAAACAATGGGTAAGCTAGACATGGTGTTTGCTTGGTTTACATTGTCGGGTATAATTGCTTTATCTGTGTTATCTAAGTTGTTTTTAATATTTTCCTCTATCTCGACGTTATCTTTATTGATTTCCACGACATTGTCTTCCGAGTGGTTGATAAGAGTAACGAAGCCAGCTGACGCTTCGGTGACCGCGGATTCCGCTCGAGTGGACGGGCTCCAGTCATTGACCGTAGTTAGTTTGGGGTCACTAAAAGTGTTGATGACCGAACTATAAGAATATGCCGGAATACGAGGCCTTTGTCCTTCCTTCGGGGGTCCACGGTATGAAAAAGATCTCTGGTAAGGGTGCATGGTTTCTTGCCTCTTTCGATTGAGTTCTCTCTCCTTTTGCTGCAGAATGTAATCCGGGTTGGCGCCCATGACTACTCCGGGTAAGGTGGAGACGGAGTGCCTGTTGGAGGGGACTCCGCGGTGGTAATCTTGATTGATGTGCTGCGGCCGCCATGTGGTAGGGCTGTCCGGCGTGAACTTGTTGGCCGACCCATCGGACTTGACCTTTCTGGCGGTCTCCGCTGCGCTGGAGATGAGGGGTAGTTGCGGTCCGGCGCTGGCTGCTTGCGGGCTGTTGATCCGGCGGCCCACCGCTACGGACGAAGTTACCCGGACGCCGATTATCTTGGGTGACTCATCCTGAGAATTTATCAATTCACCGAAGGAATTTGTGTTGAGTTCTCTTTTTATATGATCATTATCCCTGTAGTAGCTCGAACTAGCCGCTTCGAGGTCATCGTTGTCGTTAACATTTTCCTTCTTATTTCTTTTGCTATTGCTTTTCATATCAAATTGCTCATTCTTATTACTTCTAGAATTTCTCGTGATTGGAATCAAATGATCCGAGGAGGAATTTATAACTAAATCATGGTCTAATTGCACTCGCTCTTCTGGGTTTATTCTCGGTGCTTCCTTTTTGTTAATATCATGAACAATGTTGTCATTTTTAGAATCGCTTCCCAGGAAGACGGAAAGAATTTCTGATCCGGAAATATCTTCGGATGCTTGACGAGTAAATGGCATCGCGGCTACTCTTGGGGAGCTGGTCATCATGTGCAGTGCAACCTGGAAAGAAAAGAAAAAAAAACAAGATTAGACACGTGTATATAACATTATACATGCATGTTCATATGCTACAGGATCAAGAAAGTCAACACTGAGACAATGCAAAAAGTACACATTAAAATGTAGAATAATGAGTTCGACATTCACTTCGACAATGCCTTAGAAAGGCAGTGTATAAAAATAGAAGTCTACCTTGATAAGAAGTTGATTTAAAATCACAGTAATATAATAACATAATCCAATTGATTAATCTGATAGAATTAAAATATTGAAATAAGTGCATAATACGTTGGGTGCACTGCATCTGAAATGCTAATTGTGTTCCATGCAATGCAAATCTCACTACTTTTCTACAGCAGTAGAGATCTAAATGCCACATTAAGTCATTATTCATTTTACAGCCGAGTGTGCACAGTGCAATGTGCAATGTGTGCATCTCCAACCCCGCATTATCTGATCTGTTGGCGATCGACCAATAAATTATCGTCGATTACTTTTCGATATGTACCCCCTGAGAAACGATTCATTATATTCACGGTTTGCTTGAATGATCTGATATAAGAATTTTATACTTTACAAGTGGTTACCCGGAGTTTCGTCAATCTTTTTCGTATTGAATATTTTATTAATGTGAAACTAAGAATATTGTATTGATTTAGAATTTATTGGGAAAATCAGAAGTTAAAGGTATTATTAGTAGATGTTTATTGTATTTTAAAATGCATTATTTGCCGAGAAAATGTTTTTTTGTGTTTTTATTATTGTCTATGTATTGTGATGTAGGATCACCAGTTTCCCATTTGTATCACATGTTTCCAGACGCTGTGGAAATCTCAATTTATCTGATTATGCGAATTTATCACAAGCCCGAACATAAATGAAAAAGATTCTGCATTTTTTTCTGAGTTATCGTGTCATTAATAACAGAAAACTGATTAGGTACCTACTTTAGATATTTTTAATAAATATCCTTTGTATAAGGATATGAGATATGACATTTTTCATTTACAATACAAGCGAGTGGGTTTTACTAAAAAACAGATCCAATTACTACACTTCATCACTAGAAAGGGGGATATTTCATAGCTTGTAATACATAAATATCATAGACAGAAAAGTTTCGCTCCGTGAAGGTTAAAATGGTATTTTTTCACGATTGAGTCTATGGTTTTATACATAGAATAGGATAAACGGTAAAAATCAGAAAAAAAAACTTATAACGCCGAAGAGGAAATTCGATCAACTGAATAAAATCGCAATCATAATTACTGCACAGCACTTGAGTATCGGGTGATGGGAGCACGGACAACGTTACAATACCTAAGCATACATTTTTTGCATTTACATACAACCAGATAGAGTTGTTAAATTTCCAGCATTGTAACGACATCTGTGTAGATACATGACCTATTCAACAACCAACAGCTGTTGGAATGAAACATTTTGTTTTTTTTTTCAATTTTATTTGTTTTCCATTCGAATCCAGTCTTCTTGTTGTTCCATATTCTAAAGCATCGCGTAGCACAATCGCAACAGTCCTTTTAATCTTACATTTATTTTATTATACACAACCGGTAAGCCAAATAAAGCATTCTCTCTGATAAACTCGATTTTCAGATTGTTGTGGATATTGATGGGCTTGGGTTGGGTTGGGTTGGGTAGAGAATAGTGACACGGAGAGTGCCCACTGCCCAGTGCCCATACCGTCCATGTTCTGCCCGTGTTATGCCATTCGTACGTCGTTCATCCAGGCGAACACTTACATGCATGCACAGTACATGTCATGTTTATTTTCAATCTCAACATCAGTCCAAACACCTACATTTTTATCGTGCTCTTTAGTTTGTGTTACATTTTATGTAAATAAAGTTTTTAGATGATTGGTTATGTAACTACCCTAATTCATTGCACAGACTTTATTTCAGAATAATCGATAGCTTCAATAATAGTTAGGTTCAGCTATTGAAACTTTTGTGATAGTGCATTTCGTGTAAGCTACATCGACTAGCTACGCTTTTGAGTCGTGTTGTGTGAACAACATTAAAATACACAGCCTGCCATAATATAAATGGTAATTTAAAAAAATATATTTATACTTGAGATAAGTACATACATTTAAAAAAAATAACATACATATACAATATTATAATCAATATCTTACTAATATTATAAATGCGATTGTTTGTATGGATGTGTGTTTGTTACTCTTTCACGCAATAAATACTGAATGGAATTTAAAAATTCTTTCACTTATCAAAAGCTACATTATTTGTGAGTAATATAGGCTATATATATTGGTAAGTTCTAGCGTTATGAATAAGCTGTGGTGTTATGAAATTATTTACTATACGTTTAGTGGGCTGTCATTTGTTTAGGTGCCGCTAAACTCAGAAACGAGTCCCGGTATCATCAAGGGAGTAATATGGTGTGGTAGCCCTCTATCCCCCATTCATAAAGAAGGTTCCCGTTTTTACCTTAACGGTGTACTTTGATGATATAAGGGCTGGAAGTTTTATCTTCTAGAAATATTTAGAACAGTCCAGAACATTCGAGAGCATTCCACAACATTTCAGAACATCCCGGAACATTATGTTAATGTTGTGGAATGTTCGGGAATAGTCTAAAACATTCGGGAACTTCCCGGAACATCCCAGATCATTGTGGACCATTCAAACCCTTTTTTGTAGGGGTGGGGTTAATTGAACATTAGTTTAATCTCATATCAACTACCTGAGCGAATCCGGGTAACCCCAGCTATAATATATAAAACAAAAGCAAGTAATGCGAACCCAATAAGGCCCTTACTCTCTATGGGTAATATAACCAAAAAAATTACATTTTGTAGAATCATTTTTTTGTTATAACATGCTAGGTCTGATGTAATTATTATTAGATAGAAATTAAGCTAGGTTAAAATACAAAATTATGTGAATTTATGAGTATATAATATAATATGTAGAATTGATTTAACGTTTTAAAAATATGTATACAGAATTTAAAAAAAAATAAAACACTTCATTACAACAGCAACCTTTGTAAATTTTAAAGACACTTTATAATATTATGTATGTATGTAATATTGTATTGAAAATTTGATACATTAAGTCGATAAATTCCACAAACTGTAGTTTCCTTTATCTGGATTATAAACAACTAAACCTCTTCGTCTCCTCAGCTTTGTTGCTTTCATGCCAACGTAAACGTCAGACAAAACACATGATCGTGGTATGTGATTGATTAAGAGCACTACCATTTATTACCGATTTATATTATACCTGCATGGTGTTAAGAGACGCACCGGACTTACTTTCAGGTAATACTCAAAATAATTCATAATCTACTCTTTCGCATGCTTTTGTCTCTTTTTAGTGTCGCTATTTTTCGTTTCAAATATTCTATACGGTGCTAAAGATGGTTTCACTTAAAAAAAACTTTAAAAAACCCATTTAAATCCAGACAATATTAGCAAAACTCAATCGAAAATCTGGAGACAGAAAAATCAGGAAACCATATAGATATTGAATATTACAATTTAAGGTTTTTCTCATAAAGTTAAAAATAAACTAAAAAAATATTTCACCCTGACCCTAACTGTCCAATAACTTCTGATTTATGTACAATTTAAATAAATACAATATAATCGTTTGGCACTAATTTTTCACTTAAAGGCTAACCTCTCCGTTCCCCTAGAAACAATTAAACAGACAACCCGTCTTCAATTTTGCTGCAAGAATGATCGATAGTGAATCTAAGTTCTGCGTCCATTACTTTACATTACTTTTAAAGGATCGCCATATTGGCTTCGGTGTCCTGAAAGAATGGAGAAGGATTTCCACAATTACTTTTAAAGCACTGTAGGGAATTACGTAATATTTCCGGCAAGAACTAAGCTATAGATAGCTCAGATGAGATCAGCTGATCTTGGTGTTGCTAATCGATTAGCCTAACTGTCTCGGTTGAATTGAATTAGGTTATATCTACTATGATCGTGCTTTTCATAATATTGAATAAAGATACTTCCATATAATATCACTCAAAGATTTGTTTCCCCGCAGGGGTAGGCAGGAAGGACGGACCGCCAAGCAACTCGGTCTTGGCATTCACTCTTTGCCTCATTCACAATCATACATTGTCTCATACTTACTTTTGTGGAAAATTATTTTAACAGTTCGGACGCGTGAAAAATCAAGGGACATTATAATTTTTGGAAGGATAATTATTGAATGTTAGCTAAAAAGCGCAGACCCATAAAAAATCATGAAATCTGATATTGATTATCAAAATTACCCGTAAGAAATTTAAACAAAAAAAAAACACTTCGAATACAGAAAATATTTTTCAGTGAAGATATTATATAAAAAGGTAGGTAGGAACTAACGACACTTAAATTCAAAACAAATCCGAGTTTATTAAACCAGAGTTACAATCACATACAGACTCACAGATGAAATTAGTACTTTTTAATGTTTTTTAAAAAGCATAACTTCACGGGTCAAGTTTACATTCGGTTTTATCCAATGCCATTTTTTACTGTCATGTTCTTACTTCCTACTTAAAAGCATGTGTGTATTTATTACAATTTATATAGGTGTAACAGCACGTAGGTACCTAACTCCCTCTCATATGTGTAGGTATCACATGATATTGTTTTGTTGTAATTATTTTATTCTGGAAAAACAACTTCTTCTTATTATTGTAATGTTGTAAAATACCGAAACATTGATTCAATACTAAGTTCGCTTAGATTTAAAATCCATTCAATATTTTGGCTTCTGTTATATTAATTAACTTAAAAAAGCAATATTTACATCAATAAATGTAGGATTCGAAAGATTTTTTAAATTGTTATATTGAGGGATCAGTAGAATTTATCGGTCCAGTTAGCAGTTCTACCGAGCCGAACCCTCTGATATGAAAATATCTGGAGTCGATGAATTATTTTCCCATTTGGTCTCTGGTGAATTGACGTATTTTTCTTGTATTGTTTTGTATTTATTATACTTACATAGTGCACTTACATAGCGGGGATTTACTAGATAATCTTTTGTGGAAAAGTGTGTGGAAGGGTTTAGTCTTTCCTGTGGGGAAGATTTAATCCGGACATAAAATCTTAAGCAAAAAAAACCTTTAGATGTAGCAATTTCATTGAGAAAACACCTCTGAACATCCAAGTAAGTAAATCATAATATGTAGCACGGATTATATTAACTTGAGGAGCTATTAAAAATAACCTCACTTGGGGTGAAATATAACTAAATTGCTTTACATAAATGTATTATTACTATGTTCTTATAAACGCTAAAGCATTTTCAGAGGGAAATAAATATATCGACGCTGAAGTTGTGAGGAAAATGAATGTAATAACAATAATCTGTAAATACGCGCATTATATTAAGTTATTATCTTCGTCCTGGTTAATATAATATAATGAGATCGGTGCAGCATACTCGGTCCATTGAAATTTATTTTTGTTTTGAGCTTTAAAAGGTTGTAATGTACAAACTGGTTTCTCATCCCACGGACAATTTTATTTACGCGAGCAAACTTCAATGTATCTACTCATACTTACTTAAAACAGAATTTCTGATTACTGATGTAGTAAAAGCTGTCGAACTGTGAGCTCTGTCGTCATGAAAAGTGTTTTGTACAGCAGCTGTTTATCAGCCCGTAACGTAATATACTTCAAAGAAAGCAGCTGATGCAGCAGCAGCTCAGAACCATGAAATTTCAACACCCCTTTGAAAGGTCATTAAAAGTTATGAAAAAATAGAAAAATAGCTCATAATCTAACCTACCGTAACATATGTTATTTAACCTCTTTTTTATATATTTTTTTCATAATTTTCAATGATTTTTCAAAGGAGGTGTTGAAGTTGAATGATTCTGAGTTTTCAGTCACCCTGATAACTGAATAAGTAGGTAGGTACCATCAAATTGTAATTAATTGTTCTTCATTTGAGAGGTTAAGGGTACTGTTTCCTGCACAAGTAAATTAGTTCAATGGAGCTTTTTAAATGAACCTTCGTGTTTCGTAAGAAATATTGATAAAAAACTTCAGGTTAGTATCATGTCACACCTGTTATTTTGGTCCTGTGAGAAAACTGAGAGGTTTCAACTTACAATGGATCTTTTAACGGTATGCCTGCATATATTGCCTGAACAGTTGTGTGGGTCTCTGATGCCTTTTGGTTCGACCTTTATTTCCAGAGAGTGCGCAGGAAAGACAGTTTATCGTGAAGTTTGATTATCAGGAATGCGCAGAATGGTCCTGCTGCGGAAGCCTCTATCGCAACATATCATTCTATTAATTAAATGGAATCTTTAGTCATATTTCAACCGTTTCTCCAAGATTAAATGGAATAAATTGATCGCGTGTTAGATGAGTTATTTAAGTCTACAGGTCGCGTATATGATTTCTTTCAATTCCAAGAGCTTCGTTAGTTCACATTAATTCATCAATAAGCGGGTTATTTTGCATTGGAACTTGGAACGACATTATTCAAAATAGGACGCGCTAAAATTTTTCAATCGTCGGCGTCGGTCGGAATATCCTAGGTATATACATTATTAACCGTTCTCACAAATATTGATAGCTGACCATGGAAGACAAATTTAGTCAGTATTGTATTGATATAGAATAGACCTTCTGGACCATTAAACTTTTAATAAAGAGTCTCTCTAATCCGTTCAGCTCGGCTCGACACGACCGTGCATCAAAAAAATGTGCAAAGGTACCTACTTATAACAAAGTCCTGGAGGAAGATCGCGCGGTTTGGTTTTCTAAAAACAGGGGAGGGGGATATGTTTTTTAAAATGTTCTCGATCTCACAGGATGTCAAAAGTAAGCTCTTAGTGTGGAAAAAAATATTGAAAAGAAAAAAAAACGTCAGGGCGGAAATGGCTTATTTAGGTAGAAAGGGTGGTTGTAATTGTAAGTTGTACCCCTTGAGGCGGCCCTGTGTGCAGACTGTACAGATATGTCAGGTTGTCAAGCGGTCATGTAATCGCGAAATAATTTATGTATTCCCCGGCAGTGACGCGGTAAAGCGTTCATTTCATTTCTAAAGGTCAAGACTGTCGCCCGCGGCGAACCCCGAATGTGGGCGAGATGACGTCCTCAATATTATGCAGCCTACTGTGACTGCTAGACCAAAGTAGAGCATATTTCTTTAGTGCGTCACACAGTGCGTTCTGCTCATGTCACGTAATGTAATGTGATTATAGAAGGAAGAATTTGAAAGTAATGATTAGCGATTGAGTAGTGAACCCTCTTTGCGGATATTAAACTTGTAAAATATTCAGTATTACGTTGAAATGAAGTCACTATTCTTAGAAATTACATCACACTATTCGTGCTTAATATAATGTTTCTTTTTTAGCTTTGAAAACGTATTAAATTTGAAAAACGATTATTCAAAAATCCAAAACATTTTCTTTTACGAAGGAAATTTATTGTGGCGTCTTATTTTTTGACAGTTAAATGAATATTTGAAGTTTTACAGTTCATGATGTTAACACATAAGAAAGGAAGATTGGACATCAAAAAATCTGTGACAACTTATTTAAAAAATATATTTTTTTATTCAAAATTATTATACTTTGTAAACTGATTATTTAATAATGATCCATAAATGTATGTATAAAGGTAAGTATTAGGTAGTATTTTGTGAACACCTGACTAGGCGAACATGTGCTGAGATGTTCCCATGTTTGGGAATAAATGCTATTCTGTCGACTTAAGGAGAAACACCGTATCCTCCTTGATATTGTCAAGAAGGACACTGTGGGTCCACCCATGGCGGCAGTATCGAATACATAAAAGATTAGTTGCAGTTAGGATATATACAGTTATTCATAGCATCTAGATTATGTTTAAGATAAATATGCATTTGATAAATATGTAGGTATATTTTTCTATGGACCACACGCCACTGTTATGAATAATATTGTGGTATTATTTATATATTTATTTAATAAATAAATATACCTACTTTCAATATCGCCCTGGCGATAGACCACCAGTCCTCTTCCCTTACTTCTCTTTCCTAACCCTATCCATTGTACAGTAGCTCCACACAGCAGAGGAAAATAATTCCCCTCAGGGCCTATGTCATATTTGGGGATGCTGTGTGGAGAATCTTAAGGAGGAGAGGAAGGAGGATAATAAGGAGGAGAGGAAGTTCTGGGAATGAAAAAATAATGAGGTTTGATGAATCTGGGGTTTAGCGTGTCCAGGAGAGACGTGCGTACGAATCCGTACGTCAAAACGTCTCCATCAACCACTCTCTCCCGTTCCGGCCTGCCATGCAGTTGGTGGGCAGACGCGTCCGCCACCAAGAACCGAACCAAACTCACCCCGTGAACCTGGACACCCCTGCTAAGCCACCAAACGTTGAAAACCAATTGATATGTTATCCAAAAAATGGTACAGAGGCGGCGGTATCCATACCCGCCGTCTAAATTAATCATTCAACATACCATACCCCAAATAAATCTTCACGATGAAGCCGAAGTTCCACTAGCTCCACGCAAGAGGTACCTACCCTTATGTGGTATAAGCAAAAAAAAAAAAGTTTTGATCTTACGGTGATCTAGAAAATACAAAATCACAAGCCTTGCAAATTCCAAAAAATAGATTTCTTCTTTAAATGATTATTTGGCGTTCGAAAAACTTATTCATTCTAAAAGCTGCAAGAAAATAGGATTATCAATAAAGAAGAGTCGAGAAAAGGCAGATAAAATCGCAGATTCCCGTCGAAGATAAAATCAGAATGATGAAAACCAAGCTGTAACCTTATCTGCACCGTTTATCCCTGCTAATGAATCGGCATTAAACTAAATAAATGGTTTCTTACGTCTTTCGTGTGTACTTGTATTTCTTTATTGTAATTTCAGGCATTCCAATAATGATTATTATTCCTTTGATTCTGTTCGTTTTCAGATTCGAGGTAAGATATGCTTGCTAAATGGCAATCCGGCGCAGCACGAGCCAACGTTCTTGAGGGGAAATATGGTAGAAGATATATTTACTCGATTTTTTTGATAAATACTACGTAATTTAACTTCTGATTGATAAAATATCGCATTCCGTAAGAAATACTGATCAATTTAATGCAAATCAATAAACAAAAATATTGTTAATTTTCCCTACATATTTTTTGCTGTTGTTTTTTCAGTGTTTCCACTCCCCGAAGAATTTTTACAAAGCTACCATTTCAGTCATGCTGACAACTGTAATAAAGTAGCCTTTGTTTGTGAAAAATTATTAACAAAGCCTGTTCCATTTCAGACCCCATGGTTAAAATTTATTTTTATTTTATTCATGAGATTAGGAGACACATTGTGAGAGTAGTTTTTAGTATAATTTAGTCCTTTTGTTAGGTTATGGTAGGTTACGTTAGGTTTGCACAAGCAAAAGTTAATAGTATAGACTTAGTAAATGATTTTAACTCCCCAGGTAGTGTCCGACCGAAACTAGTTTTTACGGCCGAAACCGAAACCGAATCCGAAACCGAAACTTCCATATAAGGTCATGTTTTCGTGGAAAAAAAAGTCAATCTTCAGCCTTTATTTTCAAATCATACGAGTATATTAATCGTTCAGTCTTTGATATTTGAACTAAAAATAAACGTCGGTAACACAATTATCACTCCTTATTTCAAATAAATTATTTATGCTTTTTGAAATCTTAATCGTAAATACTATTAAAAAAAAGAAGTAGTACCTATTACCCATTTGAACATTATAACAAATAACATAAAATTAAAAGTAGAAAACAATTTTTTTTTCTTTTAACCTAATTTGTTTAGGGACACTAAACAACAAATAGGTACTCTTTCATCTTAAAAACAAAATAATTTCTTATAAATTTAAAACAAACACTTTTTATTTAACCATATAACCAAATAATTTCTTCTAAACTTTGGTCATATTGTATGGCACT
The DNA here is from genome assembly GCA_917563855.2 of Limnephilus lunatus. Classification (NCBI taxonomy): domain Eukaryota; kingdom Metazoa; phylum Arthropoda; class Insecta; order Trichoptera; family Limnephilidae; genus Limnephilus; species Limnephilus lunatus. Next base: position 36,937,348 of record OU830594.1, read on the forward strand.
CTTTTTAATGAACTACAACTATACAACATAATTAACATTAAAAAGTGCCTACCTACCGACAATAACAACATATTTTTAATGCAAATAATACTTAATGTATACAAATAAGAAGCGTTTTCTCTTAAACTAAATGAAGAGCTTTCATCAAGAACAAAATAATTTCATCTTAACTTTGGTCATATTAAATGGCACTCCCGAACACAGTTTCAGTTTCGGCCGTAGTTTCGGCTGGATGGCGGCCGAAACCGAAACAAAGCCGAAACTCGTTTTTTGGCCGAAACTAGGCCGAAACCGAAAGTTCGGTCGGACACTATCCCCAGGCTAATTTGTTCAGCTTTCGGAATAACTCATAGAAATCGTCGCCTCCCTTATTACCTGGGATAGAAATGTGATCTAAAAGATGTTACAAAGTGAAAACACAAGCCTTTATATTCAAATATAAAAGTAACTCGCAAATACATTCAAATGTACGTCTTTATGAAACTAAAGTTTCCGACCGCAATTTGAAAAATTAAGAAATTTTAACAATTTTTTATTAATTATTTTTACATGAAACGACAAAAAAGTGAGTTGAAAATAAATAATCTTTTTTTTTTACATTAACTCCACACAGGAGGCCCTGAGGAAAATAATTTCCCTCAGGGCCTATGTCATCTTTGAGGATGCTGTATGGAGGGTCTTTTTGAGGAAAGGAAGGAGTGAACATGGGTCTTGAAGAGACCCATGTTGTAGGAGGGAGGAAACACAGAGGCTGGTAAATCGTTCCACATCCGAGCTGTTGAACTCAAGAACGAGTCGTAAAAACGACCCGTTCTCATGTGACTAATGTCAACCGTGTACAAATGTTGGGCGCGTGTTTGGCGTGTTTCCCGACTATGCACCGGTGCCGAGGGGATCAACGACGCTAGTTCCTCGGAGCATTTTCCATTGTAATACCGGTAGAACAAGGACAGCATTCCCACCTGACGCCTGTGCTCTAAAGATTGCAATCCGTCTGTTAAAATGGGAGAATCTATCAAACGGACCGCCCGTTTCTGCACAGAGTCAAGGGTTTTTTTAAGGTATTTTGGAGCTCCAGACCAGAGGTGGCTGCCAAATTAAACCGTGGGGCGCACTTGCGATTTGTACAGGGTTAGCAGTTGTGTACTATTAAAGTATCTGCGGGCCCTGTACAGTACGCCCAGTTTCTGAGAAGCTAATTTAACTCTGATTTGCCTAATAAAATTAGGGAAAAAAACGCAGGGTGAGCAAGCTTTAAAACCTTTTTACAGTTTGTCAAGTAAGAGTAGAAAACATAGGAGGGCGCCACTGTTGTTCTAATGGCTATACTAAAAAAAACTCATCGTGAAATTGTGAAGCTGTGAAACCTACAATTTTTATTAAAAAAATTAAAAGACATAAAAGTGAAAAAAAAAAAATACATAGCAATACAGATACCTACTAGTAGGTATATTATTATTATACCTTTGAAATTTTGTGTTAACATAAAGAAGAATAACGATATTGTTTTAAAATATAAAGCACAGTTTAGAAATTGCTCACATTTATTTAATACTAGCTCATGTACCTAGCGTTGCCCGGGCTTTAGATCATGTCTCTAATTTTAGATCTGAATATATTATCTCATTGAGATCTAAAAGTAGTGTAACTAAATTGACCATTTGGGATTCTTCCTTTCTATTTACTGTTAAATTCAAACTAACTAACTAACTAACTAACCATCACGCCGTTTCCCCGCAGGGGTAGGCAGAGAGGACGGACCGCCAAACAACTCGGTCTTGGCACACAGTCTTTGCTTCACTCACATTCATACATCGTCTCATACATACTCTTCTATTATTCCGACTTTTGACATGGCCCGACTCAAGTATCTGATTCACTTGATCGTGCCATGTCTTCCTCGGGCGTCCCCTACTTCTTCTTCCATTCACATTTGCGTCATATATTCTTCTCACATTATTTTCTTCTTTCATTCGCTCTACATGTCCAAACCATCTGAGGGTCCCTTTCTTAATCTTACTCATTATGCTTACATCAGCCTTGCATTCTTTGCGGATATCCACATTTCTCACACGATCATACATGGTTTTGCCACACATTCGCCTCAGGGATCTCATTTCGACAGCATTCAGTTTACTTTCATCCTTCCTCTGCCAACTCCATGCCTCACTGCCATACATCAAGGTAGGTACCAGGACTCCATTGTGGACTGCTAGCTTCGCGTCTTTTGACAGTGTTTTATTAGCGCCAACGGCATTCAGTCCTCCATTAATGGAGTTACCTGCATTTACTCTTCTTTCAATATCTCTATCAGCCTTCCCATCTCTCGTAAACATACTACCCAGGTACACAAACTCATCCACCTGCTCCAAGTATTCATCATTCACAACTATATTGCATACTGTTTTCGTACTCTCCCTTTCAAATACCATGACTTTAGACTTACTTACATTCATCATTAACTCATTTTGCATACACACTTCGTTCATCCTAGACACGAGAGACTGTAGATCTTCCATAGTGTTAGAAATCAGCACCGCATCATCAGCATACAACAGGCAACATATTTTCAGATCACTCAAATTCGCGCCCAATCCCATCTCTTTCAATTCTTGCATACAATTATCCATGTATAAATTGAATAACCATGGTGACATTACGCAGCCTTGCTTAACACCTTTTGTGATGTCAAACCACCCCGTAAAACCACCGTTCACCCTAACACATGCAACGCTTCCCTCGTACAGAGACGCAATTGCCTGTATGAGATTTGTATTCACTCCATACTTGGACAACACCTTCCATAGCTTTTTCCTGTCGACTCGGTCGTATGCTTTTTGTAGATCTACAAAGGCACAAAAAAGTTTTTGGTTTTTTGCCAGAAACTTCTCAGTGAGCATACGCAAGGAGAAAATCTGGTCCATGCATCCCCTTCCACTCATAAAGGCACCTTGCACATCCCATATTTTATCCTTTGTTTCCATTCTGACCCTTTCAATCAATATTCTTCCGTACAACTTGCCGACTGAACTTAGCAGGCTAATAGCTCTATGATTCCCACATTCCATACGTGACCCTTTACCTTTGTATAATGGCATGATTACAGCCCTTCTCCAATCTAATGGCGTGTAACCCTCCTCTAAACACTGGTTAAAAAGTTTGCACAACCATGTGAGAATAATATGGCTATCTCCTTTAAAGTATTCGGCCGCAATATTGTCGAAACCTACAGCCTTACCATTCTTCATGCATTTTATCGAATTTTTAATTTCATCCATGCTGATTTTGATAACATTCACTCCGTCATCGTTCATACCCGATTCGCCGCTGGCCTCACTATCACTCGGGTTGCTTTCGAAGACTTCCTCAAAATATTTCATCCATCTCTCATTTATTTCTTCCTCATTCGTCAACATTCTTCCATCTTTCGATTTTATCACTTTTAGGCTCCCATTCTCTGGACCGCTCCGGGACTTTTTGACCTCCTTCCAAAACAGTTTAATGTTTTCTTGGAAGTTTTTTGTCATTTTTATTCCCTCTTCCTCTTCCAGACGTTTCTTTCGTACTTTCACTCCAACACTTACTCTTTTCTTGCATCCCTTATATACTTCTTTCGCTCTATCTCTCTCTTCGCTAGAAGCACTGCCAGCCGCTATCAGACATAACCATGCTTTCTTCTTCTCTGAGACCAGTGCTTTAATCTCGTCATCCCACCATGCGTCACCTTTCTTCCTACCTTGCGTACTTATTCCACACACATCTCTAGCAGATTCACAAAGACTAACCTTTATGTGGTTCCATGCTTCATCAATGCTTAGACCATCCATTTCCTTCTCATTCAATCTCGTCTCTGCACGCTTCTCATACTCACTTCTGACATTAGCGTTTTGCAGTTTTTCTACTTTGACTCTGGTAGGAGTTGATACCTTTTTCACTTTAGAGCGCCATCCGCGAAAGAGGTTTACTCTTGACACCACCAGAAAGTGGTCAGTTTCAACCTCAGCCCCTCTGAAAACTCTTGTGTCCTCAGTAACGGCTCTCAACCTAGAGTCAATTACCACAAAATCGATTAATGATCTTTCATTTCCTCTTTCCCACGTATATTGATGGATACCTTTATGATCGAAGAAGGTATTCGATACAAACAGGTTCCACTCTAAACATACTTCAAGTATTCTATTCCCATTGTCATTCGTTCTTTTATCCCCAAACTTACCTAAGGCTGAATCAAATCATACTGTTAAATTCAAATTTATGTTAAATTAAATGAAAGCCAATCACTTTGTAAAACACCATTTAATCAAATTTATGTTTTTAATAAATTAATGTAATTAATAAATAAATTTAAGTTTTTTCTTTAAGAACAAAACAAATGTTCTTTTTAAATATGTATACAGTGTTTTATATTTTCAGTGTCATTGCACTTTAAAGAAATATTAATTTGACAGTTAATTTGGCGTTGCCAGCCTACAAATTAAGTATTTGCATTTTTTATATTTTCTACTTTTTTTTGACAGACTATATATTTGCAAAAAAAATATTATATCTAAAAAAATATTTGTTTGTTTCGAATCGTTAAATTTGCAAGCGTATTTTATCACCTTCCAAAAATAGTTGTTGTTTTTCGGATGCGTTCAGAATTTAATTATTTATTTGGATTTTAGTGCAAAGCGGAAATATTTTAACCTTCAGACATATTGGCCCGAGGGCTGAGGGGTTAAACAAAACAAGCGCTACTTTACGGACGGGGTGTTTTACAGAATTTGAACTATTCATCAAATTTCAAAGTTAGTTTACAGGTTTTGAAAAGTTTGTATTCAAGTTCTGTTATTATATCATTATTGGCGAGTTGTTTCATATAACTGAACGGAACCTTTGCAGATCTTTAAAATTAACTGAAATTATTAATGAAATTTGATGAAATGTTCAAATTCTTCGATATAACCCTTCCTAATACAATTGTCAACGTGGCTGAAATAATATAGGCTTTATAAATACGCTGCCTGGAGTCAGTGGAACTTTAATTGGAATAGCTTTCCAGTTTGAGGAATGTAATAAGGGTGAAGGAGGCGAGGGATTAGGGGAAGAGGAGGGTCAGAAAGGTCAGTTCTAGGATAGTCAGATCGTGGAATTAAGCGGCTAATATCATATGTTCTTACTTAAAGGATCTACCACTCTGGAACAAAGCTCAAAACTGACCGTCTTTATTTTTTTGTTTATCCAATAACAATATCCAAATGGGTCCAACGAGTAAATCAAACAATGGGTCTAATGAAGCCAATGGGTCCAATGAATCCAATAGGTCCAATGAGCTTTCCGCGAAGACAATTTTATATACCTTTTTCGTCAACTCTTGAACGAGTAACTTTCATATATGTCGAAGTACACCCAAGAAGTAAAATATTATTAATTATCGTGTCATTTAACACTTGTTTATTTTTTTAATGTTTAATTTAAAAACAAATAATGAAAAAAAATCCGACGTACGGGGACTGAATTATTGGCCGATGATTAGAATAACCTGTAGTACCTACCTACTCGCGTGTAAAGTCACGCTGTCACTCGAGTTAACAACATGACGCGAGCTTGTCTAAACAGTCTAATGAAGAGGTAATACCAGTCCAGTTCACCATTTACCATTAGGCCCTGCCAACCGTAGCGTGAAGGAATTTCCTAGCACACGATCGTACTTGCATTTCCCGAGATAAGTCTCACGCAGTGCCAACTGCTTTATATTCGCCTGTTAGCATAATACACACTCACGTACGTGTTACATAGATGCTGCAAGGTTAATAGAACATTTTCAAGAAATTTAAATGTTCAGGTGGGAATTTGCATCAGCTTTTAGAGGCATCGTTTGTTTAGGACGCGCTTGAATCTCAAGTGTTTTTTTTTATCAAGTGTGGAAGATGTTACTTGAAGTGTAGCCTGTCGTGAGGGGTTGCATACCAATGGACGTTGGATAGTAAGTGTGCACTAATCGTAAGCTAAACAAGCGGCCCTTAGGATTTGCAAGTAATGCATGTACGATGTACGACAGATTAAAGTGTTTTCTTTGAATGATTTTCTCAGGGTCAGAAACCACAAATAAAATACGTTAATGCTGCAAGTTTAGATGTAAAATAGGAAAAGCAGAAATGTCAGAAGAAATTGGAAGCAAATGTAGCATGATTACAATCGTCCATATTAGGCCCAGATATTGCAAAAGATGGTTATTGATTATTATTATTGATTACAATCGTCCAAATTAGGCCCAGATATTGCAAATATTGCTGATCTTGTTCAATAACATCATGCTTGCTTGGCTGAGGTTTATTAAGTAGATACTCCGAATAGGCGGTTCTCCGAATTTCAACCGATTTCTTGCAAACTTCCCTTAAACATTTGAAGTTTTTAAGCTCTTAAAAAAATAAATGTTTTTCTTGAAGATAATATCTAGACATTTATCGCGCCGAAACGCAAATTATATAAAATTCCCTCGATAGAAAAAAATCGCAAAGTATGCTCCAAAAATGGTTATAAACACGTTTGTTTCGGTTATTTTACAAGTTACAAGTATGAAAAAATTCACATCGTTTCTTTAAATTAAATTAAAGACAATTATCGCGAGATTTTTGCTCTATTTTTAACGAGTCGTGTTTTATTAAAGATTTTCATGACTTTTGCATTAATTTTATCGCTGTAAATGTTAGCGCGCTCTTCTAACATTCGTAATTTCATATCTCTCCATCTTCTTCTTTTTGGGGCCGGGAACTGAGCCTTAAGTACCAACGATCTCAAATTCTTATCTCGTTAGTACCCAACATAAAAAAATCTAAAATTTTGATAATATTCCAAAAAATGACGACGTTTTATGTAATGTTTAGAAAATCTATCAGAAAACGAAAATCGACTAGTAAATGTAACGACGCATGTTCCATATAAATTTCAATGGTTGCAATTTTTATGTTTTCAGAAAACTCTCAGGAATATAATTTCCCTCGAGGCCTATTTCATCTCAGGAGATGCTATGTGGAGGGTTTTAACGGAAAAGAAAGAGAGGAAGATCTGTGAAGAAAAAATGTATGAGGGGTAGGTAGGAATCTGAGGGTTTGTGCGTCCAGGAGTGACGGACGTACAAATCCATCTCTACAACAGTGGTGCAAAGCTATGGGTCGAGAGAGTCCGGCTGGAGAGGTAAAAGGCCTCCCTTAACCAGTCTCTTTTGATCCGACCCGCCACGCAGTAGGTGGGCAGACGCATCCGCCATCAAGACATATTCAAACCTCACACCAACTAAACCACCAAACGTAGCGAACTCGGGGTGATCTTGGTAAACCAGAGTTGTTGGTTATCCATTAAATGGTTCCTGGGATGGCGGTAATCACACCCGCTTACCAAATTGAATAAATGTCTATTGCAACTTGCATCAGCTGCTAGAGATCATGCTTCTAGCAGGCTGATATATACGTAGGATATATACTGATGTATGCTGTGACAGGGCCTACAGGCTGATATATACGTAGGATATATACTGATATATACTGTGACAGGGCCGGTCATGAACCAAGTGGGGTTAGGCGCTAGTAAAAATCAGCACCTTGGCGTCTTTCTGATCCAATTTCGCCTGCACGGGGCCGACCCTGGGCATTGTTGAAGACGTACTGCTGATAACAGGTATCGATCTCTATCCCTTTCTTATAAACGACGCAAATACAAGAAAGGAAGAATACCAGTATGGTTGTTTTCTATTACCAGCATCATTTATGAGAAAGAGTGAGATGGTCATTTGGTCATGAGTCATGAGTCATTTAGTCCGTTTAATCACAGGAGACTATATTTGTCCCAGCTCACACAGGTCTCATATAAATCGCTATAACTCCCTTACTATCATAGTGAGAAATGTTCTCTACGGTGTAAGAAATACCAAACACCACGATTTATATTAAAATTAAAAACTTTAAATTTAAGAACTAACCACCAAAAAGTAAAATACCTACGCATCTTTATGAAACCGAAGTTTTTAATCGCAATTTAAAAAAAAAATTAATATTTTTTATTAACAATAATTTTCATATGGAACGACAAAAAATTGAGGTAATAATAATGCTTATAATTGGTCTTAAATACATGTAGGATTACGAAAGATTTTTTAAATATTTATATTGAGGGATCAGTAGGATTTATCGGACCAGTTAGGATTTTATCAGAGCCGAACCCTCTGATATGAAAATATCTGGAGTCGGTGAAATATTTTCCCATTATGTTTCTGGTAGATTGACGTATTGTTCTTGTATTGTTTTGTATTTATTATACTTATATAGTGCACTTACATTGCGTGAATTTACTAGATATTCATTTGTGGAAAAATGTGTGGAAGGGTTTGGTCTTTCATTTGGGAAAGATTTAACCCGGACATAAAATCTGGAGCACCGTAAGGTCTAATATAATATATTTATTATTATTCGTTACCAGTAATTTTAGTTAAAAAAAACGTAAGGTGAGCAATTTATAAAACTTTTTAATGTTTGCATGCAAAATTTTTATATTTAAAAAATTATTTGTTTGTTTTGAATTGTAAAATTTTAAAGCGTTTTTTATCACTTTTCAAAAGCAGTTTTTAGTTTTCGGATATTTTATGAAATATTCCATTTATTTGCATTTTACTGTTAAACATATATACATATAGATACTGAAATATTTTCACCATCCCAAAAATACGCTAAATTTCTGAAGGGTTCGGAAGCCATCAATAGGTAGTAGGTACCTACTGAGAGACAAAACAGCATATTGTAGAGCTAATACATCTATTAAACAGAATATAAGCACGTAAAAGCGTGACGCTTCGCAGTATTATCTTTGCATCACTGTATCCATATGGACCTCCCAATGTACCCGCTGTAGGCTACTGTAATGTAGATGGTGTCACCACCCGCCCCGATTCTGAAACGCGATATAACCAGGCCACTTGACGACCGAGTCGCAGGTTGCTCCGACTTCCCCTTCGAATGTTACCAGGTAATCGGGGTGGGGAATCGGGGCTAATTAGTCGCTTCGAGATCACCTCGAGATCGGCTTAATTCCCTCTTGCACTCGTTTTACCATTTTACCCCGAGAGCGTATCCGCATCGCATGTTTAACTTGCCGGCTAATTAAAAAGCAAATATCTCCTCATTTTATTTTCAATTTAAATGATAATGAGGCCTCAGTTTGCAAGGATTTGTAATGAATATACTTGGAAACAAATGAAAATCGTAGGTTATTCCTTTGTTTATAATATCCTCCGTAATATTTCAACAAAAAAATAAGTTATTAACAACAGTTTAACGGAAATTATGCGTAATTAATGGAACAAAACAAAGGAAAGATAAGTTTTCGAAGTAAAACATATTTACGCACGCTTAACTTGGGGAGTAAACTGGTGAATGCGTGACGAGAGCGAAAAGTGTGATCGGGCGAGGCGAACGGAAGTTGAGAGGGAGATATAAGTTAGTGAAGACAGAAAGAGAGAGTTACGTTTCGTATATTACTATAGGAGTAAGAGAGAGAGGGGCGAACACACATTTTCTTTCTCTCTTTCTCTCATAGCCAGTTACGTTTCGTGCCTATATCTAAGACACAGTGCAGGTCTATTGTCTGTATCACACTATAGGAGCAAGAGAGAGCAGTGCGCGCGCACATGTTCTTTTTCTCTTCTTTTATAAGTTAGTGAAGTTTTACTTCAGTCGTGTGGTCTAAACCACATTCGTTTTATTTAATGTGGATTGCTTGCAAATCACAGAAACTTCGTATGATCCAAAATTTTAATCAATGCGTTTTTTTTATCTCCCGATCTTAATACATATAAATATAATGTTTCCTTACTTTCTTTTTGTAATGCTACATCACTCCACGCAGCATCCCTGAAGATGAACGGAGTGGATTTATTTCTATCAGAGCCCCCTGCGTGGAGTTAGTGACAAAAAATGAAAAAACGCAATAATTAGGTAAACTTGAGATGTCATTTTAACATGAATATTATAACTTTAAAAATAATAAACCTATCTTGCAGATAATAATAAAGATACCCGAACAGCAATCATAATTACTGAATTTTAGTTAAAAACAGAATAAGCATAGTTAGGATTGACGGGGAGTAAGGTTCTCGACAAGCGATCTTGAGATCGCGTATTCAAATCGCAGCGTGCGAGAGTACATTTCATTTGATTGATTTGTGTTATTTCACAACGTAATAATTTAAAAGCGGCACGTTCCAGACTGGAAGATATTCTCAGTATCTCCCTTGTATAAGACCACCATTCAGAATTTAAAAGTTGCTTGAAATGGCTTTAGCAGTGTTTGCTGACCAGATCTGAATAGCCACGAACTTTTCCACATTCCTCTCCCCCGTCTCCTCCCCTCCCCACTTCCTTTAGTTATATATATACATATATATATATAAGCTTTTGCCCCCGGCTTCGCTCGCATATTCGCCCCCCCCCCGCTCCCTACTCCCCCCCACCTACCCCCCCCCCACTAGGAGGTGAACGTAACGAGTATGAACGGGGTGGAGTGGAGGGGGGGGCACTACCCTCCCCTCCACTCCACCCCGTTCATACTCGTTACGTTCATTTTTCACGATGTCCCCTGTTAAAACGTAACAATCAAATACGCGCCCTTTCGCATTCATGATATTATTATAGCTGTTAGCTTAGGTCAAAATGTAGATTAGTACCTATTTTATATTTGTACACTAAATAATACTCATAAATATTTGAATTTTTGCTATCAAAGGAATCTCCATAGTAACCTAAATAAATAACAATATGACAGCCCACGTCAAACAATTACTTAGCAACACACCTTGCTTTTCGATCGGACAATAAACGTAAAATAAATAATTTCATTACGTCACAGCTTATTCATAACGCGATATATATAGAGCTTACCAATATATATAGCCTATATGAATCGCAAATAATGTAGCTTTCGATTAGTGAAAGAATTTTTAAATTCCATTCAGTATTTATTGCGTGAAAGAGTAACGAACACACATCCATACAAACTTTCGCATTTATAATATTAGTAAGATTACATATCACAGTACAAAAACAAGCACAATAAAAGGCAAATAAATAAATCGATGTAACATGTAACATTAAACTAATTACTAATGTAACTGTCTTTTTGTTACTAAGTTCATTTTGACCAGTAAAAAAGACAGACGAAAAGAAACAATTTTTTTCTGTTTTTATGATTTTTATCCTTCAAACACACAATACTATCAAGGTTTGAGAAAATTTTTAAATGACTTCAAACACAAAATCCTATCACGGTTTAAGGAAATTTATAAATAACTTCAAATACACAATACTATCAAGGTTTGAGGAAAATTTTAAATAACTTCAAATACACAACACTATCAACGTTTGAGGAAAACTTTTAAATAACTTCAAATACACAATACTATCAAGGTTTGAGGAAATTTTTGAATAACTTCAAATACACAATACTATCAAGGTTTGAGGAAATTTTTAAATAACTTCAAATACACAATACTATCGAGGTTTGAGGAGTTTTTTTAAATACCTGCAAATACCCAATGCTATCAAGGTTTGAGGAAATTTTTAAATAACTTCATGTGTTGTTTTACTATCAAGGTGGTTGCACCATTGTGTTGACAATGATTTATTTCAATGTGTAAATAATAATATCTCACACAATAAGATCAAGCAGGAGATCTAGTATTTTGTTGTTTTGATACGTTAAGATATAAATTCAAAGCCAACCTGCTTGGAATGCGACTTTCCTTCAAATAATATGATACTGGAGCACTCAGCAGTCAGCACACCAATACATTCACTCCGGCATACCGAGATCTTATCCTGATGACTTTAATCCGATTATAATATTATCGATTGTAATATTTCTTGAATCTTAAATTCAGTTCGAGGTTTATTACGACGACCTTCATGTATGCTTGTATGAAAATGTTTGAGAAAAATAGCGATTTCTAGATATCGCGTACTGATATCAGATATTTTCGTATAGCAAGCGGTATGCGGTACATTGCACCTTAATCGTACATTAAAATTAGAGGAAATATGGACTTACCGATGAGGATTTCAAAATATGAAAATAACTGAAATATTCAGCATTGTAAAACTAGTAGTTCTGTCTGTGAACAGTAAATTCTCTTAGTTAAAAAATCTATACCGAACTTTCCTCTGAAACCGTAAGATTTGTAAGTTGGTACTTAAGGCCCGGCAGTACTCGCTCAAAAAGAAGAAGAAGGAGGAATATGTAAATATGAATGTTAGAGGGAGCGCGCTAATTTTAAAAGCGATAATCTTTAAGCGGAAATTGTAAAAATGTTTAATTAAACACGACACGTTTAAAATAAATCAAAATTCTCGTTGGGAATGTCTAAAATAGCATTTCAAGAAACACTGTGAATTTTTTCATACATATAACTCGTAAAATAACGGAAAAAAACGTGTTTATAATAATTTTAGGAGCATGTTTTGCGTTTTTTTTTCTATCGAGGAAATTTCATATAATTACCGTTTCGGCGTGGGGAATGAATGGATATTATCTTCAAGAATAACAAATATTTTTTTAAGAGCTTTAAAACGTAAAGTGTTTAAGGAAAATATGCAATAAATCGGTGGAAATGCGGGAATCCGGACCTTAAATAACTACCTAACTTATGAATGATTATTCGACCATTTGACGATCGATCGTACCATAAGCACTTTCCCCAGAATAGTTACTCGTACGGGGAGAAATGATTTTTTTATTGTGCCTTTCGGCTACTACGGTGCACGACATTTTAAAACGGCTACTATCTTTAACCGGAACCGGAACGTAACAAAAAAATTTACACAAAAAGGAAATGCAAAACTATTCAAATCAGGATAAAATAACCTATTTCTTTTATATTCTCGCCATAAATTTTTTTAAAACTACTTTTAAAAAAAAGTATTCATCGCAATTTATCATAGTAAATTATAAGACTTCTATTTTGCATAGCAAGTGGAAAGCCGAGTGGTTAGCTTCTGATATCAAAAACATACGTTTTGCAAACGAATTTTATAACCACCTCTAGGCTGGAGCCCCAAATTATTTGATCAGTCAGCTTGACGCGGAGGAAATGGGTTCGTATTAATTACGATGAGTCTTGCTCAAAGGAACTAACATAATTGAACCCCTCAGCGCAGGTACACCAGCTCAGAAACTCAGCCTACACGAGTGCAATATTCGTTCACAGTGAACGAGTTGTTAATCCGTATTTAACCTCTCAATACGCCACCCGATGGGCGGTGACATTGTTTATTTAGCTATCGCTGTAAGCCAAGTGAGTTCTTGGTGAGGTGTCTCATAAAACATAAACCAATAAATAGCAAAATTAATACCTTGATAATTGATTCATAAAATGAAAATTATCTGCAAATTTACTAAAACCTCATATTATTAATCTACAAAGTGCATTATAATAATGTGTGTAAATTTCCCCTTCATATTTTAATATTATTAAACCAATGCATTACGCCTATAAACATTAACAGCCCAAGTATTTAAATATGAATTGAATCGTTTTACTTATTAGGTATAATGGCTTGAATGACTTCATTACGCAGCTTGCAATATGGAGGCTGAATTTTTTTAAACCAATCTGTATTAAAGGTCTTATGATGCATTTTAATGACCGATGGAAACTACATTTTTAGCCGAAACCGAAACCGAATTTCGGGTTGTATTCTAGTATCGGCTAAACCGAAACCTAGACTTATTTAAATAAGTTTAAAAAATATTGAAACTGTCACGAAATTTTGTTTTTTTTTATTGTTAAATTTGTAAGAGTTCAAAAGTTAGTGTTAATCTACAACTAGTTAGTTTTGTGAACAGTAGACCTTGCATCAAAAAAGCAAATTTCTATATTTTGTTCTAATTAAAAAATTCTGTGTAACAATCCGAGAATATTCTTTAACACAAATTTACCTGCAATAAACATAAATTGCAAACAAATCCTTGAATGGGGTGAAAAACACATATAAAAAAAAACTCGATTTTTTTAATAAACAATAATAATATTGAATGCTTTTAATAATGCATTTAAACAATTATTTTATGCACAGACCATCAGAATCCAAAAAGAACATAATAAATCAGGGTATTAAAAAGGTCTGGGTCGAGCATTAATTTAATTAACAGTACAGTACACTTTCTGTACCTGGCGGCTGTTCACTGTATAATCATATCAATTATAAGCAAATACCAACGTGCAATTAATTTACAAGTCCATCGTTTTGTAATGTTCACTGAACACTCGCTGGTGTGAAAAATCCATTCAACCAAACCCCAGGATGTTAATTATTAGTGTTTGTGTTAAAGAATAACATAGCCAACCTTAGCCAATCTGACTGGCTAGTAGCCTGCATTTAAAATCGCACGTCAGACATGAGATGAACATTAAAGTTAATTATTATTATTTTATAAATTAAGTCAAAAACTGTAAGTTTTATCCACAACTCTGTTCTTCATATCTTGCGTTGAAGAGCGAGTCGAGTAGGCACCATGACTGTACATATAATGTTGCCTACTTTGTTCAATCATATTACCCTGAAGTTAGCCTCACACGTACGTTACACTATTTTCATTCTTCTTCAAAATTACATTACAAATTTTTCTTACTAACATTCCACTCCTTAACGCTTGTTTTCTCAAACTATTTGAAACATTACGGCTAGGTATGAAACGATATATAGGAAAACCGATAAATATCGATATATCGACCCCTAATAATATCGATATATCAATATCGAAAAACCCGCTGATACAATATACTGGAATTATTATTTTTTTAAGTAAATTTGTGCAAAAAAAAACACATTTTATAAACCCATTTTTGTGATTATTCACATAGGTACCTAAGTATAAAATTATAAACACACATAATCGATAAACGTTTGATGTTACTAAAACTACATTGGATTTCTATAAGCTTTTAAAAAAAGAAGAAATATCGATATATCAATATCGACTTAATTCGATACATATCGATATCGAGATATCGATATTTTTAAAAACCTTGCATCCCTAATTACGGCGTTATGCTGCTAAACACCCTTTTGTTTGAAGATATTAACTTTATTTCCCAATATCTTTCCCCTCCCCACTTCGAACATACCTACCTGTTTAACAAGATTAATATTTATCTATTTTTTAAACAAATAATAAGAATTCCAACATCATTTAATTTAGGTCACGTAATAAACCTGCGCTACCCACCTCTCATCAAGAATCATGTTCACTACATCTCTCCTCAAAAAGACCCTCCAAACAGCATCTTCAAAGATGACATAGGCCCTGAGAGAAATTATTTTCCTCATGGCCTCCTGTGTGCACGACTGTGCAGTTAATGTAAAAAATGCATCAAATGATAATATGTTGAAAAAAACTTAACACAATCAACTTTAATATTGTATTCCACCTTTAAACATCGTAGTTACAGGTAACATTATGTTAGCGACAAGATATTATTGAAGTTCAGGGCTGGTATGCTCGGTATGCAGTATGCAGTATGCAGTATGCAGTATGCAGTATGCAGTATGCAGTATGCAGTATGCAGTATGTATGTAGTATGCAGGCGCTCGTGACATATGGAACGACTGTTGCAACCAACATACATACCGATCATTTTCAGACATTCTACTGACATTTATACATTGGAACTGAATTAACACCTCTTGGATTCTTATCAGCAGCTGGTTATTATGAATTATAAAATTATATGTGCATTCTCCAACGTTGGGAAAACGATCAGTTTATTAAAAAAGTATTATGAATAAAGATCACGACTAACTTTTATTGAACGTTACATAAAGATCGCTAGTAGGTAATTTACAATTTATTTTGTTTTCAAATTTAATATTGCTTGTTTTAAACATGATTGGACAGCGCCCTTGAGGTTATTTTTCATAAAAACGGCGCTATATAAATTATCCAACCGGTTAGTGGTTGAGTGAGCATAGCGCTTGGGTCCCACCCGGGCGTCGCATGTTCGATTCCTCGGTTGGCTAAGTCCTCCATCACAACACAAGCAACATTTAGTAGTAGGAGATTTTCAAATATTGTTGAGTTATTCGTAACCCGGGAATGTTTATATTTCTTTTTAATTAAAAAAAAAAATAATAATATCCTTATTGCTCACCTTAGGTGTCGTCCATTAATCATAGGGGAGGGGGTTCGGAAAAAATCACGAATATCATAAGGAGGTGGGAGGGGGGATATAATGAGGTAGATATCACGTGTATTTTTTTTCGTTGAACGCACGATTTCTAAACCAAATGCCAGTTAAAAACAACATGCAACCTTTATGTCTCTGGAAATTTTTATCACGATGCTTAATTTCCAAAATTTAATCAGATTATGTATTTAAAGATAATATTCTGAAAATTTCAACAAATCAGTGGGGGGGGGGGGGGGGGGTTAAAAAGTCGCTTAAAATCATCACGTGATTAATGGACGACCCCTTACTGAATAATATACTTTTTAATGATAATAATAAAATTATGAATTTTAATTAATAAAAATAATTATTTTCTTGACGGAAAAAAATGCTTATTTTTATTGAAACGTTGTAAGTTTGCAAGGCAGTTAATTGTCACGTATTGCTCTGATGAAGGCACGATTGTGTTGCGAAACCGGTTTGCATATTATTAGAAAACAAAGTGGAAAGGTACAGATAAATCAGAATAATGTGATTCTTCCACACGTAGTGGTGTTCTGTACGGAATATTGCGGGGTAAGAGGGGACTGCGGGCGGGTGTTGCGATACTGTCGGTGTGCTCAAATACATTCGAATGTTCGCTCTAAAATGTTGAATGTTGCCGTACAATAACATTCTACCGCACAGTTAACATAAATTTATACCTAGCAATTTAAATTTAAAAAGTCTTATTATAGTGAATTCAGAAAGGTACGTATATTGGAAATAAATATAGGTAAACATAACATAGGTAATTTGGTTTTCAAAAATAAATTGCAGAGGAAATAATGTGACTTCATAATCTACGTCGCTATTTAGAATGAAAACTGTTTGGGATTCATGGGACGTAATTCAACACTTAATATTATATCATATTTCAATTTATATATTACTAATTACTAAACACTATGAACTTAACTAGCACTCAACTGGCCGAATTACTAAACACTATGAACTTAACTAGCACTCACTTACATTATTCAACCAATGATACAAAACTATGTGATTCTATTTTTAGCAACCCAGGCACCCTAACTATATTCAATCAAAATATAAGATCCCTCAACAAAAACTATGACGAACTAGACATACTCTTGTCCGCCTTCAAAATAGACTTCAAAATTATTATCCTAACGGAATGCTGGATCTCGACCGCTTTTACTGTAAAACACAAAAAAAACTATTCCACATATTTCACAACAAAAAACCAAAATCAAAATGATGGAGTTGTTGTTTACATAAAAGATAGTCTTAACGCCTCTGTCTCAGAAATCGCCTTAGAAAACACTAACTGCTTACAAATAATCACCGACCCCGATACATGCATTCTCGCAATTTACAGATCTCCATCCAGACACAACATTGCGCCCTTTATATTAGCTCTCGATACTCATATAAAAAAAATTACCCACTTCAAAAACATCATCATAGCTGGGGATCTAAACATAAATATACTTCCACAAGGCCACCCCCAAAATATCGAATACCAGCTGATGCTCCTGGAACATGGCATAATAAGCGCCATCAATACTCCAACCAGAGTTACCAGAGACTCAGAATCATGTTTAGATCACTTAATGATCAAATCCAAAAGCAAATTTTGTAGCGTAGTATTTGAATCAACAATCACAGACCACTACACAACAATGATAGGCCTGACTCCACAGGCTTTGAACTCAACAATTCAATATAATAGCATAAAATATGAAACTGACTACGTTAACCTAAAAAATTGTCTAGAAAAACAAACGTGGGAACATCTAAAAAAAATTAACACGACAGAAGAAGCCTGGAATTACTTTATAGCATACCTTCAAACGCTCATCACTCAAAACACCACAACAACATTCAACTCTATCACGCACCGTAACAAAAGACTTAAAAAATGGATTACCCAAAGCATACTAAATAGCATAAAAAAACGGGACAAACTGCACAAACAAGTTAAACACAACCCAAATGATACTTTCCTTTACTCTTTTTATAAAAGATACAGAAATATTTGTTCGCTAATTATACGCAAAGCCAAAGAATTATATTACAGAAACAAACTGATAACTGCAAACTTTGACCCGAAAAGTGTCTGGTCAATTCTGAGAGAAAGTACACATACACAAAAAAACAAAGATGATAAAATCAAAAAGCTAATTATCAATGACGAAGAAGTAGACTTCCACGAAAATCCTACACTTATTCTTAACTACATAAACAGACATTACACAAATATTGGAGCCAGCCTAGCCGAAAATATTAAAAAAATTACGACTGGAAGCGATAATCAAGAACCTCGAAATCATATGACTCAGTGCTCTAATATAAACAATGACAGACATTTCAAACTACAAAAAGTAACTCTGGAAGACACCAAACAAATAATACAATCCCTAAAGGATAACACAACATCGGGACCTGACGGAATAGACTCTAAAACAATAATAACACTAAGCCAACAATTGCTTATACCATTAACGTACGTAATTAATCTTAGTCTTAAAGAAGGAATTTTCCCGAGCATTCTAAAAAAAGGTCTGGTTATTCCTATTTATAAATCAGGAACAAAAAACAATGTAAACAACTACAGACCCATTACATTATTAAACAATATGTCAAAAATTCTTGAAAAAGCAATAAAAGTACAGCTACAACACTATCTGGAAAATAAGCAATTACTTTCAAAAAACCAACATGGCTTTAGAAAAAATAGGAACACAGAAAACGCAATTGCCACTGTAACATAACCTAGATGCTAAAAAAAAAGTTATATCAATTTATTTAGACTTATGTAAAGCTTTTGACACAATTTCTCACGAAAAACTCTTCAATAAACTGAAAATCGTCGGAGTTAGTGGCATAGAACTTAACTTACTGAAAAGCTTCATGTCGGGTAGAATGCAACAGGTTAAAATCAACAACATGGTAAGCGAGCCGCTTCTATCTAGATACGGAGTACCACAGGGAAGCGTTCTTGGTCCCCTAATGTTCCTTATTTACATAAACGACCTGTGTGACATTGATATCGACGGTAAAATCGTAACATTTGCTGACGATACAGTACTTCTCTGCCAGGCAGAAACATGGAATGAGGTATATAAAAAGGCCGAAAAAAGTCTATCTGTGGTCAAAAATTGGCTAAACAACAACATTCTAACCCTAAATACAACAAAAACCAATTATATTACACACAGCATCACACAAAGAGGCCAACCTCCACCGCACATAGACCTTATCTTACACGACTGCGGACAAACTTCTCGCACATGTCAATGCGAACGTATCGAAAGGGTTGACCACACAAAATATCTAGGAGTTATAATAGATGCCAACTTACGCTGGACTGACCACATAACTTACATCACAATCAAACTGAAACGAGTCATGCATCTGATAAAGACAATAAAAAACATATTTCCAATAACAATCCTTAGAACCATATTCTTTGCACTTTGCCAATCCATTATTACATATGGCATACTTGCTTGGGGAAGTGCAACGAATATAGCAATAGATCCATTAGAAAAAATTCAAAAGGCAACAATTAAATTAATCCTCCAAGTTCCTCGCTACACATGCTCAAATGTAATTTACGAAACACTAGACGTCATGACAATAAGACAACTCTACGCCAAAGCTGTACTACTATACTTCTTCCAACATAAACTTCACATTCAATTGCAACCTCAATTAGCAATTAAAACCAGGGCCTCTACAAAAAAAACACTTAACATACCGATAACTCATACCTCACACGGGCAAAGACACTTCAAGTATTACGCAATCAAACTATATAACCTCATGCCCACCACACTGAAACAACTACTAACTACAAATCCATATACAATTCTTCACAAAAAACTCATCAAAGACTGGATCAAACAACAAGGTTTTCAATTTACTCAAAAAATCATAACACCTAACCAAACATAACCAAAAACAAATATTAAAAAGAAATAGTAGGCAATAATAACTTTATTTTAAGACAAAACATCAAAATCACAATATTATTCATTCCATTGGCGTGTGGTCCCTAGAATAATTTACCTACCTATCTATCAAAACTATTATCTATCCTGTACATAAACTAGATGCTATGTAGTTAGGATCTATATATACATGTATATATAGATCCTGGTAAACTAATCTTTTATTTTATGTATACAATACTGCCGCCATGGGTCGATCCACAGTCTCCTTCTTGACAATATCAAGGAGGATTCGGTGTTTCTACTTTTGTCGTCAGAATTGCAATTATTCCAAAACATGGGAACACCTCAGCACAGGTTCGCCTAGTGAGGTGTTCACAAAATACTACTAGCTACTTACCTATATACAGTTACGGATCAGTAACATTTTATTATTTTTTTTCCTTATTACTTAACTTAAAATCTATGTATACCAATGTAATTATCTGTAATATATATGTATGTTGAAGAATAGAAATAAATAAATAAATAAAAAATAAAAAAATAGTAACTTAGTAAACACCACTTTTTTTGCCGAACGGTTTTCGCTTCAACCGTAGCTTCTTCAGGGCAGTACAATAATCTACTAAAATCTAAAATTTAGAAGTTGAAGAAGATGATGTGTTTTAAATATAGCGGGGAAGGTAGGGATAGGGGTGGGTGAAGGATTGGCAAGAGAGTGCTCTCTGTCAATAGGGAACAACCTAAGTCAAAAAAATAACAATCAAATAAACACCAACAATCTAACAAACCTAAATAAAATTCCGTTACTTAGGTTGTTCCCTATTGGCAAAGAGCACTCTCTTCCCAATTCTCCACCTACACCACCCCAACCTCCTACACCGAAGTTCAGCCATTTTTTTGCAAACCAATGTGAAAGCATTATATATTTATAACACATGTTACTAAAGATTCCACGACAACTGAGCAAAGTGGCATTTCAACACCCCGTTGAAAAGTCATTTAAAGTTATGATATTTTTTTAAATAGACCATAACCCAATCTAACGTAACCCATTGAATCTATATATTTTTTTTCACTTTCACTTTGACTTGACTTGATGACTTTTCAAAGGAGGTTATGATTATGAAGTTGGATGTTGTTGAGTAGTCCGGTCACCGCTACTAAACTTATAGATCATTGGTTCTCAACGTGGACGATAACGCCCCCTTGTGAGCATTTGAGACTTTCAGGGGGGCAGTTCCTACAAAGAAAATTAGGGGGCGCTGAGATGGCACAGTGAGGGCATGGGCAGGTAAAAAAATGGTCTAAGAAATAAATAAAAAAAATGGCGTCTACTTAAGTTATTGTTTTATTAAAAACCAAAAATATATATTTATCCATAAAAAACGAAATACAAATAAGACTGTCAAAAGCGTTTAACCAGCCAGCGGCCGAAAATCCACATTTCGTCGAAAGATGTTCTTACGATCGTACAGGGAGTAAAGAATTAATTACTCTCTGTACCAGCTTTTTAAAATTATAACTCAATATCGATTTTATTTCAATCCAAATTTGCTTTAATTTATACCTAGATACATCCAAAAATGCTTAAAGGCGTGTTGATAAAACTATTAAAATTATGTACTTTTTGTAATTAATTTATGATCATAAGAATTTATTATTTAGAATGTAAAAAAATCTGAAATAACATAAATCTGTAAGTGCGCAAATAAATACACAAACGGAACAATTTTCGTCAAGAAACAAATGTACGAATATATTTTTTAATGATTTTATTTAAACTAAAATTAAAATTCTGTAAATACGTTTAATTTTTTGATAATGTATTGATTTATTTTACTGCATGTTTATATGATTTGAAATGGTGTTGTATAATACGAAATCTTTTTTGAAAATTTAACTAATCTGCCAACCTTAATAATAACCTTATTATTTATTATACTAAAAATAAACATTTTTTCGCAAAATTTAAAACATACGTTTAATCAATTTATAATTTTTTTGTGGAAAAGTGTCAATATGTCAAAACACTGATTTAAAAATGACATATTTATGGTTTTATCTGGTTGTACGCTCTGAATGTGTGAACTAGGTACTATAAATAATAGCATTTAGTGATACATTACTCTCTTTCCAATCTGTGCAGGAAATAAAGCCTTTGACACCGACGAATGATGATTCGCCTCTTTAATTGAATGTCATCAACATCGGGTGACAAATATAATAAATGCACACACCGAGCTTACTAATTACCAGTTAATGCACTTGCGATATTTTCATTTCCCTCCTTATTTCGCCTTGCACTCGGTTTGAATGCAGTTCATTCACTTTACCGTCACCTCCACAAGATAAATGAGATGAATTTTGACAAAAATGCATTAAGATACTTACCGTTATCGTCTCAAAGAGTTTATGCGATGTTTATATCTCACTTACTGATCGGTAGCTACTTGAGAAAGATTAAAATTTTGTTGTAATAATAAATATTGGACATGTTGCGATTTGGTATTCGAGTGCACGAACATAAGGCTGGGCATATGCTGAGATGCAGGCCGCACATTTCAGTGTAGAGCAGAGCGGGGCAGATTTTGTAATGTATGAACGAGTATGACACACGCTGCGGAGTGCGGAGCCCGCCCTGTGCCGAGTTGTAGCCACGGCGCAGATTCTGCAGGACACGTTACCCAAGAGAATATAGCTTTTTCGGGTAATCACTTTGCGCTTTAAAAGATGATAAATCAATAGTAAATTATTAATTTTCAGACTAAACGTATTTCTGGCGCTCACCCTTCAAGGATGTTCTAGGCCATCATTAAAAATTACAGAAAAAGGAAAGGTGAATTTATATATTAATTTTATTTAAATATGCAAATATCAGAATATATGGTAGACTGGAGTCGAGTTCAGACTTAGAAGAGATGGGATGTTGAATGGAGGAGAGGTAATTTTAGATTTCGATTGATAGAAGAGATGATATTTATTTAGAGAGGGACAACCAAAAAATATTTGATCTAGAGTTCCCACATCTAAACCACAGAATGTACAATCTGGGGGAGTCAAGGAAGTGGATTTTAAACAGGTGAGAAGGAACGGAACAATACCACTCATTGTTACTTGAGTGACCTTGTATATATTTCAGAATTTTTATTTGTTATGTTTTTGTTTTTCTAATTGTATTTATTTGTATTTAATTGAATGTAATTGTAGATGTTTATAATTGTGTAAAAACTGAGTTTTATAACTGGATTGTTCTCATGTAAATGTAAACAACTGTAAAACCCAGTATAAATAAATAAAAACTTGAATTTGGATTTGAGGTGAAAATACTTGACCAAACTATATAATTCTTTTTTTTTTTAAGAGACCAATGTTGCTTTAAAAGCTTTTATACATTGATTTATTGTATCATCGAATGTTAAGTAGTTTTGTTTATTACTTGTTTAGGACCATCTACGGTATTTTAATGTTTTTTGACATGGTGAATTTTGATGATTTTGCTTCTTTCGCTGGTCGTCTATAACGGTACCTTAAAAACTATTGTTAAGATTTAATTTTGTATCTAAAAATTTATGGATATCTCTGACAAACATAAGACAGTTAATTTACGATGTTTCAATTATTGTAAACATTCATAAAATTCAAAATATTATTGCATACTAGATTTACTACCCGGATTCATTTTAGTTTTAACACTCCTAAATATTTGACTAATTTATGGCCACATAGTTCGTGATCGAAATGAACTGGTAAAGTTATTTTCGAGACTAAAAAGTTATGGAAATAGCACAATGCAAGAACTCACAACTCAACTATTCATAAACTTCATCTGCTGAAATCATCGATCAATTAAGTACGTCAATGGCTGAAATACATTATTTGTTTCCTACCTGTATTATAATGTAGAAGAAGATTAATTAATTTTGTTATCTCATTCAAACAGTTGGAAAATTAGGTAAGAATGCAGCTTTTTATTACGTACAAGCGAGTTCCCGGCATGCGTTGCTTTTTTTTTTTTACATTAACTCCACACAGGAGGCCCTGAGGAAAATAATTTCCCTCAGGGCCTATGTCATCTTTGAGGATGCTGTGTGGAGGGTCTTTTTGAGGAAAGGAAGGAGTGAAAATGGGTCTTGAAGAGACCCACGTTGTAGGAGGGAGGAAACACAGAGGCCGGCAAATCGTTCCACAGCCGAGCTGTTGAACACAAGAACGAGTCGAAGAAACGAACCGTTCTCATGTGACAAATGTCAACCGTGTACATATGTTGGGCACGCGTTTGGCATGTTTCCCGATTATGCACCGTTGCCGAGGGGATCAATGACGCTAGTTCCTCGGAGCATCTTCCATTGTAACACCGGTAGAACAAGGAAAGCATTCCCACCCGACGCCTGTGCTCTAAAGATTGCAATCCGTATTTTAAGATGGGAGAATCTATCAAATGGACCGCCCGTTTTTGCACGGAGTCGAGGGTATTTCTCAGGTATTTTGCAGCTCCAGGCCAGAGGAGGCTGCCAAATTCAACCGTGGGGCGCACTTGTGATTTGTACAGGATTAGCAGTTGTGCACTATATGCGGGCTCTGTACAGTACCTACGCCCAGTTTTTGGGAGGATTACTTTGCTTCGATGGAGCCCCCATATCTGAGCTGGTCACTTAGGGTTACACCAAGCATATCAATGGAGGGCCTGTTCGGCAGATTGCTTCCGTTGAAGGAGACTAGATTTTCATTTCGATCTTTAGTTGCCTCTAACATCGAGAAAAATGGATTTCTTCAATGACCTATATTTTGAAATGTGAAACATAAATAAATATAGCAGCACTATTTCGAAAAAAAATGTGTTGATACAGGGTTCTCTATCAGCTGGCATTGACTTTTAATGTGCCGAAACGTAGACTCGTCTCCAAACGCTATGTAATCTGAAAAATAAAGTTTAAAAAAAAATCAAATGCTCAAAACAAAAAAAAATTGTTTTCTTGTTTGGTTTCTTGCACCAACAGTTTCCAGACAGTGTGTATAGTAACTTGGCGCAAGTAACTGAAAATGAATATAATCGCAATATTGTTTGCTGTTGGCGCAGAGTGGCGCCGCAGGACACAGGACACGTTTAACTCGCGTGATAAAATCTATTTATTTATCTTACCTTCTTGTTGAAAAATAATGATAACACTGGTGAGCTGTATTACCCGCGGCATTTGCCGTATCTGTCGTCGGGATTGATTTCGAAATTAATAAAGCCACCAAAAGGACGTTACCATGATCTATATATGTACATAAAAATCAATATATGTTTGCTTACATGTATGTAAGTTGTCTATGCATTGCTATATTAAGCATAGGCAATGTTTGAAACTTTCAAAACACCTTCTTTGCACCCTCGCAAAGGTTTCTGGATTATTATAACCACATGATATCTGAAAAGGTTTTTAATCATTACAAACACTCTTACGAAACTGTCAAAAATGTTATAATTTGAGAATGACATCGACTATTCAATCAAAATTCAATTTCCGAATAAAACCTTTAAATTAATGAATTTAATCGAAGTACTCACCTATGTACGGTACTAACAAAAATCCAATGCATTGAATCTAATCAAGAATTATAGGTATTTTAAATAGGTACCTACGTTAAGTACAAAATTTGATTGATTGTTCTTATAATGTACAAAAATGAATGTTTGTAAGTGTTGGAGAGAGAAGGGATCGCGGGAAGGAGGTTCGCGGGACAGGGAAGGCGGGGAAGGTGAAGGGGGAAGGAGACGTGGGAGAGGAAGGGGAAGAAGGGGAACGGGACGAATGGGAAGAGACACGCATGGAGAAACAATTTCTTTATTAAGTGGCCCTTGACTCTGTGCAGAAACGGGCGGTCCGTTTGATAGATTCTCCCATCTTAACAGACGGATTGCAATCTTTAGAGCACATGCGTCAGGTGGGAATGCTGTCCTTGTTCTACCGGTATTACAATGGAAAATGCTCCGAGGAACTAGCGTCGTTGATACCCTCGGCACCGGTGCATAGTCGGGTGACACGCCAAACACGCGCCCAACATTTGTACACGGTTGACATTAGTCACATGAGAACGGGTCGTTTTTACGACTCGTTCTTGAGTTCAACAGCTCGGATGTGGAACTATTTGCCGGCCTTTGTGTTTCCTCCCTCCTACAACATGGGTCTCTTCAAGACCCATGTTCACTCCTTCATTTCCTCAAAAAGACCCTCCACACAGCATCCTCAAAGATGACATAGGCCCTGAGGGAAATTATTTTCCTCAGGGCCTCCTGTGTGGAGTTAATGTAAAAAAAAAAGGCAATGCATGCCGGGAACTCGCTTGTACGTAATAAAAAGCTGCATTCTTACCTAATTTTCCAACTGTTTGAATGAGATAACAAAATTAATTAATCTTCCTCTACATTATAATACAGGTAGGAAACAAATAATGTATTTCAGCCATTGACGTACTTAATTGATCGATGATTTCAGCAGATGAAGTTTATGAATAGTTGAGTTGTGAGTTCTTGCATTGTGCTATTTCCATAGCTTTTTAGTCTCGAAAATAACTTTACCAGTTCATTTCGATCACGAACTATGTGGCCATAAATTAGTCAAATATTTAGGAGTGTTAAAACTAAAATGAATCCGGGTAGTAAATCTAGTATGCAATAATATTTTGAATTTTATGAATGTTTACAATAATTGAAACATCGTAAATTAACGGTATTATGTTCGTCAGAGATATCCATAAATTTTAAGATATACAATTAAATCTTAACAATAGTTTTTAAGGTACCGTTATAGACGACCAGCGAAAGAAGCAAAATCATCAAAATTCACCAAGGAAAAAACATTTAAAACACTGTTGATGGTCCTACACAAGTAATAAACAAAACTACATAACATTCTATGATGCAGTAAATCAATGTATAAAACCTTTCTGCTTTGATGGGCGAAATAAAAACCACCTTAAATCAAGCCAGGACACTGAACCAGCCTCTTCATTCTATAATATTATTCTATATAATTCTTTCTATCTTTTAAATTTTCATCAGCATTATTTTTTTTTCAATAGTTCCTCACAGGATATCCAGAGGAAGACAATTTCCCTCAATGGCATATGTCGTCGTTAGGGATGCTGTGTGGAAGAATTTTTAAGGAAAGGAAGTTATGGGAAGAAATTAAGGATTGGTTTGAATAGGGTCAGTTAAGACTTGTAACATTTGAAGGAACAGTTTGTTGTCATTAGGTTTTTTATGTGTTGTGTTCGGCTGCTCAGTGGGAAGTGTTTGATTTTCCCTACTTCCTTTGTAATCCATAATCTTACCATACATATATAATCACCCAATTTCAAACAAACACAGTTCGTTTCGTATAATTTACATTCCAATTTTGCCTGTTGCATTTGAAGCTGTAATTTGAAAACAGTTTTGGATGCAACATAAAAACTTCTCCCCATGAACCCGGGCACCCCTGCTTAGTCCCCAAACATAGCGAACCACTTGGGGTGAACTATGGCAGAGGTGTTGGTTATGTAATAAATGGTTTCCGGGGCGGCGGTACCCATACCCGCTTCCCTAATTGAAAGTGTTTTAATGTTTTAATACTGAAATTAAAATGTATCTAATAGAAATAAAATGGCCAATTTGATGCCTTAAGTGTCCTGACCTGGTTCGAGGCGGTTTTGGTCCAGTTCAGATGACTGACAGCATTCTCTCACCAGGGAGTCTGCAAAGTCATTTCATCTCAGCTTGTCTCATCCGTCTGGACCATTTCCTTCAGATCAAGATTGCCTCAAATGATTTGTAGTCAGGTACACAACATTTTAATATTCTTGCTTTTCAAGATTCATAACAAGCAAAAAACCTGATTAAACCCCGTTAGATCTTAATATTCTTGATAACCTCGGAGTGATTAATGACAAGTGATGTTTTTTCCAAAAAGATGGTCGAGCCGTAAACAGATTTACAAATGGATCAGTGTGATGTTGTTTTTGGTTTAACGACTGGAATGACCATAACATTGATTTGATGCATAATAAATTTATTCTTTACAACATGCAGGAGGTCTAGCATGGTCGATCGATAAAACCCTATATCAATACGAAATTTACCAAATCCGTCAGTTTTCAATATTTGCGAGCACCGTCTACGATGATTGTAAACCGATATTCCGACTGACGCCGACGCAAGCGAAGATTGATAAATGTTAGCGCGGCCTCCATAGTACCTATCAGAGAAGTTTCGGCTAACTATCAATATACACATATTTTTATTATTTAATAAACGTATTGAACTAATGAAGCTCCTAATTAATTAAAGAAATCGTGTACGCGATTTATAGACTTAAATAATGCATCTAAGACGCAATCAATTTATTCCGTTCGAACTTTGAGAAACGAAAAAGGTTAAAATATGAATAAAGACCTCATTAAGTAATTAACTCCCGTTTAGTGTCAAAAAGTAAATCTAACTGCCAATGCACATTTAGGTTAGTATTTTAAGTAATTCCTTGGCGTTTGACATTTCGAAGAGTCAATTCATAGAAAGTACCTTCAGTGTTGTCAGCGTACATCGTTTTTTTTTTATTTATTCCCTATCAATATCAGTTCGGCAGTCAACGGTGGTCAGAGTATTGATATAAAATCATCGGAAGTTACGCCTATCGTAAAGTTAACGATTTCACCGTGCTAGAGCTCCTGGTACATAACACATAACCATTTACGAGCTTTCGACAAATGTATTTTTATAGGTATCTATCCAATTCCTTGTATATATATATATATATATATAAAAGAATTTGTCTAAAAATCCAATAAACCCTTTCGACTCTTACCTTTCATCACACAATCATCATAGCTTTTTACGTATTAAAGATAATCGATAAGTTCTTTATTACATAGATACCGAATCCAACAAAGTTAATATATTTTAATGTATTAATTTAAACATTCTTGATTTAAAAAAATTATAACTACGATCCAATTTTTTAAAACTATACCCCAGTTAATTTAGCATAGATCTTCAGACTGGTACATTTCAGTGAATAAAAACCTATAATTGTTTTTTTACATTAAACTCCAAACAGGAGGCTCTGAGGAAAATAATTTCCCTCAGGGCCTATATGATGTAAATGACTTTACATCTGAGATGCTATGTGGAGGGTCTTTTTGAGGAGGGGATGGGAGAACATTAGTCTTGAAGTTGATGTTGTAGGAAAGAGGAAACACAGAGGCCAGCAAATCGTTCCACAGCCGAGCTGTTGGACTCAAGAACGAGTCGAAGAAGCGACCCGTTCTCATGTTCAAATGTCAACCGTTTAAGTGTGTTGGGTATGCGTTTGGTGCGTAATTCCCGAATATGCACCGGTGTCGAAGCGATCTATAACGCTAGTTCCTCGGAGCATCTTTCATTGAAATACCGGTAGAACGAGGATAGCATTCCGCCTGTGCTTTGAGATTCCAATTCGTTTGTTAAGATGGGAGAATCTATCAAATGGACCGCCTGTTTCTGCACAGAGTCTAGGGTTTAAACCTAGAAAACAAATTACTACAATTTTAAATGACTTTACATGCCGCTAGGGATGTTAAAAAAGTACTGCCTGACTAAGTGTAAATATATCCGAAGATGCCCGTAGGACGTTGAAACCTGTCAGCTTAAAAATAAATAAGTGAAATCAAGCTATAAAGATTTTAAAAATGAATAAGCGTGCAGTGTTCGCATTGTATTGCATACAGGTACACGATGTTTTGAAACAAGATTAAACAGAGGAATGTATTCGATCTTCGAGTTTAATTCACCTTTAAGAAATGCTGTCAAGGTGACGCATTTAAAAATAGAACTGAAGAACTAGAACTGATCTTGTTCATCAAGTTTGTTCTGCAAAGGTTTATCAGGCTCGCATTTAATTATGTTATTTTCCAAGCAATCTTAAAGGTTATTAGAGGAGTAAAGACTAACACCTTTTTATCACAATAAGTTTAATACAAAGCCGACATACATTGATCAATGATGATACAATGATCGGAGGATTACGTCCAGATTTTTCAATTTTTTATTTCGGGTTTTAGCAAATTTTGGGCTACTGGTGTTTATTGTAAAATTTCCTTCTTCATAATTCACCAACAAGTAAGTCATTTCTCAGAGAATTGTATACGGTTCAAGCTCATCCAAAATAAATAAATATAACGATATTGGAATGTGTGCAAGACTGTTAAACTGGCGCCTAGCCGGCTTTATAAGTGTATAATAAGGAGAAGCCAATAATTTATTATCAATAATTGTACATTTAAGCTTTGTCCAAAGTAGCGAAATCAGCAGTTCACAATGGAATGCTAATACCAACTCTGATGTATAGCATGTGACTAGCAGAGGAAGTATGAAGTTAGATTGAATTCTGTAGAAATGAGGGAAAAGCCCTTGAATAATGTGGAGATTCGCAAATAATGTAAGTCTTATGAAATCGTAATGATAATGATAAGATTAATAAAGTGGCGCTTAGATGGTTTAAATGTAAAGAGAGGAGAAGACATGGCACGATCAAGCGAACTAACAAGGATAACTGTAAAAAAAACAGAAGTATATGCAGACATGTATGATTATTTGTAAGTGAAGCAAGGCGTGTTTGCAAAGACCGTGTTGTTTGGTCTAACTCTCTACGTACCCTTTCGCTGAAACTGTGTGACGATTAGTTATATTAAATAATTAATTGCAATAAGTGACAAAACACGAAAATTGATCTGCCATGTCCTCAATACTTGTGCAAGATTACATCAAAGGTAAAATGGTTTAAAAAGACAAACTCAATTTGTCGCTGCAATTTTCCATAAGAAGGACTCATTTGTTGAAACAGGTAATAAAACCAAACAATAATATAAATCGATCTACAATGTACATACTTGATACTTGTTGTGAGATTACCCCAATGCAAGGGTAAGAATGTTCAAACAAATAAACAGGGGTTAATAAACCCAGTTTATTAACCCCTCAGACTAAATTGTTCGGTTTTTGGAACAACTCATACAGGAATCATAAAAATTGTCGTGTCTCCCCGATCTAAACAGTGTTAGAAACCTTTATATTAAAATCCAAAAGTTAATCACAAAATTAGTAAAATGTACACCAAAGCATCGCGCCGCAATTTGAAAAAAAAATCAAACTTTGGGATTTTTTAAAAAATTATTTTTATATGAAACGACAAAAACGTGATTTGGTGATAACGTATATAATTCATTTGCATATAAAAATAAGTGTTCGTTTTAATTTTAGGTGAGCCATTTCTAAAACTTTTCATGTTTGCATTCAAAATGTTGATTTTTCAAAAGTTAAAATTTTTATTTAAAAAAAAAAATTATGTGGTTGTTTCGAATTATAAAATTTATAATAATCGTATTTCATCAAATTTCAAAAACAGTTTTTAGTTTTCGGATACGTTAAGAAATATTCTATCTCTTTGGATTTTATTGCAAAGCCGAAATATTTTGACCTTCCAACAAAATAGGTCCGAGTCCCGAGTGTTTAAGTAATTCAATTTAATTTAATTTTTAACATCGAAGATCAAAAGTCTTTAAGCATTGCTGGAAAAAAAAATAACTCGAGCTCTTTTTGTTAGTACTTATTTCTACATTGTCCGCAGGCTTGTGAATTGAAACTACGCCGACAAAGGATATAAACTTGTCAGCAAAAGCAATATTTTAAGAATTCGTATTGTTTTCCAGTGGTTTTTATGCGCCTGATAATTTCCGTAAGATCTGCCCATTATTCCCCCCGAGAAACAAAGAAATTCCTCGATCGCAATACAATTTATTACTTTCATATGTAACGTATTATGTCGTTCGCTTTAATGTCCTGATATTTATCAATTTGCCATTCTTGCTATTGTATTTATGCACCCATCAATAAAGCGATACGAAGTGCATGCCTGTCTAGTATCAACAAAGGTAAAAAGCACAAGCCAGTGCACGGTGCGCATCGCTAAGTTTTACACTCAGGATAATATGCCAGGACAATTTACCCTCAAAGCCTCCACCAAACTTTGTAACGCCCATACACAAAAAATCTACAAAATAAATACGATTTTTAAACCCATGAATGTATAATTTATAAACGACATTGTTAATATATTTGGTAAATATGAATTTATTACTTTTTGCAGACTATTAAAAAATATTAAAAATAATTAAAACCGCTGAAGATTATATCTATCTACAAAGTAACTTAACAGGATAATTAATTGGTGTTGTCTTAACAAACTTTATCTTAACATAAGTGTCATTTAATTAAAGTTTTACCAAATAAGTCAGCTAATTATTTATCCATATGATCTTATTAACTCAACCCTTACCTCTGACGAAGAAATAATGACCTGGGCATAATTTCCGAATCTAAATAAAACTTTATATCACATATAAACGCAATAGGGAATGAAAATAATTGGCTTCATTCTTAGAAACTTTAGGGCTTTTAGGAAGGTTTATTTTTTAAATTTTCTATTCGTCTTAAGTTCGAAGTCAAGTCGAATTTAACTCCTCGATCTGGTTCCCACATTTTAAAATACACTAACACACAGCTTAAAATCGATAAAACTTAACATTCATTCCTTTGACGCATTCATTTTAAGCTCTGTATTCCAGTTATTTGATGAAAGAATTAAATTTATTACAATTCTAAGATCGAAGAATTATATATAAATGGTAGTACAG
Source organism: Limnephilus lunatus (assembly GCA_917563855.2). Lineage (NCBI taxonomy): Eukaryota > Metazoa > Arthropoda > Insecta > Trichoptera > Limnephilidae > Limnephilus > Limnephilus lunatus. The sequence continues at coordinate 36,970,189 of OU830594.1, forward strand.
ACAGCACTGATTTAATTAACCTCATCGAATTTCATATACCAAGGAGAGCTACTCTTTCCATAAGCCTATTTAAATGTAACAGGAGTGAGTATTTCAAACACTGGCTTGAAACTGAATGTCGGTCATAAACCAGGGCGATACTGAGAGTATCTTCGACTCTGAACGTGCCATAAATATACCTTATATTATTTTTAGAAATAACACAAATCAATCAAATAAAATTTCCGGGGTTTGAACCCGCGACCTTCGGATTGCTAGTAAACAGTTTTACCTCATGGCCACAAAGGCCGTCGGAATTGTGTATTAATATTTTTCCTATTAAATAAATAAATAATAATTTTATTCGTTTTTGCACAAAACATCCCTCTGCGAAAATAATAGATTGTTATTTACTTATATATGTAGATAGCCTTAAGGCTTCTGCGATAAAATGGAGTTTTGTTATTTTAAAACGGTCTCGAGTTATTGAGACTTGCAATAAATGGTTGTTTCTTCCCGTGCACTAAAGGACAACAGAGTAAATTGATAATATTGTTTGTTTAGTGACTGTTTTTTTATTTTAAATAAATAAATTATTACTTCTTCAATCTTTGCAAATTAAATTAACATATCCTGAAGAAGATAACATTGTTATTGAAACATGTCGATATTGTTTATTAAAAAAGTGGTTTATACAAAGTTATCTCTTATTAATTAAAAAATAAATTATTATTAAAAAACAGTGTACAAAACAGTTAAACCACCCTCTTTGGCTGGATAAGCATTATTCACATATATCTTGCAATGAACTATTTTTTGTCAGTTTCAGTAAGGTTTTCACATACACGGTCGTTCATCAATTGAGTCAAATATTTACGACGTTTTTTAGTAAGGTTGTATATGTTTTAATGAATAGATCTATCTTTTCAAAGATCTTCGCCTAATATTTTTTTCCTTTGTTTGCATCTGCAGTCACATATTCCTGATATTAGGGTTGTATAATATTTTCGCATAAACACAACAATTTATTGAACACGGTGTATAAAATAGGAATAATATAAATAACGCAGGGTGTTAAAAGATGTACTTGACTTACTTTAACCAGTGTTCCTGAGTAAATAATAATAATAATAATGGTCTTTATTCCAGGATGTGGGGAGGTGAGTGCAATCCCACACATCCAATAGAGAGTATAAGTACATATATTGAAAACATAAGTATTTATAAATAAGAGTTAAGATGGGACAGAGTCAAAATAAAATCGAAAGCAAAGGAACACAGGAAAGAAAGAAAAATATAGTAAAATAAAATTCATAGAAATAAAAGTAAATAAACAAAAAGAGCAGTAGGTGTCATTAGATAATAAATATTCACAAATTTTAATTAAAATTACGTGAAATTTTTGATATTTTTTATTTACAACTAAAAATATATTTAAAAAATAAGATATTGTATAGTTAGAGGCGTGTTGAGGGGTTGGGAGGCTACTCTGATGAGTGACCATGACCAGTGATGGTTTGGAAGAATTTTTGAAGTAAATTCTTCTTTAGCACCGTTGTGTGCACATCTACAGGATTCCTGCGAAAGATGAGATAGTATAATCGTCTCCTTTTTGTGCAATGCTCCGTAGCCTATCGGTCTCCTCTTTGTGCGGTGGTTCCCCACTCTTTTATACTTTAGTTTACTGAAGATTTCACTTTTGAAATGCATACTCTGATTTTTTTTTGTTTGATTTTGAACAAAAAAAAGGTATCAATAAAGTCACCGAAGAACAAAATTTCACTTTAACTTTGTACTACAAATATTGTGAGGAATCACAGGTAAGTGAAGTCCCTTAACACTCTGTATATGTCATTTTAGAGCAATAAAGGCGTAGCAGAAACGAGTTGTCAAAAACGTAGAATCTCCTTGGTCAGGCGGTAATGCCCGTCCTGCATCCTACAGAGTTGCAGATCTATGAGGGGATAATGTCACTAAAGTCTGCCATTTGTTGGCTATTACTATGTTAGCACCAAGTAGTTACATAGACAAGGGACAGTTTTGTAGTTATTAGTTATGTAGAAAATCTGCGTACTTAAGATTACAGTTTTGACTATGGTATTTGACGTCCGATTCATATCATGTTTTTGTTTTCAGAGTTTCGGTAGGAATTAATGGCCAATTCACTATTTTATTCGTATATTTCAGTATATTTACTATTATGTGTGTTATTTTTCGTCAGTTTTAATCCAGTAATAATTCATGTGGTGAATTTAGTTTTGTAATCAGAAAAGGCAAGGTTATTTCTCAACCAAAAGTTTTTTTTAAACGACTTTTACCGAGTGAATTTTATTTGAAATACTTTATACTGATAGAAATCGATAGTTGCTGGTATTGGGAAATTTTTTTATTATTGTTTCATTGATTTTTCTCAATGATTATTTTTGAGAATTATTAAAGGGAAAAATAGATTATTAGCACCTACCTACCTATAGTTGAAAAATATATTCTTATTTTTCAAGTTCTTTAAATACAATTTATGTTATTATTTCTGTTCAGAAAAGACAATAAAAACGGGGTTTCGGCTACAATATTGCAGTTTTTAACGTTTTTTTTCCTGCAGTTCTCTAGGCAATCCTCAATCAATTCATTTTTTTCTTTAGGTGCTTAGCGATTAATTCTAATTTTCCATTTTTTGTGAATACTAACCATTTATCGACAATAGTAATGTTAGCAACATCTGAACAATTGGTTTAAAATGGAAATTTTTATGTCACTATCTCCTTATTTGTTGTGTAATTCATTATATTTCTACTTTTTTAATGGGAGGAAATTCAAAATACACTGAAAAATGCATCAATAAAGAAGTGAGACTGACCCCCAGATTTCTTCCCACCTCTCATACCCTTTTCCTTCCCAGAATTTCCTTTCCCTCCTTTCCCTAAAAAGACCCCCCACAGCATCCCCAAAGATGACATAGGCCCTGAGGGAAATTATTTTCCTCATGACCTCCTGTGTGGAACTAATGAAAAAAAAATCCAATAGATTTCATGCTTGCTTGCACTCTACCTTGGAACTTTAATCCTACATTGTATATCTTGTCATCAAAGACTCTGGTATAAATTTTAAGGGGGGCTGGGATAGAGAAACATCTGCATGATAAGGAACACGAGACAGAAGGTTGTTGCAACAAACAGGATTAAACACAAACAAAACGAAATAAAACAAGGCGTCTCCCATCAGAACATCTTTTCTCGCATAAATATTATGATGAATCTCTCAGTGAGAGGAATGGATCTTGGGCCTTGGAATAATAAATAGATTAAGGTTCCTCATTATTTAAATGCCTCCAATGTGTTTGTGAAACGTGCACGTGTGATAGAGTAATTACTGCGTGCGTATCGTTGAATCAGTCACGCCAAGAAGAATAATTAATTATGTGCAAATACGTGAACGTTGTTAATTTACTCGATAGTCCTATGTGCGTTGTTTTAATCTTTTTATTTGCTAATTACTTCGTGCTTCGATATACATTAAATTTTGTGGCAATTAATCCAGAGGTTCTTGTTATCATTTCAGTAATTCGGTAGTCCTCTCTTAGTGAAGTCCATGGTTGTCCACAAAAAGTGAAAATGAGGGATGTAAATAAGTAAAAAGTTATCGTCTTAGTTTGTATTCTTACAAACTTAGGTATATAATTTTTTGCGTGAATACCTCACAAGAGTCTCAGCCAGTGAGATTATGGCATCTCCAGTTGGAGTATGTTGTGAGGCTGTATATAGTGGGAAGGGGAAGTAGATGGTGAAAAGGAAGGTGGGAAGGTGGCTGGCTATTCAGATCTGGTCACCAAACACGGATAAAGCCATTTTAAGCAACGTTTCAACTCTAAATGGTGGTCTTACACCAGGACGATACTGAGAGTATCTTCCATTGTGGACGTGTTGCAAATGTGCTGTATACACGGACGTACATAATATGTCTACGGCTGTATATTATTTTTAAAATAATTAATTGTGAATTAACATACATTTATCAAATAATTTTTTTTCTCATGCCGGGATTCGATCCCACGACCTTCAGATTGCGAGTCAAAAGCCTTTTCCCTAGGCCACGCCGGTCGTTACATAAAGTGTTTGTAACAAGATGTGTGGATCCTTTTACATACATTAAACGGCGAACGCACTTGGCTATAAAAGATAAAAGATCACTTGGCTTGGCCTACTTCAGCATATCGGTCGCCATAATTACCCCATTGGGAATGTACGGCGAGCGATACACCGAAATACGCCAAGCCAAATGATCTTTTATAATAGCTAAGTCTGTCGGCCCCATTATGTCTGTGGTTTCGGTGTGTGTCACCTCCAGTATTTACGCCTTGCCTATTGTGCATTGGTCAAATTGCCAATCCTGGATTTTTTTTGGATCACAGCGTTTGCCAAACCTGCGATGAGTTCACAAAACCTCAGGATTAAAATGGGGGAAACAAACCATTCCTTGCCCAACAAACTCAAGAGCCCAGAGCAGCGGGGACGCTTTTGGCTGGGGAGCGACGAATCCGCTCGCTGATTTCGTTAAAATATTTTATTTAAAAATCTGGTGATTCATCCTTTAATCATGAGAATCCAAATGCATCATCGGATCCTGGAATTTTACTGGATTTAGATTTTATTTAAATTTAAATTTAGGATGCAATATCTTTTCAATATAAATAATATTAAGTGCTTCTTTCATTCTGTTTAAAAAAACCCTTCCTTTACAGGTCTGATGCTAATATTTTGCATTTTTGTTAACCTTGACATAATACTCAATGTTAAGTTGTATTTTTAATTTGAATTTTAAATACAACAGTTATCATCTAATCCCACGATAACATTTTGGCGCCCAACGTGGGGCGCTTGCCAGTCAATCCCCATTAGTCATACTGTATCAAGAAATGGGAAAATATATATAATATTTTTCTATATTACCAATAACCAAGTTGTGAAAAAGTTTTATTTTTTATTTATTTATTGCTTTAACGGTTAAATAATTTGGGGATTACACATGCCCGCGTTATGATGATCGATAATAGACTTGACTCAATGCATAGACATATATGTCTATTACTCAATGGCTTAAGAAGACTTTAAAGCTCATGATAGTTTAAACATTATATACGATATATCCGGTATTAACATCAATCAACCTCACTACGCGAGTAGTGATTTAGTTCCTTATCGAATTGATACATTTAACAAATTGATGATTGATACATTTAAAAAATTGATGATTATTCAAATTGATGATTGATACGTAAATTGATCCACATAAACAAGAGTTTATTATTAAAATATCAAACTAAACCTTGATTTTTTTGCAAAAATTTTGATTTCTTACTTAATTAGATCGCATTAAAGTTGTGGTAACTTTTTAACCAACTGATTTAATTTAAAAGGTGAGCGAATAATTTATCGCAAAATATAATCATTTCTACCCTTTAATCTGGTACAATCACCTCGACATTGAGTCATTCACAGCTCTGGTAATTGCTACTTGAGAACACTGGCTACTGACTTTGATGATATTTTATTCTAAAGGTCTCTGCGTTTATTTTGTTTTCAGAATAAACAACTTCAGAAAGAATTCCATCAAAAACTTTGTGGAAATGATGGTTAAATGGAGTTTAATTGGGTAATTTTATAGTCTGCTTTTTTACCGAGTGGTATTGTAAAAATATATTTTCTTTTTCTTTTATTTTCTTTTATAAAAAGAAAGACAAACATTCCCGGGTTACGAATAACCCAACAATATTTGAAAATCTCCTACTACCACCACAGAAAGCCGAAAATGTTGCTTGTGTTGTGATGGAGGACTTAGCCAGCCGAGGAATCGAACACGGGACGCCCGGGTGGAACCCAAACGCGATGCCCACTCAACCACTGACCGGTCGATATAAGCGATGCTTGGGTTAACGAAGGCTATATGATATTATAATAGGCTATATGATATTATAATAGTCTATAGATATAGGCCGCCAATATAATTTCCCAATAAACAGACTAATTCATCATCATACAATTTCTTTGGAGGAGTAGGTAGGCTTAGAGGCTGGTTGGTTGCTAATGAGCGTTTTACACTATGTTTTTCGTCCAGTTCGCACATGGATCGTCTTTTCAAATGGATTCGGGATTAAAAAAATGGATGTGTTCTCTATTGACACAGATTTTAGTAAAGTTTAAGATGGCGGACATCTTAGTTGCATAGGTATTTATTTCGTTTTATATTCAAAATGTTGATTAACAAAGTATAACATGTGTTTATTACTGATTGTAATAAACACATATTTATTACAATCAGTAATATTAAATTTACTCTTCGGTATTGTGAATTACGCGGGGAACGTATGCGCGGCCCATTTCTGTTCGTTTCATACAAATCTTAGATTTGGATTTGAGATCAAAATACCCAACCACACTGAAAAATTACTTTTTAAATCAAAAGGTATGTTAAATATCTAGAAAGGATGTGAGCTACTTTATTTATTTTTGTTTTAAATTAAAATATATAGGCCATTAAAGATTTTAATATTTCTGATTTTTGAAGACAACGGCAAAGGCAAATAAAACTTTTTTATTTTTTTTAAATGCATACCATCGTAACTATTTATAGAACGCTCAATAAGTTAGTCCCTGCAGGTTTATTTTATGATTTTTTTCTCGAACAGACAGATTCACCTTGCTTTTTATATAATATATTATCAAATTATTAAACTCAGCCAGCACTAAAAGAGAATTACAGTCATGACCACCTTGTTTCTTGTCACCAACGCGCAACGAGGCAACAAAAAAGGATAAACTAATTTAAAATTTACGAGAATATAGTTATACAAGTCAATTTTCCCTAACTAACCAATAAAAGTTTCGTAAATCGTATAAGATTGAGGGGTATTAACTTTAAACATGTTAATAAAAGAGCGTAAGTCGGTAAAAGTCCTCGAATTGTGGCATCGGCAGCCTTAAACACAAGTAATAAAATTGTTTTTGAAAATGGTGTGGTTCATAAAAGTTTATGTTATTAATTTTCATTTTCTTACTCCGAGAATCACTTGTCTTGTAACACTTAACGAATTGGTTCTTCAAAATGCCATTAAACAAGAAGTGGTCCGGTTTAACAACAGAATTCCAGTTATTAACGTTTACAATAGCTCAGATAAAATGGGATTAAATTATTGTATTACACATACAATCGCTAATCATTTCAATTAGTCCCACAATTTATATCAAAGAGACTATACATTTACTATACATTACAGACGAGAAAAAGTACATTTTTGTGCAGCATCGCGTTCATTAGTCAAATCATTGTACATTGTACGTATAGTTTCGTATCGGTGATCGATGAACCGCTAAATGTAATTTTTAGCCATAAGTTGTTATAATGGTTTGTCTAATTTGTAGTTCGAAGTAAGATTGTAGAGATATGTATGTTATAAGTTTGTACAGCGCCCTTCACAAAAAACGGCGCTATACAAGACATAAAAAATATTTTTATTATTATAGAAGAAAATGTAAAAATCATATCAGTTATTAACAATTGTTAATTTTTTAAGCACACCACGTTATGATAGCTTTTACTAGGTAGGTATATAATGAAAAGTTCATTATCTTTCTACACCATTTTAACAATGTGTTTTCAAAGAATTCTGTGAATAATATTTCAATGTTTTTTTTAAATGAATGAATTGTATCGTTTAAATCTCTTGTGTACCGGTGTACCTATAATGAACGTAATGTGATAAAGAGTAAACATATTTGAATGTACACAAGAAAAACTTTAAAGAGATCTGAAGATAATTTAGAAAAATATCAGAAGTACCTAGCATCACATCCTCTTTGTGCATACGCAGTCTTTGCACGTCCATGTACAACAGAAAATTATTTTTAAAAAAGAGTAAGAAGTCGTTTCATCAATTCGTTTAATGACTCGAAACGAGGGATAGGATAAATAATAATAATGTAATAAAGTCCCATGTATGTCACTCATCCCCGAGTTGTACATTTAATCAGGTTTGCAGGCTACAAGGCCGCTTCGTATGATCCTGTCCGCTGCGAGATTCCGCAGTTTCAGAATGCGATCGAGGACGTTTCGAACCCGGCATTTTTCTCAACATCTGGAGCAGTCACCGGACGTCGCTCTTGACCGTGTCATTAAACGAAGCCATCGCAATTTGTCAATGGCGACAGCGAATTGCAACTTGCATCTTCCAGTCTGGTGGTTGCATTCTCTGCCTGCTCTTAGTGACCGATAGTGCATCGGTGCTTTAATCTTATCTTCCTCGGGCAATTCATTATTTTAAACGACAATAATATTGATCAGCGACGCTTTGCGAGTGAAGATTATTGATCCATTGAAAGATAAAAATTTCGAGAAAATACACCAGCCAAGATATTTTTTTTAAGCGAAAACTTCTTTAGCACCGTTTTGATTTGAAACTAATGATTGAAAAAACACATGCATCTATAGGATTTAGCCTGCGAGAGAATGATATAGAATAATCGCTCTCCTCTTTGTGCGGTGCTTCGTAGCCTCCCCACTCTTGTCTACTTTAGTTTTTTAAAGGTTTCTCTTATACCGTAAGTGAACTGCACACTTGTAATTTTTTATATTGATCCCATCAGAGACCGGGTAAGTTTTGTTTATTTTTTCTTTATTCATACCTAGTGTTTTAAATATAATGTCCTCCGCGAGCAAAGCCGTATCTTTTCCAAGCACAAACTTTCTAATTAAAGTGTTTATCGGAAGTGACCTGCAGGTAAGTATGTTTCTGTATCTATTTGTAAATATTAAAATTAGATAGAACCTAAGAATTATGAATAAATTGTACAGCGCCCTTGAGGTGATTTTTCACAAAAACGGCGCTCTATAAATTATCCAATTATTAATATTATTATTATACCCATAAATGTTTTAGTACAAATGTTTTTACTTGATTACCAACCACAAGACTAGGCACATTCCCGTGTTACGATAGTTCGCATACATACCTACGGATTTATACAAAGTATTAAATATAAATTTATATAATAGATATGTAAATGTATTTGTGGTATATTTGATTATATACAAACTTTCAACATCCTTCAACAGATGTCCTTAGTATAGATGTAGTATTCGATCTACCACCATGTGCCTAGTTTGGTGGTCGAAAAATCCTCAAATTATATCATTAACAATTCAATGAATAAAGAGTGAATCTTAGAAGAGTGTCAACTACCGTCGTTCGTGTATCGCATAACGATGATACATGATATATATAACGGGGCTCCGTCAGTCTTGGGTTCCCTAACTTCAGAATAACTTAGAGCTTTTAACAGGATGAACGTGTGGTCCAGTTAAATGTACATTGTAAACCTTACGATAACGTAAATGAAGCAACTCGTAATCAACAGGACGAAACTCGATCTTTATAGAAGTAGAGAATAAAAAAGAAAAAAAGGAATAGGAGCAAATTTTCAAAGTTTAAGTGTTTCGCACCATTCTTTAAAATAATTCCTTCCCACCACGAAAAATTAATTCTGAACACTGATGGCATAAATATCAATTTATATTCGATTTCCTAGTATCAATTCTCAGTGATGTGAACATTTTGGGAGCAGTATAAAAGAACTTTCGCATGCACTTACATGAGGTTAATGCAAACAAACTGGATGGCAATTATAGTAGTTATGGAGTATTAAGTTGACCTTAATAATAAAGCGCTTTTTTCCTTACTTTCCTTTTCTTTGATAAACTCAATTGACAAGACTCAATGGTTTACTTCTCCACATAACCAATAGCTAAAAATAACTACAAGTTTTAAAAATTATAATCAAAGTCAGCGTATCTTTTTTTTTTAACTAGGCCTACAGTAGAACTTGTCCAAAGCTGAACGCCAGAAGGTTTTGAGGAAGAAAATAAAATAAATATTGGTACTTACCTATTAATACTTACCACTAGGTTGAAAATATTTTTTTGAATAGGAAGTTACTTACCTGAAACAAAAAGAAAGTTAAAAATTAATACAATCCTTTCTACAAAAAACTTAACGAGGAAACATAAAGAATCTTATAATAATATAATCGGTTTTGGGTTGTTATGCCGTGTTGCGCTTCGTCCTTCTTTAGCCAATGCTTAGGACAGCGTTACGGTGACCATCACCGTGAACATCTCAAAAAATAACGGAATTTTTTTTTTTATGTTTTTCGATAAATTTTCGACTAAAGGGGCGGGTATGGGTATCGCCGCCCGGTAACCATTTATTGGATAACCAACACCTCTGCCATAGGTCACCCTAAGTGGTTCGCTACGTTTGGTGACTTAGCAGGGGTATTCATGGGGTGAGATTTCTCTAGGTCTCGGGCAGGATCGGGAGAGATCGGGGAGACCTAACCTAGAGTTCTCCAGCTGGACTCTCTCGACCTATCGTCTTGCACCGCAGGGATGGATTCATAAGTTCGTCGCTCCTGGACACACTGAACCCCGGGTTACTACTCACCTTTTATACCTTATTCCTTCCCAGAAATTCCACTGGTTTCCCTAAAAAGACCCTCCATACATCCATCCCCAAAGATGACGTAGGCCCTGAGTTAATTCATTTTTTCGCGGGCCAAACAACTATCATGCGAATTACACAGCGGAACTTGTTTTTTTTTTATTTTTTTATTTTTATTTTATTGATCTATATACGTGATGTTTACAATATATTATTCGATGCCTGTCTCGCTAGGGTATACCTGTGTTGTATAATTTATAAATAAACTTTTTTTTTTTTAATAAATTGAATAATAATATAATTGAATATCTTATGAAAGCAATTACATGTGGCATCGTGAAATTGGCGCAGCTTCTTCTGGTGGGAATTTCTTCGTCAACTATAGTGCTTTCAAGATTTATGTTCGCTTCTTTTTAGTTAGTTCATAAAGAGCTTACTTATGCTGTGCGATTACGTAGTTGACCTTTCTGTTGATTGATTATATCTCGATGAAACCATAGCGAACATTTTCATGTTTATTTTACGGCAGGATCAGATATAACCACATTATTATTGATAAGCTAGGACTTAAGAACTGACTTACAAGGCATAAGCAAGAGGGCTTATAGAACGTATTATTATCCACAACAAGGACTTCCAATTGAAAATAAAATTATAATAACAATGTGATAGATAAAAAAAAACCACTCAAGGAATTTAAAAAAAAAAACTATGCTTTTTATTCTGGTCTATCGATGGTTCATTGTATTGAAGGTAAGTTACCCACCAATGAGAGATTTCACTCAGACCAATTTGGTTCCTATTCTAATTTTTTTATTATTTTTTTTATTAATGGTTTCAAAATTTATGAAAATGTTGTTTGTGACATTTTATTTATTTATGTGAAAACCGTACAAGAGTCTACTAAACGTCTGGAGCCAATGAGACTATGACATCCCCGATTGGTGTATGTTGTGAGGCTGAAGGTAGTGTGGAGGGGAATGAGATAGAGAGTTGCTAGAAATGAATTTAGCCAAACACGGTTAAAGCCATTTCAACCCTTACTTCTTACCCTTCGACGATGCAGGCCTCTATGGGTTAGATAAATGTGTTCTTTACAGGGTGTCTTGAGGTAAAGTGCAGTATCGAACTTTGAGATGTTCACATACAATACAACTTTTTTACCTGAAAGCCGTAGAAAATGTAGAGAATCACTTTCCGACTGTATTGCACATCCGGACTCTCTGTATCAAAAAGTTCATAGCGTTGAAATTTATGGCAGATAGCAGAATTAAGTGTATATTTCATTTGAATGTTGTGACATCATGGTAAGGATATCACTTGTATTATTAATATAAATATTATTTCCAATAATAAAATTTGCAAATACAGATAAGGATTTCGAAGGAAACCACTGAAAAATCGACCTGTTGAAGTTGAAGCCTTGCAAGCTAAAAACACCAGAAATTAAAGTAGATGGAAAAAATACCTACTACATCCAGACATGACATCAGAATGCGTATAATATTCACTTTATATTATCTATGGCCTATAATCTAACTTCATTGCATTTTACTTTTGGTGATCACGAAACTAGGTCCTCGAAAATTGATCAATAACTTCGGCTTTTCACACTAAACTTTTGTTATTGCTAACAGCACATTAAACTAAATGTTGTTATATTGCATCCCGCTGGCAGCCAGTTGCCAGGTTCACAAATACATTGCGATTTACGAGTTCGACGCGCAATAGGTGTGGCAACACTAATTTCAAATAAAGAAACCCGCTGGGCCTTTCAGTGCGTTTGTTCCATTCATTTAAACTAAATCTCAACAATGGCCGTGATATTGTAGCAATCATAAATTTGATAATAATACGTGGTCACAGCACCAGAAGTACTTAAAAAAATGGCGTTTAATTTATGTATTAGGAAATAGCAGGTATAACTAATTATATTTAATCATTGAAGACAATATTAGCAATTCTTAAACGAAAATTTAAACAGAAAAATTAGAAATATATTTGGTCGCATCTATAGGAATTGAACACAGGACCTTAGCCTTGTCGGGGCTTTGCACTACCACTGAGCTTATTCGATCCATTGGCTTTTCTACAAGTCTAGGAATTATTATTTGCTTTTAATATGTGAACGCTTATAAATCATTGTTTTTCATAACGATATTTTTACATATATTTTATCTAAAATATATGGGTATATCATTACATAGTACAAAATGAAGTCGCTCAAAATTGATGTGCGCTTAGATCTTTTAAACTAAGCAACGGATTTTCATGCGGTTTTCACCAATCGATAGAGTGATTCAAGAGGAAGGTTTATATGTATTACATGCATAAGTATAATAATAATAATAATATAGTGGAGAAAAGCCGAGAAATTCAAATATTCATCATTACATAGCGTGAAATGAAGTCGCTCAAAATGTTTGTGCGCTTAGATTTTTTAAATTACGCAACGGATTTTAATGCGGTTTTCACCAATAGATAGGGTCATTCAAGAGGAAGGTTTATATGTATAAAACATGCTTATTATAGTAGAGAAAAGCCGAGAAATTGAAAGTTCAATTCAGGCATCATTACATAGTATAAAATGAAGTCGCTCAAAATGTACGTGCGCTTAGATCTTTTAAACCACGCAACGGATTTTCATTCGGTTTTCAGCAATAGATAGAGTGATTCAAGAGGAAGATTTATATGTTAAATATTCAATTCAGGCAGAGGGCAGAGGGCAGCTGGCAAGCGGGTGATGTGGATTTTATAAAGGTTGGGTAATGGCGTTGTGTTTGGTTAGCCACAGCAATGTGTGGCCGGGTCTGCTAGTATGTATTTATTTTTAATTTTCTCTGTTGTTTGAAGGGTTCCGTACTAATGGCACAATGAATAATAACGTTTTGTTTTATCTCTCAACACTTTTTTGTTATTTTATTAGATATTTATTTGAATGGTGCTCCAGATTTTATGTCCGGGTTAAATCTTTCCCAAATAAAAGACTAAACCCTTCTACACATTTTTCCACAAATGATTATCTAGTAAATCCACGCAATATAAGTGCACTATATAAGTATAATAAATACAAAACAGTACAAGAACAATACGTCAATCCACCAGAAACATAATGGGAAAATAATTCCCCGACTCCAGATTTTTTCATATCAGAGGGTTCGGCTCTGATGAAATCCTAACTGGACTGATAAATCCTACTGATCTAAAAAATCTTTCGTAATCCTACATGTATTTAAAATAACTGACTTTTGCATTTTTTATATCTAAATTCTTTGACAAATCTAATACGCCTAAATTTTGAATGAGAGAGCTAGGTATAATGCCAGTAGCCGAAATAACAAATGGTAATATTTTTATATTCTGAGAATGCCAAATTCTTTTAATCTCATTTCCTAAATCTGTATATTTTCTTAATTTTGTCATGTCAAACTATATCGGGTCTATTATGACTAATTGTTCTGTCTGTTAGTATTGTTTTATCGTAATAAATTTTATAAAATGTGAAATAACGTATTAATTTTATATTTCATTTATTTTTTCTGATTATTATTATTACTAATGATCGTCAGTTATTTGTGTTACTTTTATTCAATTGTGAAATTATTTCAACTCAATTCAATTTATTCATTTTAAAAATATTACAAAATTAAATTTCAAAGCGTTTTTAAAAGAGAGTACCTATATAAAAAAATATTTTAGATAAGACAAGCAGATTTAAACTAACAGCAACAAAATTTGCTGTTTAAATTGTGCTTTATTGATGTTAAATATATCGATATTCGAAGAGATTCTATTTAACAACAAAACAGCTCTCCCGACTGGTATGACCATTGGCAAGTTAGTTCTGCAAGCCGGGAGATAAAACAGTATATGCTGTCGATATTATTAACGTCGATACAGGCGAAGCCTAGCGGGATTAATAATTATATGCTAAACAATTCAATTCAAGTGTGAAGAAACAATTAATATAATAAATAATGTTTCCTTTAAAACATGACTTGGAACGTAATATCAGATCCGTATAAAAATACATTATGGAGAGTTAGCATATGTATATATGCAGCTTTTAAATGTTCACATATTTTCCAATTTTCCATCAAGAGTTCGTAATCCAGAATAGAATGCTTTACATAAAACGTTCGTAAAATTAATTATGTATAAAGAAAATTTTATTTAATTCGAGGCTGTTAATAAAGTACCTTTGGGTTTTCTGTGTGATGTAGATTTACCAATTTCTCGTTCGTATCACGAGTTTTCAACACACCTTCATATTTGGTCAAGTTTGTCACGATAAGTATTGCTAAAGGGTTTCTTACACATAATCAACTCAAAAATCACATTTTAAACATGTTCGTAAAAATAATTATGATGTCGAAAACTGCATGACTTTTAAAACATTTTCATCACTTTAAGAAGAGAAATCCGAAATTCATCATCATCATTATCTTCTTCTTCCCCTTATCCTATTCGGGTCGGGGACCCACTGCATCGACAAGGCTCCTCCATACGTCCCTGTCTTGTGCTGATTGTTCGGCCTCCGTCCATGGCAGTCCCATTTTCTCCTCACACAGAATCGCACTCAGTGTTTTCCTCGGAATTCGGTCATCAGACATTCTTAGTAAATGCCCAAGCCACCTCGGTTGCGATTTTTCTATGAAGAGTAGCAGTGGTTCAATGTTTAGATCGTCTTGGATCGTAGAGTTTCTTACATGATCCCATTTCCTAACCCCTGCCACTCCTCTCAAGTACCCATAGACGTACCTAATGGTACCTTATTTCGGCAATTCCGTTAGTACCTCATCCGAAATTAATAGCAGTTATTAAATTAGACCGAATCGTTAACTGAAAAAAATTTGTACGGCTAGCGAGTTAACTTTGCAAGAATTAAATTGACAATAAACATTTTTTAATATTTTCTGATACCAGGTCAGTTGATTATGTATGAAATTGAAAAACATCTTTTACTGGCCACAATCATCATTAAATTTTCTTTACCACTTTCATCCGCAAGTCTGCAACTTATGATTATCTATACATATATAATGAAATGCTTCAGCACTTGTCATGTCAGCAGCAATTAGCCCGAGTACGTGCGCACTGGCGCAGCCTGAATAAAATGTTTACAGCCTCTAGAACCAGGAAAGTACCTACTGCCTCACAACTTATTGCTTTTCCTTCGCGCCTTCTTTACGACGTCGTATATTATTTCGACTACCATTTAAACAGCAATAATTTCATTGAGATGTTTTCTCGTTGCACTTTTGCCCCATATCGAGTCGGACGCACAGCGCCATCATCATTTTGATTAACGTTGTATGCCCCAACTTCCTCGCGCATTTATAATGTAGTGAGGAGAGTTGTATTTAATATGCTTCAGTTGTATTTAATATACTGGTGCTGTTTTGAGGCCGCTATTAAGTTAGCAAGTAAGTGCTTCAAAAACAAGAGCAAAAATCTTTTGCATTTTATTTATTTTTATAGGGCGTGTAAAGTGCTTTTATTTCGCTGTACATCAGACAATTTAATATACCTACGAGTAGCTGGCTATATAGGCCAATTAATATAAAACAAATAATATATAACTGTTAATGTTTTTCCTCAATCATATTTGGGAGGCGGGACACCCAACAACTCTGCCATAGGTCACCCAAGTGGTTCGCTACCTTTGGTGACTTAGCTGGGGTGCTCGGGTTCATGGGATGAGGTTTGTCCGGGTCTTGGCAGCGGATGCGTCTGCCCACCAGCTGCATGGCAGGCCGGATCGGGAGATAATGGTTGAGGGAGTTTCTTTGACTTCTCAAGCCGTACTCTCTCGGAACATCGCCTTGCACCGCTGTTGAAGGGATGGATTCATATGTCCGTCACTCTTGGACACACTGACCACCAGATTCCTATCCACCCCTAATACCCTTTTTTTCCTCCTTTCCTAAAAATATCCTCCACACCGCATCTCAAAAGATTAAATAGGCCCTGAGGGAAATTATTTTCCTCATTGCCTCCTGTGTGGAGCTAATGTAAAAATAAAAAAATATATATATATATAATTCGGGCTTCTTCAACAACCGCATTAACAAATCCTTCTCTACAGCCCCTCCCTGAAACACATAGCATAGACCGTGCCTTTATATTGTGCAGACCGAAGCGCTCTTGTGAGGACGTCACATAAAAAATGACATCTTGTTTAATTTTATGATGTATTATAATTAAATAGAAGTTGATATGTTCCAAAGCTCATGACGTAAATAATACTGCAAGGTGAAAAAAGTTGTGTTGTCTTGAAAATACCATTCCGTTGCAAAACTTGTGTTCAACTTTCCTAGACATGGTTTTTCCTACTTAAGTGATCAAACGTATTATAAACAAAAATTTTAACAAAACAAAAAACGACTTAAAAAAATGCACTAAAAAGTAAAAAAATATTTTCGTAAGATTGTTATTTTTGGAGTCGGTGTCAGCCAAGGTAACAACATACATATATGTATGAAGTTACCTTGGTTGACACCGACTCCAAAAATAACAATCGTACGAAATATTTTTTTTACTTTTTAGTGCATTTTTTTAAGTCGTTTTTTGTTTTGTTAAAATTTTTGTTTATTTTTTTATTTTTAGTGACGAGCGTGCGTAAAGAAGTTTTACTTCAAAAAAAGTATCATCGAAATCTGTTGGCGTAATATTGAGTTATTCGTCCATTTGTCGCGCACATACTTATTACAAATTTAAGACATATGGTTTTCTTATGGATCCCATTGTCAGAACTGGACCAAATTAAAATGGGACCACACGGGAAGCACCAGCTTTCTAATAAAAAAAGAATTATCAATACCTACCGGTTCACCCAATCGAAAGTTCCGAGGTAACAAACATAAAAAAAAAAAACCGTCGAATTGATAACCTCTTCCTTTTCGAAGTCGTTTAAAAATGAGTTATTCTTCGAAGTTCAAGAGTAAGGCTCCTGATTAGCAATCCGGAACTTGGGATAGGTCGTGGGATAAAATTCCGGAGTATTAAGTAAATTTTATTTCGTCCATTTGTGTTATTTCAAAATACAATAATTTAAATAGCATAACGCGTATATGCAACACGTCCCAGAGTGGAAGATACTCTCAGTATCGTCGTGATGAAAGACCACCATTCAGAATTGTAACGATGCTTGAAATGGCTTTAGCCATGTTCAGTGACCAGATCTGAATAGCAGATCCATATCCATTCTACCTTCAGCACAACATACCCAAATTGTGGATGCCATAGCCTTACTGATTCCAGGCGGTTGGGAACAGTTGGAACTCTTGTGTGGTATTCACATGAAAAATCTTTAGTCCTAGTATTGTATCGAATCGCTCAAACCAGGACTTTAATTTAGACATTATGCTTTTGCGCTTAAAATGATATCGTTACTGCTATACGTTTCGTCAGAAAATAATATTGGTGAAATATAATTCAATAATGGAGGACAGTGTGATCTCACACGTCCCAAATTTCATACATATTAATAGTGTAATAAATTGTAGACCCAAATAGTATTATGAAAAACAAGTCAAATAAAAAAAATTTATAAAAAATGAACATTTATGTAGGGCGTGGTTTCTACTGAGCTCGAGCCCAACGCTTGAAGACTGCGTTCTCCACCATGTTTTCGGATGCCATAAGCCGCATCCTGGCTCCAGTGACGCGTTGTCTCATCAGACCGGCGCGAATCCATTCAGTTTTAGTTCCGTAAACAGCCGATGCGCTGCTGCATGTTCCTTCCGTATCCAAATTCTGCAGGCATTATTATATTGGATCCGGAGACGTTCCATCGAGCTGATTCGATAGTGACACCAGTAGGCTAGTACAAAATGCGTTGAATCATGTTTTTTTTAAAACATTATTGCTGCATTGGAAGAATCTTCGGATCAAGCAATCATTTTGACGGTATACTGATAATTCTACGCAATAATATAAAACTTTGTGATTTATATTTCAGAAATAATATTTTAACAACGTATCAAATATATTTGTAATTTTTAGTTATGGTTTTGTCCGACGCTGTGACATTATCAATTATCATGCAACCTTGTCGCCAGTTACTGCAGCGGAAAATTAAAATCAAACTTAATTGATCTTGACATTTTGATGGGCCGCCGATTGAAATATTGATTACAGCGCTTTAAATAAATTCTGAATATTATTGTGCAGGATACGGCCAAGCCTCCATCGGTAGGTAATCGGTATATATTTCATCTTAAACGTAATACTTGTTTATTCCCGAGCTTTCGCATTATCGCGTGCAAAATCGCACGTCTCAAATTCCCTTACCCGTACAAAGGCATTGGATAAATTTCACTAGGAACTGGTTCGATTTAATCCGGGATCCTGCCGTAGGGATAATACGCTAACCACAGACTGGACAAGAGGACATTCGAGCTAATTTAAATGTGGAACATTGATACACCTGTTGTTTTATAGACAAACCACAATTTAAATATAGAATATTGATATTCTTATTGTTTTGTAGACATCGGACTGGACACCTGGGCAAATTTAAATAAAGAACATTGATACGCATGTTGTTGCTAGGATTAATTTCACATTTTGGATAATTTTCACTAGGAACTGGTGCGATTTACCTACTCCAAGATCCTGCCGTAGGGGATAATATGCTAACCACTGACTGTACAAGTGGACATTCGAGCTAATTTAAATATGGAACATTGATACACTTGTTGTTTTGTAGACAAACCCCATTTTTAATAGAGAATATTGATATTCTTGTTGTTTTGTACATATCGGACCGGACGAGCAAATTTAAATGCAGAACATTGATATGCGTGTTGTTGCTAGGATTTAACACCTAAGTAAATTAAAATTTTAAACGGCTTCAATAAGGAACATTGTTACTCCGGTTGTTTCGCAGATGAAATTGCTGGTATTTCTGTGACCTTGCGTCCAAAAAAGGATATTCCAAATTTTCTATCATAACAAATTAAGATCAAATTTCATCAAATCATAATATTTGTAAATACATGTAGGCACAAAAATACCTATTATTTTTTAATTGGTAAACTAATGTTTAAGACAAGATTTTTATGCATAGCACAAAGGGTAACAATTATTATAAGCAATAATTAATAGCCTGAAACACTCATCAACATTGAAAAAATCTCCCGAGAAAAGATAAATGCCGCCGACGGGACTTGAACCCGCGTTGAACGCGGGCTCAAGTCCCGTCGGCGTTTCAGTGTTTCAGGCTAATAATTATTGCTTATAATAATTGTTACAAAAATACCTACCTACATACTTAATTATAAATCTTTTACTTTATGTAACAACGCTGCTGATGATAACTAGGTACCTTCTAAAAAAGATTCAGTTCCTCTGTCCGGTATGAAAAACACGATCCATCAATCCGCAGGTCGCGGGTTCAAATCCCGACCCGAAGTAAAATTTAATTTCATTTATTTGTATTTTAAAATAATATGTAGTATATTTACCGCACGATGCAGAGTGGTAGATACTCTCAGTATCGCCCTGGTGTAAGACCGTCATTTAGATTTGAAACGTTGCTTGAAATGGCTTTAGCCGTGTTTGGTGACCAGATCTGAAAAGCTTGGTACTTCCCCACCTTTCTCTTCCCCATATTTTCACCTCCCCTCAACTACCCTCAGCCGTACAACATACCCCGAATCGGTATGCCAGTCTCACTGGCTTCAGACGATTGAATTTTTCAAAATTTCACATCTCACACTCAAAAACTATCTTCACAAAACCTTAATTTTTCGGAAGGAAAAATACAACATCTTTTTAGACGCTGATATTTTCCAATTGTCATCAGGTCAATTTATTAAGTGTACACTAGAAAAATTCAATTATTAGGTAAATAATTACGAACCCTCTGCCTCTGTCTCCGCCGTGTGTAAGATCTGTTATTTTTTTCATTTTCGTTGTGCTGTTTTATTTTTCACAATTTTGATCATTTCGTTAACTTCATAACTGTGATGTTTTAGAATTTTTTTTTTTATCAATTTCAGTTTATGTTTTTCTTTCATCGATTGTTTTTTAACTCAATTTGAATCTTATGCGAAAATTTCACTGGTTCATACAATAATGTACCACGTAATTTTATTCTTATAAAAGTAAAGTAAAGTGTTAAGTGTTTTAATTTTGTTTATTGAGTGCTTTTGGTTACACTACATTTTTTTTTGTTTTTCCGTCTGGTACACACACATAAATCAGAAAGTTTTCCGACGCGTCAGATGGCCACATACAGTTGTCCGTGTGAGAAGCATGCTCTCTTATCCTTTACCGCTACTATTTCTCTTTCGCAATACCTCACATGCGACCCCGTTCCAGCCACGATTTCTTCTTCCGCATTTCCCTTCCACCTTTCCCACCTTCCCCAACCCTCCCGCGTCACTCTCATTACCCTCTCGCGTTCCCCTTCCACCGCCCTTCTTCGCCCCCCCCCCCCTCCCGGATTCCCCTTCCTACTTGCCACCCTGATCCTAAATTTTATGAAATACACATTTCAATAATGAAACCTAAAATAACTTGAATGCTGATATAATTTTTATACTAGTTTGATAACGCCAAAGTTAACATATGTTGAAACCGTCGCGTGCATATGTACAACAAATTACTAAAGTTTCATCGTAATCGGATGAATGGTATAGGAATGTATACGGACAAACAGGGAAAACAGACAAAACCAGGGGTGCCCGGGTTTATAGGGTGAGGTTTGTCTAGGTTTTGGCGGCGGATGTTTTTGCCCTCCTACGGCCGGACCGGGATCAGGAGAGACTTGTTAAAAAGACTAACTAACTAACTAACTAACTAACCATCACGCCGTTTCCCCGCAGGGGTAGGCAGAGAGGACGGACCGCCACACAACTCGATCTTGGCACACACTCTTTGCCTCGTTCACATTCATACATCGTCTCATACATGCTCTTCTATTATTCCGACTCTTCACATGGCCCGACTCAAGTATCTGATTCACTTGGTCGTGCCATGTCTTCCTCGGGCGTCCCCGACTTCTTCTACCATTCACATTTGCATCATATATTCTCCTTACACTCCTTTCCTCGTTCATTCGCTCTACATGCCCAAACCATCGGAGAGTCCCTTTCTTAATCTTACACATCACGCTTACGTCAGCCTTGCATTCTTTGCGGATATCCACGTTTCTCTCACGATCGTAAATGGTTTTACCACACATTCGCCTCAGGGATCTCATTTCTACAGCATTCAGTCTGCTTTCATCCTTCCTCTGCCAGTTCCATGCCTCACTGCCATACATCAGGGTAGGTACCAGCACTCCATTATGGACGGCTAGTTTCGCGTCTTTGGACAGTTTTTTATTACCGCCAACGGCATTCAGTCCTCCATTAATGGAGTTACCGGCATTCACCCTTCTTTCAATATCTCTATCAGCCTTCCCATCTTTCGTAAACATACAACCCAGATACACAAACTCATCCACCTGCTCCAAGTATTCATCATTCACAACTATATTGCATACTGTTCACTTCTTACAAAATGACATCTTCAAAGATGACGTAAGCCCTGAGGGATTTTTTCCTCAGGGCCTCCTGTATGGAGCTAACGAAAATAAATATGATTTTTGAAAATTTACTAAAACTAATGCATCTGATTTTACAAAAAAATATCGTATTTTTGTTGTTATTTAATTAGGAGTTTATCATTCGGGAGAGTTAAAAAAATAATTAAAACCTTTTTTACTCTGCCCGTTTAAAACACGAGTTCGCATCACGAGGGTGAGCACTGAGCAATGTGTATTCAACACAGAATAATAAACTGTTGTGACCTAAGTGCCGGTAGGTACTTGCAATTTACTCTCGTTACGAGAAATACAAAACGGTGTCTTGGTTTACTATTAATAGTTGAGATCGGAATGCCGACCCATTCGCAGTAGGCTCTTATTGCAAATTTTTAGTCTCGCCTATTTGCGGCCGTCTTTATGCCCTTCTCGCGTGTCTGCGGGGTATAAATAACATTTCAATGAAGGAGGCTGCGAAGATATGAGAGATGGGAGATGGTGGTTGGACTGCGCGGGTTTTTCAGGGAAAAACCGCTCAACATTTCGGCTCATTATTTATTGTTATTCGCACTGGCAATTAGTACGTGGTTCGGGAAACGAGGATTGTTTAACTGAAGAGATCTAGAACAAGCGAACATGAAGTCATATTGTGTTCCATTCAAAAATTTTCTAGTCATGTTTTAGTTGTTTTTTTATCACTCTTAAAACTCGATAATTTTCCGTACATTGTGGTCCGAAACACAAGGAACGAGTCTTCTAAATATTTAAATTAGTTCGGTAGCGCAAAAACATATTCTTCGCATCCCACGTAAGGTGTAAAAGCCGTCCCCCAATCCTTAACAATCCTAAATATTATCGATAATTAATCGGTTTCGTGAAATGCAAATAATTTATTATTTCGCTCCTGTTAATGGCGTGACTTCATTGGCCTCAAAATGGTATATAGATTATAATAATACGATAAATATGTTCAAAGCTAAACCAAAAAAATAAAAATATGACAATATATCCAATGTGTACAAGGTGTCTAGAACCTAGCATTCATTACAAGCGGGAAACCGGTGAATGTACACGTTTTGCGTCGATTTTGTTGTTCAGCTTCTGTTGATTTGAGCTTTCGATTCACCAGTTTCCAGCTAGTTTGCGAACACCGTGTATATTATAAAGTGTTTGGTGTAGTGTTTCTTGTATTTTTGGTAACTTTATTTCATTGAAATTAATTATCTGCTGAGGCTGTATGACATTTGAATGCCGCCCTATGCATAGCTTACATATTTAAAGCACAATTTTATCACGGAGCTTTTGAACGTAAATTAAAATATAATTTCGATTAAACTCCGACAGCAACACCACAGCCAAGTTCTTTTATCATTGCTGATATTGAATAATTGCTCCTGACGGACTTGATCGACTGCATCTGCAAGAGATATGAGGTAAAGTAGGTGGGTGGCTTACACCTGAACACTGGATATAGCACACAATCCAATACCCTTTAATGAGCAGACGATACTGGATACGTGTTACCTGCCAGCTGGATCCTAGAGGGTGATCACGCAGCTAAATGTGCAATTATTAATGTAATTAGAGCCTATTCAACAAAATGCCAATTCGCAGACTTGTTTTATGCTTGCGGTTCATAATTAATCTATGCGATTAACTCTCGATTACAATTATTGATTTTATTTTCTGAATATTGTTTTATTTTTAAAAATAATTATTTATTTTTACGTGATAACTGCACCTTACTCTACCAACTGTACAAGTATCAGAATCAACTCTCTTTGAGTCTGAATGACGTGGGGAGGGGAAAGAGGTAGTTACCAGATATAGTCTCGCACCAAGCGATTCTGAAAGCATCGACACATTTTTGATCAAAGGGTAGAAAGTGTAAGTACAGAAGTATATTATCATATCTCAAGGGAACATTTTGAGGCGTTCGATTTTCCCTATAAATATTAAACAAATATAACACTTCGATTTAACAACTTTTATTTTTTAATTACAACCGACGGTGATCCGATAGTTGATCCACCGATAGTTGGCTCACCGAAATGATATTTACCATAAAATTATAATTTTTTGTTCATAAATAACGCACAAAAATTCATCCGTAAAGTTGACTAAAAAAATATCCTTGTAATAAGTTGGTATGAATATCAAACGACTTTTTGTAGTGTCGATTTTTTGTACTTATACGCTGATATACCCAGTAGGTACATAGATAAGTAGATTCCTTGATGCATTTTTTGAATGAAAATATGTTACTTCTTTTGTTATTCGGCAGTACATCCTCTCTGCACATCCCTTCGCGGTCACTTAGTTATTATTTGTGTAATTAGGTATACCGTATTTTCATTAAACCGACTGCATATTTTATATAAGTATGCCGGAGGGCAAACTGTCGGCGGATCAACTGTCATGGAACCACAACCGACATGTTTCGGGAGCTACGCTCACCTCATTAGGGTTTACTTAAAACTAAAATACAAATTAACATAGACTTAAAGATGTGTCTAGTGGGAGAACAAAGAGGAAGGAGAAGGAATGAAGGGAGCGTTGTTTTTTGATTATTCGTAATATTTAAACATTTACATTAGGTACATTGTAAACTTTCTCTACCATTATTAAAAGTAAGAATTTTGTTTGTCTCCAATAAATGACGAACAAACTCCGAGAAACTATTGTTGTTTAAACATATTAGATACTCCTTTATCTTAGTTCCAAAGTTCCTCGAAAGTTAAAAATCTATACATTTGTAATTTGGGTTTTAAGTAAACCCTAAAGAGGTGAGCATAGCTTACGAAGCGTGTCGGCTTTATCTATACAATAAAAAGCGGTTAAAATTGCCTGTTTATTATTTTTAATTAAAATGTTACCCCGAAATAAATTTACTGTGTTTGAAGAAAAGCATTAAACTTCATTGTTTTATTGGTTTCGTGGACCATTTGCGTTCTTAAAAGAAAGCCTTATCGAAAGAGGGTAGAAATCTTATACTTATCAATAATTTCCATTTTTGCACTTATCATAAATTGTCTTAACACCATCTGAGTACACCCACAGTGGTAACAAACAATAATATGATAATATTTATTTTAACCAGAGCTTTCCTATTTGTACAAGTATTTTCATATGTTCAAATTCTCTGTGATATTTGGTACACCTTTTTATGGTTTGTTTGGCTCATAACTTGTTTACTAATTTTATTTTCGTGTTAAGTATAATTCGATATGACGCAAATGCCAGGCAATAGGAATAATATAATATACAAATTCGTGATCTAGGGATTGAGCTTTAACAGAAATAAATATGACTCTTATTAATAACAACGCTTATTTTCATAGTTAAAGATCTAGAATTGTGTACGGTTCTCGTCTTGTGGCGTTAAATTAGGGTAAGGTTGCTACTATTGGACCACTTAACTTTAAAATGACGTAACAGCGGAATTGTGATAGATAGGAAAATCGTGATTCAATATTTTAATAAGCCTTACATATAAGAACTTGCATGTGTCATTTATGATTTTTAGCATTAACCATAAAGAGAGAAAATAGAAAAAAACTGTTTTGCCATGGTTGCTTTCTTTGGACCACTGTTTCTTAAATTGGACCAGTGAGTTGCTATCATTGGACTTAGGAAATTTTCTGCAGTGGTCCATTCGACGGAACCATGAGAATTCAAATAAATAAAAGACAATGAAATAACAATCGATTTTTAATTCTATAATCAGTAAACGTTTTATAAAATAAAATGACACAGAAACATTAACTAAATATTCTTCACCTAAATTTGTAAGAAAATATGCAGGTTATATGACCCTTAGAATCAAAAACAAACAAAAAATTAACTTAAAGTTACATTAAACAAAACACGTTTTAAACGTTTTTCAGCAAATGAAAGTAAAATAACTCAAAATGTATGTCTTATAACAAATCTCAGCAAACATAAAGAATAGAATGGATACTAAAATAACATATTTTTTTGGTTTATGAGGTCAATCAGTGACATGACGGACAAAAACATTTCTTTATGCCTTTCCTTTACGCTTTCGGTACACCATATGTCCTGCTTGCCTCATTAAGTCCAACTTCTTGTTTACTTAAAGCTTGCAGTGCCAATTTCATGCTTTCTTCGTTCCACGCATAGTATTCCCCTCGTTTTGCCATGCTAAAATAAAAAAAATAATCAATTAAAATTTCAATTTTAAAAGTTGCTATAATTGGACCAGTCCAATTAAAGAGAAACTTACTGGTCCATTGATGGCAATTCGTAGCAGAAAGACAAAAAAATTAATACATAAAAATCTGTGAATTATATCAAAAAATAATTACAAATCTACTTGAATAACTAAATAAGGCGTGCGATTGACAAAAAAAAATAATAAAAACCTTTATTAAACTGCACTTACCTGGTAAACTGTGTCACGAGATAATTACCTCGGGAGCGCGCGAAATACTGCGACACACGTCCTTCCCTAACGGAGCTCACGGCGAGACTGGCGGAAGCGGGGGTTGGTACAAGTTCAAACAGCTAGCGTTTCGGGCAAACGGTTGATTTTTAAAGTTCTTCGGTTCCGAGAAATCAAAGCGGTCCAAAGAAAGAGCCGGTCCAATGATCGCAACCTTACCCTACAATAAAATACGCATAACGACCAATGAAAATATGTAGAAGAAATAATGTATTAAGATACGATGTCATATTTGAGAGCTCGCATTGCGATTCTGGACAGTATACATAGGTTAACATAGGTATTGCATTAAAAATGAAATTCACAAAATGTCTGGATCGAGTTAGACTATGGCATCCTTAGGAAAAGTGCTGAGATTATAGAAACTGGATAATAGAAGGAAGGAAAATGGAAAGTTTTTTCATTGCACATATCTTTTATATTCGGATCGATCATATATTATATGTTTGTATACAGGGTGTTACTGTGTTATAGCACGTACCCGAGCGATTTCTGAGAATATTTTGAGTAAAAAATATTGGTCATTTTGATGTCCGATGATATTTTTTGTTATTGAGTGCAACTAGCACATAACTACGTGTTACGCACTGCGTCTCTTTCTATTAGCGTGGTAACAAAGAAGAGAGAACTCGTGTCACGTGATCCTGTTGCCAAGAGTAGCAATGTGATGGAAACATTTTTTAAATTGGTTTTTAATTAAAAAATATATATATCATCGTACAGCAAAATGACATCTACGTTTTTTACTCCAAATAAACTCAGGACTCGCTGGTTAAAGTCCTTCGGGTAGTGCTGTTACAACCTGTATAAAATTTTGGTATTTATAATATGTGTATTATAAAATTATATAAAATATAGAAATGTTTCGAAGTCACATTTTCACGCAACCATGTGAAAATACTGCATAATTACATAATTTCTGGATCGCTGCTGACAAATAAAGATTACATACACGATCTCAGGGCCTTTTGGATTCTAAACCTACCTCTGAGAAACACGTTGATCATGATGTCACTATCTAGGTTTTGAACTGAGATGTAATTTTTTTTTTGGAAACCTTTAAACTCGATCTAATTAATTAATTAATGATCTGGCCCTCTAGCACAGTCAATCGATAAGGATTGATAGGATAACTTTCGGTAACTTCCCGTCGTTCCCTAGGACAACGCTAACGTACAAACAACAGTTGACGTCGAGTATATTAAGAACACTTAGTAATTGAGAACTGTTTCTTATTCGTTGGTGATCTGCAGACCATGCTAGGGAACGATGCAAGTTACCGAAAGTTATCCTGTCAATCCTTACCGATCGGGTGTGCTAGGGTGCCTAAAATACTGTTCAACGGTTTGGAACCCGCGCTACAATATATAAATTAATAATAGGATAGAAAGAGCTCGGGAGCAATTTTTTAAAATTCACGAAAGTACTCAACAGAAGGCTTATCCCTGATCAGATGTTCCTGTAAAAAATTATTACCTCAAAAATTGATTGCGCGGAGTTGTTAAACAAAATTATTTTCCACGCACCGGCACCGCTTCGATGCAGCATATAGAACACTATTTTCTGCATTGATAGATGTACCTACAACCAATTCAAATCAAAATGATCTTATAAAAACACAACATGCACCACAATGAACTTGCAAATATATGTAGACATACATGCCTACATATTCGCTGCTAGCTTCAATAGTTATCGAAGTTCATTGTATCACATTCTAGGATATGAAAATTTTCAATTTCTGTGTAATTTATTTTGCAAGTAATGCGGATAACTCAATAACGAACGAATTTTAAACGAGTTTGTTATTTAAAAATGACAAACTCATCGAAGCAAGTAGTTAAAGTAGAATTTATTATTTAATTTCAGTAAAATGAAGCAAATAACTTAAAAGCAATTAAAAAAAAGAGATTTTAATTACTAAAGTTAAACTTCCTAAAAAAAATGTAATTTTCAATATATTATGTACTATTTACTTAGAGATATCCAATATTACAGTTCAAGATGGCGATTTGTCAATTTTTTTGATCAAAAATATATTCATAAAATTTTCATTCATATACAAAATTCATTCAACAAACGAGTAATTTATAATTTATGTAATAAAAAACTTCGCCCCGGGGAGGTATGTCAAAAATGATACTTAGAAATCATCTCGGTGAATTCTAATGTTTTTTTCCATCAATCATTGCGAACAATGCGGATCTCCGGTGAATATATAAATATGAATAGATCAACCGCTTGCTCAGGCTAATTCTAGTTGATTGAATTGTTTGGGTCGATTTAGAACACATTGTGTCTGTTGTTTTAATTGTGTGTTTGCTGGAGAGATTACGATAACATTGATAATTAGTAAAGGTTTTATTAAAACAATTCACACAGAATACACCAATACAAATAAAATCAAATACATAATTTCGGTCTGGATAAAAGTAAAAGGTACCTACAGAATTTTGTCAGAACTTATTTAACACGAGATCTTCCTAAAATTATTATTTTTAATAATATTTTATAAATTACTTTAGTATAATCAATTCACTAACTAACTAAAAAGTTTAAAAAAAAAGTTAATTCAAAAGTTAGTTAGTGATTTGATTATATTAAAAAAAATTATAAAATATTATTAAAAAAATATATTTTAAGAAGATCTCGTGTTATATAAGTTCTGACAAAATTCTGTAGACAAAATATTAAAAAAAATCGTTAACACCACAGTACGGATTTTCCTATGAGCCGTTCATGAAAACCCTCTAATGATAAGTTCTGGCGACATGAAATTAACAGTTTCTATCTAAAAAATCGAAGTCTTCGCAATTATTTCCAGCTTGCAACGTCATTTCACATATTGAGCGATGGAGCATTGAAACAACAATTGCTTTTTTAATAAATAAACAAGAAAAAATCGAAAATTTATATGACAAAAACTAGTTAAGTACTTTAATATTCCTGCTTGTATAAAACATTTACTAATCTTTCCAAACTGCTATTATCAATTAAATAATTTATAAAATGTACCTCAGTACCTTATTTATACTATAATACTCCGCCTTAGGCAAGAAATACGTTAGGTAGTTTTGTACTAAAGTTTTAAATTAAATGTATTGTTTATCCAGTCTAATATATTTAATCCTTTTCAGCAAAAATATCCATTCCGCTACTAACGCTTTCTGAGTCTTTCTGCTTTTATTTTTTTTTTCAAAATTAATAATCGTGGACAAAAAAACTTTTACGCAAATAATAAACTTAAAAAATTACCTTTCATGAATAAGGATATAGATTTAAAAACGAAAAAAATCCTAAATATATAAATGGAAGTGTAATGATTATGGTTTCTTTTATATAGGTAAAACTTCGAGAAACTTTGAAATATGGATAAAGGAACATATGACGAGTCACATTTTTGACTTGAATGGTGCAATTGAATTACTACATTTAATTTTAATGGCGTTCAGTTGGACAGATTGGAAATATTAGAAATTAGAAAGAGCATTAATTCAAATTTAAATATTATAAATAATCAGAAAATATTTTTATGACCCTTTGTAGAACTTGTTCTGTTTGTAAATTGTGCCCCATTGCCCCCTTCCCACTCCCACCTTTCCATATTGTTATACTTAGTTTTACTATGGTTTCACTTAAACCCTGAGGAAGTGAGCACCACTCTCGAAGCATGTCTGTTTTTTTATAAACAATAAACGTGGCTAAAACAAAGATATTTATTAGTTTTTACGTATCTAAAATATGACTCATAATAAATTTGAATATAAAAATAATCTGATACTCGTTTTGCCTATAAAGTAAGTTCGTAACACAGGAAATACCTTCATTAGAGAATGTTCCATTAGTTTTCCAGTTGATTCAAATTCATGAACCGATTTATGACGTATTTTTAATGTTTATTTAAGGAATATAATAAATTATGTATTGCTCGTTAAAATTATAAAAATGACGGTCATCTAAATCAATAACTTATTTTCAATTTACGGCAAAGTAAAATTATCATAAAAAATAACATGTCAACCCAAATTACACTGTTTATTCATATTATTTAAAACGACTCAATTGATTAAATTATTTAAATTTGTCTACTTGTTTCAGTATTTAGCTCCAGGCTTAAAGCGAGGTGATACGCTTTTTTATCATGGAGTGATTTAATGTTTTTGAACTTATAAAACAGTAACGGAATCAAAACATAATACATGACGTAGAAAAACGTAAATAATTTGATAGGAAAGCTTGAATGAAAACATTTGTTTTTAAGTATGATGTATTGTGTTGTTCAGATAATCAATTTAATTAACTGCGTTTTATAAAATTGAGAAAATATGTATAAATAATACTTCATCATTATTTTAATCGTGAATACATGAATTGACTTGTCTCATACGTTTATCTGTGCATGTATAATTTAAAGTTTTCTACTATTAACTTTTAAAATAAGAAAGACAATAATAATACAAGTTGTAATGGAAATAAGGTGTGATGATCTCGCCTTTGGGCCTACGAAATAATTCTTTTAAAATTGAGAGATCGATTTAGAAATATATTTAATTTTGTAACATGGAATGGCATACAATTCTCTGTTCCAACTCTTAAGGGTGATTTATGAAACCGGGTCATTACTAGGAAAAACACGTGTGCCAAAATACTTTGGTTGGAGGAGGAATTCTAATGGATATTTCAGGTTCATTATCAAGTCAGGGGCGGCCGATGGATATTTGCCCGTGGGGTGGTTGATCTTAACGCGGGCAGATTGGATTTACGAAACAATTATCTGGTGAATTTTCTATGGCAGTAGGAAAATTGAAAATTAGTCAATAAGGATTGCTCGTTGGTGCATTTAAATATACTAGCGCGACGCGCCGATTACGGGTTGAAATATTTGACATATTTGTCGAAATAGGATTGCAGAATTCGTTAAATAGTGACGCACGTAGAAAGGACAAAAGCGTGTTCGGACAATGAATATATAATGTTATTATATAACCAATAGAGTCAACGCAAGTATTGAGAAAGAGTATTAGATTGAAGTACGCCACTGAGCTCTTCTTTTAAGCGTTATTGGGATAGTTTATGACTCCGGCTCAGACGAAATTAGTTTACACCACAAAAAAATAACGAACATGGTTCCTTCACAAAATTCTCTGAAATAATAGTTAAAGTGTGACATTTTGACTATTAAAGTTGATATATGCATATTGGGAGATGTGTTTATCACTTAAGATTTGAAGAAGTGGCTAATATATTGTTGAAACCACACAAGGAGATGTTTGGGGAGTCAGGGGGCAGGGAGTGGGAACGATAGTCGGGGTAGAGGAGTGTTAGAGGACAGTCAGGGAAGGAACCTAGGGCCGCGCAGACGGGATAAAAATCATCGAGTTTTGATAGACGAGAGAATAATAATTTGGTGCGCGTAAACCGGGAATAATTCAGATAGTAATATATAATAAGAAAGGGGAGTCAGGGAAGGAACCTAGGGCCGCGCAGACGGGATAAAAATCATCGAGTTTTGATAAACGGCAGAGTAATAATTTGGTGCGCGTAAACCGGGAATAATTCATAAAATTAAAGGAAAATAGTTCACGCGATTGAGGGGAGTCAAGATTTGGTCGTTGGGAAGCAAGGTTTAAATTAAGGGATCGAGGTTCGATAGTCGCGAGGAGACTAGTTTGGTGCGTCTAAACCGGGGATATTTCATTTTAATTAAACAAAGGAAATTCCGTTTTATTAAACAAAAAGGGTCCACGCGAATAGGGAAGTCAGAGATTGAGGCTTGCGAGTTCATATCGGTGAAGTTAAATAATATAATTTGTAAATTGAGGCGGTCGGGACGTACTTTCGGGGCGCCTATCAGGGTCAGGGTGAAATTTAAAAAAGAAATCTACGCGAGAATTGTGTTTGACGGCTGCATCTTGGAATAAATAACTGCATGACGGGTTGTGGTTTATAAGTGCTTGTTTGAACTAAATATTATTGTAGTGAATTGATTTGTGAAATTATTTTGTGCAACAAGGCGAATTTGGTAAGTTTGTATAAAATTATTAACATATTTAGTACGGACCTTGCAGGGAAGAGTCAATTAGGGTTTATATACTACAAGCCTTAGGAATCTAGGACCCCTTTTTTTGTCGAGCGATGGGGAGCGAGGGGCTTTGCACGTTTCCGGGTTGACCGGCTAGCAATTACCTTTGTTGGGTGAAGTTATTCTTGAGACAATAACGTTGTAAAATAATAATTTTGGGATACAATTAACTAACTAGCATTTGAAGCACAAAGTGCGCTTTCGGGCAATAAATCTTAGACGAGAGACTTCATTTAAAAAGACGGGATTTTGAAATCACAAAACAAAAATAGAATCCTTCAAAAGTGCTTTGTTGGTGATCTAGAAAACTAGGTTACTGGGTATTCTCCAATGCATAACGGGTAACAAAATACATAGGTATAGAATGTAGGTATAAATTAATGTGTGAAGCGCCTTTGAGGTGTTAATTATTATTTACGAATTTCGTAATAATAATTTTAAACGTAGTTAGGGGATTATATTCAGGAAGGGTTTTTTGAAAAGGCATTGGGTAATATAACGGTTTATGAAGGGTGCGTAGCATGGGCATTTTTGATTACTAACAAAATCTGACATAATTGAATTCCCATTCCAAAAATTTCCCATATCTTATTCCAAATTTTAGGTATCACAACAAGTCTATTACATAGGACTTTGCATAAACTTGGTTCGATATCTAATCATATAATCACCTTTGGTTCACGTTTAGGTATATTTCTTTCGACTTAGCAAAAAACTTTCATATTGTCGGTTGAATGAAGCCGTCGGTAGGTATTCACATTTTAGCGTGATGCGCTATATCCACCTACTTAATTAACAAACTCTTTTTCTTCAAACTTAATTGAGCGGGTTACGACTCGAGAATGGACGGCGGTTGTCGAATGAATTAACGAGTCCGGCTTTCCTATTTCACCATGAGGAAGTATCTCACGCGACTTTATCGGGGGCGATGTGATCGAAATGCAGGTGGGCTACACTATTTTTCTAATGTGGAGGCGAAGTAAGCGATGGTCGTGTCTGGTCCGAGCAAATTGGAATCCCATGTGATCACATCTCGGTAACGTGGATCTCGTACCCGCTCTAGACTGGATTGGAAGCGTGGCCGGAGCCATTCCATGATGTCGACGTATGTACGTCACTAAGGCATTGGGGGACTTCAGGAGAACAAAGGACGTGCACCCATTTCGCCCTCCTTCTACCGCCGCTCCGAGGTACCAGCGGATAAAAGTTGTCGTCGCGGGAGACCAGTTTGATGCAGGACGAAGATTACGATCTGGCCGGACTACCTTCGTCATGGGGGAAACGAAGTGACGAAATTTGCGTGGGCTTCACTACCTTTTAGGTTACGCTCGTGTGGGGTCTGCCTTGTCGTCGGAACGAAGGGAACATGACATATGGAATCGTTTGGCAACCGATCGGCGGTTCTTTGTTGGAATCCGGATAAGTTTTCTTAACTACTTTTGGTTTACGCTTAGGTAGGTATATTTCCTTCGATATTCGATTTAGCCAAAAACTTTCACATTGTCGGTTGAATGAAGCCGTCAGTAGGTATTCATATTTTAAGCGTAATGCGTTATATCCACCTACATAAGTAGCAAAAGTTCTCTTAACTCTCTCACAATAGGAATAGGGATCATCCAGCATCAGGGTGGGAATGTACTCTGGACGAAAGGGCAGCCGGGAAAATAGAAGGGAGGGAAGCCAGATTCACGACCTGGTGCCTTTCATTCTTGGACCCAGCACCCTGGAAGCCGAGCTTGACATTTCTTTCTTTGAGCTGATATTTGAGTTTGAGGTTGGGGTACGCCTATCGTAGAGCATATGCCCGTGACATTTCGGGGAAGGTCCCACGTTACGCCTGTGTATGTTATGCGAGGGGACGTATTTTTCATTCAAATCAAATACCGATGACCATCGCGATTGCAGGCTGGCGCACGTTTCTGTAGCGTGCCTAGGAAAAACGTAATCATTATTTCTTCTGGTTCGAGGCGGCGTGCTGGACGGAGAACGGGACTATTGAGGACATGAGTGACTGCCAAGGCGAGGATCGGTGACATCAAAATCTTCTTTAATTCAATTCATACATCGCCAGATCAGAGGAGAGAGCGGCCCCACCGATCTCCTGACATTGCCGATTGTCTAATCAACTTCGGTTTAATGTTTATGCCGGTACTTTAGGAGTAAATGGAACTCAAGTCATCGGCATGCTGAAGAACTTCAAAATCATCATCATCATCATCAATCCAGAGTAGGATGTCACGATCTAAAACCTCGTGCCACCCACGCATTTCCTGAACAGTTCCTGACATCGGCTATCACGCCATTAATCGGAGCAGACCCTCATATCAAACGGTATGAGATGACCTTTCGTCATCATCATCAACACATTTATAATTTGGCGGCGTAGTGGTCGATATTATTCCCATTACCACTCTATGAACCAGACCCTCATATCAAACGGTATGAGATGACCTTCCATCATCATCATCAACACATTTATAATTTGGCGGCGTAGTGGTCGATATTATTCCCATTACCACTCTATGATCCAGAAACACACATCAAACCCTTTCCCGACAGAAGGCAAAACATGTCGATTTTCATTCGTCGCTTGCGACCTTAACATTCTCCGGAGGCGTTGGAATTGGAAGCTGATTCGGCGGTCTATGACCATCACCTTATCAGTTGGGCTATGGAGGAGTCCAATTATTTAAACAGCACATGTTCTGTCTCATGTTAATCCAAAATACCTACCCGTAGAGTCAAATTAACAAAATAAAACAAGCTAGCTAACTAACAAACTGCATCTAGCACTGTAAGTGTAGAATTAGTGCACTCCGTACTGCTTTGAGTGTAAATCTTTTGTTAGAATATACATAAATGTCAAATTATTTTCATGATAGCATTTTATAGAGCTGCAGAGAGTACGTGACATCGCATCGAAAGGTAGGATCTTCTCAATTCGCCGTTTGAATGTAAATTTATATATTAGATGCTAGGAGGGAAAATGCAGATTACTTCAATAAAAATAGTCGTCGATGAGCGTAGGTGTATAACAGGTGCTAGGGGAGGAAGCTGAACGAATATAGATAGATAATTAGTTAATTCTCAAGCTAGTCAGACTCAGTCATTGTTATTCGAAGCCTTGCAAATTGTAACACGCCATATCTAAAAGAACAAGGGTTTACCACAAATAAATTATTAATTAAATTGGATTAACTATACCAAACCACTCAAACAAAAAAGTACACAACGTTGTGGGGTTAATTACAATTGATTAATTAAGAGCATCTCGTCACGTTTGCATAAAAGTATTACGTGATGGGGTTGAGAAGGCGCTTCAAAAGAAATGCAGGGGAGAGACGCGAGAACGGGCGAGCTACGAGCTTTTTAAAGGCCGGGCGGGGTTGCGCCTGTAGGTGTAACAGGGTAGCTGTAGCAATGTAGCAGCATTTGGAAACCAAGTGAAGGTTTTACTACTACTTCGTCGTTAGGGGGGGGGGGGTTATCACAGTTTTGCTAAGTGACCAGGAGGTATGGTATTACAAAGTGTTGCATTTTGCTGGGTTTTATACAATGACTTTAACAAGAATAGAAAAAAAAAAGTAATACAGTAGGTATAACGGTTCGCATGTCATCCGAAAATGACTGAAAACACAACGAAAAAAAAGTAAAGTACTAGGAAAACAGATGTGTAGCAGAGGAATTAGCAATAACGTTTACATTAGCTTAACTAGATAAAGAAGGAGAGATAAGACGATGATGCCCAACATCCGACAAGACGCAGATTAAAGATATCATATTTTGAGGGAAGGAGCTCCGTACGGCTATAAAAAGTGGAACAAAACTTAACAAAGAGTAGGTACTTCAACTTATGCATAGGTTCATTTGCTAACTAGATAAAGATAGGAGAGATAGGCCGACGATGTCCAACTTCCGATGAGACGCAGGTTAAAGGTATCATATTTTGAGGGGAGTAGCGCCATACGGCTATAAAAAGTGGAACAAAACTTAACAAAGAGTAGGTACTTCAACTAATGCATAGGTTCATTTGTTAACTAGATAAAGATAGGAGAGATAGGCCGATGATGTCCAACTTCCGATAAAACGCAGGTTAAAGGTATCATATTTTGAGGGGAGTAGCGCCATACGGCTATAAAAAGTGAAACAAATTTATCAAGAGAGTAGGTAGTTCAAGAATGTACACATTAGCTTAACCAGATAAATTTAGCAGAGGTAGGTTGATGATGTCCAATTTCCGATAAGACGCAGGTTAAAGGTATCATATTTTGAGGGGAGGAGCGCTGTACGTCAATAAAAAGTGTAACAAAATTAATCAAGAGAAATTGATGATATCCAACCTTCGATAACTATTAGTGAGAAAGGGTGTTACGTTATTAGGGGAGATAGTCCTTCAATAATGCATTCAATATCAAATCGCCAAGGTGATAATATCGATGTTAGTCAACTTTCAATTGGGTTTGAACGTTGGGTAAATTGGATACCGGACGATTAGTTAAAATAATAAAAATACAAAACATCGAGGAGTAGTTCTGGTTACCGAAGTAAACAAAACATTACAATTGTAATATTGATAGGTATTAGTGTCCTTTAGTGTCAACAATAGAAAAAAGGGTCTCTTTCATTTTGAGGACAGATCATTTAAACATTTAACGCTCAGTGTGGAGAACAAAAAAAAGGGAGGTCATTAAACCGAGTGCCGACTAGCGGAGATATGTGTCAAATAGGTTTGTGCGTTTAACGTAACGGTAAATTGAAACCCTCCCTACAGCCGGTCATCACAAGAAGTGGGTGACAGTCGGAATAAAAGCATTATTTTGAAACGTAATTACAAAATAATCTGTACAGGATTAAACGAAATTAGTTTAACTAAATAGTTCAAAGAAACAGAATCTGTTGAGAAACAAAATACATGCAGAATAAACATTAGTGACGTGAACCGGATTAGGCGTGAAGACAATAAAACCAAATTAAAGATAGGAGAGGTAGGTAAAATGTAAGGCAACCTCCGATAAGTATAGGGAATAAAAGGTATTCCGATGTGAGGGGAGGAAGTCGGTTCTTGATGGCAAATTATATTTTAAAAATAAATTGTTTGCTAATATTCAACCCGACTTACAGAATGAACGTATCCAAAACGTTTAATTCTAATAATGCACTAGATTTAAAGGACTACAATAATAATTACGTACTCAAACGTATGAATCTGGAGAAATAAAATGACTAGGTACCTACTGTAGACAATTGGCATTTTTTAGCAGTTAAATACTTTTATGATGATATTGGTCCCCAGTACCAAATTGTTAAATTTAGAACAACGGTCAGGTCCATTTTGGGCAAAGTTCCGTAAGCGAAAAAAAAAAAAAACAAACAAACAACAAGAAAGGTCGGTCAGACTTCGTATAATTACGGTAGGGATATTTTGGAGAAAAAAATGCAGACGGACCTTCGAGACGGCCATTATGTGAAACCGAAAGGAGCTTTTAAGGGGAGAAGTACCGATTTAAGCGATCTATGCTAGAATATGCTTGCCATTTTGTAAGGGAAGTTGTATGGGTGAAACGTCACCTGATCGCCTCTTAAAACCAGATAGCAGCGGCTAAGCAAATACAGTTTCAACAGTGTTCTGAAAATGGGGAACATAGACAGAGCAAGCTTACGAGTGATAGTCGTGTTACCGTTAACAATGACAGGGCCGAATTGGGGAAAAACACTTCGGGTTATTTTATAGAGAAAAATACATTATGAGTTTAGACACAGTGAGATGTGGAGCATTGGAAGCATTCACAATGTTTAGTAGTAGATTGTGGAAGGGTTTACAAATTACGCAAACAGAGTTTATTGTGAAGCGGTGGGTATTTAAAATCAGTGTAAATAGGTGATAAAGTTAGGCAGAAATTAAAATTTGGATTAATTGGTTTGGAGACAATAAT
Organism: Limnephilus lunatus; assembly: GCA_917563855.2. NCBI lineage: Eukaryota > Metazoa > Arthropoda > Insecta > Trichoptera > Limnephilidae > Limnephilus > Limnephilus lunatus. The sequence continues at coordinate 37,008,673 of OU830594.1, forward strand.
AGACACCTAAATACTCACATAATATATTGTCGGCTTATGTGGGGACTACAATAGGAGACAGTTAGGGTACCATGACTAGGTACCGTTGTAGGTCATAACCGGCACAAATTCCTGGAAATATGTAGGCATAACGCAAGGTACATTGACCGTAGTGTCAACATTAGACAAACATTGGGCAAGGCCGACGAAAAAACGGAATAGGGAAGGGATGCGATGACGTACAGGACAGGACCGGTTTAGGAAATATTCATCATTACAATTTTGGAAAAAAAGGGCACAAAGATTTAAGGCGAGTTCAAACGGGCTGACTACTGCTGAAGTTCTGGAACAAAATAGGTGATTGTAGTTTGGATTTCTATCTACCTCCACTATTTTTTTCCATAAAGGGGAGACTGTGATGATCTCGCCTTTGGGCCTACGAAATAATTCTTTTAAAATTGAGAGATCGATTTAGAAATATATTTAATTTTGTAACATGGAATGGCATACAATTCTCTGTTCCAACTCTTAAGGGTGATTTATGAAACCGGGTCATTACTAGGAAAAACACGTGTGCCAAAATACTTTGGTTGGAGGAGGAATTCTAATGGATATTTCAGGTTCATTATCAAGTCAGGGGCGGCCGATGGATATTTGCCCGTGGGGTGGTTGATCTTAACGCGGGCAGATTGGATTTACGAAACAATTATCTGGTGAATTTTCTATGGCAGTAGGAAAATTGAAAATTAGTCAATAAGGATTGCTCGTTGGTGCATTTAAATATACTAGCGCGACGCGCCGATTACGGGTTGAAATATTTGACATATTTGTCGAAATAGGATTGCAGAATTCGTTAAATAGTGACGCACGTAGAAAGGACAAAAGCGTGTTCGGACAATGAATATATAATGTTATTATATAACCAATAGAGTCAACGCAAGTATTGAGAAAGAGTATTAGATTGAAGTACGCCACTGAGCTCTTCTTTTAAGCGTTATTGGGATAGTTTATGACTCCGGCTCAGACGAAATTAGTTTACACCACAAAAAAATAACGAACATGGTTCCTTCACAAAATTCTCTGAAATAATAGTTAAAGTGTGACATTTTGACTATTAAAGTTGATATATGCATATTGGGAGATGTGTTTATCACTTAAGATTTGAAGAAGTGGCTAATATATTGTTGAAACCACACAAGGAGATGTTTGGGGAGTCAGGGGGCAGGGAGTGGGAACGATAGTCGGGGTAGAGGAGTGTTAGAGGACAGTCAGGGAAGGAACCTAGGGCCGCGCAGACGGGATAAAAATCATCGAGTTTTGATAGACGAGAGAATAATAATTTGGTGCGCGTAAACCGGGAATAATTCAGATAGTAATATATAATAAGAAAGGGGAGTCAGGGAAGGAACCTAGGGCCGCGCAGACGGGATAAAAATCATCGAGTTTTGATAAACGGCAGAGTAATAATTTGGTGCGCGTAAACCGGGAATAATTCATAAAATTAAAGGAAAATAGTTCACGCGATTGAGGGGAGTCAAGATTTGGTCGTTGGGAAGCAAGGTTTAAATTAAGGGATCGAGGTTCGATAGTCGCGAGGAGACTAGTTTGGTGCGTCTAAACCGGGGATATTTCATTTTAATTAAACAAAGGAAATTCCGTTTTATTAAACAAAAAGGGTCCACGCGAATAGGGAAGTCAGAGATTGAGGCTTGCGAGTTCATATCGGTGAAGTTAAATAATATAATTTGTAAATTGAGGCGGTCGGGACGTACTTTCGGGGCGCCTATCAGGGTCAGGGTGAAATTTAAAAAAGAAATCTACGCGAGAATTGTGTTTGACGGCTGCATCTTGGAATAAATAACTGCATGACGGGTTGTGGTTTATAAGTGCTTGTTTGAACTAAATATTATTGTAGTGAATTGATTTGTGAAATTATTTTGTGCAACAAGGCGAATTTGGTAAGTTTGTATAAAATTATTAACATATTTAGTACGGACCTTGCAGGGAAGAGTCAATTAGGGTTTATATACTACAAGCCTTAGGAATCTAGGACCCCTTTTTTTGTCGAGCGATGGGGAGCGAGGGGCTTTGCACGTTTCCGGGTTGACCGGCTAGCAATTACCTTTGTTGGGTGAAGTTATTCTTGAGACAATAACGTTGTAAAATAATAATTTTGGGATACAATTAACTAACTAGCATTTGAAGCACAAAGTGCGCTTTCGGGCAATAAATCTTAGACGAGAGACTTCATTTAAAAAGACGGGATTTTGAAATCACAAAACAAAAATAGAATCCTTCAAAAGTGCTTTGTTGGTGATCTAGAAAACTAGGTTACTGGGTATTCTCCAATGCATAACGGGTAACAAAATACATAGGTATAGAATGTAGGTATAAATTAATGTGTGAAGCGCCTTTGAGGTGTTAATTATTATTTACGAATTTCGTAATAATAATTTTAAACGTAGTTAGGGGATTATATTCAGGAAGGGTTTTTTGAAAAGGCATTGGGTAATATAACGGTTTATGAAGGGTGCGTAGCATGGGCATTTTTGATTACTAACAAAATCTGACATAATTGAATTCCCATTCCAAAAATTTCCCATATCTTATTCCAAATTTTAGGTATCACAACAAGTCTATTACATAGGACTTTGCATAAACTTGGTTCGATATCTAATCATATAATCACCTTTGGTTCACGTTTAGGTATATTTCTTTCGACTTAGCAAAAAACTTTCATATTGTCGGTTGAATGAAGCCGTCGGTAGGTATTCACATTTTAGCGTGATGCGCTATATCCACCTACTTAATTAACAAACTCTTTTTCTTCAAACTTAATTGAGCGGGTTACGACTCGAGAATGGACGGCGGTTGTCGAATGAATTAACGAGTCCGGCTTTCCTATTTCACCATGAGGAAGTATCTCACGCGACTTTATCGGGGGCGATGTGATCGAAATGCAGGTGGGCTACACTATTTTTCTAATGTGGAGGCGAAGTAAGCGATGGTCGTGTCTGGTCCGAGCAAATTGGAATCCCATGTGATCACATCTCGGTAACGTGGATCTCGTACCCGCTCTAGACTGGATTGGAAGCGTGGCCGGAGCCATTCCATGATGTCGACGTATGTACGTCACTAAGGCATTGGGGGACTTCAGGAGAACAAAGGACGTGCACCCATTTCGCCCTCCTTCTACCGCCGCTCCGAGGTACCAGCGGATAAAAGTTGTCGTCGCGGGAGACCAGTTTGATGCAGGACGAAGATTACGATCTGGCCGGACTACCTTCGTCATGGGGGAAACGAAGTGACGAAATTTGCGTGGGCTTCACTACCTTTTAGGTTACGCTCGTGTGGGGTCTGCCTTGTCGTCGGAACGAAGGGAACATGACATATGGAATCGTTTGGCAACCGATCGGCGGTTCTTTGTTGGAATCCGGATAAGTTTTCTTAACTACTTTTGGTTTACGCTTAGGTAGGTATATTTCCTTCGATATTCGATTTAGCCAAAAACTTTCACATTGTCGGTTGAATGAAGCCGTCAGTAGGTATTCATATTTTAAGCGTAATGCGTTATATCCACCTACATAAGTAGCAAAAGTTCTCTTAACTCTCTCACAATAGGAATAGGGATCATCCAGCATCAGGGTGGGAATGTACTCTGGACGAAAGGGCAGCCGGGAAAATAGAAGGGAGGGAAGCCAGATTCACGACCTGGTGCCTTTCATTCTTGGACCCAGCACCCTGGAAGCCGAGCTTGACATTTCTTTCTTTGAGCTGATATTTGAGTTTGAGGTTGGGGTACGCCTATCGTAGAGCATATGCCCGTGACATTTCGGGGAAGGTCCCACGTTACGCCTGTGTATGTTATGCGAGGGGACGTATTTTTCATTCAAATCAAATACCGATGACCATCGCGATTGCAGGCTGGCGCACGTTTCTGTAGCGTGCCTAGGAAAAACGTAATCATTATTTCTTCTGGTTCGAGGCGGCGTGCTGGACGGAGAACGGGACTATTGAGGACATGAGTGACTGCCAAGGCGAGGATCGGTGACATCAAAATCTTCTTTAATTCAATTCATACATCGCCAGATCAGAGGAGAGAGCGGCCCCACCGATCTCCTGACATTGCCGATTGTCTAATCAACTTCGGTTTAATGTTTATGCCGGTACTTTAGGAGTAAATGGAACTCAAGTCATCGGCATGCTGAAGAACTTCAAAATCATCATCATCATCATCAATCCAGAGTAGGATGTCACGATCTAAAACCTCGTGCCACCCACGCATTTCCTGAACAGTTCCTGACATCGGCTATCACGCCATTAATCGGAGCAGACCCTCATATCAAACGGTATGAGATGACCTTTCGTCATCATCATCAACACATTTATAATTTGGCGGCGTAGTGGTCGATATTATTCCCATTACCACTCTATGAACCAGACCCTCATATCAAACGGTATGAGATGACCTTCCATCATCATCATCAACACATTTATAATTTGGCGGCGTAGTGGTCGATATTATTCCCATTACCACTCTATGATCCAGAAACACACATCAAACCCTTTCCCGACAGAAGGCAAAACATGTCGATTTTCATTCGTCGCTTGCGACCTTAACATTCTCCGGAGGCGTTGGAATTGGAAGCTGATTCGGCGGTCTATGACCATCACCTTATCAGTTGGGCTATGGAGGAGTCCAATTATTTAAACAGCACATGTTCTGTCTCATGTTAATCCAAAATACCTACCCGTAGAGTCAAATTAACAAAATAAAACAAGCTAGCTAACTAACAAACTGCATCTAGCACTGTAAGTGTAGAATTAGTGCACTCCGTACTGCTTTGAGTGTAAATCTTTTGTTAGAATATACATAAATGTCAAATTATTTTCATGATAGCATTTTATAGAGCTGCAGAGAGTACGTGACATCGCATCGAAAGGTAGGATCTTCTCAATTCGCCGTTTGAATGTAAATTTATATATTAGATGCTAGGAGGGAAAATGCAGATTACTTCAATAAAAATAGTCGTCGATGAGCGTAGGTGTATAACAGGTGCTAGGGGAGGAAGCTGAACGAATATAGATAGATAATTAGTTAATTCTCAAGCTAGTCAGACTCAGTCATTGTTATTCGAAGCCTTGCAAATTGTAACACGCCATATCTAAAAGAACAAGGGTTTACCACAAATAAATTATTAATTAAATTGGATTAACTATACCAAACCACTCAAACAAAAAAGTACACAACGTTGTGGGGTTAATTACAATTGATTAATTAAGAGCATCTCGTCACGTTTGCATAAAAGTATTACGTGATGGGGTTGAGAAGGCGCTTCAAAAGAAATGCAGGGGAGAGACGCGAGAACGGGCGAGCTACGAGCTTTTTAAAGGCCGGGCGGGGTTGCGCCTGTAGGTGTAACAGGGTAGCTGTAGCAATGTAGCAGCATTTGGAAACCAAGTGAAGGTTTTACTACTACTTCGTCGTTAGGGGGGGGGGGGGTTATCACAAAGGTTATTTTAAGTACTAATAAATTACTTTTTTCAGTCAGTGGAAAAAGGATCCAGTACGCAGGTACTGTTTATTTTACCCTACCATATAATTTTGATAATGATTTAAGTGATTTCTCATTCTTTATTCGTGATAAGATGCGAATTTCGCATGGCGTGTTGGTATCGTGTAATTTAAATTACAACGAGGTATCGTAAATGGCGCCTGAAGACGTCGCAGGACCGTCATTTTAAGTCTAACCCTTCAATAACGCGTCACAATAATTTACCTGCCGAGGTGTATTTAATGAGCGAAATACGATAAAAACCGACAACCAATGATCAAGAAGGAGGCGCAATGAGACCACCGACGAAGTCTACTATAAATAAGTCCCCCGAAAACATAATGTTGACTTTTTGTTACCCACCGAAGGTTTCTTATTGTCTGCCGATTATGCGCTGCTAAACAGGTTCCATTTCTAGAGAATGTAGTTTTATTAAAGCGAGTCCAACAGAGATATCATAGGCGAGGGTAATTACTACAACTCGGTACATTACTACAGATATGCGTAGGAACACTTCGTGACAACGTGGAAGCGGTGCCAATACACCTGAACTTATAGGAAGGCCGGAAAGAAAATAGGATATCGAATAATGCGAATCAAGTTTTGAAGGATTCGGGAAGGAAGTAAGACAATCAGAAATGCAATCAATTTAATTGCCTATTATTATGTGAATCGCAGAAAGCTGAATTAATTCAGTTCACAGTTTGCAGGCATGTAACGCGATGTCGGAATAATAATGTTAGTAAACGATATTCTACTGTGTGGTGAACAAACTGCCTGACAATGTACAAGTAAGGGTTGTTTTCAGGGCACTTAAACTACGATTTTATAGTTTTGTTTTGACATTTTCCTAGTTTAAATGTCAACAGAGTAGGCCCTTACCTCGTATGATATTTGATATCTTATTAAACCAGACAACTTGAAATATGTTAATGCTTCCAGTAGGTATAATACTCACATTTTTGACGCAAAATCGCTAGCTACAATCACAGCTTTTAAAGTACAGCGTGTAATGCCTTTCTCGAAATATCGCTTAATTGCCTTTTCAGATCTGCATATTTCTGTCATATTAAAATCTTCGAGCTTTTCGTTTCAATATCTTCGAACTGATGCCAACGAGTATTTCCATATCAAGTACAAAAAACAACAGTATTTTTTAGCAGTTGAGTACGCTTTGTCGAGCATGTACATGAATCAATGAAAGTGACATTTCACAGTCCCGAACATTTTCCTGAATAACCACTTTATCTGGTCTATTAACTGGTTCAGATATCCTTGTATTAAAGTATTTCAGAATATTTGATTTATGTATGTCATACAACAATCGTAATTATACTTTTTTATTTCCTCAGACAACTCCAGTTTTTAATTTCATGTTGTAAGTTGAAACAAGTAATCTGCTCGTGTTCCTATTTCGTTTACAAGGTAACAAACGAATGTCGTAACATGTGTAGTCTTTTGTTCCGACGAAATATGCTAACGGATATGAACTAACGTTTATTATTATTGTGGCTAGGACATGCCATGACAAATCATGCGATCAGTTAAGTTAGTCTCACACTAGCGTGTCATTGGGTGGCATACATAAATTATGTGACTCAAAATGGGGGGGAGGGGTTTAGCAAAATCTTATCAAATCTCATTTAAACTGAGGGGGGATCAATAAAAATCTCACGTCAACTTAAAAATAATATATACAGAGATAATAAAAAAATATTAATAATAATTAAGGAAGGTGTGGCTTTTGTCTGTTTTTACTTTTAATTTTATTAAATTTAAATAAATTTGCTAATGTATGTCTTTAACAACTGTAGTGTAAATCTCACGTGAGGGGGAGGGGGGTCACACCAAATCTCACTTAATCTCACAAAAGGGGGGCGGGGGAGGGAGTCTAAATTGAAAAAAAAAATAGCTTACGTAATTAATAGATGCCCCCTAATATAATATGTGGACTTGGTCTATTTCACTATATCGTATATCCCAATGGAAATGCATGGCGAGCGATATGTTGAAATAGGCCATGCCCACGTACACATAATATTATGAGAGTACAGCGCTCGTGTGACACTAGCATTTTACTCGTATCTAAGGCATATTTGTTATTATTCGTGAAGCTGTTAGTTCCAATGTTTTGGAAACAGGGATCACGGGTTAAAAATATTATTTTCGTGTGTTGTTAAAGGTTGTTTTCACATAATATTAAAATAAAGCAAATTACTGCCTCGTTCAGCTGTTCAGAATCGAAACTCCGGAGAGCCACACCCAATAATAAGAAAGAAATACCTCTCAACCTTCCACTTCCCTTTCTCCTTGTACTTCCTGCACTTCCTTCAGCTCCACAAAATTCTTTTAAAAAAATGGGGGTGACGTAGTTCCACTGCCTCAGGATAAATAAAACTCCAGCGCGGTGTCATAAAATGTAAAAAAGTAAATACATTTATTTTCGGCGGCCTTTTTATAAGCATCGCATTGGCATACATTTTTTAATTTATCTTTGAAATGAGCAATCGTTTCCACCAAAATAATTACATGAAGTCATCACATTCAATCAAACAGGAAGACAAACTTCATTAAGTTCAATTTTATTTGTGAAAATTGACTAGTCTGAGGTCAGTTATAAATTAAGAGTTTTTTTCTTATAATTATTGAACACTTCCATTAGTGGTTTTATGTGAAATCTGTAATAATTATATTTATAAATCCTTGGAAGTTAGTTATAATCCCGCTTAGCCTGGCATCATTAGCCCTGCAATTAAACGCATTTAATTATGTATTTTATTAACCGTCTGGCAATATGTGAGAAACGTTCTACATTTTTACACCGATAATTAAATTAATTATTCCTTTAATTTAATTAAATATTTACGATAGGACTTTTAGTGCTTTGACTTCTGTAACGGTTTTTTTTTAATCCTAGACTACATTTTTGTTCTAGTTATTTTGCTATTTTTCCAGAAAATCAAAATTCATTTATTTGATTGATTCAACTACATTGATTCACGATTTACATGATTTCATTTCACTGAACGCATTTTGACTGAGCGTTGGCTAATGGTAAACAGAAAAAAACAGTAAAAACAGAAATTAAATGCGATAAAACTTATGGTGGATTCACATTTTTATATAATACTAGCTGGTACCTGGCATGCGTTGCAATGCCATTCAAAGAAATAAATTTATTCTCCCTGCATGTCCTTTCCCGTGTATCGCCGTTCCCTTCCACCTTCCCCGCCTTCCCCCTCCCTCGTCTCTTCACTCTCCGCGAGCCCCACCTTCCCCCTGCCTTTCCTCCCTGCCGCTAAAATATATGACATACACACATTATACAAATTTCATAACTCTAGAGCTTACCATTATTTATATATAGCTTATGTTACTCGCTGATAATGTAGCTTTCTATTGATGAAAGAATTTTTAAAATCGGTTTGGTATTTTAAGCTTCTCGCCTAAGATAGCGTAACAAACAAACACGAACTTATAATTGTATAAAAATTTCATAATGCCAGAGCTCTAAGTTATAGTCTATAGTCTATTCTGATGAACGAGCTATATTACTGTAAAGTTTCATTAAAATCCATTCAGTATTTATTGCGTGAAAGAGTAACAAACATCCATACATCCATACAAACTTTGGCCTTTATAATATTATATATATAAATTTATAATATACAGAATAGGATATAGGATATACAAACAATAGATTTTATAGTTCATATAGAAATATAAATTTGTTGAAATATATTTTTTTTCATGTAAACACAAAAATGGCTCACCTTACCTACGTTTGTGAGCTCAAAAAGGGGGGGGGGGGTCCAGCACGTTACTTGAAAAGAATATACGAAGTGGCCCAAATTTATCCAACCAAGTGGGGGGGGGGGGGGGTTAGATTGGAAGGAAAACTGCTCAACTAATTAATGTATGCCCCCTAAAGTTATTGAGACGAAAAAAAAACAAGACACACATATGTTGTTAGTCAAATGTTTTATGAATATTATCGTCAACTCCATTTTTCGTCGTTTCATGTAAAAATAATTAATAAAAAAATTCCAAAGTTTCATAATTTTTCATTCAAATTGCGTTCGGATACTTTGGTTTCATGAAGGACATTTTAATTATTTTGTGGTTATTTTTTAGATTTATACACAAATAATATTTATTATTTTCTCTTTCCAACACCATTTAGATCATATTTCTAACCATGATAGTAAGGGAGAAACGACAATTTCTATGAGACCTAAATGAGTTGTTTTGAAAACGAACCAATTAGCCTGAGGGGTTGTTATTCCAAAGATAAAAAATAAATTAACTTCCTAAAATTTGATTAATGCAGTCATTACGATTGATTTTATTTTGAGTTTAATTAAATAGTTATTATTGATTTCGTGAAGTAAGTTACTGAAATAGTTTACCTGTAGTACAAACGGCATCTTCTTCAATTAACAATTTATGCCTTTAAACATGCAAAATATCCAAACATAATATTTCTTAAATTTTTTTTAACGTTATATTAAAATGGAGTTCTACAGATCAAACAGTAAAAAAATTAAATGATCTTGCAAAATACTTCTGCCCACTGCATTCACACTCTATGTCATGTCACAGTCACCGTTGAACACACAACGAATTAATTAAACACGGTTGAAGGTGATTAAATCACGCATCGGGATTCAGTGTCGTTGGGATATATAAACACTTTATCATTATTAATTATTACCATTCAATGGTTTTCTCTTATTAATTTGCATTTTTTGTTAATTTACTCGGTCACATCGGGTATCCTACCATTACTGCCACAAGTATTTTTATTTTTATTTTAGAAATTTTTTTGAATTTTTAAAAAATAAACAGTAAAATTTGTGAATAAAAATAATAATAAATTATATAAGCATTATTTATTAAAATTAAAAAATTAAAATTTTACAATATTATTTGATAATATGGGCCTTACTGGGTACCTTACCCGTGATGAAGTTTCAATTTTAAAATTTAATAAAATTTATGCCTTCAGAAGGCGAAACAACTGTCACGCGTAATAATAATTACGTAGCAGAACTTAAAAACTAAATAAACTGTTGTTAAAATTTAAAAAAAAGCGAGTGTGCTTTAGTTTAGACCACACAACTGAAGTAAAAATTCTGCTCCATCTATACATATGATAGGAAGAGAGAAAGAAAATGTGTGCGCGCACTGCTCTCTCTTGCTCCTATAGTAATATACGAAGCGTTCGCCTCGCTTTTCGTAACGCTCTCGTCGCGCATTCGCCAGCTTACCCCCCAAGTCAAGCGTGCGTAAAGAAGTTTTACTTCATTAAATAATATTATTGAATATGTAAAAGAAAATTGAAAAAAAATTATAAAATAGAATGCATAAAGGTGGTTAACAAAAAATAAATAAAATTAACAAATATTATGAGTTAAAGTTGTATATAATAATGTGTGTTTATAATGGTATTGTGCATCACACACACTGCCACATGTCGCAATGGGTAACGTGATAAGCGCCCTGTCTCGTATGTACGGTACTGCTGGAATGAGACAGAGTGCGTACCACGTAATACGTTAGGTTATACCCAGTGGCGACGTATGATAGACAATTTTAAATTTGTGGTTGCAGAATACTTATCTTAATGTGTAAAATAAAATCGACTCGAGATATTAAAGGATCAAACGTCTCTCAGATATAACTACATTTTATCATTTTATAGAAACGGTATGAGTTTAGGCAGGTAGTTAGTTTTTTAAAACATAATTAACATTAATTTCAAAATAAATTAACACTAAGTTAATCGAGCAACACATAAAAACTTTTTTTTACATTCCAACTCGTAGGAGCGTCGTTAAAAAATGATTTTCAATATCCTAGGTTCGAGATACGTCGCCGCCGCGGCCGGTGTGGCGCCAAAGAAGGGCTTGGACAGGAAAAATAAAATGAGCAATTGAAACAGATTGATCTGATACGAAAAAGCCAGATGAGACTTTGATTACTTGCCATGCTCGTCTTGCAAGAAATATTACAACTTTTGTAATGAAGGTGATATTTGGATGTGATTTTACACAATAATGGCTATAAATGTACCAACCAACACAGATGAATTTTTAGGAAGATTGCAACCAAATCAATATACCTGATTTTTTTTGTATTGAGAAGTGTTAATATTTTAAAATGGGTAGGAGATGAGTTCAAAAGCGGTGTTTGTAGTTTTTTTTCAAAGGCTATGTTTGTTGTAGGCATGTGAGTTGTATTGTTCTAGTATTGCAATTATTTTGTGAGACCCTTTTCACACAAAATTTAATTTTTGGTTTGAGGCCAAAATAACTAACCAAACTGAAAAATTATGTTTGTAATCAAAAGGTATATTAAACATCTAATGCGAATATGTGCTACTATTATTATTGGTGTTTTAAATTATAAAAGTAATAAAGGCTTTTAAAGATTTCAATATTTCATAATTTTTGAGGCAACTATGGCAATTTTTTGTGAGTGACAAGTATTTAAGAATGAAAAGTATTTAAAACACTATTTTCACTGCACTTATTTTAAAAACATGATGAAATAAAAAATAAAAATAAATGATCAAAAAAGGCGCATAAATTTAAATTATGTAGGATAGATTTGATAGGCATAAATTTATATTATAAATGACCAATTTAGGTCGGAACACAAATTTGTCGTAAATAAATTAAAATTACTAATTAAAAAAACACATTTTTTACGAAGTTTTATTTTTTTATCTTGTTATTAATTATATTAGCACAGTAGATAAGGCAAGATACATATTTTTTAGAATTATGATTAACCAACAACAAAAGTGCCTCTAAAATGAAGCAAAAGTGAATTCTCATCTTCCCACTCTCACTCTCCTTCAGTTTCAACGTCTTCCGAATTGTCAATAATAAATGTCTACTGGCTCCAAATAAATTCTCCACTTTAAATAAATACTGTGAGGACAGTTGGGATTAATTTTAAACGAAACTAGAAATAGATAGTAAAGGAATCTTGCGTACGAGTATTCAGACTGCTTTTCTTCAATCGTCTGCATGGAAAATCTCCAAAGAGTATTGGCGACAATGCCTGATATTGGTTATTTAGAGTGTCATGATAAATATAACCTAATTAATAATTATGCTTAATGTGGAAATCCTTTTAGCTATCCTGGTTAGTGGAGCCTTATTCAAGTTCTGCAATTTGTTGTGATAAAGTTGTAGCTTGCCTCCCTATCTTTAATTGGCCTGACGCGCCAATTAATTCCATGATGCGATGACGTCAAGACTTCTTGATCAACTCCTTGTGATATTTAAATCGGTGGAATTATCACTGCACCCTCTACCAATGGGAATGAATGACCCTCGTTGCGATCCAATTGCACCAGGCATAAAGATTATACACGCAAAAGCACAAAGATCAGAATGCCAACAAAAAGTATGTGAATAATGAATTGATTTTTAATAAACAACAGTTAGTCATTTCATTTCTATGTCTGCGATTCTTATTTAAACGAGTTAATAATATCTTAATCCCCATTACCAGAACACTTAAAACAATTAACTCAAACTGTATACGCATATCAAAGTACCATCAAGGTTGCAAGGCGTCCTGATTTCATAATCATATATATTATAAAAGAAAGTCCAAAAAACGTGCGTCGCGCAAAAACTCAGAAACGAGTCCCGGTACGAGTAAGGGAGTTATATGGTGTGGTACATCTCTACCCCCCCTCCACGATGCCCATTCCTGTTTTTACCTAAAGTGCAAGCTTTTGAAGATATAAGGGTTGGAAGTTTCGCCCTCTTGAAGTTTCTAGAAGTCTTCCGAAAAGTTCTAGAAGGTTCCATAGCTCTAGAAAGTTCTGGAAAGAGTGGCAAAGTATGTCGTGGAATGTTCGGGAATAGGGAATCAACATCATTGTGGAATATTTCAGAACACTCTCGAATGTTGTCCTGAGCGAAGCCGGGTAACCCAGCTAGTAACCAATAAACAAACAAGTAAAAAATTTCGCAAATCGTCTTAAAGTATCCTACTAATATTATAAATGCGAAAGTTTGTTTGGATGTATGGATGGATGTTTGTTACTCTTTTAGCGCAAGAAAAAAAAAATGAGAAATGACAGTTCTTGGAATACAAAGGGATATCACCTATCATTAATTAACAGCCAATAAAATATGCTTTAAAAAAAATGAAGATAATGTTGTATACGAAGTGTGATACAGTTTAAATCGGATATCGACACCTTGGCGCAGTGGTTAGCGCAGTGGTCCGGAAAGCCGATGGTCCTGGGTTCGCGTCCCAGAGGTGCCAATATCTTTTTCTAATTTTTCTGTACCACATTTTCGATTGAGTTTCGCTAATATTGTCTTCATTTAATTAAATAACTAATGTGATTTTTTTCTCGAAAATCTGCTAACCCTGATAATATAATTAACGATAGTGAAGAATATATTAATATTTTAATTATGAGAGTAAATTACTTGCGTAAATGCAGTAAATATGCATCGAAACTCCTTTTATAATTGCATACCTTCCCACATAATTATATTCATAATTAATGTTAACAGGTGGATTGCGGTGCGATTCAAGCATTTCTTGTGAATACCTCGAAATTGGTAAAGGCAATACATACGAATATTTGAAGCTACTTAAATAATGAACTTCTATTGATCGTAGACTTAATCATTTTTTTACGTTAACTCCACACAGGAGGCCCTGAGGAAAATAATTTAAAATTATTATTATATGCTTAAAATTCTAAATAAATACGATAAGAACTCTTCAGTTCAGTATTTCATCAGGATTTTTAATTTCAAACCTGATTTCAAGTGTGCAAAAAGATATCAGATAAACGATTTATTTATTTATTTGAAGTGCAAGAAACGTAGGCAAAAAACTACTGTTTCGTGGGAACCAAACTGCAAAAAACTAACGAATCGGATTGATAAAACCCAACCGACGCCTAAAAAAAAACACAAACTTTTTCTAGTAAAGAAAAACGATGCCCATAATATTTGGCACTAATGAAATGTATTATTAATTCAGTTAGGTAACCTGTGACAGGAGTTAATGATAAATTGGTAACAGGTATAGTGCAAGATTTATAGAAGTCGGTGCTTAGGTGTTCGCTTCAATTAAACACCAAATAGTTAAAATCACAATTATATTCAAAGATCGCAATTCACGTTTTTGTACGCCGTTGTTCAAAGTGATATGAAAATTGAACGTTCCGAATTTTTCGTTCGAAATGCATTAACAGAATCCGAGCAGCAAGTTCTCAAGTTATCATTTTTTCTCTTCTTCAAACATACCTATACCAAAAATACACGCTCCATTATCCAAATGCCAGTTTTTTAAATTTATTTATGACCTGTGTAACCATCAAACTCATAGTTAAGCTTTGATTATTTGACACATTTTTATTGATTGGGCACTCACCAAACGCCACAGAGAAAAGTTGGAACGCTGCCGGAGAGCCATAGAGAGAAGTTTGACAGGAATAAGGAAACAGGACAGAGTGAGATGTAGCATAATAAGGGAGAAAAGAAAAAGTTGCCGATATAGTTACCCGAATAGTGAGTGAAGATGGACAGGCCACATGATCCGCAATCCACAAGAAAAATGGTGCAAAAATGTGACTGACTGGTATCCCAGAGATGGCAAGAGGAGTAGAGGACGTCAATAAATAAGATGGGAAGACGATCTAAAACTCACGACTGGACACCATTGGAGAAGAGTAGCGCGTGATAGGTCTCAGCGGAAAATGTTAGAGGAGGCCTATGCCAAGAGGTAACTGAGCTTCGGGATATATTATAACAAACAATAACATGTCTAGTATTCATACCTAACAGAAGTCCAGAATAAAAAGGCTTATTATTATTATTATGGAGTAAGCAGTGGCGGTTCTTCACAGGGGGACAATGGGGTCAGTCCCCACCAGTTACACTCATCGATGCTTTGTCTTCGCCAAAATGAATAAATTCTTTAAACATAAAAGTAATTAACATTTGCAGAAATAAAATACAAACAATTATTCCGGGTGATTTTAATAAGACCCTACGCGCGTACAGCGAACGATGTACAGCGCAAAAAACAGCGGGTCTATTTCTGGGTGCGCAGAATCTAATGCGCACTTGGGGACAATCCGAACTATCCCCATACTTTCTTTGCGTTGTTTCGCGATCGTATGTGACTGCGCATGCGCAGTAGTATGTGAATTCAAGTCAATCGGGGACAATCCTTTGGATCCCCATAGAACCATTTGTTTGCGAAGTTAAGGGCGGGAATCAGTTTGATAATAATCTTGCAAGGTAAAGCTTTATTTTTATTATATTAAATTGTAAATTGGCATATATCTATAGACATTTTATATTATGTTGTGTTAAATATATCCGACTTGCATGATTAGACCATCAATTTTTTTTTTGAGAAATTTTATATTATATTCTACGGGTGGTGAAATTACGGTACAGTACGTAAAAAACGTCGATCCCCACCACTAAAGAAGTACTCGAGCCGCCACTGGGAGTAAGACCACTATTAAGAATTGAAACGTTGCTTAAAATGGCAGTAGCCGTTTTGGTGACCAGATCTGAATAGCCAGGTACTTCCCCAACTTCCTCCTCCCTATCTCCTTCCCCTCCCCACTACCCTCAGCCTCACAACATACCCCAATTGGGGATGCCATAGTCTCACTGGCTTCAGACGGGAGCAGTTGAGATTCTTGTGCAGTATTCGTGTAAAAAAAAAAAAAATTATTGATTGTTCCAATTTGATCAAAATATGAATAGTTAATTATGGACTCTAGGTATATGTATAATATACTTATTAACAAAACTGTCGACGCCTGTAAGTTGTTATAATTCGTCGTGTAATTATATACGTTCACACGGTGAATGCGTGGTAGACATATTCTAATTGCACGGGGCGCCTTAAAAGGAATATGGCAGAACTACAAAAAGCCACAAATAAACTAACAAACATTAATATTAAAAAAATCAGAGTGTGCAATTTACACGTGGTAGGAGTGAAACCTTCATAAAACTAAAGTAGACAAGTGTAGGGAGGCTACGAAGCACCGCACAAAGAGGGGACGGATGGGCTACAAAACACCGCACAAGGAGGAGACCGATTACACTGTCTCATTCTCTCGCAGGCTAAATCTTATAGATATACGTGTTTTCACTTCAAAAACGTGTCCTTCAAGTAAAGAAAGCGAATAAAATTAAGTTAAATATTTCATGAGTCGCTTTATTTGCACTTGATATTATGATATCTGAAGAAAAAAAATTGATTAAAGTAGAATCAGAGCACACCTGTAATTATTATAATCAAGGTGACATGGGTTTTATTTTCCAAAGAACCCTGCAATCAAGTTGCACTCCTAATATTTATCGAATTAAATTTAAATTTCGAGGCATTGACCGAGTGCGCAATATTACCTTGGCTTTGCAAGTAAAATGGGGTTTTATTTATCTTACCTACCTTGGGGCCAAAAACAGGACTGCTTTGCATACTTATATTTACAAGAAGCGAGCCTGAGAACTTTTTAAGTACATAGTTTTGCATCGTGTACAGTAGGTAATTCTACGGCGAAACGGACGAACCAATTTGGCCCTTAGCCATTCAAAATTCGGGAACATTTTGTGAGTAGGTAAAAATATTTCCGCTTTGAAATTAAATCCAAATTATTGAAATATATGAATACATATCGGAAAACTAAAAACTATTTTTGGAAGGTTTATGATATACGTTTTCAATTTTTTTTTTTTTTAATAAACCATGTAATTTTTTAAATGTAAAATTTTTTATGTAAACTATTTATTAAAAGTTTTCAAAATTACGTTTTTTCTAACTAAAATTACTGATAAAAATAAAAACCGGAACATATGTTATCATACAAATGAATGAAAATGTTATTGTCAAATAACAAAATAAATCTTAAAAAATTAACAAAATTATTTTCAAATTGCCGTCGGAAACTATGCTTTCATAAAGGTGGACATTTTAATTGTTTTGTGGTTATCTTTTAGATTTGAATACAAAGCGAGTTGTTTACTCTTTCCAATGCTGTCTAGATCATACTTTTCACTATGATACAAGTAAGATGTAAGGGAGACACAACGATTTATATGATACCTATGCTGGTACAAATATGGTATCCTATGATTAAACAGGTTAGTAACTTATTTATACCTAACCTATACAAAACCAGCTTAGTGAAATAAGTTTATAATACGTGTTATATTGTTTTGCGTTGTCTAATTGCCTGGTCGTGATGTTGAATTGAAAATTGTTTTGTAATTCGGACGAAGCATAATTATCTAATTGAACTCGTTTCTATTAAAGTTTGTTCAATTTCCGACCACATAACAACACCCAAACCTATCTCCCAAGGTCGCGCAGTCGGGATATTTCAATTAAGAAAAAAACAAACCCAACTCGTCTCAGAACTAGATAGGTTTTTATAACCTCGGACACTACCTGCAATTTTCAACAGATTTACCAGTCTAGTGAGCGTTCTAGTCAACGTTATTCTGGACCACGCCTTTGTCAAACAACATCATAGAAACATGGCTTTTAGATGTTATTGTCTTGTAGTATAAATGTGGCTGAAACAAAGTATTAGTATAATGACATTAATTAAGTAATTTTTTAATACAGTTCACTTACTAATTATAAGAAAATAATAATTTCGTCAGTCTGCAGTAAAAATTCATTAGTTTAGAATTAGTTTTAGGTGCCTGTGTTATGATTTGAAGCAATTATAGGTATTCTTATACCTTTTTACTAGGTAGATATTTTAATAACATCGTGTTTCAACTACGAACCAATTAGGTACGGACGGCCGGCGTAGCGCAGCGGATAAGACGCTTGATTCGCACACCGAAGGTCGCGGGATCGAATCCCGGCGTGGCAAATAAATTTTATTTGATTAATTTGTGTTATTTCACAATTTATTCATTTAAAATAATATATAGGATATTTGCGGCACGTTCCAGAGTGGAAGATACTCTCCGTATCGCCCTGGTGTAAGACCACCATTCAGAATTGAAACGTTGCTTGAAATGGCATTAGCCGTGTTTGGTGACCAGATCTGAATAGTCAGGTACTTCCCCACCTTCCTCTTCCCTATCTCCTTCCCCTCCCCGCTACCCTCAGCCTCACAACATACCCCGATTGGGGATGCCATAGTCTCACTGGCTTCAGACGGGAGCAGTTGGGACTCTTGTGAGGTATACATATAAAAAAAAAAAAAAAAAAAAAGGTACTTTTTAACCATCAACAGAATGTACAATAGACACCTATAATATATAAAAATACCTATCTTGCTAGCTTACCTACTGCCATCGTATTCATGATCTCTGTTTTGATAAAAATTTGAATTTGCAAAAAAAAATTTGAAAGAGTCATTGATTCTAATTTTATAGTAAAATTAAAATAATTAATATTTATATAGTAAAATATTTTTTAAATTATTTTTCATTTACTCGCAAATAATTGCCCAAATCACCTCTAAAATCCAAAAACATTAAAGTCTTTAATGGCCTATATCTTATAATTTAAAGCAAAAATAAATAAAGTTGCTCACATCCTTACTACCTTTTGATGACAAAAATAATTTTTCAGTTTGGTTGGGTTAGAATTTAAGTAAGCTTCTATGGGTAAGACCTCAAGGGTTAAGGAATGTGGATGATGTCTGAAAAGGCCTTCACGTATGAAATTCGTGTTCATTTTTCATCCGATTGGTCGATTCTCGTTGATTATGTGCAGATTTCCCACGATATTTCAGAAAACACCCTCCCCCATAATATCAGCAATTCAAAACCGTGGGTTGCCAGAACTCAGAAACATAATCAATATGTTTACCCGCCGTATAACACTAAAGTAATAATTACCATCACACCTCATAATAATTAATATGGAGTTATAATGGAACCACTTTTACCCGCGTTTCTACTTAATAAGGTAGGTAATACTTGTCTGGAAAATAAAAGTTGTTAAATCAGAACTCAGTATAAAAATAATATACCTACGGGTGGAAACTTATTAGTCTGCTTAAGAGTGTTTAACCAGAGAAAACCATAAATATGTCATTTTTAAATTAGTGTTTAGACGTATTGACTCTTTTCCACAAAAATTTATAAATTGATTTCGAAAGATTGTTATTTTATCTAGTAAATGTATGTAATAAATTTTCAAAAAAAATGTTTATTTTTAATATAATAAGGTTATACCATAGGTCGTTGGCGGATTTGTTAAATTTTCAAAAAAGTACATGTATTATACAACACCCATTTCAAATCATATAATCATGCAGTAAAATAAATCAATATATTATCTGGTAAACGTATGTAACAGAATTTAAATTTTATTTTAAATAAAGTTATTAAAAATATATATAAATACATGTGTTTCTTGACGAAAATTGGTCCGTTTGTGCATTTATTTGCGCACTTACAGACTAATATATTTCAGATTTTTTTACATTCTAATTTTGCTAAGACATTATTGAAAAATGATAAATACTTATTATCAAAAAATAATTACAAAAAGTACATCATTTTAATAGTTTTGTCGTCACGCCTTTCAGCATTTTTGGATGCAGGTATAAATTAAAGCAACTTTGGAATGAAGTAAAATCGATATTGAGTTATAATTTTAAAAAGCTGGTATGGAGAATACCTTATCTTTCTCATTGGAACCGTCCTGTAAGATCGTAAGAACATCTTTCGACGAAATGTGGATTTTCGTCCGCTGGCTGGTTATGCGCTCTTAAGATATGCAGGAATCAACTTTGTAAATCTCCTTTCAAGCGGCAATGATTTATTGTTCCACGAACTCATTATGGAAGTGTATGAGAATAATATCTCAAGTAAACATTCGCCCATCAATATTTATATTATGTTTTACACACAATTCAATAATATTTTATGTTTTAAAAATAATTTTGATAAATAAATGCACAGCTTTGTTATTTCACAATTAGTTTTAGATCTATTTAACATGAACATATTGATTTGATTTTGTTTTATGACATGATGACAAAATACAAGACAGGGTGTTTTTAAGAAGTGCTCAATCGTATTCTATTAACTTTTAATAAAAAAATTTTTAACTTTCCTTCTGGAATCGACGTTTCGGCTTGCCTTGAAGTAACCATTATTAGGGCAGGTGTGTAAAGTGGGTGGAGAAATGTGTACGTTTTATCGTGTATCAATGTTATAGCTCAGAAATGGGGAGGCATTAAAACTACCATTACAATTCGTTAAGATCTAAATTAGTTTATGTTAACATTTTATTATTACAATAATCGCAAATTCACTCTGTGGCGTCATTTTAATTAAATGAAAAATCACTCTGTATTCACCACTAATTAATTAAAATAACTAACATGTTTCAACACCAATGGTTTCTTTGTCAGGATAAAATTAAAATTAACGAACATAATAATAGACTAATAAGTAATAAGTATCTATAGACACAAAATTATTACAAAGAGTGGTAGTTAAAGGTATCATAAAAATAATTATACAAAATAAAATAAATATTAAATTAGAAAGTGTTAATAGCCAATTAAATATTTTCATAGCAATACCTTTATTATTTATTACATATTTTTTTTATTTAGACATCTTGGTTACTGTTTGATTATTTTGTGTTAATTAATAAAAAAATTTAATGCATACATGCAATTGCACCTATTCTTGCATAATTTTTGTTTGTGTTTTTTATTGTGTTTAAGTAACTTGTTTTCATTTAATTTTCTTAATGAATCATTTTGGTTATAAGCCCTCGAAATGATCCTGATGCCATAGTTAGGTCACAATAATACAAAACCAAAATATAATATATTAACGTCCTAAAGTAGTTAAATAAATTAAAATTGTAAAGCACCAAGTTAAGTTAAGCCTCGGCAACCCGAATCTCTACCGATTTCTTTCATATCTCCCTTAAACATTTGAAGTTTTTAAGCTCTTGAAGAAAATGTCTAGATGCTGCAAAGTATATGAAATTCCCTCAATAGAAAAAAAATCGCAAAGTATGCTCCAAAAAATATTAAAAACAAGTCTGGTTCTATTATCTTATAAATTATATTTGTGAAAAAATTCACTATGTTTCTTTAAATGATACTTCCCCCATATATGCTCCCCACGATATTTTTGCTCTATTTTAAACGCATCGATTTTGTCGCTGAAAATTTTAGCGCACTCCTCTTACATTCGTAATTCGTATCTCTCCATCTTCTTCTTTTCGAGCCCGGTTGCGGAGCCTTAACATAACGTGGTATATCACATGTTCACGGTATGAAATTAAACAAGAGGTACCTACATACATACACGCCTTAAAAAATGTCATCAATAGCTGGTCTAATTAACATGGTAGTTTATCAGGCATCATGTAATCACGTGTTAATTCTCCATCTACCACAGTATAATAGTATGAATCAGTATCTATTACAGGTATAAGTAATAAATTATTTATTTGTATCTATTACAGGTGGAGATATATTTCAAAGTCTAACAGCACCACACACTGTCAGAGTCTCAAGGAATGCCAGTTGTTGTAGTTGTTATTAAAGCACGCACAGTACTGTTGTGGCTGTGTTTAAGATGTTAATAATGTTATTTATCGGAAGCATACGCCCAGGAAAGTCAGCATCACTGTTACATTAGCATAATTGCGGCTGTGAGACAGGATCGAACCGCGGCGGTTTTGACGAGACTTGAATAACTTGGGGAGTCGAGATATAATTTTAAAAGGTTATCAATAATTTATTAAATGTATTGGATGGATACAAGGATGCATAGATTATCCAAATAAATACGTTTATTGACAGTTAAAGTTAACCGAAACTTATCTGATACTATGGAGTTTGAGGTAAAATTTATCAATCGTCTGTCGGAATATCTCTTGCAAATTGTTAACCGTGATCGCAAATAGATACCTGTAGCAGATGCGGTCTATATCGTATTAAAACATACCTCTTTCTGAAGTTAAACAATCTTAAGAATTCATTTA
This sequence comes from Limnephilus lunatus, assembly GCA_917563855.2. Classification (NCBI taxonomy): domain Eukaryota; kingdom Metazoa; phylum Arthropoda; class Insecta; order Trichoptera; family Limnephilidae; genus Limnephilus; species Limnephilus lunatus. The sequence goes on from OU830594.1 coordinate 37,031,214, forward strand.
GAATTCTTTTTATCTTGAGTGAATGAATAGCACAACTTGGTGACCACACTGTTGAGTTGTATTCGATTTGACACAATCCTGCCCTCGCAATCACAAGATCTGTGAAAAAATGCGTCTTTTTGAATTCAGATAAAATTTCACTCTTGTCTCACGTATTAGTAACGAAACTCACTCTTGAAAAAAAAATCGAAACATTATTTTGTTCAATCAAATTGGTGTACCAAAAATAATTAAAACATTTTTAGAATATTAAAAATTATTGCTGTGTTAGTCTGCTAGAAGTCTCTGCTTTTATTAATTGCAACTAAAATAAAATCTGCAAAAAAGAAAAAAAAAATGTTAACGAGGATAGGGGAATTTTATTATTTTTTTTTTTAATTTCAAGGCGCGATGGGCTTTTACAATACAAGTTTATAATATAGAGATAGTTTTTTTTTTTTTTTTTAACAAAAGATATCAGTTCTTTCAAAAAATTTCTTTTATAAAATTTTGATTATCTATCGACCCATCTAAGGTATCATGTTTAAATAAATAGTTAAAACCATTAATTTTGTTGAAAGTATTTACTAGTATATGTATATATACACGACGGATTTGGGACTTCAAAACCTACCTGTAAACTAATGATAAATATGCTCCTACAAATTAAAAAATAAATATATATAGCTTGAGGTATCCGTTTGTAACCGCAAGCTGCTGTGACCATATTATATTATTATTTGCTTTAAAATATAAAAAAGGGTTACTCTACATGAATTGAGCCGACTTGAGACATTATCGGGACCAGCTACCATTCCGTGATTCCTCACTGTATTTCATTTTATAAATTTATTTCCCCTCACACATATGGCGCCATTTAGAAAAATAATAGCAGGTACGATCGAGCCGCCTCTGGGAACCACGTATGCTAATATAGCATATACACTCGATACGGTAACCGCTCGGTTAAAAATGAACCTGATCTATAAATCAGAAGATCTCGACCGGTTAATTATCTCTCGGAGCGGTAGACTATGTCAATATGTATCGACGCCGGACGAAGCAGCCCTGCCCACGGAGATACATGTCGAGATGACCGGTGGAGAATGTTGGCGATTTGGTACTGCAAGTCTAACAATTCTGATTTCTGGGGAAGATGAACGAGGTTTAACGTTTAACCCACTACACAAGTGGTCCGATTTCTGTGGAGAATTAAGTTTAATATTCAACCACATTTTCTGATTTCTACTGAAAATGAAAGATTAAACATTTAATGTAACACACGAGTAATTGGTCTGAGGTCTGGGTTTTTGGATAGACTGCTTCCTTTTTGGAATTAATAGACCTAAAAACAATAGAAGCGTGGTAACAAGACGAAAATAAGACGAATAATAAAATGAAGGCAGTGCGCTTGACTGATTTAGGCAGGTAGAAGTAGGGTTGCCATCGACACAGTAAGTACAAGTATACCACCACCACCTATCTGATAGATTGATTAATCAATGTGTAACAGCGCCAAAACACACCTATCACCCATACTAAGCCGAATGTATAATTTATGAAAATCTGATCCTTTTTACGCACGTAATATGCCAATCCAAATACCTGTAAATTTACTTGATTCTATGACTTATTTAAAATTCCCTTCTCTCCACGTCAAAGAAAAGTGATTAAAATAATTCAATTTAAAAAAGGGCATCTAAACCATTCACTGAACACGAATAATGTATTCCTTGCATCAATCTACTCGATACTCATATGTACAAGACCAACGCAGGAAAATAGTACCTACTTAATTAAAATGAACCCGAGATTCGAATAATACATAAAATCTTGTAGAAGAATTAAAAGATATAGAGCTTTCAAATACTGTGATGGTCTGGATATGTGGAAAGAATGCAAGATAACAGGAAACCGTTTACCATGATCAACTTGGTTCTCCAGTGAATAAATCTGGAGTTCTAGAAACACACCGAGTGAGAGTTGGACAGTGGACATATTGCATGGAAGAAGTCGGAAGCTTGGTGCAGGATTGGAGGACCAGCATCTGTAGAGAACATTTTTGGATGAACCAAATCCCACCCTGGAATCTATCGCCGATGAAGAAGACATACAAACATAGCCACATGCATAAAACCTATGCCAGCAATTAATACAATCGAACCCTTCAATTAAGTAACCGAGCAATGAATCGACCTGTAAAGGCCTTCGCTCACTGAGAAACCGAAAACTGGTTGGCAACTCAGTTCACTGCACAACTCAATTTACTAACCTCCTAAACCAAATTTTAATCGACATTTTTCTCATCTGATATATCGCAAATTACTCGAAACTTGCCAGGTCGTTGGCCGCTACCATGGAAATCTGTCAACATGGCAACTGAAACGCGACCAGTACTGCTAGTCACTGCGTCACCCTTGACAACTAGTCTTTCATTCAAATTCACAAGTTCCTTTCCCGTGGACAGAGATTGGGTCGCCAACTGTTTTTTTTTTCAGTTTCTCCATGAGAGGATGTCCTTAGTGGCCGAGTTGGCAACTCGTCGAGTTACGTCCCAGATGTCGTGAGTTAAATTCTTCGACAGTTTGTCCGTCGTGAGTTTAATTCAGTTAAATCCCATTTCAATGTGCAAGCAAAATATTTCCGCTTAGTGTGATGGTAGGAGGAGATTTTAAAATATTGTCAGATAACCGCGAATGTTTCTCTCTTTAAAAATAAAAATACTGCCAAAGTCGTACTTTTCTTACAATAGGCCAATATGGTATAATTTTTCGTTTGTTTATTTCAATTTTAGTTTTAAGGGGAGACACTGCCCAAAACCGGAAAATTAAAAAACTTAAGCCAATGTGTTTCGCAGTAAACGTAACACTGTCATCAAATTACCATTCAGGGCCGATTTTAGGTACATTTCAGCTTTCTATAACATTTTAATAAGCTGACAAGCTTGACAACGTGGTAGTTAACCTCTTCTGCTGATGACAATTTGTTAAAAAACTGAAACTTACTTAGTACCGACTACCGACATTTATTGGAAACCTTTTAACTGCTAATCCTAATGTTGTATTTATTATTAACTAGCTGACCCGGTGAACTTCGTACCGCCTCAAAATCAATAACTGTTGTGTTAACTTATTAGCTGAATTAAATTCAGTTTTTTTATTACACAATGAAGCAATTATCGATACGCAACTGTCCGTGTTTTATTTTTGTCAGTATCCGAGATGGCGTTGTGTACGGATTTATAATTTTTGAGATTTTCTTACTTTTCCACTTACTTGCGGGAATTACGTCTCATTTTCTTTATACGTGTGAGGAGATTTTTTTATTTTTATTTTTTATTGATATATATACGTAATGTTTACAATATATTATTCGATGCCTGTCTCGCTAGGGTATACCTGTGTTGAGACAGGCGTAGAGGTACATAATTGAATATCATATATAAGAGTAATATAATTTACAATTAAACATAAAGATGATTGAAAGTGTGGGTAAATCACATAAAAAGAGTTTTCTTATAAATGAAGGAAGAGATACAGTACAGTAGTAAATCCTGTCAAATCTATTTATGTAGTTAGAATATTTAGGATTTTATAATTTTAATTTGTTTTATATGGGTAAGGACGTATGTAGATGGATATTTCTGTATATTTGTAGTTTATTTTACAGATGTTTGCAATAGTGTGACGACCAGTACTTATAATCCATTTCTTTATAACTTGTTTGAATTTGGTCATTTATTCGGTTTGTCTAATCGTTGTATTGTGTAGTTTGCAAGCTATGTATTTAAAGTGTCTTTGTCCAAAGGTGGTTTTAGAAAAGGGAGTTTGGAGGAGTTCTTTGTTTTTGGCTCGGGTATTGTGTATCGTTTGTGTTGCTTTGTATAGGGTTGTGTTGTTTTTATGTAAATTAACTAAGATGGATCTTGCGTAGAGCTGTTTAATGTCCATAACGTTGAAGGTGTTGAAGATCGTATCCGTGCTGGTAGTAAGAGGAAGTTTAAGGATTATTTTTATTATTAGTTTTTGTGCTTTAATGATAGGGTCGAGGGCATTATTATAATTATTGTATTTTTCCTTTGGAGGGGTGCAGACATATGTTCACCGTTAAGAAAGAGGGGCAGCATTATATGTTTAAGAACAAAAGCAAAACAATCAGCGCATTGACATTTGACGTTTTTGAATTTTTGGAATTCACTCACTATTCAATACTATACTTATCACAATATTGCTGCAGCTCTTTCAAAAGATGTAAATTCGTTCCATACAAAATGTAGGAGGAAAAGAATTTTCTTCATAATTTTTTTTCGTGAATTTTTCCGATGTTTTAATAGCTATTTTGCTATTCGGGGCGGAGAAAAATCCAACAAATCAAAGATCATAAAAATCAGTCCAACCGTTCTCGAGTTATAAATGGTGTAACTAACCCGACTTTGTTTTATATATTAAGATTTTATCAAAATAATATACTTAAACAAGCGTAGAAGGACAGTTATATAATAAAATATTTAATCAAAGTAAATTGCATGATGAAACTAGATTGAATATTAGCTGCTAGTTTATGAACTTTAATTGATTAATCAAAAGCGCGTTGATCACCTTTACTGCTTCTGTGAGGTGCTACTTACTTGTTAATTAGATTAATAATTTATCTTGTTAATCCACTTACCTTTAAAACTTGCACAGTAAAATATGTTATAACAAACGTTGATAAGTGCATTCTGTAATTATAAACTAATGAACAGCACCAAGTTAATTTGTGTGATGAAGATAACGAACAGCATTTATTTCACCGCGTCTTATAATAATAGGTAAGTGTAAGAGATGTATGTAATAGTAATGGTTAAGTAATAAAAATGTTGGCAATCCTCCGCTAACACAAATAAAATTTAACAATCTTTTAAAATTAAACAAGGAATTAGATGACTTAATACGTTCTGGAATGCTATATAATACAGGGTGTCCGGGGGTAAAGTGCATTAATTTCGGGAGGTGATTTTACATTATGGTAGGAGTAAAAAATATCAATAACTTTTTCTGAAATTCCAACTTTTTTTTCCCATACAAAAAGACATAGGTACCTACTAAAAATCCTTAGTGAAAGGTAAAAAATACTCGGTTAGGTTGCTGTTAACTTGCCGGGATTATTGCAACGTTGCTTGGTAATAATAATGCTGCCCGCCCACGCCGGTCTAATTTTATCTTTTTACGACAAAACTACCCCTAAAAGTTGGAATTTCGAAAAAAGTTATTTATCTTTTTTACTTATACTATCGTGTAGAATCACCTCCCTAAGTTAATACACTTTACCCCCGGACACTCACTATTACCCCGTATAGGGCAGCCTGACGCAAATAATTTCTTTGACCAAAAAAAGATTTAGTTTTAATTGTTACAAAGTTCAGAGTTCGTTCATCTAGAAAGTACTATCAGAATTATTACCCTATGAACTTTGTAACAATTCAAACTAAATCTTTTTTGGTCAAAGAATTTTTTTGTGTCATTCTGTCCTATATTTAATAGCCTTCCAGAACGTATTAAGTCATCTAATTCCTTGTGTAATTTTAAAAGATTGTTAAATTTTATTTGTGTTAGCGGAGGATTGCCAACATTTTTTTTCTTCATATTTGTCCTTTTTAAATTAATAGCATAATGTATTATTTCAAATCAAAGATCAACACATGGTCACCCTATATGTTCATTACATTATAATAGGTATAATTAATTTCCGTCAGCTTAGCAGGTACCCATTATTTGTAAGACACATAAATTTTTTTTTATTAAATTATTATTTTTTTATTATAACAACTCTCTTTTTATAACTGTTGAAGATTATTCCCAACAATGTAATATATCATCGAAGAAGGAGATAACACTAATAATCTAAACGAATATGAAAGAGAACAAGACACAGAAAAATTAAAAGATAACCGTCGCAAATGGAACTAGTTATCACTTGACACTGTCAAGCTCATTAAGAGTTGGATAATTCCTTCAGAAGGCGAAAAAGCTGTCCCGCGTAATAAAAATTACAAAGCAGAACTGCTTTATAAATAAACTGTTTTCATAAATTATATAAAAAATATTATTTATTTAAATTTGATAAAAATAACATTATTGCGTCAATATTGTTCTTTCAATGCATTGTTTGGTGTAATTTTTTATTATTTTTTTCATATTCAACAATTAAAACATATTATGGAACAACAAACAATTATACTCGTATCTTACAATTCAACAGATATTTCAAAGCTCTAAAGCCAATAATGGTAACGACTTCGAATGACTTAAAATGGAAAATAGGAAAACTTATGGAAATTTCAAGATGCCATGCTTACCGTTAGAGTTTTTTCTACCTAATATTTACCTTCCTTATAAAGGTCTAGATTCTAATGGCTATAGCAAGGTTTGGGGAGATACAGAATTCTATATTATGGAACTAATGGCAACACTATTCACCGATTTCTTAAAGAGTGGCTATCTACCTAAAGACATGACAAAAACAATTATAATACTTATAATAAAATCCAAACTGACAGACATAACTTTACAGGAAAACTACTGACCGATATCTATCGCCACGGCTATCGGTCGAATATTTGAATGAGTTCTCTTGGATCAACGATAATCAGATGGGCTTCAAGAGAGAGTGCTCTACGGACTCGGCTATTTTTTGCGTAAAGAGGACGTTGGAATACTACAGGAAGAAGAAAACATCAACTTTTGCATGCTTTATGGACCTAAGTAAAACTTTTGACCGAGTTTCCCACCCCTTACTATGGAAAAAACTAAAGGAAAGAGGTATACCTTGGAAAGTGGTAAAAATTCTAGAAATATGGCATCGTCAACAGGAAAACCTTGTAAAGTGGAAAGATGGATTTTCTGAACCTTATTTCCTGAAAAGCGGGGTCAGAAAGGGAGGATGTATGTCCACAGTACTGTTTAACATATATTTGGATGAACTAACCCACAGGTTAAACAATGCTGGAGTGGGCTGCCACATCGGAGGTCAATGTATCAACAATGTGAGTTACGCAGATGGTATGGTCTTGATGGCACCGTCAATAAGGGGATTACGAATCTTCCTGAAGATCAGTGAATAATTCGCACACGAAACCAACATGATCTATAATGCGAAAAAAACAGCACTGTTGGTCATAAAACATGAGGAAGGCCCAAAAAATATCCCCCCCCCCTTTTTGAACGGTGAACTTCTAAAAACAGTAGAATCCACCAAATATCTAGGACATATTATCAACAATAAATTAACAGATGACGAAGATATTGACTGGCAGAGGCGTGTACTGAGCATAAAATGCAACATGCTCAGTAGAAGATTTCGACTCTGCAGTCCACGGGTGAAATACACATGCGAGCTCTGGGCAAACTTAAAAAAAAGAACCATGGAAAGGCTTCGGGTCCAATATAATAATGCTTACCGTCTGATGTTCGGACTCTCCAGGCACTGCAGTGCCTCCTCAATGCTTACAGAAAGGCGAGTTCCAGGATTTAAAGCACTATTAAGAACCAGGATTGCAGGACTGAGGGGAAGGATAAACTACTCCAGAAATATTCCCATCATAGAATCCCGTCTGACTTCAGGATCGAGCATCGAAGAACACTGGAGAAAGACACTGGCTCCCAATGTCAGATCCGATGGACCAATAAGAGCTCACTAAAAGATTTTATCATAGGTATTTATTTGAATTCTTATTATTATCTAATGATATTAGTTATTTTTTATTTTATTTTTATCTTTCTAAATTCAATTTTACTATATTATTGTTTCTTTCCTATGTTTCTTTGCCTTCGATTTTTATTTTTAATCTTTTTTTTTTGTCTTGCATCTTAATTCTTATACCTGTGTTTTAATATATGCTGTATTTATACTCTGTGTGATGTGTGGGATTACACTCTCCTCCTCGGCACATCCTGACATAATTATTATTATTTCATATCCAGAATGACTAGAACCCCTATGCGAACCAACCTAATCACAAAAACCTAACCTAACCATACCATAATACGAAACGAATGTATTCCTCATCTTCAAAATATTGGCCTCCTTCCTGCAGCAAAATGACAGCTTTGGGCAAATTACAAAAAAAATATCGAATAAATCGCAAAAAAGTGATCGCCTAAATTCCAAAGCTTATAATGAAAAACTTGACTATTCGAAAGGTCTGCTAAATAAAAATATAAAACGATTTGTTATCCAACCACCATCGAGCCGTTTCCGCTCATCATAGAACTGGATTAGTTTTTATAGAAAATGATCGTAAAAAAACCGCAAGATGTTAGATATACTTTTTCATCTATTCAATTCTTAATGTATTATGCATCCACCTTCACATGTAATTAATAGGGATAATCCAACATAACAAAAACAGAAACACGTTTATAGGAGGCAGAATATTTTCTCTAATCTAAAGCTTAATAATATTTTCCCAGCTTTCGTGCTTGGAATATCAAGGATAACACAAAAAATTCACAATCTTTTTTTTACACAAGGAATTGGATGATTTAACCCTTCAGAAATCCGCCGTATTTTTCAGACGGTCAGAATATTTCCGCTTTGCAATAAAATCCAAATAAATGGATTTTTCTTAACACATCAGAAAACTAAAAACTGTTTTGAAGGGTGATGAAATACGCTTTCAAATTTTACATTTTTAAATATAATACGCATAATTTTTTAAATTTTGCATGCAAATATAAAAAAAAATCTTAAAAAGAGCCCACCTTCTTTTTTTTCTTACTGAAATTACTAATAATAAAAAACAATAAAAACACAAACATATTTTATTAAAAAAATGTATTATTAAACGTTATTTTTACTTCACTTTTTTGTCATTCCATATAAAAATAATTAATTAAAAAATTTCAGCTTTTTTAAATTGCGATTCAAAACTTTGATCACATAAAGTTGTACATTTTACTTCTTTTGTAATTCTTTTTTAAATTTGAATATAAAGCACCGTGTTTTCTCTTTCCAACACCATTAGATCATGTTTTTTACTATGATAGTGAGGGAGATAAAATGCTTTATGTGAGACCTATGTGAGTTGGGACAAGTTTAATCCTGTGATTAAGCGGGTTAATATGTTCTGGAAGGCTATTAAATATAAGTGGAACCTGATACAAATAATTTCCTTGATAGAAGATAATTAAAAAGTAAGATTAACTAAATGGATATAAAACTGTCTTCACATTTAATGGTGTAGGTAAAAATTTGAATAATAATATTATCAGCTAAAAAAAAAATCATTAGTGTAAGGTTTACAATCTGATTGAGAGCGCGTGCTTACAATGTAATCATACCATTCAATCAAATTCTTACATATAAATGTAATTGTATCTTATCCATACGCACTTATTATAAGGTCAATAGATTCCATAATATATTATCTGTTTCAGTTAATCAACAAAGCAAGGCTGAACTCGTTTTTATTGGATCAATTTGTTGAATCACAACAGAGAACTTGTAGTTTGTTCTTAGTGGAAATGTATAACGATGTCCCCTGTAAATAATTAATATTAAATGGTAAATGGGACATTCCACAATAATGTTCTTGAAAAATGGGCTAATAAAAAATAATTGACTATAAAGCATATGTATATTGTCATAAATTAAATTTATGATTTTAATTTATGGCGGTTACGAGACAGATTTTTACTAGGTTGATTGATATACAGATTTCAATCAATTTGCAGATTGAATGAAAGAAATTTACAAGACAGGACGAAGATTATCTCATGTAAAATACTACATACCTATAATAAATTGTGCTAATTACGTTGTACGAATCTGGTACACTTTCTGTTGGGGAATATGCTTTGGATGTTCGCGTATAGACACCCCAAAACTATGAACCCGAGAATCTAATCAAGCATAAAACCATTGCGAGTGTTGGTGGTTCCAAAATATTGCGATGGACTGGAAAATGTAGAAAAATGACAGATGTCAGGAAACCGAGAAGAATTACTTGACTGGTGCCCCAGTGTAAATGACCTACAGGCATATTTACCAAAGAAGAGGTTAACTGACTACGTGGTAAAATGGATCAGAAACTGGAATAGAATGGCGAGGAACTAAGATAAATTCTCAACATATGTAAGTATCTGATTTATTATGCATTGATAAAGGTATTTGGAAGAAATCTTTATTATTACACGACTCGAAGATTTTTTTTTTGGATTTCTGAAGTTCATGATTTGATGATGTGACTGGCATTGTTTCCAGTGACCATTGTGTGGTCCAAGTAACCGCCATGGTGCCCTAAACTCAGCATTCAACACTTTTTTTAAATGTTGTATTTATGTAGATAATAATAGTATTATTTAATTTACATCATTAATTTACAGAACGCATCTTCAAATTGTGGCGAGGCCACTTAAATACATACGACCTATTTGTATTATTTCTATATACAGGTACCTACTTATAGTACCTGTATAAGTAGGTACCTGTATATAGAAATATGTTTTTTAAATTGATTTTATTTTTATTACCAATGATTTCCGAGTAAATTGTAGGAAATTATTCGAGGTCCATAATTATTGAACTATCTATGAAAATTATGAAACATATCTAGGAGTGGCGAACGAATTGTATTATTTTGGTTATTTATTAAGTTACAAAGTTAACAATTATTCAATTTGATAATTAAAAATAATTAAAATACAAAAATGTATATTGAAAACTTCATCCTGATTTACGTACTTGCACTACCCCATTCATTGATTGGCTGGTTGAATATTTCTGTATTTTTTGCAGTTAACAGATCGTTACAGAAATTGGATGACACGATTATAGTATTTGTCCATACGCATTTGTGATCTAAATTGTGAAGCGGTAAACACGAAAAAGTTTCCCATTCGACAAAAGAAGTACAAATATGTTGGTTTATAATATCTTTAGTTATTCTCGTCTGTGTTGAACCAACATCACGTATTCCAGTTAAATACATCCTCGGTAAAATACCAGCCCCTCATTTGAGTAATCACCGAGACCGTGATCGCTGGCGGCTAATTCGCTGCAAATCAACTCAACTGAATTATGTTAAATATTTGCTCCTCGAATAAAACTCTTGAAAACAATACGTGATAAAACTGGAAACATTGGACAAGCGGGTGAAATTAGCGTTGATAATTTATGATGGTCTACTAAAAGACCCAGTGTTAACGAGTAAAAAAGTTAGCGTGAAAGAAAGTCAACGCAATCTGATAACAAAATAAAGCTCAGGTGTGTTGTGTTTGTAAGCAGGTATTCAGTTGATAGTTCAATCAGTTCATCAATAGATTAATACAAAATTTTGATTCGCAATAGTATTTTTTCTATTTTTCTGTGTCTTTTTCTCTTTCATGTTTTGGTTTATATTATTATTGTTATGTTCTTCTTCAAAGGAATAGTCTAATTAGAACACATCTATATATTTTTATTTTAGTTATTTGTAGGTACATTTAAGTTGACAAATTACTAATTATAACTTACATACTATTACATTTTTTTATGCTTATTGTGAGTCTTATAATCTTGTTTATTATTTATTGTTTATTGCGGTATTTTAAATAGGTACATAGTTATCGTTGTCCCAATACAATCCTTATATATACATACACTTAAAATAACACATCTATACCAAATCAATAATATATTTTCACAATTTAATTTTAAATGTCTTTATGCTTTCTTCCAATTTTATTTCTTTTGGTAATTCTCCAAATATCTTCAATGCTCCGTACATCAAAGACTTTTGACTTTGTGTTTATTTCCTGAAGGGGAGTCTTAGTTCATTTCTTTTCTTCGTCTCATGTGTACGTTTGTTTTGTAGTTTATCAATTTTTCTTAGGAATTCAATAGACGTATGGCCATTGATTATTTTGTAGATTAACAATATAGTGTTGAAGTAAATAATTTGTTTAAATGACAAAATATTTAACTCCTTCAACTTTTTTCTTGACTGAAGTGTACCTATTTTTCTTCAATATAGTTATCATAGCTCTGTTTTGTAGAATTGTCATTTGTTTCATTAATCCGTCGTTGGCTAAGAATAGAATGCTGCTACAGTAATTTATGAGTGGTGCAATGATTGCGTTGTACACATTTTTACTGGAGACGGTATCAAGGAATCTTCTTATTCTTCCCAACAGCGAAATTTTTTTGGCAATCTTTTTAATAATTTGTTTTGTATTTTGAGCGAAAGTCAATTTGGAATCAATTATTACTCCCAAATATTTAATTTCAAATACTTCTTTCAAAACTTCACCGTCTATCAATATGTCTTTTTTTGTTTGCGTTACTCGTTTTCCAATGTTCATAAATTTAGTTTTGTTTACATTCAATTTTATTATAAAAATAAAACACAAACACTTTGTATTTAACCACGAATTTATTATTGCATATATCGACCGGTTTCACTTCGACCAAGCTTCTTCAGGATATAATAATAACTAAATGCTAAGACAGAGTTATGGCTTATATATAAGAGTGACAGAGGGAGAAAGAACAAAATTAGAGGGAGACAAAGTATTTGACATAGGTAAAGTGGATAATCAAGCAGTGGGAGGGAGACAACAATACAATAATCAATTACTGGGAGGGAAACATCAATACACATCATAATCACAAGTAAATGAACAAACAACAGTTAACTGTAATCTATGAGATATTAAAAAGTTTGTTGTATTTTACATTAACTAAAGGACAATATTTCGATATATGATAATATTAATAATGAATCACGCTACAACACATATATAATATCATGGGTTAGGATGGATTGCGGGAAATAAGTTAAAAATAGGACTATAGGGTGTATTTTTTTGATTTGATAAGTTAATTTGATTATTAAGTAAGTATTCTGACATATTTGTATTTAAAGATTTCCTAATTTCTAAAGCTTCTAAGTTATCTAGTTTTAAGCTTTCTTAGCTTCGTGGTTAAATACAAAGTGTTTGTGTTTTATTTTTATAATATAATGTCTAACCACAAAGTAATTGCTTCCTATGAAAAAAAAAAAAAAAAAAAAAAAACATTCAATTTTAGTTAATTTTTCTTCAGCCACATTGATATATTATGTAGGTCTTCATTTAAATGATTCATTATGAGTTCATAATCTTCTACTAGCTGGTACCCGGCATTCGTTGCAATGCCATTCAAATAAATATTTTTTTTCTCCCTTAATTTCCTTTCCCATACGTCACCGATTCCTTCCCACGTCCCTTTCCCCTCCCATGTTTCCCATTCACCATCCCCGCTTTCCCTTCCCTCGTCATCCCTACCGCGAACCCCACCTCTTTCGTTACCCTCCCCCTCCTTCCTTCCTCTTCTGCCTATAAAATATATGAAATGCACACATTCAATTATACAAATTTCATAACGCCAGATCTTACCATTATATATAGAAACCTCCACGGGCTTGCGCAAAAAAGTTTGATAGCAATCGGATGAACGATATGGCATCACAGAAAATAAGAACAAACAAACAAATATTGATTTTTACAAGCATAAGATTTTGAATTTGTTAATTGGTGTAGTATTTAAGGTTTCCAGCAGAGTATTATAATAGGTATTTCGTCCCTTTGAAGAATAAACTGTTTTTGGTATCGGTTTTTTTTGTACATAGTCTGATTACAGACCTAGACACACCTCACCACTTGAACCCGGGCAACCTTATTTAATTACTTCGAACCGCTTGGGGTGACCCGTAGCAGGGATGTTGGTTATTAAATAAATGGTTCCCGAGGCGGCGGTACTTATACCTGCCACCCAAATTATAAGAAACACTAAACTACATTCATAATATTGAGAATCGAGCCAACCCCAAAAATGGAAGGAATAGAAAAGGGCAGCCGAAATGAAACCATTCAAAGTATTCATTAGGTATTATCCCTCGATAACAAGATTTTTTTGAGGTTTTAATCTTCGTTATAACACCCAGAATGGTAGGGATTATTTTAAATGTTAAATTAAGCAGCAAAATTCGTAGCATTTGACTTTTTGATAGGTTTTCTGCTTAGCTATTGGCAAAGTACCTAACGTTCAGCTAGTATTGAAGTTAATGGTGGGTAGGTATCAAACAAACAGGGTAAGTACCGGGCTTTAGCTACCTATTCCTGCTCCTGTCCATGACTGCAAAACAGGTGCCTTGGTTTTATTTAAATTCGTTTAATATCGAAACCAGTTATTGGATGATGTGATTTAACCAGTTTATTGAATGAAAATGATCTGATTAAACCAACAAGTCCCATAACATCGCCATAACTCAACTACGTTTCAAAACTGCCAACTAATCAGGTCGGAAAAAAAATCTATAGGTTCCATGGAAATGCAATTTTCTTTTCAATCATGGATAATTTATGTCCCTTGTCGATAAAAACTAATCTTTGCCTGACCATCTGACGTTTGATTTATTTTATTGCTTTTTTTTGTTAAAAAAAAAAACTTTACATAATTTTATATAAACCTCCGTCGAAGAATCGATAACTTGCACCTAAGGTGCGTTATATCACACATAGATCAGTAAAAATAATAATATTATTAAATGAAAAAACATACTTTGTAAAACACCACTTAATTTGAATTAATAATTATTTAACAGCCAACCAGGTTTCGCTTAGCTTACTTTCAGTTAATATAAATAGCCCTGATGAAGCTTGAGCTAAGCGAAACCTGGTTGGCTGTTAAATAATTATTAATTCAAATAAAGTGGTGTTTTACAAAGTGTGTTTTGTCACAACACAAAGTATTTGCTTCCTTCGATAAAAAAAATAATAATATTGTTGTAAAATGTAAATGAATCGGTTATTTGTTTTTTTGTTAATATTAAACCGCAGAACAAATTGATATATGCGTAGTATTATGACGATCATAGCATTGGTATTTGTAGAAGGTAAATTTTACGGTTGGTACTTGGTACCTGATTATACCTAAAGATAAAATTATAGTATAAAGTAAGTTGATATTTTTTAATACACAGGTACATTTTTCATGTTGTCTTACCATATAATTTAAAATTCTCTTTAATAAATAAACAACCGTTTTGCGCACTGCAAACATATTGCATATTATTTTTTATTGATTAATTGTGAAATAACTGAATTAAATTAAATTTATTTGTGCACGCCGGGATTTGAACCTGCAATCTTTAGATTGCTTGTCGAAAGCCTTACCTCTCGAACACGGACGCCGTCGCAAAAAAAAAATTTATAATTCAACAATAATAAAATATTTTGCAAATTAGTAACTTTGTGGTAGAACACTTATTAGTATATAATACTATATTTATTAATATATTTTGATAAATATAATAAGTTAATACTATATTTTTTATACAGGTACCACTTTATTTGGGTTTAACAACTATAATATATATATTTTTAAATTTAGCTTCATACAGAAGGCCCTGAGGAAAATAATTCCCCCCCTATGTCATCTTTGGGGATGCTGTATGGGGGTCTTTTTAAGAAAGTAAGGTGGGGAAGTTACCCAATAAATGGTATCCGGGGCAGCGGTAGCCATACCCGTCTCCTAAATTATTAGTTTCGGATGTATCGTTTTTTTTTTATTCCGAACAGTTAAAAACAAAATTAAACCAAATATCAATAAAATAGGCTGAAGCTCGAACGGTCTAACTACAGAAGTGGAATAATTTATTATTTTTCAATAAAAAAAATAAGACTAAAATATTATTTTAAGGGGTTTTGTAAAACCTAAATATATTCAGGAGAGTCCAGGTTCAAGTACCTACGGCTGATAAAAAAATTGAATTCGTATTATTCACTTCTACCATTGTTAAATTAGCTCGTAATACCCTTACAAAAAAATAAAATGCTGGTCACGAAAACCGTCAACAATTATTACAGTTTTACCAGCCGGATCTAGTCACTAAGAACAATGGGGAATTAAATGTACGGCATGTGAATTCTTTGAGTCGGGTAAGAGCCTAAAAACCGTTGAATAATTATTGAGTATTTATTCTATGATACCTAATAGCAATGAAAAAAAAAACATGGCGCTTCAAGCATGATATTGTAATGAGTAATTTGAAGGTTAGGGGTGGCGAATCTTTAACTGCCTTAAAAAACATTTTTTTCGTGGGCGCCGACGATGCTATTACCTCACACACCTTCTCGAGTGATAGCTACCCAAATTTAGGTAGGAGGGTTTTATGAATTAAAATGAATTATGAATTGAACGATTTTTTTATATATACCATATACCTAACCAAAACATGGGATTAACGGTGAAATCGAGGTGGTTTCATTGGGGGCGTTTTTAATATTGGAACCGCGACAGCATGGTGACAGCACAAAAAAGTAAATAATAATAAACGTACGTTTCTTATCACAATAATGCTGCAGCTCTTTCTTACACACTAAATAATAATGAGACAACCGATGTACGTATGTCTGCTTCCTCCAAAGGAAAAATGTTATTTTTTTCTCGTATCTCCCTCAAACATGGATGGATAGAATATATATTGGTACCTTTTTTTTTTATTATTTACCGCAAAAGAGTCATAACTGCTCCCCCTTGGAGCCAGTGAGACTATGGCATCCGAAATTGGGGTATTTTGTATGGCTGAAGGTTGTGGAGAGGGGAAGGAGATAGGGGAGAGAAGGTGGAGAAGTACCGGGATATTCAGATCTGATAACTAAACATGGCTAAATACGTACATTTCAAGCAACCTTTCAATTCTGATTGCTGGTCTTACACCAGGGCGATACTGAGAGCATCTTCCACTCTGGAGTGTGCCGCAAATACACTTTTAAATTATTTTTAATTAATTAAGTAATTGTGAAATAACGCAAATTTGTTAGCGCACGTCGGGTTCGAACCTGAGACCTTCGGATTGCGAGTCGAGAGTCTTACCCCACGAACACGGAGGCCTTCTTCACACAATTAAACAAAATGATTGCTTGGCTCGCGTGTCACGGGTTCGCTATCAATGATGTAAGCAGGTACTGCGTATGATCATAATTCGACATATATTATATTTACTTTTGTTTTCTTGAGCGAATTGTCTTCAGAGTAATCGAAATGAATGGGCAATTCTCATACCCAAATATTAGCACGGATTATTTTATTTGTGTTTGTAATTAGGAACTCATTAGTTCTCCGTAACCATTCATCTATCCATTGTTTTCTGCCGATACGAACTTATGTACCGACTCATGTTTGCAACAATGACAAATGATTATCATATTATACAACACTTATAATGGAATGCTACACAATCGTTTCTGATTGGTTCGTTCTACTGCCTAATTTCAGTGATAAATCCGGATGTTATGGGCGTTTCACACAGTGGTTTTTTCGTCCAGTTTCCTAATGGATTGTGTTTTCATGGATTCGGGATAAAAAAATGAATCTGTCTATTTCGGTACCGATTTTCGTATAGTTTGAGATGGTGGACGTTACTATTTAATGTCATCTGTCTTTATTTTACATTAGTATCTATGATTCGTGGAAATTTTGATTATTTATTTCCATTTATATTGAAAACTGTAGTACCTACAAGAAGCATTCTCCTCCCTAATCCCGCGTTCCCCTCCCCCGTCCCGAGTTCTCCTTCTACCTTCCCCGCCTTCTCAACTCTCTCGACATCACTCCCGCGAACCCCCCCCCCCCCTCCTTCGTTCCCTTCCCCCTTTCCAGGATTCTCCTCCCCTCCCTCCTTCTTTCCTTGCCACTAAACCTTATGAAACACACTCAAACAAACACTCGAACAACTCGCCCGCCACCCATTGCATTTTTTTTTTACAAAATTATATATATTATGAGCTCACCAGTACATATAGAAACTTTAGCGGGCGTGCGCATGACAAATCACCAAAGTTTCTTCGCAATCGGATAAATAGTATAGTAAATAATTTTATAACTTCAGAACTCACTATTGTACATAGAAACCATCGCGAGCATACCTGCATCAAATCACCAAAGTTTCATCGCAATCGGACAATGGATTAGAAACGCATAAGGGACAAACAAAGAAACATTAATTAATTGTTACATATTAAGATTGGATGGATGTCGTAATTTTTCAATTTTACTAACATTTGATAAGTACGAGTATTTTTTTTTCCTTTGAAAAGCAATGATCCTGATAAAAAAAAATTTTAATACTTTCAGCTTCACAAATCATACTATAAAATTCCGTAATTATTCAGGGGTCTGAGCTAGTTTAACCATAAACGAAGTGAAGTAACTCAATCAGTGATAATTACCATTACTTGATATAACAGAGCAAGGACATTACATATACCAAAGGTCTAGGCTGCATACCCAGCTTTTACCTATCGCATAAGTCATTCGTGCATCGTGTACCGTGCACCATATACAGTATAAATGTAAATGTTTGCATAATTCTAAAAAATCTAATTGTAAGTTAATATGGTTTCTGCAACTTTGAATCAGCAAGAAGAAAGGTGTAGTAATCTTGAAGCAAGCAAGGTGAGTCGGTACAGTTGATTCAGTCTAATGGCAGCGGTGAGACATAGTTAAAAATAATTTTTTTTTTCTTTAAAATTTATGAAAGACCATAATATATTTTTGGACGAAGTTCATTCAAATTCATTACGTAATTATAAATACACATATTTAGGCATTTGTCATATTTTAAAGCAACTTTCTGTATATGATTGATTTTCTATATTGAAAAGTGATTTTTTGATAATCACGACTGTAGAATTTTTACTTCTGATTTTTGAAGTGAAAACTTGTTCAGCGCATTTGTGATTTTAAACTCGACGAAACGAAAAATAGCGAGACCAAAAAGAGACAAACACATACATCTGTAGGATTTAGCCTACGAGAGAATGAGAATGTATAATCGGTCTCCTCTTTGTGCGGTTCTTCGTGACCTATCGGTCTCCTCTTTGTGCAGTGCTTCGTAGCCTCCCCATGCCCCTACTCGTGTCTCCTTTAGTTTTCTGAAGGTTTCACTGCTACCGCGTGTGAATTGCATTTTTTTTTTAAATATTACACACATACATATTTTTTTAAATTTAATAAAATGTAAGCCTTTATTGCACACAGTGTATAATTTTTCATTTGATGTAAAACTCGGCTTCTGCGATCTGATTTTCTTTCCAATGAAAATAGCAACAACTTCTAAACTGTAAAACTAAATTATATATAACACAACCAATTGTTATCAAACATCAAATATGTTCTACCAACTGCCAGTTTTAATTCAGGTATGAAAAGATTCGTGCCCTTATTATTATCAAATTTGCATATTTTTTCCACTATTCACAAATTTCTGTTAAAAAAACAATGAATAAATTGGTTGAAACCAATAACAAGGTTGATAAAATATATTTTTCAACCGTTACGCTGTTATTTGTCACATTTTACAACTTGATTTTACTAAATTAAAACCAAGGTTGCCTGAATTAATAATTTCAATGGTGTCTAAAAGCATTACAGATGTAATGGAGATATAATCACCTTACAGATATAATTTTCACGTCCCTTTCACTCCCACCTCAAGTACAATCCATTGTAGTTATTAGTATAAGGTATTACTATCGATCTCTGAAGCTCCTTGATAATCCGAGTAACGCAGTTGAAAGCAATTATCGCCAGAGGAATGTAGTCACTCTCAGTACGTAACTATCTACTACCTAGTGCTACCTGCCTACTATCTGCCTCTACCGGTCGTGATAACTCGCCATAATGCCTTGTAAAAATGCACGTAGATTTGAAAGAAAACAACAAACAATGGTCGAAAATTGACTGAAGACATGTTACAGTTTTTTAATGTTTTTTGCGGATAGTTTATTTTTTCTCTATTGTTATAAACCACCGTCAAAGATCATAAATATTTTCCTATTCGTAAAATAATCACATTATTTATATAATATAAATAATTATTTAAAGAGAAGTGATTTTACATAAATTATTGAATGGTAAAATGTTTAAAGCTCATTATTGTTTAAAAATATTGAATGTTGTTTGTTTTATTGTGTTTTCTATTGTATTTACAACGCAGTGGAAAGCTTAAGTTGTCATCACACCCTATCTGACAAATAAATATCTGCTAGATTTGTTTTTAGCTACCAACCTAACATAATCGTAATAATAAATAATAATTATCATAACCTAGGGCGAAAATTAGAAGTACCTAAATATATACAAAACTAACCTCTTTTTTAAAGGTAAATATTTGTTTAATTATTATACCTCAAATAATTAGATCCACACCGTAAGAGAAAAATAGGTCTCTAGCTGCGTTGCCTTTAAAAGGACAGCTTGATCCATCATTGAAATTGTACGTGCGACGAATTGACTGCAAAATTAATGTTTGCTGATTGTGGGAGCAATGATTGCGGACTGTAAGTAGGAAAGAGTGTGAGCAGCACACCTGAAGGATGTTGGCTATTAACGGTGCAATTAGATTAATTGCTCTTGCGGTGGATGAATTTATGATGGGATAGTATTGGAAAATTGATGATTTCTGATTGTGAGAGCAATGATTGCGGATTGTGTATAATGTGTGTGCAGGCAGGTACATCTGAAGGAGGCTGTTTATTAGCATAGCAATCAAATAATCGTATGCTACGCCTGCAAGGGATGACTTTTTTATAATAGAAGAAAAAAGTGTAGAGAATTAAAAAATGCATAAGTAATGAATGATGAATGAGGAAGCAATGATAGCGGATTGTATAAGCAAGTAGGCATGTAAGTAGCGCACCTGGATGATTATCGTAGCAATTAGATGGTCTTACATCACCTCTCCGAGCGATTTCTGTTCGGAAAATTAATGATTTCTGATTGTGAGAGAAAAGAGTTTAGATTACAAATTTAACATAAACAGGTAGGCCAGAAAACAGTCGAAGGAGGAAAAAGTCTGAATGAGGCGGTAATCACAATAGCAATCGGAAAGTTATTAGTTAAACGTTACGCCCGCAAGGGGTGACTTTTAGATGATAGAAATTATTATATTAAGGGAATACTAAAATAACTACAAAATTAATGATTGCTGATTATGGAGGCGTGATTGCAGATTACGTTAACACTAAAAGCAGATAAACCTGGAATGCTGCAAACAGGCATATCCACCAAAGAGAGTTAGCTTTGTACTAATAGTAATGTTAATAAAGAATCGGAAGAATTTCATCATTAAGGCACACTTATTACTACAGACCTATATTATGTACATACTTCTCTAAAAGAAATTTGAGATTTGGAGATACCGACATAAATATCGAATAACGCAAATTAATTTTAATGAGCAAAACGGTCGATGCGAAGAAACATAACAATAATTTCCAATCACTTTGTCACAGCAAAAAACCTTGCTCGGTTCTGGCATTTTCACACAGCTTTTTCTGTATTTAAAATCAAAATCAACGTAATGATTTTTAGCTTTAAAAATCATTGCATGTTTTACTGTATTCCTAAATTATTGTTTTATATTTATAGAATATTAGCTGGTTGCATGCGTTGCAATACCATATCTGACAGATATTCAAAGAAATACATAGTTTCTCCATGAATCACCTTTCCCGTGTGTCCCCGTTCCCCTCCTGCGTCCCCTTCCTAGCTAGCTTTATAAATTATAACCTATATGTTATTCTGATATATCAGCTATATTATTGTAAAGTTTTATTAAAATCCATTGAGTAGTTTTTGCGTGAAGGACATACAAACTCTTGCGTTTATAATATTAGTAAGATTCTTCAAGAAAATAGAAAAAGGTGTTCTGATGAACATTTTAGACTAGCATTAATTTGCAAAAATGATATTTTTATAAAATAATTATATATATTTATAAAATTACAAAACATAATAACATTGATGATCGTTGCAAAGTCCGTCGTTTATCAAGATACTCCTGCTATATTACTTTTAATGAATGTCGTAGAAAAATGTATGTACCTAGATGTATTTGTTTTCTGTCCAAAAATAACAACCCAGTGCTGCTACCTCCACAATAATACAATCAAACTTTTTGATTCACACAATTATAGGCCCACGTCCAATATGCCGTAATCAATAACAGCAAAATGTCAATATTTTAGCATTTATTTTCAAAACATGCCACCAACCGCTTAATTTGCAATATATGAGATGTTTTCACTGTGCTTCGAGACAGCTAGCGACTCGTCTTCAATAGCAGCGATCGCTAACGAAGCGAATCCCTCATTAGCCAGAGTCTAGTGTTACTTCTGACATGCGACAGGCACATCGCAACGTCTGGAAATTTTATGTATCTTGGAAATTATACGGTTTGTAAATTTATCTTTCTGTGTTGTGATGTTATGAGCATTGGTTTAGTGGGAAATATAAATCCGCCAAGGTCAGACTTAAATCAGTCCCCCACCGTTTTCATATTATATCTGCAGAAAATTGTTATAGGTACATTAAATTTGAACCAAGATGGTAAATTAAGAGATATCTGTTTACTCGTGGTCTAGTGTAAATAATGAAGTCGTTCAGATTTGTATTTTGGAAGGGTTGCCAAAATATATGTATATACATATATTTTTTAATTAGAAAATTAAAATTGATTAAAATTATCATTTGGAAATTAGAAAAGCTTGGTATATGTGGCAATATATTAGCCTGGTTTGAAAGATATCTTACTGGAAGACAACAAATTGTTAGAATAAAATCCTCCCTGCCGTAAAAAAAATTATGCAATAAGTGGAGTTCCACAGGGTTCACACCTTGGCCCAACCTTATTTATCTTGTTTATAAATGATCTTAGAAAAATATTTCATGATGTATTTATGTTACTTTTTGCTGAGAATCTCAAAATTTTTAGAATTATTCAAAATATTTACCATTGCAACATTATCCAAGATAATATTAATGTGTAATGAAAATAAACTTTATTTAAATATCTCAAGATGTCAAATAGTGAGTTTTTGAGACGAAAATATGAAAGAGAACAAGACACAGAAAAACAGAAAAATACAATGGTCGCAACTGGGACTCGAACCCAGACCCAGACCCAGACCCACGAACTAGACGAGAGGTCTGGGTTCGATTCCCAGTTGCGACCATTGTCTTTTTCTGTTTTTCTGTGTCTTGTTCTCTTTCATATTTTCCTTTAGATTATTATTGTTAACTTCTTTTTCTCCCATAAAATACTTTAACTTAAATTTATTAAATAGAACCCTATCCAACCAAAGTGACGAACCAAAACGCGTCTCGTAATAAGGATCAACTGTCAGATACATACAAAATAGAGAGTATAAGTGATGTTAGAACCTTGTAAAATGAATGATTATTTGAATTGCTTGGTAGTTGGAACTTTGTAAAACACAGATGGATCTGAAAATTATTTTGGGTGTAGAAATGAGCAAAATAAATGCTTTAACATTCAAAGGTCGTTTTAGAAAAAAAAATAGTTAGAAGTTAGAACTTTATTCAAATGATGTGACGATATTTAGTATTTTATTTATTTTATTACATTAGTTACATTTATACAGCAAAATTACATAATAATAATATTTCAAATAACTGTAGATTTTAAAATGTGTACAAGTGTTATTATGTCTTGTACGTCATTAGTTCCTAGCTATAGGCAGATTGCCTGTTCTAAGGAACCAAATGCTGTTTTTTTTTTTTATATTATGTGTACTAAGTTTAAATATACTGTACTGTAGTTTTTACTGATTGTGCCATTAATAGTTAACTATGTATAATTTTAAGTTTTAAGTGACATTATTTAATAATTTTTCAGAATATGTAGGTACATCGAAAGAAAGACACCTTTATAACATACATATTTATTTCATTATTGATCGATGGAAAAATATAGAACAAACAATACGAAAATGGTTATAAAAATATGTTGCGAGCTGAAAATAGCTAATTTATAGAAGGAAAAACCTGTACAAAAATCCAAGATGCCAGATCTCACGAAAATTTGCTCATGAACAATAATTTTCATATTTATAATTTATTGAATAAAGTTGTAGGAGTCGGATGACTTGTGTACTATTAAATTTTTATTCAATATTATTTCTTCGATACGATGTGATTGAAATAAAGTTTTGTAATAATTCTGCACCGTAAATGAATATAGCAACCCTCCTATTCAACTACCTACTTGAGATGCACGAGCAGATATGTGAATGAATTATTGTTGTTTAACCTTTTGGAGAATATTTATTAAATACATTCATTTTTATGTGTTGCAAAGAAATAAAGTATTTAATGACCTTTGTTAAGTAGCCGTTATCTCATTACCTAGCTATTATCGAGCAAGTCTTCTAGAATTCTGCGTCGATTTATTTCTGACATTGTTTTTTTCTTTATTACAGTGCCGGAGACAGCATAGGTAAGAATTGGTCACCGAAAAATCCGTAATAAGGAATCTACTTAGCCATGTGTTGAAATTTTATAAACTTAAAACCAATTATCTTAAAACAAAAAACAAAGGACATTCATCATTATTGCAGTGGACCCTTTATATGAAGTCACATTTTTAAAGCAAAAAATATTTAAGATTCAGTGGTTCCCTATTCGATTGAATAATAGCAATTGAGGTTGTCTATTATTTTCGAGGTACGCCTTCAAATTAGTTTTGTGGAGGGACATTTACATTCCTTCTCCAGTCTTCTACAATTACTTACTACCATGTTGTGTAGAAAAAAAAAAAAAAAAAAAAAACTATTTGTAAGCGTTTTTAAAGGTCATTTCAGTAACATTCTCCAGCCCTAAAGAGTCCTAAATTCTCCAGTCTTTTAAAATACAAATTTTGATATTATCAACTCCACTTTTGCCACTAATCTTTTAAAATATAATACTTATAGTGATGGGGGTAGCAATGTAATGTCCGGTGTTTTAAATATAATACCCTCCGCGTGCAAAGCCGTATCTTTTCCAAGCACAAACTTTCTAATTAAAGTGTTTATCGGAAGTGACCTGCAGGTAAGTATGTTTCTGTATCCATTTGTAAATATTAAAATTAGATAGAACCTAAGAATTATGAATAAATTGTACAGCGCCCTTGAGGTGATTTTTCACAAAAACGGCGCTCTATAAATTATCCAATTATTATTATTATTATTACTACTGACTGTAGCTACAAAAGTGTTACCTTCAAATGATGTGATATTTCAGATCAGAACAAAAATCTGCGGCATATCGCATAAGAAATAATCTTTCCAGGCATCTGGAATCAGGATAGAGATATCTGGGTAATAATTATCTGACGTGATCAATGTAGATGTAGAACAACCATTATTATATTTCTTGGCAATATACCGATATAGTCGGCGTCGAGGAGTCCGGTTGGCAGACGTAAAACATCATGTAACTACATGAGACATCTCATGATGTACGTGCGCAATCAGATGATGAAAATCAAGATCGAATCTGTTGCTTGTTAATTATATGTACATATACTACCTATATCAACATGCAGCATTGTTATACGAGCTTTCTTCTTTTAAATGACCACTGCTATTAAAAAATATACAATTAACGTGTGGATATCACTATTTTCCAATGTGGATCCAATTATTGAATAACCAACACTTCCGCCATTGGTCACTCTAAATGTTTCGTTTGGTAACTTAGCGGGGGCGCCCGGGTTCATGGATGAGGTTTGTCCGGGTCTTGGTGGCGGACGCGTCTGACCAACAATTGCGTGGCAGGCCAGAGAGAGACTGGTTGAGGGAGACCTTTCGGCCTCTCCAGCAGGTCTCTCTCGGAACACCACTTTGCACCATTTACAAAGTAGAAGGGTTGGTTTCATACGTCCGTCAGTCCTGAACACACTGACCCCAGTTTCCTACCCACCCTTCAATTCCAAACTTCCTTTCCTTCCTTTCCTAAAAAGACTATCCCCAAAGATGACAAAGGCCCTGAGAGGAATTATGTTCCTCTGGACCTCCAGTGTGGAGCTAATGTAAAAAAATATATTATACTTATATAAAGGCAGATTATTAATAAATTCAGAGCTTTCTGAGAACAAAAAGTAAAATTGACTGAGCGTTTAACTCGACCTTTTGCTTTTCTTCTGTCCATAAATTTGTTTGTACGTTCCGTTTCCGGTTCAAGAGAGTGGCCGTTTAAGGGTTAAGTAAAGATGTTTGCTTCAAATGTGTAATCCTAGTGTTCATTTGAACCTTCCTGAAAAAAAGTTTAAAAAAAGAATTCAAATTGATAGTGACATTTCTTTGGACAAATTATGCAAGTCCTCATTTTTAAAAAAAGGTCCCATTAAAAATATGGTTTATTATTAAGTAGGTAGATATTTAAATACCTACTTACAAATCTTATATTTTCAGAGGAATTTTGGTTTTGAATTATGATTTTTTTGGATTTAATAGGTGACGTGTTGAATCTCGAGGAAGTGTTTGTAATGCAGAATTCGATGATATTATGTAATAGATACTAATAAATCTTATTTGTAATATCAGACTTGCTCCCTAATGGATTTGACCTAATTTGAGAATCGTGCGTACCAAGTGTGAACGTACTCGTACTTCCTGGACACACAAGGGTACTTTTTTTTTTTATCAAAACGCATTCATGTTGAACGCTTCACTGAATCTGCTACCAGGGGAGCAGAGCACGCAGAAGAAAGAAAGGCCTCTAGATCTCTTGAACCGGCAAATGTCAGTCATCAGCGCGCCTGGCGGTCGGTGCGTGCACCTAAACAATCCGACAATCGAGCCACCGGCAATCCGAGGTATGCGCCGCGCATGACTTCTCGTATTGCGCGCGCTCGGGCACGAATGCTTCGGCAGATTCCTGCGCAGACGCTCTGCGTATTTCATACCAGGAGTACAGAAATCAGAGATGGTGAAAGAAGGCGCTCCGACATTCCTCCGAAGGGTGGGAGAAAGAGAGTGTTAGAGAGGGACACCTATACACACGAGACTCTCCATAACATCTGCCTCCCAATGTGGTAGTGTGATCCGTCTTGTTGGATCGGATCTCCAATACTAATCTCTGAGTTCCTGGGCGTTGAGACTCATGACAAGTCGCGTTCTAATATTATGGACACCCCCTGCGGAGTTAGTGAGTGGTCTTGACCTTTCTGCACATGGATCTTTTTTTATTAAGAGGTACCTTTTTTTATAGCAACCTAAGTGATGTGAAAATTTATAAACGCATAATTATTTTTGATGTCGTTGTTGGATCGTTGGCAATAGGTAGCTTGTAGCACCGTACGTAGTATACTGAGGCGGGCGCTTGACTCTACGATGCAAAGTTAAATATTGAAGTTGATGAGTAGGTACTACAATAAACGATGAAAAATAAAAGTGACATTGTTTAATGAATGAACCTCTGGTCTGGAGACCCAAAATACTTTTGCAAAAATGAGCGGTCCGTTTGATAGGTTGCCCTTTGCAATCTTTAGGGCATAGGCATCGGGTGGGAATTCTGTCCTTGTTCTATTGGTATTCGAATGAAAGATGCTCCGAGTAACTAGTGTCATAATCACTTCGGCACTGGTGCGTAATTAGAAAACACGCCAAACAATCTCCCAACATTTGTAAACGGTTAAAATTGATGACATGAGAACAGGTCGTTTTGGACTCGATTCATGGATTCGTGGGATGATTTGCCGATCTCTGTGTTTCCTCTCTCCTACAAAATGTTCACTCCTTCCTGTCCTCAAAAAGACCCTCCTCACAGCATCCTCAAAGATAATATAAGCCCAGAGGGAAATTATTTTCCTCTATAGGTACTATAAGGAGTTAATCTAAAAAAAGTCAATATATATGTTATAAATATATATATTTTTTTAAATATGCAAATAATTGTGATACACCAGGGCACACCCGTTAAAAACACGGGATATGATAATTCCGATTTTGAGAAAGAGAAATTTTATGTTATAATTTTATATTATGGGCAAATACCTATTTACTTTATCGCTTGTCTGAATTATGTATTCTTCACAAAATCAGTTACCATTTTGAAAATGGCACATAAATTAACAAATTCAATTTCATCGAACGTGAATAATTTCAAGCAGGACTAACGTACCTACACCATAGTCAACCGAGATTTGTATATACCATACGTTATTAATTTTTATAATAACTGACTAACTAAGGATTGTACAAATAACAAATAAAATTGTTATTAAATTATGCTAAATCTAGATCAAGAAATATTTGCTGACTTCCGCCTGAATCATGCGAATGCAAATCAATGTCACCGTAGTCGTCATCCGTCATCCTGCTCACACGAAGGTTTATGAACGATGAATTTACTATTAATAATACCTATAGAATTGGTGTAATATGATTAATTTAATATATCTACCCAGTATGTAGTTAATAAGTAGGTATTAAGTATCTACTTATGTAGGTTCTTTGCTTCTATGTAAGCTTTGGAAGCTCTTGTTTATTTACTCTTTAATATACTGCGTAGGTAATAATGTATACTTCTTCAAACTTCGCAAAATTACTTTGTGGCATCATTAATTATATAATGAATAATAGATCACTTTGTTTAAATCACTATATTATAAACAATATCTACATGATTTGATAACAATGTTATCAAATCAGGATAATATGTTAATTTAAAGAAAAATAAATGACAAACAAGTATAGACAAATTAGAATAAATTAGAACAAAGACAAAATATTAAAAAGTAGAGGTGATTAATTGCTTAAAAATCTCAAAAAATTGTTATACAAAATTAAATATAAAAATTATTTAAGGAAAAATAAAGTTGCATTTAGATAATAAAAAAACTTTTAAGAACAAACAATTAAAATAATTAGTCTAAATCAAAAAATAAATAATTATAATTATGGTAAGTATTAAAAAGAAAATAATATTATATTATAAGTTAATATTATAAGTAACCAAACATTTTTTAAAAATAGCCATCTTTAAAATTTATTTTAAAGTATTGTAATTTATTTAAATATTTTAAAGTATTTATTTAATAGTAAAAAAAGTGGCTGAATAGGCCGAATACCGAATAGTAGCCGAATATTCGTGCAACCTCTAGTTATAAAATGTTGACTCAATCGAGTAATAAATTAGTAAAACTCAGGAAAATTTAATATCTGGGTCATATACTTCGAGGGGAGAAATATCACATTGTCGAATTAATATTAAAAAGGCAAGATAGAGGGTCGCTGAGGGCCTGGTTGGGGACAAATGTCTTGGCTGCGAAATGTACGAGAGTGGACCGGTATTAGAAGTGTGGAGGAGCTATTCTGGGCAGCGCAAGATAGAGATATATTTAACAGAGTGATCGCCAA
This sequence comes from Limnephilus lunatus, assembly GCA_917563855.2. Lineage (NCBI taxonomy): Eukaryota > Metazoa > Arthropoda > Insecta > Trichoptera > Limnephilidae > Limnephilus > Limnephilus lunatus. Next base: position 37,060,400 of record OU830594.1, read on the forward strand.
CGTCAGGGAGATCTGATAGGGCATACGAAGAAGAAGAAATAAATACCTAATATACAAATACAAAATAATCTTTAAAATATATTCAACAGTTCGGCTGTAGAATGATTTGCCGGTTTCTGTGTTTCCTCCCTTCTACAACACTGGTTGAGGCCCAGGTTCATTCCTTCTTTTCATCAAAAAGACCCTCCACACAGCATCCCCAAAGATGACATAGCTGAGATAACCGCCCAACCCCTCACCCCGCCCCTAACTGTCCAATACCTAGTGATTTTGTATATTTTTAGTTGTAAAAAAAATCTCCAATGTCACCGGAGAACAAAATTTCATTTGTATTTTTTACTGCCTAATAATGTCAGGAATCACTGGTAAGTTGAATTAAGTTGAGTACGTCCCTTAAGGTAGTAAGCGCTCAAAAAGAAGAAGAAGTGGAGATATGTAAAAACGAATGTTAAAAAGAGCGCGCTAATATTAAAAACGATAATAATTAAGCCAATTTTTTGAATAACACACGACCCGTTACCCGTTTATTGAGCAAAAATCTCGTGGGAAATGTCTTAAATAGCGTTTAAAAAACATTGTGATTTTTTTCATACTACCTACTTGTAAAATAACAGAAAAAAATGTTTGTAACAATTTTTTAGAAACTTGAAAACTTAGTGTTCAAGATAAATCTAACACACTATATAAAGAGGTAATATTTGTTTGTTTGTTTGTTTGTTTGTTTGTTTGTTTGCATCGAATAGGCTCCGAAACTACTGAACTGATTTCAAAAATTCTTTCGCTGTTGGGAAGCTACACTATCCCTGGGTGACATAGGCTATATTATATTTTAAAAAAAAATAGGCATCCTTACTAAAACTTCAATAATGTAACCCAGGGTGTAAAAAAATTACCTAAAATATTCTTTAAATCGCGTGCGCTGCGAAAACTATTGATGATAGAATAAAATAATGTACTACGACTTTATAGAACACATCATTATTTACAAAAAAGATCGGGCCAGCATATGTCTAACTATTATGGTTATGCCACAATAAGTTTTCTTTTATTTTAAAATTTTAATTAATATGTCGCCGCTTGAAAAGGCTCTTTATTTGTATCTTGGTTTTGATCCTTATCAAAATAATTTACTTCATATTCATTACAGCTTCAATACCTTTATTTAACTTTTTGAATTTTTCAATTCGGATATTTAATTAGAAAGATATCACGAGTTTAAAAATGTTAGTATTAGAAAAAAGTTTCGGCTACGGGCCGGGCGGGAGAGGTGTCAAGAAATGCAGTGACTGGGGGGTTGGCGGGACGGGGGAGCGGGAGAGCGGTGGCGGGGAAGGTGGAAGTGGAACGCTGGAGGGGAACGCACGGGAAAGGACATGTAAGGAGTAACATTTTATTTATTTGAATATGGCATATATTATAAAAGAAAGTCCAAAAAAACGTGCAGCTCGCAAAAACTCAGAAACGAGTCACAGTTCGATCAAGGAGTTATATGGTGTGGTAGATCTCTATCCCCCCTAGGGAATAAGGGTATCCGTTTTTACCTAAAGGCCGTGCTTTTAAAGATATAAGGGCTGAAAATTTCGCCCCCTTGAAATTTCTAGAACAGTCTTCCGGAAAGTTCTAGAAGGTTCCATAGAGCTGTAGAAAGTTGTGGAAGGAGTGGCGGAGTATGTCGTGGAATGATCAGGAATAGGAAATCGGGAACATCATTGTGCAACATTCCAGAACACTATCTTATTGTCCTGAGCGAAGCCGGGTAACACAGCTAGTATGTTATAAAACGGTAGAAAATCGGAATGCCGCGGGTATAAATAAGCGAATGGCAAGTTACTGGACGTTTATCTTTTCAAAGCGGTAATGAAATAAATTTCTTCGGAATTCCAGTAGCAACTATAGACGCCGGGAATCTCTTGTGAACAACCATCGAAGTAAGAACCCTATCTGGTTTTGTGCTTGACTTTTTTATTATTTTTGTGACGCCATCTACCAGCGGACAAACAAACCAACAAACAAATAAACAAACAAATATTGATTTTGAACACTGTGTACAATACTCGATTGCGGAAGGAAACCGAAAAATTATACAAAACCAAGCTTCAGAAAAATTCCGTAAACTAACCTAACATAATCTATTTAATCACTTTTCATAACTTTTCAAAGGAGGGGTTGAAGTTGCATGATTCTGAGTTGTCCGGTCACCAAAATGAATTTACCAAACTCGTGCAAACGTGTCGTTTTCATGTAAGTTCCAAATAATATTTTTAAATATGACTACATTCCTGTTTTCAAGCATTATTAATATGTTTTACGCTCAGAGACATTTAAAAAAAGAAAATTTTTTACAGTGAATACCGCACAAGAATCTCAACTGCTCCCGTCTGGAGTCAGTGAGACTATGGCATCCCCAATTGGGGTATGTTGTGAGGCTGAAGGTAGTGGGGAGGGGAAGGAGGTGGGGAAGAGGAAGGTTGGGAAGTACCTGGCTATTTAGATCTGGTCACCAAACACGGCTAAAGCCATTTTCAAGCAACGTTTCAATTCTGAATGGTGGTCTTACACCAGGGCGATACTGATAGTATCTTCCACTCTGGAACGTGCCCCAAATATACTATATATTATTTTAAATGAATTAATTGTAAAATAACACAAATTAATCAAATAAAATTTATTTGCGCATGCCGGGTTCGAACCCGCGACCTCCGGATTGTGAGTCAAGAGTCTTACCCACTGGATTACGGAGGTCTTGCTATTACAAATTAAACATCGGTGCTCGAAACGAGATATTCGCTCTAATGATGTTATTTATTTTTAAACCAATTAACAGTAACTACACCTTTTAATTATTCCATTGATTTATAATTATATTTCCTGCTTCAAAATAAGCGCTGTATTTGGGTAGGTTCATGTAAATCACTTGTTTATAGATAATATAGATATTAAATTATGTATTTATTTGATCTACCGCACATTTCTGAAATACCTACATATGTCACAGTCACAGATTACAGAAAAAGAAGATTATTATTAGGTATGTACAATGTACAACCAGCATGTTATATTAATCATATGTAATATAGGACATTATTAATAGGCTTACATCTGTACGGTTTAAATTTAAGAATCCAACTTCGAATACATCTGTGACGCCACGCCTTATGCAAAACCATCTTCGTACTTGAGGTTTGTTAAAAAGCTACTTTTGTAATAGAACCGAATTTAAGCAATTAGCCAATAATGCCAAAAGATGGCGCCACTTACGTTAACAGATCGCGTGAGGACCTGCCGCTGACAGGTATAATTACTATTTGTAATTTCGTGAATCTTTCCTGGTATGGAAAGATTGAGGATAATATGATTATTATTTTAACTGACAGTTGTGAATAATAATACCAACGTCTATATACTATACATGACGTCATTGCCTGTCGCGGTTACTTTATCCCTGTGACTAGCTGTCACTGGATCCGAGGAATCGGCTATATTTAGAACCGGTTCCTATGGAATTGATAAAATGGTCACTCATACTTAAAATGGGCGAAGCTGAACCGAAGCCGACCGCAGGGCCTATCAGAAAAACGTGCGGAGTGGGTTTTTAACTGCTAACTGCTAGTATATAAGTAATATACGACATACCATTGTTATGTTCACATTTTGATATTACATTTGTAATCTTTTCTTCTAAGAACGGTTTTATTTTGAACGACGACGGTTTTATTCCGTACAAACACCCGTGTGAAATAATACATTTAGTATCGAAATCCGGTTTATGAGACAACGTGGGCGAACTCTGAACCGCGAAATTAATGCGTGATAACTGTTGTCGAAGTGTTTGGGAATAAGACCGCAAGTAAAGTGCCTGTAATCTTTGAATGTACATAATAATGATAGCATTATATTAATGAATCTACGCCCCGTGTATTGTGTGCTTTAGATTCGTGTTCAAAACTCGTAGTGACACGGTTATCGCCTAAGAACACCTTAAATTTCACGACGAACAATAAAGCCTTATTGGCAGCGTCGGATCGATTAAATTTGCAGAAGTACATGACTTTAATAATCTTGTAAGACCGTAAGAAGATCTTTTCAGTGTTTTTTTCCAAAATTAGCGCATTAAATTCTATTCTCTACACATTCTCTTAAATTCTCCACACATGTTTTGTTAACCACACGAATCCATAAGCTTTTTTCAAACTACCTACAATGCCAGACTTTTTAAAGTAATTAATTACCTTACAAGTTTTCCAACCGCTCAAAGACGGTAGGAGTATTGCATCTCCGTTTTGGGTATATTGTGAAGCTGGTGGAAGCGGGGAGAGGACGGAGATGGTGATGAGGAGGACAGGGAGGTACCTGACTTTTCACATCAGGTCACCACAAACCGCATTCAAGTAATTCATCGATTTCTTCAACCGGGTCGATACTGTACTTAATATCAACGATTTTGAAGGCTCCGTGGTGGAGGGGTGGTATCTCAACTAGCAACATGTAGGTCGCGGGTTTAAATTCTGGGGTGCAAAAGTAAATTTTATTAATTGAAGTGTGTCATTTCACGATTTAATCATTTGAAATATTATAAGGCATATTAGCGGCACGTTCCTGAGTGGAAGATACTCTCAGTGTCGCCCTGCGTTAAAACGACCCGTTCTCATGTGACTAATGTCAACCGTGTAAAAATGTTGGGCGCGTGTTTGGCGTGTTTCCCGACTATGCACCGGTGCCAAGGGGATCAATGACGCTAGTTCCTCGCAGCATCTTCCATTGTAATACCGGTAGAACAATGACAGCATTCCCACCTGACGCCTGTGCTCTAAAGATCAATCCGTATGTTAAGATGGGAGAATCTATCAAACGGACCGCCCGTTTCTGCACAGAACCAAGGGTATTTAAGGTATTTTGGAGCTCCATACCAGAGGTGGCTGCCAAATTCAACCGTGGGGCGCACATGCGATTAGTACAGGGTTAGCAGTTGTGTACTATTAAAGTATCCGGGGGCCCTGTACAGTACGCCCAGTTTCTGAGAGGCTAACTTAACTCTGGTTTCGATGGAGCCCCCATACATGTAAAAAACTTTACTTCATGTTCGATATATTTATCAACGCTATCTGATTACTAATGGCCTAACTAAACGATCGCATCTCGGAACACATTATTTAAAAAAAAAACTCTGACTCATAACGCATAAGTTTGTCGGTAAATCACAATTTGAAAACGTGAAAACTTTTTTTACTAGTCAAATATGATTATTGTCGAAAGATGAACGTTTGAATATGCAAAGAATGCTTAAATTTTTAACATTAAAAAGTCTTATTCGAATAAATAGGTATTTACGCCAATTAATTTTTTTATCTAAAGGAAATACTAAAATACTCATGGTTCTGCCCTGAGCCTGATGGAAAAATATTAATATACGTAACCCAGCTATAGTAATAGGTAGATTATATTATCCTGTTTCAGTAGTGTGCCAAATTGGTACCGCTTTAAAAAATGGGTTCAAAGGGGGCCAGACTAAATATGTCGGCGGTGGGTTTTAAAGTTACTCTAATAACATTATTTTTGCTTTTTAATGCCCAAAGCGGAAACACTAAAATACCCGTGATATAATGTCTTGATTTATATTTCGAATAATTCACGTGTCATTTATTTATGGATTTTTTGTTGTTCATTTTTGTGGTCAGAACCCAACGCGAAGCCGAGTAAAAATGTATCGATGAAGGTTTCGGTGGAAAGCATTTGGTTCACCGCAAGGAGGCTTTTATTATTAATGCCATTTAATGTTTATGTTGGACTATTACCTACAAAGACATGCAGGAATTCTTGTCGGTCGGTGGGGTGGACCGTGGAGGGGTGAAGGACGTTTACTAGATGATGCCTTATGGGCGTTTTATGCGATGCGATTTTTTATGCGATGACCAAGACGAAAAATCTTTACATTACAAGACCATTATTTTCAAACTTATTAGAGAAGAACTAATATTTTGGGAATATTCTAAATCAACATAACCATAATCATCAAGAATACACTCGAAATTCACAACAGTAATACACAATTATACACATGCGCAATCACTCAATCAGTAACAAACATACGACGGTGGATCAAGAAGTACTTAACTACCATGTTAGGAATGAAGTGGTCAATTAAAAAAAAAAAAATCTCAACGTTATCTTCTTTTAGGTCAATACACTTTACCGAAAGTTTCTGACATTTTTTTAACCTCTTCGAATTCTTCAAAATGCGCTCCCGTTTCGACGATAACCTTCTCGTTTAAGCTTAATTTTTCCATCCCCAAGTCTTTTTTTCATGTTGGGAAACAGAAAGAAGTCACAGGGAGCCAGATCAGGCGGGTTCGGTGGAATCGGCAGCAATTATTTGTGGCGCAATTCATGTAATTTGACCACGACAATTCCGATTCAATGTGCTGGTACGTTATCCGCTCGACGGGCAATCGCAGCACCCATCGTACCGACCCCTTTTCACACGTAATTTATTAGGTAAAGTATTAATTACCTTTAAATATATTTAATGAATAGATCTGAGTAGCCCGATGATTCTCAACCTTCCCCTCATACTTCTCCTCTTACGCTTTCTTCAACCTCACAATATCCAACAAATTTGAGAAAAAATAGTTTTATGACTGCGGACAGTGCAAACTATAATAATAACGTGTCGCACAAAAAAAAATATTCAGGATCATCACCCAAAATAGGGAGCAGAAGGACTCAATTTAAAAAAATCTCTTGGACCAAATCTGCACAGAATTTCATAGACGGTTTACAACGAATATAATAATGAAAAAAAAACTTGAATTCCTACGTACATAGTAGGTACATACCTATTTAAAAATGATAGCAGCAAATCGCTACAGAATTAAATTAAATACTCACACATTATTAATTTACGATCAAGCATAAAGTTTTATTTGATTTGTTACAATACAAAAAAATGCATCTAATATGGATTAAGCATTGGTCAATTAATTTGCCATTTGAACAACACGAAATTTGACGGTTTTATCTCACGTTATTACGTGAGTTATTGTCATGACATTGATCTGGTATTTGTGATTCATCTGGTTGTTTGTTTTTTTTAACAGGTAGTAGAAACATGTAGTAGAATTATGGTTAATTGATTAATGTAATAAATCCGCTAATTCTAAGTGTTTTTTTTGTGTTGAGTTTTTACACACTTGAATCTAATACTCAATGTACCTTGGTTTCTGAATACGAAAAAAGGTGTATTAATTGGTCTTAAGTGTAGGTTTTGACTTAAAACTTCTGGGATGCAGGACAATGCCGAATCTTCTAGGTGAAGAAGAAACGTTTTTGGACCGGGCGGAAGTTTTTGAAACTGCCAAAATCAGCTAAAATTTTTCAATTTTTATTTGTTTCGTGGCGCAGATCTGTGAAAAATCAAGTGATATTATAAGTGTTGGATTTGTGAAGCTAAAAGTTTTGATAAAACAAATATTTGCCTTTCAAAAGACGATCTGAAATTTACGTATCGAATGAACAAAATTATGACATCTGTCAACAATTTTAACAAAAGAAATAGGTACATAATATATTTCAAATATTGTACAATAATTTATTTTTTTCATATGAAGCAGATATTGTGATGTGACATGCTTTTAATGAACGGTAAGGACAAGGAAGATAGTCTATCTTACTCGGGAATTTATTCACTCCAATGCAGCGATTGTCCCTTTTTAATATAGGCAAAACAGCAGGCAACATAAATACCCGTGTCAAAGAACATCTTAGATGTTTACACAGCTCTGGATTTTCGGAATTTGCAATCCACTAGATCGAAAAAGACCATAAATTTGATAGAAACTCGGAACCACCCTAATTCATAAAAACAACATAGGTATAAGGTTGGACAATTAAGAGGCACTTGAACTAAGGAAAGCCATAAACACTAATTGTAAGGTCGTTAATAACTAGACATCGGATTATATGCACTAACAAAGTGCCAAAATATGCATGCAAATATGCACTAAAAAGGCCGAAATATGCACTAAAAACTCTTGATATGCCTAAAATATGCACAATGCAAAATCAAAAAACCATTTTTATTTTTATATATTTTAATTAAAGACGATACAAAAACAGCGAAATATTCTTAAAATTATGCTTAGTTTTTGTGACAATATACAATTAAGTATTTTTCCAAATTTTCGAGCAAAAATTTTGGATGTTTGTCACCCAAAACGCCGAAAACGACTTCTCTACGTCAACTGACGTCATCCGACAAAATTAAAAAAAATTGGCGCCATTTCTGGAGATACCTGTTTATGCAGGGTATGTATGACCTGTGCCGTTGATGTAGGCATTAATGTTCTTCATGTCTTCAAGAATCGGATTTTTAAACAAAATAGCATCTAACTTTTCACGAAACTTTTCTGATATTGAATTGGCAAGAGCGTTGGCGAGTTCAAACGTTGTTTCCAGTATTTCTATTGATTTAAATAGAGGAAGGTTTTTTTCCAATTTCTCTATGGTATCTGGTAACTTGTGGAAATGTGTTGAGATGAGAGATGAGGGTGATATTCTGTATAATGGATGCGTCTTCAAACGCTAAATATGCACGTTTGGGAAAAAATGCTTAAATATGCATTAACGCCGTAATTAGAGAGTTATATGCATTTGCATATGCAAATATGCAAATGCATATAATCCGATGTCTATTAATAACAAACTAAATTTAAATAAAATTCCTATACTAAGATTGTTCCCTATTGACAAAGAACACGCCCGTTCCCTTCCCAATTCCCCATCTACAATAATTATGCCTTTTCCTCCTTCACTTGAGGAGTCCAGCCTATATATTTTGTTAAATCATATATTATCTATAACACACATGTAGAGTATTATACTGCCCTGAAGAAGCTACGATTTAACGAAACCCGGTCGGCATAAAATATATAAAAAATAAAAGTGGTGTTTACAAAGTTATTGTATTATTTTAAATTATAATTTTTTTTGAAAGAAAGACAAACATTTCCGGGTTACGAATAACCTAACAATGTTGGAAAATCTCCTACTATCACCTCAGTAAGCCGGAAATGTTGCATGTGTCGTGATGGAGGACTTAGCCAGCCGAGGAATCGAACACGCTACGCCAGGGTGGCACCCAAACGCGATGCCCACTCAGTCACTGACCGGTCTATATACCTACTATAGGGATACATTATTACGATAAAAAGACACTGTAGGTACATGACATTAACGGCATTATGATTTCCTTAGTGCACACTAAACTGCCCTTCTTCCCCCCGTTCAAAAACTATAAAAGCTGTCTGTACTTTTAACAGCATGCTAAATAAATAACCCTTTAGTTATCGGCAAGTAGAAAGCAGTAAAGTTTTATTTCCTCTATACGAATAAAATGAAAATAGCTCTCATAAATTATATGAGTATTGTACTCTTATTTTAAGAGAACGCTCTCCGAATTTCTACCGATTTCTTGCAAACCTCCGTTAAACATTTGAAGTTTTTAAGCTCAATAAAAATATATGTTATTTTTGAAGATAATATCTACACATTCCCCATGCCGAAATGCAAATTATATGAAATTCCCTTAATATAAAAAAAATCGCAAAGTATGCTCCAATTTGTTTTATTTTCAAGTCTGTTTCCGTTATTTTACAAGTTAAATGTATGAAATAATTCATAGTATTTCATTAAATACTGTTTTAGACAGCAAGAGATTTTTGCTCTATTTTAAACGCGTCGTGTTTAATTAAAGATTTTCGCAGTTTTTGCATCGATTTTGGCGCTGTAAATGTTAGCGCCCTCCTCTAACATTCGTAATTTCGTATCTCTCCATCTTCTTCTTTTTGGGGCCGTTAACGGAGCCTTAAGGTGCCCGTACAATCTTTTAGTTTTCATGCACTATTGCAAATCATAACAAAGGTTTAGAGACATTAGTACTGCACGAGTTTTTCCTATTTTGGGAAACTTTCTGTTAGGCACGATTGGTACGATAAGTTGTAAACTGTTGTAGAACCTTAAATTTATTTTTTTTAGATACTTATACGTAACTGAATTCTGTTTCATGAAATGTGTCTAATTCCCAGAGGGATATATATTATTTAATTGAAAATTTCTTGTTGAGAAACGCGAAATTCAAAAAAAAGTATGAATTATAAGAGTAAAGGATGGTAGGTATATGATGGACTTAGTTAGAAATCAAAATAGTTATAAAATATCTTCAATTGTTTAGTGACCGACAAAAATCTTTTAGAATTATGTTAAAAAACCAAGGTTTTTACATGCGTTCACCAGTCTTCACATACTGGTCAGTGGTGAGTAATATCCATAATTAGTCGAGCGTAGATTGAGGATGAGATAGTAATGAAGGTGAATCAATAACACAATCGATAATTTTGAAGAAACAAACGAGATAAATTTTTTTCAGACGGTCTTCTAAAGGAGAAAGGTTTAGATTAGAGTAATTGCCTATTTCTAATCCTAGCCTCCTAGCAATCTCTCGGCAATTGTTATATTTAATCATCAATGATTAAATATTACAATTTGAAGTTTTACCCATTAAGTTACTCCAAATATAAAAATAAAGCATTTCACATAGTTTTTTTTTCTAACTCAATTGATATCCCCATCTCTTATCTATACTATCTGTACTATCGCCTTCAGCTAATTAGTTACTAATCATACTCGTAAGAAACATACAACAATATTGTTATTCAATAACTGTATTATTTTTGTGTTATTTTATTAAATTATAGAGTTGTTAACCTCAATACAGGCTTGACCTAGTGAGGTTATAAACTGAATTGTTAACATTAGACCTAGGTACCATGTAAAGAAACAAAAAAACAAAACAAAAAGTTATTCCCTATCTTAAGCACTCACGTCCCACTCGTCTGCCAACTTCCTGCCCTGGGGCTCAGACCGCTTTTTCGTACACCACTGTAAACTCAAATGCATCTGTAACATTATTATGTATAGATTTTTGTCGAATATTATACTGTCCAGAAGAAGCTACGGTAGCCTGATCGGTAATAAGTGTAAAAAATAAGTGTCGTAAATAAAGTTATCGTTTTCTTTTTTAAAAAAATCAGTACTGTGTAAATGTACAATGTTGGAGTATGGAATTTTTATTGTACGTTATTAATTAATTTATCATTCGTTGCAATTCGTGTGTGGCCCCTGTAAAAAATGTTGAAAATTTCGACTTTAATTGATTTTTATCAATTTCGTCCAAATTCCCCATGAACTATCGAAATTCGCTGACAAAGATTTCGATCGACCGATTTGTTATCGACATCACGTTTTTAAAGTCTGCTCGAATCAGGGGTTGACAACTTTTATTAAAAAAATGTTTTTAATTCCCTTTAAAATACTTCATTTTCCTTTAGGAACCCACTCCTATCAGAGACTGGCTAATATCAGGGCTATCTTTACCCTGAAAGTTACAGACCAGAACAACTATGTGAAACTGCATTCGCACCAGTCACGTAGATTTCAAAATTACAAAGTTTCGCGTCTTCCACTGTCAACAACATTGCACAAAAATATTTTTTGTACATTCTTGTCAAGCGCCTCAGAACATGTTACACCTAGTGTCCCTATAATATAATAGTGAGGTAGATAGTAGATAGTCTAACCACTGGAGCATTTTTGGTCACGTTTTGGCCAATTTGCCGACACGCAAGCGTCTGTTGGCCAAAATACGGCCAATTTGAAAAGATATTAGGTACACATTATTGGAATTATTTCAAAAGTTCCCATGCGTTGTAATTTTTGATTAATCAGAAAGCTAATTAATTCACACTTTAATACAATACCAGATGATATTAATTATATATTATAACAAGTGGAAGCAACAGGAAATTAATAAATAGGTTGATATAATAAACTAAATAAATGAAACTAAACTTACACTTCCAAATTGATGCTGTTAATATTAATGAAATTAGCCAAGACTTTATAAACACGTTTATCCACAGAAGATAACAGGCATGCAACGTTGTATGGGGGCAATATGCCGGAAGGTCTAAATCAGTAGTCATAATATTTTAAATTGCTCCAAGTAGGTCCCACGAACGGCAATTTTAAAGAAAATGATACACAACATTCACGCGTTTTTAAATATAATTTTTATTAAATTTTATAAATTTGATTTTTATTTAATATTTTTGTGAATATTAAAAATATGGGATAAGCAGTGAAACATGGCTCTCTATCACTTTGCAGTACATTTGTCTTCATATTAAAACTCGGAGGATGATAAGAAAGCTTAAAAATTTCCGATTGCTTAAGACTGAAATTTATTATAACAGAACACTCCAGGGGGTAAAAAAGCATGCGATTAAAATGATGAAGCATATTTTAATCGCACTGATGTTGTTTGACAAACACATACATCTATAGGATAAGAGAGAATGGGAGAATAGGCCTGAGAGATAATGAGATAGTATAATTGACCTCCTCTTTGTGCGGTGCTTCGTAGCCTGCCCACACTTGTCTACTTTAATTTTCTGAAGGTTTCACTTCTACAACGCGTGAACTGCACATTTTTTTTATTCGGTATGAAACTGTAAATCATTATGTTAAAAAACTAAAACTGAAAAGACATACATAAATATTTCCCTGAATCATCAAAAGTTTAATGAAATTTTCGACGTTAAGCTAGATAAAATAAATAGAACTCCATTTTAAAATGTAGGCTATTCGAAAATGTAGAGTGTGCTTTAGACCACACAACTGAAGTAAAACTTCTGCTCCGTCTATATGATAGGAAGAGAGAAAGAAAATGTGCGCGCGCACTGCTTTCTCTAGCTCCTACAGTAATATATGAAGCGTTCGCCTCGCTTTTCGTAACGCTGTCTTCACGCATTCGCTAGCTTACTGCCCAAGTCAAGCGTGCATAAAGAAGTTTTACTTCTAAAATGTCAGCGGAAATACAGATTTTTTAAGAACAGGTATTGTAAATAAACATTGTTACCCCATAACCAACATTCCTTAAGTCATGGAACACGATTAAGTTACAAAAAACAGAGTAACAAGAGTATTGTGTGAAAATATGGTTTTAATTTAAATTACAAATAAAAAATCGAACAAATAAATTCGATTTGTACTGGTTGACAATCGCAATCGACAACACTGTCGGAGTCGGACAGAACAGGTAGAGTACAGTACAAGTTAGTGTGTAGTGTAGTCGATTGTTGTTCAGCAATAAGAATGAGAGCGTAACTACTCGCAAACACTCCACGAAAGTGTGACCGTCGGGCGTGGTCGGTCTGGTCGGACAGTCCAAGGGCGGCCGCGCTCCGTCCGTAGTCGGCACTGCGCAGCGAGCACTCTCCGCGGGCCGCATGCCGCCGTGTTGTCGCACCCGCGCGGACTCCAAGTCGCACGGTTTGATTCAGTACAGCAGGGACGAAATGGATATTGGGCATCCATCGGCCGAATATTAGCACAGTTAGGGTTTGCAATCCCGCGAGATAACATCAGCAATATCTTATTTATTATAGACATATATGTATACAAACTGCAATTCCTAAATTATTTGAATCTATTTTATTAACGAATTAACAGGGAATTTAGTAAAGTTATAACACCATTTCAACATGTATTCATTTCGGGAAGATAAACTCTAACAGTCTCTAACAAATCTTTTGATTTATCAACATCAAATAATTGAAACATTGAATAAACGATTCCAAATTGATACAGTATACACAGACTTTAGCAAGGCATTTGATAAGGTATCTCAAAAAATTTTAATCCAGAAACTTAATTTAAAACTCTCCATACCCATTGAACAAATTAATTATGTTAACTTAATGAAAATACTTAATTTAACTGACCTATCGTGTAGAAGAACCAAGAGCGATTTGGTTCTATTATTCAAATGATCACTTGACGCACCTGACTTAACAAAACTAATAACATTCTGAGTACCAAATCGTGACACGAGACTTCCAGAGCTGTTCTTTGTTTATCTGTCTAAAACTAACTATTTCATTAACTCCCCAATCCAATCCAAGACTACGTAGACTTGGAAATAAATTCAGTTCGGTAGATATTTTCATTAATTCCTTATCTCGCGGAATTGTGGTTGCAACCACATGTGCAGGATTGCGGTTTGAAAAAAATGCACCAAAAACATGCTGTGATGACAGTTCCACAGCTGGGCTTTTGTGCACAAATCTACGTCCACATATGAGTGACAGTGCTCTTCATAGTCTATGTTTTTTATCAACTATTTTTTGAAGTGAAAACTTTTTAGCACCGTTGTGATTTGAAACTCGATGTAACGAAAAAGCGACTAAAAAGAGACAAACACATACATCTATAGAATTTATATAGAATGAGATGGAATAATAGGTCTCCTCTTTGTGCGGTGCTTTGTAGCCTACCCACTCTTTTCTACTTTAGTTTTCTGAAGGTTTCACTTTTACCGCGTGTGAATTGCACACTTGTAATTTTTCCAAGATGATTGATCTCAAATTACAGTGGAGAGTTCTGTTCGAAGATATTGAAATAAAAAAAGAGATATTCTATGGTGTCCGCCCGACTGTCGGCGGACTAGTTACAGTAGTTACTACCTAATGGGAATAGTTTGCATACAGATAAGTTTGGACAGAATTTGTTCATTTCGTTGATTTTTTTAAGGTGTGCAGTAGTATTGGTTAACAATATAGTTTGAATACGGAAAGAATTCGTTCATTTAGTTTATCGTTCGTTTAGTTTATTCATGAATTATTCGTTCATTTATTTTTTTCGTTAATAGGTTAACAATATCGGCGACACCAGAAAGCACAGTCCCACCCAGTAACAGCTGCGGATAGCACATATCTTATATTTCAATATTTTTAGTTCCGTCAGAGACTGTTATGTATTTCTGTATTTTTTTTGGATCTTCTTTTATTAACCTTCCTAAAATCCAGCGGTTTTTTTTTTAATCTACCCCGCAACCACGCGGGATTTGAAGGGATGAGCGATTCAACCATATAGCAGTTAAAGTTTTGTTCAATGTACGGGATTTTCGACCGATGTCTGATGAAGAGAATTTTGTAAAACAAAGACAAAACTCAAGTTCAATCAGAATCATTTTTGCAACGGTTCAAATAAGAGCATCTCAGTTCAACTTTTGTTTGGTTTTTTTCACTTTCTTTCAAATTTTTTTATCATCTGATCTGTGCATTGATATATTATATTATAGACAAGTACGTACATATACATATATATATTTTTAAAGTAAGAAATGTTGTTGGTTTTCCACAAAATCATCTCATAGCCTAATGCGACATTGCACATTGGGTGTCATTTTCATAATTATCTGCAAATCCAATCTCTCATCCATCATTTCATTCATAAAATGCCAAATGCATCGCCTCTCCATTGTCATTGTTGCACTTGGTAGTCTATATCGTGGTCGTTCCACCGTCATAATGAGATTACCCTCTAGTATCAATCTTGGGAAAACTGTATAGCCATGCCTTTATGAGTTTCTGAATAAATCAACGTCAAACGGTGCACGAATGATCATCATCCCGGTACAAAACTTGAACGCGAACTTGTGAAGAAATTATTTTTTTCTGAAACATTTCTCTTGTGTATCTGGAAACTCAAAATAAAGCAATCATATCTAATAAAATCTAAAAGTCAAGTTCACCCCTGCAGTCACGTCCATGACTCAAATTCCCCAACCAACAATAGTGCAATGCCTTAAAAGCCTCTGTCTCCATACAATCTGCGAATTCATTACGCGGAATTAATTATCCGTGCGATAACGGACTCGAATATTGATTGTTGGCTTTCAATCAGAAGAAGTATCCGTATTTACGTACACGTTTTCCATGACATTTACCTATAACTTTCGGGAAAAAATGAGCTTTCAATACGATATATAGATATAGGGAACACTTTTAAAAAAAAAAAATTTTAACTATATTATTTATCATAAATTAATTTCACCACGTCAAATGCTGTCATTATTCTTTAAACGGGCATACCTACTAAAGTCGGGTAGGTACATTTTTTGTTCTAATTTAGAAGACAATATTTTGTTTTTAAAATAATAACTTATATAACGAGTGATGTTGCATAAATTTATTGCATATTGTTGCAGAGTGGTGATTTTTTTAGATATATATTTTTGAATAATTATGACTGACTTAAAACATATAATTATACTGTGACTAGGAAAGAAAATGCTGAACTACTGTTTAAACTCTAGTAGAAAAAATCTAAAGAGATAAAGACTTGTTTCTCTCATGTAAATTTTGCATACAAAAAAATAAACTAGCAGTTAAAAATAATAATTAATTCAAACTGTTAATAAATGTATCAAAGTTTTTACCACCTTCATTAACAGTCGTTATCACACTATTTTTTAAGGTTTGCTCAAAACTGCAAATTACTTTGTTATAATTTTCTACTTAAATTCCAGTGCTGATAGTTTCTATGCAAATTTCTTAATCAATACGAGTATCAATGTACTGAATAATGTTGTTCATGCTATAAACAGATTCAACTTTATTATACCTTTCGCTAGTTTGGTGTTGCTGTGTACAAACAGGTGAGATCGTAATAATAATCAGTGCATGCATATAAATAATATTATATGAATTCAATATTACATTCTTGCTCTTTTTTTAAGGCGTCTCTACAAGCTAACACGTACTTGGTTATGGTAAAAACTAACCTTAAAAGTTAGGTCATAATAGAACGAAATGTAATGAATCCATTTTGCGGTTCACAATAAAATCATCGGTGACCGGACAACTCAAAAAAGTAGCACTTCATCACACCTTTGAAAAATGATGAACTAAAAAACAGGTTAAATAGGTTACGTTAAGTTAGGTTGTGGCCTATTTTTTTTTCAAAGGGGAGTCGAAATGCCGCTTTGTTGGATTGTAATGGAACCGAAATCATCAATGTTAAAACGCCTTCTTTTTGGCAATATACACAACGTGCATGTAGATAATTTAATAAACAATTTTTAAGCAGCCCATTTATCATGATCAGCACAAATTAATTAATTTTATATTATGAAGGGGACCTAAACCTGCCGTCAGCAAACTCATAAGTTAAAAGGACCGAATATCAGCAGCCAAATTTCTTTATAATAACTCTCGAAGTAAAGAAATGTCTAATTCTAAACACCTACCCACAGAAAAGGGTTTCTTATGGGCGTACATTATTTACGTGAGCAGTTTTTTTTTCAATCTAGACCCCCGCGCCCCCTTGGTGAGATAAATTTGGGCCAATTCGTATATTATTTTCAAGTAACGTGAGATTTTGCTCTACCCCCCCCCCCCCCCCCCCCCCCTCCCCCCATTTAAGCTCACGTAATTAATGCATGCCCCCTTAGGAATATTTTTGTTTTATGTTACCTGCTACAGTAATTTTTATTTTAAATATTATTAATAATTAGTAATGTAAAGTGTATTTTAAATACGTCATTCGTCCAGGAGCCGCACTCATGTAACCAAAGAGTCGCACGTGGCTCGCGAGCCGCAGTTTGCGACCACTCATCTAAACCAATCATCTTGCTTTTGCAATTTTTGAAGACATTGTAATAATATAGATGTTGAAATACTTTTTTTATAAATAAGCACTAAGGTGTTACCTTTTATATTATTAACTATTCATCATTGTCTACTCAATATAAAAACTCAGTTTTCAGACACGAAGTATAATATTTAACACCAATACTTTTGCAGGTTTATGAACTTTAGGAGATATTAATCAGATTATCACGGAAGTGAGTTTTACACAAAAAATATGATATTATTTCACATCACCACGAGGCAAAAAAGCGACCAATAACTGAGGTAGCACAAAGAATTAAATAAAAACTAACAACTTTAATATTAATCGAGTTCAATCGAGTATCAATGCAGTCATCTTTAGAAAAAAATGTTCACAGAGTTGTAACTAATCTATTCTCCTCCTAAAATCTTTATAATTAAAAGTATGTTTACGAGAGATGGGAAGGCTGATAGAGATATTGAAAGGAGGGTAATGGAGGACTGAAGTACAGGTAACTCCATTAATGGAGGACTGAATGCCGTTGGCGCTAATAAAAAACTGTCAAAAGAAGCGAAGCTAAATGGAGTCTTGGTACCCACTCTGATGTATGGCAGTGACGCATGGAACTGGCAGAGGAAGGATGAAAGTAAACTGAATGATATTGAAATGAGATCCCTGAGTAGGATGTGCGGTAGAACCATGTATGATCATGTGAGAAATGTGGCTATCCGCAAATAATGTAAGACTGATGTAAGCATAATGGGACCCTCAGATGGTTTGGGCATGTAGAGCGAGTGAAAGAAAAAAATAATGTGAGAAAAAAATATGACGCAAATGTGAATGGAAGAAGAAGTCGAGGGCGGTCGAGGAAGACATGGCACGATCAAGTGAATAAAATACTTGAGTAGGGCCATGTCAAAAGTCAGAATAATAGAAGTATGAATGTTAGTGAGGCAAAGAGCGTGTGCCAAAACCGAGTTGTTTGGCGGTCCGTCCTCTCTGCCTACCCCTGCGGGGAAACGGCGTGATCAAAGATATTAGAAACCCGAGATATGCTATGTTGGCCGCCAGACCGTGGACGGACTACGGCCTACGGAGCGGAGTGTGAATACGGAAAGAATTCGTTCATTCAATTGGTTGTGTGTCGTAACCGCGTACAGTTTGTGCCCGTTTTATTCAAAATGCCGTCTTGTTCAGTGCAACTATGCAAAAATAATAGAAGAAATGTGAACTTCAAGATAAATGGAGTTTCATTTCACCGGTAAGTACAAAATTAGAGTACGTTATCAATTTTTAATGATTATTCGAAGTTTTTATTGACATAAGGCCCCGTAAAACAAACATCGCCGCCATTACAATGCTAGTGATGGGGACGCGAATTCTTTTAAATACCGACCATCGATATTTCGTAATATTAGTAGGGCTTTATAAAAAAAATATAAATATGTATAAACATATTATTTTTGTAGATAATTATTGTTGTAGATGCTGATTGGTGGTAGAAACAAATACAATGCTTTTCTTTTAAAATCATTATTTATAAAAATTAATCTTTCTTTGTTCCGCATGCGTTCGTGTACCATTTATTCGATTTTAAATGGAACTTTGGTGATTTTTAGTGCCGGAGCCCATGGAGGTTTATATATACGAGTATAATGGTGGGCTCTAGCATTATAAAATTATTTCCTATACCATTCATCCGACTGGGATGAAACTTTGGTGTTTTCGTGTGGGCACGCCCGTGAAGGTTTCAATATATATAACGGTAAGCTTTGGCGTTATAAAATTCGTAAATTTTTTGGCGCTTGATCAGTTTGAGAAATGTGCGTGTTTCATATAGTTTAGCCTCAGGAAGGGAAGGAGAAGGGGAAGAGAATCCGGGACGAGGGATCTGATAGGGGGAGGATTATGTGGGTGGAGAAGGAGGGGGTGAGGGAGTGATGAGAGGGGGGTTCGCGGGATGGGGAGAAGCATAACAAAAAAGCGTGATAATTTATTTATCTTAGGTAACGTATAATTTATATCCGTTTTTAAATGCAGTAACTTATAGTATTTTAATTATTTCAGATTTCCGAAGGACGGAACAATTAAAGAAAAATGGATTGACGCAACGGGGAGATAGGGAAACTGGTTTCCGACTCGCCATAGCATCATTTGCTCGTCTCACTTTGGTCAAAACGATTTTAAACCAGCAACCTGGCCTTTTTTCCCTTCAATTGATGTTATAAACATTTGCAAAACAATGCAAGTGATAATAAAGAACGCTATTGTAGATAAAAATAAACTGAAAATTAAATCAAAAAATAATATTAAACAGGAACTAGTAACCAAAGCCTTACGATATTTCGTTGGAATCAAAGTATTTGAAAATATTTATTTTCATCAATATGACCAATCACCAATGAATAATCATTCAGTTCAACTCACTAAAGCCGTTTTGGAAAAATACCTTGATATCCGTTTACATTACTTAGTTAAAAACGTAACACCAAAATTTTCGAAGCGACAAGTATTAAACAAATATCTCCACTTTACCGGTCAATAATATGTATATATTTTTTAAATGTTTGTTTGCTAAATGAAATACCTCTTGTACATACATATTTCTATATATTTTTGTTAATTATACCAAGGTGGGTTTTTTATTTAAATTTTTTTATTTACATATGTTCGAGATTGATGAAAACTAGCACATTTGACATTCAAAAGAGGAGGAAAATAACTGTTTACATATTATTTAAAAAAACTGCCTGTAAAACACGGGTAATAAATAGATTATGAAACAAAATATGAAATCGCAAAATAAAGGCCCTAACACGGGTAGAGCACCCAACGTTGCCCAAAATACTTGTCATTATTATTGTAAAATTATTAATTGTGAAACAGAATTGTAAATACTTTCAGTATAACCCTGGTTAAAGACCACCATTCAGAACAGAAAGGTTGCTTTAAATTTATTAGCCGTGTTTAGCGACCAGATCTGAATAACCGGGTACTTCCCCACTTTCATTTTCCTCGACTTCTTCCACTCCTCACCATCTAAAATACCCCAATTGCGGATGCCCTAGTCTCACTGGTTCCAGATGGTTGGGAGCAGATGGGACTCTTGTGAAGTACTCAAATACAAAATAAATTAACATGAGTAAAAAATGAGAGTTTCTTTTTATGGATTTTTACAACAACAAAAACACACTGTTAGTGTTATTGAACAAAACCAAAAACTGTTAAAATTCAGTTATCTAATTATAGATTAGAAACAATTGATTTGGATTTGTTACAAATGGGACACGTTAAACGTGCCCAGAGTCCAGATCACACTTGTTTCGATTTATCGGTTCTGAGAATAAGAATTTTTCATCAAAATTTTAACTGGAACCATTTTTTAACTAAAATGTCGATCTCTGTCGATTTGTATTCTTGTAAGCCTTATTCGTCATCATTTCTATGTATTGCTAATTGCGAATGCGTTCGGAACGTGTACGCATAGAAATCTGTTCTAAGTATTAGTGCCAACGAAAATGACAAGTTTTAAGTGTGAGCTCGAATAGGGGCGTATACTTTAGCGTAAGCGAAGGTGTGTAATAGTATTGGTTAATAATATCGGCGACACGAGGAATTACAGTTTCACAAGGTTTAAACTGCCCATAGCATATCTCCCTTTGTTTATATTATCTGTGGGCGTGATAGTTAGTTAGTAAGGTAGTTAGTTTACTTAGCTAATTGCATTTTTTTTTAGAAATAACACTAAGGGATCTTTAATAATATAGAAAACAATATAAAAACTTTTAAGTAATTACTTAATTAACGATTGAATACAGAATCAAAAGTATTGCACTTTGCCTCAAGTCTTCACATTTCTCTAAAACCTTCAAAGCACCATAAGTCATGATGGAAATTGTGGTACGTACTGAAAACGGTTACATTTGGATAATATTATTAGACAGAAACATATGTACTAATTTCTTAATTCAAGAGCTCACTGTTGCCTAATTTTACTGAGATATACACACAGATTAGCCGCATTAACTACATACAAGAATACCTCAAAAATTCTTCGCTTTTCTTTATCATTTATGTTCTTTGATCCTAACATTATTCCATACCTTGTTTTAACTGAGTGCAATTGGCTGACTCGATCATTGGCACATTTAATAGTGGCATTTTGCTGAGAGACCCGAGAGCAAATCTGGTTTTGAAATTTAGCACAAGCATTGAGCTTTATCGTGCCTTTGTTTAGTTAAGCCGTGACCTTACGGCGATTAAGCCCCGAATCATTATATAACAATGATATCACCTTTAATCAGCATTTTACCTTTGATATTATTGATATTTACATGGGCTTAGGGCCTGGAACTTAGTTATGTAACGTGTACCAGTTTCATGATTGTTGTTGATATTGTATCATATTATTTTTATCATCGGCCGGTTTTTAGTAATCTCGACACGGCTTTGTATTCTGTACCCCGCCTTTTTTACCGATGCTAGTATCATTAGTTCTTGTTTTTTGTTATAAATAGACACCGGATTGGATACATTATCAATATGGCGAAATATGCACTTTCAATGCCAAAATATGCAAAAGCGATAATTCTCAAATATGCACAAGCAAGGCCAAAAAATATGCCTAAATTGAGCAATAAAAACAGGATCTTTTGAATTTCAGGAGTGGAGAGGGGGGGGGGGAGAATCAAAATGTATTATTGTATGTGGGAGGGAAACAGCTAAATTCAAACACGGCAATCGGCCATCTCTACCACATCTCATTTTTTCAAAAATTTCAAGAGGAACAGGCACCAAAAATAATAGTTTGCTCCGAAAAGACAATAATAACTTTATTTATACTAATTTGTCTAGCTCATGTTTGAATAATAAAATAGCTGAAATATGCACTAATGGCGAAAAATGCTGAGATATGCACAAACGACCAACAATTTTCAAATATGCACTAACGACCAAAAAGATTCATAATGCACTAACAACCAAAAAGGCACAAATATGCACTAACGACCAAAAATGCTCAAATATGCATAACGCAAATTTAAATATGACTAACTAATTAAGTTTTCTAGCAGAGGTATGAAGAGAGAAACTTGAAACAAACTCCTTGCTTCATTCACATTCATACATCGTCTCATACATACTCCTCCGATACCTATGTAAATGCATAATTTACACAGATTTCGGTACCTACATTATTAGTCATAAGGTACCCTGTAGTAGGTGAAATCATTAAGATATAAAATGTCTATGAACAATGAGTTAACAACTCTAAATTTTGTCTTGGTGACAGATCACCCTCCAGAACCATACGTTGTTCGAAATGATTAAATCTACGATTGGTTACTAAATCTGAAAAGCCTAGCTTCCCGACCTTCCTCTTCCCCTCCCCCTTCTCATTCCTAACTTCCACCAGCCGTAGATACAACATTTCTGAAATGAGTTTTGAAATAGTTCACAAAAAAATCGATTGCAGTTCACACTTGACAGAGCGCGATGCTTCGTAGGTACTGAACGTTGATAAGATTTCATTATATCTCATTCTCTCGCAGGCTAAATCCTATAGCTGTAGTATAGATGT
This sequence comes from Limnephilus lunatus, assembly GCA_917563855.2. Classification (NCBI taxonomy): domain Eukaryota; kingdom Metazoa; phylum Arthropoda; class Insecta; order Trichoptera; family Limnephilidae; genus Limnephilus; species Limnephilus lunatus. The sequence continues at coordinate 37,083,486 of OU830594.1, forward strand.
ATATGTTTGTCTCTATTTTTTGTGTCACTCATTTCCGTTTCATCGAGTTTCAAATCAGAACGGTGCTAAAGAAGTCTCAATTCAAAAAGCTAACTCAGTTCCCCACATCCTGAATTAAAAACACGGAAAATTAAAATACTTAGAGGAAACGATTGAAAAAATTTAAGTAATTCTTGTCGTCGATAGATACAAACAAAAACATTCTAGATAATTATATCTACCCACATAATATTTAATCACAAAAAAAAATTAATCGAAAGTTGTAACTAAGTCAATTTATACATTATTAATTTTTTTTTATCGTATTGGTGGATAACTTTCATACTAAAACATAATATTAGACCTTGCCGAAAAAATCGACGACATTTGCAACGCCCTCAACTTAGATTATTTCAATTTTGAAGAACTTTCATTTTAGTTTGACAATCCATGAGTTTTAGTAAATGCAAATCATTTTACGTCAAAAGTAGCGCAGCATACCGAAACAAATCTATTGTGTTCCAAAGAAGAACTTATCGAATCGAATTGAAAACTGCATCGGAACTATGTTGTTATTGTGAGTAACACATAAATATTGTCACTAACGATTTGCTCTTTTATTTCCAAATAAATGCCAGTGAAAAATCACTAGATTTTGTAACATTTTATCACTTTTTTTGTAAGATTTTCTAATGCATGTAATTTGATCAATAATATTGCTGAAAAAATTTATATTGTTATTGAATTGTATGTATGAGACGATGTATGAATGTGAACGAGGCAAAGAGTGTGTGCCAAGATCGAGTTGTGTGGCGGTCCGTCCTCTCTGCCTACCCCTGCGGGGAAACGGCGTGATGGTTAGTTAGTTAGCCATGAAGAAATGGATAATAAATTTGAAACAGAAAATCTGTGTGGACATAAAAACTATCCTACGCCGGCCTCTGTCGTCATGAAATTTCAAAGTCAACGTGACTGTTTTTATTATTAGCTAACAACATAATTTCCATCATGAGTCTGAGAGCTTAGAAATATCAATTAACAGAAAAAGATTGGACGTCATATTTTTACTTTGGTAGCTCTTTTTATATCGAAAATGTGTGTTGTCACTCGGACAAAGCTGGTTTGCAACTATTAGTACCTATAATAAAAAAAATCAGAGTCTGCAATTCACACGCAGTAGAAGTGAAACCTTCAGAAAACTAAAGTAGACAAGAGTGGGGAGACAACGAAGCACTTTATTTGTAACTTTATTATCAATGTGAATGATGATTTTTTTCCATATTTATGTCGAATTCCAGTGCTCTTTTTCCTATACATTTGGTCATCTTATTAGTATTTATGTTTTCTTCTTCAGAGTCGCTAGATGTCACTTTCTTTTGTATTTTCTTTGCCTTTTCATTTTGGAGTGGTTTGAAGATTGGATATTGATTTTACAAAAAATATTTTTTTCAGATTTTGTACGGATTTCGTAAGATTCAACCCTTGATGTCTGGCCGCTAAGGTTCGTCAGGCACTTTATACTAAAGGAGACTCGCATGGGACCGTGGATTTATCGTGGAACCGAGTACCCGTGAAATAAATAAATATTTTATTGCTATCTCATTCAAGCGCAGGTTAAATCATATAGATGTATGTGTTCATCTCTTTTTAGTGTCGCTCATTTCCGTTTCATCGAGTTTCAAATCACAACGATGCTAAAGAAGTTTTCACTATAATAAAGCATCGATGTGGCTTAAAAATATTTTTTTTTGAAAGGGAATAATATGAATGCTCGTTCTAAATACATTTAAAAATGATGAGCAGAATAAACGCAACAGGTTTTATTTCTTCATCGAATTCCGCATTATTTCGCATTTTCCGCATCGAGCAAGCTATAAATCTCGCTTTATTAACCCCGTTCTCGATAAAATTCGCAATTTAATCCAGTTATTGACTCGCGTCGCTCTTGGTACCAACCAGCCGAAGGAGAAACATGACCTTCTTCCTTCCGTGGCAACTGGTAACTGACTACATCCGCGCCTACAATTCAAAAATCTGGCGAATCCTGCAAATGGAGAATTTCCCATGGAACTTTTAAGATTGCTTGATTCGTGCACTACTTGCAGTATTGCAGTTAGCTTACGAGTAGTTTTTGCCAATCCATATTTTAAATCGTTGCTTGAAATTTTTGGTTGACCAGATATGAACAGCCAGGTACTTTTCTCCTCCCCATCTCATCATCCCCTTCCCCATTCCATGGCCTCACAACTTAACCAAATTGGAGATGACATAATTCCACTGCCTTCGGAGAGTTGGGAGCAGTAGTATTCTAATTTATAATTCAACTATCAGACCCGGCCACACTTTGCTGTGGCTAACGAAACACAACGCCATTACCCAACCTTTATAAAATCCACACCACCAGCTTGCCAGCTGCCCGCTGCCCGCTGCCTGAATTGAATATTTGAATTTCTCGGCTTTTCTCTACTACCTATAGTAAGCATGTATTATACATATAAACCTTCCTCTTGATTCTTGAATCACTCTATATATTGGTGAAAACCGCACAAATCTTGCAAATATTTTAAACACATTCAAATGATCTAGGTAATACATAAAATAATGCTTGTATTTTTAAACAACGCGCGACGTTTTATTTATTTTGAATTTCACACCCAGTTGGACTTTAACATGTTTTTGTTGTTGTTTTTAACACGCAAAAAACATCCAAATGGGCGTAGTAACATCACAAAAATAAAATACTTCACAATTCATGACGGAAAAATTAAGATTTACCAAATCTGACAATTTTTTTAAACAATAAATTAATAACAAGACGCATAATATCGACAAAGAACGTGCGTTTTTAATTGGTTTTGCATTGAAGGAAACTTTACTTTATATCTAATACATGTCTGCAGTGTATAAAACCTAATTAACTACATCCATAATACCTACTACAAACTAGGTACATGATACGACTGCTAAATTCCGATTTGATTAACCTGTATATTGTCGTTCGTTTTATTAATCAAATAAAACTTTTACTATTGCTATAAAAATAATTATTTAATCACGAATTTCATAAAACATTACTTACCTAACTACACCATACCCACCTGCTTTCCTGCTTAAGGACATTTAATTACGTAGGAAAGTACTAACTAATTAATGTTGGTTCCCATAATTTGCTTGTAGTTAAACATGTTTAATGGAATGAGGTAGTATTATGGATATGATTTCAAGGCCACGGGTTCGAGACCCGTTGAATGCATTTTTTCTTTTCGTTGAAAAAATGGGACTGGACACTGGACATTCATGTTGGCTATTTTTTATTAGAAGCACGCCAAAAAATTGCTTGCTGTCTTTTGAAATATCATTCTAGTAACAAAAAGTTGATCGATTGAGTTAGACGACAGTTGAATACTTTTACTCCATATCCCCAACCTTGACCATAATATTATATCAAATTTAAGTGAAATCGAAGATGGAAATTTTTGTCTAGCGTTTATTCATTTATTGTTAGATTTAATTTTATTTGTTTATTGTTTCTTTACTTGCTAAGTATTACTGTTTACAATTTAATTTTTATCCTCCCCAGGATAAGCCTGTGTTGAAGTTAACAATTCTACAAAGTAACAAAAATCTTCTTTGTGTGCCCTATACGGTCCCCCCGACGTTGGCAATCACTCTGGAAAATGTCTCTCTGTCTTGCGCTGCCCGGAATAGCTCCTCCACACTTCTAATGCCGGTCCACTCTCGTACATTTCGCAGCCAAGACATTTTTCTCCAACCAGGCAACCAACCTCTTTCTTGCCTTTCAATATTAAATTGGGCAAGTGATACTTCTCCCCTCGAAGTATATGACCCAGATAACAAGTAACTCAGCAACAAAAATAACACAACATAATGTATGGTTCCATGGCAACTCAGAAATGAAACCAACTCAGAAACACCTCAAAAAGGTAATTAAAAGCTAAGAAAAATAATTTTAAAACAGCCGGTTACCCTAACCTAACTTAACCGTTTTAATCATTTTTTTAATATTTTTTTTATCATCACTCTTAATGACCTTTCTGAGGTTCTGAGTTGATTTCATTCTGAGTTGTCCGGTCACCATAATGTGGTTCCATAGCAACTCATAATGTACATAGCCATTGAAAGAACAATATTGTTACATTAATGTTTCTTATAAACAATAGGTACCGACTAAGCACTAAGCAGAAAGAGATTGGTAGATTTTAATGTAAACATGTTAGGTAATCACGTGTCGAATTTGAAATAAAATCTGATATTAATTTAAAAAAGATAAAGATGAAAAGAAAAAATGTGCTTATTGTATATTTTGCTATTAACTTAGCAGGACAAAGATAAAAAAAGATTTATACAATATAATACATGTAAGGTTGTTTTAGAATTCTTTAGCACTTTTAATAGTAACATTTTAACAGAATGATTTCAGCACTCTTTTTTTATAAAGTTTTTTTTTTTATTGAACGATTGGAAAATATGGCATTGTGTCTTATTTTACTACAGCCAATATATGTTCAAAAGAACCATAGGTCATGATGGAAGAGATTATGTGAGTTGTATCAGCTTTCAGACAAAAAAAATGTGTAAATTCGTGACTCCAAAGTTAACTGTTTGAGAATTTATGCTGCTTCGATATCACACAAACACAAATTGCAGTTCGTGAGTTTTTAGGTACTTATAGTAATGGAAAAAAACTTATAGTAATGGAATCGAAGGCATTAAAAATTGTTTCAATGGAAATAAATGTATCCATTTTATAAAAGCTTTTGACAGTAACTTGACAAGTTTGAATAAATTGTATTTATTTCCACTTCTCAGTCATCAGCATTTCTGTAAGTATCCAACAACGTGAAGGAAAAAAGATAATACTTAGCTTCAGAAATTACTTGGATTTATTGTTGGCAAGAAGGTAATTCCCTTCATATCGTCTTGGAGCGTTAACCTTCGGCGTTCCAAGATGTTAAATAAAACTTGTGTTGCCATGAGGGGTTACTCAGTTACCCCACGAATTTTATCATTTTAATGCCATTTGTTCAATTTATTCGTAAGTTTTATTTGCAAATTATTCTATAAGTATACATTCAATGTCTTTCTGGAAATTATCATAACAAAATATTTTTTTAAACAATCTCTTCTTTCATCAAAGAACGTGGTCCCCGCAGACGGCCAGGGTTATACTGACTTATGTCGCGTTCGTTCGTTTTAGTTGATTAAGTTTTATCGAACGACGAATTTTTTTTTGAAAAAACCTCTACAACTTTGCTGAAAAATGATTCACCTTGTAATTATGCTTTCAAGTAGAAAGTAATTAACTAAAACTGAAGCATTTGAGTGAGACATTACCGCATACCGACCTCTCCACCTACCGCGTATGGCTTGCAAAGAGCGGCGACGGACGACGGCGTCATTATAGGTAGATTGTCTTACCCCCTTACGTACCTACCTTTGATAATAGTGCGAGCGAATGAGATGGCTCGTATCCCCCATAAGGGAATCAGTATGAGTGTTTTCCTTTTGTTCCAGCGAGCAAAAAGTATTAATTGTGGCAAAAAATCTGTTTTATTCAAGTACGATATTTTTTTTCATCGTTGAATCTACTCTTATAGGTATTGCAGGAATGCAAAAAAACAAACTATAAGTTCTATTACGATTTTGGGTACCCCTGTTGAGAACGATAAGGTTAATTCCCTTCATGTGCCTTCACATCATCTTTGATCGTTAAAAATGATTCTGGTTCATAAAAGCGACTTTTTACTTCCTTAATTTCGTTTTTTCCTCGCAGTTGTCATGATTCAAATAAATCATTGCTATAATAATACCTAGATGTGCTGTGTTGATATTGTTGCCATGAAACATTCAGAATAATCCTTCTCGAAGTCTAAGGAGACTGTGTACAGGGGTGTAATTTGACCATTGTTGGGACCTATTCATATCCTTTAGAAAAAAACATGTAGGAATATTGGTATGTACAGGAGCATTTAAAAATAAATTACTCCTTCAACGTGTTTGCAAAATTGATTTGTGGTGTCATTTTAAAAATGAAAATAAACACCTTGTTTATTTTGTATCCTGGTGAAGAAGTCTTCGATTTTGAAAAATTTTCATAATTTTTATTAAAAATAAAATTAATTATAAATGTTAACAAAGTTTAAACATTTAAACTTTTCACCACCAAAAAAAGTGAATGATATAACAGCTCATTTCACAATTGAAGACATTAATGAAAGTTTTTTGTTACGATAATAAAACGGTTGTTTTGATGTAATGTAACCATATTTCTACGAGCATCACCAAAATCACAGTAAGGACTTTGTCATCAAGACTTTGGCAAAACTGTTTCTTGGATTTACCAACTTACTTTCACATTCAGGTATTTTGGTGTGTATGACTACTAACAAATAGACAAAGCCGTTATCAAAGTTTAAAAAAATGTGCAAATTGTAATTTTCAATATCAATAATGGTTCTTGGAGGCAAAGAAACTATTATATTTGCTTCATCGTACCTAAAATAAAAACCAGCTTTGGGATTTTTTTAAGACGACATGACATGGAGAATATTCAATATTATTTTGAAAATCCACCAAATAAGTGTTTTAATTTGGGGGACTTTGGCATTACAAAACCCAACTCCTTTACACTGAAATATTGAAAAATCCGCCCTGAATATATAAATTTAACAATATACCTGGACAGGATGTGAGTTATTTTATGATACAGACCGGATTCGTGTTCGACTATGTGGACTGTCTTCTGCTTGTATCAAACACGCATCGACAACTTTATGTTCAACTTTACCTCTTACATACTCCTGTTCTCTCAGGCGTGCCTACATGTAAAAGATGGTTGACAAGCTTACCCTGTCAGATCCAAGCTTGTTCGCTGTACAATGGTAACGCATTCAAATGTATAATATGAATTCAAAATAAAACATACGTTCGACATGGGAACCTTGATGCAAAGATTTGCGGTTATGTGGTAGATTATCTCTGGAACCGCAAAAATTCGCTATGTCGTGAATTCTATTTACTACCATACTTTTACCTTGACCTAATTAATGAATGCCTGGTTTGATCAAATATTTTGATTGCAAAAGACGCACTTCAGATGATGCATTATAAACTAATGACTATGACATTGGGAGTGGCAATGTATTCCTCGTTTTGGCTTTGATTAGGAAGCAACTTCCTATTATTTTTATGCTTTGTAGCATTGACCCATATTTCTAAATGTTTTCCTGTCATAATTTTAAGAGTTAAATTTGTCATATTATACGTAAAAAAATTATGGGAAAAGGAATTTTATATCATGCCTGATAATTATTATTATATTTATTTTTTCTCTCGGCTGATGAATCATGATCTAGGCCACGGTGTGTTTTGCGGAACTCTTAAAAATGAATTAATTGAATCGTTTTAATTAGGTACCTAAATTAAACAACTATTTAGATCATTTCAATTTCATCATAGGTATATGTCATTATGAAGTGTGTAGGTACTAGAAATAGTCATTTGCCTTTATGTCCCTTTCAAGGGCAGGAAACATCAGGATGTTTATCAATCCATCAATCGGGCAATGTACTACTACTGATACACAATTAAAAATATAAATTCTACTTGGGTAATTTGCAAGGCGCCAGTTACTCCCCTTTCATGAGCATAAAAAGGTGTTCAAACAGTTCCTTCTGACAGAGTTATGAACTTACTCGATATTTTGAAAGCACCGAGTTTTCTTCGTGGCGTCGTTTTTGCAACGCTCATAAAACTTTCCCAACGAAAATGCATTAAACTTCCCATTTTACCATTAACTTTATCAAAACTATATAAAATGACAAACAAATTTAACAGCATTCAAGCACGTGGCATTTATGTTTTAATTTATAATAATATAGGGGTGATGTTTGGCATTTAACACCCGTAATTAAAATAAGCCGTCAGGTGGGGAAATTACCTTGTTTTATGTGTTTAAACGAACCTGAATGGTAAAATGTTGCGGGATTGAGAGTGCCTCATTTGCTGGTTGTTATTAGTTGGACGCGCCTTAGTTTTACATGATTCTTTAAGTAATTAATATTATTCACAAGGTATGGCGCCGCAGGGCATTTTCCAGTATGAACAACATTCAACACCTCAGTACATTCAGTACACGTGGTGTCAGGGCGGAGCTGACAAGGTCTCTACGATTATTTTATTATATAATTAAAAAAATAATTGCTTTGAATCAGAGTTGATGCGACGCCAAAAGACTCGGTAATATATCAGCTGGCAGCAATTTTTACACATAGGTTAAAGTAGGTATTACAATTACTCGAATCGTCATCTTCAAATGATACAACTTTTTTTCTGAACGTTTGTGCTGTATTTATTTAATAGTAGCTTGTGAGTATTAGACACATATGCACTAGCTTTTCTAATAAAATACTAAAATGAGCTAGAGTTGAACTAGAGAATTTTTACAAGATGATAATATGTTTTATGACATGCTTTCGGGCGTTAGACTTTTTTAAGGAATTCATAAAATATACATTTTTTTAGGTTTTCAAATGTTTTAAAAGGCTTTAAAAATATCACTAAATAACGGAAAAAAATGGGTGAAAGCATTGTTTCTGCATTAATTTAAGAAGATTTTCATATTGATGTGTGTACCTCCAAGATTTCAAATTGTGAGCCTGAAGTTCAAATATTTAAAAGTATTAAAACTTTAAAAAAGAATCAACGTAGTTGTGTTTCTGTGGCTCCTTTACTAAAGACAAATATTCAAAATCAATTCATAATTCGGCACGCATTTCTTCGAAATGCCTTCATGCGGGTCGTAAATCAAAATACATTATTAATTTATCTGACCAGCAGATTTCAAGCGTGTCTTATTTATATACTAGCAATAACCTACAATTATGTAATTCAATAAACTCAAAAAATTAAGTAAAAAACAACCCACAAACTTGTAAAACTAAAACGAAAGAAGTAACTTGTCTTTGTTACAGCGTTACCTCTTTTGATAAATAAAAAAAACTGTCAGGTCATATTTTATTGTAGTTTGAACACAAACAATAATTATAGTCTGCCGAAAGTTGACGCTGTTAACACTTTTGAATGGAATCAAGTGTCCAGCAGATTATCTGTCGAAAGATTTACCAAAACAACACAAGAAATGAAAGTGTAAGTTTTTCGTTTCAGACTTCCGATAATTATTATCTATTTAAATGCAGTGAAGTGTGAGAGTAGATCAGGTGCAAAAAATCTTACGGAATAATAACCTGAAATGTTGTCGCGTTACTGATGGAAAATATAATCTTGGTGATTTATTATCCGCTTTTTAGGCAATTGCTAATATCATATCCATATTATTTATACATCAGAAACATGAAGCATTGTTGGTATAGTTATTTAGGTTAGGAATATCATTAAACTCGTAAGTATAACTACAACATGAATACAGAATGCTACGTTGAACTTACAAAGCTTTGCTGAATTATACCTAAAATTTTAATAGTGATATTTTTCTTGGTGTAATCCAAGGTTCACAGAAATTAAACAAGGTTAACTCCTACGGTCACTTCGGGGAAAAAATCTGAAATAGAGGAATTGTTTTTTCCCTTCTATGTGGAGGGGGATTGTAAAAATTGAAACCTAATAATTTGTTGATATGTAGACATCTAAGTCAAACCGCTGGAGATTTTTATCTCCCAACTGCTTCCAACATCTGGAACCAATGGTACTGAAATTGTTAACTGGCATTCCAAATTGAGGTACACCTATGATGTGAGGCTAAATGTAGTGAGGAGATGATGATCTAATCGTTCAGTGGTGATCTACCACCAGGACAATACTAACAGTATGATGGCGCTCTGTAATAATGATGATCTATGCATTTTTAATTATTTAAAAAAAATCATAGATTATGTAGCATTCTAAAAACATTTGGTGTTTTTATAACTATATAAAGTTCATTAATGAACTATTAGGTAATAATAATGTAGGTATATATTATTGAATTTTATACTTATTTTTCAAGTAAATACGAATTACTTTACACTTTTGTTACATCACCAATATGACACCATAAATTATATATTTAATCTAGTATAATGAGAAATAAAGAATTGCTATTATAATCTAAGTCTGTAAAAACTAAACCATAACCAATTCACAGCACAGAGCCTCACATCACAGTTAACTGTAGCGAATCTTGACAACTTTAAATTGCGTGAAAAATACTTGAAAGTGTTTCAGTGCAAATAAAAGTGAAAAACGTCACAGTATTTAATTCCACATAAAAACTGTGGAACATTAAAAGTGCTGATCCAATCGATATTTTTTCTATGAATCTCTTTTCGAGCAGACATCAATGCTTGATCAGTGTAACCGGTAAAACAAAGAACCATTAGTAATTTCCGATAAAGGTAAGATATTAAATCATGAAGATTCCAACCGGAACAATTGACTTTCCACGCTAAAGAGTTGGTATAACAAACACCCTGATTACCTTAACTTTATGTGGGATTAAAAAATTATCTCCGTGTGCTACCTATTTCGAAAATGTTAAAATGAAAAACGAAAATTTCGAAAATGTTAAAATGGAAATTGAAAATAAAAATGTTAAAATTTAAGATATGAGGAAGGTTAGATTTCAACTGGGCCATATTTGCACAGTCCTCAATCCTTGATTCCCAACACAATGCGCCAAGGTACCTGATACGCATTGTAATGATAAATGTCATTTAAATCCTTTAAAAAAAGAATTAACTATTTAAAACACTTGCGGTCTATAATATACAAGTAATATCACAAACACATTCACATATTATTTATAATTTCTGTTTTTTTTACATCAACCTACTTACAATCACCTTTTTAAGGAAACGGGGGAGAGGAAGTTCTTGGAAAGAAAAAGGTATGAGGGGTTGGTAGGAATCTAGAGTCAGTATGTCCAGGAATGACGGATGTACGAATACCTTCTGCTGCGCTGCAAGGTGATGGGTCGGGAGGGACCAGAGAGACCAAATGGTCTCCCTAAACCAGCCTCTAATGATTCGGCCCGCCCCGTAGCTGGTGAGCAGGCGCATCCTACCCGAAAACACCTCACCCGATGAAACCGGGCATAAGTAACTATCAAGTCACTAAACGTAGCCAACCACTTGGGGTGACCTACGGTAGAGGTGTTGGTTATCCAAAAAATGGTTCCAGAGGCGGCGGTACGCATATCCTAAATTGTAGAAAATGGTCCGAATTTTCAGAACTTTGAGGGTTTTTGGTACCTGTTGTTTGGTGTCCACTTTATTGTTTTTGTTAATATATTTATAGAGTTGGCATAGTTTGTTACATCAAATTATAGAATCATTTTCAAAGTTTCGTCAACATGATAAAACCTAGACCCAGCGGCGCGCGTCCGTACGTTTCATGAAAAATCACTTTTCATAATGTTTGTGCTGCACGTCTGTCTTTATCTAGTAAAATACTTTAGATATTTATAGAACTGAACATACTTGAACAACTTAAAAAAATCTTATATAGACCCATCGAAGTATAAAGTTAAAAACCTGTATATTTATTTTATTATATAAGTGTTACAAATACATCGAAATTTTAGAGTTACTGTGACGCCAGCCGTATCCGATAGAGGGGTTGAATATTGGTACATGTGGAATTAGAGGAAAACACTTTTACTAATGGTTGTTTAAGAAACTCCGTTCTAACTTAGCTAAAAAAATATTAGTCACTTTTTATACTAGGCTTTGACTACGTCCAATCGGCCCATCGATATATGCTAGACCTAACTATTTTTTCATTGCTCTAAAAGCTGAGTTGGCAACATTGATGCTGTTCGAAATAAAGTCCCTTACTTCCAAGCGGCTCCATTTTAGAAGGATGATTCTATCTCTTTTGCGACAGCGTAACGCGTGTTAAATCGGCCGTATACGACAAATTTTGACAGTTTTCTTGAATGCGGTATTTCGAATCGTGCTATCGAGCTAAAAACTGCGCTTGTGTTAAGACACCAACTCTTAAAAGTAATTACCCTAACGCCGGAGATGACAGCGCATTTTCTGCGTAATCAGATGTCAGTTGCGACAAAATTTGCGAATCGAATGTCATTGCGTACAAACATAAAAAATAACGACAAACGAACACTAACTTATGAACGCGTGTTAGACCTATATTAAGTAGTTTTAATAAATATAGTAATTCGTGTTTTAAGTAGGTAATTAATCCATTCAACACATGACAGGCATAGACAAGCCATTAAAAGCCGTAGAAAATCAGAGAAATTTGACAACCGATAAACGACGATGAACGCCTTCCGATATCCAATGAATTTTGCCTTTTTGTCTTAATTGTCTCGTAGCGCTAACTTAACGCAAAATATATGCAAAGAGCTGCATGGAGTTCGCGAACTGTGGTCTCCTAACCCCTGCATTGAGTGATGGTAAACTCGAGAGAATTTACACTACAATCGGTAGAGTTATCTGCCACAATGTGTAACCATTTATAATACGTCCCGTGTAGCGCAACTACACAGCGAAATAAAATAAAGTTTATAGCCTATTTCAATATAAAATTATTAAACGTACTCTTTGATTTTTCATTTTAATAATATTATTTATCAATTCCTGCTGGGCGTATCTATCCGTTGTAATAACATTGATAACTAAGAATAGTTTTCAATGGTAAAGGCAGTTATTTTATTGGCAGTTTGTATGAGAAGGGACGTATTTATTTGATGTTCATTGCTTCAAGTGCACATTATCATATACTGTGTAACCGGCCGTAAATACATTTCTTCTTTAATAAAATACACATTGTTAATGAGATATTGAGAAATTTTATCTGATAAATTCTGCTGCTGAATAAAATTTGATGAATGAATTGAATTTCAATGCTGATTGAATGATTACCTTATTGTGGCTTAATTGAAATGCTATTAAATTGATCACCTTGGTGGCAAAGTGGGTGTCAAATTATCCGTGGTTCTAAGGTTAGGGGGTCAAAAACCCGTACCACTTTAGATCGAAATAGGAAATGCAAATACATAAGATATCATGAACATCCATTAAAACATTCCAGTAATACAGTTTTAATTGAGGGATTCGAAACTGTGTGTGCAAGCGTTATAAATTGATGTCGTTGACACAAAGTTTCAAATATCAGTTTTAGTGTAGACTGCCGATTTTTCACAGTTCAAGATTTAGTAAGTTATCACGATAATATTATTAGTTGTTTGATCCCTACCCTGTGGTAAACAGAGTAAAACTGATCGTAAACTCTATTTGGATTAAAATGGACTTGATTGTCTGTAATCTGTCCGGTCAGAAAAAAATGGTGTTTCAAATTGGTTTCAATGGAACCACAAAATACTCACTGTTGAAAAAACCATGCAGTAAAACATCTCATATCTTGTCAGACTACTAATTTAGCCTTATGATTAGGTGCCATCCATAAATAACGTCACACCCCCCCCCCCCCCCCCGTCCCCCCCGTCCCTGTCACAGATCGTCACATTTGTGATTTGTGAGACCCCCTCCCCCCCAGCGTGACATCACATATAATTCACATTTTTAAAAAAGTTTTTCGACAGTATTTAACCCTTCAGGGTTTGAGCTGTATTATTGATACTGCTCATAAAAATTCTGTCAAATGCCGGCGATTTCTTGAGAATTTTCGCATTTCCAATAAAATTAAAATAATTTAAATATTTCTGAACGTATCAAAAAACTAAAAACTGTTTTTGAAAGGTGATTAAATAAGCTTTCAAATCGTATCATTAGAAATAAGCATTTTATTTTAGAAATATTGATATTTTGAATGCAAAGATTAAACAGTTTTAAAAGTGACTCACCTTACATTTTTTCCTTTAAAAACTGAGCTAAAATAACTGATAACGTAAAAAGAAACTCATTTTTTAAAATTCAATATACGCTTTCAAATTGTGTTATTAGAAGTAAGCTTGTTATATTAGAAATATTAAAATTTTGAATGCAAACATTATAAAGTTTCACCTAACATTTTAGTGAACGTATGACGTCATAAATACGAATAATTTTAACTTTTTTGCGGATATCTATGGAACTCAAATCGTAGTGTAGGGTTGTCTCCTTCTATCACTTTTTAAATCATATATTTCGTCATTATAGTAAGGGAGATAAAACGAGTTTTATGAGACCAGATGAGCTGACCCATATATGGGTCAAATTTACTTAAGAGGTTAATATTGTCACATTTGCAACAACAAAGGGGCGTGACGGGATACCACGACGGAGGGGGTGTAATGGGATACCACAACGAGAGGGCGTAATGGGATAGGCAAAATATTTTTGTTGCAGTCGCATGTGTCGCAGTCGTTTTGTGCATGTGACATCACAAAGCTCCCCCCCCCCCCACACCCCTTGTCACACTTCTCTAATACCCCTCCCCCCCCCTTAAGATGTGACGTAATTTATGGATGATATAATATATTAAAAAATCGCAACACGCGAGAGTTAAAAAAACCTGAAGTATATCTCCTCAAAAGGGAGTTTGCGAATTGACCAAAATGTGACCAAAAACGCTCCAGTAGAAAACAACCTTTTTCTGTGAGACACGTGGAAATTTCCATCTACAGGCATTCAATTTCTTTTTAACATCCGCGTGAAGAGGATTATTGAATACAGAAAATTATATTATTAAGTGAGTACGTATATGAGGCAGAACAAAATACGTTCTAAGAAAAGGTTAGCTGCATTCGCTTTTATTATTTGCTGTCTCCTTATATTGAAAAATAAATTATTGACTCTAGCGAGAGTGGTTTAGACTTTAGAGGACAATAATTTACCCACAGCCGACTAATGGCCGATTTCCTTTTCATTCGCGCATCCTTAGTATCGCATTAAATTATTATCTGTCAAAACATAACTGGGTAATCAATTTAATTTACCTCCTAGTCTCAGAATTCCATAAATTATTTTATTTTTGTATACTGAATAAAATGTTTGGATCATTCAGCCCTTCGAATTACGAAGTAAATTTCACTGTTTAAAGTAGTCTTATCACTCTGTTTATTTAATTGTATTATTTTTATTTTTATTTTATTTATTTTATTTATTTTATTTATTTTATTTATTTTATTTATTTTGTTTATTTTATTTATTTTATTTATTTTATTTATTTTATTTATTTTATTTATTTTATTTATTTTATTTATTTTATTTAGTTTATTTATTTTATTTATTTTGTTTATTTTATTTATTTTAATTATTTTAATTATTTTATTTATTTTATTTATTTTATTTATTTATTTTATTTATTTTATTTATTTTATTTATTTTATTTATTTTATTTATTTTATTTATTTTATTTATTTTATTTATTTTATTTATTTTATTTATTTTATTTATTTTATTTATTTTATTTATTTTATTTATTTTATTTATTTTATTTATTTTATTTATTTTATTTATTTTATTTGTATTTGGGAAAGTTGACAGCAAATCATAAATTACACAATAATACAATTATAAAATGGTTAATTATGCCAATTATAAACTTTCCACAGATAATAATATAGTAAATTATTGTGTGACATTATAAAGGTGTTTACTTAATTAGTTCATTTTTAGTTACATTATGTGAGGGGGGGAGGAGAAATAAAGGATAAGGATTAAAAGGCTAAGGACGAGAATATATAGGGGGAGGGGCAGATTGAACTTCCTAGTTTGTGTCATGTTGCTTAGTGAGATTTTGTTTTATGTCATGTAACGTTGAATTAAAAATGTCAATGTGGTAATAATTTAAGTTGAATGAATGTGTGGATCTGTAGATAAATGAGTTATGTTTGGAGTTAGTCTTGCAAAGAGGAAGATTAAAAGTAAGCGACTGTCTACTGTTGCGATTAGGAACGTGGAATGATAGGCGTTGAAGAAGATCAGGACTATCGATTAAGTTATGTATAATTTTAAATAACATTACCGAATCTGCTATATTTCTTCGACAAGTTAGCGTCTGTATTTTGAAGAATTTGGCAGAGTCTTCATTACTAACATGAGATCGAAAAGAGCGGAAATTGAGATACCTTAAAAATCTATATATGGTAATATAATCTAATTATAGCCGTGAAACAACACAAATCAGCAGGCACAACGAGCATCAACAAGAATCGCCGCTATTTGCAAACTCATCACTGCTCGATGGCACTGACATGATCGGACTGGTGACCGGAACCCTCAGAATCATGCAACTTTAACACCTCCTTTAAAAAGTAATTAAAAGTGATGAAGAAAAAAATGCTTTAATAGATTACGTTAGGTTAGGTTAATATATAAATCACTGAACAAAAAAAACCTTACTTTTAATGACTTTTAAAATGGGTGTAGAAATGCCACTTTGTTGAGTTGGCATGGAACCCTTTCTACTAATTTGTAGAACTAAATTGGTACCTTATTTTGTTAAGCTTCACAAAATGACCATTAGTTGTTTAACCAAACATAATATTTTTTCTAATAACACTAGAATTCAGATAAACGCAGATGCAATACTGGAAAGTACCGATGGTATAACAGGTGTAGGTAGCAATGATGAAATTCACACTAATAAAAAAAAGTAGCTATCTACCTACGTGGTCGAACTCATTGAAAGTAATAAGAGCAACTAGGTTCTCACACTTAAAAAAGTTAGCCGGACAGCATATAATAAAATCAAAAAATTAGTATGCATTAAACAAACTAAAACAAATATATATGATTTATTACGAAACTTGTTTTAGAGATGTCATGAAGAACTCATTAAATTCCGTTTAGTGCTGTCATTGATTGACTGATAATTTATGAAATTGTTGATTGATAATTTATTGATGAATAATTGAACAATGCAAGTTGTTTTAATTCTTGCACATTTTACCTGAAACAATAGTTCACCGATCTTAATTAGCTTTTACCTTTGTACTCTTTTCGGGTGTATATTTGGATCCGAACAAATCGATATCTGCCATAAGCCAGAGTGCAATGAAACTGGGAATCGAAGGCCGTGACTCAGACCGATCGGTTCGGTCAATGAACGAAAATACTGAATTTATCCATTTCTTTTGTTACATAACTCATTGCGTATATACCAATCTGTCAAAACACCTGTCATAATGTTTAAATACTTACGTTTATCTAGGTATAAGATCACAATTAAATATTTAGAATTAACTTCTGCAACCTAAATATAAGATTAAGGTAAATAGTCCAGAATTTGAACAATTCACCAATTTTCAAAGTTAATGTTTTAGTCTGTGAATGCCCTATTCAAGTTCGGTTAGGTACTATCCAAGAGAAACAATTGGCCCATGATGAAATAATAAAAGGACTTGAATAGATCTATCCCGGAACTTCGATTTTAACTTTGAAAATTGATGAATTGGGAAAATTCTGCGAGAATAAAAAACGTACTAGTCCCGGGCGTTGGTAGACAGGAATTTTCATCTTATTTTGATCGCCAAGAAAAATACTTATGAAAAAAAAATTATTAGGTACGTGTATTTGAAATGATAAATTTTAGTGATAAAATGAATATTTCAAAATAAGAAGTTTTGGGTAGAACAGCAACTGGTAGATGTGTTATATTTTATGCGTGAGAGGTCAAATTAAATGGTCTTCAGCCTCTCCCGATCCGGGCTGTCATGCAGCTAGTGAAACTTGTCAAGATCTGGACAAACCTCACTCCTTTTAAGTCACCAAATGTATTTTGCCACTTGGGGTGATCTATGACAAAGGGGTTAATGTACCCATATTCGCCCCCTCCCCAATTGCCGATGGTGTCTTGGTTTTTCTGTTTGTTTTGTGTAGGTCTATTATTTGAATATTAATGATATTGTTTCAATAATAATTATTAATATAAAAGCTTAGCATTAAGTACAAAAGAGTATTTCTCATTTTAGATTTTTTAGTTAGATATGTATTGAATAAGCAATACGCAAGTCCAATTTATCGATTAATCACACTGGTGCTTTTTAGGAATTCATTAACTTAACTTAATCGCTTCAGTTTTTGACATTAAGCTCCCATAAAATTTGTATCAAGATTATTTATGCGACAAGATGGAATTTAGAAGGAAGTTATTTATGAAAATGTATTTATTCTACTTTATAAGCGCGTTAATTAAATTTCATTATATTACATGTGTATGTATGCATGAATATATATATATGTGTGTATAGCGTAAACGCGTATGAATATATGTATATGTGTATTTACTAATATTTATTTTGGAACCTCTTTGTTTTACGGACTTGTAATTTAAACTAACATTGCACAAAACTGTTGTGATGAATGGTGTGCTCACATATAATTGGAATCATCGCTATAACCACATTGAAAATGTTAATTACTGTAATAATTAATTATGTGACATATTCTGTTGGCGAGCCAATATAAATACAAAAATGAAAAATACCTACCCAATAGACGTCGCCAATTTAGAAAAACATTTTTTAAATCGTGAAAAAATGTAACATTATTTTTCAATATATCCTATTTTACATTTGAAACGTTCACATTCCTTTACCATTATTCGTGGTTCGGCTCACGTCTCGATTCGCAAATGTATTCGCAGCATAAAACCCATACAAAATCAGCCACATTAAAAGACATTTAAAGAATCATGTACATTTGTGAAGTGATGTCTCATTATTTTTTGATTTCTCGAACAATGTCAGGATTGTCACCGGTGCGCTATAGATTTACATTTACAACATGTCAGACGGAAGAGAACCCTCGTATTACCGATAATGACTTGGTAACCGGTTCTGATTTTTCTGTGCGGCTTATTTTTAGCGACAGCCGTATTAATCATTGCCGAATCTGGTCTACTATAAAAGTGCTAGTGAAATGACTGAGTATAAAAGAATTGGAGAGGTTCTGTTTCATTTAATGATGGGTTCATTGCTATCCGGAGCTTTTGTTTTATGAGCGACTACTGCAGAGGCGGCTCTAGGAGTCCGGAAGTGGAAGGTCATTTTAAAAAAAAACATATTGTGATATAACATCAAATTAAATACGATAATATTCATTTGTGAGTTTGTTTAATTTAATATAGTAAATTATTTCATGCGACAAGTCTACAATATGCAAAATCAACCTACGTTATTGAAACTATCTCTTTCAGACGCACAATATTCATCATGATTTATCTCGCTCACGGCCATGACCCAAACTGTCTTCAGAATTCCTTAAACATTTCTTCTAAGCGATATAGTGCCATCTCATTTATCGTATGACGCGTAAAGAGACAGAAGACATTATATTGGGACATTTGAAAAATTGACCGAGCCAATTGACGTGCGTGGGAAAGTAAGTTTCCATTTAAGACGTTAGATGTCACTGCTTGCCGCTGCCGGCTATCTCGCGGTGCATTTCAAATAGATTAGAATAATATCAGTTGTTTTGATTAGCATAATATTTTACAATGTTTTACTGTCATCTTATAATTTTGAGAGGTTTTTGACCAATTGACCTGAAGGAAGAACCGTTACTGGATTACTGAGAACAATATCCCTGAAAAGGTATTTACAGTTAATTTTATTACATAAGTGCGTACGTCATTTAGTAATTAAAAAATACACAACAAAGCCGAACTGCTTATTCAATACTAAATGATAACATGCGGACTTCTCTTATCAAATTTCATTCAAAATTATTTGCCGATTTATCTCTTTTTTCTTTACAAGACAACTTGTACGTTTTAAATTTACAAAAATGTAATTTTTGTGGTAACTTTACACATTCATTTCAAAAATATAGATTTGTCAGAGTTATTCCTTTATTTCAACTCAGAAAAAATATTTTTGACAAGTGGTAACGTGTATTGCGGAGTGCGAGACCTGTATACCTACATCCTAAATAATGATGTTGGCTGATTTTAGTTTTACGCCGACTGAACGCGCACCGTCGGCGCTGATGGTCGAGATATATGAACTTCTAGGAAGCGTTTTTGAATGACGCGTAGCTATCAGCACGCAAGGTGGTCAGCGCTGATGGCTACGCGGCCGTACGCGTCGCGCGTCGGCGCCGCGTAGCTCTCGGCGCTGACGATCGCACGAGCGCCTCTGCTTTCAGGTGGGTGGTTTGGTATATTTATGGCTTTCAGTGAGCGTTCTAGTGTCGAGCGGAGCGGTTTTTATTTTTTTGGGATAGGTAGTACAAAGCAGTTATAACTAATATACTCCGTATTTTGCTCTTCGTCTGTACAGTAAGGCGGTCAGTACGATACTAAAACGAGCCACGCTGAGCCTCAGCGCTGACGAACTACGCGCTGATCTATGAGCGCTGACGGTGAGTGTACGATATGCGACCGGTAAGGGTTAACTGAATAAAAAATCATGCAATCGAAAAAATGTTACATCATTTTTTCTTTCTAAAATTGAAATATTGGAATGATTACATAAAGATATTAGTTTTTAGTTTTCGATATGAACTTTTGAGGTTAGTAGATTTATTAAGTCTCAAAAGGACTAAATCGATTTTCTGCATCCAACAATTCTATAATCTAGGTGCCAGAATCGATCTACTCCAAAATTGGAATCCGCCTATAGTTAATGGGAGCACTTCTTGATACGGAGCTCTTTAATTGGCCTTTCATCTTTGGGACTGGGAATCTAGTCAACCTTTAAAGTGCCTTTTTAAAATGTCGATTGCTCTTGAAATATGAATCTGTCGAATAAAGAGGAGGGTTACAAAGTTGTTGTTAATCGTTCGACCGATTAATTGTCCGCCCTCTGCATTGCATTTGAGTAATGAATAATTACAATCGTCAAATGGATCGAGGAAAAAAGGTTATTAAACATCACTTACGTTTTGTGGTCAAAACTCGCACATAATAAAAAATATTTGTTAATTTAAATACGCTTGTATATATGTCACAAATAAAATTAATGACAGATAAGAGGCGAAATATCTCAAGAAGACATATTAGTAACGTCAGTTCTAAGGGAGACAAAATGAGTAGGTACTTACCTATTTAACAATGTCCAAAGTAGGTAATTACCTCCAGTTATAAACAAAATATATTTGGGTAATTGTTTCCAATTTGCTCGCGATTCTTTAAAGGTTTCACTGAATACAACATAGATATTTATTGTTGAACAATACAACAACAATTCTCATTTACGTCAGGGTTTTCATCATGGACTCTGCAGTTATGGGAGCACTTTATCCTAATAAGGAACTCCAGTGAAAAATATTATGGCTTTAAAAAAATATGTTCATATAGACCAATAAACGCTGATTATGAATATATAACTTTTATTTAATAATATTAAACGTACAGTTTTTAAAAAAATATTAAAAAGTGCATTTTTAATATTCTCGTTAAAACACAGCGTCAGGTTGGTATGCTGTGTAATGCTCTGTGGTGACGTCACGATAGTAATCACGGTAATGACTGGTTTATTTATGCTATACGTCATTTATATGGGAATTTAGGTATGACACAAGCGAATGTTCTATATATTTCTTATTTTTGAAGATGTCGTAAAAGCATATACCTTTATAGAAAGTTAATAGAATTGCCTTTTAGATTTTTGTATCTGACATATACGATTGTGTTTGAAAAATGCAGTATTTTAAGTTTCAAAATGAAAAAATTAAAAAAAAACAGCCGACTGTAAACATATTCTATTAAATGGTCGAAAAAATTAGGAAAACTCAAAATTTAAAAAATACAGTCCTCTTACTTTATGAATTTGGAATAAAACTGTCACTTCACTTTTTATCTCGTTCATACAATTAAAAAGGATAAAAAAATATTATAATAAATCCGAAAAAATAACTGAAAAAATCCGACATCTTGGACTCGGTTTTACGCAATTAATGCGTTGATTTCTCGAATTTGTATTTATTTACACATGCATAAGGCTTTTACATTATCAAATAATATTACTTTTATGGAAGTTTTATTAAATTCACGCGGAAAAGTCTAAAAATTATAGAGAAGTAACCTTTGATTATGTAATGTCAGTAACCTAAAAACCGAACGAAACTAAATCACCAAAAAAACATTATTTAAGGACTAAAACTGAAAAAAAGTACAGGCAGCTTTAGTACTTATGCTGAATTACACTAATATCACAGTGAATTAATCATTTAAACGAAAATTATCATCAAAAACAGCAAACTGCAAGTTAAATTCATCAAAGTCATTCATTGTTTTGCAAAGAATTTGATTTCGCCATTTGCAATAAATAAGCCATTAGCCAATCAACGCGTTATAATAAACAAGATGGCCGCGCGCCTGCGCAAATCTATGTGAGATTCAAGAAAACCAACATAAAAATCTAAAATATATGAATCGTTATTTTAGTAGATGACGTCACAAAATTCACCATAGATATGGGTGTTTTCGAGGGATCTCCAAAAATTAAAACTTTAAAAATTATTTTAACTATTAAAACTAACTCTAAAAACAAAAAAAATATGAAGTAATTTAAGTTAGAAGGTCATTTTTCATAAAAAAAAAAATAAAAAAAATGGACTGGACTTCTCTATTATGACGGACCAGAGTTTACGAGGCAATGAGAACCCAAACTGTCTCTCAGTTGGTCCTGTATGGGATGGGCATTTCCCGTGTTGGCCGATTGCCACTCAAGTTTTCACCATCTTCTGGGGTAAAAGGATTAGAACGCCTCTCTCGTTCCATCCAGAAGGCTTTTCGGGACATCAAGCGGCGTGCCGATTGAGAGACGACATCGCGTATGGCGCTTTTTTGAAGCGGCTTCTTGTATTCCCTCAATGTTAAAATTTGATTCAAATTAGCAATTTAAATTAATTACTCCTAAGGAATAAAGGAGTAAGGGCAAAGTGCGTGGGTTTGTTTGTTACGCTTGCACGCCTAAACCACTAAACCGATTTTAAAAATACTTTCACCAATAGAAAGCTACATTATCAGCGTGTAACGTAGGCTGTATATAATGGTAAGCTCTGGCGTTATGAAATTTGTATTAATGAAAATGTGTGTATTTCATATATTTAGCGGCAGTGAGGAAAGGCATGGGGAAGGTGGGGTTCACGGAGAGGGAAGAGACGAGGGAGGGTTAAGGCTGGGAATGTGGAAGGGAACGGGGACGCATGGAAAGGGCATGCAGGGAGATTCAGTTTATTTTTTTGAATGGCGTTTCAACGCGTTCTGGGTACCAGCTATGTATATATTATAAATAATTAAACATTTGAGAAGGTACCAAAGACAAAAATAATTAAATTGCTTTTTAAACAGTAGGAACTATTTTCTTATTACAGTTAATTCAAACTCAAATTATTTGCGTTATAAAAATGGAAGTAAAGAATATTTTCAAATGCCGTCTGCAAAATCGACGTTATCAAAATAATTTTCCTAATTTAACTCCCAAGGAAATAAAGCCAACAAAATGCCAATGACATCCAATAATTATATATCCTTCAATCAAAACAAGTTACCTTTTAATTATTTTAACACAGATGTCAGTAAGGATTTTTTACCAAGTCACCTTCCGCCCACTTGCAATTGCTATTCAAATTTATTGGAGTTCCCACGGAAATACAAAGTGCGATTTATGTTTATTGAACGCTGTTTTATTATTTATTTGTATTTTTTCTTTAATAATACATCATTATTACCGGCGTAGCCTTTAAAAAATGCTCATCTTCGCGTTTTTTCCCAACCTAAAAAATACATCAACAACTTTGTATTATGTGCAATGTGCATATTATATTATTGTTATAATTAATAGATATTTATTGTTGAACAATACAACAACAATGTTCGTTGAATCTTACGTCAGGGTTTTCATTATGGAAGCTGCGGTCCACGTAACATGAAGGTATTGTGTAAGTTTAAAGAATCAACAACCTCTAAAGTTTAAGGTTGGAGTACCTGCTTTATATTCTCATGTGACAGCTTGCATTGGGTGGTTAAAAAGAAACATTAACCATTCAATTTAATTGTTGAATTTTGGGCAAACATACGGTTAAAAACATTCCTGTATCTTATGTAACCTACGTATTTTCTGATGCATCAAAAATTCTTGAATGGTGAGACATTGCACCTTCAAATTTTCACAGCTTTTTCATTCGGAAATTTAAAGGTCAAAATTACTACCGTAAACTCAATACGTCTTTTTCATCATCAACTATGGAGCTTTGAATTAAAAATTAATCGGTAAAAATAAATAAATGAAAATTTACATAGGTATTTATGATTTTTTTGTCAGTGTCGGTGTTGCGTTGGTAGTTCGGGCAGTTAAATTTATATTTGAAAGTTCATAGTGAAAATAATATTCTAAGCTGCAATAAAAATTACATTGACCTGGAATGACCTTGACGGCCGGCGTAGTCCAGCGGTAAGCCTCTTGACTCGCAATCCGAAGGTCGCGGGATCGAATCCCAACGTGGCTTATAAATTTTATTCGATTAATTTGTGTTATTTCACAATTTATTCATTTAAAATAATACATATTATATTTGCGGCACGTTCCAGAGTGGAAGATACTCTCAGTATCGCCTCGGTGTAAGACCACCATTCAGAATTGATACGTTGCTTGAAATGGCTTTAGCCGTGTTTGGTGACCAGATCTGAATAGCCAGGTACTTTCCCACCTTACTCTTCCCTACCTCTTTCCCCTCTCCCCTACCTTCAACCTTACACTATACCCCAATTGGGGATGCCATAGTCTCACTGGCTCCAGACGGGAGCACTTGGGACTCTTGTGCGGTATTTATATAAAAAACTAGACAATACTGAGAAAAATTCGTAATTCCGAAGCCCACCGTAAGAGAGATTTTGTTGCATCCATCACAAAAAGATATTTTTTCTCTTTTGATGCCATTATTATAATATTTACTTAGGACTTCATAATTCCAATTTTGAAAAAGAAATAAAAATACATTTATTTTAAACTATTATATTATCCGTAGTTCGGTAGTTACCTACTTTATCGCTTCCAATCAGCTCCAATTTTTAAAATCAAAGCAAATTTGAGTTCATTGAACGTAAAAAAAAATACGCAGGATTAACCAACGGACATCATAGCAACCGAAATTAGTACGTTTGATGAAATATAAAAATAATAATTAATTTGAAAACAATATAGAAGTAAAATGATGAAGCCATCTGACGTTTGAAGGATTGCTACTCATAGCAGATAGCAGGCAGCAAACCGGTCCAAAATACAACCTTGTATCGCTATTAAAATGTTTCCAGCCAACCTGCATTCACTTCTACCTACTTCTCCATAGCAAATAGCTCCGGACGCCATTATAATACTCCGACAATTATGATTGTAATACGAATTTGAGTAGTGTAAGTATCGTAATCGATGTCGTAAAAATGTCATATGTACACGTATTCGTCCTTGAAGGATTGTTATTATAATGTGTATCTACGCCTTAGAATTTGGTGGTATATCCTAGGAATACGTTAATAAATTATAATACGTTTATAAATAAATTAATACTTATGTTAATAAATTAACTGATATTATTTTTACTTATGATTTTAAAACCAATGGCAATGTGTAATTGTTGAAGTAGCTGACTCAATATTCTCGTAATGTTGGCTAGAGTTTCCTCTGTTTTAAATTTCGATTGATAAAAGAAAAAACAACAACACAAATGTACAACACTCAAACTATTATGAAAATGTACTGTATTAAGCCATCCAGGACTATGGCATCTCGAATTGAGGTATGTGCCCGGAGCCAATATAACTGACATCCCCAGTTGGGGTAGGTCATGAAGCTGAGGGGATTAGGGAAATGTGTACCCGGTGCCAATAGGACTAAGGCATCCCCAATTGGAGTATGCCAATTGCGTGAAGCTGGGTGGATTAGGGAAATATGTACCCGGTGCCAATAAGACTATGGCATCCTCAATTAGAGGATATCGTGAAGCTGAAGGGATTAGGAAAATATTTACCCGGTGCCAATAAGACTACGGCATCTTCAAATGAGGTATGCCAATTGCGTGAGGGGGGATTAGGGAAATATGTACCCGGTGCCAATAAGATTATGGCATCCCCAATTAGGGGATATCGTGAAGCTGAAGGGATTAGGAAAATATTTACCCGGTGCCAATAAGACAACGGCATCTGCAATTATTGAGATATGCCAATTGCGTGAGTGGGGATTAGGAAAATATGTACCCGGTGCCAATAAGATTATGGCATCCCCAATAAGGGGATATCGTGAAGCTAAGGGGTTAAGGAAGATATGTACCCGGTGCCAATAAGACTAAGTTAAAAGTATTAGGGAATTATGTGCCTGGAGCTAATAGGACCATGGCATCCTCAATTGGAGTATGTCTTGATGCTGAAGGGATTAAGGAATGGAAGTAAATGGGGAAGAGGAAAGCTGCGAAGCATCTGGCATCCCCATCAATACAAAACGGTGAAAATAAAATAAAATACCCAAAATCGCGTTAAAATCATATTAGATGATAAAAGGTTCATATTCTGAAGAAAGTAGTTTGAAGTTAACGAAACAGATATATTTGGAAAGTAGCTAATTCTTACAACTTAATATCAGAGGCTTATGCAATAAATCAGAAAAAACCGAAGTTTGGTGGTTTCTTATTCCTTGATTAAAATTATTACCACATTCAAGGTATAAAACCAAGTATGGAAAACCTAACGTTGGATTCCGGAATTGAATTTTTTTTCTGCGAATTATGTCTTTTTTCTCGATGAATTGTATATTAAAAATATGTTGTGGAAAGCAAGCAACGACTTAAACATTACGCTTGGCAATGAAATAAATAAAAAGTCAGTCTTAAACAATTTTCAAAAATATTAAATTGTTGTCATGATAGTTAAGTGGTCGTGGAACAAGAACAATGAAATAAACGATTAATAGCAGAATTGTGAAAATTGGAAAGCTATATTTTCCTAAATCCTTTGTTAATAATTTTAGAAAAATAATTAAAAGCAAAAGCAAAACTATTTCAATATCAACGGAAAAAAATTCCATGCATACAATTTTTTGTTATATTTGTTAATTTCTTTCAGCATCGATATAACCAATATTGCTCTTACAACTCCGGCAAATAATTAGCGGTCCGTAGCGGCCGCCAATGTCAGTACGCCGCCCTTTCACCCGCTTCGGCTCACCACTCCACATGAATGTGGGTAGGCACCTAGCCACAGAAACTAACTTACCAACTAACACATACGCGTCTAGTCTTGCCATGTTGTAAATACAAACAATTTTTTACCGTGTGTGACATTTAGCCACATTTGGCAAGCTTGCGTGCGTGGTGGACATTATTTTTTAAATCTCGTGTGATTCATTTTTACTCCCATTTTTAAAAGATGTATCAGTATTTTCGTACAGACACTTTTTTTGCGTGGCTGCATTGATATGCTCACGATTGTATTGAGCGTGCTCTGATTTTACCCTTTCGAACCTAATCTAACCTAAACCCATCATGAGGTCTAGCATAGACGATCAATATTAATATACAATATTGACCATCCGTCATCTATGGTCAGTTAACAATATTTGCATTCCCGATCAATAATTGGTAAGAGATATTCCGACCGACGATTGATAAAATTTAGCGCCATTTATAGTATCAGATAAGTTTCGGTTAACTGTTATTATGTTTGGATTTCAGCTTACGATGCTCTTAGAATTGAAAGAAGTTGTATAAGCGATCAATCGACTTCAATGATTCAACTAAGATGCGACCAATTTATTCCGTTCAATCTTTGAGAAACTAAATTGGATGATGACTAAAAACCTGATTAACTCCCGTTTAGTCTCAAAAAGTACCTAAATGCGGACTGCAAATGCATAGTTAGGTTAGTATTTCAATTCAGAATTGCCAATTTATTAATATTTTTACGTACTTGCATGGCGTTTGACATTTCGTAGTGTCAATTCACAGAAAATGCGTTTATTGTTGCCAGCAAATATGGATTTCTTATTTTTTCCCAGTCAATATCGGTTCAGTTGTCAACAGTGAAACCGTGCTCGGAACTTCGATGTAAAATCATCGGTAGTTACGCCTATCGATGATTTATTGTAATGTTATCGATTTCACTATATATATGGTTAATGGTATGATATGTAATGGGGGGTATCGGCTACGGTTCCATTTCAACTGAGTATAAAATCAACTCAACACTTCTTTGAAAAGTCATTAAAAGCTATGAAAAAATTATTTTAAAATAGCCCATAACACTAACCTAACGTAACCTATCTAACCGAAATTTTAACATATTATTGTCATCACTCTAAATGATTTTTCTGAGATGGTTCTGAGTTGGTTTCATTCCGAGTTATCCGGTCACCATCGGCTACACAGGGAAAAAAAATGAACAGCAAAGAGTTTGGGTTAGATTAGTTTCAGAGGAGCATATACACAATGCATATATACGCGCACACCAAAAACGATTAGATAGGTTCGCACTTTTTATTGATCATTTGTTTGTCTTGCCAAGTACCTATCTAGGTATATTATTTAACCACTCCAGATTTATTCATTTACATCGTTCGGTAAGGTGACATATTTCACAACTTTGGACTCGTGGTAAATATATTTTTAAACCTTTTGTGAGTCATGCTCTTAGTCCCATTTTCTCAAATCGTTCTGTTTTATGAGTTGATTATATTATTGTGTTGTGTTTAATTTGATTGATGTTTTGTGCACCCACTCAAACAATGCTACAATGTTCAAAGGACCACCGAAGTGAATTAATTTGATTTAAAAGGTGCTGCGTGGGATTGGTAAAAAGTTCACGAGGATAGTAGATCAATTTAATACAATTATTATTTCACCTGTCTTATATTGGGCATAATGGATAGAAAGAGCAAGTGAATCATTTATTCACTGTCATAATTTTCTGATGTTCTTTCCTCTTGGAGAACTGCCAGCGTCAGAGCATCTATGGTCTGTAGCCAAGTGCTTAAAAGCAATGGATTTGTAGGACGGTCTTCGCAATCCTTTGCAAAATCATCCATCATTTTTGAAGCAAGATTTTCAGCTTAATTTGGTAGGTTATTCGTAAACGGGGAATTTTAAAGTTCTTAAAAAATCTTCACTGGAACATTATGATGCCTATTGCTTTACGTCTTCGTATCATCTTTCCCTTAAATCACATCAACAATCAAACTATCAGTTGAAAAAAACTATTTAATTTGGGGATAGATACCTTCGACCAAGTATAATTTCCACCATTTCGCAATTTATGGCTCCTCGATGCAGAAATTCTAAATTAGTTTACTTAGACAAGATATTTAAAGTAGATTCTATTCATGAGATTTTTTTTTAATAAAGGCTTCTTTCTATCTTCAATTAAAATGCTCCACATTTCCATGCCACACGAGCTTTGCAAGACCATAATTATATTTTTATATTGTTCTTATGTTTTACCTATATAAAAATAGATACAGAATATTTTTTTAGTCCTCCTCAGTAGGAGATTCTGTGCTGAGGCTAACTAGGTTTTGGATGTAGAGGGTTTTCAGCGACTTCTATGATGATGTTTTTTTAAATATATATCTAGTTAATAATTTTTTTTTATGCCTTATCACGATTTGCTGGACTTAATAAAGTTATTAATAAATTGATTTAATTTGTTTGATACTAGGTGGGTGTTAGTTGTATGACTACAGCTAAATATTCAGAACTTCTTTGTCCAAAGGCAGTATATAAT
The DNA here is from genome assembly GCA_917563855.2 of Limnephilus lunatus. Classification (NCBI taxonomy): domain Eukaryota; kingdom Metazoa; phylum Arthropoda; class Insecta; order Trichoptera; family Limnephilidae; genus Limnephilus; species Limnephilus lunatus. The sequence goes on from OU830594.1 coordinate 37,113,105, forward strand.
ATTCAATCAGTATTTTCAATTTGGGAGGTGGGTATTGATATCGCTGCCCAGGAAAACATTCATGTAACCATAGGTCACCCCAAGTGGTTCCCTACGTTTGGTGACCTAGCAGGGGTGCCCGGGTTCATCGGGTAAAGTGTGTTCAGATCTTGGCGGCGGATTCGAAGGTCGGATTGGAGTGACCCTTTGACCTCTGTAGCCGGTCTCTGTCTTCGACCCATCGTCTTGCATCGCAGCGGGAAAGATAGATTCATACTTCCGTCCCCCATTTATATTTCCTTCTCAGAACTTCCCTTCCTTAAAAATACTCACCACACAGCATTCCCAAAGATGAGATAGGCCCTGAGAGAAATTGTTTTCCCCAGGTTCTCCTGTGTGGAGGGTTAATGTAATTTTTTTTTATATTTACCTTGTCGTTTGCTCTGGCTTACATCAATGCTATTTTAGCTATTACTTTTATATTGCATTTTAATTTGAGTTGCTTTGCAGATATTAATTTATAAACACCAATTTGATCTATAACCTATCACGTAGGTACCTTCTTCATATAAATTGAATGTCAGAAAAGGCTTTGTTTAGAAATAAGCGAATTCCTGGTAAACACCGCGGAGCTGATTCAACCCACAAGTTTCACAATTGCCCGTGATAAGGTCTTCATTCTTCAGGCATAGTCATATTTTGAAATAGACAACAATGAGTGGTGATCTTTAAAGAAAATAAGAAAACTAAACTCATTATTAAACAGTAATTATCATTGTTAATCTGCCATAAATAAGTCTAGCCAAAATATTGTTATTTCTTTCTGTAACGACGACAGAGTGTTAAGCGACTTGGCTCTAGACCTGGTCACGGATTAGATTTTATAACTAACTAGCAGACCCGGCAACACGTTGCTGTGGCTAACAAAACACAACGCAATTTCCCAACCTTTATAAAATCCACACCACCCGCTTGTCAGCTTGCCCGCAGCCCGCTGCCTGAATTGAATATTTGAATTTCTCTGCTTTTCTCCACTTTAATAAGCATTTATAATACATATAAACCTTTCTCTTAAATCACTCTATCTTTTGGTGAAAATCGCATGAAAATCCGTTGCGTGGCTTAAAAGATCTAAGCGCACATACATTTTGAGCGACTACTATGCCGTTTTAAATCGCACACAAATATATTTTCTTCAAATTTCTCCGTTTTTATGTACTATAATATGCATATAAACCTACCTCTTGAATGACCCTATCTATTGGTGAAAACCGCATGAAAATCCGTATCCGAGTATTTTAAAAGATCTAAGCGAACATACATTTTGAGCGACTTCATTTTATACTATGTAATGATAATGATAACTAACTAGCCTCAGGCCATTTCGCTGCAGGGGTAGACAGAGAAGATGGGCTGCAAATCTGAGCATACACTCCTTGCAATATTGGAGGCGGGTATTGGTACTGGCGCCCCGGGAACCATTTTTTGGATAACTAACACTTCTTCTCTGCCATAGGTCACCCCATGTGGTTCGCTACGGTTGGTGACTTAGCAGGGGTGCTCGGCTTCATGGGGTGAGGTTTATAGCGCCCACCAGCTGCATGGCAGGCCGGAACGGGAGAGAATGGTTGAGGGAGCCCCTTTGACTTCTCTAGCCGTATTCTCTAAGAACATTGCCTTGTACCGCAGTGGGAGGAATGGATTCGTACGTCTGTCACTTTTTGTTGATTTTTTTTTATTTTTATATGAATACCGCACAAGAGTCCCAACTGCTCCCGTCTGAAGCCAGTGAGACTATGGCGTCCCCCATTGGGGTATGTTGTGAGGCTGAAGGTAGTCGGGAGGGGAAGGAGATAGGAAAGAGGAAGGTTGGGAAGTACCTGGCTATTCAGATCTGGTCACCAAACATGGCCAATGCCATTTCAAGCAACGTTTCAATTCTGAATGGTGTTCTTACACCAGGGCAATACTGAGAGTATCTTTCACTCTGAAACTTGCCGCAAATATACTATTTAAAATAATATTCTATATATTATTTTAAATGAATAAATTGTGAAAGAACACATATTAATCAAATAAAATTTATTCGATCCTGCTATCTTCGGTGTGCGAGTCAAGAACCTTACCGCTGGACTACGCCGGCCGTCGAATCGGATTCGCTGACCCCCAGATTCCTACCCACCCCAAATATCCTTTTCCTTCCCAGAACTTCCTCTCCTTCCTTTCCTAAAAAGACCCTCCAAACAGCATCACTAAAGATGACGTAGACCCTGAGGGTAATTATTTTCCTCAGGACCTCCTTTATGGAGTTATGTGCTATGTCTTCCTCGGTCGTCCCTGACTTTTCCTTCCATTCATATGTTAAGTTATTCAGTTATTTCCAAGTTTAATATACCTATACATTAGTAAATGTATCTGCGCCTCGTTTTAGAACGGGACATATTCAACATCGCCATTCCGAAGAAACGAAGCTTAAAAAATGATTTTATCTATTAAATGAAAACCAATCACTTTGCAGAATTTTTTAATCAAAATTATTAACGTATTTCAAAACCAATGGTTTGTTCGTCGGATAAAATAAAAATTAACAAAAATAACAAAAGACAAAGTATCGACAAATAAGTAGGTATCTATAGTTAAAAAAACATTTAACTTTTTTGTACAATTTTGAAGGCGGGTATGGGTACCGCCGCCCCGGAAACCATTTATTCGATAGCCAACACCTCTGCCTCGCCAAATGATTCGCTACTTTTGGTGACTTAGCAGGGGTGCCCGGGTTCATGGGGTGAGGTTTGTCCGGGTCTTGGCGCGGATGTGTCTGCCCACCAGCTGCACAGCAGACCGTATCGGTAGAGAATGGTTGAGGGAGTCCCTTTGACTTCCCCAGCCGAACGTTCTCGGAACATCATCTTGCACCGTAGTCGGATGGATTCATACGTCCGTCACTCCTGGACACGCTGACCCTAATATTCCTATACACCCCGAATATCCTTTTCCTTACCAGAACTTTCTCTCCTTCCTTTCCTAAAAAATACCCTCCACACCGCATCCCCAAAGATGACGTACGCCTGAAGGGATTTTTTTTCTGCAGGACCTCCGTGTGGAGCTAATGTAAAAAAACCATAGACTGGTACATAGACAATTAAATTTTTCTTAAATTTCAGTAATAAACTGCTCAAAAACATTAAATTTTCCTTAGTAATTGGAAAAAATTGTAACTCAATTTTTTTTTGGATTTGAATATTTACATTTTCAATAATAAATTTGAAATTAACATTTTCGCCAAAAAACATATACAGATGTTGTTAAATATAAAACTTCGAACCACCCTCAAACATTTCGCAAGTAGAATTAATATTACAATGCCCTGTGGAGTTGGGACTTTTTGATCTTACGACAAACACGCTCATATTCAAATGGCAGAAGGTTTTTGAATGTAAATAAAGCAGAGTTCGACGATATTACTCAAATGAGAGTCGCCTTATTTAAGATCATCTACTTTTAAAAAAATCCATTGTATTTCTAACATGTCTCCACATGGTAGTAGAACAATTATTAATATTCGTGCAAGATCAACAATAATAATTGAAAGGTACATATTTGGCCCATCTCATGACAAACGGGAAATCCTATTTCAAATTCAAGGTGACGCAAAGATTTGCATTCGCTCAATGCAAATCAACTGTTACAAATATCGTTACATCAGAATGCGGCGAGAGGTGAAATATTGCCGAAATATTGTCCAGAATAAATAAAGTTATGATAACAATAAAAATTAGGAAACACAGTACTTTGCCTTAAGGTTTTATTCAATTAACAAATAACCTGACAATATTTGAAAATCTCCTACCACCACCACACTAAGCGGAAAATGTTGCTTGTGTCGTGCTGGAAGATTTAGCCAGCCGAGGAATTGAACGCAGTTCGCCTGGGTGGGACCCAAACACAATGCCAACTTAGCCACTGACCGGTATATGGAAGATGGAAGTTTTTATTGCAAGCTAGATTGAAGTTTTATTGGCGCAGTCTTAAAATACCCGTGGATACTGACATGGTAACTATTTTTAAGGTTCTTAAACTTATGGTATCTAAAAATGGTGAAAATTTAACTAGAAGTTACTAGAAAACACCACAACTATTTTGGTCACATCAAAAAAAATACTATAAAATAAAAATAATCCAAGGGAAAATTGATGGGAGGCATGCTAGAGAAATAAATGATGAAGGCAACAATTTTTTCAGGTAGACCTCTGGACGCCAGAAGGCATTTGATGAATTTCAGAAGACTGCATTAAAATCGGTTATCTAAGTTATTAACAAATCTGTACATTTAAATACAATCAATTGCAATTGTTAAAATGTATTTATCTGTAAGTAATGATCTATTAAGGTGCAATGTGCGTGTCAGAAAGATACCATAAAATATTTATCATCCAATTAAAGGAAATACCCATCGACGAGTTGCAAAGTTTTTATTACTTCCCTGGATTTCCGCATCTCCGTAATGTTCTTTTTACAATATATCTGGTGATCCATATAATATTATTATGGTCATGCGAAAAAACCTGATCCAATTCTGAGCAATACACGGATTGTGTATGAAGCCTTTTTGCGAAACAATAACGATATTTCAAGAGCAAATATCTTTTGATCCAGATCACAAATTCTTACTTATTAATACTTATCGAAACGAGGGCAAGATATCATTATGTAATTATCCCGGTTAATCAAGCGGTGAGGGCTTATAAAAGAACAAAAACATTCAACAGAACTCAATTCTCACAAGAGTGGGTTCAAATAATCACACATATTTAATTCCCTGGGTACATTTACCGCGGATACATTTTAATGCAAAAACTTATCACTTTGAATGTTTAAATGGTCCAAAATGGGAGGTGGAAGATTCGATACAATCTTATAGCCATCATTAAAGTTAAATGGAGGCAAATCGGACAGCTACCGAATAGTACGGGAAGGACGAAAATAAACCGGTTCTGTTGTATGTAATATTTGTGTGATTTCATACACTTACAGGCTGATGATTTCATCAAGTTCCGTACTTTTTCTGATCTGAATTCAGTTGGATTTAAGTACCTGATATGCAAACGGCAAACGAGTTACCTACGGAGCCAAATGCAACGACTCTCATTTGCAAACAAACTTATTTAATCAACTTTACGCAGTTTATTTCACAGGCCTTAGTTGGAATCCATAATCTTTTTATAATTGAAATAAAATATTTTTTTGCACATTGTCTCATCGGTGAAATGTAGATATAGTTTTTTTGCGATAAATCTAGCTCCTGTGGAAGAAATGCTAGGCAAAATACTGAACACGGTTTATAGCGTTGTTAAACAGATTGGTAAATTTTAATTGCGTCATTACAACTTGAAATCGTCGGTCTACTAGAAAAATTGCAGTTGTGAAAAACGCATTCAATGTTTTATCAGAGAAATTGTAGTGGTTTTCTTTTCGTTTGCAAATGAACTGTGAATAGTTTACAAATGCTTCAAAAATTCGTCAAATCCAATATCTTAACCAATCGAGCGGTAGCTATTCTAATTTAAACCGCACGAAGCAGTTTCCGTATTCATATTTTTGGAGGTATGATATTAATTAAACCGAATGGCCGAATCGAAAACCCAAAACGTAAGAAATTATGATTTCATGTGTTTTACTACACTAATGCCCTTTTACCTGTGATGTATAACAACAAAAATGCGATCAAAATTTCCCAAACGCCTTTAGGTTCACGAAATAGCAAAATTTTCCCCAACAGCAAACAAATAAAAATACGAAAAATGAAAACAAAATCTGCATTCACTGGCATCGTCCCAATAAAATTGATATAAAAACAAACAACATCTGACATTAATGTCAGACTATTATAATCTATCCCACTGATATCGTGTACAGGTAAGGTCGTGATAATTTTTGTCTTACGTAAACGCCGTGAAATTAGCCCGTGGGTGCTCCCGTGAGCTGTGTGTGAACAACAGATGTCGTCTGAGTAGTATTATTTGGTATTGGACAAACGAGAGCTTAACCGCTTTTGGTCGATCGTACTTGATCCGTTTTCAGTTTAATGAATCTATATTGTTTTCTCGTTATCTTTATGCTTTAAACGAGATTATAAATAACGTAGCAAGTAGTGTAAGAATCCTTGTGTTGAGAAGAGTTAACAGAAGACGAGGTGTTAAATGAGCTTTTGTATCAAAACTATTGACAAGAAGATCATGCAATTATTTGATCTAAGCTATAGATAGCTATAGATCTAATAACTGTAGCTCTTTTGCAAAGCAGATATAAAGATATTAATTTTAACTAGCTAATTGGATTTAGACCCAAAAGGCTTTATTTTGTTTTCCTTGTTTATTACAGCTACAAAGTCATTTTTTCAAGGTCAACTTGCATTATAAATGAATGTCATAAATCACAACACGTCTGTGTCTATATAAATGTAAAAAAACATTGTTAACTCTAGTTATGATGCATTTCAATGCGGTTTTATCGCATCCTCGTCCGCATGCACATCCTGAAAATATCCTGGACGAATAGGATTAACTAAAACTGTCGTCGATTTTCCAAGAATTGTTAAATTGTACTAGTTTGATAAGAAAAAAATTCCAATATCTTGGTCATATTATGAAGTTCTAAATATTTTTGACTCTATCCAGGAGAGATTTGTTGAAGACGTAACAGAGGAAGATGCCGTACATCATGGCTTCAAAATGAGCTATTGCCGTTCCGCAAAGCAGTTCAAGGCTGCAGCCTGTTATGAGAGGTTGGCCCGATATTAGCCAACCTCTGCTATAGGAAAGGACATTAGAAGAATAATATAAGTTTGCTCTCCGTGGGAATTGGAAACACAACTTCCCGGCAGTCCCGACTCAAAGTCAAATGCATGGACCACCAAGCTACAGAGGTCATCATAATAGATCCTTAAGTCATCACAAGATATCAAAATGATGATCCGAAATGGAAAAATAATAAATTCGCATAAACATATTTAATGAAAAATTTCAACATCGATTACTTTGTGCTTATATTTATTTATAAGCATAACGCATTTTTAAAGGTAAGCCTTTTATTGCCCGCTGAGAAACTGCCTTGATTAATGCGCAGTCCGAAACTTAAAGATACGTTTGCTTTGTGATAAATGACTATTACAGTTTATGCGATTTATTATCAATGTTTACTCTAAACAAAACTGGGCCTGAATGACACAGATGAGACATCTCTCGCAACATCTTTCAGAAAACATTATTGCTCGTGGTTGCTTTCGGGTACAGCTTTCATGGTTTATTTTTAAGATGATCACTGACTACATAAACCAAGATTTATGTTGTGTGAATTATTAATTATTATTTTATATGATGGTGTGATATTATAAATACGATCAGAAAACATTTAATTTGTTTTAACACGATTATTTATTAATTTTAAGGGCCAACCGGGTTTCGCTTGTACCCAGGCGTCATAATATTTATAATGTAATATTAGCCCTGATGAAACTTTGGTACAATCGAAACCTGCTCGACAAACCACACATTATTATCCAAAATACAACTTATGGTGAGGTTTTCGATTTACAGTTCGATTCGATTATTATTTAATTGTTACGGGTATGTTTACAAGTGAGATTTTTCGCTAAAAGGTTTATTTACCAAAGATAATAATATCTGCACAACAAACAATAATAAATCTTGAGAAGGGTTGACCAAAATGGTAATGAAAAAGGTCGACAAACTACAGGGGGATAATAAAACCATATCGGGAAGACGCTCTTACCATAAATTCTTACTTGCAATAATTAATCTTGCATTTTGCAATACGCATTTTGTTGTTCATTGTGCTATTGTTGGTATGTAGTATCAGTGGGGTATAGAGATTAAATGAAATATTTCCTAAACACCACTGCTACCCAATAATTATTAGAATGCATAGTTCTTCTCTCTTCGTTTCTTTGTTTTTTTTTTTATTTGATTAGAAGTTGAATTTCTGCTAATAAACTGAAAAGGGCGATTTTTTTACCTTAGCTCCACGCGGAAGGCCATGAGGATTTTTTTCTCTCAGGGCCTATGTCATGCTATGTGGAGGGTCTTTTTATGGAAAGGAATGAGAGGAAGTTTAGGGAAGGAAATATATAAGGGCTGAGTAGAAATCTGGGGTCAATGTGTCCAGGAGTGACGGGCGTAAGAATCTACCTTTCCCACAGCGGTGGTAAGGTAAAGCAATGAGTCGGGAGAGTCCTTCTGAAGAGGTCAAAAGATCTCCTTCAACCAATCTCTCCCGATCCGGCCCGCCACGCGAAGGCAAACCTTACCCCATGAACCCGCGCACCCCTGCTAAATCACCACACGTAGCGAAAACCATACGTGGGTGGCTGTATCCATATCCGCCTCCCAAATTGATTAATTTTTTTTATTTGATTATTTATTATACGATGTTTTGACGAAGCAAACCTATGAAATGATTTTATATGTTTCGAATACAGCTTTCACAGAACAATAATACTCGATTAAAAATATTACACTATGGATTTTAAATAAATATTAACACAACATCAAAATAATTCAAAATGACTAAACATCTACCCTTACACCACGTGGATGTAACAGGTCCTAAAAAAACAAAATGACTAAACATCTGCTCTTACACCACGAGGATGTAACAGGTCCTAAAAAACAAAACTAATAAACCATATCTTAAGGGTTGTAAGGGAAAAACCACTTACCATAATGAATGCTAAGAAAATCCGAGAAGCCTTCCTTTGAGGCATCGCTGTCACATCCGGCGCCACAACTCGGCGCCACTTCTTCAGACGGTTTCCTTTTTTAAATCACTGATCATTTTTGGAACATCCGGTTTGGCACTTGTTTCTTAACCACTTGATTTCTTCCCGATTATAATATCACCGTCATGAGTTAAGTTATTCGTTTTCACAGGGTTCGATTGTTAATTAATTATTATTAATATTATATTAACATATGTTAATTAATGTTTTATTATTGTTAACTCGTGTTTCATTTGCAGTCGAAAGTTGGTTTATGTTATCAATATCAGTAGAAATAATTCACGAGTGAATGTTTGGAATTCGTTAATGTCATCGTCGATTGTTAAATAATTGATTTTTGATTAAGTATCTAGAATCCAAAATGAAAAATAACTTTGTATCAAGTTCTATTCAAATGGATTATAATATTACTTCTTATGAATCAATTCTTATCGATTATGAAACTGATTTTTATTTTGCTTATTTTAAATTCACAATTTAGATCACTTGTTCGTGAAACTGTAGTTGAATTTGTATTGTATTGAGTAAAGACTAACCGCTCCGCATTTCCGTGTTATCGGCACAACGCGCGGCACTTCTGTGTCGAAATTTCACGGATTAGAAATATTCGCGCCGATCGACAGACGTCAGACTAAACCTTGCGGGGTACTGGGTACTTCCGCTAGGCACTTCCACGCTCTTCCGGTCAGGGTTAGTTCCCGCGCGTCCCGTCAGCGACACTCCTTACTAGCGACTGCGGGCGGCAACCCACCGCGGCCGCTTATAGCCGATCTGCTAGCTGTTAGCTGTTAGCTGCTAGTTGCTGAGACCAGTTAACCAGTACATTTCAGAACACTGTTATCAGCAGCTGAGAGTCTATTGCTGCCATTGCTGCCATTGCTGCCATTGCTTCCGAGGCTCTCGGATAGGCGAGCAGTTGACTGGGTGGCGCATGGCGGCGCGCGCTCCCACTGATTACTGAACAATGCACAGTCAATGCCCATTGCGTGCTAACTTCTTAATTCTTAACCAAGTGTTTAAGCAGGTGAAGAATTATTGAGAAAAGGGGTGACAGAATAAAAATAAATTACATGTAAGGGGAGATTAATCTAACTAGAAGAGTAATAAAAACTACATTTAAAAGTAGATACCGAGATACTGCAGTGTTACGGAAATGTTCCTGGAGGCCTGGAGGGACGAGTGCACACTTTCCTAGCACTTCTCCGCCACCGCATGGGAAGTTTATGGCGCAGACTACGCCAATCGAAGAATGCGATCATCACCGCCATGACTGCCTGGATGGAGTCCCATCTGATGGCCCTCTGGAGACGGGAGACGACGTTGAAATACCCTCCGTAAACATTTGCATGAATTCATGTTAGTGTTTATTCTTTTTTCAGTTTCATTTCTCATGTTTGTCATGCTTATTCGTTTATATTTTATTTATGGGATGTTATTTACTTTTAACCTTAACTTACCTATTATTCGTCTAATTTCTTTTGTTATTTCAAAATATGGAATGTATTGCATTGCACTACCCCTGCATACATTCTGGAATACTATTATCAAAGTCCCTTAAAACAATTATATCACACCATGTGACAATAATAAAATTGGAGTAGGTATAAATATAAAAGAAATGAGAAGGTTTGATTTTTTTTTTACAAATTTTCCATAAAATCCAAAAATCATCCGAATTTGCCCAGCGGACTTCAACATAAACAAGGTTCTCGTGACTTTTATAAATAATATTATTTTGAATTTCACTCTGCATTCCGTCGATTTGTTATTCCAATGTGGGGATTTATAGGTGATAGGTTTTTCGATTCGGCCATTCGGTTTAATTAATATCATATTAATAAGGAAATCTATGAATCGCTTACTATGGTAGCCAAAGAATCAGAAAAAATCAGCCAAAAATCAGCCAAAGAAAACAACACCGGATCTATGGGAGGGGGCAAACCGGAGCGCCTGGCCCGTGCGGCAGTTTTAGGGGGCTCCAAAATCCTAATTTATATGTTTGATTGAATAAAAAACTTGATTGGCAAAGCTCCTGGCGTGCTGCGCACGTTGTTCTATCGATTATTAATTTGATTTTAAAACATCCAGTTGGTTTTTTTAACACGTCCTGAGTCAATTTTGAACGCGTGCATAGTATACGTGATGTCTCTGCCAGGGGAATCCCCGTCTCATCTAGAACTACATCTGCTGAGCCAAATAAACCCGAGCAGTTCACCTCACCTCGCGAGAGGGGGCGCCACTCTTAAGTTTCTGCCCCGGTTTGAAAAAGTCGCATATCCGGGGCTGCCTAGAAATCACCGTTCATCCCATATTTTTTTGTTTTATATAAAAAATAAAATAATAATTCATTATAATATATAAAATTAAATCAGTGAAAATAATCATGTTTGCACATAATTTATTACATACTGTAGTTACAACACTTAAAAAAAAATCATATATATTATTACATGCATAAATTATATCTAATATTGTAAATTTTATTGTAGTTTCTCCTATAAGTGTACTATCCATTAAAAGTTCACACTTCTAAACACATAATCTAACATAACTTCATATCTTTGTTGTAAATCTTATTGTAATTATTCCATCTTGTTATCAGGTACCTGGTTTACACTTATCAATACTACCATAGAGTTAATACTACTATACTTTTGAATGTAGCTATAACTTTGTGGTTATCCATTATAGATAAATGAAACAATGTTACTTTGTTTGAACCACTTGTATATTTGTTTAAAGCCGACCGGTTTCGGAACGACCGTTCCTTCCTCGGGGCAAACGTATACTTTTGCCCTGAGGAAGGAACGGTCGTTCCGAAACCGGTCGGCTTTAAACAAATATACAAGTGGTTCAAACAAAGTAACATTGTTTCATTTATCTTTAATACTACTAACTTACCTACATATCATACTCTGTAAATCTGAATATATTATATGTTACCAGGTTAATTCGTTAAATCCGATTATTATATATGCTACCAAATTACTTTTTCTACATTGTCAAAAAAAATGTATGTACATATATTTGTTATATATACATTTTCTTTACTACATAACTTACTTTCAGAGAAAAATGAAATTTTTGTTTTTTTTTGTTGTTTTTGTTATGTATTTATGTACATTTCTTGGAATAATATGAACTAAACCTGCCAATTTGTCTGTCCTGGAAAGGGAAACTTTCCTAGTTGGACAGGCAAAGCTTCCAAATATGTAATTTGTACTTTCCTTTGAATCTATAATAAATAAAATAAATAAATAAAAACCAGCCATGAAAATTTGATTAACTCACCGATCGAGTTGTTAAATAAGTTGTTAAGTTGTTAAATTCTCGATGTGCAGGATGTTTCACCTGGCACTCATTTAAAAATGTTTCTTTTACACTAAACTTATCATATTTTAACCGCAAATTTGTATCTACCAACGTGAAATTTTTTTTTTACCTAGTGATATAATGTAGGTATATATAAATAATTTTATAAAATGGTAGTTAGTTACTTGCGGAAACATCCTTATGAAATATCGATGCCACAACCTGCGGTGTCCATAAAGTCCAATGTGTATTGATAATAAAGTGGTTTTATTACCAGGTTTTAATTTCAGATACCAAAAAAATAAGCAGACCAAAAGAACCATAAACTTTTACGACCCCTGTAAGTCGATAAGCCCTTTGCTGATAAATTAATTTAAAACAAGTGACTGCAGTAAGTACTCGTATATTGACTATTTATAAGAATCCTTGGAATGCGATCCATAATCTTTTTTTATTAAATAATTATCGCCGTGTATGTAATTCAATTGAATTAATTTCCATGTAGATTGTTCTATAAGTGATTGATTCATTTCATATTAATGCAATTTTATTGCAGATGTTTTTTCATATTACTGAAAAGTTGTTGATACTATTATAAAAAAAACAATGAATAAGTGTGCATAGCTAACACTTGGCTAATACTATGTACTACTTTGCTTATTATTATTTAACACCTGTGCTTCATTTGTAAATATGCATATCTCTGACGTCATACAAGATTAACCCTAGAAAGATAATCTTATTTTTACCTACGTCCTAGAGATATACTAAAGTTTAAAAGTGTATATTTGACAAATTGAAGTTGAATAATTAGTTTAGTGTTGTAAATTTGACAATTGGAAGTTGAATAATTAGTTTAGGGTTTTGTACTTTAAGTTAAACCAAAATAATTATAAAAAATATATTGTAATAAAAAAAATAACAAAAAATCAACTAACAAAATAAGTCTTTTATAAAATGAAAAATATTGTTTCATTTTGTGTCCAAATCGTATTTTTTTATATGCTATGAAAGTTTAGATGCAAATCAGTCGTTATACTTAAAAGTAAGTTTTTTTTTCGCTAAATCACATTTATACGAACAAGACTGAAAGTTATACAAAATGTATGTATTCCTCCGTAATTATTGTACTTACCGTGGTGACAGAGCCGCCCCGCGCAAGCTCTGCTCGGCAACTGAGCTAACTGAGATTGAGAGCGCGCTACGTTGCGAAATTCAAAAAAATAGAGCAATTCCTGTATATCGCGTACGTCTCTGAGACGTAGATTATCTTTCTAGGGTTAACAACTATTTGTTATTCTTTCAAAATAAGTTTTAACACCGTGTAATTAAAAATTCTTATTTTCGAATTCTATATTATTATATTGTTTAAATTTCTGACAGTGTTATGATTTTTACTTTGATCTAACACCCTCTACAACAGCGATGTGAAAGCTTCTGTCCAAGATTGTTCCATGTCACTTACTTCATAGTTATCTACTTCTATGTGAGGAATTTTCTAAATAACTCTTCAGGAAGGACTGATGAATTAAGAAATTCTGGTAAATTTTCGAAATCACTGAACACGCTTAATACGAATATTTTTAGAAAAAAATCTTTAGATTCACCTTAATTACTATAAAAGACACTTTGCATTAGGGGCGATGGAAAAAACTGCATTCAAAATTTCAATCACTTTAAATGAAAATTAATTACGAACACGAGAGCGCATCAATTCGCGGCCATTTATCTATCTAAAATCTGATGTGCGTATTAGCGTGTCCAGGGATTTCTAAAAATTACCGAAATTCTATTCTCTGAAACTGGCTGCCAAATTTCCGTATGTCCTAGAATCAATTGATCCTAAAGAGCTTAAGCTTCCTCAATTCAAGGTTCACCCCTGCCGTAGGTCGCTCCAAGTTGTTCGCTGCGTGTGGCGACTTAGCAGTTGTGCCCTGGTTCATAGGGTGCGATTTGTCTAAGTCTCGGCGGCGGATGCGTTTGTCCACCTTTTTTAGGTAATACTGAACAAGAGTCCAAACTGCTCCTGCCTGCAACAAGTGAGACTATGACATCCCCATTCGAAGTATTTTTTGAGGTTGAAGGTAGTGAGGAGGGGAAGGAGACAGGGAAGAGGAAAGGTGGAGATGTACCTGTCTATTCTGTGTGGTCACCAAACACGGCTAAAGCCATTTTAAGCAATATTTCATTTCTGAACGGTGGTCTTACACAAGAGCGATACGGAGAGTATCTTTTACTCTGGAACATGCCGAAATACACTATATATTCGGTATTTGTATCGGATTGCTAGACGGGAGCCTTAACCCTCGGTCACGAAGGCCATCTGCCTACTGCGTGGCGGGACGGATCGGAAAAGAGAGAGCGATCGACTTCTCCAGCCGGACTGTCGCCTTGTACCGTAATGGGATGAATGGAACATACGTCCGTTTCTCCTGGATACGTTGACCACCAAGTTACCCATACCTTTTTTCCTTTCCAGAACTTCCTCTCCTTCCATTCCATATGATCCGGAAAATTTCACCATTTGGCAGTACTTCCCTATTTTTCATCTTCCATTCGATATTATATCCCACGGTTTTTCACAGTAAGTTATTAATTGAGGTTAAATTTGCGTACTTACCTAGAATAATTGCGTTTATATCAGCCCGAGCAATGGAGATTCCGTATCAGCTTTAACAATGGTTCAGTTCAAACCTGTCGGCTGTAAAAGTAAACCTGTAAAACCAGTACTCTAAAGTCCATATGCAATTATAAAAAAAAACCTACGCTTTACTCCCTCAAAAGTACAACAGCCGCAGTGCGCTTGCGCGACCGTTAAACTAATGGGCAAAAAATGCCAGTGATTACAGCTGATCTGGTTCGGTATTGAATGCCAGTCGTAATATAACCTTGCATTAGAAATAGTAGAATCAGAGAGATCGAATTTTTTCAAGTTTACGAAAAATGTTTCGAAAGAATGTTTCAAAAAAATATTTCGACCAAAAGTTTTTAAAAATATTTCCAAAAAATGTTTCAAAAAATATTTTCAAAAATGTTATTTAAACAAATGTTTCAAAAAGATAGTTTCATAAAATGTTTCAAATAAAAATGATTTAATTTTTTTTATTAAATTTTTCGAAAAATGTTTCAAAACATGTTTAAAAAAAAGTGTTTCAATAAAATGTTTCGAAAAAAATGTTTCGAAAAAAGTTTCCGACTATTTCTTAACAAGGGTGTTAAAAGTTTAGGTGCCTACCTATTTTAGTTATTCGCTACCTCCCCGCGCGGCTCGCGCTATCAGGCTTTCGCAGGGATTTCCACCGCATTCCATCGTTCTGACTTCTTTTATCCTTTTCCGTTCGGAAACCTGGCTGACATTTATGTACGTCGGTATGCTGTTGCAGTAGGATGTCCCACTCCTTTATGGATTGCTTGCCGCGGCGCTGCCGATTGTAAGGAAACTAGTAGACTACCCGGCTTCGACCGTGTTTTAGCAAAATTTAATAAAAATGTATGTGTGTATGTAAAATCATTTTTGGGTTTAAAAATATCCATTTGATTACCAAAGATACGGATTTTTTATATTTTAACAGTTAAGCGGATATTTCAAAGCAGCAAAGCTCATGTCGTTGCTGGCTGAGAATATATATATTTTTGAATTAGCTTCACACAGAAAGTGTCATGGTCGATGTCATCTTTGGGGACGCTGTATGGAGGTTATTTTTATGAAAAAAAAGAGAGGAAGTTCTGGGAAGAAAAAAGATATAAGGGGTGGGTAGGAATGAGGGGGTCAAAATTTCCAGGAGTGACAGACGCATGAATCCATCTCTACCACTGCGTTGCAAAGTGAATCCGGTTAGAGAGGTCAAAAGGTCCCACTCAACTAGTTTCACCCGATCAGGCCGCCAAGCAGTAGGTGGGCAAACGCAACATAAAAATAAAAACACATACATAATTAATTAGGAAAATGTATTATAAACATTATCGTCAGCTGACTTTTTGGTTGTTTCATGTAAAAATAATTAATAAAAAATTTCATAATTTTGTTTCAAATTGCGAATGGAAAAATTCGAATTATAAAGATGTACATTTTAATTATTTTGCGATTAACTTTTAAATCTACTGCACTATATAAAGAGGTAAGATTTGTTTGTTTGTTTGTTTGCATTGAATAGGCTCCGAAACTACTGAACCGATTTGAAAAATTCTTTCGCTGTTGAGAAGCTACACTATCTCTGGGTAACATAGGCTATATTATATTTTCAAAAAAAATAGGCATCCTTACTAAAACTTCAATAATGTAACCCAGGGTGTAAAAAAATTACCTAAAATATTGTTTACATCGCGTGCGGTGCGAAAACTGTTGATGATAGAATAAAATAATGTACTACGACTTTGTAAAACACATCATTATTTAAAAAAAAGTCGTGACAGCATATGTCTAACTATTATGGTTATGCCACAATAAGTATTCTTTTATTTTAAAAATGTAATTAAAATATCGCCGCTTGAAAAGGCTCTTTATTTGTATCTTGGTTTTAATCCTTATCAAAATTAATTACTTTATATTCAAGACAGCTTCAATACCTTTATTTAACTTTATGAATTTTTCAATTCGGATATTTAATTAGAAAGATATCACGAGTTTAAAAATGTTAGTATTAGAAAAAAGTTTCGGCTACGGGCAGACCGGGAGAGGAGTCAAGAAATGAAGTGCCAGGGGGGTTGGCGGGACGGGGGAGCGGGAGAGCGATGGCGGGGAAGGTGGAAGTGGAATGCTGGAGGGGAACGCACGGGAAAGGACATGCAAGGAGTAACATTTTATTTATTTGAATATGGCATTGGAACGCATGCCGGGAAACAGCTAGTTTTTTTTTATATAAAGCGTGGTATTTTCTCTTTTTAACACCGTTTAGATCATAGATTCTCAACCTTTTTTTTACTCACCGCCCTGAGGATATTTTTTTTCTAGCGCCCCCAACTTTCCTTTTATTTACCATCTGTCGTCGTGAATCTGAAAACAGCTATTGTCACGATTGTATTTACCACAACGGGTGGGGGGGGGCGTAATGGGATGGGGTGGGTCGAGATGGGATGGGGTGGGTTTCTCTGGGTCTCCTACCGCCCCCCCTGAAAGTCTGAAACGCCCCCTAATTTAGTCTGGTTCTTCTACCGCCCCCCCTGAAGATCTGAAAGCCCACAAGGAGGCGTTATCGCCCACGTTGAGAACCTATGCTTTAGATCATATTTCTAACCATGCAAGTAAGAGAGACAATGATTTTTATGAGACCTATATGAGTTGTTCCGAAAACTGAACTAATAGACCTGACGGGTTAATAGCGTGTGTTCTTTTTTAAGGGAAGCAACTAAGTCTTAAAATTACAGCAAACAAAATTGTGCAAGTACGAGTATAATGCAGAGTGCATCGTTCGAGAGTTTTTAGTGCAACACACAAACATATTCTAGCTTTGTAGTTAAGGTAGTAGATGTTTGTATGATATCGATGTAATATGGTAGAGTAAATACTATCACGCGCACATGCGCACCTACATAATGAGATCAAGTACCTGAAGAATGTCTTGTCTCCGTGACGTTGTGCCGGTTTTGTTTGGTCTACCAGCAACGTACCCACTTTTGTTTCTAGTATTTCTACTTCCACCATCGGAGGCAAGGTTACGGCGTTGGAGTTTGGTTATCTGTGAAACTAGTAGTTAACCCTATAAAAGTAATCATATTTTTTACACATAAATACTAATCATTTGTCAATTTGGCTATCACTTCAATCAACCCTCACAAAAAGCGTTTGTAGTTTAGGAAGGTTTCAAACATTTTTTATAAAACAACTTTATATAAAGGATTAAAAAAAATGAAACACGTTTGTGGTGAATATTATTTATTAAAAAACATATATTATGTAAAAAATATACGAACATATACCAAAGGGCTGTCGAAGTCAAAATAAGCAATGACATAAATCTTTAAAACATTAACGAAAATAAAACTATTTTGTATAATTTGCTTTAAAATGGTAATTCAAAAACTTTAAAATGATCTTTGATACAATTGACTCATATATGCATCTTGTGTTCAAGCCATGCAAGCCATCTATTGCATAAAAGCACGCAGTGTTAGTCGAAACGACTCATATTAGGGTCCTGGGGTTAATAAACGATAAAGATCATGGCGCCAATGAGTTATAGGTAAGAACAACATAAAATTATTTGTCCAATTTTGAGGCGAGGTGAACCACCGTTTCATAAAGCTTTGTAGCCTACATCAACAGAGCAGATTTAAATAATTATTTATTAGGTATTTCAAAAGAAAATAAAAATAATAATATTATTATTTGAAACTGAGGGATGCCGTCAAAGGGTGCCTGAATACATTATAATAGTCTCTAATTGTCGATTCCATAAACTGTATGTTTCCCTTTCGTCAGCTTCATTTAATTATTTCCTTGCCAGTTTGAAGCGGCTCAGTATGCTGTGCTGGCGTCGTGTGTACGAAACAATTGATTCTACACTATACACATCATTTCTGTAATGATGGAGGTTCAACACCCCAATATTAAAAAATATGTTGACCATGACAAATTATATTCTACATTAGAGTAGCTGTATATAATGAACCATTTCTATGATTCATACTCTTTTTTGAGGTGTGTGCGCTCTCGATAAATATTTAGACAATGTGATCATTTCGCTAAGGTAATCTACGACTAAAATAATTATGTTCCTTGGTAGAAGTCAGGTATTAAAAAAAACTGAATTTCATAAATTATCGAACTAACGATTTAATAAAATTGCACTGTGGTGCCCGGCAAGAGTAACAAAAACAATATTATACTGAAAAGAAAGATATTCTTAGCAAATGACCGGTAACTAAAAAAATGTAGCTATTAGACATGGTACTTTTTAGTTCAATACATATTTAAAAAAATAGCACAGGTACAGACCCAGATAAATATTATGTTAAATAACCCCAAAAACCTAATACTTGACAAACTTTTTACACAAATAAAACCTGTAAAATCACCTTAACAATTTGGATTTGTCAGGTAGAAAGATTCTTTCCAACTTAATTATTTATGATAATTTTATAACCAACTATTTTATAGACAAACTGCTAAAAAGTAGTTTATCGGGACTTTTTGTCTTGTATTTGTAAAGTGTATAAAATAAAAAATAAAATAAAATGCTTTTAAAGAAAAGAAAAAACAATTAGACTTTGTTTATACTGATTTTAGAAAAACCTTTGATACAGTTTCCCATAAAATTCTCAATTGGAAATTAGGAAAGCTTGGTAAACGTGGCAATATATTAGCCTGGATTGAGAGCTATCTTACTGGTAGACAACAAATTGTTAGAATAAAATCCTCACTGTCACAAGTGCAACAAGTGGAGTTCCACAGGGTTCACACCTTGGCTCAATCTTGTTTATCTTGTTTACGAATGATCTTGAAAACATATTTCATGATGTATCTATTTTACTTTTTGCTGATGACCTCAACATTTTTTGAATTATTTAAAATATTTAACATTGCAACATTCTTCAAGATAATATAAACAAATTGATAATTTGGTGCAATGAAACGAGACTTTCCTTAAATATTATGAATATTAAATCAAATTTTCTCGAATATATAATCCAGTGATCTTTAATAACAATGTATTGATAACAATGCTCTCTTGAATGTAAAATTCCCTAAAAAGGGCATAAATAAATAAATAAAATATAAAATTTTCGCACTCCGAAGACTAATTAGTGACCGAGTGAACAAATGCGGTGTCAATTAACAAAATTTCGATAGATATGCTGTAAGATAGAAAAGATAAACAATAAACAGTTATAAATGGCGCACTTCTAAATGATTTTAGTCATTTCTATCAATTAACTCTAATGACATCACCTCAAACGTAAAGTTATACTAATTCACATCTATAAATAGCTAGAATCATTTCCAAATTATTCATACCCAAACACAATGATCAACGCATCACAAGGTTGGTTTTATGTAATTACTAGATCTAACTGCGTCGGTATATAGGTAGGTATTGTAAAATATGTAAGTTTAATGTATCTACCTGCACTCGTAATGCTGATTATAGAATTTCTCATCACTAATGATCAATATGACGATATGAACAGATCGTAATGAATCGATTAATTATCCTTCTATGACGGTATAATTTCAAAAGTGATACCCTAACTCTTATTTATAGCATAATAAGTAATGTTTAAGTTGAGATCATTTTTGGTTTTGTAAGGAAAAAATATTATAACTCGTTTTTTTTGTCACAAATTGATGTTTTTCATTGAATCTGTTCATACCATCATCGCGGGTTCAAATCCCGGTAAATTATATTTGATTGATTTCAGTTATTTCACAATTTATCCATTAAAAATAATGTACTGTGTATTTGCTGCACGTTTCAGAGTTGTAGATTTTTTTTTTTTTTTTACATTAACTCCACACAGGAGGCCCTGAGGAAAATAATTTCCCTCAGGGCCTATGTCATCTTTGAGGATGCTGTGTGGAGGGTCTTTTTGAGGAAAGGAAGGAGTTAACATGGGTCTTGAAGAGACTCATGTTGTAGGAGGGAGGAAACACAGAGGCCGGTAAATCGTTCCACAGCCGAGCTGTTGAACTCAAGAACGAATCGTAAAAACGACCCGTTCTCATGTGACCAATATCAACTGTGTACAAATGTTGGGCGCGTGTTTGGCGTGTTTCCCGACTATGCACCGGTGCCGAGGGGATCAATGACGCTAGTTCCTCGGAGCATCTTCCATTGTAATACCGGTAGAACAAGGACAGCATTCCCACCTGACGCCTATGCTCTAAAGATTGCAATCCGTCTTTTAAGATGGGAGAATCTATCAAACGGACCGCCCGTTTCTGCACAGAGTCAAGGGTTTTTTTTAGGTATTTTGGAGCTCCAGACCAGAGGTGGCTGCCAAATTCAACCGTGGGGCGCACTTGCGATTTGTACAGGGTTAGCAGTTGAGTACTATTAAAGTATCTGCGGGCCCTGTACAGTACGCCCAGTTTCTGAGAGGCTAACTTAACTCTGGTTTCGATGGAGCCCCCATACCTGAGCTGGTCACTAAGAGTTACACCAAGCATATCAATGGAGGTCCTGTTCGGGAGAATGCTTCCGTTGAAGGAGACTAGATTATCATTTCGATCCCTTTTAGACGTTATCAGACATGATTGGGTCTTTGAAACATTAAATTCGACGAGGTTATTCTTACCCCAAGAGAAAACACTCTCGAGGTAACCGTCCATTCTCTGCTTCAAAGCCCTCCGAGCTATTGGGGTTTGTGTGCCCTTTGGAGGCTTGTCAAACAAAAAGCTATCATGGACTGTACTGTCATCCGCGTAACAATGAATCGGTGCACATGACAAGAGGTCGTTGATGTGCAACAGAAACAAAGTCGGAGACAGAACCGATCCCTGTGGGACGCCAGCATTTATCGAATGCGAGGAAGAGGTGAAACCGTCAGCAACCGCCTGAATCGACCCCCCCCTCAAAAAGTCGGCAATCCACGCACACAAGGATGCGGGAAGTCCGTAAGAACGCAGTTTGTTGACAAGCGCTCGATGCCAAACCCGGTCAAAGGCCTTGGAAATGTCCACTGAAACCGTTTGGGTCTCACCAAAACATTCCAGGCACCGTCCCCAAACATGCGTCACATACAATTTACAATATCAGTACCGGCAACCCGGGCGTTTATTTATAATTAGTTATGTACATCAGTTTTTTTTCCTTACCCTCCTCACTAGACAGAGTCTGTTCTGAGGCTGGTAACTAACAATTTTTAATTACATAAAAACAAGTAAGTGGTAAAAATAAAATAAAAAAAGAAATATATATATTATAGTAAAAATAATAATAATAAAATAAGAGGATATCAGAATTTAAAAACAGAGTAGAATAAAAGAAAATATATAATATTAGATATTAAGAATATTACTTATCTCTCTTCTTTCTTTGACATTCAACCAGTTTAAAAATCTTTTGAAAACCCAATTCAAATTATTAGATGCGACGTAGGTCTTTGTTTGGGCTACAAACTTATTGAATATATATGGTGCCAAGTAAGATTCATGTTTTTTTGCAAAATTTGATTTGATATGTGGTACTTGTAATTGATTGTGTGTGTTTGCTCTTGTGTTTTGCGAGTGAGTTATGAAGTGTGGTGATATTTTTATGCAGTTTTTGTAGATGATCTTCTTTATGTATAGTTTATTTATGTCTAATAGGTTATTGTTGATCATTAGCTGTTCTGTCGGATGTTGATAAGGCTTTCTAAACATAATTCTGATTATTGTTTTATGATTAATTTTAAGTGATTTGAGGTGAGTCTCTGCTGCTGCTCCCCATACTGAAATACCATACATTAGAATACTTTGACAGAGTGCATAATATATATTTTTTAGCTGAGGTAGTGACATAATATTTCGAATTGTTTTGAAGATGTAAGAGAGTTTCCGTATTTTTTTTGTAATTAGGTTAATTTGGAGATCCCATTTTAAGTTATTGTCAACAGTTAAACCGAGATATTTAATATTTTGCGCATAATCAATTTTGTGACAAACACAGCGTGAGTTAGTTAACGAGGTAACTGTGCAGGGGTGAAGATGTAGTTGTGGGCGACTATCTGGCTGACCAGCTAATGTTTTACTGAAAGTTAAGTATTTTGTTTTAGAAATATTTAGTGTCAGTAGATTATTTATTAGCCAGTTATTTACTTCAGTCATCCCTGCTTCCGTGTTTTTGAAGACGTTTTCCCATGATTGGGCTTTGAATAAGATTACAGTGTCATCTGCATAACTGATTACTTTGTACTCTATGTTCCCTAGGCTTATCTCCGTTAGACTGTTAATGTAGATGAGAAACAGTATGGGACCTAAGACGCTGCCTTGGGGTACTCCATACCTGGTGCCTACTTTGTCACTTTCTTGATTATTGATTTTTACAATTTGTTGTCTATTTTCAATGTAGCTGATGAACCATTTTAGTGGTGGACCTGTTATGCCAATGTTTTTGAGTTTTTGTTGGAGTAATTTGTGTGAGATGGTGTCGAAAGCTTTTGCTAGGTCTAAGAACACTCCTAACACCTTTGAACCGCCATCTAGGTTTTTCACTATGTAGGTGGTTAGTTCCGATAAGGCGTCTTCTGTTCCCATTTTCGCTCGAAACCCGAATTGACGGGTGGAGATCAGTTTGTGTTTGTCAAGGTAAGCGAGCAGTCTTTTTTTCATAGTTTTTTCTAGTAGTTTCGATAGCGAATTTAGGAGAGTGATTGGTCTGTAATTTAAGATCAGCGTTTTGTCTCCCGATTTATGTATTGGAGTAATACAACCTATTTTTAGATGATCGGGGACAAAGCCGAGGTTGAAACTTTGGTTGAAAATATGTTGAAGTGGTATAAGTATATGTTCTCGGAGACTAATCAGTATATGATTGGAGAGGTTATCAGGGCCCACAGCGCAATTTGGTTTGAGAGAAATAATTAAATCCGATATTTCCTTTTTATTTATTTTGTGAGCATAAAACGAATGATTTGGTTGCATGGTAGAGGATAGTTTGGTTAAAGAGTCTTCTGTTGTGCCGTTTTTTAAAAGAATTTTTTCAGCCAAGTTAGATCCAACTTTTGCAAATTGGGAGTTAATAAAATTAGCTATTTTACCAGGTTCATTTTTTGTAAGGGTTTTGTTTCCATTTATTAACAGTGCTTTGATCTTCGAGTCTTTTTTCGTATTGGAGAAAGTAATATCTTTGACGATTTTCCAGATTTTTTTTGGGATCATTTTTGGCGGATTTTATTTCTTTTTTGTAGTACTTGTATTTGGCTTGTTTGATTAATTTATTACAAAGGTTTCTGTATAGCAGGTAATTATTTTTTAGTTTGTCATCATATGGGTTTTTGCGTACTTGCATGTGCATTGTGTCTCTTTTATGAATGCTGTTTACTAAACCTTTCGTGATCCAGGGTGTTATTTTTTTTTCTTTATGTGAGTAGTTTATCGGGGTATTTTTTGTTGTATATTTAGCAATATAGGTTCCAACTGTGGTCATAAATGTGTCCAGCGCGTTGTTTGGATCGGGTTCATTTAGTACATTTGACCAAGATTCATTATGTATGTCCTCTATTAGGGATTTAAAATTGATTTTGTCTTGTACGGGGTAGTTTTTTTCATCTTTTTGTTTCTTGTTGATGTATGCTTAGTGTAGTAGTGAAATGATCTGTGACCGTTGTTCGAATTATTGATGATGATGTTTTTTTCCTAGTTTTAACAAATATATGGTCAATACAGGATTCAGAGTTTGACGTAATTCTTGTTGGTGAGTTGATTGTCGAATTTAATCCATAGTGAGTAAGTAGACTTAAGTATTCTGTGGTTATTGGTTGCCCGTTTAGTAAGTTAATATTCATATCCCCTGCAATAATTAATTGTTGTGTTTTTTTATTTTTTTCGAGAAGTCTATTTAAGGAGATGAAGAAAGGTGAGAGATTGTTATAGCATGGGGGTCTGTAGACGGCAAATATGGAGATGTCTGGTCCGAGGGAGATTTGGATGCAGTTTGCTTCGATTAGGTTGATTTCTGTTATTGATGAGTTTAGTGAATCTTTGACAAAGATTACTATACCGTCGTTTTGATTTAGATGTTTTGTGGAATGGAGAGTTGTATAGTCCTTTAAGTTTAGGTTTGTGTACGAGTCATCTAACCAGCATTCAGTCAAGATAATAATGTCGAAGCTTATGTTTATTTCGTTTAAGAGGATCGAGAAATTATCGAAGTTCTTTCGAATACTTCTAATATTTTGGGATATTATGTTTAAGTTGTGTTTTTCTGTGAACAGAAAATTACAATCTGTCGCTTTGTCAAAAGTGTGTTCTGAGTTGTTAAATGTTTCTGTATCAATATTAAGTTGAGTGATCATGTTGCGGTTGTGAAGATACATAAGTTGATCCAAACAAAGTTCACACATTTTGCTAGTGGTGGTAAATTAGGAGTAATATAGGAGTAAAAATTGAGAGTAAAATTATTCAAATACTTTGGATAATAAAATCCTTTAAAAACATAAAATTTCATGGTAGAATAATTAGAATACTTTGGATAATAAAATAGAATCCTTTTAAACCACAAAATTTGATGGTAAAATAATTCAAAGAGTTTGGATAATAAAAAATATTTAAAACAGTAACATTTGATGGTAAAATAATAGCAGTATTTTGGATAATAGAAACCTTTAAAAACATGAAATTGGATGGTAAAATAATGAAAATACTTAGGATAATAAAAACCTTGAAATGCACAAAATTTTAAAGGAAAATTATTTAAGTACTTTGGATAATAAAAACCTTTAAAACAATAAAATTTGACAGTAAAATTATTCAAATACTTTGGACAATAAAAACCTTTGGTATAATATAATTTGATGGAAAAATAAGTTGAGTAATATGGGTAATAAAAACTTTTAGAACAATAAAGTGATATGGTAATAATGATGGTAAAATAATTCAAATACTTAGGATAATTAAAACATTTAAAGCAATAGCATTTGATGGTATAATAATAAAACAACATTGGATAATGAAAACCTTTATAAATATAAAATTTCATGGTAAAATAATTAGAATACTTTGGATAATAAAATAGAATCCTTTTAAACGTTAAAATTTTATGGTAGAATAATTCAAAAACTTTGGATAATAAAAAATATTTAAAACAGTAACATTTGATGGTAAAATAATAACAGTACTTTGGATAATAGAAACCTTTATAAACATGAAATTTGATGGTAAAACAATGAAAATACTTTGGATAATAAAAACCTCGAAAAGCATATAATTTTAAAGTAAAATCATTTAAGTACTTAGAATAATAAAAACCTTCAAAACAAAAAAATTTGACAGTAAAATTATTCAAATACTTTGGATAATAAAAACCTTCGGTACAATGTAAATTGGTGGAAAAATTAGTTGAATAATTTGGGTAATAAAAACTTTTAGAGCAATAAAAATTGACGTTAAAATAATTCAAATACTTTGGATAATTAGAGCATTTAAAACAATAGCATTTGATGGTATAATAATGAAAATACATTGGGTAATAAAAACCTTTGAAAACATAGAATTTCATGCTAAAATAATTAGAATAATTTGGATAATAAAATCCTTTTAAACCATAAAATTTGATGGTAAAAAAATAAAGATACTTTGGATAATAAAAACCTTTAAAGGTATAAGATTTTATGGTAAAATACTTTAAAAACTTTAGATAATAAAAACCATTAGAGCAATAATATTTTATGGTAAAGTGATTAAGATAATTAGAGTAATAAAAACATTTAGAATAATAGAATTTAATGATAAAATAATCAGAAAAGTTTGGGTAGTAAAGACATTTAAAAAAATAAAATTGTATGGTAAAATAGTTAACATATTTTGGGTAATAAAAACCATTGGAAAAATAGAAATTGAAGTAAAAATAATTAAAATACTTTGAAAGACCTTTAAAACAATAAAGTTTGGAGGTAAAAATGTAGAGATAATTTAGGTTATAATTTGGGTTATAATAGAAAATTATGGTAAAATAATTAGAATAATTTAGGTTATAATAGAAAATGATGGAAAAGTAATTAAAATAATTAGGGTTATAATAGAAAATGATGGAAAAATAATTAAAATAATTTGGGTTATAATAGAAAATGATGGAAAAATAATTAAAATAATTTGGGTAATAAAAACATTCAAAACAATCAAATTTTATGATAAGATAACTTAAATAATTTGGGTAAAAAAAACATTTAGAATAATAAGATTTGCTGTTAAAATAATTAAAATGGTTTTGGTAATAAAAATATTTAGAGCAGTAAAATTTGGTGTTAAAATAATTTGGATAATAGAAAGAATTAGAAAGATTTTTGTAAACAAAATAGGTAGAAATAATTAATGAAATGGGACTTGTATGGGAATAATATAGTTGCAATGATTGCAATGTGTTAAATAATTCTGCCATTATGATTTATTGGAATACAGGAAGTTTATAGTAGAATGCTTAGTTATCTACAGTTGAATCCCCATTTTTTTCAAATCATTTTCATGTTTTATTTCAATTATTTTTTCCCCAGTTGTTTTGCGGACAAGCACTTTATTAGTTTTAAACCATACGAATTGATAAAGGGTTTCTTTGGCCCTTTGCTTCGTTTTCCACATCAGTTCCTTGAAGTAAGGAGAGAGTACTTCATTGATGAAGATAGGAGAGTTTGGGTTTAAGGTTTTGGCCTCTTTCTTTAGCGAGAGCAACGATTCCCTTGTTTTTTGGCTGTGGAAGGCAATGTGTAGTTTGACCGGGGTGTTCCGCCTGCGATCTTGGGTCCTGGTCACCATTCGGATTTCTTGATGTTGGAGGGGCAGTCCCAGCGAGCCAGCTACCCGAAGAACGGCCTCCGCAGGTTGTTCTCCCGTCCGTAAGTCCACCCCCGCCATTTCCACGCTGTCGGAGAGTTTGACTTGTTCTAAATCCGCAAGACGACTTTCCAGGGAAGAGATTCTGTTGTTTTTTTTTTCGTTTTCCTCGCGTAGGAATTTTGCTTCTTTATGAATGTCCTGTACTTGTTTGAATTTTAATAGCAGGTCTTCATATTGTTTGCAGATGAATTCACTGCTTCTTTTGAGGTCATTGATTTCCTCCTCAAACATTTGTTTTATTTCAAAAATTTTGTCATCAAAATGTTTAGCGAGACGATTATATAAGGAGTCGGCTTCAGATCCGAGTGTCGCGGCCGACGTAGCAGGTGAGCTCGGTCTGCTTTTGCATTTAGGGCATTTCCAAGTTTGTTTGTTTTTTAATGACATTTTTTTGAAATTGATATCTGTGATATTTAAGCAATTGTTATGGAAACCGATGTTGCACGTGGCACACGTGAGCGCATGGTCATTTTTGGTGATAAGGTTTAGGCAGGCTTCGCAATTCATTGTTGTTGTTTTTTTTTTTAAAATAAATATTCGGAATAGAGTAGGATTCGGTGGTTAGTGCGGCCTCTGTGTGGTGATCGAGCTAATAGATTTGTAATGTTTCTAATAATGATTTTGTTAATTGCTCGCAGACACAGATGGCGTTAAATAAACAAGAAAATAAATAAATAAATGTAATAGTGAAATTTGCTTATTTAACTTATTTAACTGATCTGGTATGCACTGGACACAATAATTTAATTTATTTCATTTATATATTTTAATTTTCACTGTCTTGATTTAGGAATCTAGAGGGAAATATTTTTATGTGGGTTAATTATGTTACACTTTAAATAAATGTCAAATGTCACAGTTTGAATGATGTTTTTGAATAGATTATTTAGAACAGATTCGTGTATTTTTTACTAGGGACGGCTAGATGATTACGTAGGATGAAGCACAGTCGCCACTTTAATCCGTTCTGGGTTCACAGAACACTTTATTAAAAATATTTTTTATATATTTATTTCGGGAGCTGAGCAAAACACGATATCACTCTGTTGTATACGCGAGAACATCACCGCACGAGCGGTTCCGCCGGAATCCGTATTGACGGTCGTTAATAATTTTGTTCTTCTCGAGGTATGTGAGCAGTTTGTCATTGATCACACGTTCCATCACTTTTGACAGAACAGATGTGATCGCTATGGGGCGGTAGTTGGCTGGGTTGGAGCGGTCACCCTTCTTTGGAATGGGGTGAATGATCGCTTTTTTCCAACCAGAGGGCACAGAGCCAGTCTTCAGGGACATTTTGAAAAGCTTCGTCAAAATTGGAGCTATTTCTACAGCACACCTCTGCAATACCAGGGCAGGTATTCCATCAGGCCCGCTAGCTTTATTAACATCAAGCCCTCGTAAGACTTGGAGTACATCCCGATGCCGGATCCTCAGCTTTTTCTTACGAAAACTGCAATGAGGAACCGACGGCGGGGTAGCACCTTGATCATCGAGGGTCGAGTTTTCCGCGAACATTTTGCCTAATAAGTTAGCCTTTTCGGCGGCGGTATTTGCTAGAGAGCCATCAGGTCTGGTAAGAGGTGGCAGACTGGATTTGCAGAAATTGCGACCTATTGAGCCCGCAAGCGACCAGAACGCTCTGCTGCCGTGCGGGCAGGCAGCCAGCTTACTGCTGATCTGCAGGTCGTGCTCGAATTTTGACCTGTTAATGATCCTCCTGCATTTCTTTGCCATTTTGTTATATACTGTTCTGTTTTCAGACGTTCGAGATCTGTTGTAGGCTCGGTAAGCCGCGTTTTTTCGTCGCACTGCTTCGGAGCATTGTCGACTGAACCACGGCTTTGAGCCCACACCAGTTTCTTTCACAGTGGATTGGATGAAGCCATCCATCGCGGATGTGATGACTTCACCAATTTCCTGGGCACATCTTGAGGGATCCGAAGTCTGAAAACAGACAGCTGACCACGGGAAGGCATTGAAATGAGCTCGCAGACCAAACCAATCTGCTGATCTATAGTGCCACACTTTTCTCTTCAGCCGCTCGTTTGGCGGTCTGAAGGTTACGGGGATTGATGTTGTCACCAGGCAGTGGTCGGACGATCCTAGAGGCGCTGTGACTTCAATCTTGTAGCCGTGTGGCACAGTGGTTAGAAACAGATCTAGCAGATTGGAGCGGTGAGTCTGGACATCAGGAACCCTTGTAGGCTCCTGAACCATTTGCTCCAGTCCGTAGCAGAGGGCAAAGGATTCCGCCTCTCGTCCAGCCGAGTCCGTTGGTCCCGAGAACTTTAACCAAGGTTCGTTATGAACATTGAAGTCCCCCAGGACCACAAACTCTGCTGTAGGGAAGCGGGGCAAGAGGTCATCAACAGTATTGCTTAGATGTTTGAAGAGTTCGGATGTATCTGAAACGCTAATGTTCGGTGAGCGGTATAAACACGCGTAAAACCTTACCGTACTGGCAAGATTGACGCGCACCCACATTACGTCGAATTTGGAGTTCTCCAGATTCAACAGTCGCACACAGTGGACGTCAGCTCGGCTGAAGAGACATACACCTCCTTTGGGTCTGAATTTGCCCATGAGGGTGAAACCCGGGCAATCCAGATAGGAGGCGTCTGTAGGCTCAGCTATCTGCGTTTCGGAAAGGAAGAGAAGGTTGGGACGTTGGGAAACAAGGTGGTGGTGGACTGAATTTAGATTTTTGTGCAGGCCGCGAATGTTGGTGAAGTTCACCAACAGTTTTGGCCTGCACCGGGGACTCCTGCTTCTCGCCGTTGTAAAGATGTTATTTATGTTTTTTTGTGAGCTCATGATTGAGTTAAGTTTTTTGTTTTGAAGAGGAGAAATGATGATCTGGAAAGGAAAAGGTATAAGGGGTGGGTAGGAAGCTGGGGATCGGAGTGTCCAGGAGTGACGGACGTATGAATCCAACCCACCCACTGCGGTGCAAGGCGATGGGCTGGGAGAGTCCGGCTGGAGAGGTCGCCCAATGCGCCCCAAACGCAACTGCTGGGTCCCCTCCGGTCACGAACCGGCACAACAGCAGCGGTGGGGTTTTTGCACTCGTTGATGGGGCAGCCCACCCTCAGTCGTGAGCCTGAGGGTCGGGCCCCTGTACTACCGAGCGGCCCGGACAACGGTAACCGGTTGTAAAGGGTCTCCCTCAACCAGCATCTCCCAATCCGGCCTGCCACGCAGAAGGTGGGCCGACGCACCCGCCATCAAGACCCAGACAAACATTACCCCATGAACCTGGGCACCCCTGCTAAGTCACCAAACGTAGCGAACCACTTGGGGTAAGCTGTGGCAGAGGTGTTGGTCATCCAATAAATGGTTCCCAGGGCGGCGGTACCCAAACCCGCCTACCAAATTAGAAAACCCGCCTACCAAACTAGATACAGGTGAAAGACCACCATTCGAAATCAAAAAGTTGCTTGAAATGGCTTTAGCAATGTTTGATGACCAGATCTGAGTTGCCAGGTACTTACTCAACTTCCTCTACCCCACCTCCTTCCCCGTCCAACTATCTTCAGCCTCACAACATGCCCTGCTTGGGGATGCCGTCACCCTCTCCAGAAGGTTGAATGCAGTTGAGACCCTTGTGCGGTACTGACATTAAAAACATATTTTTAATAATCTCCAGCTTTGTAGTTTCTTAACGACTTTTCAAAAATTTCATATTGTCGGGCTTTGGGATTTGTGAAACAGAAAGTACCTATTCACGAAGAAAAATATTTGCCTCAGGATCATTGGCTTTCAAAAGAAGAAATTTACCGATCAAACGCTTGAAAAATTACGACGTTTATCCTTGGCATAAAAATTCAAGCTGCGTTGTATTCACAATAATTGAACAAAAAATGTTGCACCGCTTATGAAAATTACAGCCATCCAAAGAATGTGTACATAACCAGCGAACTCTAATAAAATTCATCGAAGAATCTGTCAAGCAGTTGAATAAAATAAATACGCATTTCGAATAAAGAATTATTAATTTTTAATCACTGAAGCCAATAGTAGCGGCTCTCCATCGAAAAATCGAAACAGAAAAATGAGAAAAAGACAGCGGTAAACATCTAGGAATTGAACCAAGGACCTTAGCCCTGCCGTTGCGCTGCTCTATCACTGAGATAATGTACCCTATCCCCTTCGATCATATTTCTGTATCATACTTCCACTAAGAACTACCAATATTATTATAAATTTTAAATTAAATATCCCACTAGAAGACTTAAAATATAATCTATTACTAAATATTCTAAAAATACACACACTAGAAGACAGACGTAAAATAAACGACTTGACATTTTTATTCAAAATACTTAACTCTAAATTCGACTGTTGCGAACTCCTACAACTCATAAACTTACGAATACCGACAGTAACCACACGACAAAACACACTATTCTACTGCAGCATTCATAAGCGGAACTACATTGCCCACTCTCCGATACAAAGATTTCACACTATGGGAAATCAGTATTTAAGTGATGTTGACATATTCAACATCAACTTGGCGAATTTCGTGGATCTTGTAAAAAACTTGTTCCAAAACTATTCCTAAACATATATGTATTTTTGTAAACTTATCAAATCACTGTATTTTTGTATTTTTGTGACTTGTGTGCATTTTTATCTAATTTTATTCTTATCATTTCTCTATCTGTTGAAAAATCATCTGTTATATCTGTATTACTGTAAAAGCCCTCTGGGCGTTGAATAAATAAATAAAAAAAAAATAAAAATAATAAAAAATAAATGCTATCTAGATATAGTGTCTTGAATAAATTTATCAAATTTTTATTTAATGTGCGCGATATTTTGACTTTTCTGCACGTTTATGATGAATATTAATGTTTATGTTAAATTAATGCAGAAATCCTCAAATTGTTATATTTAATAACTGAAGACAATATTGCGGTTCTTAATCGAAAATATCAAACACAAAAAAGGTACGGTCACATCTTAGAAATATATACATATTATAAATTAAAGTCCTCTGCAGCGTCTGTCTGTCTGTCTGTTCGCGATAAACTCAAAAACTACTGAACGGATTTTCATGCGGTTTTCACAAATAGATAGAGATATTCATGAGGAATTTTTAAGTACACACATAATTTGTCAAGTTTTGTGTAAATTGGTTGAAATGTAAAGGAGAATGTCTGTATGTGGTGGACGAGCGGGCAGGCAAACGAGCGGCGTGGATTTGTTTTGTATGCATATCTACAGTTTATGCCGAGGTTGCTGAAATGTTGCACGTGTGACCTTCAAAACAAGAGGAAGGGCACTGTCTACATTTGATTTAAAAAACTCTGTGTAAAGCTCGGGCACCATAGTTAATTCATAAAATAATTTAAGTACCTACTTGTCTGATATGGTAAGCAGTTCAAATTTTAAATTAAAAGTTTACGGTGCTTGAATAATGTTATGCATTGCGCAGGAATATTTCACATTACTTGCCAAATTACCCATGCACTAACAATCAACTTTATATAATATATCTGATAAGATTATTTTATATTTCGATTAATGGACCATTATCATCTGACTCAACTAAATGCCCTGCCTTGCGGTCAGAACGGGAAAACCATGAACTTGTATCCAGATTTCGATGAGACATACCTAAGTCCAACCAATCTATATTTAAATTTAATCTAACAACTGCAATCATTGTTATTTCTAAAAAAAACGTTATTTATCGTTTGCAAGATGTAAAGTTTTAGATTAGTAATCTGAGTATGACAAAGATGAGTTTTTTTTTACATCAACCCCACACATGAGACCCAGAGACCCTGAGGTTCAGAGACCCTGGGACCCGGACCCTGAGGTAAATAATTTACCTCAGGACAGGTCGCATTAGCGACCCGCCCAACATTTGTTGACAAATGTCAACAAATGTTGGGCGCGTGCCTTTTTTATGGTTTTTTCCCAACTGCGTACTTATTTGTTCATATATATTTTTTTACACAAATTTATAGTTAAATATTGCGAACTTGTGCAATGTCCGTATATTGCACCAAGTGAATGACACAAAAAATATAAATATTTTTAAATTACATATAAATATATTTAATGTCCTAGCCATTTCATGACACTTAAGTATAACATTTAGATTTGTATATATATGTACCTACCTACTTGTTCCAGCTAGAGCTCGTACTGACCTCTTTCGACCCCGTTCGACCTCTCTCAAGCAATTTGTTTGAAAACAAAAAAGACGGAAGATACTACAACGATGACGCCACGTACGATCTCTCGTTGGGAAGTATAGTTAATATTTAAAATATATTAAGAATTTTTTTCAAAATCGAGTTTCCAATAGTGGCAAATTAAATGCAGAAAATTAAATAATAAACAATAGAAACGTTTGTGTGTACATTTATTTATTGAATGTAGGTTTTACAAGAGTACAGTTGTGGAAAGAATTAATATACTAGGGCTGTCCGTAAAATAAGGTCTCCAAGGCGCGAATGATTTTACGCGCAATCCTGCAACACTGGCGTGTAGCCTGGTTTTCCCTTGTCAAATCCCCACCAAGGTTTCCCCTCAGTGACGCTTAGTCTCGGCGTGGCAACCATTCGCCATGGAGCTTCCACTCGCCGCATCCGCCAGGTGTGAGTTACGCCCTGTAATTCGTTTTTAAACTTTGCATCGGCAAATCTGAATGATGCCACTGGGATTGTTCCTTTATCTCTGGGGTCGTGTAGTGTATCCGGTTCTCGTCCCCAGTCACAATCGAGTTCAAGAATTCTTCTCCATCTGCGGAGATCAGCGAATCTGCGGGCTGCTTCAACCTTTATGATCTTCGTAAAGCGTTTTGGGACCCACCTTGGGCAGACTTTGTTGTCTCCCAATTTTGTTGTCAAAATCTTGTCAATAGTGGTCTTACTGACATCAGGGATCATATCACAGAGCTCCCGAACTGTCACCCGTCGATTTGCAATCATTGTTTTTTCCACTTCGGCAATTTTTCATCTTAAACCGATAGCCGTCCGGCACGCTTTTAAATTCTCTGCACCATTTGCGCGCATTTTCGTACTCATACACTGTTTTCCGTATACTTCAAGTAGCTGAGAATGAATTACTACCGTGGTTTTATTCTTCGCACAAAAATCTAATTATAGAGCGTAATTCACAGCTGGCGGGTGCGGCGAGCGGAAGCTTCATCGCGAACGGCTACCACGCCGAGACTTAGTGTCGCAGAGAGTGCGGCTTTATGGGGATTTGGCGTAGGGAAACCAGGCTTTTTTTTTTAATATTAACTCCACACAGGAGGCCCTGAGGAAAATAATTTCCCTCAGGGTCTATGTCATCTTTGAGGATGATGTGTGGAGGGTCTTTTTGAGGAAAGGAAGGAGTTAACATTGGTCTTGAAGAGACTCATGTTGTAGGAGGGAGGAAACACAGAGGCCGGTAAATCGTTCCACAGCCGAGCTGTTGAACTCAAGAACGAATCGTAAAAACGACCCGTTCTCATGTGACTAATGTCAACCGTGTACAAATGTTGGGCGCGTGTTTGGCGTGTTTCCCGACTATGCACCGTGCCGAGGGGATCAATGACGCTAGTTCCTCGGAGCACCTTCCATTGTAATACCGGTAGAACAAGGACAGCATTCCCACCTGACGCCTATGCTCTAAGGATTGCAATCCGTCTGTTAAGATGGGAGAATCTATCAAACGGACCGCCCGTTTCTGTACAGAGTCAAAGTTTTTTTTAGGTATTTTGGAGCTCCAGACCAGAGGTGGCTACCAAATTCAACCGTGGGGCGCACTTGCGATTTGTACAGGGTTAGCAGTTGAGTACTATTAAAGTATCTGCGGGCCCTGTACAGTACACCCAGTTTCTGAGAGGCTAACTTAACTCTGGTTTCGATGGAGCCCCCATACCTGAGCTGGTCACTTAGAGTTACACCAAGCATATCAATGGAGGTCCTGTTCGGAAGAATGCTTCCGTTGAAGGAGACTAGATTATCATTTCGATCCCTTTTAGACGTTATCAAACATGATTGGGTCTTTGAAACATTAAATTCGACGAGGTTATTCTTACCCCAAGAGAAAACACTCTCGAGGTAACCGTCCATTCTCTGCTTCAAAGCCCTCCGAGCTATTGGGGTTTGTGTGCTCTTTGGAGGCTTGTCAAACAAAAAGCTATCATGGACTGTACTGTCATCCGCGTAACAATGAATCGGTGCACATGACAAGAGGTCGTTGATGTGCAACAGAAACAAAGTCGGAGACAGAACCGATCCCTGTGGGACGCCAGCATTTATCGAATGCGAGGAAGAGGTGAAACCGTCAGCAACCGCCTGAATCGACCTCCCCCTCAAAAAGTCGGCAATCCACGCACACAAGGATGCGGGAAGTCCGTAAGAACGCAGTTTGTTGACAAGCGCTCGATGCCAAACCCGGTCAAAGGCCTTGGAAATGTCCAGTGAAACCGTTTGGGTCTCACCAAAACATTCCAGGCACCGTCCCCGAACATGCGTCACATACGCGAGAAGATCACCGCACGAGCGGTTCCGCCGGAATCCGTATTGACGGTCGTTAATAATTTTGTTCTTCTCGAGGTATGTGAGCAGTTTGTCATTGATCACACGTTCCATCACTTTTGACAGAACAGATGTGATCGCTATGGGGTGGTAGTTGGCTGGGTTGGAGCGGTCACCCTTCTTTGGAATGGGGTGAATTTTTTTCCAACCAGAGGGCACAGAGCCAGACTTCAGGGACATTTTGAAAAGCTTCGTTAAAATTGGAGCTATTTCTACAGCGCACCTCTGCAATACCAGGGCAGGTATTCCGTCAGGCCCGCTAGCTTTATTAACATCAAGCCCTCGTAAGACTTAGAGTACATCCCGATGCCGGATCCTCAGCTTTTTCACACGAAAACTGCAATGAGGAACCGACGGCGGGGTAGCACCTTAATCATCGAGGGTCGAGTTTTCCGCGAACATTTTGCCTAATAAGTTAGCCTTTTCGGCGGCGGTATTTGCTAGAGAGCCATCAGGTCTGGTAAGAGGTGGCAGACTGGATTTGCAGAAATTGCGACCTATTGAGCCCGCAAGCGACCAGAACGCTCTGCTGCCGTGCGGGCAGGCAGCCAGCTTACTGCTGATCTGCAGGTCGTGCTCGAATTTTGACCTGTTAATGATCCTCCTGCATTCCTTTGCCATTTTGTTATATACTATTCTGTTTTCAGACGTTTGAGATGTGTTGTAGGCTCGGTAAGCCGCGTTTTTTCGTCTCACTGCTTCGGAGCATTGTCGACTGAACCACGGCTTTGAGCCCACACCAGTTTCTTTAACAGTGGATTGGATGAAGCCATCCATCGCGGATGTGATGACTTCACCAATTTCCTGGGCACATCTTAAGGGCTACACGCCAGTGTTGAAAGATTGGGCGTAAAATTGTTCCTCTCGACCGCAGCACCTTGGAGACCTTATTTTACGGACAGCCCTCGTTCAATAGAAAACAATGTTGATTTTCTCTTAAAACTTGCATTTTGTCATCAATTATTTAGTTTGAGTGATAAATTTAAGCATGTATTGTGGTGTGATGATTGATTCATATTTAAATTAGACTAGTCTAATAAATCGAGTTGATCGCATTCACATACCAAGGTTGAATATCGGAAAGAATTAATGAAATAGAAATATTATCCGTTACCTGAAAATATCTACCGTCATGTTGCATTATATCCGATTATTAATGTGGAATTTATTTTGAACACGCACAGATATTTACTGAATTCCTACGTTAAAATTGTGTTTGGGTATTTATGCGTGGATTATGGATTTATTTATAATAACTACATAGATTAGTGTATTTATCTTATAGCCCTCTGGGGATCATTTTACGGTTATTGGTAGGTACTTGATACGTTGTATTAAATAACGTAATGGAGAAGAAACCTAAAATCAAGAAAAAATATTTCATGCGAACGATTCCATGACAATTGATTCGCCGACAGTTGGCCCCCGGCATACTTTTATACAATATTATGAATATTATACAAAATATAACAAAATTTCCCCGAAGGGATGTGCCGAGAAGATGTACCACCGAATAACAAAAGCATTTCTACGTATTATAAATTAAAGTCCTCCGCCGCGTCTGTCTGCCTGTTCACGATAAACTCAAAAACTACTGAACGGATTTTCATGCAGTTTTCACCAATAGATAGAGTGATTTATGAGGAAGGTTTAGCGAAATAATTTTCAAGGTTTTGTGTAAATTGGTTGAAATATGTAATTAAAGGAGAATGTCTGTATGCAGTCGACAAGCGAGCTTTTTGAAGCGGGCAGTGTGGATTTGATTTGTATGCAAATTAACTGATGGTGGTGTGAGTTAATAACACTTGGTTATAAAGATTGGGTAACCATCCAGTTACAGGGCCGGATTAAGATTGTCGGGGCCCCTAGGCAATGCACGTCTCGGGGCCCCTTTACCAATGGACAATGGTGGACTAACGGGGGGGGGGGGGGGGTGGAGGGGCGGCCTACCCCGGGCCTCTGGTCCTCGGGGGCCATCAAACGCTTCCATGTCCCCTTTATCAAATCCTTAACAAACAAATTTCGTCGAACGGTGATCTTACGATCGTACCCTTGTAACTGTACAGGGTGACTCCGATGAGAAAGATTAATTATTCTCCATACCAGCATTTTAACATAATAGCTCAATGTCGATATTATTTCATTCAAAATTTGCTTTGATACATACCTAAATTCAAAAATGCTCAAACTCGCGATGATAAAACTATTCAAATTATGTACTTTTTCTAATCATTTTTTGATCATACGTATTTATAATTTTTCAATAAAGTCTAAGCAAAATATATTTTTTTTAATATATCTATGCGCGGATCTTTTTTTAATGATTTTATTTAAACTAAAATTAAAATTTTGAAACATACCTATCTTTCCCGGATAATTTATTGATTTATTTTACTCCATGATTATATAATTTGTAATGGGTGTTGTATAATACAAAATTTTGTTTGAAAATTTAACAAATCTGCAAACGCCCTACGGTAAAACCTTAATGAAAAATAAACATATTTTCTCAAAATTTAAAACATAGCTTTACTAGATAAAAGAACAGTCTTTTGAAATCAATTTATAATTTTGTGGTGAAAAAGAGTCAATACGTCTAAAATTTGATTTAAAAACGACATATTTCCAGGACCGATTTTTATGATCTTTGATTTGTTGGATTGGCTCAAATAGCAGAATAGCTATTAAAACATCGAAAAAATCACAAAAAAAATAATTACGAAGATAATTCTTTTCCTCCGACATTTTGTATGGAACGAATTCTCATCTTTTGAAAGAGCTGCAGGCTGCAGGTATATTGTGATAAATATTATATTGAGTAGTGAGTGAATTCCAAAAATTCAAAAACGTCAAATGTCAATGCGCTGATTGTTTTGCTTTTGTTCTTAAACATATTTATTATGCTGCCCCTCTTTCTTACGCACTAAATGTGAATAGTCGGAAATGAGACAAACGGTGAACGCATGTCTGCACCCCTCTAAAGGAAAAATACAATACAATAGATAATTATAATAAATCTCACTCACACTTATAAAGAAAATGAAATGCAATTCCCGTGGAAAAGTTAGAAAATTACAAAAATTATATGCCATCTATGATACTGACAAAAACAAAACACGGACATTTGCGCATTGATAATAGCTTCATTGTGTAACATTTAACTTTATAAAAAAAGTGAAAGTGAAAAGTCTAAAATTTGATTTAAAAACGACATATTTCCGGTTTTGTCTGGTGATTCTTACTTAAGGCGAACTCTGTA
Organism: Limnephilus lunatus; assembly: GCA_917563855.2. NCBI lineage: Eukaryota > Metazoa > Arthropoda > Insecta > Trichoptera > Limnephilidae > Limnephilus > Limnephilus lunatus. Next base: position 37,152,470 of record OU830594.1, read on the forward strand.
AAAAAAAAAATTGTAATTTTATTTTTTATTTCGTTTTCTGAAAGATGCATTTGTTAAAAATGCTCTCACCTAATGTTTTAAAGATATTCGAAAAATTGACCGAGATACAGCATTTTATGTGAAACAATAACTTATTAAACACCATTTTTATTATACATACTATATGCCGACCGGGTTTCGCTACAACCGTAGGTTCTTCAGGCCAGTTTGTATGTTGAATGTGTTTTTCTCTAAACTTTGTTAACACATTTTTTAACCTCTATACATCCGATTTGCAAGTCTTAAACTGTTTGAAAATCTAAATTTTTGTTTAAAAATAATGAAAAATGGCGGACCAAAGAATTTTAATTTCGATTTTTTATGGGAAATTTTCATTGTTTATAAAAAGAAGGGGGCCCTTTATAAAAAAATCTCTAAGTGGTGCCATACTGACTGGATTTACTAACAGTTTAAGACTTAGTGCATGCAAATCGGATGTATAGTTTATCTAATATGTTGTCAACCGTGTTGAAAAAAGTTTTGAGAAAAACGCGTTTAAAGTTTTGCTAAACGTTAATTCAACATACAAACTGTTTTAAATGGTTCCATATAAAATGCTGTAGGTATCTCCGTCAATTTTACGGAGGCCTGGTGCCTTAAAGGCTTGTTTACGATTTGATCAAAGGAAGGCGTTTGGAGCCCCCCCAGAGTCAGAGGCCCGTATGAACTGAAGAATAAGCTTGTAAAATTACATCAACTTCTTAAACTAGGGGGGGGGGAGGGGGTCATTCAGCTTTTCCGCCCCGGGCCTCTGACGGGCTTAATCCGCCACTGCACTTTACCCTTTTCTAACTTCCAAACTTTTTTGTTTCTACCACAACGTAATTTTATTCATAATTAATCTGTTTTTTTACTATATTTCGAAGGTATGCCTTCACCCCCCTTCAATAAAAAAATGAAACGAATACAATAGTACAATGAGCGGTCTTATATCACTAAAATGATCTTTTCCAGACAACCTTGGTATGAAGAGAAACAAAGAATTTTAGTAAGAAGATAGGTAGTGCACACTAAAGCTTGTACAACATTTATATTTTAAACATTAGAAATAAAAGCAAAAAAAAACAAAACAATTGCCAATATAAACCACACATGGCACCTATAATCATATCCCCATTGATACGAAGGAAAGTAAAGTAAAATACAACTATGTTTAAATATTTGTTTTAATTATTGACTTTTTATTTATTATTGGTGCGTGGTGTGAACAGTTATTGGGTTATAACCTAATTATTATAATTTGTTGTTTTCTTTAATGCATGTAATGTTATTAACCTATAAATGTTCGTAATAAAAAAAAAAAAAAATTAAAACATCTTGAAAGCTGACTTTTTCCAAAATGGGTGCCGGAGTTGCTCACTTATTGTGAGTCGAACCATTGACGCAAGTTATTTTTTCTTGGGGCGCGGGACCCCTAGCCGATGCGGGGCCCCTAGGCAGTTGCCTACTCTGCCTTAGGGATAATCCGGTACTGATCCAGTAGATCGCGTTGTGTTTCGTTAGCTATAGCAACGCGTGTCCGGGTCATCTCGTAAAACTTTTGCTCATTCAAATGCATCAAGAATAAAACTAGTTGTCTATAATACTGTACATAACAGCGTATAAGTACGAAAAATCGAAAAAGTAAATAAATTCGTTTGATATCCATACCAACTTATTATTTATGGTATTTTAGAAGTCGATTTCACGTATGAAATCGTAAGTTTAAAATAATTATAATTTTGGGGGCCAACTTTCGGGGATCAACTGTCGTCACCCATACGAACATAGTACGTGTCAATTCTAAACATTGTTTTAGATAGATACCTATTATGATCACAAAAATATAGGACCCGGAATGTGAAAATAAAAACCTTTTTTGTTCTCAATTGTTCAGGGTGATGGTACTGTGACATACCCAATTTGAGAACTTTTGTGAGGCTAACATAGATTGGTTGGGGAATAAGATCGAAAGGGAGTATGGTTGTCAAATTCCTGACTCAACAGAAAAATAATTAATAATTAAACGATTCGATTATCAATGGTGGCCTTTGATCAGAACGATCGCGATCTCGCGATTTACGTAACTATTTATTTTTTGGAATTCGACAGTGATCAAAATCAGTCGAATTAAATATGTTAAGTGTTTTGTAGCATTATTTAAAATGGGTATTAATTAAAAAGAAAGATACCCCAACCCGCCTAGCTAACCAATATCTACCTTCCTAGTGAAGACCGACCCTGATGTTTTTTTTTTAACATTAGCTCCAAGCAGGAGTCCCTGAGGAAAATAATATCCCTCATGGCCTATGTCACGTTTGGAGGGTCTTTTTGTGGAATGTGAATTGGTTGTGATTTTTGTTGAATGCCATACTCGTGGATAATCCCGTTATCTTGCAGATTTCGAACGCAAATTCAACGATTATATTATTTGTCACTGACATGACGGTTAAGGTTCAACACAACCTTTCAACTATATTTTTTGATTGAATATAATATCTCATCATGTTATTGCTTAAAGTATTACCAAGGAATTATTATTGTAACCCGATTTTTTAAATAGTTTATGGAAAGATATTTATATCTGAGGAGCATAAATTTGTGTTTATAAAGGACTAAAATACCGTTGGTTCGTTGGACGTTGGTTCTAGAAGATGATGAACAACAGAAACAACTTCTATAACGACATGGTGTTCTTTGTAAAAATTATGTGAGTATTCGGGCAAGGCTAAATTTAAAATAAAAATTCCAGATTTTTATGACACATTTTACGTAGGCGTTATTAGAAGGAACCGTTGGAAAGCAGCATGGTATAACTAGTCTCGAAAATATATCTAATATTACGACGACAATACAATACTTTTAAAAATTGGGTCAACATTTTTATTCGACTCTACGTACTTTTTTATGTGATTTAGATTGATTCTTAGGCTGAATAAAGTGGAAAAAGATTTTTGGAATGTACATAACTGTATCATTCAAGTCACTAAATGATATATTATATATTTTATAAACGTAAATAATTTTAAAAAAAAATTATAATAATTTACAAGGTGGCGAAAAAGTCATCACCTTATCGGAAGACGCCATAATATTTGTAAATGGTGGCAAATTTAATGTCAGTTCTGCTTTGACATTTGTGAAGTAAACAGATAAAAAATACACGCCAAAAAGACATGAATTGCTATACTGTAAATTTTAAAAAAAAATTCCTTTCCGCCTTATCTATCGTTTTGGTGATTGGCGCTGACCGGCAAGATCGCCCGATTTAACCGTTCCAGACTTCTTTTTGTGGGGTTTCTTGAAGTCACGAGTCTATGTCAACAAGCCTCAGACTCTTGAAGCCCGCAAAGAGAATATCCGTCAAGAATGCGAGAACCTAAAGCCGGAAGTTCTGGAAAGAGTGATGGAAAATGCCATACATCGGGCCCGTATGTTCATCAATTGGTGCTTGGGCGATATCATTTTCTCGACTTAATGGAAAAGAATTAAGACATCAAATAATTCAATCCAAAAGCAGAACCGAAATTTTTCACTTATGAAAAGAAATACAGCCAAAGAATATCGGGTGACAACTTTTGCATTCATGTAAAAATAACGAACAAAAATAAACAAAAATTTTAACAAAACAAAAAACGACTTCAAAAAATGCACTGAAAAGTAAAAAAATAATTTCTTACGATTGTTATTTTTGGAGTCGGTGTAAGCCAAGGTAACATACAAAGGTAAATAGGTGAGATGTGGAGATCTTGGCTGACACCGACTCCAAAAATAACAATCGTACGAAATTATTTTTTTACTTTTTAGTGCATTTTTTGAAGTCGTTTTTTTGTTTTGTTAAAATTTTTGTTTATTTTTTGATTTTTAGTGACGAGCGTGCGTAAAGAAGTTTTACTTGTTGGCATAATTTTAAGTTATTCGTCCATTTGTCGCGCACATACTTATTGCAAATTTAAGACATATATGGTTTTCTCATGGATCCCATTGTCAGAACTGAACCAAATTAAAATAGGACCAGACGGGAAGCACCAGCTTTCTAATAAAAAAAGAATCATCAATATCGGTTCACCCAGTCGAAAGTTCTGATGTAACAAGCATAAATTTTTTTTAAATACCGTCGAATTGATAACCTCCTCCTTTTCGAAGTCGTTTAAAAAGGTTTTTATGTTATTTATTTTTTAAGTCAGTGTCTGTCGATATGAAATATAAGATTAAAACTACTTGAATATTTTAAATTTCATTTTTTAACATTTTTTAGGAATGGCTTACCAATCATTGTAATATGCTTGCAAAATCATGATTGGTAAAATATATCAAAGTTGCCTTTTTTGTATTTTCCAAATACATAAAGTACAATTTTATTGTACATATGTAATAGGTATTTCGATAGGTTGAAAATGTGCAATAAATATAACAGTTCTGAAAGTTCAGGGAAGGAAAAAAGTATGAGGGTTTGGTAGGAAACTGGTGATCAATGTGTCCAAGAACAACGGACGTATGAATCCATCCCTCCCACTACGGTGCAAGGCGATGGGTCGAGAGAGTCTGGCTGGAGAGGTCAAAAGGTCGCCCCTTACCAGACTCTTACGATTCTACCCGCCACGCAGTAGGTGGGCAAACGCATCCGCTACCAATACCAAAACAAACTTCACCCCGTGAACTCCAGCATCCCTGCTAAGTCCTATGGCAGGGGTGTTGGTCATTCTTAGTTAAAACATCGTTGGTTAAAACCTTGGGTCGAAATCCAATTATCATCCTCGTATCAATCTTTTCAAAAGTAGGTACGTGTATGATAAATAAAATAATTTACGGCTAACTGCCTTTAATAATAGGTTAGTTTGCGGTGGACACGTCCCATAACATAATGCGTCACATTCTGCCATCCTGTAATAAATAGCTAAATATATTGCCACAACCTGAATCTGGGATTAGCGCCATCGATCCAAATTAGAGGCCTAAGTACTATCCTGGCACCAGTTTAGTTTAAATAAAACTGTAGAGGACGAAGAACTCCTTAGAAAATATTTATAATACCTAGGTACTTCGATCAAAAAAAAATGTTGCAAATCACATTTTGTATGACACTTTTACAAACCTAGGTTCAAGATCAATACCGCCTTCGATCTTTATGGCTCAGATACTTATTAAAAAATAATATTCTAAAAATACCGATAACAAGGTTGTTCGGATGAAATCTTTAGGAGAATCTGTGTTTTGGACACAAGTCTAGTTTATTCCAAAAATATACTAGCACACCTCTTCAAAAACAGAACTGTTTTTGACAATGTCGAAACTACTCGTGATAATAGAATTAAAGCCCAAATTCCCTTACTTTTCCCTTTCGCTTAATCAACTTTTAGAAACTTTGCAACAAAGCTATACAATGCACTTCCACTAGCCCAGTGGTTCTAAAACTGGGTTCGATTGAACCCCAGGGGTTCGGTGGAGGTCAAGGCATATATGATTCGGTGAATGAGTGGTGGTGAGAAGGGTTCGGTGAATGCGCATATGAAACTGGTGGGGGTCAGTACCTCCAAGGGTTAACAACCACTGTTCTAACCATTAGATAGAACACAAATTATTTCAAACATCAACGACTTTATTAAAACCTATTTATATGTATGTCTTTCCGAGTTTATGACCATGAAACCAACCTACTTTAACAATCAATGACATGGAGGGTGGAAGGCTTGAAAAGAATGATTGTCGGGTGCATAAATCGATGGGTTGTTGGACGTGGAAGGGTATCAATAAAGAGGGTAAATTTCTTGAAGTGCAGAATGATTTTGTAAGCAACTTCCAATCAATAAATCACCACATTTGACCGGAGTTTTACAGATGTTTTAAAAATTTACCACATTTCAGCAGATCTCTCCAATAAATGTGAAATAAGCAATCGGGCGCCTTTTTCTATGACACTTATTTGTCCATTTCCAAGCACGATGGAAATGACAAGGTAAGATGAAAATAATTGCATTGAACTAGACAATTCTGCGACAAAAAGCTCTGCAAAAATGGTGGCACCAAAGTTTTCCTTCAGGAGATTTTACGGCTCTTGCATATTTTTTGTGATAGGTGTATTCGTTTATTTTCGTGATGGTATAATATTTAAAAATTGTATTCCTCATCTTCCGGTGTCTGCTCTTTCCAGAGCTTCACCTTGCAGGCTGCAGTCCGAAAGAACTCAGCGAAACTGCACTTGCACCAGTACGTATTATTCGAAGTTACCTACGAAGTGCGGCATTTTTCTCACCTGCGTCTTCCATGAATTTCCTTAATAAAAAATCTGTGTAACTTCACTAGTGCCATTTGAAAAAAGTCTACATGACTGTCTACAACAGAACGACAAGTTTTTCTAGCGACTTCTGGTGTCATATTTTCTACTTCTCTTTCGGCACTAAACGCGACCGAGGAACTAGACTTGACTAATATAATCCTTGCTGGACATGCAAACCAGTTTTCCATATCCCTCGTACAATGAACTTCGAATTTATTGTAATATCGTTACCTGTCCGACTTTATCTGTGCATGCTATTGGGAACATATTATATAAACAATAAACGCCTGTGTTCCGCAATAAATAATAAGGTTTTACATTCATTTAAACTACACGTTCAAAGATGTATTTTTATGAAAATAAATCCTATACTATTTTGATGCTTTTCTCATAAAATCAAGACCTCAACCCACAGGCTAACTTTTTTGCTTATGAACAACTCATAAGCAAAAAAAATTGAAATGGTTGTGTCTCCCTTACTATTGAGAAATATCATCTAAACTTCTAAACGATGTTAGAAAGAGAAAATACCACGCTCTGTATTCAATTTAAAAGTTAACCACAAAATAATTAAAATTGACACCTTTTTAAAACCAAATTTTTACCAACCGGCCATAATTTGAAAAAATACAAGAAACTTTGGGTTTTTTTATTATTAGTTTTTACATTAAACGACAAAAAAGTGGAGAGATAGTAACGATTTTTTAATTTTTATTTGTCTAATAAAATATGAATGTGTTTTATTTTTTTTCGTTATCTTCATTTAAGTTAAAAAAAAGCGTAAGTTGAGCCATATTTAATACATTTTTATGATTGCATCAATTTTTTTTTATTTTTAAATTATATGTTTATTTCGAATTATAAAATTTGATATCTAATTTACCACCTTTCAAAAACCGTGTTTAGGATACTTTCAGAAATATTTCATTTATTTGGATTTTATTGCACTGCGGAAATATGTTGACCTTCTGACGAAATATGCGCTGTCAACGTCCGGGGTCAGTGGGACCGTAGCATCCCTGATTGGGGTATGTTGTGAGGCTGAAGGGGCTGGTAATAAGAAGAACATTTGAAATTGGAAGGTTGGGAGTCACAAACAGTTACCTGGTCACAAACTACGGCGAAAGCCATTTTTAGCAGAGCGTAGCGTTTCGATTCTGCATGGTGGCATTTCACCGGGAAGCTAATGAGAGTAGATATTTACTTTTAACCATGTTAGTGAAGTAGGTAAATAAAATGCAACCACACGGGATCTTACTAATAAACGTGTTTTAAATTTTACACAACTGATAAACAACCAATAATGTTGGGAAATTTGGGAGGCGGGTATGGGTACCGCTGCCCCGGGAACCATTTATTGAACAACCAAAACCTCTGCCATAGGTCACCCCAAGTGGTTTGCTACGTTTGGTGACTTAGCAGGTGTGCCCGGGTTCATGGGATGAGATTTATCCACCTACTGCGTGGAGGGACGGATCGGGAGAGACTGGTTGAGAGACACCTTTTGACCTCTCCGTTACCCATTCCCGCCTCCCAAATTGAAGCTTGTCAGCTTATTACAATTTGATAGAAAATAAACATAAAATCGGCGATTAAAGGGGACCTTTCAAATGTCGAAAACAAAATGGTGCCGAGTGGCCATTTGATGACTTTGTCACTCGTGAATTTTGGCGAAATTACTGGGCCTTTTCGTATAAATATTATTAAAAATATTATATTAAATATTATTACACTTTATTTTCTAATATGCATCTATATTATTAATACTCTAACGTCTGTCGTGCACACTCGATTCACAGACAGATACAAATGGAAGTGCTGCCATCTATAATATTCAAATAGAACTACTGAAGTTTTCATAACATAGTTATCCCTGGGAAGCGGGTTTTTACCTGCTAGTTGCATATGAATGCCCACCACGATTTATTTATTAAAATTAATAGAAGCTGGCTATAAATAATACAGAATAATTGAATAATGTATTCACTCTCAGAGAAACCGTGTAATTGACAATTAATGGCATTTCATTACTGATACTAAGGACTATCGATATTGCCTGGAACCTTATCGCGTCAATAATAAAAATCAATAACACAACCAGAGTAATAAATAAATAATTGTGTTTTTTTTATTATGTTATTATTGTAATATTATAAGATTTCCATGTGTTTAATACGCAACAGACAATATAAATCACACTTTCCGTCTCATGCATAATATAATATTATATATCAAGTGGTATTACAGTAATGGTTGTTACTTGTTAGCTTTGATAAATATCAGCTTTACATATGATGACAACAAAACAACATATAATATCTATATAATGCATTAACAACGATATAAAACTTAAAAATAATATGCTACCACATTTTCTGCAGAGTAACATTATGTTTCATGAAAATGTTCACAACAATCCTGCGAGAAGACGCGGAGACTTTAGGCTTCCCAAAACTAAACTTTCATGCACACAAAATAGCGCGTGTTATAAAGAGCAAAAACTTTACAACAGCCTGCCGAATGCCGAAAAGGAAGCCTCAAGTCTTAGCACTTTTCGTAGTATATGTGCATTGTATGTAAAGAATGTTTATTGATTTGTAACAATCTTACCAATTTTATAGTCACATAGTTATCTGTTTTTGTAAAAATGTAACTGTATCTCTAAATTGTATTTGTATATATTATCTTACTACATGTATGAAAAAAATTTGCACACATCTAAATAAATATTCAAAAACAAAAAAAAAACTAATAAAAAAACACCTTCCAGCCGTTAAACGGTGTTTTAGTTACACATTGAATAAAGTTTGCACAAACTCTATATTGAATTCTCACTAATATAAAATACTGCGAAAGAATTAGCATTATTATGTTTGTATTGACCATTACCCCGTGAATTTAATTAAAATTCCAAGAAAGTGATGTTTTTAATAACATAAATCTGTTATGCATGTGTAGGAAAAAATTAAACCAAGAAATCAACAATATTGCGAAAACAATGCATCGTAATTATTTTTTTTTGGACACGAATTAAAAAAGTGAAGTGATGGTTTTCTTGCGTATTTCTTAAATAAAAGGAACATTTTTTTCTGATTTTTTTAGTATCTACAATTTTTCGACGTTTTGAATAAACACATAAATATACTTATTAGGTACTATTTTTAATGCAACTTGAGATTTTCACCGCCAAAAGAAAACTACACCAGACCAAATTTTTCTTTTTTTTTAAATTTCATTTTATGAAGGATGCATTTTTTAAAGAATATTCTCACCAATTTTTTTAAAGAAATTCGTAAAATTGACAGACATACAGCATTTAAGGTGAAACCACTTGAAACAGTTTGTATGTTGAATTATCCTTCAGCAAAAATTTGAACGCGTTTTTCCCGAAACTATGTTTTTTATAACTTTATGGGTAAAACCTCAAATTATAATATTTAATTAAATGAAGTCAATATTAGCGAGACTCGATCGAAAATCTGGAAAAACTGGGATCCGAGAATTTTGAGAAAACATATTTATTTTTAGTATAATAAGGTTGTAACATAGGTCGTTGGCAGATTTGTTAAATTTTCATAAAAGTAGATGTATTATACAACACCCATTTCAAATCATATGCATTATCAATCATGCAGTAAAATAAATCAATACATTATCTGGGAAACGTATGTTGCAGAATTTTAATTTTAGTTTAAATAAAATCATTAAAAAATATATACGTACACGTGTTTCTTGACGAACATTGTGTATTTATTTGCGCACTTACAAACTAATATATTTCTGATTTTTTTTACATTTTTATTTTGCTTAGACATTATTGAAAAATGATAAATACTTATGATAAAATAATTACAAAAATTACATAAATTTAATAGTTTTATCGTCACGCCTTTCAGCATTTTTGGATGTAGATATAAAATTAAAGCAAATTAGCAATGAAATAAAATCGATATTGAGTTATAATTTAAAAAAGCTTGTATGGAGAATAATTAATCTTTCTCATTGGAACCGCCCTGTAACGTGGATTTTCGGCCGCTGGCTGGTTAAACGCCCTTAACGCATATTTTATTGGCTGCTATCATCTTGTATGATTGCAAGATTCAAACCTGAACTAAATGACTCCAGGTACTAATATCTACAGCCTGTATGTCGGACGAATATCTATAGCTTATATGTTGTACAAATATCTATGAACTTCAGAGTGAGGACTAATATCTACAGAGCTATGGTCGTACTAATATCTATGACGGTCCCAGTGGTGACTAATATCTATGGAGCGTAGGTGGGACTAATATATACATAGGGCAAAGCTAAATGTGTCCAATAGTCCGATATTAGGGATTTTTACATACAAACATACATAAATTAAGTTTTTCAAACTGCATACGCAATATTACGTTATTATGCTACACATAATTGCAAATCCAACCTCTGCCAGTGCTGTAGATATTCGTTCTCACTTTGGTTCTCATAGACATTAGTCAGCAGTTTGAGCTGTAGATATTCGTCCTCACTTCGGTTGTCATAGATATTAGTCAGCAGTTTGAGCTGTAGATATTCGTCCTCACTTTGGTTCTCATAGATATTAGTCCGATTTGTTCAGTTTTTGGAATTCCTGTAGATATTAGTAGACGCCTCCAACTAAATGCTATCTAGGGTATCGAGAAAAAAATTAGATAACGCGTTCAAAGTTTTGCTGAAGGATAAATAATTCAACATACGAACTGTTTCAAACGGTTTCACCTAAAATGCTATATCTCCGTCAATTTAAGAATTTCTTTAAAATATTTGGTGAGAACATTCTAAATGCATCTTTCGAAAAATTAGTGTCTTAATACTTTATAATTACCGTGATTAATTTTTGGGTTATTGACGGATACACCAAAACTAAACGCCGAAAATCGCATTAATCGAACAAATTATTATACCGAAATTAATATATAATTGGGGCTCAATGACTGGAAAGGCCACGGTGGAACATTTTCCTGCTGGGGGATGTGGGCCTATAAAATACCGTGATACGCCATCTTGCAATAACATCAGCAACATTTTCAGTAAGTCCTACTCCTTAGCGTCCTAGAGTGGTCATTATGATCCCGCGAGTCCCGGGCAATATGACCACTGACCCTAACATCGTGGTCGTAGCAGATAAGGAGAGGGCGAATGGCGAGTTTCCGGCGCCATAAAACCGGATCACCTCAGCTAAGGGAAGGTAACCCCTACAGAAAAATCCCTGGAGAAGGCAACGGGAAACCACTCCAGTATATTTTCCCAGCAAATCACTATGGAGAGAAACCAACCAATGGCCCCGAGTCCCGGGCGGCCCTTAAATGGGCCAGGGGTGCGAAGAATCTCCCGGCTCAAAATAGTGAATTCAAATATAAGATTAGGAACATGGAATGTTAGAAGTTTATACAGCGGTAAATTGGATAATACGATACAGGAAATGGAAAGATTAAAAGTGGATATTCTTGGAATTAGTGAACTGAGATGGACTGGCAGCGGCATACACCAACATGAGAAGGGAAATCTATACTAGGTACTCAGGAAGTGACCCGCAGGACAAAAATCGTCGAAACGGAGTTGCTATATTTGTCATGGAGAAGTATGTAAAATTTGTTAAGAATTTTGTACCCATCTCGGACAGAATAATATTATTACAATTACACTGTCAACCCATCAACATTAATATTATTCAAGTGTATGCACCAACAGCGGAAGTGAGATATGATGGTGATGTGGAATCTTTTTATGACTCACTAGCCAGTACATTGCAAAGTTTGAAAGGAGGAGAAGTCAATTTTGTCATTGGAGACTTAAATGCCAAAATTGGTGAAGGTCGCCGCTCTCATATAGTAGGTGAATATGGCTTAGGCATAAGCAATCAAAGAGGTGATAGACTATATGAATTCTGCCAGGATAAAAATATGGTTGTATTAAATACTTGGTTTAAACTCCCGAAAAGAAGGCTTTATACATGGAGATCACCTCAGGATGGAACAATCTATGATATTGTCAGGAACCAAATTGACTATGTGTTAGTAGACCATAGATTCAGGAACTCTGTAAAGAGAGTCACCACGTACCCTGGTGCGGACATTGGTTCTGACCATGTTTTGTTAACTGCCGATATTGTTTTATGCTTAAAACAAATAAAAAAGCCCAAAAACAAAATTAAAATGGATATCTCGAAACTCCAAGAAGAAGTGGTCAGAAATAAGGTATCTCAGACTTTGAACGATAATATTAGACTACTCCCTCGTGATCCATCAATAGAAATACAAACACAGTGGGATAACCTGAAGTCAGTTATATGTGAAACCTGTGATACAAATTTGAAAGCTGATAAGCAAATTAGAAAAAAGAATTGGATGACTGACCACATTTTGAACTTAATGGATGAGAGACGTAAACATAAACATAATGAGACACAATATAAAAACTTACAAAGAACGATTAGATGTGAAATTAAAAAAGCCAAAGAAGAATGGATGAAGTCACAGTGTGAAGAACTAGAGTCGTACAGTCGTAGTCACAATGCATTTAAACTTCACAAAAAATTGAAGGAAATTACAGGCACTTCTAGAAGAATTACTCCATCATGTTTAGTTGACGATTCCAATAAATTGATATTGGATGAAAAAGATATTTTACAAACATGGGAAAAGTATATTCATGATACATTCAAAGATATTAGACCTGACATTAATATTCCTAACGATCAATTGCATGGACCATCGATTTTAAAATCAGAAATTCTTCATGCGATAAAGACTTCAGAACATAGAAAAGCGTGCGGACCAGACGATATTCCAGTTGAGGTGTTGAAGCTCTTTGATAATGAAAATGTTGACTACCTGTTGAGGTTATTTAACTCTATATATGACACAGGGAATATACCCCAAGATTGGCTAAAATCCACCTTCGTGACATTACCTAAAAAACAATACCCTAAGAAGTGCAGTGACTATCGATTAATAAGCTTGATGAGTCATGTCCTTAAATTATTCCTTAAAATAATACATGCCAGGATACGCGATAAGTGCGAGCAGGACTTAGATGACACTCAGTTTGGCTTCAGAAATGCGTTCGGTACGCGTGAAGCATTATTTTCTGTCGACGTACTATTGCAAAAGTGTCGTGACCAAAGAAAGGAAGTCTTTGCCTGTTTTATTGACTACGAAAAGGCATTTGACAGGGTAAAACATGCTGACCTAATGAAAATGCTTGCGGATTGTAACGTTGACACCAAAGACCAGAATTTCATTAAAAACCTGTATTGATTCCAAACAGCAGAAATAAGACATGGGAATGAGAGATCTAATGCAATCGCCATTCAGCGTGGAGTACGACAAGGATGTATCCTGTCGCCACTATTATTTAATCTTTATTCCAACTATGTCTTCAAAAGAGCCCTAAGTAATACCCAGAAGGGTCTCAAGATCAACGGAGTTGTCATTAATAACATAAGATATGCAGATGATACTGTATTACTAGCTGACAGTATCAGTGACCTCCAAGACCTATTAGATCTTGTTAATAATGCTGGTGAGCAACTGGGCCTAACAATCAACGTCAATAAAACTAAATGGATGACTTTTGGACGACTAGATCACTCTGGATCAATGATTCAGTTAAATGGTTGTAATGTCGAAAAAGTGGAGAGATTTAGATACCTCGGCAGTATCCTCACGGAGAATCTTTACCCAGATATAGAGATTAGGTGCAGAATTGAAGCAGCAAGAACTGCATTCATAAAAATGAAATCCATCTTCTGCAATGACAATATAAGCTTAAAATTAAGGCAGAGAATGCTAAAATGTTATGTGTGGTCGGTCTTGCTGTATGGTTGTGAAACATGGACCTTGAAAATAAATACCATGAACAGGTTAGAGGCTTTCGAAATGTGGCTTCACCGGAGAATGCTCAAGGTCCCATGGACCGACATGATCACCAACATAGAAATTCTCAGGCGGGCTAGAGCAGATAGGGAACTGCTTACATTAATTAAAATCAAGAAAATTTCATATCTGGGTCATATACTTCGAGGGGAGAAGTATCACTTGCTCCATTTAATATTGAAAGGCAAGATAGAGGGTCGCCGAGGGCCTGGTAGGAGACAAATGTCTTGGCTGCGAAACATACGAGAGTGGACCGGCATTAGAAGTGTGGAGGAGCTATTCCGGGCAGCGCAAGACAGAGAGACCTTTTCAAGAGTGATCGCCAACGTCGGGGGGACCTGATAAGGCACATAAAGAAGAAGAAGAATATACAAATTATTATACTTAAACACACCACAATCTACAAAACTGCCCTTATGATGGACACTGTAACGTTATCCGAAACGTTGGCTAAAGCAGGAGGAAGCGCAACACGGCATTATAACTTTTTTTTATGGGACGCTAAATTCGTCAACAATAAGATTTTTTTAAATATAATATTCTGTCTACAAGTGGATTTTGGCATCCCCATATTTGGGGGTTTGTTACAAAATAAGGTCAAAGAAAATGTTTGAAGGGAAGAAGAAGAAAGAGAGGTTGGTTTGAGATGTTCCCGACTCTTGAGATCTGGTCAATAAATACAATTTAATACATCTCCAGTAATGTTTCCCATCTGATTAATAGTTTTTCGCCAGGGCGAGAGTATGTTCCACTTTAAAACCTTGAAAAAAACAATAAATAATTATAAACGATACTTTCAACTTTTGTAAATAAGAAAAAACAGAAATCACAGTAAAAAATAAAATCACACGCGGTCGAAGCGAAAATAGAAAGTCGCTAGATGTCGCTTTCTTTTCTTTTGCTTATTTTTTTAAGTGGTTTGAAGATTGGATATTTCACAATTTTTTTTTTTTGGATTTAGTAGGATTCGAACCCCCTTTCGCTTGATGTCTGTCTCTCTTACCTTACCCACTACGCTATGGAAGGCACGTGCCGAGGTGCGAATTTACCGCATTTGATTAGAACCGCGTATTTGTGTAGAACTGAGTTGTGACGCATTTCCGTTTCACCCGAATTTTAAGTCACTAACAGCGCTAAAGAAGTTTCACTTCAAAAATGAATACTTTTAACTTTTATTTCCACTCTGAACACATTTGAACCAATTAACTCCACATCAAAGTACCTGATTGAAATAAATCTAACCAAGAGATTTTCCAACTGGATTGTTTACTATCACTGCATAGTATAAAATGAAGTCGCTCAGAATGTTTGTGCATTTAGATCTTTTAAACTACGCAACGGATTTTCATGCGGTTTTCACCAATAGATAGAGTGATTCAAGAGGAAGGTTTATATGTATAATACATGCTTAGTACAGTAGAGAAAAACCGAGAAATTCAAATATTCAATTCAGGCAGCGGGCAGCGGGCAGCGGGCAGCTAGCAAGCGGGTGGTTTGGATTTTATAAAGGTTGGGTAATGGCGTTGTGTTTCGTTAGCCACAGCAGCGTGTGGCCAGGTCTGTTAGTTAAGTATAAATAATTCAAATGATATTTTAAATCATTAACTAAAACATTAAAACCCGTACATTGTTGTATCAAACCACTTTGCTTGAAACTATAAAATTACATACAAAAATAATAATTTAGTTGAATAAAAACCTGAGGCCCAAGAACAAGAACAAATTAATTACCATATTGAATTAACGCCATCATTGCGGTCATTAGCTTATTGCTGTGAAAGGAATTCCATCTCTTCTGACTCATCGACAATCAGAAAAATCATCATGAGTAGCCGGAATCATTGAATTCAAGTTTAAGATCGAAATCTAAAGCATTCCAGGCTGCACCAAAGTACCTGCCTTAGGGGCTCATCTCAGGGTAAATTATTAGGTATATTTACTCGTTTTATTGCTATTTAAAAACATATTTATCATAATTCTTCACTAATTTATGGCAAAGAGGTAAAATAACTAAATAAAATTATTTTTAAGTTTGGTCTTAGTTATCAATAAATCATAACTATTTATATTTAGATTGAAATAAACGCGTGTTTGGTGGTGAACTTCCTTACCTCCTTTGAAGAGTCATTAAAATCTATGAAAAAAATGGATAAGGCAATCCATTAGTCCAGGAAAAAATCGAAATCGGAATTGACGCCTCTTTATGGAAGGAGTTTAAAAATACTTGAGAAAAAACTTTTGGAAAGGTTGGAAATGGTATTTGAGATTTTTTTTTACAGGTTGGTTTCGTAAAGGCCTGTAAAAACATTAACTCCTTTTTTACGTATTGTTTATTGTAATAAAACGGAAATTTAAAATTGATTTCAACGGACCAAACGACGCGGAGCTCAACGTCTATTTCTCGCTCCGGCCGGGGCCGGACTGACAGAAAATGGGTGTGGCAAGTTCTTGGGTAGACGGCCTAAGGTTCACTTTGAAAATCCAAATTCGTCGACTGCCGTGTTGTCACCGTGATGTCAAAAATAACAACGCGAAAATGCATATTGTATTTTATTTTGTGAAGTTTTTTGCGATTATAAAAGAAACTGAAATTGCTACATTAAACAATAAAACCATATCCGAAAAAGAGTTTGCACTTGAAAGTGATTTTTATAGACTTAATACTTTATTTTTTCTAGGCTTATTAAAATGACCGATATTTTTAAAGGCCAAGGTATGTTCATCTTAATTGAAGCATCTATAATACTTCTAAGCGATCAAATTTTCAAAATAAAAACATATGATTTTGTATTACCTACTTAGTATGGCTTCATCAATAGGTTAGGTTAGGTTGTTATGGGATTTTTGTCATTTTTTTTCATAACTTCTGATGACCTTTTAAGGGATGTTGAAATGCCGCTTGGTACCTACATTTATAATTTTTCTTCTATTAATTGAAACAGTAGAAGACCATATTTTTAATCTGTAAGTTTTTGAGATTCTACAAAAAACGTAAGATAAAATTTGAGCATCTTTCGTCTACGAAATTGTAAATTTAGAATAAACATTACTTTTTTCATCTCTTTTAATGACTTCTCAAAGGGCTGATGAAATGCAACTTTGTGGAATTGTCATGGAACCCATCGCGGTGACTGAACAACACAACAAAGTGGCACTTCATTATATTTGTCGTTATGATAAGAGACGTTAGGTTAGGTTAGGTTAGTTCAAGGGCTATTTTTTTCACTTTTAATGCATTTTTAAATGGATTATTTAAATTCTAATTTGTTGAGTTATTATGGAACCTTACATTGCAAAATACATTTTTCCAACATTTTTACTCCAAAATGGGTAGACTTTCATCAACACAAAAATTGACACTTTTTAGCCTCACAGCTGCTCCCTTGAAAAAATAATGATTGAAACGTCATAATCCTAAGTCATTTTGAATTAGAAGCAATGATGCTTTTCATCTTTGACCTCTCTATTAAAAATGCATCTCTATCAATGCATTAAATCACTCATCAACCATAAACGTGTGATATTTTAATTACGATTCTTCCATTACCGCAAGTCATTAATAAAATTCGCCTCGGTGATTTAAAAAGCAATATAATTTAATAATAACTTGAACACGCTGCATTAATATAATGCCTTAATTTATAATAATAATAATATTTTAGGTGAAAATATGAAACCCATTGATGAAATAATTACAAAGGATGTGTTACATTACACTTGTTCCCGCAAAATGAAACGATGAACGTAAACGATTTGAGCAATATATGACTAAACAGAAGGTTTAAGCTGTACTTCGTCAAAAAATAAAATACAATACTGCAACCTGGGTAAATATATGCATTCAGTCCACCTTACGGATAATACGGAACGTTTGTGTTGTAGAAGTTTGATGCACGGATAATACGGAATATTTCTTTTTAACTAATAGACAATCGAATATGACATTTGTCGGAAGTATCAATCTTATAAAATAAATTCTCGTCAAAATAAAAACAAAAAAGTACCTAGTTCGAATTATCGGATTGAGGTTTAAACTACAAAAGCTGCATGTGATCATAATTTAAAAAAAACATCCCAGGTTTTGAATGGTTTGTTTGGCAAAGCAGAGTTTGTCTAGCGGGTATGTGTAATTATTCTAATACATTTCTTTCCATATTCTGCTGTTATAAATACAGGTACCTACAAACTTATCAATAATGCATTCACTTTAACGTGAATAAATTATTGTGTTATATGGCAATAATATTTTTTCTATGATTGGCAGCATTGATTGATTGTCTATGAAATGTTAAATTAAAACGAAAAAAATGAAAATGGCGAATCATTTTTGCATGTTTTATTGTCTCCCCGACATAAATACTCACTTTTTTAAATAATGAAGCTAAATGTAACTATTTAAATAAAAAAATATTCCGTATTAACGAGTAAGCGGTTGAACGCATAAATAATAAAGATTCTTTTTTCAAATTTGAAATCGTCGTATTTATTTAGACTTAAAATATTCGCATTGTTTTCAACATTATCATTGAACATTATGGTATAATTTGATCGTTCAGTTGATTAGTCAGACATCTCCAAATACTAAGTTTTGAGATAATGAGAAAAGCAATATTAGAATGCTCACCATAAATCAAGTATAATTTACACGCGTTTGTTTTTTAAACCTACTAAATATGCTGAAGAAACACCGGGAAGCATAATGGTCCGGTAAATTTCCTACTAGTATCTAATAGTAACCCAGAAAACACATTTGTTAAAATTTTTATATTTATCTTTATGAGTAAAACCTCAAATTGTAATGTTTAATTAAATTAAGACAATATTAGCGAAAAAATCAGAAAAAGATTTTGGCACCTCCGAGACTCGAACCCAGGACGTTCGGATATTTTATAAAGATGCACATTTTATTTTTTTGTGATTAAGTTTTCGATTCGAATATTGATTTTAGAAAGTTTAAAAGTTTTAGATTAATAAAAGCGTGGTGGTTTCTCGTTCTAATACCGTTTTTTTTTTTAATTTTTATTAGTACCTATCTATAGCAAAATTTGTACATAATGTATTTATAAATTATATTATAATAAGGTATTATAAAGTACCTACCTACATTATTTATTTTTTTGTATTATAAAGTACATGTTTTTTTTTTCACAGTCCTCCTCACTAGGGTTTCCTGTTCTGAGGCGGCCTGTAGTTTTTCCACATTTGTATTTAGTATCCAGTTGTCTTTGCATGGTCTTCAGTATGTTTGATAGTTCATTTTCACTTTGTTCTCTCAACCATATTTTTACTTTTGTTTTAAATTTATTTATTTCTGTTATTTTTTTTGTTTGAGTTGGTAGAGCGTTGTATAGTTTTGTCGCATTGAATTTCATATTTCTTTGTCGAAAAGATGTTTTCAAACTGGCTGTAGCTAGAATATTTTGGTTTATTGCCCTGGTTGTGTATCTATGTTGGACAGTGGAGTATTCTGATATGTTTTTTTTTAAATTTTAAATAAAATATTTTTTGCATAAAGTTTTTGTATTTAGATCACTTGTTTTTATAATAATAATAATGTGCGTGTTTATTTTTTAAATACTTGGTATATGATAAAAAAAATAATTACAATTAAATATTCAGAAAACTGTTTCTGAAAAAATAAGAAAATATATATAGATTTAGGAAATGAGATTAAAAGAATTTGGCATTCTCAGACTATAAAAATATTACCATTTGTTATTTCGGCTACTGGCATTATACCTAGCTCTCTCATTCAAAATTTAGGCGTATTAGATTTGTACATAAAAATGCAAAAGTCGGTCATTATATACATACATGTAGGATTACGAAATTTTTTTAAAATATTTATATTGAGGGATCAGTAGGATTTATCGGACCAGTTAGGATTTCATCAGAGCCGAACCCTCTGATATGAAAATATCTGGAGTCGGTGAAATATTTTCCCATTATGTTTCTGGTGGATTGACGTATTGTTCTTGTATTGTTTTGTATTTATTATACTTATATAGTGCACTTACATTGCGTGAATTTACTAGATATTCATTTGTGGAAAAGTGTGTGGAAGGGTTTAGTCTTTCATTTGGGAAAGATTTAACCCGGACATAAAATCTGGAGCACCGTAAAAAGGTATATGTAATGTGGCAATCAGGGAAAAATAATAAAATGTTAAAAATATATGAATCATTGATATAAGGGGGCATAAATTAATTACGTGAGCTCAAAAGGGGGAAGGAAGAGGGTCCAGCAAAATCTCACGTTACTTGAAAAGAATATACGAAGTGGCCCAAAATTTATCTCACCAAGGGGGGGGGGGGGGGGTCTAGATTGGAAGAAAAACTGCTCACATAAAAAATGTATGCCCCCTAATCGCATATTAAACAATGAATAATCAGCCACGAAAATATATAGACGAAGAATAAAGAAGAACACAATAATGCTAGTGTCACACCTAGGTTTTTGGCTTGGTCTATTTCAGCATTTCACTCCCCTTACGAGTACTTTTATTATTACCGTGCCGATTCACGGTTACGGTACCGTGACCGCATAAAAAATACAATAAACATACGTTCCTTGACACAATAATGCTGCAGCTCTTCCAAAAGATGAGATACACAATGCTCTTACATAGGTCTGTTTCCTTCAAAGGAAAAAAAGTCATCATTTTCATGCGTCTCTCTCACACACCGCATCGCTACGTCTCCGTAGACCCATACCGATACTACTCGCCGTGACGATAATTTTGAAAGTATGGAATATAGTTACAAGGATAACATTGAAGTCACTAATGAATTCCGAAAATTTAAAAACATCAAATGTCAATGCGCTGATAGTTTTGCTTTTGTTCTTAAACATAGGTATAAGAAAATGAGACAAGCTATGAACGTGTGTCTGCACCCCCCCCCCCCCCACAAAAGAAACATACAATCATTATCATACATCTCCCTCACACGTGTAAAGAAATTGAAACGCTATTCTCGTCACAAAAAAGAGTAGTTCTTTGGAGGAAACAGACACGTATTTTGGGTGTCTAATTTTTGTCTCACCATTATTTAATGTGTAAGAAAGAGCTGCAGCATTATAACGATAAGGAACGTATATTTATTTCCTTTTTTGCTGTCACGTTAGTTATAAAAGCGCTTCGATTTATTATTACCATATTGTGTGTTTCTTATTTAAAAAAAACGTGCGACCCGCAAGATCTCAGAAAAGAGTCGTGGTACAATCAAGGGAGTTATATGGTGTGGTAGATCTCTATCCCCCCTCCAGGATGACGATTCCGTTTTTACCTAAAGGGCGTGTTTTTGAAGATATAAGAAACTGAAAGTCTCGCCCTCTTGAAATTTCTAGAACAGTCATCCCGAAAGATCTAGAAGGTTCGATAGAGTTCTAGAAAGTTCTGGAAGGAGTGGCGGAGTATAAAATGAAATGTTCGGGAATAGGGAATCGGGAACATCATTGTGGAACATTCCAGAACACTCTCGAATGTTGTCCTGAACGATGCCGGCTAACCAAGCTATAAATAAATAAGACAATGATTTTTTTTCCGATTGACTTTATTCAATCATGATTCAATGTGCAAGTAAATTTGATTCGTCAAATGGACTTTATTTCAAAAATAATGAAAAATTATAAAAAATTACGTATTCAGGGGGCATGCAAGTTTTTTTGAAATGGACACTAGGAAACCATTAAAAAATAATTAATGAAAATATTTAATTAAAGATAATTAATGAAATAAATTTACTTAAAATTAATGAAATAAATTTATTTAAAATTAATGAAAAAAATGTATTTAAAATTAATTAAAAAATTAAGTGAGATAATAATTAAGCCTTTGATATTTGGGGCTTGGTTCCAAAGATCCCCCTGATGTCCAAATGGTCAGAATTGGGAGGAAATTCCTCAGGAAAGTCTTCAGCATCACGGAAATTGTGGCTCTCGTGGTTCACGCTGACCTCTTTGTGCACTGAGTATGCTTTGGAGTGCTTATTTCCATGGTGACCACCAATACTACCCTGAAAAATAATATTTTTCATAGTTATTAAATGTTTTTGGGCGTTAATTTGAATGATGATGGCGTGTTAAATTGAAATTCTATCATCAATGATGATAGTGTGTTAATTTTAAATTCCATCATTTTGAGGTGATTTTTAAGGTGAACGTCCGCGCCGGCCGCAACGCACGCACGGCACGTAATGGATTTTTCTATATCTTTATATGAATTAGTACAGCGCTGCGTCCACTTACGGCAAATACCGGCGGTCGGTGGGGGCAACGGATTTTTTTTATATGTATAAAGATATAGAAAAATCCGTTGCGTACCGTACGATTTACGATTACGATGGACGCTCACCTTTAAAGAATACAGTATAACGATACAAGTACCTACATAGTGATAATAATAAATGTTTGTTAATTTCAGTAACTCAATTTTATTGAAATTTTAAATTCTATCATGAATGAGATGTTTTTAACCACTCGGACACATAAGCTTGTTTTCACGATAATATAATATTTCCAGACGTATGTATGACGTATCTATGAACGGTATGGTTCCATGCCAACTCAGAATCAAGTCAACTCAACCCTCTTTGAAAAGTCATTAAAAGCCATGAAAAAAATAAATTTAAAATAGCCGTTAACCCTAACCTAACGTAACCTATTTAACCGATCATTCTTAATGACCTTTCGGTGGTTCTGAGTTGGCCGGTAATCTATATGGACTTATTCTTGTTTTAAGTTTTAAGGCCAGTCAAGTTGACAATCAATGTTCATGTTATTACAATATTTGTATTTGCAAAATTTAGAGGCACACCACAATATACGGCAAGGATATTCGCAAATAAAAATAGCTCCATAAATAAATAAACGTTTTCGTAAAAGAGTCTCAACTTCATCCCCATTATTAAGGGAAATTTCTTGAGAATGAAGAAAGTAAGGGACTGGAATAAAAGGGGAACCAGTAAAGCTGGGTGACACCTGGCTATCAAGATTTGATTTCTAAACAAAAAGATCCATTTCAAGCAACAATTTCCAAATATAGGAATTAACATGAACAATATTAAGATAATATTTAATGATTCTCAACTGAAAAAGCTAATGCATTTTGAACCTCCCGTGACCTTTGGAAGGCAGTCTTAAACTGTTATAAATTTCCGGCTGGCGGTGGCAAAACGAAAAATTCCAAAGCCGCTCATTATATTAAAGGCAAAACAATTAGATTATCGTTGTTTAACCAAATTTGTTTTATGAGGCCAACAGACTTAGCTATAAAAGATAAAAGATCATTTGGCTTGGCGTATTTCGACCTCTCGTTCGTTCCCATTGGGTATGTATGGCGAGCGATATGCCGAAATACACCAAACCAAATGATCTTTTATCTTTTATAGCTAAGTCTGTTAAATATAACGAATTTGACCGGTTAAATAACGATAATTTAATGGTTTTCCCTTCGTAATAAGCGGCTCTAAAATGAAGTGTAAGGATAATATACGAAAAAAAATGTGATTGGTAGAAGAAGTCGAGGACGCCCAACATGACATCGCACGACCAAGTGGATCAGATACTTGAGTCGGGCCATGTCAAGAGTCAGAATAATAGAAGAGCATGTATGATACGTTGTATGAATGTAAACGAGGCAAGGAATGTGTGCCAAGACCGAGTTGTTTGGCGGTCCGTCTTTTCTGTCCGTCTTATTAGTTAGTTAGTTAGAAAAGTATTAGAAAACTCGAGCTGTAATTCTGCAATAGGCGTAGTCCGATTCATAAATAAACCGCTCACGTCCGATGTTTGTAAACACGAATCTAATCAAATCTAATGTAAAACTTTTTTTACATTAACTCCACACAGGACATGGGCGCCCGCAGGATTGATTGAAAATAGTCCCCCCCCCTGGATTGATTGAAAATAGTCCAATAATGTTAATTTTTATTTTAAATCACTTTGTGTTAGTATAAAGAAAGTGTGCCCTTCATTAATACAGCGTCCTGTCCGCTCGTTCACCATACAAATAAGCTACAGTAAATTAAAAATACATTAAAACATAACAAAAATATTTTGCCCCCCCTAGAAAATTTTCTGCGGGCACCCATGCTTCATACAAGACCATGTCAAAAACAACGAAATTAAACAATTGTTTCAGAAATAACTTACCTCAACGTGTCCTCCGATTAAATCAATGAAAGGCTTAGAGTTCCCGTGACCAGTGTGCTCATCTTCATAGTGAGAGTGCTGGGTATATCCCTCCTGCATGTCCTGTTCATGGGGTTCATGCTCGTGACCATGCTTGGTGATGAAGACATGCTTGGAGTGTGACACTCCATCTGGCCCCACGTGCAGTTCGCTGGTCTTGTGGATCTCCTTATGCCCGGTAGTGGTAGTGTGGTGGAAAGAGATGGTCTTCTCCGGGTGGTGACGCTTTTCACGCGGCACGACTGGATCCAGGTCAGGATTTAGTTCTTGGAGAACATAGCCAACTGAAAAAAATTATTTTAAGGGTTAATTTTATCAAAATTGGCTATTTAAATGATGATGATGAAAAATAAATAATACGCTAAATATAAGATCAATCTCTCTCAGACAAAATTGGGAGAACCAAATCTAGAGGTTGAGTGGGTCAGGGACGCCTGGAGTCCTGGAGGCATCTTGTGGAGGTGAAGGGTCTCCAACCATAATAGGGTAAGAAGTTGACATATAATATAGAGGCTGAAAGCCGCAAATAATCGGCAAAGTTTAAGACTTTTAGAAGGGGGCTTTTGTTTAAATACTTTTAAAGAAAAATAATATCCATTAAAATCATTGATATATATCTCTATGATTAAAATGTGATAGATATGAAGTAATAATCCTAGTAATTTGCCATATTTTACCGTTGTAGATTACAGTTGTAGATATGTAGAAAACTAGAAAAATTATAGAAGGTTGCTTAGATTGAATTGTTTTTTATTGCAGTTACGATTTAATAATGAGTTTTTAAATATTTCAATGCATATTTTGATGTATCTTACCTGCCAGATTTAGTAATAATATAAATACACATAATGCTGTCAATTTAGCCATTTTGCAGCTAAATCCCGTCGAGTCGTTCCTCCGGGGTAACAAAAATCGAAATGACCGACTATAACATCAATTATAACCAAATGCTCACAAATTATTGTTGTAATTTTTGAAAAACACTTTGGTGACAAAAACCTTTACATTGATTGGTTCAAGAAACAGGGTATTGTCAGCATATTATGTTTAATTCCTCTGTACTTTGCCAGTACCTACCCACTGTACAAACATATAATATAGATGTAAAGACGCATTACATTAACTTCAGTGTGATTGATGATTATGATGATATTGTAAAATAAGGGGCTGTAAAAGGCCCATGTTTACAGAATTTACGATACCGTAAAAGCTTATGCCTTTCTTAAGATTTAGTGCCACAACCAGTGGCGTAGCGACCATCCAAGTGACCAGGGCTATTAATCAGGGGCACTCGCCAGGGGGTGAACATTTAAAAAAAAAATCATTCGCTTGTTGGGAGCTCTCACCGCTACTAAAAGCTGAGAGGATGAATTCGATTTGTTAATAAAGAATTATTGACATCTTCGCGCACACACGGTCAGTCGGGGGAAGTGCGCCTACAGGGTATGTGCGTCAGGTTTTTTGAGAAAACTAAGCAACTTTGATTGTGTGGGAGATCTACGAACGTACTATATACTAAACCCGTCGCAGTTTACTAACGATAGATAGCTCTGTGCGCGCCAATTTTATTTTTACAGACATGTTATTTTCACTCCTCGAATTATATTATTAAAACCCCTAGGTTGGCATTTGCTTATTTTTAATTATATTTTAAAACTGCAGGAGCTGTCATTTTAAAACCACTTTCCCTTTAATATTTTTAGTACATATGTAAATAAGTTCATTCACAGAACATTTTTACCACATAAATAATTATAAGAGAGGAGCAACAAACTCAACCATCGATCTTATTTAAATCGTACAGAAAACTATCTCAAAGTTAATACTTAAAAAAAACATAGACTGGCTGATACAAACCATATATTCAACAGTTTGACACTAGATATACAATTATACGTTAAAATACTACAAAACTACGTTTTTGAACAACAAAAAAACAAATTTCAACAAACACAAAATATCACTAACAGACCAGTTAGAAAAGCCTAGGTACAAATAAAACATAAAAACTCCAACGGTAATCACAAGCTTTGGACAAAGATGCTATAAAAGCATTCAACAGTCTTTCACTTGAAACAAAAATTGATGAAAAAAAATAAATACAGATACAAAATTAATAGATTAAAGAACAAAAAACAATATTACCAAAAAATTATCCTAACACAAAAGAATAAATCATATATACGTAACACACAAAACAATTATAAAACACATACATCATTCATAAACACACAACTCATTAGGTCTACCTTTATGTATTATTTTATACCTACTTATACATTTTTTTAGTTATTTAATACTTTATACTTTTTTAAACTTTATATTTGTAACTTCACTCTTATTTTAACGGTAGGTATTAAAATAAATAAATAAAAGTAGGTATTGTAGTGATTTTTATGGGGTATTGTGCAGTGTTGCCCTGCCTCCTGATTTAGACAACGTTTCAGATAGCTTTATAGTGTACATCGCCATATTTAATCATGACGCTGCCCGAAAACCAGGAAATAAATCACAATAATACTATGGTTGTGAAAATCTCAATCATATCCAAATGATGAGATTTTCGTTCGTTCGTACGTTCGTATTCGTATTCGAAAACTTTATTTTTGTAGCATTATCGAGGTTTTAATAAAACATGTGTATTCCTATATGTTTTTTATTTTCTCAGATGCCGCGAGACAGAAAAAGATTAACTGATCGAACCTCAAAGGACCTTTTAATATATGAGCAAGCATATGAAGAAATCAAAATTGGTAGGTCGATACGTTCCTCAGCTCGGATGTTTGACCTGTGTCACGTGTCACTAATACGATATAAGCAAAAGAGAGAAGCTGCAGAAGAAATGGAATCCCAAATAAAAAAATATTTAATAAGAGCTGCTGAAATATACTACGGTTTATCGCCGAAAGAAATACGAAGACTTGCATATGAGTTAACGGTTAAATGTAACCTAAAGAGACCTTCTACGTGGGATGTAAACGCTTTGGCAGGAGGAGATTAGTTTTCGGGTTTTATGAAGAGAAACCCAGAGCTGTCGATTCGATGTCCTCAAGCAACAAATTTATCCAGGGCAACAAGCTTCAACGGAGCAATGTTCGGTCATTTTTCGATAAATTGGAAAAGGTCCGATAAATTTTCGATAAATTGGACCGCGAAAAATTCGAAGCTAAAGACATTTATAATGTTGATGAAACTGGTGTGACTACCGTTCAAAAACCTGACAAGGTAGTTGCTAAAAGAGGAGTGCAACAAGTAGGAGCCTTAACATCAGGCGAACGTGGAAAACTAGTCACCGTAACTAAAGCAGTAAACGCAATAGGAAATTCTATCCCTGCCATGTTTATTTTTCCTCATGTTAAATACCACAATGTTTTTGTAAGAGATGGTGCAATTGGGTGTATTGGTACAGCGAACGCATCTGTATGGATGCAAGAAGATGACTTTCTCATGTTTTTAAAGGTTATTTGTTATTTAATTTTTCTTTTTTTGTGGTTACATAGTTCCTATAAGCTATAAGGTGACCGATCACTCAACAAGCCAGCATTTTTGTTATTTTTTTGTTTGTTACTGTTTTGTTTGTAATAAATATTGTATTTTCAACACTAAGTCGTATTTGAATACGTGTATTTTTAGTTACAAGTTTATATTATAATTATTTTGACTAAAATAAGACTTTCACATGTAAAAGTTTGAGCGAAAGAAGTTATTTGTTCGTTTTATATTGTCATAAATATTTTTATTGCATAATGTATACATAAATATATATATATATATATACATATTGTTTGGGGACAATTTTACCGCGGGGACAATTGTACCACAATGTTTTCATACAAAATTTTAATTATTTTTTTTCCTATTTTCTTGAGTTTAAAACATGCTATGGTATATATATAAAAAATATAAAAATAATATTCCAATAGTTAAGGTTCTTGGTAACACTTCAACTGACTAATTCTATAAGAGTTTTCTTGTGGTCAGATAAATTGTGTATTATGCTCAATGTAATTGAAATTTTGAATAGTAATTTTATAAACCAACAAAAAAACTGTTTATCCATAAATTCTCTGTTTTTAAATTCCGCTACTGCTACAACTAACCCCGGGGTAGCGGTCAGTTGTAGCATTTCTCCCGATCTGTTCATGCGCTTATAGCGTAATTTCTATAAGATTTAGAAAAATCATAGAATAAGAATTTGATAGATAACTAAATTATCTGCCGTTGAGTATGAGCATTTTTTCATAAACATTATACCTAAGATGTAGAAAATGGTAAAAGTCAAATTGGTACAATTGTCCCCGGTCTCCCCTACCTACTCAGTATTTTTTTGAAAAATACTCTGTTATTAAACTTATTTCAATTGAACAATGTGGTTTGTAGATATAAAAAAACTATTATATTTAAGCGAAAATTGTGAAAATATTTAATAAAACACGACTCGTTTAAAGTAGAGCAAAAATCTATCGGAGCATACTTTGTTGTTTTTTTTCTGTCGAAGGAATTTCATAACTTAAGTCGGAAGAAATTTATAATTAGGTGGTTTGGGTAAAAATGTATCGGTTGAACACTTCTCAAAGATTCCATAGACATCAATAAAAGTATAGTTTTATATTTACTTGTATCTCAACATATTATAAGTCCTCCGCTGCGACAGAGTGATTCATTAGGAGGGTTTAGGTATATAATCTGACAAGGTTTTGTGTAAATTGGTTGAAATATATATTTAAAGGAATGTTGAAGCGGGCGGTGTGGATTTGATTTTTATGCAAGAGTTAACCATCCTGTAGATGGCGTTGTGTTTCGTTAGCCACAGCAGTAGTGGCTGGATCAGCTAGTTATTATATAATTTAAAACGCTTATCAAAAGTAACTCTTTATAAAAGTGTATTGGTATTTAATTGTTACTTTTAATATCCCATAATATAATTTAACTATAACGATAAAACCGTCGTGCGCTGAGTAATGTGACACTTCTGCCATCATTGATTATTCGGCTATCCTTAATAGCATGTCACGGACTCCATAAAATCCATTATCAATTAGTAGGTACAGCAGTAAACATTCAAAATAGAACATAAATATATATCGCCTAAAAGGAATCACTTCATCAGAAAAGTGGAAGACATAAAAAAATAAACACTTTCATTTGACATTATTATATTTCAAAAATTATTCATGGTAAATTTTAATGATATGTTTTTTTTGTATTTACATCACGCAATGTAAACAGTTTGTTTATTTATTTACGCCTTGAAGGCTTTTACATGTAACATTGGTAAGTTATACAGGAGCATCATAACAAGTATATAGTACACAGATAATAAACTGAGCATGAAAGACATAAGCAGGCACAACACAAGTAGGTATAAGTATTCAATAAGTAAGTTGTGCAAAGGATTTTAGTAAATTTAATACACAAGCAGATTCTTATTTGGGCTCAGGATTACAGTATACGATTCAGCAATAGGCCACTTGCATCACATTTAAAAAAAAAATCCGGTTTAGGCAAATATTCTAAGACATTCTGTATTTTTTTTAATCGTATTTTTGAAACACTGGCGATTTTTTGAAAATTTCAATCCGAAAAATCAGACCATTTTTTATAAACCGGAAAGACGGGACATATTTTTATGGGTGCGAAAAAACGATAATTACATAGCCGAAAATCATTTTTAAAAATAACGTTTTCCACACGAATAGCAAAAAATTGTACGGGGTTCTCTTCGTAACATCTGTAAAAACACATCTTTATCAAAAAATCAAACCAAAGGATAAGTTCGCATAGAACAAACAATAAATCTAGTGAACGTTAAACGTAAATTCAAAAATTCGCCGGAAATCAAAGTGTTGCAAATCAATCAATTATCAGTTTGGAATTTTACAAAATTAAGGGAATATAATCGGAGACGGGACATTTTCATGTAGTGACTTCACGAGCTCAAATAATGGATTTATTTGTTTAAAAATAAAAAACTATACCTTTCTAAAAAAATTTACTAACATTTTCGTAATCTTAGTAAAAAAATCTATCCACACGATTTTTTCCAAGTCGGTATGAAATCCATGCAAGTGGCCTATTATTGTCACAATACTACTCAAAACATGATTCCAGTGCAGCTCAAGTACTAGAAACATACCGGTGGCAGTGGTGTAAAACATTTTTAGCAATTAATAAAAAAAAATTCTGCAATTGTTAATTAAATTTTTCTTTCTGCTATTATAATTGTATGTAAGTTTGTTATTATTATTATAAAAATAAAAAGTGCACAACAATAAAATATATTAAAAGAAGTATGTTGGTACATACTATGAAAGTAATTACAGAGCAGTGTGTATTGCATTTGTTACTGTTAACAATATGAAACATTTACGGATTGTTGCATAATATCTGCATACATATACGCTTTTTGTACCCAAGAGTGTTTAACCAGCAAATCACAATTCCGATTCCGACGCCAGCACTTACACATCAGGGCTCGCGAGCGGGCGTTTTTGGAACTAGATTTCGTTCCGCGGCAAGCCGGGTTTTGCGCGTTTGGTTCACGCGGATCTAGGGCTATGCTTATATTCTCGCTTCCAGAATTTTAATTAGTAGCGGCTGTTTGTAATTTGTATATCGAAGTCCATAAACATAAATAGATACAAGTGAAATGCGTAAACACGGTAGGTATTAAGTAGATATCTACAACCTACATGAAAAAACAATTTGTTATATTATTTTTAATATATTAGTTTTTTGTTTTTTAATTGTATTTTACGGCTATTAGAGTGGAAGATACTCTCAATATCGCCCTGGTGTAAGACCACCAAAGGCCCGACCCGCCTAGCAATCGATCACCGTTTACCGTTCGCAGGACATTTTTCGTAACAATCACCTTACTTCGTCATAATCAGCTTACCCCCCCCCCCCCCCCAAGTGTCGAGCGTGCGTAAAGAAGTTTTACTTCAAAAAAATATTTTGGAGCAGTTGGGACTCTTGTGCGGTACTCACATAAGAATAATTTACAATGAAAAAATTCAAAATTATAAAAAAAATTGCATAAAAATATTCAATGAACGTGAAATTTTGAGTTCGGTCAACCTTGTAGATTTTACAAACACGACACAAAGAAATCGTATTTATTCAAAGTTTCGTTTCCAAATATCATTTCAAAATGTTTTGAACAAGAGTGTCGCGGACACGTTTTTATCAGGCCGAGCTTGGCGGCGGAATGAGCGCTCTGAATTTTGTACTTCGTGCTATTAGAAAAATGGTAAAATGAGAAGGTATAAATTAATTAATATTAAATACTTCCTAAAATTATTTTTCGATCAAAATTATTTATTAATAGTCAATAATGTCTTAGCATAATAAGTATGTAAAAAAATCTGAAATATGTTAGTTTTTAAGTGCGCAAATAAATACACAAACTGACCAATTGTCGTCCAGAAACACATGTACGTGTATATTTTTTAATGATTTTATTTAAAATGAAATAAAAATTCTGAATCATACGTTTCCAAGATAATGTATTGATTTATTTTACTGCATGATTATATGATTTGAAATGGGTGTTGTATAATACAAAATCTTGTTTGAAAATTTAACAAATCTGCCAACGACCTATGGTATAACATTATACTAAAAATTAAAATTTTTTCTCAAAATTTAAAACATTCGTTTACTAGATAAAAGAACAATCTTTCGAAATCAATTTATATTTTTTTTGTGGAAAAGAGTCAATACGTCTAACCACTGATTTAAAAATGGCATATTTCTTGTTTTCTCTGGTTATACGCTCTTAACGACGGTTCCACGACAAAACAGAACACTGTTGAAACGTGACATAAATATAACTAATCTAACCTAACCTGTTTTTTTTCATCATTTTTCAAAAGTGTTCTGTTTGGTATTTACCTAAACAACATACCAGAAAAATTAGATAAGGAAGGAGAAAAATGAGTTTTATAAATCAATTTTTCAAGGTGTTTTGTGTTTCACATGTTATATTTATTTGGATGCCTAGTAATATTGTCAAAACATCTACTTTATCTTTAACAATTTATTTTCGCAATATATTCATTAATTTTATACATAAAATACTTGTTTTTGTACTATGCATTATGTATTAAGATTAAAAATAATTAGTATTACTAAACGTGTCATCTGAATTGGTTACAACCAAGCAACTTATCGAGTCACATTTTCGTTTATTTTTCATACTGTATTCTTTAAAAGTTCAACATTTTGCTGGACTTTAAGATACTCCAATTTTTTTATCACATGCATTCATTTTCAATCACTCTCCTGTTTTAACGCATTCACAATTGATTTATCTACAGTTCTCATAAATCTATTTGTTCAATTTTCTTATGTTAGGTGCGTAGTAACAAGGCATATCATTGAAAAAATCACATAACCAAGAGCTAAATCACCCAAATATGTATTCAAAGATAAAAAGTCAATTTTTCAGGCATGCTGAAATAAACGGTGCGGTGATAAACGAACCAGCAACCCCACAGCTCGATATTAATTGTCCGATTGCTACTTTAATATTTATAATAATTATACATACAGGGTATTAAGGGACGTACTGACTTACTTTAACCAGTAATTCCTGAAATAATTTTTAGTAAAAAATGTTTTTGGTCTCCTGTGACATTTTTGATGTTTTTCTTTTTCAATTAAAAACATTTAAAAAATCAATAATTATTGGACAGTTAGGGACGGTGTGTGGGGTTATGCGGTTATTCGACTGAGTGACCAGTGACGATATGTAGAATTTTTTTTTTATTCTGAAGAAACAAAATTTTAAAAAAACTTCGAAGTCGCCGGAAACCAAAATTACATTCTCATTTTTTTACTCGAAATTATGTGAGGAATCACTTGTTAAAGTAATTCAAGTACGTCCATTAGCACTGTACTCAAGCCCTGAAAATCACAGTGTAGTCTGCTAACTCAAGTCAAATTGCAAATTATTTATCTATAAATTCCATACGCATATTTCTAAAAATCCTCAAACTGTTAATCTTTTGTATTCTTTGAAATATGTTCCAAAATGTCTGTAAGGTGCATGTTATACAGTTTGAAAATCAGTGAAAGTATTTATTTTTAAAGTATTATTTTTTTAATTAAATGAAGACAGTATTAGCGAAACTCAATTAAAAATCTGGAGACATAAAAATCAGAAAAAGAAATTGGCACCTCTCTTTTTTTCCACCACCCATTTCTTTTCTATCATATTAGATAGAAAAGAATTAGCTTTGATCCCACAACATATAAATATTTGAAAATATGTATATTAGATAACGTAATAAATAAATTGCCAGTGAACCCATACGATATTTAGATAAATAAATAGGATATAAAAAATCACTTTTTTATTTTTATTGCTGTAATAATTTTATTTTTTAACCCAAATGCGTAATATATCAAAAGGAAGCTTACAGTTTAAGAACTTTTCTCAATGGATTCCTTGTAAGTACATTGACTACCCGTATATAATTTACAGAAAAATCATTCGTAGTAAGTATTTCCTGCATTAGCAGATTAGGTACAAAGCGTGTGTTTATTTAGTTTTGACCACTTCGATACCTCCCTTCGAGTATCGATTCCTTCCTTTAGTTGGGTCAAATATCCCCACAGAAATACCTGATGTGAGAACGCTGGAAACTTTCAAATTCTAACAAAATTGTTAGAAAATGTCATTAATGAAATTTGGCAGAGGCTAGAGGTAATTCCGCCTTCTGCAGGACGAGGGTCACAAGGTGGTCCCGAAACTCCTTCCCTTCCCCAGCAAATCATCGTCGAGGTCTTCACTGTCGGGCAGATCAATACAACCTGAATCGTCGTACCGCAATGACCTGAAAGAATGGGATGAAACAGATATTTTTTCGGAAAATAAAATATTGGAGTATAATGGAGGAATTCTCCCACAAATCTCCCGATACCATTTGTCTTTTACCATCACAATTATTTTAAATTCAGTACATTTAAGATACAAACCGTTCGAAACATTAATAAATTGCAGTCATTTCCAAATGATTTTTCGTGAAGGAAAATAATTAATTTCCAAGATAAGTTGTGAAGTATTGAAAGTAGCTCCATCAGCATGAAGTAATGGCGCTAACTAATTAGCGGCCATCCATAAATTATGTCACACGAATTTCATGATTTTTGACCCCCCCGTCCACGTCCCTTTCATAGATCGTCACATTTGTGAGACCCCCTCCCCCCTAAAGTGACGTCACATCTTTCGCAATTTTGCATCTAAAAATAATCAAAATAGTATAGTAAAATAAATATAATAATATCTACTACACTATATAAAGAGGTAAGGTTTGTTTGTTTGTTTGTTTGTTTGCATCGAATAGGCTCTGAAACTACTGAACCGATTTGAAAAATTCTTTCGCTATTGGGAAGCTAAACTATCCCTGAGTGACATAGGCTATATAATATTTTCAAAATAATTAGGGATCATTACTAAAACTCCAATAATGCAACCCAAGGTGTAAAAAAATTACCTAAAATATTCTTTACATCGCGTGCGCTGCGAAAACTATTGATGATAGAATAAAATAATGTACTACGAATATGTAGAAAAAAAAAAAAATTACAAAAAAGGTCGCGACAGCATATGTCTAACTATTATGGTTATGCCACAATAAGTATTCTTTTATTTTAAAAATTTAATTAATGTGTCGCCGCTTGAAAAAGCTCTTTATTTGTATCTTGGTGTTAATCCTTATCAAAATAAATTACTTCATATTCAAGACAGCTTTAATACCTTTATTTAACTTTTTGAATTTTTCAATTCGGATATTTAATTAGAAAGATATCACGAGTTTAATAATGTTAGTATTAGAAAAAAGTTTCGGCTACGGGCCGGGCGGGAAAGGAGTCAAGAAATGAAGTGCCAGGGGGGTTGGCGGAACGGGGGAGCGGGAGAGCGGTGGCGGGGAAGGTGGAAGTGGAACGCTGGAGGGGAAAGCACGGGAAAAGACATGCAAGGAGTAACATTTTATTTATTTGAATATGGCATTACAACGCATGCCGGGAAACAGCTATATATTATAAAAGAAAATAAAAAAAAGGTACGAACCGCAAAAACTAAGAAACGAGTCCCGGTACGATCAAGGGAGTTATAAGGTGTGATAGATCTCTGTCCCTCGGGAAAAAAGGTACCCGATCTCTGTCTCTCGGGAAAAAAGGTAAAAGGTTTTTAAATAAAGGGAGTGCTTTTGAAGATATAAAGGCTGGAAGTTTCGCCCTCTTGAAATTTCGGAAAGTTCAAGAAGGTTCTATAGAACTCTAGAATGTTCTGGAAGGGGTGGCGGAGTATGTCGTGGAATGTTCGGGAATAGGGAATCGGGATCATCATTGTGAAACATTCCATAACACTCTCAAATGATTTCCTGAGCGAAGCCGGGTAACCCAGCTATTCTTATATATAAAGATTTGTCATAATTAATTTATTGAAGTTGAATAGTATATTTGCAGCACAAAGTAGAAAATAAAATACTTTCAGTATCGCTCTGGTGAAAGACCACCATTCAGAATTGAAATGTTGTTTGAAATGGCTTTAGACTAGCGTTTTCACCCATACTAGGTGAAGCAACCAAGGCAGTCCATTTAAGAAAATTGAATTATTTTTAAACCGATCTTTGAAAATAATATGTACTTTTAAATGATTTTTTTTTTGTGTAGTACTCACTGCACCCCATCTATAAAATTATAGCCTAATTTGTAATAGTCCTACTAATATTATAAATGCGAAAATTTGTATGGATGTATGTGTGTTTGTTACTCTTTCACGCAAAAACTACTGAATGGATTTTAATGAAACTTTCCAATAATATAGGTCATACATCAGAATAACATATAAGCTATAATTTATGTTGCTAGCTAGGAAAGGGACGCGAGAGGGGAACGGGGACGCACGGGATAGGTGATTCAGGGAGAAACATTGTATTTCTTTAAATATGGCATTGCAACGCATGCCGGGAACCAGCTAGTAGTAATATAAACATAGTTCAATTTTTGTTTTACATGTGACGTCACAGAGTAGAAGGCCCCCCACGCCCCTTGTCACACTTCTCTCTCCCCTCCCCCTTAAGATGTGACGTAATTTCACTCAAAGCTACTGTTATAATTCGGTTTCGAATTCAATAATTCGACACAAGATGTCGCTACTTCCGTCAGCAGCTCGAATGTGGACGTTTCTTCCCTAGGTTTAAGTACTACGGGCTACGGATTTATAGAATCTTTCCGAATATGGAGAGAAATATGGCGTCATTGCCTGTCGCGGTCACTTTAACTCGGTGACTAGCTGTCACTGGATCACAGTGGATTCGATGAACTGACTCTTTTTGGAACCAGTTCTTATCGGATTTATAAAATGGTTACCTACACTCAAATTGGGCGAAGCCGAACTAAAAGCCGCCCGCAGGTCGTTATTATTCCAATCAATGATAACAACTTTAATAAAAAGTTCCAAGCGTGTGTAAAAAATTATAATGAGTTTAGTGTGTATATTAGAACCGTATGAAGGGTGCATCGGCAATCGGCATGCATACCCGACATGACATACTTTAATCAGTGATACTTGAGCATATTTGGTGTATAAATATACATGTATAAATAAATGCATGTAAAAAAAAAATCATTTTGCTGTGCGATGACATTTTTTTCAATTAAAAAACGGTACAAATTCCACTAGGTATAACCTAGTGCGTCCCGTGCTACGTGCTCCGTCTGTTCTGATAGTATCGTACAGACGAGAAGGAAAACTTATCATGTGTAGGGACACAAAAAAAGTATCGATACTTTGTACTTTTTCTATCGATACCAATTTGTACTCGATACTTTGTATTCGATACTTTTAATCAATGAGTACTTTTTGGCAAGTATCGATACCCATTAAAATTGCAATGGGCTAAGCGGCTCATGTTTATGGCAACGCCATCTAGTTCAATCATAGCAAGTCATGGAACGAATAGATGGCTTATAATAATTCAAGAAAAGTAAGTTCATTTTGTAATCTAAACATTTAGTTACTGAAAAACACTATTAGGTGAAAAAATCTGAAAAGTGCCATACTAACTGTCCTGCCAAAACACAAAGTAGAGAAAAATGTGTTGCAAAAATTTTGTTTTACTTTTTAGTTCGTGTTTTTAAATACGCAATTTTAGTTTTGCAGTTGATTATGTTATGCATAAAAAAACAATACACTTTTTTTATGAGTACCTAAGATAGCAATTTGTGAATTTACATGTCCTTTTTTATTATTGATTATACGTACTTAGATTTGATTGTGTCTTTTTTCATTTCACTGACGTTGACGTCCTTTTACCTTTTCTAACTAAAATAGATACTTGAAAATTCTGATCTTGGGGAGAGGGGTTTGATACGTAGTTAGCCCGGTCAGAGCTGTAAATCAAGCCCTATGAAACGTACTCTATACTTTGAAGTATCGATACTTTTGTTTAAATACTTTTACGAGTACGATACTTTTTTCCGATACTACACATGAGTACAGTATCGATACTTTCCATTCGATATCGTGTCCCTAATCATGCGATCCGTTGTGACCGTGTGGCAAAATGACATCTACATTTTTTACTCCAAATATGCTCAGGAATCGCTGGTTTATTGTCTCTCGGATACGTGCTGACATCCTATACATTACGCTGAAAAGATGTAAACTAACTAACAATATATTCATTTGCACAGCCAGGGAAAGCTCGTGCTGACACCTATACATTACGCTGAAAAGATGTAAACTAACTAACAATATATTTAATTTGCACAGCCAGGGAAAGCTCCGTCATAATCTCTCTATTGCACGCTTCGTTTATGAGAAAAGATGAGGGGTTACAACGGAGCTATCAGCGGCCCGTCTTACCTCTCCGGAGTCCTAGCCAGCCCCAGACGGCTTGGCGGGCCAGGGATGGGCGGGGATCGCGCAGCCATGCGCAGGGCGGGGTCGTCGTACCTTCTGGAGACCAGCGTGAAGTCGTGGTGCGCATCCACCAGCTTCTGTAGGCGGGAGATTATCTCGTAGTCTGCCACCGGGGAGAAAATGCCCAACAATTTTGCGATGGAGGTTCTGTGCGAAAAACATGTTATAGAATAAATGAATAAATATTTAAAAAAAAAAAAAACAATATAAAACGCACAAATGAGTAAAAGGATTCGTAGAAAAATGTTCCATGAAACTCTACAAAAAAACTTCTACAAAACAATGAAGAATAGTGATTAAAAATGTCTAAACTTTCTTATGTTTAATTATTTCATTAATTTCTGTTTTGTCGCTGTTCTGGTTTATACGGTTATCGGAGAAATTATGGTACAGTCAAGGGATAAACACATAAAACAACGCCAAAATATGACTAAGTAAACATGTACATAGATGAGGATATCATAAAGAATGTTACACCAACACAACCTACTGTCAACAAATATGAAGATGAATAACATAACCTATCTTACCAGCAGTACCGGATTATCCCTAAGGCAGAGTAGGCAACTGCCTAGGGGCCCCGCATCGGCTGGGGGCCCCGCGCCCCAAGAAAAAATAACTTTCGTCAACGGTTCGACTCACAATTAGTTAACAACTCCGGCACACTTTTGGAAAAAGTCAGCTTTCAAGATGTTTTAAATATTTTAATTTTTTATTACGAACATTTATAGGTTAATAACATTACATGCAAACAAAACAACAAATTATAATAATTAGGTTATAACCCAATAACTGTTCACATCACGCACAAATAATAAATAAAAAGTCAATAATTAAAACAAATATTTAAACATAGTTGTATTTTACTTTATTTTCCATCGTATCAATGGGGATATGATTATAGGTGCAGTGTGTGTTTTATATTGGCATTTGTTTTGTTTTTTTTTTGCTTTTATTTCTAATGTTTAAAATATTATAAATGTTGTACAAGCTTTAGTGTGCACTACCTATCTGCTTGCTAAAATTCTTTGTTTCTCTTCATACCAAGGTTGTCTGGAAGAGATCACTTTAGTGATAAGACCGCTCATTGTACTATTGTATTCGTTTAATTTTTTTATTGAATGGGGGTGAAGGCATACCTTCGAAATGTAGTAAAAAAACAGATTAATTATGAATAAAATTACGTTTGTGGTAGAAAAAAAAAGTTTGGAAGTTAGAAAAGGGTAAAGTACAGTGGCGGACTAAGCCCGTCAGAGGCCCGGGGTGGAAAAGCTGGATGAACCGCTCCCCCCCCCCTAGTTTAAGAAGTTGATGTTATTTCACAAGCTTTTTCTTCAGTTCACACGGGCCTCTGACTCTGGGGGCCTCCAAACGCCTCCATGTTCCTTTGATCAAATCCTAAACAAGGCTTTAAGGCACAAGGCCACTGTAAAAAAAATTGTCATTTTTTAAAAAATAATTTTCTGAAGATGCATTTGTTAATAATGCTCTCACCAAATTTTTTAAGGAAATTCGCAAAATTGACGGAGATACCTAAAGCATATTATATGAAACCATTTTAAACAGTTTGTATGTTGAATTAACGTTCAGCAAAACTTTGAACACGTTTTTCTCGAAACTGTTTTTTTCAACACGGTTGACAACATAAAAAAAATATACGTCCGATTTGCATGTACTAAAACTTAAACTGTTAGTAAATTCAGTCAGTATGGCACCACTTTTTTGATAATGGGCCCCCTTCTATTTTTTTTTATGAACAATGAAAATTTTCCATAAAAAATCGAAATTAAAATTCGTTGGTCCGCCATTTTTCCTTCTTTTTAAAAAAAATTCACCTACGTGGTGAAATAGACAATAGATTTTCAAACAGTTTAAGACCTGCAAATCGGATGAATGGAGGTTAAAAAATGTGTTAACAAAGTTTAGAGAAAAACACAGTCAAAGTTTTGCTGAAGGATAATTCAACATACAAACTGCCCTGAAAAACCTACGGTTGTAGCGAAACCCGGTCGGCATAAGTATGTATAATAAAAGTGGTGTAAGTTTTTAGATTTTCACGGCCAAAAGCATATAGAAGCCTATAGAAGGAGGTAGCGCAACACGGCATAACACCCCAAAAACTAACAACGAAAATAAAAGTGGTGTTTACTAAGTTTTTGTTTCACATAAAATGCTGTATCTCCGTCAATTTTTCGAATATCTTTAAAATATTTGGTGAGAGCATTTTTAACAAATGCGTCTTTCAGAAAATGAAATAAAAATAAAATTACCAAAAAAATTTTTTTACAGTGTCCGCCTTAAGTGGGAATCACCAGACAAAACCGGAAATATGTCGTTTTTAAATCAAATTTTAGACGTATTGCCTCTTTTTGACCACAAAATTATAAATTTATTTCGAAAGACTGTTCTTTTATCTAGTAAAGCTTATTTTTAAATTTTGAGAAAATATGTTTATTTTTAGTACATTAAGGTTTTACCGTAGGACGTTGGCAGATTTGTTAAATTTTCAAACAAAATTTTGTATTGTACAACACACATTTCAAATTATATAATCATGGAGTAAAATAAATCAATAAATTATCTGGGAAAGACATGTTTCAGAATTTTAATTTTAGTTTAAATAAAATCATTATAAAAAAGATCCGCGCATAAATTTAAAAAAAAAATGCCTTTTTATTTTGCTTAGACATTATTGAAAAGTTATAAATACGTATGATCAAAAAATAATTAGAAAAAGTACATAATTTGAATAGTTTTATCATCACGAGTTTGAGCATTATTGAATTTAGGTATTTATCAAAGCAAATATTGTGAATGAAATAATATCGATATTGAGCTATTATGTTAAAATGCTGGTAAGGAGAATAATTAATCTTACTCATCGGAACCGCCCTGTTCAGTTGCAAGGGTACGATCGCAAGATCATCGTTCGACGAAATTTAAATTCTCGGCCGCTGATTAAATGTAATGAGCTTCCCGTAACGAATTTTTTTTCTCAACTCATTGGGAATAATGTGTTACTTACCATGTTTTTGTAATACATTATAAATAATTAAATAAAAATGGCATTAAAGCCTTGTTAAGGATTTGATAAAGTGGACATGGAGGCGTTTGAAGGCCCCCGAGGACCAGAGGCCCGGGGCGGGCCACCCCCCCCCCCCCCCCCCCCCGTTAGTCCACCATTGGTAAAGGGGCCCCGAGACGTGCATTGCCTAGGGGCCCCAACATGGTTAATCCGGCCCTGCTTACCAGTCCGCCACGTAACAGGAATTCCTAGTGAGAAGGACCGTGAATACACTACTGTAATATTATATAATTTATTAAGTAATCTAAAAAATAATTAAGATTACGTGAGTCGGGAAGCAGAAAAGCACGTATTGGACGGTATATGAATGTGATGAAGAAAATTAGTGTAGGTGTAGGTACATATCTACCTACTTGTAGACATCTATTGAATGACAGTTAAACCCTCCATTCAATATAATATATCCCGACATCAAGGGCGGATCCAGCTTTGGCGCCAGGGGGGGGGGGGGGGGTCACATAGTCGTGGTCAAAAGAAGTTATAATTTAATTTTGATAATAATAGATATATTAAATTAATTAAATATTGAAGTACTTAAATAAAATCTACATTGTGACAAAAAATATATAAAAATATTATGTTTAACAATTTTAATTAGTGGTCCACCTAGGTCCTGGAACCAACCCCCCTGGATCCGCCCTTGCCCGACATGTCGCCGATTTTTGACGAATGTCAATTCCACACACTGTAAATTTTAGCTGGCTACGAAGCAAAACGCACAGCCGGGATGAATAATGAACGGGGAATTAAGTTAGTAAACAAATAAAAGTAAAATTACTTAATTTCTCATATTTTGCGTACTGTATCTAAAAGCTTCTGGCTTTCTCACATAGATGGCAGTACTAAGAACTGTCCTAAGTCTCCGCTAGATGGCAGCTAGCGGGTCAAACAGCTTGGAGAGAGTCCAACAGCTTAGAGAGAACAACAGAGGGTCCAACAGCTTAGAGAGAGTCTTCAGCGTATCTCTCACTTTAGCATAAATATATCAAACCACCCATCTTAGATTCCAATTAGCCAGTTCCTAGATAGGTCGACTATCGTGGTCAACTTTGTTTACGGGAAGTATCAATAAACCAGATTTATCACAAAAGAACATTACTCTACCCATTTATTAAATCTCCTCCCAAAGTGAGTTGGAGAACTGTTGGTGATATACCACATTTTGACAACTGAAAGGATTTTTCAAAGCTACATAACTCCTTAGTTCCATTTGGGAGGAGGGTATCCGTGCTCTCTGCGTACCCCTACGGTAAAACGTCGTGATGGTTAGGTGATTTATTCTGTCAGGTAGCTGTATTGGAAATTGGAACCATGTAGATATAGTGAATTTTTGATGTGTCGTGTTAAAAAAATAAAGAAATATTGATTTGTGATATCAGCAACAAGAAAAAAATCGGGTTTGCCAGATGCTGATTGAATATTATATTATGTAACAATATTCACCTGAAACTCTGCAACTGAGCGTCTCTCCTATTCGCATCAGCCAACATCTCCTTGTTCCTCGCCAGCTCCTCCCTGACCACAGTGAGTTGGTGATCCGACAGACTCCGCTCCTGGTCCATGTTCTCTCCCGCAGACCTCACGTGGTCCTTCAGAAGGTGCACCTTCCTGTTATACTTTGTCCGCATCATGTCACACTCCACCAGGCGCTTCTGAAGATCTTCGATTTTGCGACCCCGTTCCAATGCGGTTATCTGGAGTGAAAATAATTGTGTTCAAATATACATCTTTTTTTTAGAAATGTATTTATAGTTTTTTTTTTTTTAATGAACAAATCCATTATTTGAGCTCGTGACGTCACTACATGAATATGTCCCGTCTCCGATTATGTTCCCTTAATTTTGTAAAATTCCACACTGATTAATTTTTTTTATGGCAACACTTTGATTTCCGGAGAATTTTTGAATTTGCGTTTAACGTTCACTAGATTTATTGTTTGTTCTATCCGAATTTGTCCTTTGGTTTGATTTTTTGATAAAGATGGCGGTGTTTTTACAGATGTTACGAGGAGAACCCCGTACAATTTATTCGTGTGGAAAACGTTCCTTTTTGAAAATGATTTTCGGCTATGTAATTATCGTTTTTTTGCACCAATAAAATTATGTCCCGTCTTTCCGGTTTTAAAAAAATGGTCTGATTTTTCGAATTGAAATTTTCAAAAAATCGCCAGGATTTCAAAAATACAATTTAAAAAAAAATACAGAATGTCTTTGAATATTTGCCTCTACCGGAATTTTTTTTTTTAATTGTGATGCAAGTGGCCTATTGGTACACTAAATGCGCCGGTACTGTTATGGCAATTGGTGATATAAATATACTTACATTTTGTTAATTCTTTATTTTCGTTGTAATTTTTCATTAAAAAGATGTAACGCATTGTACGTATAAGCACTTAGTGCGTTTATTGGACATCTCATCATGCTTTTTTTTAAATTTCAATCTAATCTAATCATCATTTTGCCGTATCAACTTTTTCAAAAGTTTTCTGTTACATGCGCGTACAGATTATCGATATTTTGTAGATGTTTTAAACCTGACAGTTTTACCAAATCAATTTACAAGAACCACAATCATTCCTTTTTGCCAACACGGTACCGGAATCGACATTTGTTATCATGGTTTACGTGAAAAATTAGATAATTAGGTACAGCAAAGGTTTAGGTAATCAAAGTGAGCTAGTGTTCCTACCTTATAATCAGCAGCCTCCGCTAATTGTGAGTTAAGGTCTCTAATCTGTGCCCTCGCATCGCTGAGCTGCAGATTGAGTTTGTCAACCTGTTTGCCCAGCTTCTTGTTTCTGATCAGTGACTCGTCTCTCTCTGTCTGCAGGATCGTCTTCATCTTGGTGCTGTCTTCTTGCAGGGTGAGCTTTCTTCTAAGAAGATCTAAGTGCAGGTCCCTTCTCTGGAGCTGTTCTCTCAGGATTCTAACGCGCCTTTGCAATTGATAAACCACCGCCGTCTGAAGAAATACAGTATACCAAAAATGTTTTATAGATCTTAGAATTTAAAAAAATCATACTTTCGTAAAATATTTCGTAAGGTAGTAAGGAGACAAACTTTTTAGGGGGTAAGGTAAGGAGACTAATTATTAATGATAGAACAAAATTAATGGAAGTTAATTCCAAGCTTACGAGTACAATATATGTCAATATGTGTTATCATGATTTTTGTTTTTAAATTTATACATGATTTTCTAACCTTACTTATTATTTACAATAGCCGTTATTACTAACTTCACGATCTTTTAATTTATTAATTGAGCTAGAATTCCCTCACCAAACACAAGAGCATTGTCTCTTTATGGCGAGGAAAGGCAATTTTTCGTTTCTTTGTTAAAAGCTTATATAACTATGTAACCGATGTAACTTTATATGAATTTTGATCAGTATTGCCAAATAAAAAAACAAAAAATAAAAAAATGTATTCTGTACTGAGCCCAACCTTGATGGGAAGAAATCTCTGATTCCCGGGCAACATAGCAAAATATTCCATGAAAACCCGATGTAGGTGGTTCACACTGCCA
Source organism: Limnephilus lunatus (assembly GCA_917563855.2). Classification (NCBI taxonomy): domain Eukaryota; kingdom Metazoa; phylum Arthropoda; class Insecta; order Trichoptera; family Limnephilidae; genus Limnephilus; species Limnephilus lunatus. Next base: position 37,197,406 of record OU830594.1, read on the forward strand.
CCTGATAGGAAGGAATATTTTATACAAACGTTGGGAGTGGGAAGCACCAACAGAAAAAAATTATGCCAGTATCCCATATGTACGCAAAAAGGCTTAAATATCTGAGAGCCGCGTCTGAAACCAAGAGATTTCACCAGGGTGTTTGACAACCCAGGTCAACTTCAAGGCAACTGTGCTACTGTCGAAATAATAATTTGAAATCTGGGAGAGAACCCAATAGCAGCTTACAAGGGGGTGCGAAATAAACTTGTATTATGAAAGAAAACTGAAACACTTTTGCTGCTTGATGCTAAAACTATCTACCTATTCAGTAATAGTTTTCAAATCTGTTTAATTATATATGAAAAATGTTCTTTGTTTCAAAGCTGACTCTAAAAATCATTCGGCAGCTGTACAGAACATCTCCGTATCTGTGATAATATTAATAACCTAATAAATGAAAAAAATGTAGTCTAGTAAATATAGGAAAGAAAGTGCTCATTAAAAATAACATTATCTAAGCGTGCATTATTTCGTGACGAATCTTTATGCTTACCTATACGAATCTTTTGGAGAATACCAAAAACCTAAATAATTATTAAATTACAATACATTTATCTTTCGTTTTTCCAATGTTTACTAAATTAAAACGTAATTAAAAGCATGCACCTACTGATTTAAGTCGAATCAATAAATATTACTTATAAATAAGCTAATTCATAAACATAGTTGTATGAGAGAGAGAAGTAATTAAAGGTTCTAAAATTATTATTACCTAGTCTATTTGACTATTTTGTATTGTCTGAAATGTGGGTATAGATACTAATGATTAATAAGCCAATCTAACTTAATAATGTATCTAAGTGACTATAAATGAAGTGCATTTGAGATGATGATCTGAACTTTTCTTTATCTTACTTCTTTCAATATTGGCAAATCGTGAAACGATCTCTCTCTTCTCAACCTGGGCAGGGATCCGTAATACCCACAGCACAGAAACTGTTGTCGAAATAACACAACATTGGACATGAATACATCTGGAAATAATAGTTTTAAGTACAGGAAAGTATTAAATAAATTAATTTCAATTATACCTTGTCCACTATTTTATCACTCTCCAATCTTGCGAGTTGTTCCGCCCTGACCAGCATGGATTCTGTTTGAAGATCGACTCCAACTTCTTGAGATATCTCGTCCATGTTTAAAGCCTTGCTCAGTCTTTCCAGGAATGTTATTAGCTGTACAAAAGTAAAACAATATGAATTGCCAATACTTTTAATGTAATTTCGTACGAGGTCCAGCTAGGGTTACCGCGAGAAAAATACGGAGGACAGATAGAAATAAAAAGGAGGACAATTCATTCTGAAAACAAGGCTCTTCTAATTTGTCATAGGTATGTAAGTCAAAATATTTCAAATTGGGGTGATGATTTTTACGTGTAAAGATTTGTGTGTTTATTTTTAATTTAATAAATTTTTTTTCTTTGTTACAATACATAGGTACAATAGATACAAATATATAATGAAAGTATATATAAAGCTTAATACAATTATTATTATTACAATTATATATATTTTTTTTAATTATTCTCCCATAAAAAGCAAATGCTTGTGTGTACGGGAGGAAGTATTATTTGTTTGGTTATTTTGATTTTTTTTTAAATTTTTTATTGCTGTTTTTATTTATATTTAGTACTTTTTGAAATTTAGTTTATATAAAGAATAATAATATATATATTATTATTATTATTTTTAGTTATGGTTTTCAGTATATTTTTTTAATTGTGTTTTGAAATTTTTTAAACTGTCACTAAGGGATCTTATATTTTCTGGTAATTTATTAAAGAAATTTGTTCCCAAGTATTTGTAGTTTTGTTGGCCCAAAGTTTTTTTACAAATGGGAATTGGTAACATGTATTTTTGCCTGAGATTTGCTGTGTTTTTGAAAGTATTGTTTTGTTTAGGATATCATCTTTGTAAACTTGTAAGGTTGAGTGATACAGAAAAATAGTATTTAATTTTCTGACTTTAAATTCTTTGAATATGAGTTCAGATGGATATAAAAATGATTTTTTTTAATATTATTTTAATTATTAGTTTTTGCGCAATGTAAAGAGATTGTGTGTGGTACAATTTGAATTGATGAATAATATTTTTTTTTGCGTTTAGAATTGTTATAAATAACCATGAGAGTTTAGTAGAATTCCAACAGCAAAAAAGTGCATCTGATAAGACTGTCCACTAAACCAGTTTGATGCAGTTTGGTAGGAGGACTGCGAAATAATCTTGCACCTAATAACGGAAGAAAACTTTAATTTTGGAGCATGGTAACTACATTTTCTAACTTTAAAAGTCGTAACCTTTATAAAAGTTGTTTGTTTCAGAGGTAATTATAAAAATTGTTGCTCGTCATAACATCTTTAAAATTTGTGTATTGTGTAAGTACCTTTTGGGAAATTAACTGAATCTATTAGTAATATAATATTATTGAAGAAGAAGATAACAATACTAATCTAACCCTGTGGAGCCAGTGAGACGGTGGCATCCACAATTGGAGAATGTCGTGAGGCAGGTAATGGGGACGGTAAGGATACGGGGAAGAGTAAGTTGGGGGAGTACCTGGCTGTTCAGATCTGGTCGCCAAATACCGTTAAAGCCATTTCAAGCAAGATTTCTATTCAGAATAGTGGTCTTTCAACAGGCTGAAACTATGGAATACGCCGCAAATATGGAATATATTATTTTAAATGAATAAATAGGGAAATAACACAAATTAATAAAAATAAAATTGACATGCGCCCCCGCGACCTCCGGAATCGTAGCATTATTGACGGTGTTTCTGACTACATAATTTGAAACTGAGACAAAGGAAAACCATTTTCAAAATGGATGGTGGACATTATTTTCGTGGAAAAGGAAAACGTAATGCATCCTCCTTTCGGACGGATACAATCTGGTAACCCTCGGTCGAGGGAAGCGTGGGACGAATGGCATCCTGTGCACTGTCCAGGATCAATAACGGCTGTAAAGAATATCTATGGATTAATGAATATATTGAACCCATAAAGTGAGAAATCCCTATCCAAATGACGGCCATAATTCACACTGCAAAGGAGGAATGCTGGTATCTAGTTAACAATATTTGCTTTGAGTTCAGTTCGCGAGGAATCTGATAAAGTTCGAGTACAGGGGCGTTGAATTAAATATAGATACTCCTACATATATTATAGGTATGTTTGAAACAAGTGGAACCAATAAGTTATACGATCGAACTGATTTCACAAGAATGCAGACAAAAATACAGATTTAAAGAACTGGCGGGAATAACGATGCTGGCTCTTTAAATTAAAATTAGTTTTTTTTTTTTTAAATTAGCTCCACACAGGCGGCCCTGAGGAAAATAATTCCCCCCGGGGCCTGTGTCTTCTTTGGGGACGCTGTGTGGAGGGTCTTTTTACGAAAGGAACGAGCGGAAAATGTATAAAGGGTGGATAGGAATCTGGGAGCCAGTGCGTCCAGAAGTGACGGACGTATGAATCTATCCCACCCACTGCGGAGCAAGGCGATGTTCGGAGAGAGTCCTGCTGGAGAGGTCAAAAACTCTGCATCAATCAGCTCTCCCGATCCGGCCTCCCACGCAGTTGGTGGGCATAACCTCACCCCATGATCCCGGGGACCCCTGCTAAGTCACCAAACGTAGCAAACCACTTGGTGTGACCTATGGCAGAGGTGTCTTTTATCCAATAAATGGTTCCCAGGGCGACGATACCCATCCCCGTCTCCCAATTTAATGTTATGAATAAGGTGCAATATTTTTTATAGAAACTATAAAGACTAATTATTCATTAATTCCGTGGAATGGAAGGTTAATTTTATTTATGAAAAAAATTGTTGCTGTACTTACAGTGTAACTAATGTTCATTGTTTTTATACGAATGGCGATCAAATCAACGTTTAGCGCGATTTTGATTAGTGCATTTGAACAAATGTTAATTGTTCATATATGAATGGCGATCAAATCAACTTTTTGACCGATTTTTTATGGTGCATTTGAAAAATTGTTCATGTTTCATGTTCATATATGAATGGCGATCAAATCAAAGTTTTGCACGATTTTGATTAGTGCATTTGAACAACTGTCCATTGTTCATATATGAATGACGATCAAATCAACGTTTAGCGCGATTTTAATTAGTGCATACGAACAACTGTTCATTGTTCATATATGAATGGCGATCAAATCAACGTTTAGCGCGGTTTTTATTATATGAATTTGAACAACTGTCCATTGTTCATATTTGAATGGCGACCAAATCAATGTTTTGCGCGATTTCGATTAATGTATTTGAACAAATGTTCATTGTTCATATATAAATGGCGATCAAATCAACGTTTAGAGCGATTTTAATTAGTGCATTTGAACAAAAGTTCATTTTTAAATGCCAGTTTTCGATCCATTTCCGCGTCTGATAAAATTTTGTTAATCGTAAATCGAATGTGACGGATATTGAAACATCACCTAACATAAATGAGTATAAATATATTTAAGTTACCGATGACTTGTCTCTGCGCAGCGAGTCCCTGGCCAGCTCGGCTGTAGTGAGGTCTTTGTCCAGATTGTGAACGCGCGTTTCGAGCAGCGCGCGCTCGTCCTCCAGCACACGCATCCTGCCCGCCGTCTGCTCGTGGGCCATCACCTGGCGCGTCAGGTGTTGAGACTCGGAGTTTAGCTTGTCGCGTAGGGCGTGAAGTTGCTGAAACAATTTTACCATGTGATTAATTACAATTTTGCTTACAGATTTCCCCACAAAAAACCTTACAAATTTGAAAGTAAATTTGCTCACAAACTTGTTAAGGTCGCTTACAAAGTTGCGTGTTACTTTAAAAAATCTTACATCCATTCTTACTCACATGGTTACAAAACTTGCTCTTATAAGAATCCGACGGCCACAACACAGACTTGTGCCTTGTCTGTTGAAAATTTTCAAAACAACTGTATTAGGATATTATGTATATACCTTAGGATATTATGTATATACCTATCTTATGTATATAATGAAATAAGAAGAAAAAAAAACTCTTTTACTTGCTTATAAAACTGTTAGCAAACTGTTTAAAAAAAACTCTTTTACTTGCTTATAAAACTGTTTGCAAAGTTTCATTTTTGCTTTCTTTCTTGCTTGCTTAAAAATTTGCTTACAAAGTTGCTTACATCGATTATTAGTTTCTTACAAGGCTGCTTACAATGTTGCTTACGAAGTTATTTAGAAAGATACTGACAAAGTTGCCGTTTCCTTATAAGGTAATTAAACGAAAGTGTGACAAATAAAAGGGATAGCAATTTGTTTTCACTACGAGTTGTAACTTTTGAAACGTACTAAGGGTAAATGATAATTATTACTGATTGTTAGTTGGATTTCCTAGTAGGAGTATTTGGAACAACCAAAGCCCGCAGTTGTTTCACGGGAATTATTGAACAGGCTTTTAAATGATAACTACTAGGTAGATTATTTATTACTATTATTGCTTATGGTTACAATTTTATAAAAAAAAACTGTTCAGGACGCATGAGGCATTACACATTATTTTTTTCCGTACATAACATGTAATTCAACTGCCAGAGGTACCTATCTCTCCTCTCCCAAAAGAAACCACCAAGCCTCAGTAATTCTAAGAAGGTATGCTATTAAACAAAGTTATACCTAATTTTCTTCTGCGTGGTGAAGCGTTGAAAACACTCGAACGTAAAATTGCACAAGTTTTTTTATAGGTCGATGCAACTACATTTCCATCTCGAGTATAGGTTTGACACTAATATAAACTGTCAAGATTTTGGAAAAAAGTGTTAAAACTTGGACTAATATAATATGCATTATTTGTATATAAATATAATGTTGACTTACAATGCTCATATCTTTGTTATCGGTTAATAACTCCCTTATCCTGTCTTTCACTGCATTCTCAGTACACTCTACAAATCTGGCTGGCAAGCTCAGCTGATGTGCCAGTCCTTCCATAGCTGCACGGTATTCGTGTTGAATTCTCTGGTTCTTTTCTTCTCTGTGCTTTAAATCATCTGGAATCAGAAGACAACATCAATAATAAAATTACTAAAATACATACAAATTTAGGAGTTATCTTTTAAGGTATACTACGCGTACCTTTCAATTGGCATATTGCTGTTTCTAGCTGTGCTATGTTTCCTGTAGCCGAATTCAAGTGTTTGCTCGATGATGAATACTTGTCTCTGGTTTCATGTACATCTCTCTCTAAAACCCTGTTCTGCATTTCCAGCGAATCCTTTTCTAGTCGCAATCTATCCAAGTCGACGCTTTGCGACGTGCATTGTCTTTGGAGGATATCTCTTTCTGCGCATGTCCTTTCGAGGGATTCTCTACAACACTTCAATTCTTGCTCAGTGCATGCCAAGCTCTCAGTCACACTGATGCACTTACTGCGCAGTCTGGATGTTTCCTGGACGAGTTCGGTAGCTCTTATAACCACACTTTCAGGGGAATGCGCATGGGAGGTTTCACAGAATTCTGCCCCCAGAGAAGCGGACAATCTGCGCACAAGATCTTGTAACTGACTCCTGAAGCTGTCTTTTTGTTGCTCTTCATTCGAGCATTCAATTTCTAAATTTCGTAATTTCTTTTCTAAATCTTTGGCCCTGTCTTCTTGGTATTTCATATCCCTTTGCAGGGTTTGTATGGAGATTTCATTCCTTCCTTGTGTTGAATAAAGACTTCTTTCTTTATCTTCTAGATCTTGAGTTTTCTTTTTTAAAGAGGCGATCACAGCGTTCTGTCGAGCTGCTTGTTCTCTTAAATGCTCTATTTCTACTTGGAGCTCAACCACTCGCTGATCCCTGTGCAACACTTGACTTTTCATTTCGTTAATCTAAAAAGAAAATAATATTAAGAAATGTATTTGATCCTAAAACTTTTCTTAAAACTCACATTTGCAAATGTAATTACGTCTGAAGCAAGTCGATCTCTCTTGTATTGTAATGCAGCCAGCTCGCTTCTCAGTGCCATGGTCGTATCCAGCTCTACGTCTCCTTCCATCTGCACACATAAATACGAAATTTCACTAAAGCCATAGAGAATGAAATAAAATTTCTACAATATTGAAAATACATGTCCTATGACCAAATAAATGTTAAACAAAGAATCCGTCAATATTTCCCGACGTTGTAAAATCGAATGAACCAATCAAAGTTTAATCTAAAAGTACGTAAGGCAAAGATATTAGAAAATAGGTCGGAGAGAACTAGAGAAGTTTGATGGCCTTGCAGTCACGCATGGTACCATGTTGACAGACAATATCAACTTACTCTTAACAAAGTTATAGATATGCCCGCTCGATGGTAACTACTCCCAGCTATCAATACAAGGTCTCAACCTTTTGCTAGGAACTTTTATACGAGGAAGCAACCTTTTGAACCGATTCATATGGTTTTATAATTTCCCGCTTGAAATCCTCCCAGGTTTTCCCACCCCCTGTGAATCGATGTTTAGTGCAAGGCACCGGGAGGCATACGATATCCATGGCGACCGCCTTTGTAGTTAATTTAATCATATTTTACAAGGAATCTTCCTTATTTAAACAAATCTTAACAACAGAAATACAATTACCTAATTCACGCTAACTGATTGATGTACTTTGTTGATGACACTAGTTAGAAATTATTGGTTGTGATTGTTTTTAAATAACACAGAGTATAAATAAACAAACCTCTGAAGACGTTTTTGAGCAGAGGACTTCGAATATTTTCCAATCTTCCTCAGTATTAGCCCTGTCTGAATTCATGGTATCAATTTCTCACTTAATCCTGGTGCAAATTACTTTAAACTGAACACCAAACTCCATTATTCATAAAAATTACGATAAATTTCAAAACCTGATGTGTTTCACCGAATTGCTAGAAAACAGGTGGGTGTTTGTATGTTTGTGTGCCGTGGATAAACTATCGACTAAATGTTTTCTCTAGGAAAAGAAATCCTTGGTGACCTGTTTATAGTGTTAACTACGAAACGTTTAAAATCTAGGACAACTCACGACCACATATATGTAATTCTTAATTAGGTTAACGATACATTTTTTATTGGGTGACGTCATAAAAAAAAAATTTCAAAATATTTAATTTTGGTTTAAGTAGATTTGACTTTTCTAAAACCCTTATTGCTTGATTATATAACTGTAAACTGTTTGAACTGGAAAAATAAAAAATTTTGAAAATACCAAACACCAGAAGGCAAATTCCTTAACCATAAAAAGATATTATTTGAACAAAATACTCCTAGTTTTCAATTCGTATATATATATATATAATAATAGGCGGTTAAAAAATTGATCTGTACATATAACTGTGCGTCGCTACTATACATATTGATGATACAGGATAAAATAAGTTTTTTTTTCACTTTTGGTCGTCTTTACAGATTAACTTGTAAATCTCTATTTTCTCAGTACTATGTACGAGTAGTATGTAGGTGTAGGTACCCTCGTATAAACCCTTTTCATTTTCTATTTATTATTATTTTTTGAAATACTGAAAATTCACCAAAGAAGCTTTTATATATAATATTGTATTCACTTACTTACATACTTTTCAACTGGGATTCAAATTTGCCAATCAATGTTTATACTATTTTTAATTATTTATTTATTGTCTCGCCAACAGAATTCATCTCATAATTATTACAGTAATTTTCAATGTGGTTATAATAATGATTCTAATTATAGGTGACCACACCATTCATCTCAACATTCTTTGCGTAAAGATAAGTTACAATAATAATAAATTAAATTACAAGCACAAAAAACTAGAAGGATCAAAATCAAATATTAGTAAATGCATACATACATATTTAAGTCTATATATTTTTATACATACACATACATACATGTTTACACTTTACACTAAACCCATATATATAATGTATACACATACATACACACACACTCACCCTCATGCTTTATATACATACACAATATTATGTAGTTAATTCATAAGTACATATATTTTATCATTACTAGGCAAGAATCCGGGTTCTTTTGTTTGCTAATGCATTTTATTGTTTGTTCTTGTAATCTGATAAATTTAACATTTTCTTTGCTTGATGTTACATCCCGGATTGTGATTGCATCCCCGCGAAATCTTGCTAGAATAAAAGAATATCATTATTATAAATTGTCTAGATTTCTGGCGAAATGAGTAAAGTCGCTGCTCACGGCAAAAATGGACATTGACCTTCAACTGGCCTTATCCACCACAAAATATATTATGCGTACATATCATAATTTTTCGTCACAAATTAATCTAATTACCCAATCTCTAATCTATGTGATATTTCACATTATTTTCTAAATAAAAGTTGACGAGATTTCTTTTACAATGTTTCAATTATTCTTTACCATCGTGTATTCGTAATTCACTCTAAAAAGAAAACCTAAAACGTTTTCCCAGCTTTTGCCACCGTAATTACCGACATCTATCGACCAATCTCAAAAGCCTTTTTCGCACCGCAGTTTTACTTCCGGCCATAAATGCAACAAGACTTATGCAACTTGTGCAACGGCCCGTCAGAGAGCAGTTTCTTCAATGCGCATAATAATAGACAGCAAAAGGAAAAAAACTAACTGCGCCGACGCACTATTTGCACATTTTCCTTTACTAACACCAGCCAAGGAGCGTATTTGTTTCGTAACCGTCGACTTTCATTATAGCACAAAATGTTTTATAACTATAATAATCTAACAGGAAGAGTTACCTACTCTTCCAATATTCAAACTCCGCTTTTCCCTGTGGTAAGAAAATTTTTAACGTTCTAATTAGTGTTCTGATTTTCACATACACCCCCCTTTGAGTGAAAATATTTTACCCCCTTACTTGAACGGTTTCAGTGAATTTTTGAATACTTGTGTTCGTGATTATCGTAATTCAAACGAATGTGTTTTAAAATATAATGTCTAATAAACTTAGTGACCCAGTTATTTTTAACTACATTTTCTAAATTAGAACTTGCCCTTGACTTAGGTAATTTTTTAAATAATTATAGTGAAATAACTGATTAAAACATTCAATCGATTTTTTAATCTTTTTTTATCGACATTAAATTCAGTGAATTGAGAAATAAAATAATTTTTAATATTGGCTGCCATCAATTCTGGAATAATTTAAATTCTTGACTAGGTACCAAATATTTTCTAAATCTGTCACCAAATGATACTTCCTCGTTAAACTAGATCTATCTCCATTTCTGTTATGTTCAGACATATAATATTACAGTAGACGCTCCCGTAAAATTTTAATAAATAAAACAGAAAATCTCCAAACAGTTCATACGGTCATATTATCATATTGTTAATTTTGACGAGGTTCAGGGAAGTCAACAATCCCTCTGTCTCGCGAACTGTGGTTTGTAGTTACCTGAACGATGGTTTTTTTCTACCCGATGTGTGGGCTGCCTTTGGCAACATGAAGGGCTTTTGAATTATGTGAATACTAGATTTTTTGTGTTATTTTTTTTCTATGTAGGTATATATATATATACATATATTATTTTTTTTCCTCCAAACAGTTCATACGGTCAAGGTTTGCCAATGTTTTAAATAATAATCAGCCGTCTGTTTAGATTTATTAAAAAAAAATCTTTATCGTGGATGTTCAGGAGGAACATAGGATTAGGATTAAGAAATGAAGGACAGGAATATAAGGGGGGGGGGTAGATTGTATGATCTAGTTTGAGTCATGTTGTTTAAAAATGAGTTAAAAATGTCAATGTGGTAATGATAAAGAATGGTTTGGGTAGGTTATGATAGGTTATTTTAATTTAGTTAATGTGAAGACTCCAATTCACTTATGGTGCCAATATCCCGCCCTGGTAGGAACTAGGCTCAGATACCTGCGGGGATACACACTATAGAAACAGAAGAAATAGCCACATATCCAATGACAACTCTGGTGAACTTTATAAAAGGGATTGGGTTATTGTTAAAGGATTGAGGTAAAATGGGAGATAGCACAATGGGCCTATGGCCTAAGTGCTCACGGGAACTATTCGTAAAGCGTCTTCTCGAATAAAAAAAGTTAAGGTGTGGTTAAGTTAGGTTTTGATAGATTTTTTCTTAACTTTTCTTCAATGTTGTGTTTTATTGTGGAACTTTCTAGTTGGAAGTGTATGTAGGTAAATCTGTATTGTTGTAATTTCCAGCCCCCATTGGCGGCAAAGGCCAATGCCACCGCCGGGGTGACCTACGACTCCAGCGTGACGCTGAGCAAGGTGTCCGCCGTGCAGGTCCGCCAACAGAGCGACCAGAGAACCGTACCCGGAACCAACCAAAAATACGCACCACTCAACCCCAAGTTGAAAGCAAACATGGAACTTTTCCAGGTATTCTTTTTGTTACTGAATATTCCACTTCCAAACATTCCCGGGTAACCCGACAATATTATTTAAAAAACGCCTACTGCCATACTATCCAAAGATATTCTTGTAGAATATAAAATATCTTTGCTACCATCTAACCGAGCGGAAATGCTAAACATGAAAATTGAACCCACGACGCGCGACACGTGGATGATAATTCGACACATTTGTCAACTCAGCCACTAACCGGTATATACATGTTTTTACATTGACTACACAGAGGAGGTCCTGAGAAAGATAATTTCCCTCTGGGCCTGTGTGGAGGGTCTTTTGGTGGAAAGGAAGGAGTGAACCTGGGTCTTGAAGAGACCCATGCTGTGGAAGGGGGAACCATAGCAATCAAGCTAGGAGACTAGCAATCAGGAGGCCACATGTTTAAATCGTATTTCCGTCCATAAGAGTCCATAGAAGCATAAATAATAGTTACACACCGAACAAGCAAAGAAGCAAATGGTCCTTCACCGAATTTTTCAGCATAATATGGTATGAAACCCGAATTTAAAGCTTATCTCGAAGCATGAGGATGGTTTTCGTCAATAATCCCCGGCTGCTGGTCATTTGTTATTGATTATATTATCGTTATAATTCCGAACACTTACAAAAAGTGGCGTCGAGTAGTTTGAAAAAATGTGAGTTGTTTATATAGTTAAGCGGGAGGGTGGGGGTGAATACACGGGAACTCGCTTTAATTAAAAGTACACCCAGAACATAACGATAGTTTTCCTCCTATTCTGGCAGCACATAGTCTGCAAATAGAATTTAAAAATATATGATAATTTTATTATATAAAATCTGCGGGGTTAGAAGTGCCTTTATCACAAATATTATAATCAATAATTATCAGCCTGAAACACTCATCTACATTGAAAAAATCTTCCGAGAAAAGATACTGGCAGCCGCCATAGCTCAGTGGTCAGAGCAGCTGACCGGCAATCAGAGGGACACGGGTTCAATTCCCGTTGGCGGCCAGTATCTTTTCTCGGAAGATTTTTTCAATGTAGATGAGTGTTTCAGGCTGATAATTATTGATTATAATATTTGTTATCTACCCTTTGTGCTATGCATAAAAATCTTGTTTAAACGTTAGTTTATCAATTAAAAAATAATAATTGCCTTTATCAGTTTTGCTTTCATGATATAGGTTCCAGAAAGTTCTCTAAAAACTCCCTTGTTTGTATTCTTTGAATACCTATGTGAGGTACTCTAAATTGATACATTGTGGCCTTTCTATTGTAGAATAAATAATAATAATAAATAATATAATAATAAATTAAGATTATCATTAATACAATCAAAATAAAATTTTAGGCTTCAGAAATTTGACAAAGGCACTTCTAGCATTAAGCCATGAAATATATATTAAAATTATATTTAATATCTGCATATTATGCACTAAGAATTCGCAATTAGCTTTCCCAGAATTTTGAGGCATTAAAATGCTAGAAAAATAACTTTGGAACTATAATTTTATACTCCGTTCGGAAATTAAGTACGGTTTTCTTCGAAATTTTTCATTAGATGAAACCACAACTGGAAATTGTGTATTTCGAACACAATTTTTTTTTGCGCGGCCGAGAATTCAAATTTTGTCGAAAGACGGTCTTCCGGTTGTACCGTCGCAAAGGTACAGGGCGGTCCCGATGAGAAAGATGAATTATTCTCCGTATACCAGCATTTTTAAATAATAACTCAATACCGATTTTATTTCAATAAGAATTTGCTTTGATATATTCCTGTATTCAAAAATGCACAAACGTGTGATGATAAAACTATTAAAATTATTTACTTTTTAAAATAATTTTTTGATCATAAGTATTTATAGATAATTTTTCAATAACGTCTCAGCAAAATAAAAATGTTTAAAAAAACTGAATGTTAGTTTGTAAGACCGTAAATAAATAGACAAACTGAAATATTTTCATCACAAAACACTTGCTTGGTTTTTTTTTTTAAGATTTTATTTGAACAAAAATTATAATTCTGAAAAGTAGTTTTCCTAGATAATGAATTGATTTATTTTATTGTATGATTGTTTAATTTGAAATGTGTGTTGTACAATACAAAATTTTCTTTGAAAATTTAACAAATCTGCCATCGACCTACGGTATAACCTTATTATACTAAAAATAAACATTTTTTCTCAAAATTTAAAACATACCTATAAGATGAGCGTCCATCTACCCGCGCCGCAACGCACGCGACGGATTTTTCTATATCTTTAGAAAAACCCGTTGTGCGAGCCGGACCACCGGTATTTACCGGTGGCAGATGGACGCTCACCATTACTAGATAAAAGAACAATCTTTCGAAATCGATTTATACTTTTTGTAGAAACAAGTCAAAACGTCTAGAATTTTATTTAAAAATGAGATGTTTCCGGTTTTGTCTGGTTATTCCATCTTAATCCCACACAGGTGGCCCTGAAGAAAACAATTTTACTAAGGGCCTATGTCATTTTTGGAGATGCTGTGTTGGGGGTGTTTTTAAGGAAGGGAAGGAGAGGACGTTCCGGGAAGGAAAACGTGTGAGGGGTGGGTAGGAATGTGGGGTCGATGGTCAATGTGTCCAGGAGTTACAGACTTATGAATCCATCCCTCCTGCTGCAGTGCGAGATGATGGGTCGAGAGAGAGAGAGATCAAAGGGCCTCGAGGGAATTATAAAAATAGCCATTCCCGGTAAGGTATCATGGGGAAGAAGTAAATCAAATATAATTCAAAATTCATTAAAATTATTTAATTTAGTAGTTAATTTTATTATTCGCTTTGAAAGTGCAATTGTCAGTTGTTGGACCCCCAGATTCCTACCCACCCCTCATGTCATTTTCCTTCCCAGAACTTCCTCTCTTTCTTTTCCTAAAAACATACTCCACATAGCATCCCCAGAGATAACATAGGCACTGAGGAGAATTATTTTCCTCGTGGCGTCCTGTGTGGAGTTTATGAAAAAAAAAAGTATGATTGCAAGATTCATCTCGAACTAAATGTTGTTGAGGTGTTTGTAACATTTATTTCTAAATATAAAGTTATAATCTTTGTTATATAAAACCGTTTTTTCTGCATCAATTGAGAGCAGGTTTATATCAAACCAATATTTTAGGATTTGCTGACCATTTACTATGATGACCGTCGCGTCGTCCAAAAGGGGACCACACACGGACGTACAAAATATATGGACATGCCCTTACGTGTTAAAAAACGTGTTATTTCCCCCTCCCATTGGAACCATTTTTCGGAACCGGCTGGGCGTGTCCGGACCAATGTCGTGCTCTCGTCGTACATTTTACGCGCGGACGCTGTATGTCTATGAAACACATACTTAGACAATGAAGAAGACTTGGCGAATCACAAGTCTCTTTCCTCTCTTCGCCCCGCCATAGTTGGTTTTTACCCCTCATCTGTAAGTTCTCGTCTAGTTATTTGTATGTCTATGGGACCACATTATTCATCGTGGCGATAGCTGAAGCTGAAGACGTTTCGGCAAGATATTAGTAGGTACTATTAGTAGGTACCTACTCAATAGCGCCTCTAATTGTATAGCTCAGGCATGGGCAACCTTTCCTTGGTCTGGGGCCATATTATAATTCTGTCTTCGAGTCAAGGGCCGGACCAAATTATTAATCATAGTAAATTAATATTAAATTAAATAAAATACGTTGCTATTTCTCATATGTATATTTTTTATGTAAATAATGAACGCCATAATATTAATATTTTATACTGATTATAAAATTTAATGCGAAAAATCTCTCCCTGGAACTAAATTTCTTTCTCTATTATTTCCGCGAGATGAATCATGGCCGGACAAAATAGCCCGGCGCGCGGGTGCCCATGTGTGGTAAAGCTCTATGCGTGTGTCACTGTGCCAAAAGCATAGACATCCAAATTTATTTCGCAACCAGTTATAGACATTTTTGAAGTGAAAACTTCTTTAGCCCTGTTGTGATTTGAAACTCGATAAAACGGAAACGAGCGACACTAAAAAGAGACAAACACGTACTTCTATAGGATTAGGTAAGCCTGCGAGAGAATGAGATAGCAATAAAGTATTTATTTTATGCACGGGTATTCGGTTCCAATTATAATACGATAAATCCACAGCTCCGCGCAAGCCTCTTTAGTGCAGTGGTATAAAGCGCCTGGCGAACCTCAGCGGCCAGAGATTCAGGGGATCAAGGATCGAATCCTACGAAAACCAAAAAAGGAATATTTTTTTCAAATCAATATCCAATCTTCAAACCACTCCAAAATGAACAGGAAAGAGAAAATACAACAGAAAGCGACATCTAGCTACTCCGGAGAAGAAAACAGAAATACTAATAATATGACCAAATGCATAGGAAAAGGTGCACTGGAATTCGACGACAAAAATATGGAAAAAATCATTCTTCCCATTCTTCAATTCATCCAAGGTTTTCTGAAGATTTCACTTCTACCGTGTGCGAATTGCACACTCTGATATTTTTGTTAGTAAGAGTTCGAAACAGAAATTGTACAGACAAGCTACTTGCAGTAGCTTAGCGGGTAAGAAATTCCAATTGTATGCAAAAAATTTTTATTCAATGTGACACGGTTGGGAAGTATTGTTTATTAGTAAAGGATTTTATTTTTATTTTTTATTTAATGACAATATAAGATAAAGTAAAATTTCACAATAAGTAAAAATACCAAGTTATGTGGTTTGTTTACAGTCCTCCTCACTAGGTTTTCCTGTTCCGAGGCGGACTGTATGTTGCTGAATGGGTGCTTATCTTTATTTCCTCATCTTCTAGTTTCTTGATTATAGATAAACAATATGAACAAAATAAACAGTAAATAAAATAAAAGTATTGGTTTGTTGTCTGCAGGTTGCATTGGGGTTACTTCATAATTTTAATGATTTCCTCGTCGTCCTTAACCGTACTTAACCATAATTTGATATCTTTTTTAAACTTTTGTATCTCCACGGTGTTCTTAGTTTCAATTGGAAGGGCATTATATAATTTTGTCATATATATACATATTTTTTTATTAATAACAGACAACTCAACAATGCCAACTTCATCGCTCCCTGGAAAAGTCGTGAAAAATGATGAAATAAAAATAACTTGGTTAATTAGGTTACGTTACGTTAGGTAATGGACTATATTCTGTTTTTTTTTTCATCACTGTTAATGACTTTTCAAAGGAGTGTTGAAATGCCACTTTGTTGAATTGTCATGGTTCAAAAAATGTTTAACATTCCTTAATAAAATATTCTTTGTTGAATTTTCACATTCTTAAGTATTTAAATATTCTTTGTCGACTTGACGGGGTACTAGGTATATCAGTGAAAAACATAATATGATTCTGCGAAGCTTGTGAGACCAATGTCTTGTATGGGAGAGAGAGAGCATAAGTGTGAGAGCTCCTTCGCATTTCCGTTTAAAAATCGTATGCTCTAATCGCTGTAGAGATTATTTCGACGCTGGAAAGGATAAATGGCTAAAGCGCCGTGCGGCTGGAAATATAGAGTGGCTCAAGCGACATACTGCTGTATGGTGCTTATATTTATTTACGTATTTTCCTTTCCAGCTGTGTGACGCTTCAGCCATTCATCCTTTCCAGCGTCGATATGGAATTGTTCACACACATCCGACACGTTTAAAAAACGGATTCAGCAAGGTTTGTCGGAAGAATAGGGGCCATCCATAAATTACGTCATAAAAATTTCATGATTTTTTTACCCTCTCCCCGTCCCTGTCACATTTGTGAGACCTCCCCTCGTGTGACGTCACATATTTTGCAATTTCACATCTAAAAAGATGAAAACAGTAGGTAGTTACATTTTTTTACATGTGAAATCACAGAGCTGATGACCCCCCATACCCCTTGTAAATAGCCAGAGCAACGCGTCCGTTTAAAAATCGTTACGGAACTCGCTCGCTCGTAGGTTTGTATGAACCTGTTCACACTTGCCGGCTAATCGTTCCGGTGCGAACCCCATTACACCCGCTTCTCCGGTTTTTGTGTTTTTAAACGGAATAGGCCACTTGCATGGATTTCATAACGACTTGGAAAAAATCGTGTGGATAGATTTTTTTACTAAGATTACGAAAATGTTAGCAAAATTTTTTAGAAAAGTATAGTTTTTTTTTTCCGAATATGTTCCTTTTATTTTGTAAAATTCAAAACTGATTTTTTTTTATATGGCAACACTTTGATTTCCGGCGAATATTTGAATTTGCGTTTAGCGTTCACTAGATGTATTGTTTGTTCTATGCGAACTTATCCTTTGGTTTGATTTTTTGATAAAGATGGCGGTGTTTTTACAGATGTTACGAAGAGAACCCCGTAAGATTTATTGCTATTTGTGTGGAAAACGTTCTTTCTTTAAATGATTTTCGGCCATGTAAGTATCGCTTTTTCGCACCCAAAAAATTATGTCCTGTCTTTCCGGTTTATAAAAAATGGTCTGATTTTTCGAATTGAAATTTTCAAAAATCACCAGGGCTTCAAAAATACGAAAAAAAAATACAGAATGTCTTAGAATATTTGGCTAAACCGGATTTTTTTTTTTAAATGTGATGCAAGTGGCCTATTGAGATCGGGCTCTGAGACGACTGTAGATATTAAAGGAGTAGGTATCTAATCCACGAATTTCCAGACTTTCTCCCTACCAACACCAAATTGCACCTACTACTGTCAATAATATTTCAATATCCACTAATTATTTCGGCATTATATCAACCTTCAGTAGGTAGGTAATATTTATTTATTTACGCCTATTTGGGCTTTCACATATATAATTTTCTGGATAGGGACACCCTAATCGCCGTATAGCTAAATTTACGAAATTATACCCGTAAATAGTGCAGGAAAAGACTGTTTAAAATAATTGCACAAAAATAAATATAAAGCAAAGATATTATTGAATTTGATCCACACAGTATGTAGGTACAAAATATAAAAAATCCAAAATATTTTTTTTCTTTCAGCCGACAAAATATTGTTAATATGTTTATTAGTCAATTTAAATAGCTTTATCAAAATATTCCCCTACTTCATGAAAAAAATCTTCAATAAGGTATGCTTAATAATGCTTAATGCTTAGGTATACATTATAATTGATGTAGGTACTAAATATATCAACAAGATCGGAATATTTGTTTCCTAGCTGTTAAATCCGTTGCATAGGAGTGTAGGGACATGTAGTATTATATTGGGACGTTGATGTAGAATTGCTACAATAATATGGTAGATACTGTCTTGTAACTGACCTGCCTGAAGTATGAAAAGAGATTACATATAATAAATCAGGGGTATCAAACATTGAATTAATGATTTTATACAAAAAGGTTATATCGGAAATGCCCATTTTAAAATTTACATATCTTAAAAATTTATTTTGGATTCTTTCAATCGCATGTGAATGAATTTCATAATTTGGGGACCTAACCGTGGAATTGTATTCTACATGACTCCTTACTAGTGACATATATAATGTTTTTACAGTTTTTGAACAATTTTTTAGAGAACAGATAATTAAAATTAGGTACTAATTTTGACCTTTTTTTTAGCGACCCAACGACATCCCTGTTTTTCTGAAGGGGGGACCAACGGATGTAATCTTGTACAGGGTATCAATGGGATTGGCCATCTTCGGAGTGTTATGTTCCTGGGCAGTCTATTACAAGAGGGAAACCAGCAGGTAAATTCTAAACTGATGTAGAAATTCATAAAAAGCTTTGGCTCGACGGCCAAATTTAATTGTGTAGAATAAAGTACTGTATGTGAAATAAAAGTTTATTTGACGCATCAATGTTGTTTTTTTTTTATTATATGTCATTACCGATTCATATTTATAAGTAACCGGGGCTATTGGTTAATATTTTTTTATATAAAATATGGAACCTTTACAACATAGATATCTATGTTTACAGTGCTACATGTATGTATTAGTTGGCGAAAAGGGAGGCCGCTGTTGTCCATGACGTCATAACGATTGTAGATGTGGTTACCGGATTAAAATATACCTAAAGATAAGTTTATATTTACGCCACCGCCAACTTATGCGTGTAGAACTGTACAAATTTTCAAAAAACTATATAAAATGGAAGAAGCGATGGCTGCTATCGTCTATATCACTATGGCAACACCTATATGAATCAAAATATAAGTAGGTATGTAGGTATAAAAAAAAAATACAATGGTTAAAGTGGATATTATTTTTATCACATTATGTTATAATACAAGCCAAACTTTAATTCCGACCTGACGTTGATACATAACATAAATCGTCGCAATAGGCGAGTTTAAGGCCGGAAAAGCGGCATTCCTCCCCGCCCACGCCTTTCTCTGTCGCACGAATGTTTTACGATCTTTCGCTTTCGCTTACGGTCATTCAGGAAAGTGACTGTACATGCGCGAGAATGGATCGTATTAAGTTCAGTTCGGTATTTAAGTTTGGCGCGTTCTGTACTCAGTGCGTCGCCTCAGTTCTTAATTGTCCAAACGACCATTAGTAAATTTTACGCGAGGAGAAGGTTTTCTTTAATTATTTCAATGAAACATTATTGTAGGAGTTTAAGATAACGCTATTTCCGTAAAGGTAAAGGTCTCATTAGTTGAAATAATTCTTAGTTAAGAGATTAAGTATGATTTTTATACTTTATTTTTAACTTTAAAGTGGAGGTTGAACAAACATTAAAATGGTCGTTTGGACAATTAAGAACTAAGGCGACGAATGGTACCTACTTTGCGAAAGGAGAGCTGTGTGGAGGGTCTTTTCAGCGAAAGGAAGGAGAGGAAGTTCTGGGAAGAACAAGGGTATGGTGGGTACCCGGGGTACTCCCGCTACAAACAAAGTCACCACGTAGCAAACCACTTGGGGTGACCTACGGCAGAGGTGTTGGTTATCCAACAAATGGTTCCCGGGGCGGCGGTACCCACACTCGCCTTCCAAATTGACTTGGGTAGACGTGAAATTTTCTTTTATTAGGTAGGTATGTATTTGCTTTTTCTTTGTTTTGTTACACCCTTGTTTGAAAACGTTGTAATAAGAATAATAAAAACACTTAGCTAGATCATTTATATGGCACCAAGAAAGGCATGAGCGGTGGGTAGGAATCTGGGGGTCAGTGTGTCCAGGAGTGACGGGCGTATGAATCCATTCTTCCCACTGTGGTTCAAGGAGATGGGTCGAGAGAATTCGGCTGGAGAAGTCAAAAAGTCTCCCTAGCGATGAACCCGAGTTCAAGAGCCTTCAGCTGAACCAAAGCCTCCTAGCGTCGCTGGACCGACACATCGGTACTTCAGACACGGTGATCAAGGAGACAATATCGGGGCAGTGGTGGGGAGCGCCCAAAAATATTTGGGAGCGGCCTAGGTTAATTCCGATTTTAGGGAGGTGTGTATGTGTAAGAACTTTTAAACTTTGTTCTATAACAAACCTAAATAAGATTATTCTATAAAATTCGCGAGTTCATCTGAATTTACCTTGGAGGAGATAGGAATCAGTGGCGTAGCTAGGGGAGGGCGGCCCGATAGAGTGTTACCCCCCCCCCCCCCCCTCAAGAGCACAATTCAATACTCTATCCCCCCCCCTTCCAGGACGGTCCCAATTTTTTATGGAGTCGAAATTTGCGTTTGTCAACTTTTAATGGGGGGTGACACCACGTTATCCGCCCGGGTACCACCCATGCTACGCCACTGGCCGGAATTCCAAAATTCGCAAATGAACAATTTTAGTTTAGCTTTATTGATTTTTTAAAAATTGTTGCATTTCAAACTAATAATTAAAGGGTCCGCCATCTAAAGTTTTTTTTTTCAACTAGTGCTTATTTCGTGAATGGTAACACTTAGCTCATGTCTGATTTGACAGATAATTAGTTTTATCCTTCCGCTGAGCGAATATGGTTGTGTATACGCTTGAACAACGCTGGGAAATATTGCGACTGCGATTGACTTACAGAAGATGCCGATTTTGCCAAAAAAATCATCTTTTCGGATGAAGCTCATTTTGATCTTGGCGGGTATGTAAACAAGCAAAATTGTCGTATTTGGGGCACAGAAAACCCGCACGCATACATTGAAAAGCCGGTACACCCAAAACGAGTCACTGTTTGGTGCGGATTTTGGTCCAGAGGCATAATTGGGCCATTTTTCTTTGAAAATGAGCAAGGAGTGGCCGTTACAGTCAATGGCGATCGTTATCGGGCCATGTTGAACGAATTTTTGTTCACAAAAATTGAAGAGGAGGATATTGGCAACATTTGGTTTCAACAGGACGGCGCTACGTGCCACACAGCCGAAGCTACACTCGATGTTTTGCGCCCTGTTTTTGAAGATCGCATTATCAGCCGCAGAGCTGATGTCGTTTGGCCACCTCGGAGCTGCGATTTGACACCGTTGGACTATTATTTGTGGGGTGCCCTCAAAGATAAATGTTACGCCGACAAGCCAGAGACAATTGACGCTTTAAAGGACAATATTCGTGAAGCCATTGGTGAAATACAGCTGCACACAATCGATAATGTGCTTAAAAATTGGACCGATCGTGTAGGCTACTGCATGGCCAGCCGAGGCAGCCATTTGAATGAAATTATTTTCCATTATTAACCGGAAGGATTGTACTTATAAATAAAAAAAGAAATTTGAGAAAATATTCAGTAGTTTTTTTTTTATAGCATTTTCAAAAAAAAAAAGTTATTTGGCGGACCCGTAGTTTGAAAAATGCATGATATAGCAAAAACGAGATTTTACACTATTTCTCCGGCGCAAATTGGGCCATCTTTCGAATGCGGTACTAGACGCCCAAAAACGACCAAATCATCCCAAACGACATCCAAATGTAGCACCATCCACGCAATGTTAGCAAACAATAATGTTGTGATATTAATCTACATGAAGATTACTCAACGGTTCTTACTTGTATTTTCGCTACTTTTTAAATAAAATCTCGCTACTTTTTCAGACCGCGTTTATGGCAACCCCTTACCGGCCGACATCTTTCTTTCTTTTTGGTTATAAATTTTGCGACCACGTTGCGCTCCAGGTGATTGCTTTAATTTTACAATTTTCGTTTGATTTAACATTTTAATAGATATTACATTAAACTACGTAAACTGTGTGTGCTAAATGTGAAATTCTTTTTTTAAATTTTGTAACTTTGAACGAGTGCTACCGTATGGAAAATAATTCTAATTTCAAAATTCGCAACGTGCATGCATTCGATCTTTTCTCTGTATCTTTTGTTTCTTTGTGTTCACCGAATCAAAATTTTTAGTTTCTGTTCAATTATTTTCAGTGGCCACAATGCAGATTTTCGTGAAGACCCTTACGGGGAAAACCATCACCCTTGAGGTAGAGCCCTCTGACACTATCGAAAATGTCAAAGCCAAGATCCAAGACAAAGAAGGAATCCCTCCAGATCAGCAGAGGTTGATCTTCGCCGGAAAACAGCTCGAGGATGGACGTACCCTTTCAGATTACAATATCCAGAAGGAGTCCACACTTCACTTGGTGCTTCGACTCCGAGGAGGTTAGAAACTTTCAAACATTGTAATTTTTATGTTTTCCACATGTATATTGATTATTCAGCGAAGAAACACGTGTATTTATTTTTAAAAACGTCTCATGATTCTAATGACCTTGCTTGTACAACGTTGGTTTGACAGTTGGCATCATTTTATCAATAACCTCCCATCGTCCTATCTTGAATTCTAGTGTCCTCCAACCTCAATGCAATGTTCAACATTTCAAATAAATCCAAGAATTGTATTGTTTTTTTTTTATTGAATGCGTTTCCGATGTGTTTAGAATAAAGGACGTTGTTTCTCCCTTACTATCATAGTGAAAAATATGATCTAAACTAGAGATGCCACGAATAGTTATTTTGCCGAATATTCAGCTTAGCTCTCGGCCGAATACCGAATATTCGGCGACACTTTTTTTTTTTTTTTTTTTTTTTTTTTTTTTTTTTTTTTTTTTTTTTTTTTTTATTTTTATTTTTTTTTTTTATTTAAGTACATAAAACAGGCAATTATGCCCAAAAAATTACATACATGGATGATTTAAATTACAACAAAAGTAGTATTAAAAATAATTTGTTACTCTTAAATATGCAAAACTGAATAACAAACAATAATAGTTGAATGTAGAGTACAAAAGAATCACCAACAATTTATTAATGGCACCTGGATTTAGTAGGTACAATATTACACGTCTTTGAATAAAGGGCTTCATCACAATATCAGCTTTATACGATTGATGGTAAAATATGTTTTTTGAAGTGTTTGAATGGGTTATTAAAAATGTCAATTTCATTATTAGAGCGGTGTATAGTGTTATAATGTCTTAATGTTCGTGGTAAAGGGGAGAAATATCCTGTATTTGTGTGGTAGGTAGATATATAGAAAATATCTTGCAACCTCCTTGTTGAATTTCTTGATGGTGTGTTGATGTTAATTTGGGATAAAATGTTTGGTGTATCAACTGATGCATGTATAATTTTGTGCAGAAGCAATAAATCGGAAAGTTTCCGTCTTCCTGTCAGAGAGTGTAGTTTATAGTGTAGAATTCGGTCGTTATACGTTCCAAATTGATCAGATAAACCTTCGCGATATGCAATAACACGGGTTAATTTTCTTTGTATGGATTCGATTCTGTAATTGTGAATCTCATAATTGGGAGACCAAATAGTGGATCCGTATTCGAGAATACTTCGCACAATTGATTTATATAATGTTAATGTTAATTCTGCACTTTTAAAGCAATTTGTGATTCTAAGAGTTAATCCTAATATTTGTGATGCACTTTTTGAAATTGTATCTACATGTTTATTGAAGCTAAGTGAAGAGTCAAATATCACGCCTAAGTCTTTAATTGAAGTTATGTTTGATAAAACGATATTGTTAATGTGATATGCGTTTGAAAATTTGTTTCTGTTCTTTGTGAAGGAAATTACAGCACATTTGTTATAATTAAAATACAAATCATTTAGTGTGCACCATTCGTGTAGTGATGATAGGTCTTTTTGCAAATCGATGCAATCTTCCAGTGATTTGATTTTTTTGTACAGTTTTAGGTCGTCGGCAAACAGGAGGTATTTTGAAAATTTTATTCTTAAAACTATATCGTTAATAAAAATTAAAAATAGCAGGGGTCCAAGATGAGAGCCCTGCGGAATTCCCGATGTTACAGTAAAAAGGTCAGCTGAGTATCCTCCTACCACTACTTGTAGTTTTCTTTCAGTAATGTAACTCTCAAACCACTTCAGAGTATTTCCACTAATGCCATACATTTCTAGCTTCTTGATAAGTAGTGCTTGATTTAACTGGTCAAATGCTTTACAAAAATCCGTGTAGATAGCATCTACTTGTAAATGCTTTTCGATGCTATCGCGGATGAATTGGGAGTATACAAGAAGGTTTGTGGTTGTGGAACGCTGGGGGAAGAATCCATGTTGCTCAACGATAATGTATTTACTTACGTGAGCTAGTAGACAGTCATATATTATTGACTCGAATAACTTTCCCACACAGTCAAGTTTAGAAATGGGTCTATAATTTTTTATATCGCTCTTACAACCTTTCTTAAAAATGGGAGTTAAAAAAGCCGTTTTCCATTTGACTGGAAAAATACCGTCTTGTAGTGATTTGTTGAAAAGTAGGCTGAGTGGTCTGGCAAGGAAATCTCTGCATGTTTTGAAAAAAATGGGAGGAATACCATCAGGACCTGATCCCTTATTAGTTTTCAAATTTTTACATTTGATTAAAACCGTTGTAGGCGAAATATTGATCGTACCGAGGCTTTCATTACAGAAGTCTTCAGGGAATTGTGGAAAATAGTTTGCATTGGGTGGTTTGTAAACTGATTGGAAATGCCTAGAAAAGAGCTCGCAGATAACTTGGCCTTTGGTAGTCTTTTCGTCATTTAAGTGCATCTCTTTTGGTATGTCAGTTGTGTTTTTATACTTAGTTTTTGCGAATTTCCAGAAATCTTTTGGGTTAGCTTTTAAGTTTTGTTTAATCAAGTCTAAGTGTTTATGGTAACAAACTTTAATTAAATTTTTAGTTCTGGTTCTAATTAATTTGTATGATAAATGATCTAGTTCATTGCCATATTTTTTATATTTTTTGTGAAATTTGTTTTTTTCTTTTATCAAACGAATGAGATCTTGTGAATACCACTTAGGGAAGTGTTTTTTATTCATTCTAATGGGAACGTGAGAAGAGATAATCTGGTAGAGTATACTGTAAAACTGATCGACAGATTGATCTATTTTGCCCTGATTGATGAATTCCCAATCAATCTCACAAAGCAAGGCATTGATTGAGTCATAGTCGGCTTTATAAAAGTTTGGTCTTGAGATGTTGCAGGTTTCTAGATTTGGTAGGAAATTGAAAAGAAAATTAATTTCTAGAGCAGGGTGATATGGATCTTCTTTGCTTAGTGGAAATGAAGAGTGAGTTACTGATATATCTTGTTTGTCCGACAAAATGAGATCCAATATTTTGGATTGGTGATTAGCTACTCCGTTAAATTGTTTGAGATTACAGAATGACAGTGTATCGATGATGTCAGTGGTGATTGTGTTTGTGTTTGAGGTGAAAGGTAATAGACTATTTATTTCATCGGGAATCCAATGAATGTTAGACTTATTGAAATCGCCAAATATTAAAATGTGTTGGTTTGGTGTTGTTAGGTAGACATTCCGAAGATTGCTTAAAAATGAGCTTATAATGGATTCTTCTTCAGATGGTGGTAGATATACTGTGCAAATATTTAGTTTGACACTCCTGTTATTAAGATTTATATTGAGTTGGATCCACAAGTCTTCTGCTTGACATTCCCAGTGCGCCATCCTCTTCGCCTCTAGTTTTTTTGATACAGCAACCATGACTCCTCCTCCGTCTTTTTTTGTCTTGTGTATTCTATCCCTCCGAAATACTTCGTAACGGCTGTCCACTAATTCCTGGTCATAGATAGATTCCTTCAGCCATGTTTCCGTTAGACTTACTAAATCGTAGTCGTTGATAAGGATGTTTTCGTATATTTCATCAATTTTGGTCCTCATTCCCCTGATATTCATATAAAGGCATTTTATCATTATAGATTGGGTATTTATTATAAATGATTATCGTGTAGGCAAAATTATCAATCAGTGTTCCTTTCAGCAGTTTGTTGATTTAAATCGGGCTGTTTATTCAGTAATTCCAGCGTTAGCTGATCTTCATGGGAAATCACTATAATCTTGGAGGTAAAAGACTTCCTGAGGAAGCATCGCCCGTTTCTTGTCCACACAAAAGCGAACTGATGATCTTTTGCGAATCTTTTCGTAAGCCGAAGTATATTCTTTTCGTGTGTTGTAAGGTGTTCACTGATGAAAATGGGCTCCTTTTTTTGAGTTGAGAACTTCTTCAAATGGGTGGTGTTTAGTTTGTCTTCTTTGAGTTTGTGTTTTATGTTGAATGTTTTGACGGCCGCAAGGAAATTGTCTCGTTTTAGTTGTTTATTGAATTTCACAATTATTGGGCGTACTCGTTCATAGGGAGGCACGTCATTAGGAATTTTCGGGTCCCGCCGAATTCTGTAGAAATTGTTAACTTCTAGATCAGCGCGGTCGAGTTTGACGGTTGCTCCAATTTCATCTATGATTTCCAGTAGATTTTCATTATTTTTTTCTGGGATTCCTCGAATTTCGATGTTGCATGACTTATTTGTATGTTCAATATCGTTTAATTTTTTCTGCACTTCTCGTAGGGCACTCTTGATAACAAAAATATCGTTTTCATTTTTTTCAACTTTTTTCATTTTTTTATCCATTTCATGAATTTGCTTGGAAAAGTCGTCGATTTTGTTTGCACAATAATCAATTGTAGCCTTAAAGTCCGTGAAATCTTTTCGTAGCTCTTTAAATTCTTGCTTCATTTCAGTTAACACATCCATAACTTGAGTTGATCTGGTCATTTTGCGTGTTCGGCCTGCTTGTGTAAAGTTGGCCCTTTGCTTCTGTCAGTGTGATTGATTTTGAAGTTATTTTTTAATTAACGTTTGAGCACTGGATAAACAAGAACACAGAACTGTATTGCTGGTAGATAGTGAAGGTGAAAATCAGAATCGATTTGTGCACTTTTTAAAGACTTTCTTCGGTTTTATCACTTATATTTGCTAAAATTAAAGAGCAATTATTACTTGTGTTGTTTACTACGATTGCCATAGACAAAGATTTTAGACACTTAGTACATTTCGCGGGTGACAGGTTCCGACCGGCATCATTGAAGTGCGTGTGATAACTACGTATTTGTTTCATTTGCGAGTAGGTAGTGTCACAACGCGCATTATTTCTGATTGTTATATCATATTGTGTTACTTATAGTGTGTATCACGTCTGCTTGTTCGCGAAAAGCTTTACGAAATGGCACCATTTAATAAAAAATCACCTATTTGGGAATTATGCAATTTTTTCATCATTTGGTATTTGGCCGAATGGTTCGCAATATTCGGCCGAATACCGAATAGTAAAAAAAGTGGCCGAATACCGAATAGTAGCCGAATATTCGTGGTATCTCTAATCTAAACGGTATTGGAAAGAGAAAATAACGCTATATATATTCAATCTAACAAATAACCACAAAATAATACGAATATACACTTTTATGGAACCATAGTTTCCGATCGAAATTTGAAAAAAAAATTATGAAACTTTGTGAATTTTTTTATGAATTATTTTTATATGAAACGACAAAAAAGTGAGGTGATCAAAACGTTTATAATTCATTTATCTAACGAAATAAGTGTATGTTTTTTTTTTTTTTTTATTTTTTTTTTTTTTTTAACTTACGGAGACGGTTTACAGTTAGTTCCCGTGAGTACTTAAGCCATAGGCCCATTTTACTATCTCCCATTTTACCTCAATCCTTTAACAATAACCCAGTCCCTTTAATGAAGTTCACCAGAGTTGTCATTGGATATGTGGCTAAGTCTTCTGGTTCCACGATGTGTCTCCCCAGGTATCTGAGCCTAGTTCCCACCAGGGCAGGACATTGGCACCACAAGTGTATGTTTTAATTTATTTTTTGTTACCAGTAATAGTTAGAATAAATGCAAGGAGAGCCATTTTTAAAAGTTTACATTAAAAATCATTCTATTTAAAAAATTACATGGTTATTTCTAATAATAAATTTTGGAAGCATATTTCATCACCTTTCGAAAACAGTTTTTAGTTTTTGGAAATGTTAATAAATATTACATTTATATGGATTTCATTCCAAGCCGAGGCCTATTTTGGAATAAAAAAAAAATCATGCAAAAATACTGGTAGATATCAGTTTTCAGGTTATTATAACCATATGAACATTTTATGGTGTTGATATTTATTTACTGTTTACAAGAATCGCCAATTTCTCGTAATTTAGTTCAACTTTATCGGAAATATCAATTTGAAATCGTAAATATTCCCGAACTGAATTTTAGCTATCAGCGCCGGCCAACGCGTGCGACTGCGCTCGACGACTTTGTAGTGAGAATGTCGAGTGAACTCTTATTTCGAAGGAACCGTCTGAACATGCGGTGAAACGAAAATGGAACATTTCATCGAGTAAAACTTCTTTCGAGTGAATCGTCTGAATTCGCCTTTAAGCAAACTCATCTCTCTTCATAGTTCTTACGAATGCTCTCTTTCAGTCAGTGTTTTTTTATCCTTTTAGTTTCAAATATTGTGAACGGTGACTACCAGGTCTTATCAAAATAGTGGTCATGATGGTAGGAATAGAAAACGCAAAGTATATAATAATATGGGTTTTAACTTTAACAGTGGAATTCAATAGACTTGATAATAAATTCATCAGCTTTCTTATTGTGTATATTCCACTATCGGCATTTGCAATGTTTCCAAAATTGCAGCATTAATTTTTTATCCCAAAAGGGTTAGGCAAAGATAATAAAGCTGACAACTTTTGTCTGTCTATATCCATTTGTCTCCCGATTGAAAATCTGTGTGCAAACAATGGCAACGTTATTAGTTGTAGTCCTGTACACCTAATGTACAACCAATACTTTTCATCAGCACATTTAAACTGTGTGTGTGTAAACCTAGCCTTTATGCGTGAACAATATGTACCCTCAGTGCTACAAGTGTCTCTTCATTTTCATAATGTATAAACTTTGCAGAGTGCCTGCGCGTGCCCATTATCCACTCCGAAACGCTGTGAAAAGTTTTAAAAACAGTCTGTTGCCACACGGGCAGAATGCTCCTGAAGTTTAAATACATCTGTGGGTACCCTTCCCCTTCACAGTTATGACTAATGAAGAGTGCTTAAAACTTCCATTTATTCTGGCAACTAATAATGTTTTCTTTCAGGTATCATCGAGCCTTCCCTTCGCATCCTCGCCCAGAAGTACAACTGTGACAAGATGATCTGCCGCAAGTGCTACGCTCGCCTCCACCCCAGGGCGACCAACTGCCGCAAGAAGAAGTGTGGCCACACCAACAATCTGCGCCCCAAGAAGAAGTTGAAGTAGACTATTATGATATTGCACTTCAAATACATTCATTCCGGTATATCTGGGTGTGAAATTTGTAACTATATTATGCTGGAAGCTCTAAATTAATAAAGTCTCTTTTACTCGCAGCTGACGTTTTAATTTAATTGGAAATGGATGGAAAAATCAGTACACATGACAATACTTGTAGACTGGTAGTTGGTAGAGAAGTGATTAACTACCACAGGAATCCTTTTTTCATGGGTGTTCATTCTGTATTTGGGTAAAAATCAAGAGGTTTTTCTTTATATTGACCACACGGGAGGCCCTGAGGAAAATTGTTTCCCTTAGGGGTGTGTCATCTTTTGGGATACTCTGTGGAGGGTCTTTTTGAGGAATGGAATGAGTAAACAACCTGGTTCTTCGAAGATCCAAGTTGGAGGAAGGAGGGACGGCATGAGCTGAGCTGTTATATACAAAAACAACTTAACAATGTGGCATATCAACACCCCTTTGAAAAGTTATTTAAAAAAAATAGCCCATAACCTAACCTATTTGACCAATCACTTTTAATGATGGTGGTGGAGTTGCACGTTGTTGAGTTGTCCGGTCACCGTAGAAACAACCTGTTATGACAGCAAAATTTGAATAGAATTTGGAACCCAAAGGTGGTAAGTTACTGGAGATGAATTCTGCTGGGCGATTTTAAGTTTGAGCAGGTGTGGACATAGTACTCTTTTATTGGATTTTTGTAGAATTTGTATAAAATATGTGCTTTTTTAAAAATTAATCCCACAAGATGCACTGAGTAATTTCGCTCAGGGCAGATATCTTCGAGGATGCTGTGTAGTAGGTCTTTTTGTGGAAAGGAAGGAGTGAACCTGAGTCTTGGAGACCCATATTGTAGGAGGAAAGAAACACAGAGGCTGAAAAAGGACAGCATTTCGACGCCTGTGCTCTAGGTAAATATTAAAATTAGTTTGTTAACCCTCTTGATTTTGTTCCTCCAGCTTCAATGTCTATAGTAGGGGAGGGATTAATGCTAAATGGGTAGTTACTCGAGCGTTGTGGGGACCTATTGGATTGCAAAGATTAGATGCTAAAAAGAAAAAAAGTTTATGTGATGTATGCCCTTTCAGTGGTGGGGGGAGCGAGTATAAATTTTCAAAAATGTAAAAAAAAATCCGTCACAATGACTTACTCGAGCGCGTCAGATATTAATAGCGTATACGCCCTACGTGTTTCTGGTAACGGAGAGATATTAATCTGACGAGTTGAGTGGTGGGGGTGGCCGTATGAAGAGGTAGAAAAATGAAAAAAATATTTATTCGAGCATGTCAGATTAAGGTATGCGAGTTAATTACATGCAGAAAAGTTTACATTTAAATAATCTGACGATTTGGACGTAACCTAAATTTGTGGCTGATTTTTGAAATAAAATAAAAAATCGTCACCTTGACATACTCAAGCTCGTCAGATTTTTATACAGACGGTTCATATATTCGCGACACTTTTTGTAAATAATGATGTATTCTGCAAAGTCGTAGTACATTATTTTATTCTATCATCAATAGTTTTCGCAGCGCACGCGATGTAAAGAATATTTTAGGTAATTTTTTTACACCTTGGGTTACATTATTGGAGTTTTAGTAAGGAGAACTAACTTTTTTGAAAATATTATATAGCCTATGTCACACGGGGATAGTGTAGCTTCCTAACAGTGGAAGAATTTTTCAAATCGGTTCAGTAGTTTCGGAGCCTATTCAATGCAAACAATCAAATCTTTCCTCTTTATATATAGGCCGACCGCTTTTATCACTTAGGGCAGGTCTAGTAATATTTATATGTCTATGGACTCGACAGTTGGTAGGGTATTAGTTAATTTATGATTAGTAGGCAGTTCTCAGCGCCGTCAGCCGCTGTACGCTCCACACTCAGTGATGATTTTTAGCTTCTTCGGCATGTTGAAATCGTCAGATTATATTATTTCCGTGATCCTTACATTATTTCCTTCAAAATAAAAGAACCGCGCTTGAGTAAATCCACGTGACGTTTTTTTTTGCAACTTTGTGGCTCGCTAATTTTCTTATGTCACGTTCAAATCGTCAGATTATTGAAATGTAAACTTTTCTGCATGTAATTAATAATAATAATATTTTGACGATTTATATAGCGCCGTTTTTGTGAAAAATCACCTCAAGGGCGCTGAGCGGAATAGCAGACTCGGTAATGCGAGTCTGGGAAAATTTTTCGATTCACAATACAAATAACTCACAATACCTTAATCTGACACGCTCGAGTAACTACGGGGATCAATTTTTTTTTACTAATCTGATCGGTTGTCCTAGCCGCACCCACCAACATTATGGGTTCATAAATGGTGGTAGTCCATAACAGGGTCGGGAGGTATCTCCCCTTAGTTAATCTGACGCGCTTGAGTAAATCCCAAAATCCCTGCTTCGCCTCCCCTACTACTAGTGACACTCGACATGGTGTAATACTTCTTTTTAAAAAAAGGGGGAATTTCTTTAACTAAAATTTTTTAATCGCGATTGAAAGATATATTCTAGAATCGCACGATACTTTAGTAATAATATTTGGCTAATTTGAATAGCGCCGTTTTTGTCAAAAATCGTCTCAAGGGCACTCTAAACCTGCTATGGTCGACGAAATGATGAATTTTGTTTAGTCTTACAAAAGTGCACTAGTAGTTATCGTACCGTGCTGTCGTCAACATCTTATATCCAACAGTGCATTATCGCATTTGTTTTTGTGTAGACTCATTGAATGGATTATTTGTGATTTCTATTTTCTATAGCTTGATTGTGTATTAGTGAAATAATCGGTCCCGTCATGTCTAAAAAAATAAAGCGAAATGTGTCAAAAAAGCCAAATGTCGAAAAATTTTATTTACAAAAAAAGTAAAACCTAAAAAACGCAATTTTGTTGTGGAGCTGGTGGAATAAAAACAAAAAAAAGGGAGTGGAATGAGTTAAGATAGGAGAATCTATCAAACGTGCTGCCCGTTTTTGTGTTTTGAGTCTCGGGTTTCTTCAGATATTTTGGGGCTCTGGACCAGAGATGACTGCCAAATTCAACCATGGGGCGCACTCGCGATTTGTACAGTAGTGTAGTATGTAGTAGTAATAACAGTTGTGTACTATTAAAGTATCTGCGGGCCCTGTACAGTAAACTCAGCTTCCGAGAGACTAACTTAACTCTGGCTTTGATGGGTCCTCGAACCTGAGCTGGTCACCTAAAAGTTGAAGGAGACTAGATTGTCATTCCAACCCCTTTTAGACATAATCAGACATGATTGGGTCTTTGAAACATTAAATTTGAGAAGGTAATTTTTACCCCAAGAGGAAATTCTTTCGAGGTAACTATCCATTCTCTGCTTCAAAACTCTCCGAGCCATTGGAGTTTTTTGTGCCCTTTGGAGGCTTGTTAAAAAAAAACACTATCAGGAGCTGTACTGTCGTCCATGAATCAATGTATCTGTGCACTTGTCAAAAGGTCATTGAACATGTAGATGTGCAACAAAGTCGGAGGCAAAGTTTTTTTTTTTTTTTTTACATGAGCTCCACCAGGAGATCTCCATCTTTGGGGATGCTGTGTCGAGGGGTTTTTTTTAGGAGATGAAGGAGGAGAGTTCTGGGAAGGAAAAGGGTTTAAGGGGTGGGTAGGAAATTGGGGTTCGGTGTCCTGGTCACCCGCCTCCAAGACCTAGACAAACCTCACCCCATGAACCCGGGCACCCCTGCTAAATCACCAAACGTGGCGAACCACTTGGGGTGACCTATGGCAGAGGTAAGTAATGTAATAAGTTGTGACTAGTGTGAAGGAAAAAATATCGATTTCCATCAGACATTTTTGCATTTTGGTCGGCTTGGTACCTTTGTCCAAAGGGTCGAAATGATGATTGACGTATTTTCCAGCTGCGCACCGGTGCCGAAGGGATCAATAACGCTACTTCTTCAGGGCATTTTCCACAATGACGTTATTTTCCATTGAAATACTGGAACAAATACAGTATTCCCACCTGATGTTTGTGCTACATAAACTAATTAATACATTGAAGGAATGGAATCGATCCTCGGGTTTGAGGAGACTCAAAAAGAATTAGGTAGAATAAGAAATGAAATACATAGTAACATTTATTGTTTTTGTGTTGAGTTATCTAAATATTTTAAATTATTACGGACAATGACATCACAATACATCTAGACTTGCTATTGTATCAAAAAATTAAGATAAAATGTGGCGAGTAAGAAAAACTATTGTTTCCAGTAATTCGTAATTAAAAAACATTCTCATTACACCTGAGAGCATTTTGCTACTTTTTCAGGCAATTTACTTAGAGGTAGCACACTACGCATGACAGTTTAGTACTAAAACTAAGAAATCGAAAGCACCACAATTGACATACTTTTTGCTTGCCACTTTGAGATTTCTACAGTGCGTCTATATATATATCGTAACGCCATTGATTACGGGTACGTATTTAATTATATTGTCTTGATATTTTTAAATTTTAACGGTTTGAGATTAACAATAATTTCAATATTTTCTTTACTAATACATAATCTTACAATAATATTTGAATTAATATAACATCACAGACATAGCTTAACGTAATTGGAATATGAGTGAAGAGATTTAGCTGAAGGGTTTGTAGGACCATTGTATTTGTCAATATATTGCTTGTAGATTTCTTTGGCTATTTTGTTCACAGTTGGTGGAATAACGTTCTCAGAGCTATCGATGGAAAATCCACTGGTCGTAATTTCCACCGTTCCCGTGTTGCAGTTTATTTTACTGGATTTTCGGTCGGTGCTGACGTAGCGTTTGTATCTGAAAAGAAAAATAATATACTATTTAAACGACTTCGAAAAGGACGAGGTTATCAATTCGACGGTATTTTTTTTTTTCTTTATGTTTGTTATGTCAGAACTTTGGATTAAGTGAACCGATATTGATGATTCTTTTTTTATTAGAAAGCTGGTCCTTCCCGCGTGGTCCCATTTTAATTTGGTCCAGTTTTGACAATGGGATCCATGAGAAAACCATATATGTCTTAAATTTGCAATAAGTATGTGCGCGACAAATAGACGAATATTACGCATACAGATTTCAATGATTCTTTTTTTGAAGTAAAACTTCTTTACGCACGCTCATCACTAAAAATAAAAAAAATAAACAAAAATTTTAACAAAACAAAAAATGCACTAAAAAGTAAAAAAATAATTTCGTACGATTGTTATTTTTGGAGTCGGTGTCAGCCAAGATCTCCACATCTCACCTATAACTACCTATGTATGTAGTTACCTTGGCTGACACCGACTCCAAAAATAACAATCGTACGAAATTATTTTTTTACTTTTTAGTGCATTTTTTGAAGTCGTTTTTTGTTTTGTTAAAATTTTTGTTTATTTACTATTTATAATTAAAGTAGCATTATGATATGTAATATTATCTGAAAAGATTAACATTATTAAAAGTTAGATTTTTTTTTATTATGGCAAGCCATGCGTAATGCTAAGTGCTCATTTACAGAATGCAATAATTTTCCGAAACGGTTGTAACGAATATTATGCTACGACTCTTGGTGAGTAAGTGCTCCCAAATTTAATTAAAATTTAGAATATGTAACAGCATTTTGTGACCGGGCAATAAAGGTTAAAAAGATAAGTTTAGGGATATTTATGTGAAAGATTATTTGGATTTCAGATAGTAACAATAAAAACATAAGAGAATGTAACTACACAAGGTAATTATAATAATAAAGATATGGCTTTAATGCAATCTCTCCCTCATTCTCATAAATGACGTATGTAATAGAAGGAGAGGTTTAAACAGAGCTCTTAATGCAAGATCATAACAATACATAAATTTCATTGCTTTTACATAGTGAGGTTCTAAAGAATACTGTTTAACCCCTCAGGTCAAGACCACATTATGTCAGTAGGTCAGAATATTTCCACTTTGCATTAAAATCCAAATAAATGGGATATTTGTGAATGTATCCAAAAACTAAAAACTGTTTTTGAAAGGTGATGAAATACGCTTTCAAATTTTATTATTATTTAACCACGTAAATTTTTAAATACAAATTTTTTTTATGTGAACTTAAAAAGTATTAAAAATGGCGGATCTTAGGTTTTTTCTAACTTAAGTTTTACTGGTAATGGAAAAAAATTAAAACCCACACATTTTAATAGACAAAATGTATTATGTATAAACGTTATCATGACCCCACTTTTTTGTCATTTCATGCAAAAATAATTTTTTCAAAATTAACAAAGTTTAATTTTTTTTTTCAAATTACATTCCGAAACTTTGGTTTTATAAAGGTTTACATTTTAATTATTATGTCGTTAACTCTTAGATTTGAATACAAAGCATGGTGTTTTTTTCTTTACAATACCGTTTAAATCATATTTCTCACTGTGCTAGTAAGGGAGATACAACATTTTCTGAGACCTACATGAAGGTTCCAAAAAGCTAACAAATTAATCTAAGGGGTTAAAAAGTATGTAATTTATGGGAAAATGTGAAATAATATAGTATGAAAACCACTTCTGGATGTCAAAAAAAACCTTTTGTGTTGTTTATTCCTAATAATTTTGTACTATGAGGGTCAGTCAAAAAGTAATGCCTCCTATTTTATTTCTTCTTCAATTGTCAAGAAATAAAAAATGCAATTACATAGGTCGAAAACCACACTATTGACGATTAATTTTTCACTTTTAAATATAATCTCTGACCATTTTCAAAGTTTTGGTCCATCTTTTGACAAGGGCATGTATCCCAGAGTGGTAAAAAGTACGGTCGTGCTTTCTAAGGCCATCCGCCATGATTTTTGTTGGGCGAAAGTCGTGCTTTAAGCTTTTTAAGGGTTGTGACATATTGGACAGAATTTATTGTGCATCCCTGCTCCAAAAATCAACCATAATCCAACCTTCTGCATCCCTGAACACTGTCGCCATAGCTTTCCCTGCCGATCGCACAGTTTTTAATTTTTTTGTCTTCGGTGAGTTTGTGTGATGCCATTCCATCGACTGTCTCTTTAATACAGGTTCCACGAAACCCATGTTTCATCTCCTGTCACAATTTTTGTGCAGTTGCATCACCGTGTACATTTTTCAGTCTTTCATGAATGCGAATAGGCGTTTCTCCTTCTGCCTTCAAGAATTCAATCACAGAACGCTGACAATATGAACATTGATATCGGCCATTTTGCAAGCGACTGCACTGCTGCCATCTGTTGACGCAGAAAGTTACCATTGCAGTAGGATTGTAAGGTTTGAGGAAAAGTGCCAAATTCCATTTTTTCATTTAACTAACTTTATTAAATTAGAAAAAAATAGGAGGCATTTTTTTTCGACTGACCCTAGTACATTCACTGGGGTGAGAAAAATGTATGATTCTAATGAGAACATATATTCCCATTATGCTCTGTTGATCTTGTTATTTCAAAACTAACAGTGTAAAAACAGAATTTGTAGGTATTTAATATTTACGTGTTGAGGTTTGCCCGGGATGGTTTTTGTAAATGTATCCTGCATCCTCGAGTGACCAGCGGGAAGGTGTCCCAATCATCGCCATCATTTGCCAAAGCCAAGATGGCCACGTGCTTGTTGGGCGATGGACTAACTTGTCTCGTACTAGTATTGGAGCTCGTTATGTCATCATCAGAGGATGATTCACTGTTGGAACTGTAAAATAAGCCAATTAGAATAAAATTATACAATAGATCAATTGTTATTCCATTTATCGGAATATTAATATAAAATAATAATAAAAAATCTTTAAACTAACCATTTTAATATTTTTATTTTGTTATTTCTGGCTATTCATTATGTAATTATGATAATTTTATGAACTCATTTCCACACCACCATGAGGTAGAGTAAATGGTGCTTTTTTTTAAACTGTGGCATCCCCATTTTAGGATTTTGTTAAGGGTGGGGGGGGGGGTAGGGTCTTTGAACTATTTTTAGATGTAAAATTGCAAAATATGTGATGTCACACTAGGGGGAGAGAAGGGGGTCTCACAAATGTGATGATAGGGACAGGGGGGGGGTCAAAAATCATGAAATTCGTGTGAAGTAATTTATTGGCCCTTTAGCTCATGTGGGCATTTTGTTACTAACAAAAAATTTTGCTGACTAACTTGAGTATAAGTCCTAATTCTGTGTCTGAGGCCCTCAGGGCCCTAGCCGTATTTTAAAATATAAGAAAAGAAGCCATAATAAAACAATTAAAGACACATTTTTTACTTCGAGAATACATATTTCTAAGGAAAGGGTTCGAGGGGCTCTATGGAAGTCATAAATTATAAATACCTCAACTACTTGAAAACATTTGGAACTGTACATGGTTGAAGTTTTACAAATGTACGAAAAAATAATACATAAAAAAAGGAAAAGTAAAATACAAATAAACATACAATCTTTAGTTAGATACGTAAGTTATGCGGGTACAAAAAAGCATTTCTAATATTTATCCCAACTTTCCACGATGCACAAAAAAATTATAAACTAAAAAGGTAATAATAAAAATTAAATTGATTCTCACAAACAATAGGCTAGCGATGTAATATTACTTTACGCTTTGTGAGCATCCCTGAATCTTCTAGGGGGGGGCAGCTGCCCCCCCTCCCTGCCTGTACCTCGCTACGCCCTTGCCACAAGGTCTAATCCACAGATGTTCCAGTTTCGTGAACAGATTTTATTTATTTATTTTCTTTGTTTTACATTTTTTCAGAGAAAAATGTGTCCTTACTGGGGTACCCCGTTCTAAGGATTGAGATTGAAATGGCGCTTGAGTCGCGCAGGAGAACGTTAGGATTTAAAAATATATATTTCGTCTTTTCGCCGCTGTAACATGTTACATACACCTAGAAAAAAAAATTGCAGAATCTAAAATGTAATAAATTTTATCTTCTTCTAGTTTGTCTTCAACAAATTTATCTTAAGAGTGAATAACCAGCACATGACAACTTCGATTCCGACACTAGCGCTAACACATCAGGGCTCGCGAGCGGGCGTTTTCAGAACTAAATTTCGTTCCGCGGCAATCCGAGTTTTGAGGGTTTTGTTCACTCGAGCTAGGGCTACCCGCTACTATTGCTACTTTATATTACTATTCTCGCTTCCAGAATTTTAATTAGTAGTAGTTATTTGTATATTGAAGTGCATAAACATAAATAGATACAAGTGAAATGCGTAAACACAGTAGGTATTAAGTAGATAGCTACATGAATAAACAATTTGTTATATTCTTTTTAATATTTTGGTTTTTTGTTTTTCAATTGTATTTTACGGCCATTAGAGTGGAAGATACTCTCAGTATCGCCCTGGTGTAAGACCACCATTAAGAATTGAAACGTTGCTTGAAATGGCTTTAGCCGTGTTTATTGGTCAGATCTGAATAGCCAGGTACTTCCCCACCTTCCTCTTCCCTATATCCTTCCCCTCCCCACTACCTTCAGTCTTACAACATACTCCAAATTGGGGATGCAATAGTCCCACTGGCTCCAGACTTGTGCGGTATTCATGAAAAAAAAACGAGTAATATTCAGTTGGATTGTAAAAAATGTCGCATTTTGAAATATTTATTCGTGTGCATAATTAATAATAAGCACTTCAACAAACAGAATTAAAGCGCACAAACCCTTTCTTTCTTTGAGTGGCCTTGCAACGCATGCCGGGTACCCGCTGTATATAATGTTATATAGTGCAGGCGCTTGCATTATAATTCCCGGGACTTGTGATGGAACCATAACAGTTTAGTTGGCCGCGAGGTTACAGTGCCCATGAAACGCATGCCGGGTACCCGCTGTATATAATTTATTTATTTATTTACGGACAAATAGTCCATTAACAATATAACAATAACACGAAAAACAAGCGTGCGTAAAGGCCCGACCCGCCGAGCAATCAATCACCGTTCGCATTGATTACCGTTCGCATTTAATGACCGGTCAGTGGTTGAGTGGGCATCGCGTTTGGG
This sequence comes from Limnephilus lunatus, assembly GCA_917563855.2. Taxonomy (NCBI): domain Eukaryota; kingdom Metazoa; phylum Arthropoda; class Insecta; order Trichoptera; family Limnephilidae; genus Limnephilus; species Limnephilus lunatus. The sequence goes on from OU830594.1 coordinate 37,237,277, forward strand.
TTCCACCCGGGCGTCCCGTGTTCGATTCCTCGGCTGGCTAAGTCCTCCATCACAACACAAGCAACATTTTCGGCTTTCTGTGGTGGTAGTAGGAGATTTTCAAATATTGTTGGGTTATTCGTAACCCGGGAATGTTTGTCTTTCTTTTTAAAGACAAAAAATTAAAAAAAAAAAAAAAAAAAGTCATTTTTCGTAACTATCACCACTTTTCGTTCGTAACCCATTCACCAGTTTACCCCCAAGTGTCGAGCGTGCGTAAAAAAGATTTACCCCAAAAAATATTTTGGAGCAGTTGGGACTCTTGTGCGGTATTCACACAAGAATAATTTAAAATAAAAAAAATATTCGAAATTATAAAAATTTTTGCATAAAAATATTCAATGAACATGAAAAATTGCGTTCGGGCAACCCTGTAGATTTAACAAACATGAATCAAGGAATTCGTGTTTATTTCAAATTTCGTTTTCAAATTTCATTTCCAAATATTATTATTCAAAGCGTCGCGAAGACGTGCTCTCCTGGCCGCGTTTGGGCCCGTAATGAAATCTGAAATTTGTGTTTACGGGCTGCGATAAAAATGGTAAAATGCGATGTTCAAAATTATTTAAAATTAAATACTTCCTGAAATTTTTTTACGATCAAATTATTTATGATTTGTCAATAACGTCTTAGCAAAATAAGTATGTAAAAAAATCCGAAATATATTTGTTTGTAAGTGCACAAATAAATGCACAAACCGACCAATTTTCGTCAAGAAACACATGTCCGTATATATTTTTTAATAATTTTATTTAAACTAAAATTAAAATTCTGAAATATGCGTTTACCAGATAATGTATTGATTTATTTTACTGCATGATTATATGATTTGAAATGGGTGTTGTATAAGAAATGTACTTTTTTGAAAATTGAACAAATCTGCGAACGACCTATGGTATAACCTTATTATTCTAAAAATATTTTTTTTTTCTCAAAATCTAAAACATAAGTTTACTAGATAAAAGAACAATCTTTTGAAATCCATTTATAGTTTTTTGTGGAAAAGAGTCAATACGTCTAACCACTGATTTAAAAATGACATATTTCTGGTTTCTCTGCTTATACACTCTTAAGATCAACTGTTGAGGAATTATTTAGAAAAAAACAATTTTTGGCACTTACACAAAAGGAGGTCACCCAAGGTCGAATACTTGAATTTTTTTCAGGGTATTAATCTTTAAAATATATAATCAAAATATCCTTTAAACCACCTTTTGCAAGGACCTTTTATAACTCTACGACTGGACAAGCCTTGATGGCTATTAATATCTATCATATTTTTATATAGGTACATTTAGTGTAAATATATTTATAAATTCTGTTTTTATCCAGACTACGACATTAGCGACGGGCAACGCGATTAGTTGGCGCAAACAACGGATGTTTTTCAGACGGCTAAGGCAAACTACGGGTTAAGGCAGTCTTCATACTCCAGGCTGCATTCTAGAACAACTCTGCAAAACTGCATTCATACCTATCATGTGTAGATTATAGGAAAGCGTGAAGTGCTCCGTCTTCCTCTACTTTGTCATCCAAATCTTTAGAGATCTTAATCTCTTTGAGTGCCGAAAGTGCCTGTCAGCCACGAAAAATTTATACCCATTGAACGCTGCCGTGGCCGATAGTTATTCTTATGCGATTGGTAACAAAATAAATAATGAGATAAGAGTTCTTGCTTTTCGTTTCGTAAAGAGCAGCCAATTTAAAATAATAACAATGTCACTACTGCGTCATTCTTCAGCGCGCCCCCCTTAGGCGCAGTTTGTTGCGTTTACTTTATTTTTAATTGTGAAAAATACTTATTTAGCTTTTTGGAAAATATAATAAAACTTCAAGAATATTTCTGTATTTCTATCAAAAAAAATTTTATAACAGGAGAGAGAAGAAAAAAAAACGAGTGTGCTTCAGACCACACGGCTGAAGTAAAACTTCACTAACTTATGCCGCCCACAATATAACAATAACAGGAATAAAAATATCCCCATCCCCTCAACATCCCCATCAACTCAACTTAACTTAACTGAACTGGAACTGAACTGAAACTCAACTGGAACTGAACTGGAACTCAACTGGAACTCAACTGGAACTCAACTCGAACTCAACTGGAACTGAACTGGAACTCAACTGAAACTCAACTCGAACTCAACTGGAACTCAACTCGAACTCAACTGGAACTCAACTGGATCTCAACTGGAACTCAACTGATAACAACTCAACCCATAACAACTCATAACAACTCGAAGAAATGTGTTTCATAGCGTTTCACATTCATATAGATTAGCGTTACATATTCGTAAAGAAGTTTTACTTCAATTAGCGTTCGCATATGGTTCTTTTTCGTGACATATTTATCATTTTACCCCCAAGTATCGAGCGTGGGTAAAGAAGTTTTACTTCAAAAAGTCATTTCTCTGAATATAAGAAGCTAATTAGGGGAAAATAATTAAGGAAAGATTATATACTATTATTTTTTAAAATATATAACCACATTATATGATAAGACGGTACAATTTTTCAAAAAATCGTTTTGCAAAAAACAAGTAACAGAATCAACTGGTGCACAACAATTTAGCATCGGAACATCTTCGCCCTCCTCTTTGGGACTAATCTAGTAATTTATACAAAGATCGGGATGCTAGGTTAAAATAATGGCTTGAAGTGTGTTAGGCATTGCTTCCAGTCTTTGATGAAAACGATATTAATAAAAATTAATTAATTTATAGAAGACAACTGTACTCGGCCGATATCAGCGCGGCACCATGGCGTCATCACATAACTAACATCACAACAGCGCCCGATACGATATGGCATACCAAGAGACGTGAATAATCAATTACATTTTAAACCTATTATTATACAGACTGGCACTATGTCAAGTGTCCAGGCTCTGATTCTCTTTCCCTAGGTAACTCTTTGTGGAGTTATTTAAACTATGTATTGTTACGTTGCAAAAGATAAAGAATAGAGTCCTTAAGTACTGTTGCATGCAAGGAGGTAGTGAATCAAGTCCCAGTGCACAGACTCGCCACACTGCCCCCCTCTCCATACGCAGAGGTCCGCGGCCAAGCGCCAGCGGAGCGCGCGGCAGTTCCCCGACTGGCACCCAGCGTACGACACCACGTAATTTGCGCCTAAACGCGTCGGAGAGGCAATTCCCCCATGTTCTACGCACCCAGAAACAGTTTTCGTGCCCGATACGGTCGCCACCACCGTGCCTGTCAGCGATCCAGCCTGATGACAGAGTAGCACAAACCTGGAGCTAGCTGTAAGCAATACTGAATTTTACCCTTTTGTGTGCAATGTAAATTCGTTCCCCTATAAAAACGTGTAGAGAGAGACTTCCGCGAACAGACTTAGCGTTTTAGGTTAGCCTAAGTAACCCCTGTTACCTTGCGCCGAGGCTGGCAAAACTGTGTTAACTATTGTGAATCTTAGTTGAATAAACCATTTATGTTGAAAACCAGTGTTTTGATTGAGAAAGGAGACCGGCGATGGTGTGAGAGGAGGGAGAAGTACGCATCGAATCATAAGCACTCGCCTTGAGACTAGGAGGAAATCGTGTTTGTGCCGAATCACTGAGCTAACCGATTGGACTATCACATGTTTGGTAACAGTATGTACATATTTATGTACTTACTCGCTTGAGTTGTTAGATCCAGAACTGGCCCTTCCAGAAAGACCAGGGTTTTTAGAAGACGGGGCACCTTTACCCTGTCCATAAGGCCTTCCTCTCACAACAAATGGGCTATAATTTGGTGTATATTGGTTCATCATATCTCTGGTTGAATTACCAAGCTGGAAATAAAATTTACAAAAGTTGAATTACAATATTTTTTTAAATAAACCTCCTCTGATGCTGCGCATACGAGTATTAGAGGAGAGGAATGAAGCAACTACAAGCGGTGTTTCATGCCGTTTGCGATAGCTTCGTTCCTTTCCCTTAATTCGCGGCTCAGCTCAGATGGAATCTTGTTATGCCAAGGGGTTGATATGCAGAACATTTGTTGATTTGCAGAACTGGTATTGATCTTTAATTTTCAGTGAACAGGTAAAATTGTAAATGTTATGTAAATTATTATTATTAAGTGATTAATTTATAACTTTTAGTAGGTACCTGATAACCATAGCATTCGGTAAGTGCACTATACTCATAGGGTCGATGATAGTCATGGTAAGAATCGACCATCTCGATAGATTGCGTACCATCGCACGTGCCTTCTAAACGCACAATCTCGTAGCATTTCTTTCTCATCTCCACATAAGACACCGGCAGATACTTGAGAACATCAGGGTTCCACCACAAGGTCAGAGGATACCTATAAAAGTGAATAGGCCATAAATTTATTTATTCATGATGTTACATAGTTATTGATTTTGACATGCGCTATAGCCGCGGTTAAAAGATTAACCCCTAGAGCAATAATTTTGGGAAATATTTCTCCCAGATGTCAAACACCTATACTTTTTGGGAGATCTTATTCGAAATATGGTGAGATATATGTATTATGATTTAAACCTCAGAGGAATTACATAAAACAGTGTTAGAAAGAGATTCTTTATTCTCACTTTTTATTTTCATTTAAAAGTTTATCATAGATGCTCCTGAAAATTTTGAAATAATTCAGAAACAACAACAAAATAATTGTCAAGGTTTGCAAATTTTTTAATAAATATTTTTATGTAAAATGGAAAAAGGACAATAACTCAATTAGGTACCGTTAAACGTATTGTGTAAGCGTATCAGCAGAATGCTGGCTACCCAATAATAATAATAATAATACTTATCAATATGGCTTTATAGTATCGTAGCCGTTCGCTTACTAAAAAGAATACGATGCCATATGTCGATCTGGTTCTAAATAATAATAACTCAGAATTGTTTGGAGAAAGCTTTAAGTTTATTTTTAAAACACAAATAATTATACACACGATCAACGTTAAATAATTAAGAAGGTTTACGAGAATAAGTTTTATGCGACCAACATTGAGAATAGCAGAAATCGGCTACTGGCATTTATACCTAGCTCTCTCATTCAAAATTTAGGCTTATTAGATTTGTCAAAGAATTTATATATAAAAATGCAAAAATCAGTCATTTTAAATACATGTAGGATTATGAAAGATTTTTTAAATATTTATATTGAGGGATCAGTAGGATTTATCGGTCCAATTAGGATTTCTACTGCGCCGAACCCTCTGGTATGAAAATATCTGGAGTTGGTGAATTATTTTTCCATTTGGTCCCTGGTAGATTGATATGTTGTTCTTGTATTGTTTTGTATTTATTATACTTATATAGTGTACTTACATAGCGTGGATTGACTAGATCAGTGGTTTTCAACCTGTGGTACGCTTACCCCTGGGGGTACGCGAAGCCAAATTGGGGGTACGCAATAACATTGCACGCATGTAGAATCACTTGTTAAAAATGCCTGAAGTCATGTTATACTCTGTATAAAATTGCGTAAATTGTGTCTGTGTGACTTTATTGTTAAAATCATGTACATAATAAAGAAATTATTAAAAATTACAAATGAAACACTACTCTGATTACACATGTACAAAAGATAGATAGAGGGTACGGGGATCAACAAATTTGTAGTAAGAGTCAAGGGGTACGCCGCTCGAAAAGGTTGAAGACCACTGGACTAGATGATCATTTGTGGAAAAGTGTAAGGGAAGTGGGAGGGTTTAGTTTTTTTCTGTGGGGAAGATTTAACCCGGACATAAAGTGGGAAGCGTATAAAAAAAACTATTTTAATTAAATAAGTTTTTTACATTCGTGAAGTGGAAATTACAGTTTACACAACAAAAACCATCGGAGAGTGACTTTAAAAACTTTATCTATGTTTGTGTCTAAAATTTTAATATTTTTAATTGCATATTATGTCAATTTGTAATGTCTTTCACCTGCTCTCAAAAACAGTATTTTATTATGAAATAGTTAAAAAATTGCAAAATTATCTGGAATCGAATGTAATGTGAAAATATTTTTCGCATTTCAACAGTTCGCATAAGAGGCCCTAACTGGTTAATATATTATTGAACATTTATTTTTTAACTTAAAAACATTTAAACAATAGACTATTTACACACAATTTTTTTCAAGAAAAAAAAAAGTGAGTAAATTGTCTATTGTCTCTGCATTTGGTTGACTTTGCGTCAGAAAGGTGCAGGTTTTTCATTATAAATACCTATGTACATATGCACACTACCGGTCCGAGCGTAATATTGTCAGAACTACAACTCTTGGATAGACCTAAGAATTGCCAAAACTCTTCCCGGTCTCTTTTCAGTTGCTTAGATTATCCAAGGATTTGGTGTTGGCCTCCCACATCCAGACACTTAAAATAAGGTCTACACTCCTCCATCCAGAAAGTTTTTTTGTTAAAACAACCCTTTGACATTATGTCCTTACATACATTCTGCCTTTACTACATGACTTGCCCAGTGGAGCCTTTTCAGTTAATAAATTTATGAAAGTGTAAATAACCTCTTATCACTGATGGGAGTATATTTGATAGCATCGACATGATGGAGGTAATAGTCCGTTGTAGATTCCCAGAGGGGCGGTTTAGACGGGTCCGGTACGAAAAGCCCCAAGAACAGATTGATTGTATTTTGTTTCTCTGCATCGGAGAATGTATTGGAATAGTATCGGCTGAGAGTTTGCATTATGTCATTTCCTTGGGACGTCCATGGTGCCGTTTTGCGATACGTCTTTATTCTGAAACAGAATAAAAGTTTATTATTATTATGTTATATAGTTACATACATACTGAATAGTAATCATGCTTGTCCAATGTTTGCGGGCCACATTACTCTTTAGAATCCTGTGCAATTTTTCAAACAAGAAACTGTGCTGGTACCTACTCTCTACAACTTACCTATAATAAGGTATCCACATGTAAACACCTTCAATGCATGAATTAATAAATAAAATTGTAAATAAATTACCTATGCACCAACTGGGAGCCTCCGTATTGAAGAGCTAGTGTATCACCATGATCCTCGTAAAGCCCTTCCAAAATTCTGACACAGTCCGTGTCAAATTCCAAAACAGGGGTATCTAGCAGTCCCAAAGCACATAACTGGAAGCATAAAACAGTTATGGTTCTTATTAGCTTCACATCTATCAATAATACCTACAGGTATAATTTATTCAAATTAAAAATAAAATACTCTGGCTGAAGCACCCAGGGTTGCCCGAGCTTAATTTTGCTTTAAAGGATTGAAAAGGGGATGAGGGTGGTTTTTCTAAAGCTAGTTGAAATGTACACAAGATCGTCGTTACTTACTATTGTTTTGAAGATCAAGTGTGCAAAATTACATCAATTTCTTAATAAAATTGTTGATTTGTATTTAAAAAAAAAACCACAGACACTATTCTTTATATATATATATAGACTAGGTTAGTCAGAGTGATAGATATCGCAAGTATCTATCAGTATCGCAATGGTGGGAGACCACCATTCAGAAGGTGCTTGCCTTCCATCTTCATCAAGTTCTTCCCCTCCCTACTTTCTTCAGCCTCACAAAATACCCCAAATTGGGGATTCCATAAACAAACCCAATCCAAATAGATAAGTTTTTAGATTTTCACGGCCAAAAGCATTTTCGTTGTTAGTTTTTGGGGTGTTATGCCATGTTGCGCTACCTTCTTCTATAGCCGACGTTTCGGACAGCGTTGCAGTGTCCATCATCAGGGCAGATCCGGCAGATCCGACGATCCAACGATCGTCGGATCTATCGGATCTGCCCTGATGATGGACACTGCAATGCTGTCGGAAACGTCGGCTATAGAAGGAGGTAGCGCAACACGGCATAACACCCCAAAAACTAACAACGACAAATCCAAATAGGTTAGATTGGCATACTTTCAGCTGCTTTAACCTCTACGCTAGTGAATTTTGGTGAACATAACTGTATGTGGGGAGTTTTATTTTTTTGGGTTATTTTTAAAATATTTTTTTATAATAATCTCATATTTTGAATAAAAACATCACTGACATCAATCCATGCAAATAAACCAACATTGAAAAACAAACTGTGCAAGGGAAAAGATAGTTTCCTTCCTCTGACGACTGCTGAATTTTGATGCAACAAGAATTTTGAAACTAAAACTGTGAAGTCAATATTGTAAGTAAGTGTTCCAAAACTTTCACAAATTACGCGCAGATGTCCATAGATGCCACTACAAGTCAAACATTTTCATTAAATATGTCGGCGTTTGAATTATAGCCACGGACGCAACATTACGGCCATACTCTTCTGAGCATTTTTTCACTTCGCCGCACAGTTTCGACCATACGAGTGGAAAGGTTAAAATGGTTTCATTGTGTCGACTGTTTACCAACATAAACCAGCTATCTTATAACACTTAACACAAGACCTTGGATAGGTAGATATTAAATTAAATAGCTATAAGTTTGTATTTAATTACGAACCTGATACGCAAGGGCACATTTCCCTATAGCAAACTGAGCCGTGTTGGTTCTGTCGAGGCAGTCCACGCAATTCACCCGGATGATGCCAGTTTGTAATGTTCCTCCTTCATGACCAGATATTCCATAGCACACTCCTTGTGGTTCGCAACTCAAAAAGAATCCGGTTCGTTTTATTCCCATGTGTGCAATTTCAGTCAATCTGAGAAAATATAATTTTTCCTTACACTACCTATTTTATAATTAAATAATATGGGTACCCGTAAATGATAAATAAATCATAAATTAGGAATAGAAGAACTCATGAGAGGACAGGTCTTTAAGTAAGTCATCATGTGTGCTTTTTATGTCGTAACTTCGACAATCCATAAATTAACACCAGCTGCATGGCAGGTCGGATCGAGAGAGAATGGTTAAAGGAGTCCCTTTGTCGCCTTGCACCGCAATGGATTCATACGTCTGTCACCCCTGGACACACTGACCCCCCGATTCCTACCCACCTCTCATATCCTTTTCCTTCCCAGAATTTCCCCCCCTTCCTTTCCTAAAAAGATCCTCCACATAGCATTCCCAAAGATGACATAGGCCCTGAGGGGAATTATTTTCCTCAGACTCAGGGCCTCCTGTGTGAAGCTAATGTTAAAGAAAATATATATATATATATATATTCCATATGATAAAAAAGTCCAATATTAAAAAAATAATGTATATTCTTTCATTTCTATGGATTGATTGGAAGCATTCGATATTCTGGTATCTTCTGTCTTTTTCGTTTTCACACAAGACTAATATTCTTTCATTTCTATGGATTGATTGGAAGCATTCGATATTCTGGTATCTTTTGTCTTTTTCGTTTTCACACAAGACTAATAGGGAGTACAATTATGAAAGAATTTCAGAATGATAAACATTCTTCGTCAATGACTCACAATGACATGCACATTATTTTGAAAATTTAATAAAAGTTTTTGAGTCAGAGTTATTTTGGAAGATTTCACTAAAATATAAATAATAAAACTCACTTGTCAAAAACTGTAGATTCTTTGATTTTATTCATTCTCGCCATATCAATGTGGTAATATTGGATCAATTTGTCTGGAGGTAGGAACTGATTTAAATATTTGATAGAAGCACTGAATTCCTCGCTCAGAAATGATTCATGCTTTTTCTTTTCCCTTTTCTTGACAAGATTAAGGATAACAGTGGGGGTCCCGTATCTTTCAAACATCTGATTGAAGTGTTTGGCGGCAACTTGGAAGAAAGGATCCGCCAAGTCAATGGATATGGCCGGCTTGGGAACCATCTTGGATATGTCTTGAGACCAGTTCCCCGGCACGGAGCCTCTCAACTGCACAAATGAACTAAATCTGAAAATCCAAACAATTCATTGTTACCCAAGCAAAAAAAAAACACATTTCGTGATATCTTTTTACAGTTTGTATGAAATTACAACAAAAAGCACGGAAACCGTGTTTAAATGAGTACCAAAGTATGAATGTACAGGTAAATTATTTTAAAGAGATCCTTGCTCGTGTAGTGGTGTACAGGACGGACAAAACAATAATTTTATTTAATATATATTTAACAATATTTTTATTTAATAAAAACAACAATTTTATTTTTTAATATCTAATAATTTTATTTTGTTAGGAAGCTGTCGAAGCTGAAGAATGAAACAAAAAAAGTAAAATAACATTTTCTAATTGAATTGCAAGTCAAAATGAAAACAGAATTGATCAACGTCACTACGCAACCTGTATCTTTGGCTTTTACGGAGTAAGAGGGGACTCCGGGTAAGAAAAGTTTGAACAACTTTTTTGAAACTTTTGATACTATCAGTGGGCACAATTGAAAATATTCAAACCTATATTTTTGTGACAAAATTACTTTGGTAAGTCATTTCAATAAGTCATCTAAATAATATTTAAATACCCAAAGTACGAGCAACTATAAAGGGGTTATGATAACGGGAAACTTGCATAGGCATAAAATCAATACTGCATCCCAATGGCATAAGCTAAAAGTCGCCGACTATAATGCCTATCGCCAACTATTCCACTTACCGAGATACTGCAGGGCTAAGGAAATGTTCCTGGAAAAACGAGTGCACACTATTAGAGCACTTCTCTGGCACCGCGGGAAAGGTTATGGTGCAGACTACGCCAATCGAAGAATACAATCATTACTGCCTTGACTGCCTGGATAGGCAATACAATCATTACTGCCTTGACTGCCTGGATAGGCAATACAATCATTACTGCCTGGATAGGCAGTCAAGGCAGTAATGATTGTATACCTGGAGTCCCACCTGATAGCCCTCTGGAAACGGTCAAATATCCTCCATAAACGGCTTTTTGCATTAATTTTTGTGTTTAATATTTTTCAGTTAAAGCCCAGAAACTAATTATAAAAATTATTCTAAAACTGCCGATCACAAGCAGTTCGGATGAAATCTTTAGGAGAATCGGTGTTTTGGACATTAGGCAACTTTATGCAAAAAATATACTAACTTACCTATTCAAACATAGAACTGTTTTTGACAATATCCAAACTGTTCGTGATACAAGAACCAAAGGGCAAAATCTCTTACTTATCCCTTTCGCCAAAACAATGTTTGGTCAAAGAAACTTCAGATACTTTGCAACTAAACTTTATAATACACATCCACTGACCATTAGACAGCACACTAATAATGTAAAATACAAATCAGATACCAAGTCTTGGATCACTAGCAAAGACAGATCATATATTAACAATATTTTTATAACCTCCTAATGCATGTTTTCCCTTTGGTACAATGCTGATTGTCCTTGTACTTTTACTTTAAATGTATATAACATTGTAGTTGTTATCCTTATTCTTCTTTTTGTGTTAAACTACTTATGTTAAAATGCGCCTGCTCTCAACACAGAAATTCCTAGTGAGACAGGCACAGTACAATCACCTTGATAAATAAAGATTATAAAAAAAAATTAAAATAAAAAGTTTCATTTTTCTCATTTTTGATGCTTTTTTATTTTTATTTTACTTATATATTGTTAAAAAATTTTCTTATCATTTGTCTAATTTATTTTTGTTATTTCAAAACATGGAATGTATTGCATTGCACTACCTCCGTAGTCCAGTGGCTAAGACTCTTGACTCACAATCCGGAGGTCGCGGGTTCGAACCCGGCGTGCGCAAATAAATTTTATTTGATTAATTTGTGTTATTTCACAAGTAATTCATTAAAAATAATATAAAGTATATTTGCGGCACGTTCCAGAGTGGAAGATACTATCAGTATCGCCCTGGTGTAAGACCACCATTCAGAATTGAAACGTTGCTTGAAAATGGCTTTAGCCGTGTTTTGTGACCAGATCTGAATAGCCAGGTACTTCCCAATCTTCTTCTTCCTCACCTCCTTCCCCTCCCCACTACCTTCAGCCTCACAAAATACCCCAATTGGGGATGCCATAGTCTCACTGGCTCCAGAAGGGAGCAGTTGAGATTCTTGTGCGGTATTCACTGTAAAAAAAAAAAATTAAAAAAAATAAAAAATAAAATAAAAAAATATACTCTGGAATAAACTATTATTATTATTAGCATTAAATTAATAGATTGCGTTAGGTTACTCATATTACTTGTTACACTATACCCTAATAAACAGAACAACACCATTTTTTAGAGTTGCACCACTAACTTCAATGGTGTCCAATTTTACTGCACAATTTCTGGTAGAAATACATTAACGCACTTCAGGCGGGCGAAAACAAGGAATCCGTTCGAAAAAATGCAATTAGTTTTAAACAGATATATCTTTGAAAATATTTTTTTTTATGAAATATTTTTATATAGTAGGTACTCACCGCACCCCAACTATAAAAGTATTGTCCAAAAATTAAATTCCCTACGCAAGACTTCACATACAGAAGTTAAAGTCAGTGTTGGGCCATTTAGTGACATTTTACGTGTTCAAATGAATGTATTTAATTACATTACAAAAAAAAATGGTTTTCACTTTGGTACAAATCATTACAAAAAAAAAAAATTCACATCGGTGCCAAAGTGTAAGTTTCCTTTTGATAAAATATTCTTCCACAAGACAAGATGGGGAAGACTTGTTTCACATACACATGTATATTTATATGTGTAATTTATATGTTTTATAAATATCCATACAGTTGGAACCCTTAAAAAGAGATTGCCAATGCCTTTCCAGGCACTCAAGTATGACCGGTGTAAAAGGTAGAACTACCCTTCCCGCCAAAGTGTGCTAATATACACAATTATAATAAAAGATGAGGCTAATAATAATTTCGACTACCATAAAGCGTGCATGTGCCTAGTGAGGTAGTCGAAAGGTATACAAAAACTTATATTATGAATATAGAAAAACAAACATCACAACTATCAAAGTAAATTTATATTACCTTCCAGTGTTCAAAGAAGATACCATAGAATCGTGCACCATCTGTTCTGTTTCAACCTCATTGGCGCAATCTCCTTCACAATTGGCTCCCCTTTTCAAAAAGCGGGTTCCCGCATATCGGTTACTTCTCCGTGCAACAACAGTGATGTAAATAGAGCGCCCGAACACAGACATGTTGGACTGGTCAACGAAGCCATGGGTCACATATACTATCCAATCAGGGTGCAGTTGGGAATGAACAGGGCCCAGTAAATGAGCATTCCAAACATAACGCCATTCGGGAATTGTTCGGATTCCAAATTCAAGTGTAGACTCTTTTCTGTGGAAAGACATAATAAATGCATTCCATAGAAATATGGTGTTTTATCTTTCTAATACCGCTAGATCAAATTTCTAACCATTATAATAAGGGAGACAACGATTTCTATGAAACTTTTATGAGTTGTTCAGAAAACTGAACAAATTAGCCTGAGGGGTTAAAAAACTCATTCAATAATTATAAACTTAAAATGCAACCTCAATAAGATCAAAGTGTCTAAGATTTCATCATTAAAATTTAGTAATGATCTTATCTTAGTTATCTTAGATCTTATCTTATTTTCCAAAGTCCCGAAAAAAGCCATTCAGATTCCACTCTGATAGGTTGTAATGACTTTATATCCCCCTAACAGCACCTTTGAAGTGATTTTTCACAAAAATAGCGCTATATAAATTAGCCAAATATTATTAATATTTTTCTAGATTTACTCTAATAACTAATAAGTATCCGGGATCCCAGTTTTCGAATTCTAAAACTGATAATGTGTTGTTTGACATTGTGTGTATGCAGACATACTAGTAAAGATATTTAAAAAAATTATAATCTCATACCCTGAGTTAATATTTCTTTGGTTCATTTGCTTTTTCCACGTGTTGAACAGATCATCGTCATCAACTTTATTTTGTTCTTTAGAAGCCGACTTCTCGTTCCTGTAAATTTCATTGGGAATTCCGGGACAAGAGTTGATTGAGAATTCTCGAGGCGGAGCCAAATTAACTTGTAGCGAGTGGGTCAGGTCGTAACTATAGCTGAAAAGTAAATAAAATGCACCATTAAAAATAATCATTCTAAAAACTGGCTAACTATTTAATATCATCTGAAATCATTTTCAATTAACACTAAATCCGAATAAGGCAGATTGAAGATGTTTATTGTAAGAAAGATGGTTGAACAAATAACAGAGTAACAACTGTAACAATATAACTAACTGAAGTGTTAAATTTTTCAAGATGATTACATAAGTATCAAATTCTGTTTATGCATTCGTAGGTATAATCAGAAAATAAACTGATGGATGAGAAAACAAAGAAAAGTAACTGATTGATATTTTGTGACATGATATTATATCTACAGTTTTATTCTGAGACTGTTGAAATTTTGCACACTTGATCTTCAAAATAAAAGGAAGGTCTTTATTCACATTAGATTTCGAAAAACTCTGTGCAAAGCCTGGGAAACGCCGGGGACTTTAGCTAGTAAAACAATAAAGATTAGGACGGATTGTTTCACAGAATTTGAACAATTCATCAAATTTAAAGTATTAATATTCAAATTCTGTGAAAGCTCAATTCAAGTTCTGTTACTATCCAAGTACATACTGTGAATCCTGCCTCATGATGAAATAATAACAGAACATGAATAGAACTTCCACAAAACCTGAATATTAACTTTGAAATTTGATGAAATGTTCGAAATCTGTGACATAACCCATCACAAGCTATGGTGTTAACGAAATTTGTTTGCATTAGTATAAAAATTAAAAGTGATGTGAAATGAAGTAATTATCTCTTTTTCAATAATATAATTGCATCGCCAAGAAATGCAAATGGAAATGGACTGGAAATATGACCCGAAGGTTGAACAACCGATGAAATAGAAGTAGATAATAGAAGACCGTATCAGAAAAAGATAAACGTATTTACCTAAAATAAAAATTAATGGACAAATCAATTGCTTGAAACATTCGGAGGTAATGTTGTTCATCAACATGTTTGGGTTTTCCTGAATCGTTGGGAATGTAAATGAGTGTGGAATCTTCTATTTTATATATAGAATGGTATCCTATAACAGCAACCTTTCTTCTCTTTGTAGCCAACACGATATAGTACCCTTCAAGGAACCGTACAAAGCCTAAAAGTAAACAAATTCAATTAAACAATCATCAGAAACACAGTCATATCAGAAACACAGGTGATTTTTCACGAAAACGGCGCTATATAAATTAGCCAAATATTATTATTATTATTATTATCAAAATAAACCTCTAAATTTCTATTAAGTCCTATGTCCTTACAAACTTTCTGAACTCGAACAAACTAGGCAACTACTCAACTCCCTGAGAAAGCCAGTAGGAAACTACTAGCTTATGGGGAGGGGGGAGGTGTGTGGAAAGCACTAAGCACTTTACAGGGGTACACTGGGGGTGATCCCCCCCAGATAGTTCCAAAACCTAGTAAAAATAGTCCAAGCCTTGTCTTCATTAAAAGAAAGAAATCTACTTAAAAGCAAAACTGAAACATAAAAATTTTAAGTAAGCATTTGGTCCACCTCACGGATAATATGGAACATTTGTGTTGTTGAAGTCTGATGCACGGATAATACGGAATGTTCATTTTTTAGGTTGAGATTAAACTACAAAAGCTGCATGTCATCATAATTTTAAAAAACATCCCAGGTTTTGAATAGTTTGTTTGGCAAGGCAGGATATATCCTAGCGGGTTTGTGTAATTATGATTGATTGTCTATGAAATAAAAACGGTAAATGTAAAATGGCGTTACCGCGTAAGCTAATTAAATTTTTCAAAATTAAAATGTTAAATGCATATTTTTTGCATGTTTTTTTTGTCTCCCGATAATAAATACTGACTTTTCGTGATATTAAAGCTAAATCTAACTGTTTGAATACAAAATATTCCATATTAACGAATAAACGGAGTAAGACATAATTGATAGATTTTATTTCGGATCATTTTTAAGCTCGAAATTTGAACTTTTCTTTACTTCCTTGTAGCATACTAACAGTGCATGGCCTATAGACAATCAATCACAATATTAAGGAAAATGCATTAGTTTACTTCTCCGTGGACTGAAATAGTTGTTCCGCATTCCTCTGCAAATTAAACGAAATATTGCATAGAAGATAATTCCTACCAATAATTCCATAGGCAGATGTTGCTTTGAAGCCCCCAATTTTAGCAGATCGATTTCCTTGTTCAATCATGTTCACAAGTTGGTGAATTTCTTGCTGATTATATTCCACTTTGTCATCAACGAGTAAAAGTTCTCTGGGATCGGTTCGATCAATTTTCAAAACCCTGAATCTCGTCTGTGTGTTGTTTGAACCGATTAAATAAATTCTCTGAAAAAAATTCAAACTGGTTGTATTAAAATTACAAAAATGTTAATAATACAATATCAATAAAAAATTGCTTAGTAAAACTTACAGCTTTTGTTTCATACAGCGCGATACGTTGTATGGACCCAATAATTGGATGAAATTTTAACTTTTTGGGTGACATCTTGGTAATGAGTTAAAAAGTTTAAACAAAACTAAACACTGGCACTTTTGTTCCGTTAAATGTTATCAAGCTTCTTACATTGCGGTAGATACTTATAATCCTTATAATAATATTGTTATTGACATTGCTTTTTAGTGACCTACGATTTTGACAGCAGTGACATGTAGTAGATGTAGCTGTCATGTCATAAATATACCAATCCCTGTCATGTCAAGTGTCATTAGTGTCAAGCATTAAAAAAAAACAATCTAATTTGTCAAGCATCTGTCACAGTGTTGCCTTGTCCCAAAAATGAAAAACCATGTTTCAGTGATGAAAAACCATGTTTTACCGTGTTTTGAAGAATAAAAGCAATGTAAAAAATCAGAGTGTGTATTCACACGCGGTAGAAGTGAAACGAGAAAGTCACCAGATGTCGCTTTCTTTTCTTTTGCCTGTTTATTTTAAAGTGGTTTGAAGATTTGATATTGATTTCACAAAAATAAAAATGTTTTTTTTTGGATTTCGGAGGATTCGAACCTCCCGTTTGCTTGATGTCCGTCTCTCTGTCCGGTGCGCCTTCGAAGGCCCGTGCCGAAGCGCGAATTTACCACATTATATTAAAACCGAGGACCTTAAATTTTAAATTTGACGAGGAATTTTAAACTTGTGACGCATTTTCGATTCATCCGAATTTCAAATCGCTAACAGGGCTAAAAAAGATTCACTTCAAAAACATGTTTTTCGTAAGCTTTTTGTTGAGAATATAAATTAGAAAATAACGGCACATAAGTAAATAATCTAAAAATGCTTTTAAAAAAAAACCATCAGTTTATAATTTTCCTATAAAAGGAAAAAAACACCATGCAAATAATTATTTTTATTTTAATGAAAGAGTTTTTACTTTTTTAGAGAATACAGACATAAAGTTTAATTTTTAGTACCTACTTATTAAAATATAATAATTTCTAATTGACAAAGTTAAATTATTAGATAACTCTTTATCTTGTCTCTACATTGTAAACCCGTGCTGAAGTTCAAGATCTACATTCCTGATTTCAGGATTCTCCCACGTGACCCATGCTAAAAAAAATGGATCCCACGACACACACAAAACTCAGAACTGCACACTTTCGTTGATCGGTAAAAAACCGGCTTGTTCTTGAACTTGTGGGGAAATTGCGTTCTCCCCAATAGGGTACAATCACATTTTTTTTTTGTTTTACCAAAAATTAAAGAAAAAAATTACAAACTGGAATATTCAAAAAAAATTTTTTTACGATAGGAAATAGTCCTTCAATAACGTTTTGAATATTCAATTTTCAAATTAGCGCTAAAACGCCCTTTTCGCGCGGTTTTGGCTTGTGACGTCACTGCGCACTTCTTGACAGATGTCATAAGTCGCAAGTCGTAATCCAGTAATCAGTCTGCAGTTGATCATTTGTTTATCGAAGAAAATGTCCGTAGATACCGTTTATAAATACTGTATTGTACTAAAGTGTACAAATACAACACCTTCAACACCAAACAAACTATTTATAAACGTCACAAATAATGTTATTATGTGTAAAAAGCGGTGTCATGCGATGAAAAGGTACATGTAACTGCCATTATAATCGCGTCGATTTTTGGCAAATTATCAGACTGTCTTTGTAGAAAACCACTGTCTGTCATGATAGTATGTATTTACAATGTATGTTTTACACAAACGAATGGGCTTAGGATACATAACTAAACGATTATGACTATCAAACTTATTCAAACCAGCATAGCAGCTGGAACAAAAACTGTCAAAAACAATTTGACGTGGGACTAGGTGGGTGCGTTGTGACGTCACAATCTCGCAAGTCAATGATGACTCGTTTTTGATATATGAATTTTCATACAACTTTAAAAGTGAATTAATTAATTTAATAAATTTTTTCGTGGGTTTTAGGTGTGATATTCGAGTTTAGTTATTTTTTTTACTTGTATTAAATGCATTGAAAACACTATATTACATATACTGCATGTACCTTATTTGGGGATTATTTATATTTATTGTGGGTATTTTAGAACATAAGCCTCGGCAACCCTAATGTCAGATCGTCAAATGTCAGATGTCAGATTCAAAATATCTCAAGCTCTCAAGCATGACTGGTTTATTTATGTCTCAAGCCATCTCAAGCATTGCGTTTTGTTTTTTAGGTTAAGAATAATATTCCTTCGTATAGTTATAATTTATTATATAAACGGAAACATTTAATAAAACCGACTTTATGTAATAATGTAATGAATAATTACTGCATAGTAATTGAAAGTTAATTTTAAAATGGCGCCAAAGCAGAAAAAGAATATACTTTGGGTTAAATGTGCAACTTGTCTTGTGGATATAGCACACAAAGAAGCTAAGAACCACAGCGAAACTGACTGTCCAAGTACCCCTGAATCGTGGACTATACCTTTCATTTCGAAAGACGTATTTCATTGCTTTTTTGACATCAAAATTTTCTCAGACCATGAAATATATAGTGACAGCTTAGTTCTTATTCATCACTCCGCTGTACAACAATGTAATCTTGTGATTGGAGAGCCTGTATTTATTAGAAGTCAATGTGAAAGTATACCTCCGATCATTCGACGCGTTTGGCCATCTACTTTAGAATCAATAACAACCATTTATTTGTCTCCAAAAGGTGTGTATTCATATAAGTTAAAGTGGTTTCTTATTACTATCGTAATATCCATTATGTTTCTATAATTTATTATGTGTTATTTCATTAATTTTGGCATATTTAGAAGTAAGCAGCGTACGGAAATTTACCTTTTTCAATTTATTATAGGATTGGATTCCCGTTGGCTCACTCAAGCTAGATCCAAAATTTCTATTGAAATATTTGACATCATACCTCAGCCTGCGGATATTGTATATGCTATTTTAGATGACCAACAAGCTGTGGACAGTCCGGAGTTCAAAAGTTTTGTTAATTTGTCACAGGTAAATAAAATAGTTTCTCCTGTGAATCTGATACCTGTCTGCTTCTATGGAAAAAATATAACCGTCAAAGTTCTGTCTATAAATGAACCAATTTTAAATGAGAATCAGAATGATCAATGGTATCTAATAAAAGATTCCACCAAATGGGTTTTCAGTAGTGACTCGAAAAAATCAAAACCAGAAAATTTATACAAGTTTTGCATAGGTGGTGTGGATAATATTTTGAATGATGTTAGATCCATATTGAAATTAGCCTTAAGTGATAAAGCTAAAAATTCAGGTTTGAAATTAATGAGAAGTGTTTTATTGTATGGACCCTCGGGGACAGGTAAAACTATGATAAGTAAGTTCATAGCTGTAGAAAGTGGTGGCAATATTGTCAATATTAATACTTCTGAAATATACAGTAAATTTTATGGTGAAACAGAGGCCACCTTAAAGAAAATATTTAGTGAGGCGATTAAAAACGATCCCAGTATTATTTTGATTGATGAAATCGACCTTTTGTGCCCAAAGCGCACTTCTTCCGGTACGGAGCAAGAAAAGCGCATTATTTCAACGCTGGCAACGTTGCTGGACAGTCTTCATGATGCAGATAAGAGGGTATTTGTTCTAGCCACTTCTAACAAACCTGATATGTTGGATCCCAATCTTAGAAGATACGGAAGAATAGACCACGAAATTGAAGTTCCAGTACCTAGTCAACATAATCGATTTGATATTTTTGACAAAATCTTATCAAGCGTTGACCACAACTTAACAAAAGAGGAAATGAAATCACTAAGTGATGCGGCTCACGGTTATGTTGGGGCGGACATTGCTAATTTATGTACACAGGCTTCCATGCACATGCTTGGCAAGTCACCTATGAATGAAAAAATAAGTCTGTCTGACTTTCAATGGGCGTTAAAACATGTTAATCCGAGTGCTATGAGAGAGGTTTTAGTAGATGTTCCAAATGTTAAATGGTCGGATATTGGAGGTCAAGATGATTTAAAGTTGAAACTTAAGCAAGCCGTGGAGTGGCCGTTGAAACACGCTCATTGTTTTACCAGATTGGGTATCAAAGCTCCCTCTGGAATTTTAATGTACGGTCCACCGGGTTGTTCTAAAACCATGATAGCTAAAGCTCTGGCCAATGAGAGTCACTTGAATTTTCTTTCCATCAAAGGTCCTGAGCTGTTTTCTAAATGGGTCGGGGAATCTGAAAGGGCGGTGAGAGAACTATTTAGAAAGGCGCGTCAAGTAGCTCCCTCTATAATATTTTTTGATGAAATTGATGCTCTGGGTGGGGAACGCTCGAAGCACGGCAGCGGTTCTAATGTTCAAGAAAGAGTGTTGGCCCAAATCCTTACAGAATTAGACGGGATTTCTCCATTAGGAAATGTGACTATTGTGGCTGCGACGAATCGACCTGACAAGATCGACAGTGCTCTCCTCCGTCCTGGTAGATTGGACAGAATCATTTATGTTTCCTTACCTAATGAATCCACTCGATCTGCCATCTTCAATATTAAGCTGAAGAAAATGCCTCTAGGAAATGATATAAATATTGAAGACTTGATAAAGAAAACCGAGGGCTATTCGGGAGCAGAAATCCATGCAGTTTGCCATGAAGCAGCTATAAAAGCTTTGGAGGAAAATATTGGTTGTACTGAAATACTTTTACCTCACTTCACTGAAGCCTTAAAAATAATCCAGCCAAGGACACCAGTTAGTTTACTTTCTGTTTATGAAAGATTCGAAAAAAGTTTCTCTTAAAATGTTGAATTATTTATTACTACTTATATATGTTAATGTTAATATTTTTTTTTAATAATGTACTCCTTTAACCCCTCAGGCCTCGACCATGTTCTGTCAGTAGGTCAGAATATTTCCGCTTGGCAATAAAATCCAAATAAATGGAATATTTGTGAATGTATCCCAAAATTAAAAACTGTTTTTGAAAGGTGATGAAATATGCCTTTATATTTTATTGTTACAAATAAACATGAAATTTTTTAATTATAAAAAATTTGTTGGAAACTTTAAAAAGTTTTAAAAATAGCTCACCTTATATTTTTTCTTACGAAAATAAATTACTCATAATGAAAAAAATAAAAACACATTTATATATTATTAAACATGTGTATTATAAACATTATTGTCACCTTACTTTTTTCTCATTCCATGAAAAAATAATTAATTAAAAAATCATAATTTTTTTTTCAAATTGTTGACTGAAAATTTGGTTTTTTAAAGGTGCACTTAATTAAGTTAATTCTTTTGTGGTTAACTTTTATATTTCAATATATAGGTGTGTTATATATTTGAATTGTTGTGTTTTCTCTTTCCAATGCAGTTTAGTTCATAGTTCTCACTATGATAGTAAGGGAGGCACAATGATTTCTGTGAGACCTGTACGAGTTGTTCCCAAAAGTGAACAAATTAGCCTGAGGGGTTGAGAACAGTTTTTTTTGCCATAAGAGAAAAATAAGAGATATTTTTTTTAACAAATCTGCAAACTCAGTGGGATAGTGTGAGGTAGAAACAAAAACCAAAATCCTTATTATCTTGTACATACAAACTTATTTATCAAATTTTATTTTATAAAGCTTCTTCCTATTTAAAATACTTGAAAATATTTTTCCGACTACATTTTTGATTATTGTAATTCAAAACAGAAATTGTTATATTGCGATGTTCAATTACTATAAAAATATAAAACTGTTAACAACATGAGTATGGGTTGAATTGTGATATTATAGCTTTATTTTTATATTCACAATAAAAACAGAAATATATTTGAACAAAAGAAACTGTTTTCTACAGTCTACAGAATATTAAAAAAAATTGTATTCATGTTTATACAATATTAAATGCAAAAATACATAAGGAAAATATGCAGCTTTTCAACTTTGATAAAATTGACAAATTTACATGAAACATTATTTATTTAAGTTCATTTCATACTTAAGAATATCACAGTTATGTTTATTATAAATACAATTTATAAATAACTCTGCGTATTATTTTCCGAATGTTCTTGAATGTGTGGATGGTTCCTCTCTCTCCTGGCGCTTTGGACAGCGTCCTAATTTCTTTATGTACTCTCCAAACTCGCAATTGGGCATTTGACATTGACCATTTTGTATACAAGTTCTATCCTTGTAGCCGAAATGCTCCTTTCCTCTTTTTATTCGCATGCAATCTCTTTGCTTGTTAGAACAATCACAGGCGCATTCCCCATCCTCCAGAATGTGGACCGAATATTCTGCGGGACATTGACACCTGGAAAAAAAAGTATCAGTTAATTTTTATTGCCATAATCTATTTTTACACAGTATTCATATACAATGCAAGCTTTACAGAGTACTGGTCTACTGGTAAATTTTATACCACTAGTAAAAAAATACATAATTCTGATTGTGTTTGAATGCATGCTGTCATCTGCAGTATTTTATCGATGAAGACCGTTTTTTAAGTGCTACAAAATTAACTTCTAAAGTGCCAAAAGTACCCATTGGATATGAAAAATTTTTATCCGTTGAACGCCAGCATTTCCTTATAGTAATCTGATATGAATACGTTCTGTTTGTGAGCATTTTACCCTCAATACACTACAATGGCATTAGGTCACGGTAGCTTGACATTCCAAAGGTTAAAGGAAATAACTTTTTTTTTTTTTACATCAACTCCATACAGAAGGCCCTGAGGAAAATAATTTCCCTCGGGGCTCATGTCATCTTTGAAGATTCTGTGTGGAGGGTCTTTTTGAGAAGAGGAAGGAGTGAACATGGGTCTTGAAAAGACCCCTGTTGTAGGAGGGAGGAAACACAAAGGCCGGCAAATCATTCCAGAGTCAAGCCATTGAATTTAAGAACGAGTCGTAGAAGCAACTTGTTCTCATGTAACAAATGTCAACCGTGTACACGTTGAGCGCGCGTTTGGCATGTTTCCTGACTACACACCGATGCCAAAGGGATCAATGACTCTAGTTCCTTGGAGTATCTTCCATTAAAACAAGGACAGCATACCTACCTGAAGCCTGTGCTCTAAAGATTGCAATCGGCTTGTTAGGATAGAGGTATCTATCAAACGGACTGCCCGTTTCTGCACAGGAATTTTGAAACCAGAGGTGGCTGCCAAATTCAACAGAAGAAGAAAAGTAAAAATGTTAACACTTTATCAACTCTCAACGGAGATCAGTGTCAGAAAATGAAGTACTCTTGGCAATATAGGCAGAATAATTAGCATCCTTTGGGGAGTAGATGAAAGAAGCAGGGAAATATTTCTCCACGTTTCACCAGCATTCTCAACATATTTGTCCTCTATTTTATCCTCTCTGTGACAGTTAAGAATTGGTATACATGATCTTTATTAATTTACTTCTCCTTCTGTAATATGTTGCGGCAAGTAATACGCAGTATGCAAATGTCAACTATTATTGCTTACTGAAAGTTAATGTTAACAGTTTCTAGAAAACAATGTAAGTATGTTAGAACTCAGCTATTCATTTTATGGCCAAACATAAATAACTCCTCGGTTAGCTTACCTTTTGAAAGGTTGTGGCGTTTCCATTTCTAAATCATCAGAATTATGATTTATGTTGCCTGGCCTTGCAAACAGAGTAGATGTCTCGTCTTTGACCATGAATTCTTCTCTTTTGGGAATACATTCACATTCCGTGTGATTAATAAAGCTTAGTTTTTCAATCATTTTCCCATTGTGCCCAACTGTTACTATCTGAAACAAAACAGGAAATTAAAGATAATTACAGGTATACATACCAGATATGAAGGTTACTTGAATGTAAGGATTTACATATTGCCATTCAGCCTCTATTGAGTGGTTTACATGAAGACAGTGGTAAGTACGTAGTAACTAAATTGTTTTAAGTCACTGGCCGTGGCCATTTTAAGTGCCAAGTACATAGTAGTAAGTTAGATGCCATTAAGTAACAATTAAGTTGGCTCAATTAGAGTAATAACGTTATCAATTTTTTCAGTTAAGTAGAACACTCCACCCCTGGGCGCGTATCATTCCAGTTTGGTGGGGGTTACTTGACGCTTTTGGCCACTCTTTACTTATCACTTTTTGTGAACTTTTATAATTCTCCAATATTGACTACACTATAGTATTGTGCTTGAAGTAGTGAATGTTAGAGAAATCAACTGAAGTTGAAGCTAAATGTTCGGAGAGCATCATAATTTGTCTGAAGAGACATACATGCGATTAATTATCGTAAATATTTCAGGTTTATATCATCATCCAAATATTATTGTTATTACTAGTAATCCGGCTGGCGGTGGCAAAACCATTGGGAATGTATAGCGATCGATATGCCGAAATACATCAAGCCAAATAATGATCTTTTATAGCCGAGTCTGTTGGCCCCATAAAACAAATTTGACTGGTTAAATAACGATAATTTAATTGTTTTGCCTTTAATAATGAGCTGCTCTGGAATTTTGGTTTTGCCACCGCCAACAGGATACTAGATATTACTATCCTGCTTCGCCTGAATTTCAACACTAATTTCTAAATATAATTTCAGTTGCTTTTAAGCCTGGCTTGGGAGATATTTACGTTCGTCAAGTTGTTATCGGGTAGGTTTCCTGACAAGTTAACTGGGAACAAGTTTAAAAAGCAACTATAGTACAGGCCCGTAGACAACAATATTGTAACCTGATTTATTTTTTCTACAGTCAAATTCATTTACCAACGCTCCATAGCTCATGATTTAAAAGGAGTGTTAACCTAGAAATTTCAACTCGCCAGACCTCATGCAGATTTCTTTATTTTAGACAGGATTTTATCAAAGAATACTTTACAGCATCTATCTAGAAATCAATTTGAAGAGTGTTAACTAAATTCCAGTATCACACACAACAGCTGGACTGTGGAATTATTTGCCAGCCTGTGAGCCTCCCTCCTACAACTTGGGTCTTTGTGAGCACCGCACAAGAATCCCAACTGCTTCCAACCGTCTAAAGCCAGTGAGGTTGTAGCATCCCCAATTTGGGTATGGGGCAGTTCAAGTATTACGTAACGCAATTTGGGGGAGGCCAGGGTCTTGTAAAACGTTACTGTGCGTTACCGGGGCGGGAGGGGGGTTCAAACAAGGCGTTACTTAACAGTTTTTTATTTTTTATTATTTAAATAAAAAAATAGGGAATTAAAATCTTCCAAGTTGGCAACCCTTTTCGTTTATGTTTTACGGGAAATCCCTCGACTGTATTGTACGTAATTTTTACTTTATTTTAATTGTCAGTATTCATTAGTGTTTTAAACACGAAATACACATAAACACAAATTGCTGTAGTCAGTGTTGTTAAAGTGAGTTTGTAGGTAGATACTATAATGTCCTCAAAAGCAGGAGATTTACATCATCGTTTAGGGAGGGGGAGGGGGAGGGTACAGAAAAACGTTACGGCGCATTACATGAGGGGGAGGGATGGTAAAAAATTTAAAAAATTGCTTTATGTAATACTTGAACCCCTATGTTGTAAGGCTGAAGGTAGTGAGGAGGGGAAGGGGAATGAATATCGACTGCAATTTGGTAAAATCCTTCAAGCCACAAAATTAAAACTTGACAGGAGATTAAAAAAAGTGAATATTTACAAATTCGTAAAACTGATTGCAAATTTCGACATTTATATGAAATTTGTTATCTGTTTTCCGCAATTCTGAATTTTGTATTTCGAAGACCTACATGAATCATTCCCAAAAATGTGACTTGAAGGGTTTTACCAAAACATAGTCGATATATATTTTTAAATCACTACCATACTATAAAATAAGTTCAGTACGTACTAACATAAAAATAAAGCTCCACTTTGTGCGTGCTCTTTGGTGCGCACGTCATGGTATCTCCCCAGCAACAGCCCGTGTCGTCGCCACAGCGATGCAGGAAGGTGCACTGCGGGGTGTAAAACTTGGAGGGGTTGGGATGGATAGCCTGCACAGAGACCACCCGCCTTTGGGGGTGCCTGCATGCCCCCTCTACTTGCATGAGTGCACTGTGTTGGGTGGCGGCTGTATGGTCTTCCTCTGGAAAAATAAAATATTATTGTGAGGAGTTTTTACATCTCATTCTTGTAAATATAACTGCTTTGAAATTTGATGTGATTTAATTTTGATAATTGAGATATCACGCAAAAGTCCCAGCAACCAGTTAAACTATGTTCCAGCTCCTCCATTAAAAAATCTGCTTGGACCTCACTACAGTAGGGTTGTTTAAAGAGTTAAGTATGCTTTACAATTGAAAGAAGACACGGTCTAGAATGGTTGGAGAGTAGAGTTGTTGAGAATAAACATGGAGAAAGAAAACACGGAATTGAATGGTTGGAGAGTAGAGTTGTTGAGAATAGACACGGAGAAAGAAGATATGGAATAGAATGGTTGGAGAGTAGAGTTGTTGAGAATAGACACGGAGAAAGAAGATATGGAATAGAATGGTTGGAGAGTAGAGTTGTTGAGAATAGACACGGAATAGAATGGTTGGAGAGTATAGTTATTGAGAATAGATACGGAGAAAGAAGACACGGAATAGAATGGAATAGACAATTGGAGAGAACCTGGTTTGTCTAATCTGGTCTCTAAAGGTAGCTTTTTAAAATTACATGAATACCACCCAAGAGAACCATCAACCAACAATGAGAGGGGAAAGATTTGGAGATAAGGAATAGGAAAGTACATGGCTATTCAGATTCAGATATGATTATATTGCCATTTCCAGCAACATTTCTGAATGGTGGTATTTCATCAGGACTATACTCATGTCTACAAATATAACTAAATCTTTTTCAAGCAATGTTTCGATTCCGTTTAATACTGGGTGAACGAGTGATTTGGTGGTCCATTCACTTTATTAGTCAGACACTTATCACATCACACTTCTGTTATATTTATGTGAATGGGGAACTATTATCAATTATTTTTATTGATATATAATTCCATTGACAAGAGCTACCATTGTATAAACTAAGTGCAAAAAATATGATTTCATCAACGTTTTTGAGATTGATTAGTAGTATAAAAATAAAATATAAATTCTACATTAAGTAGTTCAGTAGCCACTATCACACCACAAGAAGTTTAAAACGCTAGTGGTCACTAGGTCACACATCAACAAATGAGTAATGTTGTAAAATATAACAAACTTACGAACATCATTCATAAAACCACTTTCGTTATCAGCGAATTTGGCTCTTTTTACTCAGTGTATATTTTTAAAGTCTTTCAGCTAATACATTAAGCTGGCGGTAGGTCAGGTGCATATATTTACCTACTTATTATAAAATTGAATGTTTTTTGGTTTGTCCCGTATACGTTTCTGTACCTACCATTAATACGATTGCGATGCTTGTGAGCACGCCCGCAAAGGTTTCTGTAAATATGAGTGAGCCCTGGCGTTATGAAATTATTTCAAATATTATTCATCCAACTGCTATGAAATGGTGGTGATTTGTTGTGCGCACTAGAGATGGGTAAATTCTGCATTTTGCCGGTGGCCTCTAAGACGTGCTTCCTTTTAACAGTACTCGAGTTCCAGGAGCAGGTCCCGGGTCCGAATTCTTGGGTACGGACTGCGTACGATGCCGTTGCGGTCCCGTGCTGTTACCGATATGCACGGGTTCTGCTGGAGCAGGACCTCGGAGCCAGAACCCCCGAAAGAACTCGAACCCGGCACCTGTTCCCGACTCACGAGTTGCTTGGACCGCCGAGTTATGATTTTGGGTCCGAGTTCTGGACCAGGTTCTTTGGGAGTAGTCGATTTGAAAAAGGAGTAAAATTGGTGTGGATTTTCCAAATTGACAACCGCTACTGAGTCTCCTTTGCAATCCCTCCCTCTGCCTCTCCCTTGTCCCCCACCCCTCCGTCCCCCTCCCCTGCGTGTCCTTTCCTATGCGTCCCCATTCCCGCCCTTGTCCCCTCCTGCGAACCCCCCCTCTCCTTCGTTCCTCTTCCCCCTCCCGTCTTCTCTCCCTGCCGCTATATGAAATACACTTCTCTTTCAGTATATGTAGAAACCATCGCGGTCACGCGCGCAACAAATCACCAAAGTTTCATCGCAATCGGATGATCGGTTTAGGAACGTGTAAGGGGCAAACAAAGAAACATTGATTTTTATACATTAAGATTATTTTAAAATTTTTAGACATTAAAGTTTATATTATGTAAACACAAAATAATAATAATAATGTAATTTTCTCCATAATTTATAACAAAATTAATGTATTTTGTAGATTTAATCTAAGTCAAGATATAAATGATATTTTTATGTGAATACTGCAACATAGACCCAACTGTCGGGAGCCAATGAGACTCTTCTTATTCTTCCTTGCACTCTCCCAACTCATTGTCTAGGTAGGCTGTTGGGGTTGGCTCTTCTCGTTTTCAGGCTATATCTTCTTTGGTTCTGGGTATCCGTATTGGGGTATGTTGTGAGACTGAAGGGAATGGGGATGAGGAAGGTCGGGAAGTACCTGGCTATTAAGATCTCGTCACCAAACACGACTAAAGTCATATTTCGATTTTGAATGGATGTTGTTTGATGTGTGATTTATGTGTCTGTGTACCTATATCGATGTCAAGAGTTGTCAGGAAATGTCAGGAGTTCCACTAAGGAACACC
This sequence comes from Limnephilus lunatus, assembly GCA_917563855.2. Lineage (NCBI taxonomy): Eukaryota > Metazoa > Arthropoda > Insecta > Trichoptera > Limnephilidae > Limnephilus > Limnephilus lunatus. The sequence continues at coordinate 37,266,303 of OU830594.1, forward strand.
AAGGAGTTTGTCTACCTCGGGAGCAAAATAACATGGAACGGTCGGTCTAAGAGCGAGGTTGACAGCCGTATACACCAGGCTAGGCATGCATTCAATAAAAGGTCGAAAATAATAGAATCGAATAATATATGTAGACCTAAAACTGAGAATACTCCTCATCAATACCTATGTATGGAGTATCTTGATGTGTGTATGCGAAACATGGTGCCTATCCGAAAGAGATAAACGGAGACTAGAGGCTTTTTAGATGTGGTCCTATAGAAGACTATTAGGAATTTCCTGGAAAGACCACATTACAAATGAGGAGGTTCTCCAAAGAATCGAAGGAGGAAGGCACCTCCTCAGGACCTTGTCCGAAAGGCGTGCAAGATGGATCGGCCATGTAATACGACAAGAAGGCCTCTTGCATGCCATAATGGAGGGTATGACCGAGGGGACAAACTCTAGGGGACGCCCACGCCGAGAGTACCTGGAGGATCTGCTGGTGGATGTGCGCTGCTCATCATATGCAGACTTCAAAAGAGCCGCACAAGACAGGGAAGAATGGAAGAGAAGAGTAGAGGAAAGTGCTGCAAACCAATCCCAGGATTGAAACCAGAGAGAGAGACCTATATCGAAGGACCTTGTACATATGTGTTTTGAAATGTATGAAAGACCACTGCACAAGTAAAAAGAATGCACATAAAGGATTAGGAGAAAAAGGACTTACAGCGCTGGCAAGGACTTACAGGCTGACTTACAGCCTATCTCTGCTGGGTTTATTCATGTACTTGTATGACTATTAGTCGTGCTATTTTACTTGCAGTATGCGGGATTAAGTTTGCGGATGCGGTATACAGAATATTAGAGATGTTCACGCGGCGAGTTTCGACCATTGATATATGTACATAGATAGATGAGACAATTAGGGAATAAATTGGTTCAACGGAATCGTAGGTTAGTACCTTCTCTATTAGTACAACAACAACAACCGTCGACCGTGGCTGGCGTGTGACGTATCAAAGTAGGATGGAAAAGGATGAAACCATGGGCTTGAGTAAAAGGAAAGCAGGCATCCATTAATTACGTGAGCAGTTTTTTTTCCAATCTAGACCCCCCTCCCCCTCGGTGAGATAAATTTGGGTCAATTCGTATATTTTTTTCAAGTAACGTGAGATTTTGCTGGACCCCTCCCCGTTTGTGCTCACGTAATTAATGGATGCCCCCAAAGGATGGTGTAACAGACGTGTGCTACAAGACTGTAGAAAAAGGGCACCGGTGGCTGTGCACTTGGATGTCGACTATTGTAATATTGTTTTGAAATGTAGTACTGGCTGGCCTTCCTTGAAGGTGACAGCCCTGCTGTACTGGAGGGTGGTAACCCTTGATCTGCCTCCCTGCACCCAGAGCTGGTGAGTGGTAGCCCTGGATGTCCTTGTTCTCTGCCTGAGCCTGGCGCCTTGCGGTGTCCAGTAGTTGGGCCGGCTGGTCTTGAGGAGGTAGGCACCAGACTTGTGTTCAGGCAGAGCTTCAGCAGGAGGCAGGTCGGAGAGAGGTTTCTTCCAGAGGAAGGAGTAAAACACGAAGATTTAAAGAAAACGTTGAACTGATTTATTATCGAAAAATTTGTCGTATTTATACCAATCGGTAGGTGGCTCACGGAAAGTGGAGGGGGAAACGGAACCCAGGCACTTTTCCTTTATAAAGGGCAAGAAACTGCTTAGTATCTATTTTGCCGGCTTAATCCGTAAAAGTGCTCGTCTAAATTTGGCAACTTTTACGGATTTTGTAGCCTTTATTAACAATCAAAATACATATTAAATAGAAAAAACATATAAATAAAGCCAAGATTTATGACAAGAATTTTAGTTTGGTGAAATTACCGTGATTTTAAGAATTTTTGATTTTTAAGGAAATGTTTTATGATTTATCAAGTTATAATTATTTTTCCTAGGTTCCCTGTGAGATAAGTTTACGAAATCTGTTTATTTCACCATCTCACAGGGACCCTAGAATTTTGTAGAGGTAAAAATGTAAAAATGTCATGACCGAAATTTTCTAAGTCTTTTTGACATGGCAAATTGAGCTCTAATTTTGGCTCTAAGTATTTTGAGAGCAAAGTCTCGGTTTGACTGGAGGCCTTGTAGGATCAAGAATGAAAACTGATTATTTCATTGTCCTACAAGGCCCGCAGGTTTTGTTATTTGGAAAAACATATAATTTACACCTTCGAATTTTTCTAAGTGTTTTTTGGTAGGCAAAAATGACTTTATTTTTGCCTCCCAATATGTTATGAGATAAATCTTGGCTTTACTCGAGACCTTGTAGGATTTCAAATGAAAACTGATTATTCCATTTGTCCTACAAGGCCCGTGTGTATAAAAATTAAGACATAAACATTTAAAAATAAGTACAAGAATGAAACATATTTTAAACGAGTTTACAATCTCCCCAGTAGCGATTTCTCAAAGTATTATTTATTGATCGCACCGGGGAGATGTACATAAGAAATAAAAAACTTTAATATTTGAAATCCAATAAGAAAATAATAAGTAATTGATAAAAATGACATTTTCTAACTAGAACAAATATTTTCCATCAAAGCGTCGCCGGCGGCACGGTACTCCAGTATTGTGAGGGCAGGCCATTTTTTCCTGATTCCCAAAATGATCACAAAACTGTAGAGGACCGAGCCAAGCGATGAACTTTGATGAAAAATATTTCGAGGGTGTGAACACGTCGGTTACACTCCCCCCGTGTGGCGATGTCACACTAATCATCTCGACGTGTTTTCGAAGGACGAGTAGGTGAAGCTGCATCCGTAGGCGGGGTGGCAGGATCACAGCGAGCTGCACGGCAGGTCTCATGTAAACTCTGGTTCTCGGCAGGTCGAATGTAGACTCTGGTTCTCGTCTGGGTCCTGGAGGTCCACACTTGGCCGTCTTCAGCAGGAGTGGCGTCAAGGACTCGGTCGCGTGTCCGGCTGATGTGGGGCATCACGAGGTCCATGACAACCAGCAGATTGTCATTTTTTTTGGGGTTCACTGACTCCCCCCGTGTGAGAAGCGCCACTTCTTTGAGAGTGGCACTGCTGAGGCAGGGCGGGCTCGTCTTCACTGCGCCGTTGAGGAGCACCACGTCTTTGACGGTGGTACTGCTGGGGCAGGGCGGGCTCGTCTTTACTGCGCCGATGAGGAGCACCACGTCCTTGACTATGGTACTGCTGGGGCAGGGCGGGCTCGTCTTCACTGCGCCGTTGAGGAGCACCACGTCTTTGACGGTGGCACTGCTGAAGCAGGACGGGCTCGTCTTCACTGCGCCGTTGAGGAGCACCACGTCTTTGACAGTGGCACTGCTGGGGCAGGGCGGGCTCGTCTTCACTGCGCCGTTGAGGAGCACCACGTCTTTGACGGTGGCACTGCTGAAGCAGGACGGGCTCGTCTTCACTGCGCCGTTGAGGAGCACCACGTCTCTGACAGTGGCACTGCTGGGGCAGGGCGGGCTCGTCTTCACTGCGCCGTTGAGGAGCACCACGTCTTTGACAGTGGTACTGCTGGGGCAGGGCGGGCTCATCTTTGCTGCGGGATGTGATTGGCCATCCATCTGTGCTGGCGCTTGGTACCTATGTCCCAGCAGTGGAGCGGATCCGGCAGCTATTCTCTGCTGATCGGCTGGCTGCCTTTGATGGAGCAGAGGTGAGGGCGGCCCGGGACCAGAAGGTCCAGGCGGCAGTGAGGACCACTGCTCTGGCAGCGGAGCGGATCCGGCAGCTGTTTTCTGCTGGTCGGCTGGCTGCCTCTTGTAGAGCAGAGGTAAGGGCGGCCCGTGACCAGAAGGTCCAGGCGACAGTGAGGACCACTGCTCTGGCAGCGGAGCGGATCCGGCAGCTGTTTTCTGCTGGTCGGCTGGCTGCCTCTGGTGGAGCAGGGGCGAGGGCGGCCCGGGACTAGAAGGTCCAGGCGTCAATGAGGACCACTGCTCTGGCAGCGGAGCGGATCCGGCAGCTGTTTTCTGCAGGTCGGCTAGCTGCTTCTGGTGGAGCAGAGGTAAGGGCGGCCCGTGACCAGAAGGTCCAGGCGACAGTGAGGACCACTGCTCTGGCAGCGGAGCGGATCCGGCAGCTGTTTTCTGCTGGTCGGCTGGCTGCCTCTTGTAGAGCAGAGGTAAGGGCGGCCCGTGACCAGAAGGTCCAGGCGACAGTGAGGACCACTGCTCTGGCAGCGGAGCGGATCCGGCAGCTGTTTTCTGCTGGTCGGCTGGCTGCCTCTGGTGGAGCAGGGGCGAGGGCGGCCCGGGACTAGAAGGTCCAGGCGGCAATGAGGACCACTGCTCTGGCAGCGGAGCGGATCCGGCAGCTGTTTTCTGCAGGTCGGCTAGCTGCTTCTGGTGGAGCAGAGGTAAGGGCGGCACGGGACCAGAAGGTCCAGGCGGCGTCGTGGTTGGGTCCCTCTTGTAGTAAGGGGCTGGTGGCGCAGGGCCTCCTGGCCCTTTCTGCGCTGGTGATGCGTACCTCTGGTCCATCAGAGGTACAGGTCCAACAAGCTCATCGCATACGGCTTCTCGTTGCCTCAGGTTGAACAGAGGTACGGGCGGCACGAGGCTGTAAGGTGCAGGCTGCATACATCCTCCCTGGAGTCGCCAAGCTTCTTCTTGGCCCGGATCTGTGTGGCCAGTTGACTCCAATATTGCATCAGGTTTGGAAGGCGCTGTAGTTGCGGCTTCTGGTGATGCGTACTTCTGGTTTTCCAGAGGTACAGGTCCAACAGGCATCTCACGTACGGCCTCTGGTTGCCTTGTAATATACAGAGGCAAGGGCGGTACGGGGCCGGAAGGTCCAGGCTGCATCCATCCAGGGCCCCCATCAGAGTGAGGGGGCTGCGGCGCGGGGCCTCCAGGCCCTGGCTGCGCCGGTGATGCGTACCTCTGGTTTATCAGAGGCACAGGTCCAGCAGGCATCTCACGTACGGCCTCTGGTTGCCTTGTAATATACAGAGGCAAGGGCGGTACGGGGCCGGAAGGTCCAGGCTGCATCCATCCAGGGCCCCCATCAGAGTGAGGGGGCTGCGGCGCGGGGCCTCCAGGCCCTGGCTGCGCCGGTGATGCGTACCTCTGGTTTATCAGAGGCACAGGTCCAGCAGGCATCTCGCGTACGGCCTCTGGTTGCCTTGTAATATACAGAGGCAAGGGCGGTACGGGGCCGGAAGGTCCAGGTTGTATCCATGCGGGGCCCCCATCAGAGTGAGGAGGCTGCGCCGGTGATGCGTACCTCTGATTCTCCAGAGGTACAGGTCCAACAGGCATCTCGCGTACGGCTTCTGGTTGCCTTGTAATATACAGAGGCAAGGGCGGTACGGGGCCGGAAGGTCCAGGTTGTATCCATGCGGGGCCCCCATCAGAGTGAGGAGGCTGCGCCGGTGATGCGTACCTCTGGTTCTCCAGAGGTACAGGTCCAACAGGCATCTCGCGTACGGCTTCTGGTTGCCTTGTAATATACAGAGGCAAGGGCGGTACGGGGCCGGAAGGTCCAGGTTGTATCCAGGTTGGGCCCCCATGGTAGTGTGAGGGCAGTGGCACCCCTTGACCCCTTGGTCCAGGTTGCGCCGATGAGGCATGCTGAGGCTCGGGTCCCGCAGAAGGACCAGGCTGCATCCAGGTTTGGCCCCCATGGTAGTGAGAGGGCAGTGGCACCCCTTGACCCCTTGGTCCAGGTTGCGCCGATGAGGCATGCTGAGGCTCGGGTCCCGCAGAAGGACCAGGCTGCATCCAGGTTTGGCCCCCATGGTAGTGAGAGGGCAGTGGCACCCCTTGACCCCTTGGTCCAGGTTGCGCCGATGAGGCATGCTGAGGCTCGGGTCCCGCAGAAGGACCAGGCTGCATCCAGGTTTGGCCCTCATGGTAGTGAGAGGGCAGTGGCACCCCTTGACCCCTTGGTCCAGGTTGCGCCGATGAGGCATGCTGAGGCTCGGGTCCCGCAGAAGGACCAGGCTGCATCCAGGTTTGGCCCCCATGGTAGTGAGAGGGCAGTGGCACCCCTTGACCCCTTGGTCCAGGTTGCGCCGATGAGGCATGTTGAGGCTCGGGTCCCGCAGAAGGACCAGGCTGCATCCAGGTTTGGCCCCCATGGTAGTGAGAGGGCAGTGGCACCCCTTGACCCCTTGGTCCAGGTTGCGCCGATGAGGCATGCTGAGGCTCGGGTCCCGCAGAAGGACCAGGCTGCATCCAGGTTTGGCCCTTATGGTAGTGAGAGGGCAGTGGCACCCCTTGACCCCTTGGTCCAGGTTGCGCCGATGATGCTTGCTGAGGCTCGGGTCCCGCAGAAGGACCAGGCTGCATCCAGGTTTGGCCCCCATGGTAGTGAGAGGGCAGTGGCACCCCTTGACCCCTTGGTCCAGGTTGCGCCGATGGTGCATGCAGAGGCTCAGGTTCAGCTGAAGGACCAGGCTGCATCCAAGTTTGGCCCCCATGGTAGTGTGAGGGCAGTGGCACCCCTTGACCCCTTGGTCCAGGTTGCGCCGATGGTGCATGCAGAGGCTCAGGTTCAGCTGAAGGACCAGGCTGCATCCAAGTTTGGCCCCCATGGTAGTGTGAGGGCAGTGGCGCTCCCTGACCCCTTGGTCCAGGTTGCGCCGATGATGCATAGAGAGGCTCAGGTCCCGCAGAAGGACCAGGCTGCATCCATGATGGGTCCCCATAGTGAAGGGATGGTGGCGCCGGACCCCTTGGTCCGGTTTGCGCCGCTGATGCATGCCACTGTGCAGGCCCTGCCCCGCTGGGTTGTGCAGGCCCTGTTGCGTTGTGTGGTGCAGGCCCTGCTCCGCTAGGTTGTGCAGGCCCTGTCGCATCGGGTTGTGCCGGCCCTGTCCCGTTGAGGTGTGCAGGCCCTGTCGCACTGGTTGGTGGCGGCCCTGCCCCGTTGAGGTGTGCAGGCCCTGTCGCACCGGTTGGTGGCGGCCCTGCCCTGTTGAGGTGTGCAGGCCCTGTCGCACCGAGTTGTAATTGACGGGCTGCCATCAGCTGTTCAATTTGTTTCTTCTGACTGCGCAGTTGTTGGCGCAGCAGGCGCACCGTGTCCTCAATAGATGTAGAGGCCGGTGATTCTTCGCTTTCGTCTGCAGAGCCTGCCGGTGTGGAGCTGGGCGTTGGTAGGGGCGTGACGTCATGTGTGGCCACGGCCCTAGGCTCGGCTTCCTGGGCAGTTGGTAGCTCAGCAGGCGGGGGTGGAGGCGACTCATCGTCCTGAGCCGTCCTCTTCGATCTTAGAGTTGGTGGTGACATCCTGGTGCAGCTGATCCGGCTCGAAGGACCACTTGTAACAGACGTGTGCTACAAGACTGTAGAAAAAGGGCACCGGTGGCTGTGCACTTGGATGTCGACTATTGTAATATTGTTTTGAAATGTAGTACTGGCTGGCCTTCCTTGAAGGTGACAGCCCTGCTGTACTGGAGGGTGGTAACCCTTGATCTGCCTCCCTGCACCCAGAGCTGGTGAGTGGTAGCCCTGGATGTCCTTGTTCTCTGCCTGAGCCTGGCGCCTTGCGGTGTCCAGTAGTTGGGCCGGCTGGTCTTGAGGAGGTAGGCACCAGACTTGTGTTCAGGCAGAGCTTCAGCAGGAGGCAGGTCGGAGAGAGGTTTCTTCCAGAGGAAGGAGTAAAACACGAAGATTTAAAGAAAACGTTGAACTGATTTATTATCGAAAAATTTGTCGTATTTATACCAATCGGTAGGTGGCTCACGGAAAGTGGAGGGGGAAACGGAACCCAGGCACTTTTCCTTTATAAAGGGCAAGAAACTGCTTAGTATCTATTTTGCCGGCTTAATCCGTAAAAGTGCTCGTCTAAATTTGGCAACTTTTACGGATTTTGTAGCCTTTATTAACAATCAAAATACATATTAAATAGAAAAAACATATAAATAAAGCCAAGATTTATGACAAGAATTTTAGTTTGGTGAAATTACCGTGATTTTAAGAATTTTTGATTTTTAAGGAAATGTTTTATGATTTATCAAGTTATAATTATTTTTCCTAGGTTCCCTGTGAGATAAGTTTACGAAATCTGTTTATTTCACCATCTCACAGGGACCCTAGAATTTTGTAGAGGTAAAAATGTAAAAATGTCATGACCGAAATTTTCTAAGTCTTTTTGACATGGCAAATTGAGCTCTAATTTTGGCTCTAAGTATTTTGAGAGCAAAGTCTCGGTTTGACTGGAGGCCTTGTAGGATCAAGAATGAAAACTGATTATTTCATTGTCCTACAAGGCCCGCAGGTTTTGTTATTTGGAAAAACATATAATTTACACCTTCGAATTTTTCTAAGTGTTTTTTGGTAGGCAAAAATGACTTTATTTTTGCCTCCCAATATGTTATGAGATAAATCTTGGCTTTACTCGAGACCTTGTAGGATTTCAAATGAAAACTGATTATTCCATTTGTCCTACAAGGCCCGTGTGTATAAAAATTAAGACATAAACATTTAAAAATAAGTACAAGAATGAAACATATTTTAAACGAGTTTACAATCTCCCCAGTAGCGATTTCTCAAAGTATTATTTATTGATCGCACCGGGGAGATGTACATAAGAAATAAAAAACTTTAATATTTGAAATCCAATAAGAAAATAATAAGTAATTGATAAAAATGACATTTTCTAACTAGAACAAATATTTTCCATCAAAGCGTCGCCGGCGGCACGGTACTCCAGTATTGTGAGGGCAGGCCATTTTTTCCTGATTCCCAAAATGATCACAAAACTGTAGAGGACCGAGCCAAGCGATGAACTTTGATGAAAAATATTTCGAGGGTGTGAACACGTCGGTTACAGATGGTCTGACGGCCGAGCCTTTCGACGCGGTGGCTTCAGTTGGAATTCACTTTCCCGAAGGCCTGTCCGTGCATGATTTGAACACAAATCTCGGAGAATTATGTACGGGGTAGCGCCTCTATAGCATATCTCTATGGTTTCGACTGATTGTGGGTAAAGTTAAATGATAATTGATAGGTATATAAAAAGACATTAATACTGGACGCGGGGTAGAAATCTAAAAGTGGGAAGCCAAACACAATACGATTGTAGCTGTCTCTATTTCTAGTACTTTAGTACTAAACTGCTACGCGTCGAGTGAGGTCGTGTCTTACCAGTAAGTAAATTGTATTGCAAAGCGCTTCTGCGTGATGAGAAAATGCTTCAATTAAACGGCAAATAGTCGAAAAGGAGACAGTAAAAATTGCATCACAAAGTGACATAAGCATAACAGGGACAACCTACTAACAGTAAGTCGGTTCACACAACGTCCCGCATTCGTTTTATTCCATTGGGAAAGATGGGGTAAAACGTACAAAGGGTACCGCGTTCATTAATTTAATAATGTCGTTGATGAAAATTGTAAATAGTAACGTTCCTAGGTGTTATTAATCTGTATAGATTTGTATAATCATTTGAACCTATAACCTGTACTGCATAATAAAATATGTACTTAACAATACTACTATAATAGTACCAATATTGTATTACTAATGAAAACTCATATAATAAATATAAAAATATTTGCCCGTGTGTCACGTTTTACCCGCCTTTACCCTTCCCTGTCATATTGTGTAACCGAATAAGAGTATCTTGTTATCTCAGTCACACCCATAGGTCACACCCGTGATGTGACAGTAGTATTCGGCGAAGAAACTAATAAGCCGCCCTACTATGAATCTATGACATTCACTCACGTACATTATTTGATTGTCTGTCTTTATCACACAGGAATGAACTTTTGAATTTAGAAATTATACTGAAAACCGCTGAAAACAAAAGAGTGTTGCTTGCTTTCCACATTAGTATTGTTGAGACTATGGCGAGTCTATTTATAATTTAACGTCATTGGGTAAATAGGGATGGGTAGGAAAGGAACATGTGACAATACAAGCTACAAGCACAGGGTCTATGATGTATGTAGGTAAGTATTGTGTAAATGCTCAACCAGATGTGTTTCATCAGGGCGATAATGAGAGTATCTACCGCTCTGAAAAATGACATATGATGTAAATTATTTATTTTGAGCGGATGGCAAAAAATCTGACCTAGGTATGTGGACAGGTCAAAATATTATTAGTTGCGGCGGATATCATCTCGAGCTCAAAGAAAAATAATTCTATTAGAGATTTATTCTTGCATGAATTAAATCTTTTATGAATAATTTATGATAATATGGTAAAATAATAGGTCATTTTAAAAAGTCATTAACCAGATAAACTTATTCCGGCGAAGCTTTGTTTTAAAATTCTAAATAGATTGCGGCGGCGTTTTAAGAATTAAAAAAATAAAAATACATTGACACAACTTTATTACATATTTTTATCTATTTAATTCCTAATTAACAATAATTATAATTAATATTTTTGATCTCATTAATTTCTCAGTGCAAATTTACAATGATGTTAGTGTAAGTACCTAACCTACATTGTGTTACTAACATGTTTGTTAATAATTGACATTTATTGATAACAGATTGTTGTTTATATTACTGTAGGTAAGTACTGATTTCACAAAATAATTCCCATCTCATTTCGTACCTAATCAGTTTCTTCTAATCGACGTACTTTTAGGCACACATTATGGAAATTACGCTGCATTTCAACAATTACTGCAAGGAACAACTATTTACATGCACAAAATAGATTATTACGTTTTTAGTTTGGGTTAATTAAGTAATTCGTGCGTATTTAGATTGAAACAAAACTTATGCAAAGGTCAATCCATTCAGAAAAAAATTCAAATTGGCGGCAAAGGGATCGTTTCATACGGGAAATTTTGAACTTGGAATAAAAATAGAAATATAATGCATCTTTTACCATCTATCCAAATGTAATTAGTTGTTTCTTATGGTACCAAATTAAGTTGAAACGAAGTGTAAATTCCATAATCTTAGCTTATTAAAAGTGCGGCGGTTAAGAGGAATATAAACGCTAGAAATATTTCGATTCTCGTGCCTGCAAAATTTGCAATCGAGCGTCTTATTTGCGCGCGGCAAGTAAGCGAAAAAGTGGTTTTTATTTATTTTGTCCATAATTTTATAAGAGTGAAAAAAAGTTAGAACATAGAAAACCTCAAAAATTGTCTTAGCCATAAAGGGGTATTTTTATAAAAATGTTTCTTGTATTACTTCACAGTTAAGTCATGAAAAAACATTTCTTTTAGTGGTTTACGCTTATTTTTTTTTGTTATGTAAATAATAATTTTATTGTAATTCCGTTAAAAGTAATTTATTGTATTTTATTGTAATTCCGTTACACCTATTAAAAGCTTCAATTTATCCGTAGCATATTTTTTGATGTTGATGCTGTAAGCCAATTCATCATAAAGATTAATCTAAATAGTATCTAAATAGGATTTCACGTATAACTTCACCTTAAGGGAAATCTTTACCTCCTTTTTATCTGCAGAGTAGGCAGATAGGATGGAGCACCACACAACTCTTTCATAATACCCAATTCTTGCTAAGTTATATTATGACAAACTGCCAATATTTTTTTCCAAGGCATCCACGAATCCTTTTTCCATTCACATAAAAATTCTCACTCCGTACTTGTTCCATCCCCGTTTCAGATCTTTTCTTTGATCTATATCATGGAATCTACGGAATAGATCCTCTGGGCTCTTCTATGAAGTTAAAGTTGAATCGACCATAGATTCTCATAAAACAGATCGTGGGATTTTAGCCACTCGAGCGACAGCGCGATTTAAAACTTTTTCCTCCTATCTTTTGCCTGCCGAATATCACATATTCGTAGATTTAAAAAAAAATTATAATTATAATCCATTCAATCGTTCCATAAAATCGGTCCATATTTTGACCATAAATTGTTATAAATTATTGTCTTTCAGTACCTACATGTATATGAGAAGATCAACACAATAATAATAACATAGTTGCAAATAACTGCGGCGGGGGGCGGATTCACAAATCCACGAAAATGACCGAATTGTGGGTTAGGTATTCCAATATTTGCGCATAGATAGAGATATACTGGATATACATACTATATGCGGCGATTTCAGCTTGCGTGACAAATGCTAGAGGCTAGAGCACCTGGTTGGTTTATTTATGGCTTGCGATGAGTGGCATTGAGGTTTGCCTGTCGTTTTCGGAGTTTGTAGATTTGAAATTGGAAGAAACGAAAATACATATTTTAGGCAATTCATCAACAAATATAAAACCAATTAATTTATGTGTAGGTACCAAACCGGCGCAATAACTTTTCCTATTCTACCTCGTATTAAGTTTTAAAATCCAGTTTATAACACAAAGTTTACTAAAGTGACGTGATTTTTTTATGAAACAACAAACCCCACCCTCAAATTTTTAATCACAACGAAAAGTGTGAACGAAAGCGTGACCACAAAACATGAAAAACCGCAACCATGGTGACAAAATTATTACATTATTAAATTTATTCATTTTTTGTGAGAATCGAATTTAACATATTGACCGCAGCCACAATAATATTGTCATAGACATTCATTGAAAAGTTGCACACTCACAGTTCAAACATTTGAAAATTATTAAAGCTGGGTCTCCCCCGACTGTGAACATGAACAACATTACTATAAACATTGGCAATGGCGGCGTGACCTTATTGCAGACGAATACAAAAATGTGCAAGGCCACACCCCCATTGTCAATGTTTATAATAATGTTCAAGCAAATGTGTAATCAAATGTTCATGTTCATGTTCACGGTCGGAGGACACCCAGCTTTAAAGTTTCCTTTCGCACCCGGGCAGTAGTTATAGGTAGAGAGTCGGTTGCAATAAAAAAGATAAGAATTAGGTAAATGTATTTGTGCATCGGTATACACTTAAACCGGCTAAGAAAAGCCCCTTGTCTTGTTTACGCCTACTTATTGTCACTAGTGGAAGAAAGACCGAAGTTTACATATTATTATGGTTGTAAAATCATATTTTGGAAAGGTTACAGCATTTCCTATTCATATCGTAATCGGTTCCAGTTCGATCGGGTGCAATGGTATCGCGAGTGAAATAATTTTTGTGTCAGTTTTTCTGCTACAATTTGTTTATTTTACTTTTTATCGCGTTTATTCATTGCATTATGTATACCAGTAATAAATACTTATAGGCAATGGCTGATGCTGATAATACGGGCACAATCTGGTGTTCAGGAGTGGCGGTCGACGAATCCATCCCAAACTCTGCGGTGCAAGGCAATGTTCCGAGAGGAGAGGTCAAAAGATCTCCCTCAACCAGTATCTCCCGATCTGGCATGCCACGCAGTTGTTTGGCAGACGCATCAGTTATATCGCGCATTGTTTTCTCTTTCCAATACTGTTAAGATTTCTCACTATGATAGTAAGAGAGACACGTCAATTTCTATGAGACCTATGTATGTGAGCTGGGACACATATGGTCTCCTGTGATTAAACGGGTTAAAGCAAAAACTTATTGCTTAAAGCTCAAAGCTTAAAGCTCAAAGCTTAAAGCTCAAAGCTTAAAGCTCAAAGCTTAAAGCTCAAAGCTTAAAGCTCAAGGCTTAAGGCGCAAAGCTTAAAGCGCAAAGCTTAAAGCTCAAAGCTTAAAGCTCAAAGCTTAAAGCTCAAAGCTCAATGCTTAAAGCTCAAAGTTCAAACTTAAAGCACAAAGCTTAAGGCTCAAAGCTTAAAGCTCAAAGTTTCAAAGCTCAACATCAAACATCAAAGCTCAAACTTAACGCTTAAAGCTCGAAGTACAAAATTCAAATCTTAAGGCATAAAGCTCAAAGCTTAAAGCTCACAGATCCAAATTCAATGATTAAAGTTCAAAATTTAAAGCTCAAGGCCTAATGCTCAAAGCTCAAACCTCAAAGCTTAAAGCTCAAGCTTTAAGCCCAAAGCTCAAATCTCTAAATTAAAGCTCAAAGCTTAAGAATCAAAACTTAATGCTCAAAGCTTAAATCTGAAAACTTAAATCTCCTAAGTTTTAGCTCAAAGCTTAAAGCCAAAGCTTAAAGCTCAATATCAATGATCAAAGCTTAAAGTGCAAAACTTTAAAGTTTAAAGGTCTTTAAAAGAAACTTCGGCTTAGTGTAATAATGTACATTTTAGTTTAAAGGTCTTTAAAAGAAACTTCGGCTTAGTGTAATAATGTACATTTTAATTATTTTGTGGTTAACTTTTAGATCAGTTCAATATATGATGGCAGATTCTGCCGCCTAGATCCGGACAAACCTTACCCCATGAACACGGGTACCCCTGCTAAGTCACCAAACATGAAAAGTGAACCTCTTGGGGTCTCATCTCTGACCTGCGGCAGAGATGTTGGTTATCCAATAAATGGTTCTGTCAGTTCTTCAGAAGAGCTAATCTAGCTGGACTAACTCTGGTATTTGTTTACTCTGTCCTTAGTTCTCCAACAAGCCATAAAATAGATTTGGGCGAGAAATACAAATATTTGGTGGTATTTTTATAAATTATGTGACAGTGGCCAATCAACGTACAGATGAAGTTGGATACCGAAAGAAAGAGACAGACATATTAGTACTATCTTATACGACGTGGAATACTGGAATGAGTACCTATGCTGTAAACTTGGGTGAAGAAGGTTGTAAACATACCCAGCATAATGCCTCAAACCATCACATTGACGGCGGCGGTCTTTGCGGGTGTAAGTCAATATATTATCTCAAAAAATAAATAAGACTACTACCTGTTTTTTCCCCATAGTTGTTAAATCATAAATCATGAAATGTAAAAAAACAAAATTATATCATCACATTACTTCGGACAGCCGTCAAAATGACGGCTACGGTCTTTCTAAAGTTTTACATACTAAAAAGGACAAATATTTTCATTATGGGCGATGGAAAATAATGGGCGTCGCGAAATACCGCGATCTTATACGACGAAAGCGATTTGAGATTTTGAATTTAGTATTTTCCATCGCATGAATGCAAAAAGTTGTCTTTTACAGTAAATGGTGAATCAAAAGGTTTTTTTTTCTATAAAATAATCGTATTTAGCGCGTCCAGTGATTCCGAAAGTTTACCGAAAATTCTAAGAGCGCCTACCTTGTCATTGTTTATTAATTTTTAGAAATCAGCCCAGAAAGTGATCACATTCAGATAAATTGTATTTTAATAAAACTGAACGAAATAACACATATTTGGCAGGCCAAAATAAATAATATAACCAACTTCAGCACAAGTCGGCTTCGAACTCTGAATCGTGAAATAATCATTAATTGTTTTATTTGTATTTTGGGTCTAAACTCTAAACCAGGGGTGGGAAACCTATTCTAAGTGCTAAAATTCTAGTTGCAGACTATGTATGTGCTGCCAGAATAAAAAAAAACCAGTGAAGTTCCCCGCTTACAATTTTTATTTAACCCTCGACCCGTTGCGTGGGGTCTTTAAAAGCCCAGGTTTTACAGGAATGCTTATTATGTACATTTTAAATGTTCCCACTGATTCCGTAGCTTCCTAAAAGGGACTGTACTTGACGCTAGTGCTGCCAACATTCAGTCTGCGCATGTGCGATGTGAGATACAGACATGTGTTTCGGCGTGAGGCTCAAAAAAATCAACAACATACAATGAAAAACCAAGTTTATATATTTTTTTCATTGTATTTTGTTGAATTTTTGTAATCATAATAAGTCTGTATCAATCTCAAATAGCTACACGTTTGATAGAAATTGGTTAGATTTTTTTTTCAAGTTTTCTATTGAAAAATTATGATTCAAAATTATAAAAAAATGTTCCTTGTTGTTTTTTTAGCTATTACATTGAAAATAAATATCTAATTTTTAATATTTCTTTTTTATTTCAATCCAGTCATTATCACCCATCAGTTAAAATATAAGCTATAAAAATAATTTGATCATATTTATTTTTGGGGTCCTCAGCGACCCTGCGCGACACCTCGCGTTATAAAAAAGACGCGACGGGCGAAGGATTAAACCAGTTTTGTGTTTATAATATAACTAGATTTAAAAGCGTGGAGTTTTCTCTTTCTAACACTCTTTAGGTTTAGATGATAAAGGCAAACAGAACGATTTCTACATACCTATTATGATCTTTTCTGAAAACCAAACAAACAGACCTGACTGGAAGATTAGTAAAATGATGTAAGGATGAATATGTTTGTTTTTAATAACCTTCACTAGAAAGGGATATGAAACATGTTTTTTTTTTATATTTCATAAATTACTTAACAAAATATCGATTAAAAATTATCTTCCTATTTTTAAACTAATTTTTGGGAATTCAAACTTTTTGAAAATTTGAATGTCCTGAAAATTTAAAAAAAAAATTTAGAATTTTTTGAAATGTGCTTTTTAAAAATTTAAATACGATTTCTTTTTTTTTAATTTCCAATTACAAAAAAAGTAAAATTCAAAGTATTTAAAAAAAAATCAAATTTTCGTAAGTACAGTACAATCTCACTAATCCGACACTATTAAAAACCAGAGGGTGCCGGATTATTGGAATGTTCGGATTACTGGATGATAGAGAAAAAATCGTCATAAATAAAATTAATAACACTCAAATCATAATCTCAAATACTTCGATGGCCACGCCGATTTGAAAAAAGCGCGCGAAAATTACCATCCCGACTTTTGCTTAAATATCCGTATAAATACGAAAATGAACTGATGTTGTTATTTTTACACAAGTATCTATCGTTAAAATCTTCGAAAAAAATTCAAATTTTTTAATGTTTTTAAAATTACGAAATTTCAAAAAGTTAACCAGTGAATCGTGTTTGAAAGCTTCACGAAAAGATGAATAATTTGACTTCGCTACTACCAACCAATAAAGAAGAGGTGCATTATCTTTTCAGCGATACAAACTTTGAGAAAAAACAACCCATCATACGGTAGGTAAGCAATGGTGCCTATCTACTAAAAATGTGTACATTTAAAAATCTGGTAGGAACCTTTCTTAGCTATTTACGCAACGCGAAAGTGCAATGCAAAACTTACAAAGCGATGTTTTACAACCATTGGGTACTAACTACCGATTGTTTTGTAACCATTTATAAAAATTATATTCACTCGTTTTAATTTATGACGTATTGTACCAGCATACATAATACTTACTCGTTACTCTTACTCGATGAGGTCTTCTAGCGTATGGATGCAATTCTGCCCTGGACCCAAAAGGAACCCATTTAGTTTCAATCGCTGGCCCATCACTGGCATCAGATTGGGAGCCGAATTCCTGGAAAGTAAATTAACAAGATTATAAAAACTAAATATTATTATTTAACAGGGGCCCTGATGCAGACAATTTGCCGCCCAAATTACCCGCCGAAAGCCGGGTAGTCCACTCAAACGTGTAATTATTGTTACTGCGACAGACTTTTTCGGTTGCGAAAACCAGAACATAATTACTAATTACTGTATAATAAATTAGCTGAATCGGAACAATGCATTTAGTCGACTATGGCAACCCTTTCGGAAATGATAAAAAAAAACCAGTGTGCTTTAGACCACACGACTGAAGTAAAACTTCACTAACTTATAAAAGAAGAGAGAAAGAAAATGTGCACGCACACTGCTCTCTCTTACTCCTACATTATGATACAGGCACTAGGCCTGCATTGTGTCTTAGATATACGAAACGTAACTGGCTATGAAAGAAAGAGAGAAAGAAAATATTGTGTGCTCGCACCTCTCTCTCTTGCCCCTTCAGTAATATACAAAACGTAACTCTCTCTCTTTCCATCTTCACTAACTTATATCTCCCTCTCAAATTCCTTTTGCCTCGACCGATCACACTTTTCGTAACGCTCTCGTCACGCATTTACCAGCTTACTCCCCAAGTCAAGCGTGCGTAAAGAAGTTTTACTTATTCCAAAAAATTAGAGTGTGTTTTTTTAAGTTTCTGGTTTTCAGCCTTCAAGGGTGTTTTTTTTTTTTTTTTATTGTTTTCAAGATACAATCCCGTTAAACCGCAATAAAGCAGTTTGTCAACAGGATGTTAATGTTCAATTACAATTTAAACATACATACATAATATTATTACTATAACTATACAACTTGTCACAATTAACACACATTAATTAATATAAACAATCTCTATTTAGAAACCATTGTTTCAGCATATATCCTAATCTATTTGTAGAGTAGCAATTTTTTATATTAATTGGTAACATGTTAAATATTTTTGGCACGTTAAATTCCAGGGTTCGCCGTCCGTAGTTATTATTATATTTTGGAACAAGCATTCCTTCATTCTTTGTGAACCTCGTATTATGCTCATGTTCCACTTTCTTCTTTTAATCAGACTCAGATACATGCTGAATCAATATTTTATACCATAATAAGGCCTGCACCGGTAATATTGTTAAATTCCGATACAACAATGAAATGTTTCGTCTCTGTGAAAAAATATTTTTTTAACTAATAACTTAATCATAGAATTTTGTACTGATTGTAGGCGGTTTAAATTAGTTTTGCAAGAATTCTAAACCATCATTTCAAATTATGGAGAGAAGGAAGTTGAATTTATATGTATACGTATCAATATTATCTAAATGTGCAAGTTTAAAGTTAATTGATTATTTAATAAACTGGTAGCTATCGCCGCGAGTCGAGTCACGAATTATGGGAAAGGAACGAAGCAACCGCAAGCGGCGTGTCGGGCACATAATAAACTTCGCAGGTGTTAGCAGTGTTAAATGTATTTCCCGCGGGTGGTTATCAGATATTTTTGGTTTTGAGTGATATATCCACCCACCTGCCATTTCGAAGGAAGTGCGGTCTTAATTTCAAATTCACACCTTAGAAACGTCAAAAACATCCGAAACATAGAAAATATCCACAGGACTGCCATTATAATCATCTCTTCAACCTTTCGACTTTCAAGAATACGTGCAAATGAAACATTGGACAGAGTTCGTCGAGACGCATAATGGATGGCGCATAACGAATAACTCTTGATCGATACTGGAGAATTGAGTTCCCGGTATTTTAATCCTGTCGACAGGTTCACGTTTTTTACGGCTATTATTTATAATATTATTAATAGCGCACAGGCCCGGCCCTGTGGCTGCAGGCTTAATTGGAGGACCCAAGGAGCAAAGGCGCTAACAATACACATACCACCTAAGGCTGCGAATACACACGCGAGCCGAACCTGCGAGCTAAACCACGAAAGGAACGAAGCAAAGGCAAACGGCATGAAACGCCGCTTGTGGTTGCTTCGTTCCTTTCCCATCATTTATGTCTCGGCTCGCGCTTATGTTCGCAAATGTGTACGCAGAATAATACAGAGACTTCCAGGTTTTTACTAATGCCAGGCGCCCGACTGGCCCGTTAAAAATCACGGATAGGTAGTCTGAATTCTCAATCGCAGTTTTAATTTTAAAATGGCAATTCAAAATAAACATTACTAGCAGACCCGGCCACACGTTGCTGTGGCTAACGAAACACAACCCTATTACCCAACCTCCAAACTTTATAAAATCCACACCACCCGCTTGCCACCTGCCCGCTGCCCGCTGCCTGAATTGAATATTTGAATTTCTCAGCCTTTCTCTACTATAATAAGCATGTATTATACATATAAACTTTCCCATTGAATCACTCTATCTATTAGTGAAAACTGGATGAAAATCCGTTGCGTAGTTTAAAAGATCTAAGCGCACAAACATTTTGGGCGACTTCATTTTATACTATGTAATGATGAATATTTGATTTTCTCAGCCTTTTTCTACTATAATAAGCATGTATTATACATATGAACCTTCCTCTTGAATCACTCTATCTAATAGTGAAAACCGCATGAAAATCCGTTGCGTAGTTTAAAAGATCTAAGCGCACAAACATTTTGAGCGACTTCATTTTATACTATGTAATGATAATGGACATTACAGGTTTGCCTTTATCGCTCTCTGAATTCTCCAAACGAAAACTTCCAATTTTGAAAATGACACCTTAAGATGAAGCCATACTAAATAATGCAAAATCATACAAAATCGTATGATTTTGTTTTGATAATTTGACCGCTTAGAAGTATTATAGATGCTTCAATTAAATACTGCTTGTAGAACATACCTTGGCCCTTAAAAATATCGGTCATTTTTTTCAAGTCTTTTAATAAGCTTAGAAAAAAATAAATTATTAAGTCTATAAAAAAAATTTTCAACTGCAAACTCTCCTTTTTATAAACACTTTTTCGGATATGGTTTTATTGCATAATGTGGCAAATTCAGTTTCTTATATAATTATCGAAAAAAAAAAATTGATGTTTACGCCCGAACCTCACAAAATAAAATATAATATGCATTTTCGGATTTTCGCGTTGGTATTTTTGACATCACGGCGACAATACGGCAGTCGACGAATTTGTTATATCAAAGTGAACCTTATACCGTCCACCGAAGAACGACTGGCAGCCGCCCCATTTTTCCGTCATTACTCCTCCGGACGGAGCGGATAAACAACGTGTTAGGGTCCGCGCTGCTTGTTTTCGTGAAATCAATTTAAAAATTCAATTTTATTACAATAAACAATGCATAAAAAAGGAATTAATGTTTTTTACAGGCCTTTATGAAATCAACATGTAAAAAAAAATCTCAAATATCTTTTCCAACCTTTCCAAAAGCTTTTTCTCAAGTATTTTTAAACTCCTCCCATAAAAGGGCGTGAATTCCGATTTCGATTTTTTCCTGTACCTACTAGTGGATCGCCTTTCTCGAGAAAGAGGGAGTAACAACAGAAATTAGCATTTTTAATAATTGCATTTTTCGTTACTTTGTTTGTACATGTTTCCGTAGATACCTACATACCTACACATTTATTAAAACATCGCTAATAATAAACATGTACAATAATAAATGTATGTGGTTTCCCAAAACAGAAAAATCCGTGCTTCAAAATGCTCCAGACTCCAGATAACTTACAACGCGTTCAAAAAACATTTAAAATTACAAGGGTCAACGCGCGCCGCCTGATAATTACGTAGGTAATACAGACATTTACCATGCAAAATACGTCATTTATTCAAATTAACCACTTTAAATTATGTAAATACTAAAGTCATGATGATTGTATTATGGTTAACGGTGCACTAAGGAAAACATTAGAAATGAACCTCTCCATAACGATTACATTATGCGTTAACCCGAGTGGAACTAAACTGACCAAACACATTCAAATTTCACGATTGTCAATATGTCGTTACGATGCATTTATGGGAGAGGACTCATTAAAACCCCATTTGTTTGAATGTAATTTCCGTGGGCATAAATTTAACGAATGTGGGAACCTCTCCTTTATGGCCGCAACAATCGGTACTGGAAGTCGTAGTCACGATACAATATTACTCGTATTTAATATGGCATATAATTCAACTAGTAAAGTTTTTCCTCGTTTTGATGTGTAGGTTATTATAAATTTGAAATTAGTGAATCAATTAGTCAAAGTTCTGATATTTATTCACACTAGTAAGTAAATATATTTTTTTAATTCTTATTTTCTTCACTCTCATTGTCTGACCATCTAAGTAAGCATTATTATTTAAGTATCTGTCTTCATTTTTTTTGCACAAGGTGTTCATTTTAATTGAATGTGAGTGCATTTTTTTAAACAAAATATACCTACGTTGTTCAATCCGTGTTTAACCCGCCTCGGAACAGACTTTATCTAGTCCTAATGAGAGGGTAAAGAAAACCACGATCTCATTTATTTCTTCAAAATTAACAACTGTATTAACAAATCTTTTCGTAGACTCAGAAATAAAGAACTGCTCTTCCTCAATCAAACGCTCGACTAATTATGGCTATAATTCACCACTGTCCAGATGTATAGAATGGTCAACTCACATCAAGACCTTGACTTTTTGGTATGTTATAGGTAAGCCTAAATGATTTTTGTCGCTCACTTAAACAATTGAAGATATTTAATATTCTAGTTTTGCCAAAGTCTTGAATTGACTTTCTATTTTCTTATGTCTCCTCTGTTTGTCTTTGCTTTCACCATCCTTTATTCTTACAATGTACATTTTCCCAAATTTCGTGTCACTTTGTTATAAATTGGAGGTAAGTCTGTTAATGAATAATAAAAAAAAACATATAAATTTATTTATACCACTGTATTATTTATTACCTGCATTCACACCTGTGAATGCAGGTAACTCTATTAATGGAGGACTGAACGCCATTGGCACCTACAAAAAACTGTCCAAAGAAGTGAAGCTAGCCGTCCATAATGGAGTACTGGTAACTACCCTGATATATGGCAGTGAGGCATGGAATTGGCAGAGGAAGGATGAAAGTAGACTGAATGCTGTAGAAATGAGATCCCTAAGGCGTATGTGTGGTAAAACCATGTATGATCGTGTGAGAAACGCGGAGATCCGCAAAGAATGCAAGGCTGATGTAAGCGTAATGAGAAAGATCAAGAAAGGAACGCTCCGATGGTTTGGGCATGTAGAGCGAATGAACGAGAAAAGGAGTGTAAGGAGTGAGTATATATGACGCAAATATGAATGGTAGAAGAAGTCGGGGACGCCCGAGAAAGACAAGGCACGACCAAGGAATCAGATACTTGAGTCGGGCTATGTCGAGAGTCAGAATAATAGAAGAGCATGTATGAGACGATGTATGAATGTGAACGAGGCAAGGAGTGTGTGCCAAGACCGAGTTGTTTGGCGGTCCGTCCTCTGCCTATCCCTGCGGGGAAATGGCGTTATGGTTAGTTAGTTACTTAGTTAGTATTATTTATTACTTATTACATTACATTGATGATGTACTGTGAATGTCCCAATAAGAAATCCTGTGTTGATAACAGTCGTAGTTTATAACATAATAAAAACACGATTTAGAATAAAATTGAAATCAAATCATACTTATTCCTATGATGTCATCCTAAATGTAACCATAGTAAATAAAGTATCTAGTAGTTAGTCAATATAATACTTGAGCATTTTGTATGCATGTACGCAAGTGTACTAAATGATTGTTCAGTAATGTCTTAGGTTACTGTGGTTTTATACGAACGTACAGAATGAGAATGCTCGGCGACCATTGCATATCGTCTGCGGTAAATCGTGATTTCTTGTGACAGCATCTCCGAATTCCGAATCCAAAGGGCTTTGGCCGCAGCGAAGGTACTCGAGACTCGAGACTCGGGACAACACACATACTCATGTGCCCAGGGGCGCCGCTAAAGCGCAATCGCCCATGTGCGAAATAAATTCCGCATCAAGGTTGATTTAAATTTTAGTTGGTTTGACGACGGTCATCAAACGTGACAAGAGTTCTAAGCAACTCAACCTGGTTTAAAAATATGTCATTCTTCTTCTTATGGTGGCCTCTCTTATCGGGTGTTGGCCATCATCAGAATAGTCATCACCTTGCAGGCTGCAGCCCGGGACAACTCAGCACTACCTACTGAACAATACCATTTTCGAAACCACGAAGCGAAATTATAATATGTGTAAGATACCTAAGAAGGTGGATAGCCTAATAAAAAAAACTTATAAAACGTTTTTGTTATCACTCTTTCATAGATGTAAGATATAAGTATAACTCAAACTTTCAATATCTGGCAACGGCGTTTTCTTGCAGACAAGTATTCTCCATGTGAAATAACCTTCTTTATATAGATATTATGATATTCTTCGATATTAATATTATGAAACAAATCCTCAATTTGAACAATTTATCAAATTTCAAAAATGTTCAAGTTTTGTAAAGGTCCTGTTCAAGTTCTGTTATTATAGGTATATTTATTATTGGCTAGTTGTTTCGCATAACTGAAGTACCTAATAACAGAACTTGAACTTCAGATAATGGAACTTTCACTTTTATATAGAACAAGAAATTTGATGAATTGGTCAAATTCTGTGAAACACCTAATTGGGTTAGAATTTTAAGAAATTAAGTTTTAATTTTAACTTTAAGTTTTAGAAATTTCTTTAAACCATTTGTCATTTTTAATTTTGTTCTTTACATCCACAAGCACACCTCAAACCTCTCTCTTCCAAAATTATAAAACAAAAATATTTTTTCAGAAATATTTCACATGTATACGTACCTACTTTTTATTTGAATACATATCTACCTACACGTAGATTATTTTTTTTTAATGAATTATTTATCTTTGATGGCCGGCGTGGTCTATGGGTAAGGCTTTTGACTCCCAATCCGAAGGTCGCGAGATCGAATCCCGGCGTGGGCAAATACATTTAATTTTATTTGATTAATTTGTGTTATTTCATAATTAATTCATTAAAAATAATATATAGTAAGTGAAAGACCACCATTCAGAATTGAAACATTGCTGGTAATGGCTTTAGCCGTGTTTGGTGGCCAGATCTGAATAGCCATTCCCTACCCCCCTCTACCCCATTACCTTTCCCTCCCCGCCACCTTCAGTCTCACAACATACCCCAATTGGGGATGCCATAGTCTCACTGGCTCCAGACGGGAATAACTGAGACTCTTGCGAACATTGACGAAGGAATTATTTATCCGTCATGAAAACCATTGAATCAAATGACAGCCGGTTTCTGAGAGGTTTTTTATTCGAGAGACCTTCCCTTTTTTCGGACGCCCGAGTGCGCCGCACTCGTTACACATAAGACTGCAGCGCCCCTGAAGGCAAACACTCGACGAATTTAGTTTCGGCAGACTTGCTATGCGGTCGGTGCATGCCATAGATTACCTTCATCAATAAGGCATGCATATCTGTTTAGAGAATCGTTTTCAGGCTACTCTATCTACTTGAAAATTAATTAATATTTTCCCCGCTGCAGGTGGCATTTTATATTTTACACCTAGTTCATTGCCGCAGTTGATTGCATTGGTATTGTGAGATGAATTCTGATTATATCTCGTGGTTTTAAATAGCATGCTTTAATCATCCATCAGTTTTATCGCCTCGTAGGCAATTCTGAAAACGTCTCCGACATCTAGGGCGATCGTTAAGAGACGCTAATTCGATTTTATTCGGAAAACATATCCGTCGTTGTATAATTAAGTTAGGTTTAAGAATGAAGAACATAAATTATTGTTGACTAGATTATCATAGATCTTCGAAACTAATCGACGTATAACGTATAATATGATATCAAATGCATTAAAGAAAGCGCATATATACATACGATATACGATTTCATATACACAATAGGAATGCTTATACGAAATAACATACAAAAAATGCTTTTGAACGTATCTTGCGTATAAGAACGAAAAACTCCTATGATATGATTATTAAAGAAAGAAAAACTCAAACGATACGTCACACAAACAAGAAAGAAACTGCTACACGATGCAACGGCACAACACGACATTAAATACAGATATGTTCTTGCGATTTTGTATTCAATTTATAAAAACTATTATAACTTCACAAATAAGACCAAAAAGGTTCTACGCTACGATATTTATTATCGTAATTATTGTTAATCCGTTGCCTTAATAAAACCCATTCGATTATTTGACAAATTAAAGTCAGAAAAACTTTAGCGAATTGGATTTCCAAGATATAAAATCTCTTCCGATATGACGTAGGATAAATAAGCTCATACGACTTACAAATCACAAAAGCTCGTATAATATGACATCCACCAGCATCTTGCACGAAATGACATGAACGACAACAAAGCTCAATCGAATCGAAATATATGACATACAAGGCAGAAAAGCTCCAACGGTATGCCATGAAATATATAAAAGCTCACACCACATGACATACAAATAGAAAAGGTCGAAGGATGCGACGTACAAAAGAGAAAAGTTCATTCGAATCGACATGTAAGACGGAAAAGCTCATACGATATTATGTAAACTACTAAAAAGATCGTACGATTTTATGTAAAACACTAAAAGGCTCGTACGATTTTACATAAAATATGAAAAAGCTCATACGATATGACGTAAAAAAGTATTTATTTATTTATTTATTACACGCCCTAGTGGGCTTTTCTTATATTTTTTTACAAACTATTTGTATCAAAGTAAATACTTAAAAATTTAAACAATAGAGAAAAATATAAAGATAATGACAAAGAACGTTGAAACAAAACACAAAACAAAAAAATAGATAAAAATGTAAACAGAAACTAATAATCCTCACTACTGAATTTAAAAGTTTCTACAAAACAAAATAGTAGCAGCATAGAAGTTATTTGGTAGTACGAGTATGTACCTACCAAATAACTTCTATGCTATGGTCTAATTGTGTCTTAAAGAATAAAAGTGATAAAAAGTACATTCGATTATTAAAAAGTACATTCGATTTTGTGACTTATAAGACAAAAAAATCTTACGAATATTACGAAATCATGTTTTTTAAGATAGAAAAGCACATTCGATATGACACACAAAACAAAAAGTCTAGAGGTAATAATAATAATAATAATCGATTTGAATAGCGCCATTTTTGTATAAAATCACCTCAAGGGCGCTGTACAAATATGACTTCCTAGGCTCTGTTTAATTATTTACAAAAATTACCTTAAAAATTAAAAAAAATCTTCATAGATTTTACTAAGAAATTTTCAATAGTTATTTATGTTTTTTTTCTTAACTTTCTCCTTTCTTCCGCATTTGCGCACAAGTAGGTACAAGAAATAATTTTCATTTACAAGTGACTTTAGAACCCCTAACGGGCTAGCCCAGCAATGCAATTATTTGGGTGTCCATTTCCACCATTTATGGATATATGACATGATGATTATTTGAAAACATGGGTTTTAAGATTAGCTCTAAATTCTGTCGAGTAGGTGATCTGTGGCAGTTTATTCCAGAATTTAGATCCTGACAATCCGAAAGAAAGCTCACTGAACTTAGTAGAATAGTGTGTGCTTCAGTTCCTTTAACTTTCCGATAGCTGATGAAGCCGGTATTTTCAGGAATACCCAACCATTCCGTTCAGTGACTTAAATACCAACTATCAGCTCTTGAACTGAATTCTTTCAGAACAAGAGCCAGTAAGATTTTTGAGATATTCTGAAAAATAACGTGGTAGGTACTGTACAAATATGACATACGAGTAGGTAGGTACAAGAGAGAAAACTTACTCTTTCGCCATTCTTTGTATGAAAGTAATTTGGTATCTGTATTGGCGACGACCGTTTTCTGAATTGTTGTAGTAGTCCTATATGTCCACATCTGCATTTAATTCGAAGTTATATCAGTGAATGTAGGTATATGAGGACCTATTTTTAAACTAAGTACAAGATAGGCGTTCCAAGAAGCGTAATTTGGCATGCCCAGACTGTAATATCTGGCGGACTATCGTCTTTTCATACGCCTTCCAAGAACCGTTTCGTAATTCATATGTAAGATAAGTAGAGGTTAGTAGTATTGTTTGAGTGGCGGATCTAAGCCGAGATCTAAGAGGAAATATTAAGGTAACTTTATTTTGATAACCTTATTTTCGCGATTTAATTTGACAGTACCTAACCACCTAGTTAGTATTAACGAGTTTGCTGTCGGACACAACGAATCGTTCTCCTAGTGTCCTGGTAGATACATACTCAAATGCATAATAATGTATATTCTCGGTTTGTAGCGGTCCAAATCGATGATGCAATCTTTTCGAAACATTTACCTGTTAAATGTAGGGATGTGAGTCAATGTTCCCTCATTCTGAGGTAGACCGTTCAATAGTTATTCTTAGAAGAGAATTCGTGTGCAGAGATAAATTATATAACGCCAGCTTACCTACCTATAAACCACTGTTTCCCAACCATATTAACAGTCAACCGTATTTTATGATAGCCAAGTAAACTATCACCCGATTATCGTGATTTATTTTGGGGGTATTATGCCGTGTTTCGCTACCTACTTCTTTAGCCAAACTTTCGGACAGCATTACAGCGTCCATCATTACTATGATCAAGTCAGATATGTAATCGAAGATTGTGGTGAAGTGTGTGCTAATTCAGAACCGTTCATCATAATTTAAAATGGTTTTCTGCGTTTAATTTTGGTGCAATCATCAATTAACGTATACCAAGAACTGTTTAGCAAATAATTATTGTGTTTATATGCGTTTTGGGTTTTACCAGGACTTAAATAAATTTTTAAAAATTCTGTATGGTAGGTACATAATATTTTCAAATTCGATTTTCAGTACCTACCTAAGATATTATAATGATATTTTAGGTTCAGAGCGTTTCGTTAAAGTCAACATTTCATGTCATTCTCAATGTGTATTCTGTTTGTTTTTTGGTTAGGTTGGTATCTATCTATTTTTTGTATTTCTTGGGCATTAACTATGTAACAATTTCTAGACATTTTGTTTTGAAGAGTTTTAATTTTCAATGCACAATTGTTACTTTAATTTTAAATTTCCTGTGACCGGTTTCGACACATCCGTGTCATTCACGAGCAAACTTAAAACTCAAGTTTAAATTTAATTTAAAATTCTAATAAAATGGTATCTACCTACTCTAACCCATTATCGCAGAGTTAAATACACACATACACATTATTATGTAGAAGCAAATGGAAGTGATGCTGGAATTGCAAGCATGTTAACAAATTAATATGGCTGCTAGGCACTCAATAAATCAATCTAAAATGCCTGTAGAGTAAATAAACACTCTTTCCTGTTGTCCGCGAATGCACGCATGATGGGAAATATCCCCGCGTAATGCGTAAAATTATTCAAGCGAATGATTTTTTTTATTTTAAAAATTATAACTGATAACTGACAAGTATTAAATCATGACAAGCTATAAAGTAGGTCGTAACATTATTTTATTTGAATAATGAAAAATAATGATTCTATTTTTTAAATAGGTATGTACTTCTTTGGTTTAAATATGAGTTTTAACAGATATACCTAGTTATGATTTTTGAAGTTTGCCAACGGTGTTCGTTCGAATGGTAAATTTCTGATCGTCTCTAATATGTTTTGATAGGCCACGGATCCTAAGGAAAATATTTTATGAATACCTACTTTAAGCTTCAAAATTCTATTTTTCACTGGTTAGCGCTAGTATATTTATAAATGGATCTGTGTTATTGCTTCCGTTGAAGATTATGTGATGTAAACTGACGAAAGAATAGTAGTTTGGCCAACAAAATAGTTTATATTATTATTCGACAGTAAAAAGTTATGATATTAATCAAGCATTAAAATAAGCAGACTCGTAAATACGCAAGCATCGCCCTAGTGCAGGGGTTGGCAAACTTTCAAGTGAGAAAAGCCGATTTGTCAAAGAAACAGGACAACAAATATATCGAGAGCCATATTATAGATATAGATATTAGCCAGCAGTTTGAGCTGTAGATATTCGTCCTCACTTTGGTTCTCAGTTAGCAGTTTGAGCTGTAGATATTCGTTCGACATACAGGCTGTAGATATTAGTATCTGGAGTCTACTTAAATGCAGAAAAATTCGGGGGGAAACCATTTACTTGTTCCGCGTGCAACAATAATTTAATATTGTGGACTCTTACGCAGAATTACTGTTAGGTTTAAACCTTAAACCAGCCTTATGTTTCGAAAGTTCCAAAACCATTCTCATACTTCAGAACACTCGTTCAATAAATCAAGCGTTCCATGAGCTGAGTTGGTACCACTGGTGCTGATTTAGTCAAAGTTCGTTCGGCAGCTCCATCTCATAAGTTTGGTTGACTAGAGGTAAAATTGCAATTGATGTCTGAAGAACCGTATGCCCATGCATAGAGACGCGTGCGACTCGCGAGCCGCAAATTCCGATCCCTTTCCTAGTAAAAGACCACCAATCAGAATAGAAACGTTGCTTTAAATGGCTTATATCATGTTTGGTGATCGGATCTGAATATCCATCAGGTTCTTCGCAACCTTCTTCTTCTTCTCCCCCCTGCTCCCTTCAGACTTACAACGTATCACATTAGGCATGAGGTTGCCCCACTGACTGAAAATTGGGAGCAGTTGGAATACTTATGCGATGTTTACATTTAATTATAATAATAATTATGTAAATTCCATCGTAGTTAATTTTTGTTGTTATTATTTCAATATATAGATTTAGCACTAACGACCGTTACGAAAAAGTATGTTTGTTGGGAAACCGTGATTATATAAGAAGGACATAGGACCGAAAAGATTAAATATTCATGTGAAAAACTATTTTTTTATTTTGAGATGGAGTATAAATATACGAATAAAAACGAAAAAATGTGCCTAAGTTTAGCTGTTTTTCCAGGTACCTCAAATTGTACATCCGTAATAATATGAAAAAGTCAAAACTACCCGATCTTTTGTAAAGAATTTTGATAAATTGACCGGACCTATTCTCTTTCCATATCTTAAGTTATGTTTTTTTCTTTGTTGTCATCTCTACCTAGTTATAGATAAACCGTAAATTATCCATCCTATGAACATTTTCAACTGGATTGTTAACACTAACGCACTTCCTAACAATATTGTTTTGTAATATAATAATTGTAAAACGCTATAAACGTTCCAAAATAATAAAGAAATAAATGGTTCCATGATAACTCCGAATCAACTCAACTCAACACCTCTTTGAAAAGACATTTTTACATCGCTTTTGATAAATTTTCAAAGGAGGTGTTGAGTTGAGTTAATTCTGATTTGTCCGGTCACCGAAATAAATGTACATTACACAGAGAACCCAAAAAACCTTTTTTTCGATTCGAGAATGTTGTTTTTTTTTTAAAACATGTTTAATTATTTTTTCGGCAGTTTATGTATGCTTCGACGCATTATAAAATACGTTAAACAGCTGATATTTATTATCCCACTAGTGCCTTTTTTTAATTTCATAAAAAAATTCCAACTATGACACAATTTACTCCAAAACGAAAACTAAAATAAAAAAAAGTTATACTACAAAATCTACTCCGAATGTGTTGTAGATTTACAGTATCCCGATTGATCTAAAATACCGCAGGTATTAAAATTACGTATTAACAAATAAAATAAGTAGGACTGTAATGAACACGCGTAAAGCCCAATACACGACATCTTTTTTCAGTCCGATTCCAATTAGAGACAAAAGTCAACATTTTTCGCTTTACGCGAACGCTATTTTCATCTCTATTTTCATATCTACGATTTCAGTTGGCATCACAACAAACAGTATGGTTCATGTGTTGTTTGCAGTGATGACAATTGAAATTGTAGATATTAAAATAAAGGTGAAAATAGCGATCGCGTAAAGCGAAAAATGTTAACTTTGGTCTCTAGTTGGAATCGGGCTGGAAAAAGATGTCGTGTATAACGGCCATAAGAATTTAGTTATCAAATAGAATTAAACAAGAATCTAGTAAGAAAGTCGGTATTACTAGTTTCTTGGGAGAGGTCAACTTGGCCCTACCTAGTAACTATGTAGTACCTAGGTCATAGCAGACAACTACCAGCAGTATAGCAATTCCAACCATTCCGACGAGAAGCGGTTAAAAAATGGTCAATAATAATTGCAATTGGTAATTATTATTACCTACTGATGCAGTCCCGTGAATACTCACGCGATATTATAATTATTGAAGGATTTGTGAACCTGAAAGTATTTTTATAAAATATTGATAATAGAATTATAAATTATAAAACAAATAAAAGAATTATAATTAATTAATTATAATTAGAGAGACGACCAGAAGTTTATCTTTCGAATGTAGCGTGTGTCGCTATCCATAGAGAGAAAAAATCCTTATTTTTTTTAAGTTTAAAAAAAAATTGATTTCGTGTTTTGGGAAAAAAATTAAAGAAAGGTTACATATTTTATATTTTGAAGATAACTTAATTTTTATTCCATAACAGCAGTACGAAGAACGCATTTTTTTTAAACACATGCAATGGGGGTAAATAAATTTTTATGGATAAAATCAGTATTCTTGTTGACTTACTTGTATTCATGATTTTTTTTTCATTCTTGTCAGCTATACGCAGTTTTTAATAACAAACAGACGTTAAAATTTTAAATTATCAAAAAAAAATCCATATTTTAAAAATACATTTTTTAGGTTTTTTTCTGATTTTCAATTCATTTTAGCAAGCCGATAATCATTTAAAAAAAATCATTTTAAATGCAGCTCTCATTTTTTGAGATCCCAGGTGTTTCTGAATTCAAAATTTGAAATAATTGACACCTAATCATTAGTAATCTAATTATTGAAAATGGAAATGACTTCACTTGTCAAGATTAACCCAAAGAAATTTAAACAAAAGAAATATGCATTTCAATTATAGAATGGAAAAATTTAATTATTTTCTTTGTAAAATATACTGCACTACGAGTAGATACTTTCTGTCTGAATTCTTCACACAATCAGTTCCAATTTTGTAAATGATACATAAATTCAAAGCAAATTTGGGGTCATTGAACCATAGTTACGCAGGATGCACAGACAACCGAAATACGTATTTTGATGTTTAATGATTACCTACTAATCCTAA
Organism: Limnephilus lunatus; assembly: GCA_917563855.2. Taxonomy (NCBI): domain Eukaryota; kingdom Metazoa; phylum Arthropoda; class Insecta; order Trichoptera; family Limnephilidae; genus Limnephilus; species Limnephilus lunatus. Next base: position 37,298,632 of record OU830594.1, read on the forward strand.
TAGGTACTATACTAATCAAACAACAGTAATAACCATCTATTAATTGTTTGATTCATTTGATTGTTTCTGTTCTCTTTCTAGTTCTCATTTGTATAAAATGTGTATGTAGGACTAGGTATTATTTGAAATGCAAACACACGATACCATTATGTTTTAATAATTTACTTTTAAGTATGTATATATTACTTTTATGATAATTTAAATAACTATGCTGAGCAAACCACAGTTATCTTTCCTGTATTAATTGGTTATTATTATTATTATTTTATTTTTATTTTTAAATTCTTTCTCTTCTCTTTTTTACTTATTTTATACAACCCATCTGTGTAGGACTATGATATGCAATGCTTGTACGTTTGTTCTATATCTATATGTTTTAATCCTCTGTAATTAAGTACCTACCTAAGTAATTAATTTTTTTTTTAAACTTTGCTAAACAAAGAACAGTCACATTGTTTTAATCTTTTATTTTTGTTTTGTTTTTTTACATTACTTACAGACCATGTTCCATATGTTAATACTCATCCTAATTTGACTGTGCTAAAACGGGAATCCTCCTAGTTGGGCACTCAAAAAATTTCTTAAATAATGTATATAAATGTATAATCTTTTACTAAATAAATAAATAATCACGTCGCGTCGCCTGGGGTTAAACGGTCTACTCACCCTTCGATTTGCAGACCCTGCATGCAGTTCTGCAAATTGAATGGCGAGTAGACCGGTTCCATGTCAACTCAGAATCAACTCAACTGAACACCTTTTTGAAAACTCATTAAAAGCTATAAAAAAAATTAAAATAGCCCGTAACCCTAACCTAACGTAACCTGTTTAACCATTTTATTAATATATTCTTTTCATCTTTTTTAATGACTTTTTAAAGAAGTTATTGAGTCGTGTTCTTTTTGAGTTAAGCCATATTAGTGTTCGAATTCAGTTTGGTTTCAGAAACAAATAACGTTTTTATATCGGTCTTCTATTTGATTTGCGTGGGTGCGATTGAAACTGGTCTACAAACACTGAGATAATAAATATGTATAAATTATTATACTCTTCTCAATGGTAGATTATCAAGATGTATAATGTTTATTTAATTAAACTAATGAATAATTTAGCATCGAAGTGTCTAACTTTACATCTCTGTGTAAAACCAGGCAATCATCATCTTGTTCACTCAATTATTTAGTGGAGTGCTGGTGAGTTCATAAAACGCATAAAATAATGGCAATAATATTATCATAATTCAAGATACGACATACTTAACATCATTAGCGATGCAACGATTAAGTTTTCGATGCAACGTATCCGCAAATAGTCATTTCAGTAATATGAACAAGCAAGATTTTTCTAAACAAATCTATCTCCTTTTTATACATTATAGGTCTCTTTCATTTTCATTGTTTCCTTCTAGTACATACGGACATACAAATCACTTGTTCTCAATTTCTCAATATCCTGAAATGTAGCTCCAATAATTCCTTCTGAATAACTATATCCTAGAAATAGAAAAGTACAAAAGAGGTTTATGCGTTATATGATGTGAGGGAATGTACATATTATCCATTCCTGTATCCATCCTCGTTCTTAAGACCCCGTATTCCGATTTTTCACCAATTTATAATATCCATTAAACACGTTCATAAAAAAATGTTATTTTTAACGTAATATCTGTACTTTGTCGAGCCGAAATAGTAGGTAATTATATGTAATTCCCTCGATAGAAAAAAAAATCGCGTATGTCCCGAAAATTATTAAAACCACTTTTTTTGTTATTTAACATGTCAAAGATATGAGAAAATTCACAATGTTTCTTTAAATGCTACTTTAGACATTTGTCAAGGCATTTTTGCTCTGAAAAACGATTAATTAAAATACTTTTTTTACATTAGCGAGCTCCCTCTAACATTCGTATTTACTTACAAAAACCATCTTATGCTTCTTTTTGAACGCTTATACCGGGCTTTAACAGGAATGCTTGAACTTAACACCTTTGAAGCCCTCCGTACTATATTTTAAGGTAAGCACTTTTTAAAGTTAATCTCTGGAAGTGTAGGTACTTAAACCATCTACGTTGAAAGAGGTTAACTTATAGGTGGCTAAATAAGCAGAACGGGACCTCTGCGGGCTTCGCTCCAGCCGCCGAATTGCCAGTGCTGAAAATATCAAACACCTAACACATCATCCTTGAGATTATTTTACATAAAAACTGCTCTACACAAACCAAAACCTAAGCGTCTACAAGGGCGTCAAATTTTGACTCAGGCTCATGCTGGGCCTCCGAATTGATAAGCCAAAAAATATCCTTCACATCCGAATTAATTTTGTGCTGAATTTTTTTTTATCTTCAGTGGTGTTCTAAATCTAATATAACTTTTAACCACATGCTTAAACGTAATATATATTTTTCAATTAATTTGTGTATTGAGTCAAGATATGTAAAATATATATTTTGTGTTTAAATAAATATATTTAATATCATTAATATGTGGATATAAAAATGAGTTTAAAAAAAGTCATTTTTTATTTATTTAGATTACTTTATGAAATTGTACATTGGTTATTCTTATTGGCAATTTTTTTTCATATATGTATGCACTTTTAACTAAAAAAATATTTTTGTATGGAAGTAATCAAAGCGATCAGGGACGTGGGGAGACACTTTGCAAGATTGCATTCCCAGTGCGATCCAGACGATTTAGACGATCCAGACAGTAAAGAATTGCTGGCATGCCGTGTACTCAGTCTTGTCCTCTTCCAATTCATTCAGGGTGCTTCTCCTTATTCCTCGACTTTCGGTAATAGGAATCCGAGTGATGTTTGGAGGCGAATTCCACGTGAAGTGAATTATGAAAGGAATCTACAGGAAAAGATTTTTTTATTGTCACTGGAATGCCGTCATTTTCAGTAACTGTCGTTGGCTAGAAAAGGACACTGGTTTGCATATTATATTAATGTAAATCGACGTTTATGTTCGAATGAATTTGATTTAATATTTTATAATTATTCAAATAAAATAAGAAATATAATTTATTTATTTGCAAGAAACCAAAAGCTTTTATATAATATACAGTGATAAACATACAAGTGAACTGAAGTCAAGCCACAGAAGTTTCTTATGCTAAGTTTTAATATCTTAAAATTAATTTTGGGTTATAGGAAGGGAAGAGGAAAAGGAATATAGGAAAATGAATATAGGAAAAGGAAAGGAGGTGCTCCCGTTACATTCCATACTCTCATATTAATAATCGAGTGTTATTTCATATCGATATTTATTTAGGTTATTACTAAAATGTCAATGCTGTGAAATTTTGTTTTGTATTGCGCACATACACGAGGAATTGGTGATTTTTTTCTAATATTTGTTCTACATGAGGGTAAATAAAATAAATCGGATTGTCGGGTTGATCTTGACTGAGTTGAAATTGTGAAAATTAATGGAATCGGTATAATTTGAGAAGTGTAAGTTTAGTTTATAAATAATGTGTTTAAATATGTTTTTTAATTGTAATTGTAATCATGTTGTTACCTAACTACATCAAATCATGGTATTGTACGCTGAATCAAATTGCTTTTTTCACTCTTTTTAATCGTAACTGCGTGAGTATTTAATAAAAGAACCATTACATCACTAGCACGTATCATAAACTACAATATTTTCTTATTATGATATGAATGAACGCATCTAGTCAAGTAGCCATAAGAGATTATTATGAATTCCCAGTTCAGATGACTCCGTCGCGCGTCGTTTATCTATATAGGTAGATATAGGAGGCATTCATTGATTCGAATAGCGCAATAAAAAAGTTATAAAGTTTATTGAAAGCGGATAACCTTTAAAGAATGTTCAAATCTTTTGTGTCGAATGGAATTTAAATGCATTTTTTCAGCAATAAAAATAAAAGGCACATTCCGCTATTGTTTGTTTTTTACGAGTTGTTTTCTTTTTTTTATGTTTATTTGAATTGAACCGTAGAATATTATTTATAGTTTTCCTTATCTCTTAATTTAAAAATCTTCTTACTATGCTTACTATTATCATAAACCCCTACAATGTGACGTTAAAAAAATTGATTTATTTTAGTAAAAAAATTAGACTACCCATAAAGTTGATATTATTTCGAAAATTATATAAACCTTCTTCAAAACACCTTCAATCAAAATTCACATTGAAAATCCGACTTCCACCAACAAAATTTGTGTAGGTATTTCATTTAACATGTTTACGGGTATCGACCGCAAAGTTGCGTTTTTTTTACTCGCCACACTCAGGAGGCTTTGAGGAAAAAAAAACAGAGTGTGCAATTCACATGCAATTCATATGGTAGAAGTGAAACCTTCAGAAAACTAAAGTAGACAAGAGTGGGGAGACTACGAACCACTTTCTTTTATCAATGTGAAGAATGATTTATTCCACATTTTTGCCGTCGAATTCCAGTGCACCTTTCCCCAAACATTTGTATTTGTGTTTTCTTCTTCGGAGTCGCTAGATGTCGCATTCTTTTGTGTTTTCTTTGCCTGTTCATTTTGGAGGCGGTTTGAAGATTGGATATTGATTTTTCAAAAATAGAAATGTTTTTTATTTAGATTTCGTAGGATTCTATCCTTGGTTCGCTGGATGTCCGGCCGCTGAAGTTCATCAGGCGATTTATACTACTACACTAATAAAGGCTCGTGTGGTACCGTGGATTTATCATATTATATTGAAACCGAGTACCCGTGAATAAATAAATATTTTATTGCTATCTCATTCTCCCGCAGGCTAAATACTGTAGATGTATGTGTTTGTCTCTTTAAGTGACGCTTGGTTTGTCTCTTTAACGGTGCTAAAAAAGTTTTCATTTCAATAACTTCCCTCAGGGCCTACGTCATCTTTGGGGATGCTGTGTGTTAGGACTTTTTTTAAGGAAATGAAGGAGAGGAAGTTCTGGGAAGGAAAAGGTACGAGGGGAGGGTAAGAATCTGGGGTTCAGTGTGTTAGTGTCAGTAATTGACGTATGAATTCATCCCTCCCACTGCGGTGCAAGGCGATGGGTCGAGAGAGTTCCGCTTAGTCACCAAATTTAGCAAACCTCTTAGGATGACCTATGGCAGAGGTGTTGGTTATCCAATGAATTATTCCCAGGGCGACCGTATGGGTACGAGAGGCGATGGCATTACTATCAAAGCCTGGATTTAGAATTTTTTCAAATATTTTTTTTTTTATTTTTTTATAGTTCCCGTGAGTACTTAGGCCATAGGCCCATTGTACTATCTCCCATTTTACCTCAATCCTTTAACAATAACCCAGTCCCTTTAATGAAGTTCACCAGAGTTGTCATTGGATATGTGGCTAAGTCTTCTGGTTCCACGATGTGTCTCCCCAGGTATCTGAGCCTACTTCCCACCAGGGCAGGACATTGGCACCACAAGTGAATTGGAGTCTCTTCATCCTCTTCACATTTTCTACATCTATTGGTGCTTTCCACTCCCAATAGCTTCATGTGTCTCCTGAGATGGCAGTGTCCCGTTAGTAGTCCTACCAGTTCCCTCAGCGAGTTTCTATCCATATCGAGTAGTTTCCTGGTCCGTCTGGGGTCCGGTCCGTTTATGAGTACTTTGGATTGCCTCATTCCGGGTGCCCTCTCCCATTCCTTCCAGTGCTGGGATTTGACCCACCTCTCAATATTTATTTATTTATTTATTTATTTATTTATTTATTTATTTATTTATTTATTTATTTATTTATTTACGCCCTAGTGGGCTTTTACAACAGAAATTAAAAACATAAAAAAATTAAACATCATAAAAGAAATGAAATACTATGAGTAATAAGAAAAAATCAGTAATAAGACCAGAAATACAATAAAGTGCAATGTGTAAAAGCTAGTTAGTAGGTATAAACAAACAATTATATGTGTATAATAATGAACAATGATAAAACAGAACTAAATAGAACAGCAAAATAAAATAAAATAAGGTTATAAATTACTGGTAAGATTTTAAATGAGAGGAGGTTTTATGAAAAGAACAAAAATAAGAAAAGTTAATTATTAACAGATAAAATAGAGATGAGTTGTCTCTTGAAAATTGCAAAACTGTCAACACCAAATATATCTATAGATTCACAATGTTTATTTGCAAGGCTATGCATTCTAGGGATTGGTGAATTAATAGAATAGTTAGTATTGAGGGTATTGTTAAAATTGAAAATATCTTTATTGCGAGTTAGTCTAGCAGGTACATTAATACAGATTAATTCTAATAAATTAGGGCAGTCAACTAAAGATTTGATAATTTTGAATAAAAATAACAAATCAATTAACACTCTTCTATCTGATAATTTAAGGAGTTTGGTTTCTGCGCGTAAGTTATTATAATTTATAAGTTCAATTGGAATTTTCATTTTAAAATTAATATACCGAAGGAATTTGTTTTGTACCTTTTCCAATAATAGAGAATGGATGTAATTTCAATATGTAATTTCGTGTGGCAAGCTGCTACTCCTACAGCCGGCTCGGATCCCGCAAGTGGTGCTTTCGCCCCTTTCCTTGCTAGTTCGTCAGCCCGCTCGTTGCCCTCAATACCCTTATGTCCTGGTACCCATATCAGTGTTATTTTATTAATGGTAGCGAGTTCTGTAAGAACAGTCCTGCATTCCATCACCAGTCTGGAGTCGCATCGGTTACTTTCCAGTGCCATTAGGGCTGCCTGGCTATCAGAACAAATAGTTATGTTCTTATTCCTGTACCCGATACGTATATTCTCCTGTGCGCAGACCATGATGGCTTTCATCTCAGCCTGAAACACAGTGCAGTGAGTTCCTAGAGGTATACTGAGTTCCCTCTTGGATCCCTGTAGACATACCCCGGCCCCCGTTCCTTCCTCCATCTTGGACCCATCTGTGAACCAGATTAGTTCCTGTCTGGAGGTTGGACCTGGGACCATGTCCCACTCTTCCCGGGTGGGGTACATCACATCAAACTGCTGTCTGAAGAAGTATTCAGCTTGTTTGCCGTCCTGCTTCATTCCAGCTGTCGGGCTAATTGCCCTCAGTCTTGTTCCGATCTCCGTATGACTGTTTTTGGGCAACTCACCTCTCCAATGACCTTTGCATTTTAACCTGTAGGCTGCCGCCATCGCCGCCCCCTCTATTTCTAAGTTTAGTGGGGGTAGGTTCAGCAGCACTCCCATGGCTAGTATTGGAGTGGTTCGCATAGCTCCTGTGATTCCTCTGCATGCAAGTCCCTGTATGTGGTTGAGTGTGGCCATCACTGTTTTCAGTGTTGTTCTCCTCCACCAGACCAAGGCTGCATGCATGATTCTTGGTTTTACAACGGCTGTGTACAGCCATTGCATCATTTTGGGTTTGAGTCCCCACGTTCTGCCGCAGATTCGCCTAGTTGCCCACATGAGAGCACAGGCTTTTCTGCCCACAGTTTCCACCTGGTTTTTCCAGCTCAGTTTGGCATCTATAATGACCCCGAGGTACTTAACCGTGTCAGAGGGTTCTACCTCCTTTCCGTAGAAGGTTGGATTGCTCCATCCCTCTAGTTTCCTTTTACGTGTAAAGATTACTAGTTCTGTCTTGTCTGGATTGACCGACAGCCCTGTTTCTTCACACCATTCTTCCACTGTTGCCAGTGTTGATTGTATGAGGCCTCTGGATGTGTCTGCATCCCAACACCTTATTATGGTTGCGATGTCATCCGCATACCCTTGAGTATACAGGCCCCTGTTGTTGAGTTTCCTGATGAGGTTGTCCACCACCAGGCTCCACAGCAAGGGTGACAAGACCCCTCCCTGTGGACACCCTCGCGTCACCAATACTCTGAGGTTCACCTCACCCCTTTCCATCGTAAGAATCCGACCTGAAAGCATGTTCTTCAGCCACCTTCTGGTGGTTTTATCGAGTCCATGTCTTTCTGCCGCTTCATCGATGGATTTAATAGAGGTGCAATTAAATGCTCCCTCTATGTCCAGGAAGAGTCCTACTGCTAGTTCCCCGGTTGCCTGCGCCTGCTCCAGTTTGTATACCAACCTGTGCAGTGCCGCGTCAACCGACTTACCTGGTTGATACGCAAATTGTAACTCATGGAGGGGCTTTTCTCTCAGTGCCCCGTCTCTTATGTGTCTATCCATTAGCCTCTCCATTGTCTTTAGAAGAAAAGAGGTGAGGCTAATTGGACGGAATGCGCCTGGTTGGTCGTAGTCAGTTCTCCCAGGTTTAGGTATGAACACTACCCTTGTTTTCCTCCATGGTATGGGGATGTATCCGAGGGCGCAGCACGCCCTCAGGATCTTAGTCACCGGAAGTAAGATTGTATCCAGACCTCTCTGCAGAAGTGCCGGAAAGATACCATCTTCTCCTGCGCTTTTAAAAGGGTCGAACCCTTCGATTGCCCATTTAACTTTGGAGGGAGTCACTATTTTAGCGGCAGTGTCCCAGTCTTTACCATCCCGTATAACTCGGGCTGGTGGTGGACCGGTGTCACCTGCTTCTAACTTTTTGTAGCCGGGAAAATGTTTCCCCAGCAGTTCCTCCAGCTCCTCCTCGCAGTTATCGGTGAAGCCTCCATCGGCTTTCCGAAATGGGCCTTTAGCTGCCCCTGGGTCTTTAGCGAGAATTTTTTGAATTCTTGCAGCTTGCGGGATGGTTTCCATCTCCCCGCAGTACTTCTCCCAGGAGCCTGTTTTGGCTATCCGGATTGCTTCCTTGTACTCTTTCTGGTATTGCTTCTGAGCATCCCAGTTTCCAGATTTTTTGGCCCTGTTGAAGGCTTGCCTCACTAGTTTCCGTAGCTCCTGCAGTTTTCTGCTCCACCACGGTGTTTTGTCCCTGGTACTTGTCTTCAGAGGGCAGCTATTTTCGTATGCCCCTATCATTGAGTCCCTCAGTATTTCTACTGCGTCCTCAATTTCTTCAGGGCAGCCGTATTTCGCTGGGAATCTTGTCATTCCTATGTTTAATTCCTCTGAATACCGAGTCCAGTCAGTTGCTTTTGGGTTCCTGTGTCGGTCCCCTTTTTATTTGTCTCTCCCTCTAGTTTAAATACTATGTGTCGATGATCCGACAGGGATGGTTCATCCGAAACTCTCCATCCTGAGACTCCCAAAGTTCCTAGAGTCAAATATTTTATTTAATTCATTCATTATATTGCGGCCATTAACAAAATTGCAAAAAACGTCCTGGCAAAGGAATCAGAATGGAACCTAAATAAATAACAATTTGATAAAATCGGAATTTGCACGGTGGACATCAACGCAACCCATTAAAACCTGTTCTGTGTTCTAAGGTGAACAAAGGTTATGTTTTCAACCTAAAACGTTTCGTAGACACTTTTGTTAAGTACCATTGAATATTCTTGTTTAGCTGCGAGGAAAATATATAACAGCAGAATAACAGAACATTATCATACATAAAAAGGAATGTTTCTTTGTTTGTCCCTTACACGTTTCTAAACCACTCATCCAACTGAGATGAAACTTTTGTGATCTGTTGTGCGCACACCCGCGAAGGCTTTTATGTATGATGGATGGCTCTGGCGTTATGAAATTTGCATTAAAAAATTAGGTAGCGCGCGAGTTTTGTGAAACTGTTTATTTCATATTTTAACGTATCTATAGCGGCCGGCTTAATTTAATTTATTTGTATAACATAAATTATACAAATAAATTAAATAATGTTAACATTTTTTAAAAGATAACAATGTAATGCTAATAAAAATAATAAATGATATTGAGCATTGTTCTATTGTCGAACAGTGGTAGCTCTTGCCGTAAATGTATATGCACCAATGTAAATTACTATGTCGATATCAATTTAATGATGCTAGAGCTCACTGTTAGCAAAAGTTAAAAAATAAGCAGAAGATTGTTTGAAAGTGAGATATATAAATACGAATGTTAGAGGGAGCGCGCTAAGGCTAAAAATGATTAGGTATTTTAAGCGAAAATTGTGAAAATATTTAATAAAACAGCTCGTTTAAAATAGAGCCAAAATCTCTTGTCAAATATCTAAAGTAACCTTTGAATATATCTACACGGTGATTTTTTTCATACTCGTATTAATATATAATATATATGTTCTTTACATGCCTTAGAAATATTATTGAAGAGTTACTTGCCTAAATAGGTTAACTAAATTTTACTGTAATTGGAATTATTCTGTTGAACAATAATAATAATAAAAAAATAAACATATTAAATAACAGAACAAAATGTATTTTTAATAATTTTCTGAGCACACTTTGCGTTTTTTTTCTATCGTTGGAATATATATGTGAGTATATGAGATGTCTGTGTATTGCTACATTAAGCATTGGATATGTTTGAAACTTTCAAAATACCTTCTTTAAATCCCCGCGAAGGTTTCTGGATTATTACAACCACATGACAATACATCTGAAAAGCTTTTTAATCTTTACAAAAAATCTTGCAAAACGCTCAAAAATGTCAAAATTTGAGAACGACATTTTGCTAAACAAATGATTGTTAATAAAAAATTCAATTTCCGAATAAATTCTTTAAATTGATGAATTTATTTGAACTCCTTACCCCATTCTTTGAATCGAATCAATAATTATTGATTGATAATTATAATAATAGGTATTTACGGAAAATGAAAATTTGAATAAAAAAATTGTTGGTGTAAACACCTAATAGGTGGCACGCGAGCAGTTTGAAAACTGCGGGATGGGGGAGCGGGAGAGGGGTGGGGAAAGGCGGGGAAGGTAGAAGGGGAACGCGGAGGGGAAAAGACGCGGGAGGGGAACAGGGACGCACGGGAAACGACATGCAGGGAGAAACAATTTATTTCTTTGGATATGGGAACCAGGTAGTTTTATATAATTATCGTTCGGCTCGGCAAATGTACTTCAAAAATAACATACATTTATTTTTTTAAGAACTTAAAAACTTGTTTTTAAAGCATCGGTAAAAAATCAGAATGCAGAGTCATAAAACATTTACGAATGTTATTATTGTTTGCGTGACTGCACCAGCTATAATTATAAATAACTATATAGGTACATGTACTGCTACCTACATACTAATCGTTATCTTCAATTCACCAATAAAACCGCAAATACAGATAATAAGAAAATAATTCACTATTGTGCTATATATTTTTGAATAAAGTGATTCATAAACAAATACAAGGATAACACTAATTTTGTATTTTTTCATATTATTTCCAATCTTGGAATTTCCAAATAATTATCTAACTACCCAAGAATTTCAGAGACATTATTAATGCTATAATATCGCAATTATTGTGTTGATGCATAAGTTATGTAGGTTTTACGCCATCTCTTTTTTCAGCCCGTTTCCACTTAGAGTCGAAAGTCGACATTTTTCGCTTTACGCGATCGCTATTTTCATCTCTATCATAGTAAAGTTGAAAACAACACATGAACCATGCTGTTTACTATGAACCCAAATGGAAATCATAGATATGAAAATAGAGATGAAAATAGCGATCGCGTAAAGCGAAAAATGTTGACTTTGGTCTCTAATTGGAATCGGACTGAAAAAGATGTCGTGTATTGTAGGCTTTAGACGTTTACGTTGACCTACCTATCATAATTATCGTTTTTAGTTCAATATTATCTTTTTGAACAAATTATATTTTAAATGTAAACAAATCAGTAATATTATGCAATGCCCACGTCTGCCTATGTTTACGATGAACTCCCAACATGCTGACAGTTTTTCGTGCTGAGTCTGAAGAAATCCTGTGGTTTTGATACATTTTGAATTAGAGCGTCATTATCAAAGGTGGTTTTCCAATTTTGTACAAAAATTTCAGAAAAATAGGATAGAGGTACAATAATATTTCTTTGAAAAAAAATAAATAATCCCAGAGTTTGGGACCACCCTTATATTACGGCAATAACACGGCATAGCACCCCAAAAACAAATAACGAAAATAAAAACATGATACACGAAGACATTTCGGATACAAAATTTTTAACGCACATCTTCAGCAGGCCATTTTAATACATATTCACACCTGTGCAAGCGCGCAGACACTGTGTTGCTAATATGAAAAATAAATTACAGTTTTTTTTTATTGGTAACGGGCGAATTTTTGATTGCACAGTGGTGGTACAAAATTACCGTTTAACGGTCGTTTTTTTTTAATAAGGCTGAAGGTATGTAGGTATGTGTTTTGTGAAAGAACAAAACAAAATTAAATAATAAATTCCACCATCGGGGAATTGCATGCTGGTTAATTATTTAGTTGTGAAAAGAGGTAAGGCCCCGTTTAAGATCTTGCCCCGGGGACGGGAGTATGTTGCTGTGCCACTGATACACCCTGTCACATTTAGAAACAGCAAAACAATAGTCATAAACAACTAAAACCCTATGTATTATTATTTTTAGTTTATGACCATTTTATGAGTAACGCGTCTTGAAACTGTTCAGTAACTACTTAACAGCAGTAGTTAAAAAAACATAAACACTATAAGTATATCCTTATGGCACTACTAGCATCGAGTTATTTCCCGGCTTTGCCCGAGTTCCAACAACATTTTGAACTATTGAAAAATATCGGATAACTGAGTTTGTGCTGCTTCAAAAGAGATTGTTTGTAATTCTGATATTGTATCGAAGGTGATTGGAACACTTAGAATCAGAAATCAACTCAACAAATCATTTGAAAAGTCATTAAAAGTGATTAAAACAATTTACAAAGAACGGTTAAACAGGTTACGTTAGGTTAGGTTAAGTGCTGTTTTTCAATTTTATTTTTCATAGAGTTCAATGACTTTTCGAAGAGGTGTTGAGTTGACATGTTTGTGAGTTGGCATGGAACCGTATCGAACTGATAAACGTAAAAAATATCATATAATCGTAAATAAATACAATACAAGACTATTAGAAACATTCCCAAGAGAAAACTTATTTAAAAACACGTTCAAAAAATGTTCCCTCTCTTTGAGAAAAACCTCCGCAATAGAACCAATTTGGGCAATATGATAAGCCCGTATATCGATGGCCCAGAAGATATATTTTATTATAGTGGCGTATCAACAAACTTACAGGCCCCGGGCAAAACTATTGCTAAGCCCCGCCCTGTCGATTCTAAATATGTAGGTACAAGTAATGAATGTGCTTTTGATTTACTGCTTAATCTGCTATTTTGGTGTGTTGATAGCCACTGCATTGCCCCACAGGCGAAATTTTATGGTTAATACAAATAGATAAACAAAGGTTCGTGGAGAGAGTTAAGATTGTACGATAATGAAGTTGTAACGATTAACTAGACACCTACTTACTCCAAAATGAGTGGCTTTTGTGTGATTTAAAACAAAAACAGGTAGGTGCCAATATTATTTTCAATGTTTTTTTTTACAATACAGTTAGGTATTAAATCCAATTTTTAATGGTTTTTGTATAGATTTAATGAACCAGGTGTCGCCATCGGGTTCATCAAAAGGATATGCTATCGTTTGTTTTGTCTCTTGGATGTGTTTATTTAACTTTCTTTATCTAAGCAATTGAGATAACAGGGGAAAAAACCACGGCAGTACAAAACACTAATCAAATAAAGAATTTCAAGATTGCGTTGTCTGTATTTACGTAGCTTAGTATTTACATAACTATATAAACTCCTTCATCCTGCGTGGTCTAAAATAAGAATTAAGTACCTAAAATGAATTAAAATGTTTTCGCAATTCTCTTCCATAGAGATATTTCTTTCATTGTTGTCCCGCCACTGAGAACTCCATCGTGTACATCGTTTAACCCCTTACCGCTTAAGAGGCCATATATTGCTTCACTAGTTAATTTAAAAAATCTCTTTTCCTGATTATTTTTCGTCTCGTTGCATACAGTGATTTACATAGTGTTGGTAACTACAGCCTCTACACTGGCTACCTGGCATCAAAACAAGAAACTTCGTTAACCGTTGCATATTAAAAATATACTTTGAAGAGCTATATATAGCTCTCAGAAATGTTTTTGGGCTTCCATGGGACACCCATATCAGAGACATTTAATCATTTTCCGGTAACTATTCTAATTCCAACTGTGTCGCCGGTCGTTCATCGGTGAGATCGGCAAAAAACGGCAAAAAAAAATTTATATGCGATTTTGACCCTAATATATGAAGAAACTGTATGAAAGTCAAGCTCTGAATGGTTTGCGCTAACAGTACTGTTGACACCGCCAAAAGTTTTATTCATCTGGCAGTACTGGAATATTTTAAAAAGAATTTTCTGTGGAGTACGAACGTCATATTTTGCCACGGTTGAACTGTCAAAAGTCCGTCGATGTTTAGTCACAAAAACTTAAAAAAACCTATCAATTCATCAAATAACCACAAGTAATATTTTTTTGTTGTTGTTAGTTTTTGGGGTGTTATGCCGTGTTGCGCTACCTCCTTCTATAAATTAAAAAGAAAAAAATAATTTCGTACGATTGTTATTTCGGTGTCAGCCAAAATCTCCACATCTCACCTATAACTACCTTTGTATGTAGACATCGACTCCAAAAATAACAATCGTAGGAAATTATTTTTTTACTTTTTAGTGCATTTTTTGAAGTCGTTTTTTTTTGTTAAATTTTTTGTTTATTATCGATAGTTTGTTGTTCAAAGAATGTGTTTCAGTCAATAAAATATACGATAGTTCAAAATACATGGACAAAATATTACTTCAAAAGTGCTCTTTCCGAGATTTTATACGAAGTATGGGCAATCCTGGAAAATTATGGCAGACCAGAGGTTTAATCACGTGAGGCTCGAAAGGGGGGGGGGGGGGGCAAAATGAGATATCACGTGTATTTATTTTTCATTGAATGTACGATTTCTAAAGGTGAACGACCTATACTTTGTACTAAAAAAAATACACGTGATTTATTTGGGGAAGGGGGGTTAGTCTAAAACCTCACCACATATATCACCAGGGGGGGAGGGGGTTAAAAACATCACGTGATTAATGGACGACCCCTTACTTAAAATTTTGAAAATAGGTACTATTATTTTATTTCATACTAGCTTTTGCCCCCGATTTTAAATGCCTGTTAACTAAGTAACTAGACGAGCTTTTTATATAAGCTCCACGGAGACCCACAAAGAAAAAATCTTTCAGGGCCTATCTCATCTTTGGGAACGCTATGTGGAGGGTCTTTTTAGGGAAAGGAAAGAAAAAGGTATAAGGGGTGGGTAGGAATCTGGGAGTCAATGTTCAGGTGAGTGAAAGTGACAGACGTATGATTTCATCTCACCCACTGCGGTCAAAGTCGAGAGAGTCTGGAGAGGTCTAAGTTAGGTCTCCCTCAACCAATCTCTCCCGATTCGGCCCACCATGCAGTAGATGGACAATCGAATTCACTGCCGAGACCTAGACACACCTAACCCCATGAATCGGGGCACCCCCACTAAGTCACCGAACGTAGCGAACCACTTGGGGTGACCGATGGCAGGGGTGTTGGTTATACAATAAATGGTTACTAAATAGTTTAGTCAAAGGTATTGAAATACCACCTTAGTTATTTATGGTTAAGTAGCTAGTTATGCCAACCCACAAGTAGAGATCTCGATGTTTTCACAAGAAAACGTAAAACTAATCGATTCCAGTCAAATGAAATGTAAGCGAATAAATTGTTTTTATTATTTGAAGGATGTAGCAATTTGCTGCGTTTTCGTAGATGATTAATTATTTAACAATTCTGGTAAATCCATTTTCAATCAGTTACGATTTACAAAATTATCTTTTCTTGCGGCCAAAAGAGGAACTAACGAACAAACAGATTATTTTGTTCACACCGGTACGCCGCACTATCTTCTTAAATAACCTGCCACTGACTGCATACATTTGTACATCTGTTATGAGCTTGGTACCTAAATATAATTACATGTACCAAACAACAGTGCTCAACAAACAAAAACAAGTCAACAACCGCGCTCATTGCAATTAAAATTATATTATCCATTTTATGTATTTTTTAATTTGGGTACCGCCGCCCGGGAACCATTTATTGTAAAACAAACACCCCTGCCATAGGTCGTCCCATGTAATTAGCTAAGTTTGGTGACTTAGCAGGGGTGCCCGCGTACTGCGTAGCGGACCAAATCGGAAAAGACTGGTTGAAAGGGATTTTTGAACTCTCCAGCCGTACTCTATCGACCCATCGCCTAACACCCCAGTAGAAGGATGGATTCATACCCACTCCTCATACCCTTTTCCTTTTTAGAACTTCCTCTCCTTCCTTTCCCTAAAAAGATCCTCCACAGAGCACCACCAAAGATGACAGGCCCTGAGTGATTTGATTCCTCAAGGCGTCCTGTGTGAGCTAATGTAAAAAAAAATCACTAAAATAATGTAACGATAAAGGTGCATACGTCATTGTTATTCTATATTTACTAGTTTCATGCGAATTTTTTTTGCAATTAAATAAATATTAAATAAACATTGACTGAACCTCCTAGAAAGTCCTGTTTGAATTAGACTGCTTGGAAGTTCATCTGTCAGTAAATTTGTTTGTAAAAGAAACTGGCATCATGATACCTACCCGCGAAAACTTAACAGGAAAAGCTTTCCCGATAGTATTGAAACTTTTTTGCTGCCCCAGGCAATCTGATATTCTGTTTTATGATTTGAATTCTATATTTTCAGCTTTCGGTACGAAAACAAACCTACCCAAAAAAATTCTTTCAAATTTGTTCGTAGAAATTGGGGTGAAAAGGTGGTCGTTAAGTAGGTATTTCGTAAACCTTTTGATTAGGCATTGAATTTTGAGCAAAATAACAAAGTCACGACAAGAATGCAGTCGAATAAAAATGCTAATTGCGTTTCCGTTCATTAAAGTGAACCAGGTCCGAGAATTAGTCTGAGTCGTTGGAGTTGAATTAATGAATCATCGATTTGACATTCAATTATGCAAGTGCGTGCGGATCTGACCTCAAGTTGTTTGTTGTGTAATATAATATGTTTGTGACGACAGGGCCGTCGAGAGAGATACCGTCGTCTGTGTGCGAAAACCAAAAACATCGATCAATATGACAGGTCAGAGGCTGAGTTAGCATCGCGTTTGGGTCCCACCCAGGCGTCCCGTGTTCGATTCCTCGGCTGGCTAAGTCGTCCATCACGACTCAAGCCACATTGTCCGCTTACTGCGGTGGTTGTAGGAGATTTTCAAATATTGTCGGGTTATTCGTAACGCCGAGAGATTCTATATCTTTTGTGGGATCGTTGTTGGATAACGGAAGTGATCTCCTGTCAGATTTGTGTGATTTTTATGGCTGTTATTTGCTTTTTCTATATAAAACTTACACTAAATAAATAAATAATCATGCGTGGATACTTGCAGGAATTCGTGTTTAAAACAATGTAAATTAAAATATGTGACAGTAATATGTAAAAATTACACAAATCTGACAGGAGATCTAATAACGATCTGTCCGTTATCTAATAACGATCCCACAAAAGATTTAGAATCGCTCGGCTGGGAATGTTTGTATTTATTAAAAAAATTAATATACGTCATTAAGGCGAAGAAAACGAAAAAATGCAAAATCATGCATTTTTGGTTTGAAAATTTCGACGCTTATAAATAAAATATTTCTGGTTCTGTAATTAAATGCTGCAAGCAGAACATAATATCTTGGCCTTTGAAATCATCGAGTAATTTTTGTTAAGTCTTTTTATAAGCCTATAAAAAATTAAGTATCCTGCCTATAAAGTTCAAAATCTCCCACGAACGAACACCTTTTCGGTTATGGTTTTTTGTATAATGTGGCAAATTATGTTCTTTAGATAACGATCGTAAAAAATTCAAATGTTTGTGCCTGAACTTCGCAAAAAAAAAAAATACACTTTTTGGCGATGTTTTTATTTCGCGTAAATCAAAACAAGCGGCTGGTGTTTAAACTGGGAATTTTAACTTTATTGCCATCTACATAAAGGGAGTTATTGTAAGCGGCCCGATTCCAAACGTTACTCGAAGTTGTTCATCAAATTATTTGCATTTACAATCAACATATTTTGAACAGGTCGGCTTCAAAATAATGAATCATTTATTATATGCACAGAATAAGTTTTTACAATATTCAGTGTAAGTACTAACAATAGACAAAATTTATAAAAAGAATATGCAATTGGGTATATACATTTTTAAGGAAGAAGAATTAAATGAATTACAGTTTAATATATTAGCAGGATACAATGGCGGTACGTGAGTTTTCAGTGAGCTAGAGCGCTAAGGTTGAAAAATATGACGTTCTTGTCGATTTACAAAATTTTAACTTTTTGTATGAAGATATTCAGGATTGCGCAGCATCCACGTACTGAAAGATCTTCATACAAAAAGTTGAAAATTTGAAAAAAAAAATCATGTTCAGCTACAACAATATCAGTAATGTCGTATTTTTCAATCACTCTAGCTCACTGAAATTCACGGACCGCTACTGCAAGATACATATCAGAATAACGTTAAAATGAAAAAATTGAAAGATCTTCATACAAAAAGTTGAAATTTATTAAAAAAAAATCATTTTCAGCTACAACAACATCAGTAATATCGTATTTTTCAATCTTAGCACTCTAGCTCACTGAACCTTACAGACCTCCACTGCAAGATAGATTATATCAGAATAACGTTAAAATCACAAAATTTAACATAGCATATTTAAAATACCCAACTCTATCTACTAATAATTTACTTTAACAACCTTCCTAAATCTAAAAATTATCGATAATATTAATTAATTACAGCTTAATTGACAAATTACCTGAAGCCACAGAGTCCATTGTTGTTCTTATTTTTTAGGGGTGTTCTTTTCTGTTTTTTTGACAATTCTGGTGTTTTTTCTTATTTTTTTTCGTATTAT
This sequence comes from Limnephilus lunatus, assembly GCA_917563855.2. Classification (NCBI taxonomy): domain Eukaryota; kingdom Metazoa; phylum Arthropoda; class Insecta; order Trichoptera; family Limnephilidae; genus Limnephilus; species Limnephilus lunatus. The sequence continues at coordinate 37,317,443 of OU830594.1, forward strand.
TGCCTATTATTTTACAATTCCATGCCAACTCAGAAACAAGTCAACTCAACACCTCTTCGAAAAGTCATTAAAAGCTATGATTTTTAATAGCCCATTATTAACCTTACGTTACATATTTAGCCAATTATTTATTTTTAAAAAATCATAACTTTTAATGACTTTTCAAAGGAGGAGGAGGAGTTGATTTCATTCTGAGTTGTCCGGTCCATTTACGTTATTTTATTACCAAACACGAGAGCCTTCTCTCTTCATGGTGAGGAAAAACCAAAGACATTGAAATATAGGAGATGTGCTATCCGCATGCTGTTACTGGGTGGGACGGTGCTTCCTGGTGTCACCGATATTTTTAACGGTGCTCCAGATTTCATGTCCGGGTTGAATCTTTCCCAAATGAAAGACTAAACCCTTCCACACACTTTTCCACAAATGAATATCTAGTAAATTAACGCAATGTAATTGCACTATATAAGAATAAAACAATACAAGAACAATACGTCAATCCAAATTATTATTATTATTTTTTTTTTTACATTAACTTCACACAGGAGGCCCTGAGGAAAATAATTTCCCTCAGGGCCTATGTAATCTTTGAGGATGCTGTGTGGAGGGTCTTTTTGAGGAAAGGAAGGAGTGAACATGGGTCTTGAAGAGACCCATGTTGTAGGAGGGAGGAAACACAGAGGCTGGTAAATCGTTCCACATCCGAGCTGTTGAACTCAAGAACGAGTCGTAAAAACGACCCGTTCTCATGTGACTAATGTCAACCGTGTACAAATGTTGGGCGCGTGTTTGGCGTGTTTCCCGACTATGCACCGGTGCCGAGGGGATCAACGACGCTAGTTCCTCGGAGCATTTTTCATTGTAATACCGGTAGAACAAGGACAGCATTCCCACCTGACGCCTGTGCTCTAAAGATTGCAATCCGTCTGTTAAGATGGGAGAATCTATCAAACGGACCGCCCGTTTCTGCACAGAGTCAAGGGTTTTTTTAAGGTATTTTGGAGCTCCAGACCAGAGGTGGCTGCCAAATTCAACCGTGGGGCGCACTTGCGATTTGTACAGGGTTAGCAGTTGTGTACTATTAAAGTATCTGCGGGCCCTGTACAGTACGCCCAGTTTCTGAGAGGCTAATTTAACTCTGGTTTCGATGGAGCCCCCATAACTGAGCTGGTCACTTAGAGTAACACCCAGCATATCAATGGAGGTCCTGTTCGGAATAAACTAAATGAACGAATAATTAATGAATAAACTAAACGAACGTTAAACTAAATTAACGAATTATTTCCGTATTCAAACTATATTTTAAACCAATACTACTGCGCACCTTAAAAAATCAACTAAATGAACAAATTCTTTCCGTACGCAAACTATTCCAATTAGGTAGTAGTCCGCCGACAGTCGGGCGGACACCATAGCATATCTCTTTTCGATTTCCCATATCTTTGCGATAATTCAATTTCTTTCAATTTATTTCCTATCTTTGGGAAAAACTATTGATGATTGCACTTTAGTGCCTACTTGCACAATAGTGTACAATACACATTGTGCATATGTATTATTTGTACGTTTTATAGTAATAAATACTTGTAACGCTTAGAAAGTAGAAAATATAAAAACAGAAAAGTCAATATTTCTTTTTTTAAGTAAAGTGATTGTGATTATTTATGCCCCACGAAAACCGTATTAACCGTATCACTCTATCTCCGCAAGATGTCGCTAGTATCTCTTTTCGACGAGACCACTTGTTCATCATTCATTCATTTGTTTTCGTTCTCCTGTGAAAATAACTTTTTTATCTTACGACGGTTTTCTGTGCAATATATATAAAAAAAAATTGAATTGAATTTTATTGTTATGCAATGTTGTAAATTGCACATCCACTTAAGGTGTAAATTGTACTGGCGATACTAAGGTCACAACATTATGAGTAGGTAAGCTAATTATAATTCAAAATAATCATCAACTGTACTCAACTTTTATAAACAAAAGTTTTTATAGACAAAATTGTTGAAAGGACTGTGGCTGCCTCAGAAACCGGCAGCCCGAGTGCGTCGCATGCATTGCATAAATAAATATATGTATGATTGGTGGCGCCCCTGTAACTGTTCTATCAAAGTTTTATTTCATCTTTGTAAAATAGCACACGATTATGTAAATTTATTCAGAGAATCAAAGATTTGTTTAGCGAGTGCATGTTGTTTATTTTGAAGTGTTTTCCCTACTCTATCAATTAAAAAACAGAGCATTATAATTTCTCATTATCTCACCTCGCATTTTTAAATATTGTGTTTTACAATCAAGTGTATATATACCCTTCGTTTTTTTAAATTAGACTCACGAAAATAATATTTGTTAACCCCCAGGCCTCGACCATATTTTATCAGTGGGTCAAAATATTTTTACTTTGCAGTAAAATCCAAAAAAAAAAGAATATTTCACAATATATAAGAAAACTAAAAACTATTTTTGAAAAGTGATATAAATTACGCTTTCAAATTTTGTAAATCAAAAACATATAATTTCATAGACATACAAATAGCTAGACGAGAACTTACAGATGAGGGGTAAAAACCAACTATGGCGGGACGAAGAGAGGAAAGAGACTTGTGATTCGCCAATAAATCAATCTAACGGTATATAGGCGCCTCGCACTATAATATCACCATTTAGTTCTTGAAAGTAAAATCTGCTTTTGAATGAATAGACATTTTTATATGGGAGCGCGAATTACATGCAACGTTATGAACAGATGTGTCAAGTCCAAATTCGCAAAGTAAGGTTCTGAGTATTTTCATAGTCGAATATTTTGTTTCCGTAGACACTTTTACAAATGTTTCAGGATTTACTTACCCCAGTAAACAGCGACTTTGTGTTTCAAGTCGCCATGTATCTCGATGTCATAGTATATGTTCCATAGACATACAACGTCCGTGCGTAAAATGTACGATAAGAGCTCGACACTGGTCCGGACAAGAATGATGACGTCACATTTTTTAGATTAACGCGGGGCTCTCGCAAGCCCAGCCGGTTCCAAAAAATGGTTCCAATGGGAGGGGGAAATAACACGCCTTTTAGCACGTAAGGGCATGTCCATATATTTTGTACGTCCGTGTATAATTTATAAATGAAAAATTTTTGCATTCAAACGTAAAAAGTTTTAAAAAGGAACACCTAACGTTTTTTCTAACTAAAATTACTGATAACGAAAGCAAATTAACCAGGTACATATTTTACTACACAAATGTATTATAAACGTTATTGCCACCTCTCTTTTTTGTCGTTTCATGTAAAAAAATAATAAAAAATTCCCAAAGTTTCATAAATTTTTCTCAAATTGCTATCCGAAACTTTGGTTTCATAAAGGTGTCTATTTTATTTCTTTTGTGGTTAATTTTTAGATTTGGCGTTTGGATAAAGCGTGTTGTTTTCTCTTTCTAACACCGTTAATATCATATTTCTCACAAAGAAAGTAAAGGAGACAACGATTTCTATGAGACCTACATGAAACAAAACAAATAAGCCTAACGGGTTAAACCACTAGGAATTATTAAACTCACGAAAATAATATTTGTTTAACCACTAGGAATTGTTAGACCCACGAAAATAATCTGTTTAAACCATTAGAAATTGTTAGATAGACGAAAATAATATTTATTAAACCACTAGGAATTGTTAGACCCACGAAAATAATCTGGTTAAACCACTGGAAATTGTTAGATAGACGAAAATAATATTTATTAAAACACTGGAAATTGTGAATTGTGTGATTCATCATTATTATAACATTCAAGCGGGTTGGCGATATACGATGTCAGGCAAATGTAAGAGAGACAGAGCGCGTGCGTGGGCTTGAACCAAAGTCACAAGTCGGTCGTTACATTAGTTTGAGTTTGCATTCAAATCTACAGGGAAGGCATTTCCAGAATGTAAGAGTGTACTGCCTTTTTAGTGGTATTATGGATAAGTATTTGCTTTACAAAAAAACAAATATTCATTCGTGTAATCAGTTTAAAGATCGACATAGAAACTCATATTATGTTATTTGGGATGTCGCTGTTATAGATGTGAATGCAAAAAAATGTTGGATTTAAAAAAAATAGTTCGTAGGTTAAAGTGGTACATTTTTGGACTTCCTCCTTCTTTAGCCAACGTTTCGGACAAAGTTACAATATCCATCATGAGGGCAAATGTGCAGATTGTTGTAGGTATATGTGCAGGTATATGTTCACGTATATGAAAGTGATACCGTATTGCGCACGTTAATCTCCGTGGGGTCGGTATTTCATTATAATAATTGGTTAAATTAATTTGGTATTCGGCGTTCGGTTTTGGACGTTTTGGACGTTTTGGTATAGACAGCCATCAAATACCGGAAACCAAGAACCAAGAACTATTAAGATTAGTACCCTCGTCTCTGGTTGTTGTGGATTTCATTTGCCTCTGTAATCAGGCATGCTCGATGCTTTTTGGGTCTTCCCAGAACAAATCCAAAATGCTTTATGGCCGATATCAATTATTTGCTCGGCGATTGCTAATTTCCAAAACGTTGGCTAAAGAAGACAATAACACAAAAATTAAGCATGATACCTACTACTTTTGGCCGTGAAAGTCTAAAAATAATATAAGTTCGTAGGTTAGTTTCTATTTGCCGACCTGTACAAAAAAATTGTATATCTGCATTGCATTTTTATAAGACGAAATTTTTAATGTGCTTTCTGGTTCAATTTGAAAATTAATTTTCGCGTCCCGCTCACATAATCCGTTTGAGTAAAATTTTAACCAAATTAATGTTTCTTTGTTTGTCCCTTATGCGGCCCTAAATCATTCATCCGATTGAGATGAAACTATCGTGAGTTGTTGTGCGCACGCCCGCGATGGTTTCTATTTACATATAGTGGTGAGCTCTGGCGTTATGAAATTATTTCATGTACTATTCATTCGATTGCGATGAATCTTTGGTGAGTTGTTGTGCGCACGCCCGTGAAGGTTAAAAATAATATAAGTTCGTAGGTTAGTTTCTATTTGCCGACCTGTACAAAAAAATTGTATATCTGCATTGCATTTTTATAAGACGAAATTTTTAATGTGCTTTCTGGTTCAATTTGAAAATTAATTTTCGCGTCCCGCTCACATAATCCGTTTGAGTAAAATTTTAACCAAATTAATGTTTCTTTGTTTGTCCCTTATGCGGCCCTAAATCATTCATCCGATTGAGATGAAACTATCGTGAGTTGTTGTGCGCACGCCCGCGATGGTTTCTATTTACATATAGTGGTGAGCTCTGGCGTTATGAAATTATTTCATGTACTATTCATTCGATTGCGATGAATCTTTGGTGAGTTGTTGTGCGCACGCCCGTGAAGGTTTCCATATAATGGTGAGCTCTGGCATTATGAAATTTGTATTAAAAAAATGAAATAGGTGACACGCGAGCTGTTTGAAAACTGAATGCACCGGGACTGGATGTATGGAACTCGGGAGGGGAGAGGGGAACACGGGAGAAGGGTTCGGGAGACGGGGAAAGCGGGAGAGAGGAGAGGGAAGGCGGAGATGGTGTAGAAGAATGTGTGAGGGGAAGGGGACGAATGAGAACGGACACGCAGGGAGAAACAATTTATTTATTAATTGGCATAGCAACGCATGCCGAGAATTCGCCATTTATTATAAAATTTAATCTGAAAATAATCTTACCATCATTTTAATTCTTGACATTTAAGTCAGTAACCTCGACCAGGTAAAAGTATGCACGATCGGGAATTAGCACAAGTAAAGAGTGCAAATTAGTCACGTTGAATTTATGAGATAACTTGAGATTGGGGCAAAACCGTTTTAAACTCGATTTGCAAAATGTATCTAGGAAATGAAATCATCGTAAAACTGGTAGGAGTTTACGTACATAAATTGTTTATGAGTTATTTTATTACGTAATATGCGGATTTGGGATGCATTTCGGAAAGTTAACTGTTCGAGGTCTACATAATACGAGTATTAACTTTAAATATACTAAAGCAATCAAAGTTCTCAAATAGTGAGCCATGATTTTAAAATTTGTGTGGCTTTTTCTATCTGGAATTTCAAGGCCGTCACATCTATTTTCAAGAAAACGTTTCTATAATGAGATTAATGAGCGGTGGATCTTTTAAATATTCATTTATTTGTCCAAAAAAGGCAAGACTTCTTATAGTTCATCTAATTTGTCGTCTAGCCTGTTTCATAAAAAAATTTATTTCTGTGTGTAAATAGGGAGTCCGTTTGATTGCAATCTTTAGAGCACGGGCTTCAGTTTGGAATGCTGCCCTTGTTCTACCGGTATTTCAATGGAAGATGCTCCGTGGAACAAACTTCATTGATGCCTTCAGCAAGACATAGACGGAAACATGCCAAAAGCGTGCCCAGCTTTTGAACACGGTAGATATTAATTTGTCGCATGAGAACGGGTTGTTTCTACAGTTCGGATGTGGAACGATTTGCCGGCCTCTGTGTTTCCTTCCTCCTACTCTCTCTCAAGACCCATGTTCACTCCTTGCTCTCCATAAAAAGACCTTCCACACAGCATTCCCAAAAATGACATAGGCCTTGAGGGAAATTATTTTGCTTAAAGTCTCCAGTGTGGAGTTAATGTAAAAATAAGTTTAAACACTTTTAGCAATTAAATAATGAATTTAAAAAAAAAATTAAAAGTTAAGGCAAATGAATCCAGTAAGCTCTTTAATTAATTAATATTTCTCTACTTGCCTAAGCAGTACCTACTTTAAATTACCTACTTTCCAAAAAATTAAGAAATGTAGGATAAATAAACCTTTTTTTTCAAATGGATAAGAACTAAACCGTCACAAATAATTGCGAAATTGGCTTCTTAAATCATACAAAAACTAAATGTGTTATGAAGTTATGTTTTCAATTAAAAATAAATTAATTAATTTAAGAACTTACTTTCTTAACTTTTAATTTTTAAAAAACTTTCGGTGATTGAATTTTTATCATACATAAACAATGCTACAAAGCTTTATGTCCTTTAAAATATTGACCAAGTTTCAATTTTCTAGAAATAAATTAAAAATATAATTTTATCGTTATTATATGTACAGGGTTGTAAGGAACGTTCTTATTATTATTTAGAGTTTTGGCCTCCGATAACTTTTTCGATGTTTTTTGAAGAATTGTTAAAATTTATATATATATATATATTTTTTTTTAAAGAAAGACAAACATTCCCGGGTTACGAATAACCTAACAACGTTTGAAAATCTCCTACTACCACCACAGAAAGCCGAAAATGTTGCTTGTGTTGTGATGGAGGACTTAGCCAGCCGAGGAATCGAACATGCGACGCTCGGGTGGGACCCAAGCGCTATGCCCATTCAACCACTGACTGGTCAACTTCCACATATTGTCACTTGTCTCTCAGCCGAGTAACCTCCTGACCCCTCACATCGACATTAGTTATCAAATACCTACTGATGTTTTTAGTTTAAAAACAAAACTCGAAAATGTCACCGGAGACCACAATATTAACATCTTTTACTCCAAATAATGCCAGGAATCACTGTTTTTTAAAGCAAGTCAAGTTCGTCCTTTTTATAATGCTCAAAACAAAGCAATAATTTTACATCATTGCAAAAACATGCCAAAAGTGACCGAAATCATTCTACACGGTTCCATGCCAACTCAGAATGAAACCAACTCAGAACCACCTCAGAAAGGTCATTAGAAGCGATGAAAAAATAATTTCAAAATAGCCGGTAACCCTAACCCAACTTAACCTATTTAACCAATTATTTATATTTTTTATCTGACCTTTCTGAGGTGGTTCTGAGTTGGTTTAATTCTGAGTTGGCCGGTCACCATTCTACATATCTACAGTGGAAAACATTGGTAACTAGTCACGTGACAAAACAAAACCTAACCTATTCATTTTATTTTTAACCTATTATATTTAATTATACCTAAAAAGGTTAAATGAATAAAAAATAATAAATTATAGTCACCAACCGAATAAGCCATCATCTGCGTCTTTGCAAATTATGTTCTTTGCAGCGCCACATCAAACCAATAAATGTGTTTTGTTCGACCGTTAAAAGTTTCTTCATTCAAACAAGTTTTGCTGCAGATGGTGCGGAAAATAAATTAATAACTTCCATTCAGAATTCTATGAATAGATGTTTAGGTACAACCTTTGTACAAACATCGGATCTCTTCGTAATGTTGCACAATAAAATCACTTTTTTGTTTGCATAGATCTCAACAATATCTTTTCTTTGTGCAGATGACACAATAATATTAAGTTGCCCTTTATTCAAAATGTACCCACGTAAGTTTGGCGAGTACCAACTTATTGCGTTATTTTTTCTACTAATATTATCTCATATCGTAACGTAACTCCTCATAACCGTTGAACTATGTATAAGCGTGATGTGTAATGTGGATATGTGTTTTTTATTTATTTATTTGAAAATGGATCTTCAGTCTTAAGTTTTGTGTAATTACTTAGGGCCGTGTGTTTCAACGGTTGCTAGAGTAAAAGCAAGAGTAAAAGAAATTGCTTCAAGTAAGCATCATAAAAATGCGTTTTTCAATCAATGCGCCTGTTTTTCAACACTTTTAACTTTTGCTTTTACTTTCCGGAAAGCGATGGTTATTCTTGAATTGCTCCGGCGTTTTGACATATTTGACAGTTCTGTTGGAGGTATGTTGCAAAATTGATTATATTAATCATGATTAATATTATAGAAGATGATGAGTGATGATGAATTCCTTATCCAATGTGTCTTGCAACGAAAACCAAAAAAAATTCGACCCCTTGTTAATAATGTGGTTATTTGGGATGATCACGAATTTTTTCTATCGGTATCGCATCTCGTAAAATTTGTGACACATCAAATTCAAGGGGATATTACAACTACTGGAAATTAAATTATTTTTTTGTGTAATATCTTATATTTTATAATAGGTCTTGGTTTATTTTTTATATATTCATAATAATATTTTTATATGAATAAAGCTGTCAGATCCTACAATGACGCGAAACCAAATAGAGTCGGATATTATGACAATTGTTCTGGTTTTTTTAAAACTTAATTGATGGTGCGGCCGCAGCAAAAAATAGTGCGGTGCGCTTTTTCACATAATTTCGAGGAATATTCTGCTTTTTAGACTGGCCACACCAACAATTGCTATTTTTAGCAAAAGTACACTTGAAACAGCGTGCAGTTCAATTTAACATTTTTGTTACTTTAACTGGCGGTTAAAATTGAAATTTAGTTCACGATTTAGCTTTTTTTTAGAAACAGACAGCCCTTAATCAACACGTTTGCTAAAGTTACGAGTTGTATGTTCGCTGAAAACAAACTATTTCATTAATTTCCAGTCCAAAGGACGCATAAGCTTTAAAACAAATTTAGTTCATTTTTCGTTATTTATTTGGGCTTTAACTTTAGGTTATTCTTGGGGTATTATGGCGTGTTGCGGTACCTCCTTATTTAGCCAACATTTCGGAAAGCATTACAGTGTCCAGCATCAGGGCGGATGTGTAATGTCTAAAGAAGGAAAGCGCAACACGGCATAATATTAACACCCCAAAAATAAATCAAGATAATACTCAAATTCATTTCCGTTGAGATTTTCATTTATTTCATACCAAATTTTAAATCAGAAATTAATTAATTAATGTAGGTATTATAATCCGTTACTTGCTTTTTGTGTTAATATTTACTAAAAATCTTATTTTAATTTTTTATTGTTGATTTGTGGTTTTTACACTAGACAGGTATCAAAACATTCTTCTCCTCTGTCTTATTTTTATTTTTTGTTTGTACCTACGAGTATCACATTGATTAATTTTGTTTATATGGATAAATTGAATCGGGAGGCGGGTAGGGGTACCGCCGTCCCGGGAACCATTTATTAGATAACCAACACCACCACCAAAGGTCACCCCAAGGGATTCGCTACGTTTGGTGACTTAGCAGGGATGCCCGGCTTCGTGGAGTGAGGTTTGTCAAGGTCTTAGCGACGGATGAGTGTGCTCACCTACCGCGTGGCGGGCCGAATCGCTCTCCAGCCGGACTCTCTCGACCCACTGCCTTGCACCGCGGTTGAAGGAATGGATTTATACATTCGTCATTCCTGAACACCAGGATCCCCAGATCCCTACACACCCCTCATACCTTTTTCCTTACCAGATCTTCCTCTACTTTATTTCCTTAAAATGGCCCACCATATAGCGTCCCTAAGATGGTAAAGGCGCTGAGGGGAATTATTTTCCTCAGGGCCTGTCGAGCTAATGTAAAAAGATGTAATTGGGATTAAATAAATTATTATTTTAATGTTTGCGATGTTTTATAATTTTAATGATCTACAAAAAATGATTAAGACTATTTTTAAGTAAAAGTCCAAAGGGCGTAAATAAATAAATCCGTTTTTAATTTTACATTTAAAAAATGTGATAGGTACCTACCTAATACAAAAAACGCATTTTCGGTGTTTTAAACCACGTGGGAACCTTTTTAAAATATATTATGCTTTTTAATATCAATGCTTATTTTAATAACCCATCAAGTAGTAAATATTTGATAACTTTTATGGTGAAGAGTTGTTAGTTGTGTAGGACACAGGAAATATACAACAGAGGGAAGATTTATGTCGAATTTCCGTGTAATTAATCGCCAAATTCGATCTATAATAGCGCAATTATCCAAAACACCATAAAAACAGTATACAATTACAATATATTTGCAAGGTTGCATATCTGACATTTATTAAACGAGATACTCAAAAGATAAATAAATCTATTTCTAATATGGTAAAACAACAAATTTTTAAATATTGCAGAGATTTTTTCTTGCCTATCGTCTGAATATTTGGAAGTTTAGTCTTGATTTATGGATCATATATGCCCATTAAAAAAAGATTATGATATCATAATAAACGTCAACATAATAAAGCGTCTGCGTATTTTCCCAGCTTCCTTAGTAGGTATGTTTATTTCCAATAATATGTGTCTGCTCTGGAAACATGTTATTATCTTCGAATGTCTGCGATCCGGGTCATAAATCTTACCAATTTGCTTTTAAATAGAAAAGACACTATAGGTACTCAATCACCAGTCAATATATTATAACGTATTGTAGGATCTAGGAAGTAGAATTATAGATAAAATAATAGGTGTAAAAATAAGATAAAATTTAAATTACCCAATCTTGTTCGTAATCCTCCTGTGATGGATTGTCATTGATGAAGTCAGCATCTGGTTCTGTATCTGTCCACTTGTCTTCTGCCATTATGTAATGGCTAACTAGATCGCCCGTTTTCTGCGATCTCAATTCAGCTTCATGTTGGATCAACTTGGCTTGTTCTTCTCTTTCCTCGTCGTATTCTTCTTCTTCGCCTTCTTCGTAGTCCTCCTCATAGCCGTCTTCCTTCTCGTCGTCGAAGTCATCGGAGTATTTCACCCTTGAAGAAAACCTGGCTGGTACAGAGCGTGTTAGGATTTTCCTTGAGTTTTCTGTTAACTCAATGGCTTGCATGGCTCTCTCTGTTGAATGTGCTTCAGTTACAAGATCACTTGCTGGTGATTGTTTGATTGATTCTTTCAGGCCACTTTCAGGAGGTAAGTCGGGATTTACTTTCTGATGTTTTTTAGTAGCCTCGTCATTTTTAGATATTTTCTTAAACAGATAATCCAGCTTGTGGAAGCGGCTGTGTCTTAATTGCGGTTTATTGACCAGTTCGTTTTGATTTCCGGAGCCCATGTTCGCTGGCGGGCTAATTTCAGCGTCAGTCGCCTGTTTTCTGTCCAACTTCTGTTTGTGGTTGTTGAATGTCCGTGTTGTGGAACTATCAGCGGTCAGCCCTCCGGGAATGCTGCCGGTGATGCACAAACATAGAAATACAACAAGCACCACCCGCTTTACACTAAACATGTTAAAACTAAAATAAACCATTCTGCAGGATGGAAGTTTTTCGCATACCATTATAAATTATTGTATCCAAAACGCGGCGCTTTACCGAAAAAAAAGAAATTACCAATGAGATGAGATCCGCGTATAAAAAATATATTTTTTTGGTCCGTAGAGTCTAATTTTAATTCATAAAAAAAAAAATAATTCGACTTTGCGCAAATATTTTTTTGTTTGCTTTTTTATTGCATTTCGTGAAGATGCAAGTGTTCAGTCTTATGCTGTACGGCAAATAAACGCGCGTTATTTTGGAATTGAACACGCTTACGCAAAGGGAAAGGCACGCGCACGTGCCACACCCACGGGAAAGAAGCCGGTAGCAGCGCTCGGCACGACAGCGGCACGGAGACTGGCGGGCGGCTGGCGGGCAGCGGATAGCGGACAGCGGGCACTCTGCGCTCTGTACTCAGCGCCCCGCGGAGAGCATTGGCGGCCGCGTCTGGGTCTCCGGTCCCAGCACGGCACAGATGATCACAGCACCCAGCAGCCGCAAGCATCTCCCGGTTGTAATAATACCGCAGCCGATAAAACACGCTGTTTACGTTGAGATGCGCTCGCAATATCTGTATGCGCTGCGAGCGAGATTAAGAAAGGGGCGCTTAGAATGATGCTACAGGCATTTTGAGTTCAATAGTGGGGTAGTGGCAGAGTATAGTCGAAAGAAGATAACCCAATTGCATAAAAACTGAAGACGCTGGGGACCTGGTATGTACGTCTTGTAAAATTGCATTTCGAATGAAGAGATCCTAGTATGATGCAAGGCTATGTACAATACGAATACATGTGTTGAACAAGATAACTAAAGGGACGATTTTTTTATTTTTTTTTACATGAGCTCCACACAGGAGGCCCTGAGGAAAATAATATTCCTCAGGGCCTATGTCATCTTTGGGGATGCTATGTGGAGGGTTTTTTAAAGGAAAGGAAGGAGAGGAGAGTTCTGGGAAGGAAAAGGGTTTAAGGGGTGGGTAGGAATCTGGGGTTCAGTGTGTCCTGGTCATCCGCCTCCAAGACCTAGACAAACCTCTCCCCATGAACCCGGGCACCCCTGCTAAATCACCAAACGTAGCGAACCCCTTGGGGCGACCTATGGCAGAGGTGTTGGTTATCCAATAGAGGTTCCCGGGGCAGCGGTACCCATTTCCGCCTCTAGATGGTTTAAAAAAGTGAAATGAAGATAGGAAAGCCAGAAAAATATATGTCGCACAATTAATTGAAGGAATAAGTCGGGGAGCCCTAGCAAGACATGACACGATCAGATGAATCAAATACAGTATAACTGAATAACATAAGTCATGACGGGAGTCAGTGCCTACAACTGAACGGTTAAAAAATAGTGTTTGCTAAGATGAATTTGTAAGGCATGCAATTATTATCGATGCCTCCCCCGCAGAGAAATGGCGTAATGGTTAGTTAGTTATTTTACCTGTCATATTATCAGCGTTTGTTAAACCTCCTCTGCCGGAACTCTCACTTTTACCACTCGAGCTGCCACTCAGCTGTCCTCCCCGCCGATACTTCAGGTTCTTCAATGGCGTTTCAGACATCGCCATTCATTCAAAGTTGAGCAACCTGCTATCTTACAATGTGAGCAACCTAGATACAAAACCGCTCCAAACGGTGCGTGGGATGCCACAAATACACGTGTGCACCTACCGCTGACAAAAGCTCATTAACTTGTTAGTTATCTGGACAAAAGCCTCGGCACGATAACTGCGGCAATTATTCATCGACAGGTGTAGCCATTGGGTATTGGCATTGTGCTTCAGTCGAGCTTGCAAGCTGCAAATTGTTGCGCAAAACTTGGCAGGCTTGTCACAAAGGAGATTCAAATAAGTTGTCTGGGCGGGTCAAACTTTCAGGAAGTTTATTTGCACCGTCATCGTTGCCATTGTCTGACTGCCTGAATCACTGAAATGCGTGATCATGATTTTAAGTACGAAATTAAAGTCGAGACACACTTCAAGACTATCTTTCTCGGGCAGGTAGATAGTTTATGACATTGACCGTGAGATGTACCGCAGTGCCTCCAAGTGAAACCTGTGATAAAATAAATAATAGACACATAGTCATAAAACGCGTTGTTGTGTTGAGATTTTTAAGGGTCGAGGGAGGTGGAAGATTGCTTGAACCCGCAACCCGCATCCTGAGCTATCTAACCACAAAACATTTGCGGTAAGGAATAAGCCCTTATCCACTGAAAGGTTCACATTGTTTAGATTGTTTAGACCGTGGACTTTTTACACAGGTAAACTTATTTAATCATCATTTTTCTTCTGTTTTTAAAAATAGTTTGAGATTAGGGATGTTATGGATATGATATTTCGGATCTGGATACGGATACGGATATTGGAATAATATTATACCGGTTTCGGATATGGTTACGGATATGAAATTATTTCGGATTATCCGCTAGTTTCGGATAATTTCGGTTACGAATATTAGAATTTTAAAATTACTACTACATACTTACTACTATCATCCCAGGAACCTCTATTTTTCAAAGAGTCTATTATTGACAACTGTTTTTTACACTCTTATAAAGATGTTAGCTGTTGAGGTGGTTGTTGTTGTTTTTGTTGAGTATCCTTTTCCAGTAACAACCATATTTAACAATGTGTTTCGATATAAGATGAAGTTCCAGAGAAGTAGTGCCACCTCCTTTGCGTGAAGAGTTTTTACCATACAGTTTACATTTTGCAGAATCTACATTAATTTCTTCAAAAAATGTCCAAATTAAACTAGACTTAAAACGCATTTTGCTTTTTGCCAAAACTATAACAATTTATTTACACAACTCTTTGAAACCAAGTAAGATGGTACTCATAAATAATAAGTTTTAATGTTTGTACACCCACAATCACAAAATAAATAATAAACAATGCAAATTGCAAGAGACACGCGCGTTTTGAGTTTGTGTGACAGGTCGGCCGGACAAAACAGACAAAATCCTGTCGTAACCTGTAATTTTGACTCCGCCTTTATCCGAAACTATCCGAAACTTTTATATCGGTTTCGGTTACGGTTACGGATATTTTTTTATTTCGGATATCCGATAGTTTCGGTTACGGTTACGGAGCTCCATAACATCCCTATTTGAGATACCACTTCAATATTTGTAATTCGAAAATGATTAGTCTTGCCAGCAAAAATATTATGCACATAAGAACAGCTTGACTTTCCTCGTAAATCAAAAACAACTGCCTCGTTTATGATTTGGACCGTTTGTGTGTAATATTTATTGAGTTTCAAACGAAATAGAAACCAACACTTAACCTACTTGTATCGTACCCATTTAATTATAATTTGCACATCATGTTTTACCTAAGACTACAGAGCCTTGAGAATAATGCATTTTTATCCTGCAATACTTGCAATAAAATTGCATTGAAGCAATTAAAATGATTCAAAATTCGTTAGTTAATTTCAGCTCAGCCAACTTTATATTTATTGTCGACTTCGCAAGCGAGAAATCGATGGGAATTAAATATTAAATGAAATTGGTTCCAATATTAAACTTTGCAATTCTCATGATTGCCCAGCGTTCCTTATAATAATTTGCATGACGTAACCATAACATTTAACCAGCCTGAAGTTACGATGTGTTTGGAAGTAGTTTTGAGCCGCACAATTAATATTTAACGGCGGTTATTTTGAAAATACGCAACGAATCGAGTCAAGGAAAATAGCTTATTAGTACCTAACGAATGATCATTACTCACAATATTATTTATGAATACTCGCCTCTCGAAGTGACTGGCTCTCGCGGCTTTGTCAATATAATGTTTATTTCTCCTGTGAGTGATTCACCGCATATTTCGAGCTGAAAGCAACTACCAGACGCGCAAATACATTAGCGATGTTGTTATCCACTTGAGTTCAGATACATCAATCGCGTATCATATTGGTTATTTATTAGGCTACATTATTTACAAGAGTGCATACTAATATTTATATTAAGTGGTCGGAGATTGTATCGTGCAGAATTCATATTAAAGCTCGTTCCCTTTGCTTCTACAGGAAGCTTACAAAGTTACTTTGCACTGAAAAATTCAATTCAATTGCAGTGAATTTTTTCCAGCACAGTAAAGTATTTTCACAGGTGTAATTTTTTATATCGTTAATCTTTTCATTATTGCGTCGGATGACGTCACATACTTCACAATATTCTCTGAGCTAGATTCCCGAACGGTATCGGGTGATATCAGAGTAGTGTTGGAACGTTTAGATTTGTTCAGTTCTTAGGACGAGTTGTTTCACAGAACGAATGTAACATTGTCATCAAATGGCTGGTCAGCGCCATTTTGTTTTTTGACAATTGAAAGATCCCCGTTAAATTTTGATTCTAAGTCAGTTTAAGTTTTAGAAGTTTCATTGAATAAATTGTGATCAGCAAAAGAGGTCGACCGTCGTGTCAGCTTATTACAATTTGATATGACTTGTTAGCTTATTACAATTTTACAGAAAGCTGAAACGCACCTAGAATCGATGATTAACGGGAATCTTTGAAAGACAAAAAAGAAAAAATGGCGCTGATTGGCCATTAGATTACAATGTTAAATTTCGACGTTCCCGAAGAATAAGTCGGATCTGCTAAATATTGAAAATCATATTTCCTTTTGATGATTTATAATTAAAAAGCTTTTATTGTCGGAATTTTGAATGAAATAAATTAAATGAAAATAAATAAAATGAAATGCAATATGTCAAGATAATACTTATTCCTTGATCTTCGCAAACACAGTAAATATGCAGAAACGAAACTTTAAGCAGCTCTACGGCAAAACTACAAAATCGCACATTCGCCATTGTTCTTCGGGACCGTCGATTTCAATTTACGTAAAACAACGGGCTTTTCAAAATTGCATGCATCATTAATTTATCGTGTAGGTATTATGATGAAAATAGTAAAGTATAAAAAGCAGGACCTTTGAGTGTCCGTATCTTTCTAAATTTAAAGAAAAGTACTGACTGTTCCACATGATAGTGATTTTTTTATGTATTACTAGCTGACCCGGCGAACTTCGTACTGCCTCAGGATCAATAACTGTTGGGTTAACTTATTAGCTTTATTAAATTCAGTTTTTTATTAAGTTAAAATGAATAGTCAAAATGAAGCAATTATCGATGCGCAACTGTCCGTGTTTTGTTTTTATCAGTATCAGAGATGGCGTTGTGTACGGATTCATTATGTTTGTGTTTTTCTTACTTTTCCACTTACTTATGTGAATTGCGTTTCATTTTCTTTATACGTGTGAGGAAGATTTATTATAATTATTGTATTTTTCCTTTAGAGGGGTGCAGAGCTTCGTCCAGTTTTCGACTTTAGTGTGAAAGAAAGAGGGGCAGCATTATATGTTTAAGAACAAAAGCAAAACAATCAGCGCATTTATATTTGACGTTTTTGATTTTTGGAATTCACTCACTACTCAATATTATACTCACAATATTCCTGAAGCTCTTTCAAAATATGAGAATTTGTTTCATACAAAATGTAGGTATGAGGAAAAGAATTTTCTTCATATTTTTTTTCGTGGTTTTTTCGATGTTTTAATAGCTATTCTGCTATTCGGGGCGGAAACAAATACAACAAACCAAAGATCATAAAGATCGGTCCAGCCATTCTAGAGTTACAAATGGTTTAACTAACCATCTTTGTGTTATAAAGATACCTAAGTCACATAATGTTTTTCCTTTAGGAATTCCAGTGCAATTGACTTAGCGCAAATTCTTGATCTCCAATCCGAACACTATTTATTTACTTCTATGAACATGATAATAAACAGTAATAATCTTAAAAGCATTCAAGTATCTACATTAGAAGGATGTTGGCAGGTATATAATTATTATCAAAAATATGTTATGGGTTTCATGCTTGGGAGAGGAAAATTGTAATTGAGCTATTTGTTGTTGAAATTGTTATGTTTGCTGGATATATTCTGCAACTTCCTTTTTGATCGACACTGAAGTACATACTTTTATCATGTCTGCATGGGCGCCCTCGATTGTTTGAAAATAGCCAAATAATGTTACTTTTATTTTAAATCACTTTCACTAATTTGTTACTACAGTATGCCCTTCAACTACAGTGTCCTGTCCGTTCGTTCACCATACAAATACACTATAGTAAATTAAAACTACATATGCATGTCTGTGTTTATACGTGAATCTATTTTCTGTTAGTTGTTTCAATATGGTTCAACATTCCTTGGGTTATTTAGGTATACTTCAAAATAGAATGTTATATAATTTTACTAACTTTACCAGACATCGCCAGCCCATCCTTCTGATCGTTAGCAAAATAAGGAAATTGGTTTATTGCACCGTTAAGAAATTAAGTTTCATGGAACTCTGCTGCAAGTTTTTGAAAAACATCTCTACTGCTTATAAAATCACACTTTTTTTTTTTTTTTCATTTACTAGATTCTTATGTTTCTTGAAGAGATGAATCATTTAAATTTACTGAATTTAAAGTTAATGTTCTTTATAAATAGAACGGCGTCATATGCGCCTTGCAATTTTTACCTCATGTGGGTATTTTAAAATGTTACCTGGCTATTATAGACTTAAAGGCCTTGTATTTCATCGGTAGGGAAAAATTGTTATCTAAAAACCCTACTAAAATCACACGTTTTTACGGTTATTGTAGCCTTCAGGGGGACCTACCTACTTATTACCTTATGTAAGTGAAAAATGATTTTCGATTACCAGTTAGGTATGTACTAGTTTTACTATACGCTTCATTGAGCAACAATTCATTGAGCAAAATGTGGAAGAATCTTGTACGTCTTGCTTTATTTTTTATTTGCTCCATAGCTCATAATTCATAAGTGTCTAGACCTGAAAAATTCGAATTTAATATAACACGAAGACGAAAATTTCGCTATTTTGAGAAGAATATAGAAGTTTTCATACGATATATAAAAACATATATAAGTTTATATTTTTATTTCCAAATATTTTTTGTTCAATGGTTTGACTAGGTAGAAATAAACATTAATTGGGCGCAGCTCTAACTTCACGTCAAAAACGTCCCCTATCATACTTTTATACTGCCATAATTGTTTCAATTAAAAAAGGCACTAAAATACCAAAAAGAGAATATAGGAAATATTTGCATTGATTTAAAATTTCTAGAAAGAAAAGCTGTCTACAATAATTATTGTCTGCAATTTTACGATGCCGTCATTCACTGTTCTTTTTTAACCGCTTCGGAAACAATCAAACAAAATTAAGAATTCATAATTAATATATAGTTACCTACTTAACATCTTTTATTTTTATATAGGTTATTTGTTTCACTGTTTTTGAAACCATGTACCTATTGTTACATGGTGCTTTCACACAACTAAGTAAAGTGCTTGTAGATAAACATTATTAAAATGTTAATTTTAATCTGTTCAGTTATCAGGTTTATTTTTAACTCTTGGTGTAAAGTTTTAAAAACATACAAATTTTGTACCCACCGGCACCGGCTGAATCGTTCAATTCAGCGCGATTTTTATTTATCGTTTCAGGATGAATGAGGAAAAGTTCTGTGGAAATTAAAGCTCCGCTTAAAATCAGCGTTGAACAATGCTAAGCGTTGTAAACTTGTGTGCGAACCAAAGTTATTTGTGGGTAAGTAACGCATGTTGGATATCAGTACCTACTTTACGTTTAGGGGAAGCCTAGGCAATCTATGCACAGTGGTGCATTTAATTAAAGAAATGAAGTGAAGAATTAAAAAAATCACTTATCTTCATTGAGCTTGACGTCTAATGTATCCTACAATGATATTATACATAGAATACAGAATACTATAACACAAAAAGTGCCGGTGACCGGACAACTCAGAATGAAATCAACTCGACGTCTACTTTGAAAAGTCATTAAAAGTGATGAAAAAAATTTATAAAAAATTGGTTAAATAGGTTAGGTTTTGGGGTATTTAAAAAAAATTATAGCATTTAATGATTTTTCGAAGAGGTGTTGAGTTGACTTAACTCTGAGTTGGCTTCAACAATTCTTATTTTAGGGAATCTTGTGCGGCAAAAGGAAGTTGGGGAAGAGGCGATTTAGGTGGTTTTGGTTAGGAAGCACCTAGCAATTTAGATCTTGTCAGTTTATATGGCTAAAGTAACATTATGCAGTGTTTTCCTATTCTGAATGTTTGTCACTTATCAGAGCTATACTGAGTGTATTTCCATTCTGGAACGATGTGTAAGTGTAGAATATTATGATTAAATAGATTTTTTTCTAAACCGCAATATCTGAACCACGAACCAATGAACTTGGCACTCTTCCAGTAAGGTCACTGAAGTAGCTAGTTACTAGAAAATATTCCTTCCATATTGTGTAAAAACAATATCGTAAAAATCATTAATAAAACCAACAATAAACCACAAACTCTCAGATTACGAGAGTATACAGAAAAATTTTGAGGATACTAAAATTAATACGCTTTACCCGGCTTTGGTACATGCTCCAGCCTCCCCTAACTACAACCAGCAATATGCATGATGTTAGCGTTCAAATATGTACGTAAACGCAGTACGTGTTCTGAATGCGTCCACAGTTTATGTTGATAATAATATATGTGCATTGGAACATTGGCATCCGATGTTTCGCTTCTGAGAACCATTTTTACCGCGAGCTTTTTACACTGCGGCGATGACTGCGAGCTCCGCCGAGCTTTTGGTTTCATCATGCCGTTCGTTCCAAATCACTTGTGATTTATTCGATGCATTGATTAATGTAGGTACCTACCTACTTACACTTCAGCAATGTTGCAGCAATCTCATCATTGAAAACCAATGGAAAAGAACAATTATGTAGTAATGTTGTTATGCAAGAAAATCGTGTAATGTGAATCGTGTAAAAACTGGAAATATAACATTTTGGGATAAGTAGATCTTGAATTTTAGTTTGTTAATTTATTTCTAAAGAAACGTATGCTTTGGCCATTTCTTTAAACCCTGTGCCACACATTTCACGATTGACCATTGGTTCATTGGAACCGTTGAGAACTGGGTGTAGGCGCATTTAAATATTTAATAAGTTGGAAACCAGTTTGTTGTTACGGAAATTATATGACATAACTCGAAATACGCCTAATCAATTTAATATAGTAATTAGCTTGAAATAGCTTTATCACTTATCTCATTTTTTAAATTTTGGTTCTACTTACATTTTGTTGTTCTTAGTGCATATATCTACCAGTATTATACCTATCTTTGCTTTTATTTAATTGCTTTTAAACATATAAACTATCTTTATTGTATCATTGAAGACTTTCGACTCTCCATCAAAAATGTAAAACAAAAACAACCGGAACAGAGCCCAGGCAAGGCTAAGTTCCTGGGGTTCCATTCCTAGGTGCGATATTATCTTATTTTGATTTTTCTGTTTCAAATTTTTGATCGAGAGTCGTTAATATTGTCATCCATAATTGAATATTACAATTTAAGGGTTTAATTTTTAAGTTATTCCAAAAATAAAATAAAAAGTCTTTATTGGCTTACTTTATTTTGTGTAGTACTTTTAATGTCTTTTTTTAGTGCATAGTAAACATTTAGCAACATTCGAAAAGTCATGTTTCGGGTCGATTTTTCGGCTTTTTTAGGCATAATCGATGAGAACAGCATATTTAAAACATTTTTGAAAAAATATATATATAATGATATTTTTAGTCTTGCTTATAAATAAAGACGCAATTGTGTTTCTCTGTAACGAACAAAAGATTTATTAATACTAGGTACCTATTTACAACTCACAATCACATTATTTTATTAAAAAGATATTCATTTACCTGTAACGAACAAAAGAAACAACATTTAAAGTCCTTATTTGAGGTTTCTTTAAGTATAATATAAAATAGTATTTTAATGAAATACTTCTGTTTAATGTTTGTCTTTATAACTTGTTTGATCGTTACTAAGGTTACTGTAGCTAACATCACATATGTCAGCAGTGACTTCTAGTGAGCCACAAACTATCATAAGCGGTTTTCTCTACATATATTTCATGGTGTAATATTACTGAAGTCATATCATTTATGAGGTAGCACTTCTTACTAGACATTTACAGGGGTAAAGAAAACCAGTTTTACTCGTGTATTAAAATTTTAATCTCATTAATTTTTGGCAACGTTCTACATCTACACCTGTAAAATTTGATCTCCCAGTAGGTGCAGGTACTTATAAATGCAGCTGACTGGAAAGCTCCTCAGGAACATCGAGATAAACCCTGTCGAGCCCAGCGTCCAATATGAGCGCCCGCAGTTTCGCAATGTCCACGTAATCCCCCTGACTCGACCAGACGGTCAGCGTGGACTGCAAACCGGTCGACCGCAACAACTCTGTCATCTGCGTGAGACTGTTTGCCGCCAGGCCTGCCCTCACGGGGAACGTGATTACATTCTGTACCCCGCTCTCGCGCACCGTGTCCAGCATGCGAGCGATTTGGGTGTCCGTGTAGGAACCGTTCCTCAACAGGCCTCCGTAGCGCGTGGTCCAGCCGATGGAGAGCATTGCGGTCGGGTACTTTTTGCTCGCCTCCAGAAAGCGGGCGGCGTCCACGGGGAGCCCCGTGCTCAGAATGGGGCCGGGTAGAATGTCGGCGTTTATCCACAGCGGGTATTGAACCTGAAATTTATTATCCTTCGGTTATTTAAGCGGGATTTTATCAATGGATCGAATTCGTTATCGTTTATTTTTGCAGGTGCATAAAGGCGCCTACTCTCAATTTAAACATAAAAACTTTTTTCAATAAGCCTTTATTCATTAATTCAATTTTTTTTTGAGTTCAGTCATTGATGTTCAGTTGACAAATAGTAAAATATAACCTTACAGATAATATTCTAATACATGCTAGACCAATTTATGAACGTAAAAGCAGTGTTCACACATGGATTTTATCTACAAATAAAATCTAAAAACAGTTTGTACTGTTTGAAAAATATTTTCTGAAGATTTTTTATTATTATTTTTTTTTAATAAGGCCTAAATGTTTCGCGGTATGAGCATAAAGCACTGTGTAAGCACGTGATATTATTTAAGTCACCAATATTTATTATAATATACAGATTACCAGGAAGCATAAACCACGCCGCAAGCTGCTAATAAGCTTTGAAAACAGCTTTTTAGAGCTTTTGTACAATGGCGTTAAACATGTTTACTCCGAGGAAGACCTTTTATTGTACTTAACACGATTCTCGGGAATTTCGTATAACGTCGAAATCGAAATTGAGTTTCTATACATATTGTGTTATATTTATAGTCCTGCCACTTAGAGGTTCACCCTCACCTCTCTCTTTGCCATATGTGTCATTTATGGGAAAGAGGGAGAGGTTTCGGCGGAGTATATCAGCGATATACTTACCTTTGAAAATATAAAATCTTTGGGTGGCGCCCAAACCTAATCCCTGTTATTGTCCTGCCGCTGAGATCTTTGTTGGGATCTTTCATTCTGTTACACACCTTGTTTATGAGAAAGAAAGAGACGTTATAACTGAGCTGTCCATCGTTTTATTGTCATCCGTAGAAGCTCCCGTGTGTTAGATATTTTTTACAGCCCAATAAATCCCCGGACGTGATTCATTCGGATTGGACGCATAGTGCTGCGTGTCTATGAATCAGGATTTTTTATAAGTGCATTCCGGTTCTTACCTTTTCGTAGAGTTCGTCTAAACTTCCCAAGGACTCTTCGAACACTTCAATGGACTTAAAGTCGAGCTTAACTCCCTTCATTGTGGCATTGGGTACAAGATTCGCTTCGTTGATCGTGTGAAGGAATTGCTGGAGACTGATGTCAGATGTGATGCTAGGCGGGTGGCCCATGATAGGCTGCAGGGTCTGGGTAGGGTCGTCTATTAGGGTTCCCATTACTACGTCGGCTTCAATCATCATTATGTCTCCTGTTGGAAAGGAATTATATTATCAAAATCGGGATGACCATTTCAACAAATCATCATTGCGTGTCGGATGAAATTCTTGGAAATTAAATTTTATTCGATGGAAATTATATGGAAGCACTTGCACGATAGCTAGCATGACTCCAGGATGTGAATATTATCTTAATTTATTATTCAGCTCATCTCTTCAGAAATTTTATAAAGCAGAGAACCTTAAATCAGAAAGAGTCCTTTTTAATTTTTTTTTCAGTTTTGAACAAATACGAATATTTGGCATTTATGTTTACGTACGTAAATTTAAGCAGAAGTATTTTAAAGATTTTTTAAGAAATATTATTTAGTCTCATGTTCTTTCCCAGCTTTGACATGATGTTTCACAAAAAATATACACTCAAAATATTATTTTCGTTGTATATCATATTTATTTTATACCTAATAAATTTATTCTATCCTTATTTATTAATTTTTTACATTATCTCCAGACATGAAGCCCAGGAGGAAAATAATTTCCCTCAGTGCATATATCATCTTTGTGGATGTTGTGTGGAGAGTCTTTAAAAGGAAAGGAAGGAGAGGATGTCTGGAAAGGAAAGTCCGGCTGGAAAGGTCAAAGGTCTCCCTCAACCAGTCTTTCCCGATCCGGCCTGCGTGCAGCGCACGTGGGTAAACGCATCCTCCGCCAAGACCTAGACAAACCTTACCCCATCACCACGACCACCTCTGCAAAGTCACCAAACGTAGCGAACAATTTGGGGTGGTCTATGGCAGGGGTGTTGGATATCCAATAAATGGTTCCCGGGGTGGCGATACCTGTGCACGCCTCCCAAATTGAAAATCTTATGCTCCAAATTATTATATAATTGTGTTTTCATTTGAAATATTCTAATTGATTCGTCCGCCATATTACGGGAACATACCTAGTACGGGGGGTGACAAAAATCTTATAAAATAAATAATTAAAATATTACAAAATGATAAAATTATTGCTTCATTGCCATTGCCATCAAATTAACTAAATGTGGGTCAGCTGCTTGGACACAAATGTACCAATTAATCTCTAATAAAATTTAAAAAAACGTCACTGTAAATCAAGTTTTTCGAAAAGCGGTACACGCTGTACAAACATTACTGGTTTATTGTGGGCCCAGTTCAACAACCGACACCCATTTTACCCGAAGTATGCATATCATAAAAAGTACAACTGTATTAACAGGTCTCATCAAAAGAGAGATTTATTTCACCTGAATGAATGTTCACATTAATCATTCCCAAGACTAGAACCTGTACCTAAAGGGAATAATGTATGACGCCCAATCTTAATCCCACTTGACGATTCTCTGAGATTTTGATGCAAGGCATAATTATTATTATGTTTGGTGTAGCTTCTAGCTTGTTGTATATTATGCCATATAATAATTACTTGTGCTTCGAATTTTTTAATGCAAAACAGTTTTCCACATATAATAAAACTTATATATGTATTCCGAGTCAGCGTTTGTTGACCAGTTTGAACATATATTTTTTAAGCCATAATATGTTTCACTAGAGTGTATTATTATTCGGTGTTGTCTGGTGTCTGTGTGTATAATAATATGTATTCTATTTATGGCATCCGCCTTTTTTCTATATTATCTTTAAAATAATGTATGATTTTATTTTAAACTTCCAAAAGGCTTTTACAAGCAATGCAGTACTTCTTTTTATGAAAAATTACAGTTAAAATATGCTATGATAGTTAATTAAATACAAGTAGTAACCATAGCAGTTAAAAAAATGTTGGTATGTAACGTAAAGCATAAAGAAGTAATACAAAAAAAGATAAAATCTAAATCTAAATCTAAAATCTAAATCTGCCAATCTTTCAAATCAACGATTATAACAAATAATTCGCACAAACGACGTTTGAAGTTTGCCAAGTTCAAATTATTCTCAAATACATCCATATCGTTATTATCGTTAAAATATTTGTCATCAGGACTATATGAAAGCTGTACTGGGGAATGAAAAATATAGTTGGAATGAAATGTATAGGTACATTCAGGGTGTAACAGCACGTACCCGAAAGATTTTAACCAGCGATTCCTAAGCATATTTGGAGTTAAAATGTACTAGTAGATGTCATTTTGCAGTCCAATGATTTTTTTTTTTAATTAAAAACAATAAAAATATTTTTCATCATACGTCACAACTGAACAGTCTGGTATAACATAACATAGCGGCGGGTCATATCATAAGCACTCCAGCAGCACTGTAACACGCCAAACAAAGCGTATCACTTGATCCCGTCGCGACGTACAAGGGTGGGATCAGTGGCGAAGATTGAAAAAAAAAATCAATCCAAATATGGTTAAAATCGCTGGTTAAAATCCTTCGGGTACATGCTGTTACACCCTGGATAAAATGCTAATGTCCATCTAGTTGTTACAATAGGTATATGTACTAGATTTATTAAACGCAGGGGTCAAAAGGGTTAGATTGTTTAATTTTCGTCTGTTTTCTGAAGCTGAAATATTTAAAATATTCATTAACGAATAAAAATTCATTAATTCATTAACGAATTAGAAAAGGTGAAGTTTTACAATTTTCTATATTTATATGCTAATGGTTTTGTGAGAATCAGTTATTTAGCATAGGTACCTACATTAGATTGAAGAATTTGACATTACTTTAAGATTGTTATTTCTTCTTATATTTTAATATTTTCAGCGAGTAGTGACGCAGTGACACCTTCCAAGCATTTCACTATGTCGTTGATAAAAACAAAAAAATAAAACTGGGCCCAGGTGACTACCTTGCGGTACGCTACTAGTGACAGAAAATGGTTTTGATGAATAAGATACAATTTTCACAAATAAGGTTCTTCCAGCTAAGTACCTACTTCTTAACCAGCTTAACATATTTGCTCTGATTCCCACAGCACGAAGCTTTCGGATCTGAGACACTATATCAAAAGAATTCGAGAAATCAGAATATATACGCGTACTTGCTTATTTTTAGAAAAAGACTCAAATATTTGAAAGAGTAATACATTTCGTCGCCTTAGTTCTTAATTGTCCAAACGACCATTTGAAAATTTTACAGGAGGAGAAGGTTTTCTTTCATTATGTCAATGAAACATTATGATAGTGTTTCAGATAAAGCTATTTACTTAAAGGTAAAGGTCTCATTACTAAAAATCATTCTTAGTTAAGTGTTTTACTAGCATTTTGTATACTTTATTTTTAATTTAAAAGTGAAGATTGAACAAAACTAAAATGGTCGTTTGGACAATTAAGAACTCGGGCGACGATTTGTTATAATATTGATCTAGCTCTAATGAACACGCATTGTTTATCATTTAATACCTCAATATATAGGGTGTATTTCATCCAGAACTAGAGATTCAAAGATTTTGGGTAATAGATTGTATGCATATTGGTCAATAGTTTGAAATGTCAATCTCGTAATTGATTGATTTGTTATGTAGACACAAAACTTCTCAGTTGTCATCTTAGCATGTCAAGTAACCATCAAATAAGACCTGTTTTTCATTCTGCTAATCCGCTACTGTGCTTGCATAAAAGCTTCGATTAGTAAATTTATAAAGGGAGGTATGAAAACAACCTTTGTTTTATTCCATTTGCAAGAGGTATAGGTATTAAAAACCGATAAGGTTCGTAACAGGTGGTAAATCCTTTGGCTGTAGACGGCCATAACATCATTGCGGTTTATGTGGCAAGGATAAGAAGTTGACCGGTGAATTGAATGTATATGGCGGTTAGCAATGTTTACTGTGGTTCGTTATTAATACAGTAGACTCTCCCGAGATTCTTGACTGAGTTTGATTTAGCCGGGTTGCGGCTTAACCGGGACAATTTAAAGAATCAATAGAAAAAGTCAAAAATTATACGAATAGTTTAAAAAAAAAATTGTGTTACAAAATTTGTGTTGAAAACACAATAACTTTGTGTGCATTATCATTAAAATGGTGATTTGATTATATTAACAGATACAATTCATTAAGAGAACCTTTCTTGTGTTGTGATGTACTGGATGGGTCAAAAAATAAACCAATTTATGAGGATTCTGTTTTTGTAAGAATGACACACAATCATAAAAATTTTAAAATGTCCGAGTCTAAAATTTAAACGGAACTGTTAAACATCGCTTCACACCTAGTATCTTTGGTATTCTTCGGGGTAAGAGAATGTTAGAAACTTGTTCAAAAAAACTATCGATGGAGACTATCGGTGTTCACAAATACCTACGCTCAAACGTGTCATATTTAAAATGATTTGCCTCTGCACGAGTTTCACCAAGTCTTATTAAGGTCCCTACGGACATATTTAGAACGCTGACGAAACCGGGCTATCCTTCATATACGCTTATAGAGGAAGAGGCTTTGCAAGTATTTTCGTGTTTAGACAAAAGAAAATAGGTTTATTAACACATTAATGTATGGTAAATGGTTTGTTTTATCAGTTTCGTAAAATTTAATAAATAAGAAAAATGTGACGATTGTGTAGGTACCGTCTCAAAATATTATTTTTCTTCTCTAATGGCATGAAATCGTAAGTTTTAAAATAATGATCTTGTAAAGCAAATATTTTTCACGTGGGTCCCGAACCAGTTTCCGTATGGGGAACGGTTTGATAAAAACAACCGTGCAAAACGCCCAATATTCTGAATTATCTGGAATATTTCCATTTTATCCCGATAAATCGAGGGACTACAGTACAGGCATATTGAACAATGGATTCGATCCTGCAACCTCCGCTTCTAAAGGTGCTCCTCACTCTTTTGAACTAAAGCATATTGTTAGACTATTTGCATAGACGCACGTGACAAAACTCGGTGTGGACATATTAACCGTGAATGCTCCGAATACAATCATGTTGGTTTATTATTTAGTCACGGAAGAATGGCAACACTCAATGAATATGGAATAAAGCTGTGGCGGTTACGACGATGCACTTCTTTGGAAAAGGAGATCTCGTATGGAGAAATTGTATAATTATTACGCCATTTCACTGCACTTATTGGTGGAGATTGTCAGATGGTCACAAAATCCACGTTACTTCAGAATGAATAGGATGAAGTCAGAAACTTGAAAAAATAACATGTACATGCTCTTTCCTAAAAGAATATCCAAAATCTAAACTAAAAAATTGTTATACCTAACGTATTTGATTCTCATGAAAAAAATTAATACCGCACAGGGGTCCCAATCATATTATATCGACATGACCACTAATTTTAATGTGGGGAAATTCGTTGTCCAAAAATGACGTAAAAAATCAGGTTACAATAAAATTACCGAGCGGTAAGACAAAGAAATATTTTAAATGAATTAAAATGTTCAATGAACTCCCTGTAAATAAAATAAATAAATAAAATCCCTGAAGCTAAAAGTCTAGTTTTTTTTTTGTAGTTATGTATCAATGTTGTGAAGTTCAAATTTGAGTAGGTATGTAGGTAATAAAATATTATTACAGCAGTTTTAGACCAGATGTACACTAAATAGGATGTAAAAATTTTATACATAAAAAAATATACTACTAAAAAAGAGATCCTGCGTGTTCGCTTTCTATTTGCGACCGTCACCTTTTCATTCTCTGTTCTGCTTCATGTTACATTTAGATTTATTAGGATAGTCTTCTTCTTCAATGTTTAAACATTACATTGATGGGTATAACCTTCAAAAGTTATACCAATAAAAATATATTATAATTTTTTTTTAACTATTTCTGTAGTCCTAATATTATATAATTTAAATAAATACATCAGACCTGGATAATTTGCAGACCGTTGTATGGACCCAACGATGTTATTTTAGTGGCGGGCTGGTGATGAGATGGCTTCGCGAGATAGCGATCACTTATTTCAGTCGTTAATTTTACGGTCAAATTCTTTTCTTACAAATTTTCAACTGGAATAACGGTCAACGGAGAAACCGGGACTTAAATTTCAAAAGCTGAAAGTTGAAGAGTGTGTGATGCGAGGGATTAAGACTGTCAGAAAGCTCGTAAATATTAAATAAACTAATGATCATTTAATTGAAAAATATCGTCTGGAGCGTAATAATGATTACCTAAAGCTTAGATCATCTCTGATATAAATGCGCCAATTAAGTTCCTTTGCAAGTAACATAACCACCATAGGCGTAATTAAGACAATTGAAGTATAAATAAAACAATTCTTAATGACTCTTCTCGGGGAATACCGCTGGTTGCTATTTCAACAACTGTACGCACTCTCGCCTGCTCCGTTTCAAATTGTTTATTTTGTTTATTAATCTGCGCCGGACCGCGAGCGATAATAGTTAAATGCTTGTAATTAACCGATGTTTTGATACCCAAGTATTGGCGTTTTGCCACTACAATTATTGATGGCTGAGCATCAAATGGACAACAATTTGTAGGATATCGATTCCCGAAACGGTTCCATGACAGTTGATTTGATCATGACAATTGCCCCCCGGCGGTGTATTTACTTTTCCGTTTTATTTCTATTGTGCACGGGTTTGTAACGCCATTTCCCTTCCCAAACCCGTGTTCAGTACGAGGCATATAGACAGTTAAGTGAATGCATTATAGACAAGTTTGTACCTATATTTATAACAGCAGAACATGGAAAGAAATGTATTAAAATAATTACACATACCCGCTAGACAAACCCTGCTTTGCCAAACAAACCATTCAAAACCTGGGATGTTTTTTTTAATTATGATGACATGCGAGTTTATTTTAGAGAATTTATTTTATAAGATTGGTACTATAAAGTGTTATAAGTACTATATTATAAAATGTTTTTATTTATTTTATTAGTTAGGCTGTTTGCGTCTTATTGCCCATCCATTATATTGTGCGTGTATGCACGCATTTCCTTTTTTATGTTATAATCACGTTTTAGCACGCGCGCATCGTACTGAACACGGGTTTGGGAAGAGATTGGCGTTACAAACCCGTGCACAGTTGGATGCCGCTTGCCTTCTACTGGACACGGGTTTGGAGAAAAAATGGCATTACAAACCCGTGTTGATTTCAAGGCATGGTTGCCTCGTATTGAACACGGAAAAGGAAATATGCCCCCCGGCGTACTTATAAACAATGTGCAGTCGGTTTAGGGAAAATACGCTACTTATACCTAATTACACAAAATATGTATAACTATGGACGTTGAAATACAACTACGGATGTGCAGAAGGGATTTACCACCGAATAACAAAATTATAAAATTTATTTTAATTCAAATGCATCAAGGAAAAGTACAAAAAAATCGACAATAAATTCGTTTGATATTCGTACCAACGTATTGGGGTATTTTGAGGTTGATTTTACCTTTGCAATTGGTAAACAATGCAGAAAAAAATATAGTTTCATAATAAATATTATTTCGGGGGGCTCATTGTCGGCGGATCAAATGTCGGGTCACCCCTGAAACATTATTTATTTCTTAGGCTTGAACATCAAATATGAAATTTTAACTTCCAGCAACATGATACGATCATTAGATATTTTTTGTTCTTTTACGTAATCTCCAAACAGGAGGCCCTGTGGAACAAAACCCTCAAAGACTATGGTCATCTTTGGGGATGTTGTGAAAAGGGTTTTTTTTTTAAAGGAAGGAGAGGAAGTTCTGGAAAGGAAAAATATGTGAGGGATGGTTAGGAATCTGGGGGTCAATCTGTTCAGGAGTGACGAATATATGTAACCATCCCTCCCACTACGGTGCAAGGCGGTGGGGGCCGAGAGAGACCGGGTGGACGGGTCTAAAGGCTTCCCTCAATCAGTCTCTCCCGATCCGTCCAGCCAGGCAGTAGGTGAGCCAAAGCATCCGCCGCCAATACCTAGACAATACAATTACAATTACAATTGGTAAACAATGCAGAAAAAAATATAGTTTCATAATAAATATTATTTCGGGGGGCTCATTGTCGGCGGATCAAATGTCGGGTCACCCCTGAAACATTATTTATTTCTTAGGCTTGAACATCAAATATGAAATTTTAACTTCCAGCAACATGATACGATCATTAGATATTTTTTGTTCTTTTACGTAATCTCCAAACAGGAGGCCCTGTGGAACAAAACCCTCAAAGACTATGGTCATCTTTGGGGATGTTGTGAAAAGGGTTTTTTTTTTAAAGGAAGGAGAGGAAGTTCTGGAAAGGAAAAATATGTGAGGGATGGTTAGGAATCTGGGGGTCAATCTGTTCAGGAGTGACGAATATATGTAACCATCCCTCCCACTACGGTGCAAGGCGGTGGGGGCCGAGAGAGACCGGGTGGACGGGTCTAAAGGCTTCCCTCAATCAGTCTCTCCCGATCCGTCCAGCCAGGCAGTAGGTGAGCCAAAGCATCCGCCGCCAATACCTAGACAATACTCACCCCTTGAACTCGGGCACCCCTGCAAAGTCACCTAAAAAAAATAGTAACACAACCTAACTGTAACGGACGTGTTATTGGGGAATTAGAAGACGAGGAGTGTTTGCTAAACTTCCTCGTTTTCTAATTTCCTGTCGCTCGGCGGGCACCCTTACATGTCAGCCCGCATTAGTTGTATGGTAGCGGGAGCGGGGGGGGGCCTGGCTATATACGCTAGACTGCCGTACCGTTCCCCCTCCGCTTCCCGCTACTCCCCGTTGCTACCGCATAGCCGACCAATCAGAGCGCCGATTATCATTGGTCGGATCTGTGCGATAGTTTGAATTGTATGTTTGAATTGAGTAAATGTTTATGTTTGAATTACAGGAGTTCGGCCTATTATTTGGACAAATAAATGATAATGGAAGATAGGCCGAACTCCACTTGCATAATTAGTTAATAAAAAATAGGATAAGTCTTAGTTTAATTGATATATTTGAATCCCCCTGAATATTGTTGGGCCGGGGGACCCGCGAACATTTTTGTATTTGTATTTTCTGAAATTAATAAACATGCTTGAGAGAGATGGTTTTGGTCGGCAGAGAGAACACGGAAAAGAGGGTAGTTCCAGAGGTCCTAGCGCCCGTCACGCCAATGGTGGCGGAGGTTATGACCTACACATTTGATTGCCTAGGGTCGCGCCGAATCCTTCACTCGGTTGAGGTAGGATTTGGTATAAATAGAGGTGCGACCCGGGAACGAAGGCATTCCAGCACCAACACGACAGCTACCCTTTTCTCTCTGCAAACCGGACCCATTTCTCGACGGAAATTAATTGCAATTTGGCTTTTATTTCACGAGACACAGCGGCTGACATAGACTACCCGGCGCCCTATCTTACAGTCTGTGTGAGGGACGGAAAC
The DNA here is from genome assembly GCA_917563855.2 of Limnephilus lunatus. Taxonomy (NCBI): domain Eukaryota; kingdom Metazoa; phylum Arthropoda; class Insecta; order Trichoptera; family Limnephilidae; genus Limnephilus; species Limnephilus lunatus. The sequence goes on from OU830594.1 coordinate 37,350,561, forward strand.
GTCGCTTACATAGTGGTCCTTCGAAGCCGGATCAAGTCTGACAGGATCCAGTCTCAGACAATGGCTTTACAACCCAGGATCCAGTCACCAGCCGCTGCAGTGTCCCCATCACAACGCCCTGGCAAGGGCGCGCACACAGAAGAAGAGGATGCAGTACTGGATGTCACTGGCCGTGGCTCAGCAGCGCCCGGCCCCGCACCGCCCGCAGCCCCCGGCCCGTATCTTGCCGGACCAGCTGCGGACCCACATGAAGCTAGAGCACGAGCTGCCCCTGCAGCGGCTCTAGTCACCGCACCGCCCGCAGCCCCCGGCCCGTATCTTGCCGGACCAGCTGTGGACCCACATGAAGCTAGAGCACGAGCTGCCCCAGCAGCGGCTCTAGCCACCGCATCGCCTGCAGCCCCCGGCCCGTATATTGCCGGACCAGCTGTGGATCAACATGAAGCTAGAGCACGAGCTGCCCCCGCAGCGGCTCTAGCCACCGCACCGCCCGCAGCCCCCGGCCCGTATCTTGCCGGACCAGCTGTGGACCCACATGAAGCTAGAGCACGAGCTGCCTCAGCAGCGGCTCTAGCCACCGCAGCGCCCGCAGCCTCCGGCCCATATCTTGCCGGACGACCAGCTGCGGACCATCATGAACCTAGAGCACGAGCTGCCCCAGCAGCGGCTCTAGCCACCGCCCCTCACCAGCCTCAACGGGTTACCGAGGACACCATTCGCCAGCTACGACAAGAGCTGCGCGACATAAGAAAGCGCAACGAGCAACACGAGAGAGACTTCGCCCGGCAGATCGAACAGTTGATGACCATGCTGGGAGTCTCACGGCCGCCGCCCGAGCCCCGACGGCTGCCCAATGCATCACAAACGAAGCCAGCGCAGCCCCTCAACATGACACGGTCGCTCGAGGCTGCACCGCCGCTCGATCCATCGCTCACGACCGTACCCACAGCGCCCGGCCCGATACACGCCGGCCGAAATGAAGGGGGAAGTTCTGCCCACGAGCCCGGCCGAAACCACGGGGAGAGCGCTTCCCACGTGCCCGACCGAAATGATGTCGGGCCGGTAGTGAGCGGCCGCTTGCCCCCCGTACCCACCGCAGTACCTGGCATGATACCCGCCAGTTTGGCCGCACATGGTCCCGAACGGAAGCTCGGCCCCATCTCAACCACCGCAGATGAGAAGCATATATGTTGCTCTCCCTCACACAACGGAGAGCATACTGTGACGTTGAACGCCCGTTGCTACACCGAAGTACGCAACCGCGCTGCGCCTGGCCCCCTAGCGCTCGGACAGAATGACAGCGCACCCCACGAGCCCGAAAGAGATGACATCGGCCACCGGCACGTAGACCGTGGCCCCGCACCCCCTGCTCCATCACCTGTGGACAAGCCGCTGCCCACGTCAGCCAACTCAGTGGAGAACGGAACCCGAGCGTCGCCATCTGCCGACGAAAGGATGAAGCATCCCTCTCCGGCTGTGTTTACAGGGGATGGAGGGCGCACGATGACAGCGCCACCTACCGACGAAGGGAGGAAGCGTCCCTCGCCAGCCATGTCAGCGGAGAACGGAACCCGAGCGGCGCCATCTACCGACGAAAGGATGCAGCGTCCCTCTCTGGCCGTCTTTGCAGGGGATGGAGGGCGCACGATGACAGCGCCATCTGCCAACGAAAGGATGAAGCATCCTTCTCCGGCCGTGTTTACAGGGGATGGAGGGCGCACAACGACAGCGCCATCTATGGCTGCACACAAGCAGCTTTTCGCACCGGTGTGCGTGCCCACTGAAACCGGGACGCGCGCACTGCCACCTACCGACGAAGGGATGAAGCACCCTTCTCCGGCCGAGTTTACAGAGGAGGGAGGGCGCACGATGACAGCGCCATCTGCCGACGAAAGGATGAAGCATCCCTCTCCGGCCGTGTTTACAGGGGATGGCGGGCGCACGATGACAGCGCCACCTACCGACGAAGGGAGGAAGCGTCCCTCGCCAGCCATGTCAGCGGAGAACGGAACCCGAGCGGCGCCATCTACCGACGAAAGGATGCAGCGTCCCTCTCTGGCCGTCTTTGCAGAAGATGAAGGGCGCACGATGACAGCGCCATCTATGGCGGCAATCAAGCAGCTTTACACGCCGGTGTGCGTGTCCAAAGAAATCGGAACGTGCGCACCTACCTACCTACCTACCGACGAAGGGATGAAGCTTCCCGCTACGTACAGCCCGGAACATCTGCCGCCGGGCGACCATTTTTCCCAGCGGACAGCCCCGATGGGGAGAGCGCGCCTCGAGACCGAGCGTGTCCCACGAAGCGGCTTCAGCCGCAAGATGCGCGACTTGCATCAAGGAAACACGCGCGGTACGTGCGCGTACCAACGCTGGCCCAGCCAGCCTCGGTCCTTGCTTTAGGCGGGCCACATCCAACACCATCAACGACCGCTGCCCGGAGTGCGCGGTCTCGCAGCATCCGACCCCAAAGTGTCCGGTGCTGCACACAGCCTTGCTTTAGGCAGGCCCATATGAAAAGGAGCAGCATTAGAACGCGCTTCGCAACCGAGCGCTGTTCACGAACATTATGCAGCTCAAATGGAAGAAGAAAGACCGCAGCCCGGAGGGTGCGGTCTCGATGTATCTTCTCCCCAGCCGAGTCCTGACGCAGAGAGGGAGCAGCATTAGAACGCGCTTCGCAACCGAGCGCTGTTCACGAACATTATGCAGCTCAATTGGAAGAAGAAAGACCGCAGCCCGGAGGGTGCGGTCTCGATGTATCTTCTCCCCAGCCGAGTCCTGACGCAGAGAGGGAGCAGCATTAGAACGCGCTTCGCAACCGAGCGCTGTTCACGAACATTATGCAGCTCAAATGGAAGAAGAAAGACCGCAGCCCGGAGGGTGCGGTCTCGATGTATCTTCTCCCCAGCCGAGTCCTGACGCAGAGAGGGAGCAGCATTAGAACGCGCGTCGCAACCGAGCGCTGTTCACGAACATTATGCAGCTCAATTGGAAGAAGAAAGACCGCAGCCCGGAGGGTGCGGTCTCAAAGTATCTTCTCCCCAACCGAGAATCCCGACGCAGAGAGGGAGCAGCATTCGAGACCGAGCGCTGCTCGCAAACCAAAGGCCAGCCCGAGAGAGGAGGCGGCCGACCGATCCCGCTTACGCCGCACGCGAGAGAGGTGGATCGCATGCGATCCCGCTCTCACCGAATGTGAGAGAGGTGGATTGCATCGATCTCGCTCTCGCCGAATGCCAGAGAGGTGGATCGCCCCTGATGTTGCAGTACCCGACGCCGAAGCGTCCGGCTGCACAACGCTGGCCCAGTCAGCACCTGAAACCCTGAAGATGCAGTACCCGACCCGACGTCCGGCTGCACACCGCCGGCCCAGCCGACAACCACAGAAGGATGACCTGGTCCTCATCGTGGACCACGCCCTGCCCCGCACATACGCCCCAGAGAATCTGGAAGCCGGGGACTGCGGCGCCGATAACCCGTCCTAGCTAAATAGGGCACAGACTACGCTGTACCGGGGAGAGTGTAACGGACGTGTTATTGGGGAATTAGAAGACGAGGAGTGTTTGCTAAACTTCCTCGTTTTCTAATTTCCTGTCGCTCGGCGGGCACCCTTACATGTCAGCCCGCATTAGTTGTATGGTAGCGGGAGCGGGGGGGGGCCTGGCTATATACGCTAGACTGCCGTACCGTTCCCCCTCCGCTTCCCGCTACTCCCCGTTGCTACCGCATAGCCGACCAATCAGAGCGCCGATTATCATTGGTCGGATCTGTGCGATAGTTTGAATTGTATGTTTGAATTGAGTAAATGTTTATGTTTGAATTACAGGAGTTCGGCCTATTATTTGGACAAATAAATGATAATGGAAGATAGGCCGAACTCCACTTGCATAATTAGTTAATAAAAAATAGGATAAGTCTTAGTTTAATTGATATATTTGAATCCCCCTGAATATTGTTGGGCCGGGGGACCCGCGAACATTTTTGTATTTGTATTTTCTGAAATTAATAAACATGCTTGAGAGAGATGGTTTTGGTCGGCAGAGAGAACACGGAAAAGAGGGTAGTTCCAGAGGTCCTAGCGCCCGTCACGCCAATGGTGGCGGAGGTTATGACCTACACATTTGATTGCCTAGGGTCGCGCCGAATCCTTCACTCGGTTGAGGTAGGATTTGGTATAAATAGAGGTGCGACCCGGGAACGAAGGCATTCCAGCACCAACACGACAGCTACCCTTTTCTCTCTGCAAACCGGACCCATTTCTCGACGGAAATTAATTGCAATTTGGCTTTTATTTCACGAGACACAGCGGCTGACATAGACTACCCGGCGCCCTATCTTACAGTCTGTGTGAGGGACGGAAACGTCGCTTACACTAACCAACCTCTGATAATAAAATACAAATAATCGCTTTCCCGCGTAAAATTAATATTATTATTTTGCTGCATATTCCGGTTATCATATTGATAATTATAATTTTAATTTAAAAAAAAACATTATTTGGACACCACTTTATTAACTATATAAACAAACATAAAAACCAACCAGTTCTCCCTGAACCTTCCTCAGGGTTTCTTAAAAACATACTATAATTATTACAGAATAACAGTGCTTAATTAAGAAGATAGAAAACGGAGAGCGAACATCAACTTAGTTGGATGAGGGGGGGGGGGGTGGTTGTAAAAGGGAGGAGGTAATAGTGGGCGTAGTGAAGGAGAAGGGGAACATGTTTAAAATTGGGCTATCTGATAAATCTCATTGTTTATTGGGGAGGGTTCAAGGTGTACCGAAACCGGTTAGTTTATTTGTTTGTGAGATTTAAAAAAAAAACATCTCAATTGTAATGGGACGTGTATTGAAATTTAATCCCTTAGATCCCTTCCTTTGACTCAGTCTTTATTCAGACGAGTGAAAAAGCGCCATTTAGGGTAATGGTGCCTTACCAGTGTTGCCAACTCAGCTCCCTTAGAGCTACATTAGCTCCAAAATGAGGCCGTCAGCTCCAAAAAATGGGGTTTAACTTCTTAACTCGTTTTTTAGATAATCTAGCCCCTATTTTTATACAATAAATCATAAACGAAAAACGAAAATTGAACATAATAAGAGTTATTTCCGTAATAAAAACCAGTTTTTTTTTTATTTATTTCAGAATTACTCTTGCCGACCCCCCCCCCCCCCCTCATTCGGTCCAAACATAAGCTATACATGATTTTAGATCTTTCCTCTGGCTTTATTAAAAAAATCTAGTTAGCAACACTGTGCCTTACTTGAGTAATTTATTGCTTTGAGATTTCAGGCAGGGCTACGGGTCTGATATCTAGTGGCGTCAACCTGGGTTTATAAATGCTTTTTTTACTGTTAATCAGGTGTTAGAAATTGTATGGAAAAAGATGAGCAAAATTTAGTTGGAGAGTTTTGCTACATCACATAAAATAGATATTTTTTTAATTACCAACATAGTGTAGGTGCCTAGTTAGAATCAGCTAATATAATATCTTAAAATTGATGCGTCGAGTGTACCTAGGCGGGCAGTAGGCAGTAGGTATTCAGGTAAGGTGTTCTTAAATATGCTTACAGTAATACTGACAGTTCAGAATTTATTATTAAGCAGAATTTAATTTACAGTATACACGCAAGTACGCACTTCATGCGTCCGTCTAACCTTTTTCTCATAAACATTGTTGCACGCGTTCAAATCAATATTCTTGCCTCATAAAACTTTGCTATACCTACCTACAATCTACAATTACTTCTAAAGAAATTCAATAAAATTAAAATATGTGCAAAAATGTGTCCGTGTTTTGAACACATAATTTATTTATTTATTTGTTTCTGTACATGGTACCTAGGTCTAATGTTAACAAATCAGTTTATAACCTCACTAGGTCAAGCCTGTATTGATGTTAACAACTCTACAATTTAATAAAAAACACAAAAATAATACAGTTATTTAAGAACAATTGTACTAGACGTTTTGTACACAAATTGCAAAAATAGGGAGCTGGACACAACTTGGCACGCCAATGTCCTTAACTTCTGGATTTAATGATTCTAAGTTAAATTAGCAAAAACTGACTCTATAACTGTTGTAAAAACACTTAAAAGACTTGCAGACTTTTGGAGACTTTTGGAGACTGTTGGGGTCAGGATAATGGGATACTGAGAGAAAGGTAGAACAGAATTTAAACTGATTAAAAAACACTTTTAAAGTAGGTTAGAACTTGGAGACTTCAGTTTCTTGGAGACTTGTGACTTCTTGGCTGGTAGTTTTTGAACTGATTTCCTACCGGTTTGCCGTTTGTTTTATAGGGCAAATCCGGGTTGGACTTTTGGAACACAGAACCTCCCTGTTTCTGAAGGGTGCTTGCGTTTACGTATTTTTCCCAATCGCTATGATTTTCGAGCAGATGTGTTAAAAATCTGTGTGATAACCTTTGCCAAGACAGTCCTGTTCCAATAAACCGAAGTCTCACATAATTTTTATTGTTTCAACAAGAAAAGGTACAAGTTTACAAATGTGATACAAGATACAATATCTAGAAGTAAATATTTTCTTAAAGTGCAATAATCACTGGTAGACGACAGTTTTTTGAGGTGTTATTGTAGTATATACCTATTTTTAGGTGATGATATATATTTCTTGATTCAAATTATTCCCGATTTCCCGAAATTTAGCTCCGAGTTTTTCGGAATGTAAATTGGCTGTCGTAAATATTTACGATTCAAACATTTCCTTTGTTCAGCATTGACCAATGGCGCCGCGTCTGGTAGCAGGGTGGGGATAACGTAAATACTCAATCATTTCCTTGATTTTGATCATTGCTGTCTGGGGTCCCTGGTGGAAGTATTACGTGGTTATTCAGATGTGTTTTCGAGTCCAATGATGCTGCAGCATGTATTTATTATCAATTGCGTTTATGTTTTCAATTGATAAGTTAATTGTAGAATGTAATAGCATTGTAGACATCATTCCAAATGCACAGTGTTTCGTTGGCCAATGAGAGCACTCCCTTTGTTTCGTAGGTTATTGGAAGGGGTAACGCGCAGCGGCACGGTATTATGTGGAAGCGTAAATTCCATTCTTGAATTCTCAGGGTTGTCATACGCTTTCGTCGACACGTTCGATACACTCCCCCCAGTGCAGTCTCGACTGTGCTCAGCTACTTCGTCGGGCGTGTCCTTTTCCGATGTCTGAGTTCTGAATCGGGTGTCTTCGCAACTGGTACAGTTTCGTTAGTTGTTGGTGTGGCAGGCAGGATGACGGCGATTTTGACTGCCGGCCTTACGTATATCCCAGTACTGGTTTGGATCCGAGCAGTTCTGACTTGTCCATCAGCTGCAGGTGTTGCTTCGAGGATACGGCCACGTGGCCAACTGTTTCGAGGCAGTGCTGGGTCCATGATGATCACTAGGTCATCCTTCTTAATTGGTGTAGTTGGATGGTGCCATTTTTGTCGGGCAGCCATGGTAGGTAGGTATTCGCGCAGCCATCGCCTCCAGAAGGTGTCTGCAAGTTGTTGTCCGATGCGCCACTGGCGGCGTAGGCATACTTCCTCTTCTTTTTTGTCGTAGAAGGATAATTGGGGGCGCTTCCCGGCCGATCCCAGCAAAAAGTGGTTGGGTGTTAGAGGTTCTTCATCACGCGGGTCGACTGAAATATGGGTGAGTGGTCGGTTATTTACCACAAACTCGGCTTCTGCAAGTGCTGTGCGTAGAGTTTCTTCTTTTGGTGCTCTTTCTTTGAGTGTTGCGCTTAGGGCTTTCTTTACTGATCGTACTAGTCTCTCCCAAGCTCCCCCCATGTGGGGACTCAGCGGTGGTATAAAGTGCCACTCGATGCCCTGGGTAGCTATTGCGTCAATCATTCTGGCGTCTTGACTTATTGACAGCAGGGCGTCCCTCATCTCGGTGTCAGCTCCGTGAAAATTTGTTCCGTTATCCGAGTACATGGCTGTGGGTTGTCCTCTGCGGGCGGTCATTCTTTGAAGGGCCATGATGGCCGAGTCGGCAGTCAGTGAAGCGGCTAGTTCTAGGTGAATGGCGCGTGTTGAGAGGCAGGTGAAGATGGCTCCGTATCGTTTTTCTCGATGCCTACCGACCGTGATAGCCATAGGGCCAAAATAGTCAAGCCCGCAGTGTGTGAATGGACGGACGTGATGCATCAGGCGGGGTGGTGGTAATGCGCCCATCAGAGGTGGAGTCGGTTTGCTGCGTCGTATGAAGCAAGTGGGGCAGACGTGCGCTATTTTCCTGATTGTTGTGCGTATTCGTATTATGAAGAAATGATTGCGTATTTCTGCAATTGTTTTCTCAGTACTAGGATGATCCGCCTTTTTGTGGTAGTGACTGATTAGGAGCCGAGTGTAGGGTTCGTCGCCGTCCAGTATTATGGGGGTTCGGGCCACACTCTTTGTTCTTTCCAAGGCTCGTAGTCGGGTCCCCATTCGTAGAAGGTCGTCTGGTCCAAAGAAGGGGTTCAGCGAGTTGAGGCGACTGCCAGTAGGTAGTTTTTGACCTTGTCGGATGGTGTGTAGATCAGTTGTGAAAGCGTTTTCCTGGGACCTTTTGATCCATTTTTGTTCTGCTGCTTTTATCTCCTCGGCTAGTAGTGGGCCTTCTACTGGTTTGTTGGGCCCTATCTTGCATCGTCTGATAAAACGGAGGATCCAAGCTGTGGAGCGGATTAGCCGGTGCCATGAGGAGAACCGCTCTACTAATGGGAGTGCTTCGCCCTTGGTGGACACAAGGCCAACGTAGTGAGGTTTGACTTCTAGTGTTAGGTCGTCAGGCCTGTGGGCGGGTGCCCGTTCTTTCGGCCATGCACCCTCCGGGGAAGTGAGAAAGGCTGGGCCGGTAAACCACCTTCCTTCTGGTGTTAGGTCTGGCACCTCTAAGTCTCGTGTTCCTATATCAGCTGGATTGAGTTTTGTGGGTACCCATTTCCAGTCGGGTATGTTGGTTAGTTCGTCTATTTCGCCCAATCGGTTTGCCACAAAGGTTGAGTAGGCGCGTGGGTCGGTGCGTAACCAGCATAGTACAGTTGTGGAGTCTGTCCAGAAGCAGGTGCGGGATATCAGGGCTTTGCTTTCCTTTTGGATCGTCTGGGCTAGTCTCGCTGCTATGAGGGCGGCTTGAAGCTCGAGGCGTGGAATGGAGAGAGGCTTCAGTGGTGCTACCTTGCATTTACTTGCAAGGAATGTTACTCGTAAGGATCCATTTATTTCTTCGGTGAAGTAGGCCACGGCACAGCAAGCTTGCTCCGATGCGTCGCAGAAGAGGTGTAGAGTTACGTTGTTCTGTTTGTTTGAGAGGCAACGTCTCGGGATTGAGATGCTGTTTGTGTGCAGCAGGCTCAGCCAGTCTGTCCATCTCTGGGCGTGTTCGGGGGTAATGGGTTCGTCCCAGCCGACGCTTGAGCGCCACACTGCTTGCAGTAGCATCTTAGATCTGATGGTAAGGCAGGCAACGAAGCCGACTGGGTCAAAGATCTTCATTACTATGGATAATAGTTGCCGCTTGGTAGGTTGTGTGGCCGTGTCGGGGGAGATCGCCTCGCGAAATGAGTACAGGAAGCGGTCTGTGGTGGGGTCCCAGATCAAACCAAGCACTCGTTCTGTCTCTGGACCTCCAATGCTGATCTGTATCGCGGAGCTGGCACGGTCTTCTATGGGTACGCCAGCTAGGGCCACCGGGCTATTAGACGCCCAATTTGTCAAGTGGAACCCTCCTTTCGCGAGGAGGGCACTTACACTTTGGGCGAGTGTAGCAGCTTCATTGGGTGTGTCTGTTGCATCTAGGTAGTCGTCCATGTAGAACTTGGTGCGTACGGCTTTTGCGGCGGCCGGGTACTCGTGCTCGTATGTTTCGGCCACTTTATTTCGGACGAATTGGGCACTGCTTGGGGAGCAGGTGGCTCCGAACATCATTGATGACATTTGATAGGTGTCTGGTTCATGATGGGGTGATGTCCTCCACAGGAAAAGCTGGGACGGCTGGTCTTCTCGCCTATTTTTATTTGCAGGAACATTTCTTTGATGTCTGCAGCAATGGCGATGTGTCCTTCCCGGAAGCGTATTATATTCCCCAGGAGGGAGGACAGCAGGTCAGGACCAGTAAGCAGCTGATCATTGAGGGAGGTTCCTCGGCATCGGCTTGCGGCATCGAATACCACTCTGATTTTTCCTGGCTTATTTGGGTTGATTACTGCGAAGTGAGGCAGGTACCATTTGCGAGGTGTGGTGGTGGAAGCTTCATGGCCTGATAGCTTCTTGGCATAGCCTTTGTTGAGAAGTTGACTTATTTTGTCATTGTAGGCCACTGCTAGATTTTTGTCTTTTGCTAGCTTTTTCTCCAGAGACAGAAGTCGCTTCAGCGCACACTGCCGATTGTCAGGTAGCGAGGCTTCTGGATTGCGCCATAGTAGACCAGTTTCCCACTTCCCTGTAGGAAGAGGACGGGTAGTTGCATTCATAAGTGCAATGGCCTGTTGTTCGCTTGCATTAACTCTGGTGGCTGATGTTACTCCGAGCGAGTCGATGGCGAAGTTGGTTTTTACTAGCTCCCTCAATTGTATGTCTGCGGCCGTTTCTGGTTGTAGTGCCAAAGTGGTAGTCGTGTTATTATCTCTGGGGTTGACTCCCCCATGAGCGATCCATCCTAGTGCGGTGCGTGATGCTATTCGCGTAGTATCATTGCATTCACGAACTTCCCTTGACACAATTAGGTGAGCGTTGTCTTGGCCTATTAGCAGCTTCGGGACGACAGACCTTCCTTGGATCTGTTGCTCCGGCAGGTTGAGGTTGCTTATTGTGCTGGCAGAGATGTGGTATGTATTACTGTTGCCCGCACCTCGTATTCTTAGTCTCACTCGTCAGAAGTGCACATTCCTTTGGCACCGTGGATTCGCAGTCCGTGAACTGGGCCGTTTGCTCCGACTTGTATTGCGGTGTCAACAAGTGTTACTGTGGATCCTTCGTCCAGGAGAGCAAACACTGACACTTCTTCTTTGTTGGGAGCGCTTAATATTACTGGCGCAATTTTTAACAGTACTCTCTGTCCGGAGTCCTGGCGTCACAAGTTGACATTTTCCACGGTGCTTTTTCGTACGAACTCGGGATTATGTAGCAGGGGGTGGTGTGGGGATCGGCAATCCCCTACTTTGCACCATTGGTTTATTTTGCAGCTTCGTGAGTGGTGTTTTTCTAAGCACTTGCGGCATAACCTTCCCATGCGTACAGTTTCCCATCGAAGTTCAACATCTTTGGCTGCGAATTCTTTGCATTCGCGGGTTTTATGATCGCCGCCACATTGGGCGCAGCTTTCGTCGGCTGTTTTTCTTTTTCGGCTTGGTCCAGGATAAGTATGTGCCTCATTCATTTTGCGTTTCATCGGGGCGATCTTTTCTTTTGGGCCGTCCCCGATTTCTTCTTGATGTCCGGCATGTATTTGCTCATGGCTCGGTAGAAGTCGCATGCGATCACTATCTTCTTCCTCCTGGTACCCGGCATGTATTTGTTCACGGCGTGGTCGGGATCGTATGTGGTCCACCATCCCGCTGTTTGGAATTGCGTTTGATACCTCTTTCAGAAAGGCAGCGAGCTGGGTTATGGTGGCCGGGGCATGTTGTTTGCGGATCTCGATTAGCCATGCCAGCCGCAGGGAACTCGGCATTTTGTCAGTGACGTCGTTCAGTAATGCAGGATTGGTGAGATAACCTTCGGTTTTCAAGATCCGGAGGGATGCCACCAGGTTTTGCACCGTCCCGGAGAAATCTGCCAGGTCCTCGAGTGATACCTCGGTCGTGAGGTAAGGTAGCTTTTTAACCTTGTCTAGCATAAATTTTGCTATGGAGTTAGCGCTGCCGTATCGCTGCTCGAGGACGCTGATGATCTCTGGAACTTGCGCAGGATCCATTAGTAGGGGACCCACGGTATCTCGCGCCTTGCCTTTGAGGGCACGCTGCAGCCGGATGAGATTTTCGCTCGGAGTCAATTGGCAGGTGGCGGTGGATTGAGCGTACTGTGCCTTCCAGGTAGGCCACTCGAGGGGGTCTCCGGAGAAGGTAGGCAAATCTTTTGCTGTGGATTGCCTGGCGATTAGGGCTGCCATTCTTGAGTCATCTTCTAATGTGCGAGGGCTATCTTGCGTTCTGGAGGAGCGGAGCGCCTCTGCCATCACAGAGGCGATCTGGGCCAGTGGGTCGTTGCCGTGCTGCAACCATTCTCGGGTGTGCCGTGCTGTCTCGTTGGCTGTATGCGGTGGTGTAAACAATGGGGAATCCTGGCCGGAGGAGGCTGGCTGTTGCTGGTACCCCGTTGTATTGTAAAGTGGGCGCTCGGGTCCGAGATGGCTGTATTCGGTCGTAGGGATGTTTTTTGCAGGGCCCGTCAGTAATGTGTAGCCTTGGGTGGCGGCATATCCAGTTGGATCGGTTACTGTAAATTCATTGGTAGGCTGACCGACTTGTGTGTGCATTTGAGTAGTTGCATATCTCGTTGCAAACTCTCCGGCAGGCCTTTTTACTTGAGTGGCATATCTCGTTGCGAACTCATTAGTAGAAGGGCCGGTCGGTGCGTGCACTTGAGTTGTTGCATATCTCGTTGCAAACTCTCCGGCTGGCTTGTTTACTTGAGTGGCATATCTCGTTGCGAACTCATTAGCAGAAGGGCCGGTTGGTGCGGGCACTTGAGTTGTTGCATATCTAGTTGCAAACTCTCCGGTTGACGGACCGTCTGACGTGTGTACTTGAGTGGCATATCTCGTTGCGAACTCATTAGCAGAAGGGCCGGTTGGTGCGGGCACTTGAGTTGTTGCATATCTAGTTGCAAACTCTCCGGTTGACGGGCCGTCTGACGTGTGTACTTGAGTGGCATATCTCGTTGCGAACTCGTTAGTAAACGGGCCGGTTGGTGCCTGGACTTGAATTACTGCCTGACCGAGGTTGGCTCGCAGGGTCGGGCTGGTTTGTGCTGGCTCCTGGGCAGGTTGGCTGACTGCTTGGCGTGTCGCAGCGTTCAGGGCTGCGAGCAGATTGGCTGTCTGCTTGGCGTGACGTCTGTCCCGAATGCGCATCTCTCGGCGCAGTAATCGCAGGGAGTCTTCAGTTGATTCAGAAGTTGTTTCGCTGCTTTTACTGTTGGATTCGTGGAGGCTCTCGGAGACAGATTCTGGAGCTGGTCGGTCAAGCGTGATGAGATCAGAGTTCCTGGCTGGGCTCGCACTAGACAGATCGTGGACCTGGCGGGGTCCTCTAGATGGCGTCTCATCGGTGTCTACGGTGTGTGGGCCCGGGGTCCGTAGGGGCGCCACTGGCATATTTCGGCTTGTCCCCGGGGCGTCAGGTTTAGATTTAGACAGCGATGTATCAGAAGATGTCGGGGTCTTACGGCCACTGCGAAGAGATGGCATTTCCACTGGGTAAGACTGAAGGCGTGTTATGTGTAGATACGGCTCGAAGGACCAAATGTACTAGACGTTTTGTACACAAATTGCAAAAATAGGGAGCTGGACACAACTTGGCACGCCAATGTCCTTAACTTCTGGATTTAATGATTCTAAGTTAAATTAGCAAAAACTGACTCTATAACTGTTGTAAAAACACTTAAAAGACTTGCAGACTTTTGGAGACTTTTGGAGACTGTTGGGGTCAGGATAATGGGATACTGAGAGAAAGGTAGAACAGAATTTAAACTGATTAAAAAACACTTTTAAAGTAGGTTAGAACTTGGAGACTTCAGTTTCTTGGAGACTTGTGACTTCTTGGCTGGTAGTTTTTGAACTGATTTCCTACCGGTTTGCCGTTTGTTTTATAGGGCAAATCCGGGTTGGACTTTTGGAACACAGAACCTCCCTGTTTCTGAAGGGTGCTTGCGTTTACGTATTTTTCCCAATCGCTATGATTTTCGAGCAGATGTGTTAAAAATCTGTGTGATAACCTTTGCCAAGACAGTCCTGTTCCAATAAACCGAAGTCTCACATAATTTTTATTGTTTCAACAAGAAAAGGTACAAGTTTACAAATGTGATACAAGATACAATATCTAGAAGTAAATATTTTCTTAAAGTGCAATAATCACTGGTAGACGACAGTTTTTTGAGGTGTTATTGTAGTATATACCTATTTTTAGGTGATGATATATATTTCTTGATTCAAATTATTCCCGATTTCCCGAAATTTAGCTCCGAGTTTTTCGGAATGTAAATTGGCTGTCGTAAATATTTACGATTCAAACATTTCCTTTGTTCAGCATTGACCAATGGCGCCGCGTCTGGTAGCAGGGTGGGGATAACGTAAATACTCAATCATTTCCTTGATTTTGATCATTGCTGTCTGGGGTCCCTGGTGGAAGTATTACGTGGTTATTCAGATGTGTTTTCGAGTCCAATGATGCTGCAGCATGTATTTATTATCAATTGCGTTTATGTTTTCAATTGATAAGTTAATTGTAGAATGTAATAGCATTGTAGACATCATTCCAAATGCACAGTGTTTCGTTGGCCAATGAGAGCACTCCCTTTGTTTCGTAGGTTATTGGAAGGGGTAACGCGCAGCGGCACGGTATTATGTGGAAGCGTAAATTCCATTCTTGAATTCTCAGGGTTGTCATACGCTTTCGTCGACACGTTCGATACAACAATATTGCTGTATGTTTCTTACAGATTATGAGTATAATTAGTAGGTACCTAATTAGCTGAAAGCGATAGTACATTACAATGAAAGCATGTAGGGTGACCATAATGTTGAGATTTGACTTTTAGAAAAAATATATTTATTTTCATAGAATTAAGATGAGAAATATTTATGTAATTTATATATTGCGCTATTTATTTAATTGTGAACACCCTTTACAAATATACGAGTATATATGCGTTATTGCACAATCTGTAAATGAGAAAATCCAAATATAAAACAAATGTCTATTTACAAGAAAACGTCAATGAATTATTATTGTTTTATGTGAATACCGCACAAGAGTCCCAACTGCTCCCAATCGCCTGTAGAAGTGAGACTTTAGCATGGCCAATTGGGGTATGTTGTGAGGCTGAAGGTAGTGGGTAGGGGAAGGTAGTGAGCTGGGGAGGAGGAAGGTGGGGAAGTACCTGGCTATTCAGATCTGGAGAAGTACGCGGCTACATCCAATTCAAAGCCCGTTCACACTTCCGTCGTAAAAACGGAGACGGGTTCCGTCTTTAAGACAGAAGCCCTAGCCCCCTGTTCACACTTCCATCATACTCTACGAAAACAACGACCAAAACATTTTAAATAAAACAATTTAGATAATAAACTTTTTCTTCCAAATCGGTAAAGGAATTTATTGATATAATACCAGCCATAAAATTACTTCAGGGGTCGGACCTTATTTGTTCAAACCCTGTGAGAATATTATGTTTGCATACTTGAAAAGGAGAAAGTACGCGAAAATCATCCAACAATTATTATAACTAAAATGACTAAAGCTTGCACTCGATGCTCCGAAGCACATGAAAATGAAAACTGTCAAAACGATATTCAGTGCATAAACTGCAAAAAAATGAATGAGAAACTAAAATTACAATTGCCAACTGACCATTATGCTTGGAGTAATGAATGCTCAGTACATTTGAGAAAAATTGAAGCTGAAAAAAAGAAAATCGATTTTTTATGCCATTAAAAAACTCCTCTAAAAGACGTCAACCAAATAATTGCAACCTGTTCTACCAAAATGTCAGAGGTCTAAAAACCAAATTAAGTTTACTTCAGTCTACACTACCAATGTTTGAACACGACTTTGTACTACTTACTGAAACGTGGTTAGAGCCAAATATTCACTCTAGTGAATTAGGTTTCATAAATCATAATGTGCATAGATTAGACAGAAATTCATCGACAAGTGCTAAAAGCAGAGGTGGTGGGGTTTTAATCGCTATAAGCAAGAAATACAAATCTAACTTAATTACAACTAAACATAAACATCTTGAACAAATTTTCTTGCAAGTAAATGTTGCCAGGAATAAAAAGATTATTGTGGGCTGTATTTATATCCCACCAAATTCAAGCAATGAAGTATACAGGTGCCATATTGAGAAAGTGGAAGTTATATTAAAAAGGAATCCTAATGCGACATTTTTGCTCGCTGGTGATTATAACCTTCCAAACGTGAATTGGGTGAAAAGTGACGATAATATCAGTGTTAGTGAGTCTGGTCGCATTATTCTAGACATGGCGTTATTCCTAGGTCTTAATCAGGCAAATACTTTACCAAATGTAATTAATCGTACTCTTGACTTATGTTTTTCTAACTTAGATTCACTAGAAATTGAAGAATATAGTGAGCCGCTGGTTCCCACTGATGTATATCATCCTCCACTAGAAGTTATTATCTCTAATGTACATGTTAATACTTCTAAACTATCGTTCAGTTACCAAAATTTTTTCAAAACTGATTACGCGAAAATTTTTAATTATCTTCTCTCTTTTGATTGGTCATCTATGCAATATGATGACATCAACACATCTACCAATGAATTTTATTCTGTTTTGGAAAAGACTATTAGCATGTATATTCCAACCATGAAATGTAAGCCAAAAACCTATCCAAAATGGTACTCCAAAGAACTTATAAATCTGCTTATCACCAAAAAACTTAAACATAAAGAATATAAATTACATCAAAAATATTCTGATTACATTGAATTTAAAAATATAAGAACCTCATGTAAAAGAATGTCTATGACCTGCTACTGTAACTATATAAATGAAATTCAAAACTCGATAATAAATAATGTTAGTTCTTTTTGTAAATACTCAAAATCACTTAAAGAAGATGATTCTGATTTCCCGAGCATTATGCACCTAAATGGCAGCCATAGCAATAATACTGATGGTATTGTGAACTTGTTTGCAAATTTTTTTAAAAGTGTTTATTCAACAGACTCAAATAATGTTCCTGTTCCAACAACAACTCTAGATGAAACTCTTGATATTTCACAGTACCTATACCATAAGTCTCTCTGATGTAATTACTAAAGTTAAAATCTTAGATATCCACAAATCTGCGGGACCGGATAATATCCCTACAATATTTATTAAAGAATGTATCAAAGTAATTGCTCTTCCATTAACCAAACTTTTTAATTTGTCTTTATCTAGTGGAATTTTTCCCGATAAGTGGAAAATTAGTTATTTGACTCCAATTTTCAAAAACCAATCAATATGCATTCAATCCACCATACCGAAACTCTTTGAAAGCCTAATACTTGACAAACTTTTTACACAAATAAAACCTGTAATATCACCTTACCAGTTTGGATTTATGCTGGGTAGAAGTACTCTTTCCAACTTGATTATTTATGAAAATTTTAAAATTAATGCTTTTAAAAAAAAACTACAAGTAGACTCTGTCTATACTGGTTTTAGTAAAGCATTTGATTCAGTTTCCCATGAAATTCTCATTTGGAAATTAGAAAAACTTGGTATACGTGGCAATTTATTAACCTGGATTGAAAGCTATCTTACTAAAAGACAACAAATTGTTAGAATAAAATCCTCCTTGTCCGAAAAAATTTATGCAACAAGTGGAGTTCCACAGGGTTCACACCTTGGCCCAGTCTTATTTATCTTGTTTATTGTAATGTCCTGGATAGACTTAGAATCCAGACAAGACTAATGAATTTGTAATGAGAGTATAGGATCGTAGTAGACGAGTTTATTAACGATATCAAGTTTACAGTGTAACAGTATATCCTCTCTACCGCGCTCTGCCTGCCTCCGACTACCGACTTCGGGTGCCATCGGAAGCGTTCGGCTATTTCCGTTAATGTTGCCATGCTAAAGCAAGCCAGCGGATACTACATTTATAAATGATCTAACAAAATATTTCATGGTGTATTTTTCTTACTTTTTGCTGATGATCTCAAAATGTTTAGAATTATTAAAAAAATTTACCATTGCAACATTCTTCAAGATAATATCAAAAAATTGTTGATTTGGTGTAATGAAAATAGACTCTACTAAAATATCTCAAAATGTCAAGTAGTTAGATTTTCTCGAATAAAAAATCCAGTGATCTTTAATTACAACATTGATAACAATACTCTTGAGACATTAACACAAATTAAAGACTTAGGCATCACTTTTCAATCAAATCTTTCATTTGTTAACCACAAAACAGAAATTTCTAACAAGGGCTTAAAAATGTTGGGATTTATAACTAGGCTAACTAGAAATTTTAACAATATAAATTGTATTAAACTGTTAAATTTTGCATTTGTTAGAAGTCAACTTGAGTACAATTCTCCCGTCTGGAACTCATATTATAATACACATGTACAAGCTGTTGAAAGTATACAAAACAAATTCTTACGTTTTCTAAATTTTAAAATGGGTATTCCAGCAATTATGTTGAACTACAACACTATTTTACATGATATGAATATGCTCAAATTGTCAGACAGAAGAATTTTCACAGACTTGGTATTTCTTTATAAAATTCTAAATGATTTAGTTGATAGTCCATTATTGCTTGAATTAATAAGCTTCCGGATTCCTCTACGTAATACTAGAAGTCAGGATTTATTTTAGTGCAGAAATTCTGGAACTAACTACCGTATGTATTCCTCTTTGCCCAGAATACTAATGGAGGGAAATAATTATACCAAGTCTGTGGACATCTTCAATTAATCTTTAGACAAATACAAAATGCTGTTACTGAGGCAATTCAGTTATGTACAATAAATACTGTATATTTCTTAGTAAAAGAAATATATACCTTTTATATTTGTTAGTAAAAGAAATATATAGTATTTATATTTTATTTAATCAAAGTGTAATTTTTAAATTGTAAATGTAAAAGTCCCGAAAAAGGGCGTAAATAAATAAATAAATAAAAAACATGAATGATATGAGTAAATATTTTCTTGTGATTAAATAGAAAAAATCGCAATCTGGAACGAACATATATATTATAAACGCCAAACGCGCGCCCCATAAAAACCCAATTTGCCTGCTCGCTTGCGTCAGGGAGCGGGCGGTGGTGAAGTGTGAAGCGGGGTGTGGTGGGTTCAAAACGGATCTGTTCTCCCGCCGTGTAGTGTGAACAGCTCCTTTAAAATGTATGAGCCAGCGCGTTCCGTTCCGGCTTCACGACGGACGCTCTGCGTAGGCGAACTCTCCGGCAAAAAATAACGGATCCGTCTTCACGCCGGAACCGACAAGTGTGAACAGCTCCATAGAGCCACTGCAGCGGCTAGGTCTTCCGTCGTAAAGACGGAACCCGTCTCCGTTTTTATGACGGAAGTGTGAACGGGCTCTCAAGCCACGCGACGTTTCAATTCTTAATGGTAGTCTTATACGAGTGAGATACTGTGAGTATCTTCCACCGCAAATAAAGGAACCTTCCTAATATTATTTTAAATTATTAAAATGTGAAATAACACACTATAACTTCCTTGTGCACCCCGGGATTAAAACCTGGGACTTTCGGATTGATAGTTGGGAGCCTTGCCCCTCGACCACTATTTTTGATTTGGTAAACCTATACTATATTCTATATTACGAGTACTAACCTAAAACCAAAAATACACGCTTATAGGTACAGATAAAGGCATATATTAATATTAACTGTAAAATAAGAAAGTCTGTTGATGTGCCATACTAAAAACTCTTAAACGGCGAGCTCTGACGCCATGAAATTTCCTTACAACTGTTTCTGTCTGGAATTTCTGGATCGAAGCAACTGTTTTCAGTTCGCATGGTCGGAAATATCCAATAAACTCTAAATTTTGCAATAATGATAAATGGTTACTGAATCACGGGTAGAGCTGGGTAGAAACTAGCAGTAATTTTATTAAAAGGGCGATATAAAAAGGCTTATATTTATTGCCGGTCCGCTCCTATCTCCAGTCTATAAACCCACCGG
Source organism: Limnephilus lunatus (assembly GCA_917563855.2). Lineage (NCBI taxonomy): Eukaryota > Metazoa > Arthropoda > Insecta > Trichoptera > Limnephilidae > Limnephilus > Limnephilus lunatus. The sequence continues at coordinate 37,370,455 of OU830594.1, forward strand.
GGAATAACCCGGAATGTGGACTAAATAAATATCCTAAGAATACAGAAGTTTTGCATTAGTGCTGTAGTATGTATTCAAATTTCGAATACACCTGTTTCTACAATCGGAGAACTTCTGTTCAAAATTCTCAATTCAAACTAGATAACGATTATTCATATTTTCAATATATCATCGAGTCGGATCAGAATAATCGTGAATTCAGAATAGATAATGATAATTCGTACCATTCACTACAAGATATTGTGATGATTAATACCGTTCAATTCAAAATAGAGACATTCCCTGTCCATTCTGGAGATCAGCGTTAATAATTAAAAATTCAAAATAGATCATGATAATTTATACCGTTCAATAAAAAAATATTCCCTATCCCTTCGGTAGATCAATGTTAATAATTCTAAATTCAAATTAAATCTTAATAATTCAACATAAAATAGAGATATTCCCTGTCCATTCTGAAGATCCGCGTTAATAATTTTAAATTGAAAACATATTATGAAAATTCATACCTTTCAGTACGTCATCGAGATATCCCTTATCGTTCACCGCATGAGCCCATGTTATACTGGTCAGGTTTCCCTTGATGTTCGGAAAGAAGTCGATGGTGTTGGGCGGAGCTCGAAAGTCCGCGTCTCCTCGACCTATAAATAATCATTTTTGTTACATTCATAAACCGGTACCTACTTACGAATCAAAAAACATAATTATTAACTACTTGTCAGCCAGATATTATCTCGAAAATGAAAATAAAACACAAATAAAAAATGTACGAATAAACAACTAAACACCGCAACGAATTTTTTTGTGGCAGCCCAAAAATGTTTTTTACGGCCATAGAAATAAATGTGGAAAGTGCGTTTCATGTAATTTTGATGCTTATGTTTGGAGATCAATTGTTTTTTTCTTATTTTGAACTATTTTATTTGATTTATTTATGTAAAAAGTACACAGTTGGAATCTCCAAAAGATGAATAAAATATAAAGTGTTCCATGCCAACTCAGAACCACCTCAGAAAGGTCATTAAAAGCTATGAAAAAATAATTTTTAAAAAGCCGGTAACCCTAACCTAACCTAACTTATTTAACCGATTAATTTATATTTTTTTATCATTACCCTTAATGATGTTTCTGAGGTGGTTCTGAGTTGGTTTCATTCTGAGTTGGCCAGTCACCGGTATAATGTAGTGCCGTTCCTTATTAAGGATATGAGAGATATGGCATTTCTTTCTATCCCACTTCCGTTTCACTTCTCCTCTCAGATTTTGCGGTGTTCAAATATCGCGCCATTTTCCGCGCGAATCACTTCCTCCGTGCGGCAAACGTGTTATCTCGCCTACTGCATGGCGGGCCGGATCGGAGAGACTGTTTGAAGGATACTTTTTTCATTAGCTCCACGCAGGAGGCCTTGAGGAAAATTATTTTCCTCAGGTCCTATGTCATCTTTGAGGATAATGTGTGGAGGGTATATTTTAAATATTTCCCCTCAGGTCCTTGGGGTGACCCATAGCAGAGGTGTAGGTGAGAATTTATCCAAATAATGGTTCCCGGGGCGGCGGCACACAAATTCACCGCAGAAAAATTGATATCCCCTGTTAGGCAACAGGTCAAGTCAGTCCGACTGTAGAGTTTAAGGTTAGGTTTCCTACAATCAGTCTCAACCGATCCGGCCCGCCACGAAGTAGATGGACAAACTAATTCTCCGCAAAGATCTAAACAAACCTCAGCTCTTGAACCCGGGCACCCCTGCTAAGTTACCAAACGTAGTGAACCACTTAGGGGGACCTATAGCAGAGGAGTTGGTTATCTAATAAATGGTTCCCGGGGCGGCGGTACTCATACCCACCTCCCAAACTGTAGGTCTGGGTTAAGTGGTTCGCTACGTTTGGTGACTTAGCCATGAGGTGACGAATGAATTATACATATATTGTCAAAATAAAATATGTTTATATAGATATCTTTTTTTAGTAGGTGCCTTTATATTACGTTTTACAACTTCCATATCGGCTCAACCAATGAACAGTAAAATCAGATATAGGTATATGGTTTTCATGACCAATCAGAAGGCTTCGTTCATAAGCCATCTCTGATTGGTTATGGTCAGATCAACAATGTTATAGTAAAAGCAGATAAAGGTACATAAGATATACGATTATGTGGATCAACAACGTATGGCGATTTGGGCGGATCAACAAAAACAAAGCGTATGATTCCCATATAAATTTTGAAAATTGTAATTATTTATTTTATTTTAGGGAAATCAACAGTTTATAATGTGATTAATTTGTACATGTATAATTTACCTAACTGATAAACCAATTATAGATTTCCTCTCAGAGAAAATGTTATTATATGTTGAACACAGTCTGTGCAGTCTTTATGTGCAGTAAATCGTATACTTTTACTGGGAAACTGGCAACCTTGGTATTTAATGTAACGTACAGTAAATCGTATACTTTTACTGGGAAACTGGCAACCTTGGTATTTAATGTAACGTACGCCAAATCATACAGTTGTATTCCATCAAAGCCAAGTAATATGATGTTAAAGGTGGATCAACATTGTCTAATTACTTCTTACTGGATCAACATACTACGGGAAGAGGTCAATATATAAACACATACATATGCACGTATAAATACACATTTATATACACATACAATATACATACACACATACACACTCATAATCACACACATACACCTATATTAACATAAGTATATAAAATCTAAAAAGAATTATTGGAAATTTTTAAAAATTTATCATGGAATGTATTTAGTTTTATAATACAAAAAAAATATTGTTAAAACTTTATAAATACGTACATCAGATATACATAGTAATGCTATCATCTAAATCTAAAGCTACTAAAATTTCAACAAAATAATATAAATAAACAAAGGAAGTACTATACATGCGGAAAACATAAGGAATATTGATAAGAAAGAATAAATCTCTATAAATGTTGTAGCGGTTTACTTCTGACTTTTGCAACTACTTACCCGATCCCATCATCGCTATTAGAAGAGCGTTCGTTGGTGTTCACTTGCTGTTTTGAGTTTTGACAAACGGCTACAGCTCGTGGCCGTGGCCAACAGTCAGTTGGAATTTTGGAATTCTGACAGGAGCGAGGAAAGACGTTATTCGCGACGCAGTATTACACCAAGCAAATGGCGGAGCTTCGACATCGTAATCGTAAATTTTCATCTCTAATTATTAGATCTCACTTTGGTTAACATTTAATTTATTTCTTAAGTTAATGTTTAAGCGATCTGGCGCCGTTGAATATTTTGTAATAACTTATCCACTCTAGAATTTTAATGATTATCATATATGACATTTAATTTGAATGATATTATCTCCATTCACCCCTGAATTATTAAAATTATATTGTAGTCTAACGGCCGCTGTTCCCAATCCTACAAATCAATTGCTAAGCCGAAAATTTGGCTCAACACTGCTCAAATGCACAACTACGTTCTTCCCAACATACAAGCATCGCTATAAGCATCGCTCAATTTAAGGAAGCCGGACTAGTAGATTAAGCTCGTCTCAGCATAGAACTAGTTAAGGTTCGCGCTCCTTTGAGTTCTGTTGTATTGCGTTTTGTCAATTTTATTATCTTTTAAACGAAGGAAGCAAATACTTTGTGGTTTGACATTATATATTAAATGAAATAAATAATAACAGTGTTAAATATTAATTCAAATAAAAAAGTGGTGTTTTATAAAGTGTGTTTTTTCATTTAATTTTATTATCATTTTAATTAATATATGTATTTAATTTATATAATTAATATATGGTTATATAATTATATAACCATTTAAGGTTTTTTTAGTGATGCAATAAGGGGTTTGTATTAGGAAGGTGTTGAAAATGAGAAGGGTGAGGTAGGATTCGTGCATTTTGGCACTAGAAGTTGGTTATGAAATTTTGCTCTTGTGTTTTGTGGGTGAGTTATGTGGCGTTGTGAGGATTTTTTGCAGTTAATTTGAATGATCTTTTTAAAGAATAGTTTCAGGAAACTATTCTTTAAAATGATCATTCAAATTAACGGCAAAAAATTCTCACCATGCCACATAACTCACCCACAAAACACAAGAGCAAAATCTCATAATCAACTTCTTGTGCCAAAATGCACGAATCCTACCTCATGACTCTCATTTTCAACACCTTCCTATGATATCTAATATCTAGTATGTTATTAGTAATTAGGAGGTTTCCGTTGGATGCAGATAAGGTTTTTTGAACATGATCCTAATTAATGTTTTGTGAGTTGTGTTAAGCGGGTTAATGTAATTGTCAGCGGCTCCCCCCAGGCCAAAATACCATAAGTTAAAAGGCTTTGACATATGGCATAGTAAACATTTTTTAGTTGTTTTAGTGACATGATGTTTCTTATCGTTTTAAGAGATGAATTATGGTTTATGGATTTTTTTTGTGAGCAAATTATTGTGAAGTTACTGTTAAGCCTAGATACTTGATATTATCTGAGGTATTATAAAGGTGTAGGTATAAAGGCGGAAAGGTTTTTAGTTGCCCAGCAATGGTTGCCAGCATCCCGTTCCCAGCAATGGTTTGGTTTGGTTGCCCAGTTTTGCTGAATGTTAAGTATTTTGTTTTGGAGATGTTTAAGGTAGGTAGGTTCTTTTCAAGCCAATTTTTTTTTATTTCTAACATACCAGTTTCCGCACTTTGTACCTACTAAGAGACTTTGGTTGGAACGTCAATTTGTAAAAAGGCGGCAGCGAGCCGACACATGTAGTGGAGTATCAGGGTGTAGCGAGGTCGGACGTCGCTGAACAATATAAAGACCAAAGACCTATAAGAGTCCCCTCAAAGGCTCCAGAAAATGGGAAAGTGGAATTAAAAAGAGGAACAGCGAATTCTGGGAACCCTGCAAGTTCACTACTTACCAGGACGGTACAACGGTCTTGCGGACCATTTGTCCCGAAGAACTCGACTTCCGTAGTGGCACCTTCTACTTCCTGCAACAAAACAGATATTTCACAAATGGGGCAGACCCATTGTGGACCTGTTTGCCTCTTCGACATGCCTTATGTAGTGGAGCAATTTGTCAGGAAATACAAGGCAGCGACCATTACAGCGCTTTCAGCAGGCCTTGGTACTTTCCGATGGCGTGGGTGATGCCCCCTTGTCTAATGCCCCGGGTGCTAGCTCACTTGAACAAGTCTACAAGAATTTACCTGCTAGTAGCTCCCAAGGGACAAATAGCAGACCTGAAACAGAGTACCTTGAGCCTACTGCAGGACATAAAGTATTTACCGGATAGATTAAAAGATACTTGCTCTATTTCACCGCAAATACTTTAACTAGAACTGCAAGTGTAGAAAATTGGGACTGAGATGTGCCGGTACAGGACGGTCCGGTAGAGGCAGTGTTCCGCAAAATGTTTGTGTTCAAGGTACACCTACCAAATCAAGAAATTTTAGAGGTACACAAAATAAATAAAAAACCAATGTTTATTTAATATTTATTATTAAAATCTATATAAGTAATATGAAAATATTATGTTTAAGAGCCAAAGAGGTATGTTTAAATATTTTATAGTTTTTGTAACATGAAATTATGAAAAAAAATATTTGTCATAATTATTTTTAGATGCATGTGTGTTAGGTATATCCCACCAGTTAAATCTAAATGTTAACAAATAGGGAATTTCAGGGGAAATTTCCCCACGTTATAGGGAAAAATCGAACTAGCCATCCACGAAAATGGCTACGATATAATACGAGACTTTTTAATTTGTGTTCGGGAATGATCGCCGTAATTTCTGGTTTTAACGAGCGGATACTAGGATCAAGTACGTTTTTAGTAACAATATACAATAACTTTTAGTGGAATTGACTTAAAAATTAGATGAGGGCGACACAAGCGACAAATTTCGAAGAAAGAAAATCGATTGCACTGCTTAGAAATGTGAGCCTGCTTAACTGAGCATAGGAGATCAATATTTGGAGCAATCGTTGATAATGTTGCTCTCATCTCTTCGTTGATCGTCCTCGGGTGTTATCTTTTTTTTTTAAATTTAATCAGAGTTTTAATATTAATTAAAATCCCAATTCATCTAAGTAGGTCGTGGCAAATGGTAAGAGAATTGCAACAGCAAGCTTTGAAAGCAGTGGATACTCATTTTTTATGTGTGCGCTAGCTCTGTTTCGGATAATTTTAGTTTTAAGGTTCGATCAGTTTTTAGCTCCATGAATTCTTCCTGCTCGTTTATCGGTAAGTGCCCAAGGGAATTATATCAGTCCAAGTCTACAGGTTGCAGGACACACTTATAAAAATATGTGCTATTTTTTTCTGAATCGGCAACCATGACATTTGGGAGCATTTCATTACTGCCATTGGCATTGCGCCTGATCCATAATATCAATTTAGCGCGAAAGCTTTCAGTCTTGTCTGAAGACTTTGAAAATATTAGAATTCCTGCCTTGCATTTTTTTGTTGAACTCATTTAAATGAGCAAAATGAGGTATGCAAGTTTTGCTATCCATTCTTCTTTTTTAAACTGAGAAGCAAAATCTAGATCCTGGATCTCTAAAAAAGTTTGGGTCTCGTTTTTTAGCTCGCTTGCGGTGAAGCACACCAACTAATGACCAAGTTACACCAGTGTGCCGCGGCACACGCTTTGCGGAACACTGCGGTAGAGAACGAGAGTTTTAAAAGATGGCTTGCGAACCTATATGCTAGCTTCCTAAAAGGCAACTGGTTATCTTCCGACCATGTTAGTTATAGAGTTTCATTGTAAGTTTGGTTTGCAAAGTTCCTTGCACATATCATTTTAATAAAATTTAACTCTTAGCACTATAAATAGCAATTCATCAATCAGCTATTTAAATATTATGCGTATACCCAAATAATGAAAATAGAGAGAATGGTAGGTAAAACTCCAATATCATAACACACTTAATCATTTAAAACAACTACAAATCCGATTGGGAAATCTTTACAGAAAAACTCTGATTTGAAAAAAATGTTAATTTTGCAAGTTTTACTATAGTCGTTTCGATGAAATTTATTACCTGTCAATTCATTCGCCAACCTAAGGTAAGCCCTTATATTTCAAGGCAAAGCGATTGTCGCTATTAATTTACTTAAGGCCAGTTGTTTCACAGAATTTGAACAATTCATCGAATTTTAAAGTTATTTTTCAAGTACTGTACAAGTTCTATTTAAGTTCTGTTTTCATTTCACTTAAATGAAGTAAGTGGCCGATAATAATAAAATAACAAAACTCACATAGAGCTTTCACAGAACTTGAAAATTATCTTTGAAATATGTTATTTTCACTTTCCTTTTTCATTCTCGAAAAAAAATAGGTAAAAAAATTCTATAATAACGAAAATATTATTTTATTTTTACGTTGACAAATAAAGTTTCTATATCGTTTTAAAATATGGCATTTTCATTTGCCGCCAAAACGACATTTTGTTTTTGTTCGTGAATATGGCGGAGTTGACGTCACGCCGTGACAGCCGTCTTACCAGACATTGGCGTTTTCTTGTGACATCGTGCCATAATGACGTAGCAACCAATAGAAATGGTTTCAGAATGTGCGATTTTAGATGGTTTTTAAAATTAATTTGAATAGTTTTATAATCACGAGTTTGAGCATTTTTGAATGTAGGTATTTATCAAAGCAAATTGTTAATGAAATTAAATCGATATTGAGTTATTATGTTAAAATGCTGGTATGGAGAATAAATAATATTTCTCATCGGGAACCGCCCTGCAAAGTTGCAAGGGTATGATCGCACAATCATCGATCGGCGAAATTTAAATTCTCGGCCGCTGGTTAATGGCTCTTAATAAAAAACCAAATCACTAATACTATTATGATCAGTGATTTAATCACTTTGATAATTAGTTATTGAATTCATTTAAAAATTCAATTTGGAATTCACTGCCAAATGTTGGTCTAAAAATCAGCGACTAAGAATTAGATAACTAAAAATAGCAAAGTCGTTATTTTTTTAGACTTCCTACTGTCTACAGCAGGGTTGGGGAACCTTTTTACCGTCGTCGGCTGTTTGAATTGATATAATATCTTCTTCAAACTTTGCAAAATTACTTAGTGGCATTATTTATTATTTAATTAATAACAGATCACTTTGTATAAACCACTTAAAAAAAACTCACAACAATATCGACATGTTTCAATAACAATGTTATCTTCATCGGGATATGTTAATATATATTAATATATGTTAATATATGTTAATATATATTAACATATCCTGATGTATGTTAATATATGTTAATATATATTAATATATGTTAATATATATTAACATATCCTGATGAAGATAACATTGTTATTGAAACATGTCGATATATATATTATCTTCATCAGGATATGTTAATATATATTAACATATATTAACATATATTAGATGATTTCAATAACAATGATGAAGATAACATTGTTATTGAAACATGTCGATATTGTTTATTAATAAGTGGTTTATACAAAGTGATCTGTTATTAATTAAATGATGTAATATCTCCCGCTAACAATTTTTTTTATATCATATGAATTCTTCAAATAAAAAAATGGTAGCGCCTCATGACCTGTCAAGTTTTCGGGTAATTTGCTATACGTCAGAGCAGGAAAATATCGATTTCGTTCAGGAAGTTAATAAATTATTGATAAATAATTAATAAATTACACATTTTTTTAAACGAGCTGAACTAACGAGCGTATAATTAGTTACTGAAATCGTAAAGTTGAGTTTTGCCCTTAATTTGAGTTGAATTGAGTTGCCAACCAAGTTTTGTTGAGAAACCAAGTTTTCGGTTTCTCCATGAACGAAGGCCCCTAGTCTGCGTAACAGTTCACGAGCTTAAAAATAATAGTTACACACTGAACAAACACAAGGTTTTCAGAATCAGAATTATGCAGCATGTGGTGCGTGCATCTAGAATTGAATATCTCGAAATTGGTTTAAATTTAAAATTGAATCCGTATACGGGAATTCGTTTTAATTAAAACTACACCCAGAACATCAAAACGATTTTCCTTCGATTCTGGCGGCACATATTTTTAAACTTGAATTTCATAACTGCATTTATATATTATATGTAATATATAACAATACAAGAATACGAAACAAATTCTTACGTTTTCTATGTTTTAAAATGGGTATTCCAGCAGTTATGTTGAACTACAACACTATTTTAAATGATATGAATATGCTCAAATTGTCAAACAGAAGAATTTTCACAGACTTGGTATTTCTTTATAAAATTCTAAATGATTTAGTTGATAGTCCGGTACCTATTGCTTGAATTGATAAGCTTCCGGATTCCACTACGTAATATTAGAAGTCAGGATTTATTTCAGTGCAGAAATTCTGGAACTAACTATCATATGTATTCCTCTTTGCCCAGAATACTAATGGAGGGAAATAATTATACCAAGTCAGTGGACATCTTCAATTTATCTTTAGACAAATACAAAATACATGTTACTAACGCAGTTCAGTTATGTAGAATAAATACTATATATTTCTTTGTAAAAGAAATATATATCTTTTATATTTGTTGGTAAAAGAAATATATAGTCAATTTTTATAAGAAATACTTTCTTTTTATACTTTTTTTTAAGGTTATTCCCATCAATGAAATATATCATATTAGAATAAGTTAACAATAATAATATAAACGAAAATATGAAAGAGAACAAGACACAGAAAAACCGAAAAAGACAATAATCGCAACTGGGACACGAACCCAGACCTCTCCGTCTAACCGGGACGGCGACCATTGTCTTTTTCGGTTTTTCTGTGTCTTGTTCTCTTTCATATTTTTGTTTAGATTATTATTGTTAACTTATTCTAATATGAAATATATAGTATTTATATTTTATTTAATCAAAGTGTAATTTTTAAATTGTATATGTAAAAGCCCCGAAAAAGGGCGTAAATAAATAAATAAATATAAATTAGACGTGGGCAAAATTGAATGACTGAAGTAAATGAATAAATAACTAGAATTTTATACTCCAGAATATAAGACCATTTACTACGAAAACTGAAAATTTTAACTATGTTAACACAAAAATGGTCTTAACTTAAGCAAATAAAGATGCGCAAATAAAAATAAGATAGTAAAAGAGTCCCCAACTTTAATTGATGCACGCAGTACACGAAAATGGTTTTCAAAGAATTAATTCTTAGTAATAATTTAAAGCATAACTTGTAAAAAGCGTTTTACCTTAAAATAATTAAACTCGAGCGATGTAATAAAGGTCGTTAAAGAAAGGTGTTTCTAAATGAATAATTTAGACGACTCAGGGGTTTCTATTTCCCTGTTATTATGCTACCTAGCTTGTATCTTTGTGTCCTATAATGATTGAATTAGGCTTACACGTACCTAGGAGAAGGGAGCGAATTATATTTTTTATTAATTTCCAACTATCCTAAAATATTGAACTTACGGCCTTTATTTTGTACAAGCCTTTCGGCTTATCTACAAAAATAATTAATATTATTTTCACTTACACAGCAGATCTTGTTTTTAAATAAAAATTTTAAAAATTATAAATTGAATCGTAATATTGTTTAATATACAATTTAATAATAAGCGGATTTCTACAAGCCAAACTTAATAATAATAAGTAAATGGAAGGTGACAGTAAAATAAAATATACTAATATGCATCGAAAAATTCCATGTAAAAACCATTGCCTAAGTAAAAAAATTCTACTACAAATTTATTCGATTGGATTTTCATAAATTATTTCATGAACCGAAAGTTGATAATTTTAAAATTATTCTTAGCAATATCTAACCTCACACAAAGTCATAATTTATGATATTACGAATCTTGGTACCTACCTAGATATAATTTATTTGAAGCCAAGGTTGTGCATCAAAACTAATAAAACATCGCACTAACGTTTTTTCTGTGAAGAGTGTGAAGTGAAGAAAAAAGGCGCGCTTAAAAGGTTATCTTAATTAACTTTGAATGTGCAGCAATTTTTGAGCATAGAAAAGAAGTACATATTATTTAAGATTTCGGTTTGCAGCTAGCAAATGATAAATGTAAATATAATTCATGAGGGTTTATGCTGGAAGTGCCTTATTTTTCACCAATATTATATACATATATATATATGTATTGTGTACAATTTTGTATATGAAATGGAGGCCTCAGCACGAGTAAACCACACAGTGAGGCCAACATCATTGAATTGTGTACAAAATGTAAATATATTGCATCAAATAAATAAATAAAGGAAATTCAATTATTTGTCGATTTCTTGGCATGGAATTTTTTATAAGCCCCCGCATTCAGAATTTCTTCAGTTTTATAAAATATTTCTCTTGAGAACTTTAAGTTTCTAATAAAAAATAATATGTTTTTTTTATAATCTAGACATTTGCCACGCCGAAACGGTAACTATATTAAATTCCCTCGATAGAAAAAATCGCAAAGTTTGCTCCGAAAATTATTATAAACACGTTTTTTCTGTTATACATATGTATGAAGAAATTCACAGGGTTCCTTTAAATGTTATTTAAGACATTTCCCGTGAGATTCTAAACGAGTCTTGTTTTATTAAACATTTTCGCAATTTTCCCACAATTATTTTCGTTTTTACCTAATATTAGCGCGCTCCCTCCAACATTCATATTTACATATCTCCCCTTCTTATTTTTGAGCGCTTACTACCTGGTCTTAATATGCAAAATAACTACTACAACTTCATTAATTGTAAATGGCTGATAAAGACTTTTATAGCATTAAAATAAATAATAGTAATATGTAACTTTGCATTATACTTCTAGCATTTAGCCCCAGAATTAATAAGTTGTAATATTCAAATAGTTACATTATTTAACTGATTAACTGAATGTTAAAAAATACAAATGTTAAATAAAAAAAAAATAAAAGGTCGATTGTAGCGATTCATTATATATGCATCACTACAAGACTTAAGTGATTTAATTACTATTATGAAAGAGATAAAGATGACTTATCAGTAAGGAAATTATTAAACAAGGTGTTTTGTTATTAGTTATTATAATCAGTGTCATCACCGTGATAGACATTGACTTTCAGATGACATTGTCCCTTTATCTTCTTCAGAGAAACTTTTTTTAAATAGCTCAAGCATTTTTTTTCAAACACTCTCTACTGTTTATTATTTGCATGTTTGTTAGTAAGCAAGAATGTACCTAATATAAACACCCGTCTCTATATTTACCTTGCATTGTTTACTTCACGAATTCTTGTCCGAAATTCTGAATGTTTCTACACGGAACACAGCAGACAGCAGACGAGAAATGCTACTATGTCACGAACTGTCAACTATGTCAGAAAGTAAACATGAATCAGAAATACTTATTACGGTCGTTAAAAACACCGCTTCTCGTTTAATAACAGTGTAATTTGTAGGAAATAGAAGTGCTGAAAGCTTTGGTATACCTTATTTTAGAAAATAAAACACCTGAGACTTACTGTAGGCTGTGCACATAAATACAGTTAATATTCCAGTGAATTTGTTCATGGTTCTACAGCTTGTACCTTTCAGGTCACTTACTGGTCACAACACAATGTACTGACTGGAGAAACTGACTGACTAACTCGAGAAACTGTCAACTGACAAGCCCCGTGAACTGAAACGTTGACAGCCGCTGTCAAATGAGTCAAATCACCGTAAGGTTGACCATGTTATATCGATTGTCCGCTACCAACCTATTAGGTACTGTCAGCTGTTTTCAAATGTCATGCCGCTATATTATTAGGTGAACGGACAACTCAGAATGAAATCAACTCGCAACCACGTTTGAAAATTTATTAAAAGTGATGAAAAAAATTTGGTTAACCCGCAAGTAGTCGCGCATGGGTCGAAAAGACCCAGAGGTGCAGTATTTGATTCGTAATTCTTTTAACATTATTGGTTTAAGGTTTCCACGCTAAGTACCTTCAAGTGACTTTATAGTTATAGTGCACACGCGCCCCCCACCTCGGCCATTTTGCTTGCGGCGTTTGAGCAGGACGGACGTGTCAAGTGAGTATGGGTCGTTCAGACCCTTGCGCGACGTTTCATCTGTGTATTATTTTCAACTGTAAAAAATGTAAATTATTATTTTTTTTGTTTACGGAATGTCTCGTATGCGAATATATACAGCTACTATTGAAACAATATTACAAGAAGATGAAATTGAAGGGAAAGATTGTTCGGAAATCGAAGATAACTTGGAAATGGACGAACATGATTCCAATTCTTGTCAAAGTTCGGAGAAGGAATCTGCTGAGAAAACTAAGATTGTCTAATTACTTATAAGATATGTTTTATTAAAGGATGATCATTTGTTGTTATGAAAAACATAATATAATTGTTTTTATAAATAAAAAAATATACTTACCTAAGTTTCCTACCTTGAAGTATTAAAAACGAAGATTTTCAATTGACTATTTTTTAAACTATAAGTAAAGTTGATTGTTTCAGTAAATAAACATGTTAAATTATATTACGTATTTTATTGTTAAATTAATGATAAATCTATAATTTGATTAAAAAATATGTTTTGTGATTTAAATGATCTATATGTATAATGTCTGGGTCCTTTCAACCCGCGTGCGACTGTTAGTGTCACAAAATTAAGCGCAAGTACTGGCGGATTAAATAGGTTATGGTTATGGGATATTTTAAAATTACTTTTTTCATAGCTTTTAATGACTTTTCAAAGGGGTGTTGAGTTGGCTTTATTCTGAGTTGGCACGGAACCAAATTATTAAATAGCTGAAAAACTCGCGAGCTGTGAGCTCTGGCGTCTTTAAAATTGCTGGTAATTCGCGTCACGGTTAAAATAGAGTATTTTTTATTTAAATTGTATTAGTAGTGTATTTATGTCGGGGGAGACGAAAAAATAAGGATTTTAATTTTGTTAAAGTTAATTCAATTACGCTAAGCGTTCCAAGCCATGATTGGCCAAGTGAAGCGCAGTAATACAACTTTAAAAAACACTTTTAATGTAATTATTTCGTTCAAGAGACAAGACGCTCTGTTGTTTTTCCATATATTTTAATTTTTAATTAACTAAAATAAAGATTTCTAAAAAATGGCTCGAAATTTCGGCTAAGCCGAATAGTAACACTATGCTGAGCGGTTCTGTAATAGTGATACAAAGTGGCGTTTCAACACCTCTTTGAAAAGTCATTAAAAGATGTGATTTTTTTATTATTAAAAAAAAGCCCATGCCTAATAATAATAAAAATAATTGGCTAATAGGCCACTTGCATCTCATTTTTTAAAAAAAATTTCCTGTTAAGGCAAATATTCCAAGACATTCGGTATTTTTTATTTTTTTTAATCATATTTTTGAAACCCTGGCGATTTAAAAAAAAATTTAATCCGAAAAATCAGACCATTTTTTATATACCGGAAATACGGGATATAATTTTATGTGTGCGAAAAAACGATAATTACATTGCCGAAAATCATAAAAAAAAGAACGTTTTCCACACGAATAGCAATAAATTGTAGGGGGTTCTCTTCGTAACATCTGTAAAAACACCGCCATCTTTATCAAAAAATCAAACCAAAGGATAAGTTTGCATAGAACAAACAATAAATCTAGTGAACGTTAAACACATATTCAACAATTCGCCGGAAATCAAAGTGTTGCCATATAAAAAAAAAAATCAGTGTGGAATTTTACAAAATTAAAGGAACATAATCGGAGACGGGACATTTTCATGTAGTGACGTCACGGGCTCATTTAATGGATTTATTTATTTAAAAATAATAAAAACTATACAATTCTTAAAATTTCTTAATTTTCTCAATTTTTTAATCTTATTAAAAAAAATCTATCCACAGGATTTTTTCCAAGTCGTTATGAAATCCATGCAAGTGGCCTATTTATATATGGAAAATCACCTCAAGGGCGCTGTACAAATAAATATATAAAATAATTAATATTACTGGCTTATAACTAAGATTTACTATCTATCTATTTAACTATCACTTTTAATGATTTTTCAAAGGAGGTGATGATGTTGCATGTTGAGTTGTCCGGTCACCACAATAAGCAATACCTACACTGAAGCCAAGGAAAATCATGAAATATAGGTACGGGTGTAACAGCACGTACCCAAAGGATTTTAGACAGCATATTTCTCGAACATATTTGGAGTAAAAAATATAGATGTCTTTTTGCTGTCCGATGACGGTTTTTATTCTTTACTTTTACTTGCGACATGTGATTAAAAAATATTTTTCCATCACATGTCGCAACTGACTAGTTAGGAGAACAGCGCGTTACAGCCAGCGTGTCTTGGCAAGAGTTGCGTCTCGTTTTAGCAGCACAGGCCCAGCAGTAAAGGGGTCTCCACACGGTACTGCCGCAGTACCAACTGCCGCAGAACTGTAGTCAAAAGCGCCAGCCGTATTGTTATTATAATAACAATACGGCTGGCGCTTTTGACTACAGTTCTGCGGCAGTTGGTACTGCGGCAGTAGGTACCGTGTGGAGACCCCTTAAGCGTTCAAAATGAAGAAGAAAGGGAGTTATGTAAATACGAATGTAAAAGGGAGCGCACTAATAAAAAACTCATACGTCATACATATGCCTAGTAATGTAACATTGTCGTGAAAACAAGCTTATTACGAGTGGTTAAAAAAAACTATTATAATTAAGCGAAAATACGATGCGTTGTTCAAAAAAGAGCCAAAATCTCTCGAAGAATGCTTAAGTTGCATTTAATGAAATACTGTGAATTTTTCCGTAGCTGTAACTTGTTAAATAACAGAACAAAATGTGTTTTTAATAATTTTCGGAGCATCCTTGGCGATTTTTTTTATCAAGGGATTTTCATATAATTACCGTTTCGGCTCTACAAATGTACAGATATTATCTTCAAAAACAACATATACTTTTTAGGACCTTAACATCTGAAAGTGGTCAGAGAAATATGTTATAAATCGGTAAAAATGCGGAGTGCGGGAGCTTAACACACGAAACAGCGCGCGTATCGCTCAAACCCATCGCGACGGGATTTTATATCCCATAGCAATGGGATCAGTTTGGGATCAGTAGTAGGGAATACAAATCTCGCGAGATTGGGGCTCAAGCGAGATCCCGCGAGTTTATGAATAACAATACTGCGAGATCTCGCTAATTTCGAGATCTCGCGAGATTGGCTGCTTTGTGTTTTTTTTTTGCAAATATACACAATATTTGAATGAATTAGGAAACAAATAATAAAAATTATAAGTATTATATGATAAACATTTATTTTCACGAATGTTTCAATAGACTTTTATGCATCAAATATTGTTTGACATATTTGTCTATAATTTTTTAATAATCTTCTAAGTAGTAAACTTTGACGTACATGTCTATCAAATAACAAATAAAAGAAATAACCAGTCTTCTCTTCTAATATCAAACAAAATCTTTTGTAATAAAACAGTTCTTTTATAACAAACTAAATAACGAAAAGTAAAAAAAAATGAAACTTATTACCTAAGTTGAGTTGACTATTAAACTGAGATACCATTATCAATTAATTAACACTATATCTACATTAGATATTACAGATTATTTAACAAAATATACCAATTAGTCAGACTATTAGAAATTATAGATTGCAACTCCGTCCGTGTCAGTCCGTGCTTCGAATAAGACGTTTTTATGCTCGAGTGCAATCTCGTTAAACTCGCGAGATCTCGCCCTTTTTTCGTCCGAGATCAATCTCGCTAAAAAAGGCCGAGATCTCGCTAGAACGAGATCTCGCGAGAACGAGATTGCATTCCCTAATCAGTAGCGACGTGTGATTAAAAAAATATATATTTTTGTTTAGAAAAAAAATATCATCGGACACCAAAATGACATCTACAATTTTTACTCCAAATATGCTCGACTACGTGCTGTTACACCCTGTATGTATATTTTTTTATGATAAAATATTATGTATAAATGTTACGTAATACCTACAGCAATTGGTATTTTTCTGATAATGCAATCACGCCGTTAAGTGGGTAGATTACTGAAAATGTCATTTGCTTTTTCACAAGTAGACTAGTCACGAAGTAATCGTGACCTTGGCGACTAGTTATGTACAGCTAGTTACTCTTATCTTCCCAGCTTTCTTTTCTTAGTCAGACGATCCATCAAGCGTGTTCTTGTCAACAGGATTTGTCTCTATAATAGATAAACTGTTACATTTGACTTCGCGTTGCGTTAGACGGTCTCCACACGGTGCTGCCGCAGCACCAACTGCTGCAGAACTTTAGTTGACTGTAGTCAAAAGCGCCAGCCGTATTGTTATTATAATAACAATACGGCTGGCGCTTTTGACTACAGACTATACGATTTTTAGTCAGTTCTTCGGCAGTTGTTACTGCGGCAGCACCGTGTGGAGACCCCTTTAGGTAGGTTCAGAACACTTCTTATTTCTGTGGGTAAGATGTTCCCTTGCAGACATAACATTTATAATATTGTTTATTTTTCTTGTAAACAACGAGATTTTTAAAGTGAAACTTCTTTAATCCCGTTGTGATTTGAAATTCGGATGAAAGCGTCACTAAAATTTATTATTTGAGGGGTCATCGGATCTAATATAAAGCGATAAATTCACGGCTCGGCGAAGGACTCTAATAGCGTAGTGACGTAAAGCGCCTGACAAATCTCAGCGGCCAGAGAGACATCCAGCGAACGGAGGTTCGAATCCTAAAAAATAAAAAATAAAAACACATTTCTATTTTTTTTAAATCAATGTCCAACCTTCAAACCACTTAATTGTAAACAAAATAAGACAAAAGAAAGGAAAGCGACATCTAGCTACTTTCTAGTTTCACTTCTACCGCGTGTCATTCCAGGTTATGATTTTCAGCATTTAGGTAAGTTGTGATTTTTTTTTCATTTTCTATTGAAGTAAAACTTCTTTACTGCGTTTAGAAAAGTGGTGATTGTTACGAAAAGTGTGATGCGAACGGTAATCGATGCGAAGGGTGATCAATGTCATTAAAAAATGAAACGGAGCATGTGCAACTTTTGCAAAAAAGACGCATGAGTGTGTACTACTGTGCGAAATGCAACAAACCATATTGTCTGGAATGTCAATGTCGATGTCAATGTTAATGTCACCCCAATGTCATATGTTCTTTTATTAGTAAGTGAAGTTTTACTTCAGTCGTGTGGTCTAAAGCACGCTCGTTTTTTTTAATGTGAATCCCGCACAAGAGTCTCAATTGCTCCCATGCGTCTGGAGCCAGTGAGACTACGGCATCCCCAATTGGGGTATGTCGTGAGGCTGAATGTAGTGGGTAGGAGAAGGAGATAGGGAAGAGGAAGATGGAGAGTACCTGGCTAATAATATCTATTCACAAAACACGGCTAAAGCCATTTCAAGTAACGTTTGTGGTATTACATCAAAGCCATACTTACGGCCTTACTAAAAAACCCCGTGAAAAATTTATTCAAACGGCCGCGGATGTGAAAACATTACTAATTAAAAAATTGTTCTTGGAAAAAAATACACGCCGTTTACACAGCCTGGGGGGATAGTTTATCTCTGTTTTAGGGATGATGTCTGAACGAAATTTGGAATTTTCCAAAGTATTTTGAATGTTCTATATATTTCTTATGGTAATTCT
Organism: Limnephilus lunatus; assembly: GCA_917563855.2. Taxonomy (NCBI): domain Eukaryota; kingdom Metazoa; phylum Arthropoda; class Insecta; order Trichoptera; family Limnephilidae; genus Limnephilus; species Limnephilus lunatus. Next base: position 37,389,089 of record OU830594.1, read on the forward strand.
TCGGAACAAACGTCAACGGTTAATACACACTTTTTTTTGATAAAACTTTTAGATTCTTCTGAATTACCATAAAATACAACTATTTGCATTGGGGGAGGTTGAAAATGTTACATTTTTAATTTTAGTTACGTAAATTGAAAAATTGCTTTAAACTGTCAAATCACTCTGTTTGCAATATTATTGTTATTTTAATATGTTGGTATTACTGATATTTTATAATCCATGTTACACAAACCTAGCGTAGCCGCTAAACTACTTGAAAACTGGGATGTTTTTCTTGCCTTGACGTGAGTAGGCGTTATAAAGGGGCACTTTCTTTTGAATCACAAACCATGTTACACAAACCTAGCGTATAGGTTTTTTCGGTTACGCGCCTTTGAATATATTGCCATGAAGTCAGTTACGGTATGATGTAGCCTTCCATATAGTATCAGTAATACCAACATAATAAAATGACAATAATCATTACAAATTGCATATGGTGAAGCGTTGTGTCTAAATACGAAAGCAAATTTTCAATTTACGTAACTAAAATTAAAAATGTAACATTTTCAACCTCCCCCAATGCAAATAATTGTATTTTATGGTAATTAAGAAGAATCTAAAAGTTTTATCAAAAAAAAGTGCGTATTAACCGTTGACGTTTGTTCCGAATATTTACCGTTCTTATTTTTGAAGGTGCCGTAAAAACAAATAGCATTTTTAAAAACTAGATAAAATTACCTTTTAGATTTGTGTATTTGAAATACACTTTAGTTTTAAGAAACTGCCATATTTTAAGATTTAAACACGGAAAAAAATGTAAAATAATTTCTTACCAAAACATTTTTGATGACAGTGTACAGAAATATTAAAAAAAATTAAAATTTAAAAAAAACACCACTTTTAAGAAATTCTCATAAAATAAAGATTTAAAAATGTAAATTTGAACTTTTATGTAACCCAAAACAATATTTTGACAGTTCAACTTTTAAAGTACTGTTTGTTGTGCAATAACTTGATAAAACTAATGTAAAACCACATAAATAAAAACCACGCAAATATATTAATTACATGAATAGAAGAGTGAATCGGTCGCTATAATAGAAATCATTCAGTAAAATCTCAATATTTACTAGAAATATTCCCGCCACATAAAAACTAAACTGCTATTCTTTGCGCGGGCAAGATAGTAGAAATGTGCAGGCGCGACGCTATCACCATCTAGCGGCTATGAATGAAAACCAAAAATTTTTGCATGTAAAATTTGAAAAATTGCAGTGTTGCCAAATTTAAACGTGTTTTAGAGTGAAATTCTTTTTTAGTAATATTTCGTGTTTTAGTGTAAATGTGTTGTATCCATGATGCTACAAAAACACAGGTAATCGGTCGTGCTGTGGTTTTTTTTAGTAAGGCCGTTAGAGTTTATCTTCCTCTCTGGAATGTGCTGTAAATATACCACACACTTTTTTAAATGAATAAATTGTGAAATTATCCCGAGAACGACTGCAGATCACCAACGAACAAATCACAGTTCACGTCAAATAAATTAGGAACACTCAGGATGGGTTGTTTAAAAAAATTTGAACAATTCATCAAATATTTTAAGTCAATTTTCACGTTCTGAGAAAGTTCTATTCAAGTTCTGTTAATTATTTCAGTTTTGTGAAGCAACTGGCCTATAATGACATAATAACAGAACTTGAATAGAACTTACACAGATCGTGAAAATTAACTTCAAATGGTTGATGAATTGTTAATTTTTTTGGAACAGTACGACAGAATATATAAAACGAGTACCTAGTTATTTCAAGAGAAGTGTTAAATCTTAATATTAGTTGATAAATAATTATAATCTGTCTTCAAGAATTCATTTTGTTAAATTAAATTAATAAAAATTAAATTATTTATTTATTAAAAATTAAATTGAAAATTAATTACATTAAATTGTACCGGATTGCTACCTCCTTCCTTCTTGTATACAAGATATAGTGTCAATTCTTAATAATATCTAATAATATACGTAAGTTGATAATATTATATAAGTAATAAAATTTTTTAAAAAATCATGTCATTTAATGTAGATCTGAAGGTAATTGAATCTTTCAGTTCAATTTTCATCCATTCCCGAACTACCGAAATATGTGAATTTTCGAACATGTGATAAAAATGATTATAATAGGTACATTCAATAACAAAAACTAACCAATATTAAAGTTTACTGCGCTTAGCGTTTTTTTTTTGTCTTTTTAGACCATATTTATTTTACCCTCACTGTTTTTTTATTTTTTTATTTTATTTAATATTTGTTTGTTTTTACAATAATTATACTTTTTTTTTTACATATTAAACAGATTTGTAATATTAATGTAATAAAAGCCTTTCCTCACCATAAAGAGACAAGGCTCTTGTGTTTGGTGAGTGAATTCATACTCAATTATGTTATCAATGTTATCATTTGAGTAGGTGAATAATAATATTGCAACTATTAACAATAGATATAGTAAGAGAAACTTGAGATGTGTCGATTAACAGATTTAAATGAAGTGAAATAGTAATGTAACTCTGTGTGCCATCTCAACTCCCCCTAATTTTCTCTGCGTCTTCTACAGCCCCCCCTGAAAATCTAAAACGCCCACTTTGAGAACCTATGCTCTACGTTTCTACACTATGATCAACCTATTATATTATATTTTCTTCTGAAAATTCGCAAGCACAACGTTCTGTAAAAAGATATTCGTTTTACCCATCGATCAATAACTTGGTCGAAGGTTTTACAACATGAATTTTCGTTGGAACAGACAAAAATCCAACGCATATTTATATTACGTCTCTTTTACATGGGAGTACATTCCAATATAATATATTCCTATGGCAATTATTTATAATTGTAATTTTCTGAGAAATAGTAGGTACAGGTGGCTGGTCGGTGATATTTCATCACGAAACCTCCTACGTAGATCATCGGGTCTCGTTCTCAATGCTGTTACTCATTAGAGTTATCGAACTCGCTGCGTAAAACTGGATTCAAACGTGATATACAAATACATAATTAATAATTCATTTTGGTGACAAGTTTTAAACAAAATTGAATATAAAATTAAATCACAAATTCTTTTTGCGCTCTAGAATTTACCTTTTTTTAAATTTTGGATCATTTCTGCAAAACTTTTTAAAAATGACTAATTTTCTTTGGATTACGAACCTTAGAGCCAGAAGAGGTAGGAAACCCTAACCATTACGTCATAGTATACAATGAAGTCTAAGATAGAGTGATTTAAGATAAAGGATTATAGGTATAATATATGCTTATTATAGGAGACACAAGCCGAGAAATTCAAATATTCATCATTAATCATTACATAGTATAAAATGAAGTCGCTCAAAATGTTTGTGCGCTTAGGTCTTTTAAATTACGCAACGGATTTTCATGCGGTTTTCACCAATAGATAGAGTGATTTAAGAGGAAGGTTTATATGTATAATACGTGTTTATTGTAGTGGAAAAAAAGGCGAGAAATTCAAATATTCAATTAAGGCAGCGGGCAGCGGGCAGCGGGCAGCTGGCAAGCGGGTGGTGTGGATTTTATAAAGGTTGGGTAATGGCATTGTGTTTAGTTAGCCACAGCAACATGTGGCCGGGTCTGCTAGTATAAATATAAATTTATTATTGAAGAAGAAGATAATGTTAAAATATCTAAACGAAAATATGAAAAAGGATAAGACACAGAAAAATTAAAAAAGGTAAGGGTCGCAACTGGGACACGAGCCCAGGATCTCTCGTCTTACCGAGAAAAGCGCCTCAACCAAGCCGGCCATTGAGACCTCTCATTGTAAGTAATTTTTTCAATCTCATTTTGTACCAACTGCGACCGTTACCTTTTTTTATTTTTCTGTGACTTGTTCATTTCATATTTTCGTTTAGATATATTGTTTTATCTTCTTATTTATTAATATATTACGTTGATTGTTATTCAAAAGTCATTATAAAGAGAGTTATTTTCATAAAAAGTATTTATACCAAATCTACATTTTTTAGTTCAATAAAATTTGACAATTCCAGATGTTTGATGACATTCTATCCGAATTAAATCGGAATAGTCATCAGAACTTCACGTGTTTCCTTTCGCACCTAGAGTCAGAACTAAAAAAAAAAAAATAAGATATCTGAATTGTAAGTCTGTATTTGGTCCACTGGTTGATAGAGTTTATATTTAGTATATGTACCTATTTGTTATAACGATTTGGAGTTTTTCACAATTTTTTCCTAAATCATCTTCAGAACACGATTCTACAGACACGTTCCAAATTTCAATTGATTTTGATGGACCCAAACTGTATTAAGTAGATGAGTCGTAGGTATTCATAGTTCGCATTCTGGATAAATTTGCAGAAAAAACATTTGTGTTTTATAACTTCATAAAAATTGGGTTATTTGTTCGAGAACTACTTCTGCATTAAGAACATTTCTGAATACGTGCACCGTTCCCCGTATAGCCCAGTCAATGAACGCATTGAACTGGAACAAATTCGGGGAGAGCTGATTTTTTGCAAGTGAATAGTACTTTCTACAGAGAGTATTTTCCAAAAAGTCCCCACCCCTCCCCCGCTTGCTTCCCCCGCTGCACCCCCCCAAACTTTGAAATTGTAGAGTTCTACAAAATCCATTATATCTCCTAAACTATAACACATATCTGAAAAATAATTACACCGTTATACTTTTAAGAAAGCTGTCTAGAAAAAAGATAAAAGGTGTTTTTTTGTTATCTACTACGGTTTGGCAAATAATAATGAAATTGTCGCCAAAAAAATTTTTTTTTTCGTAAAATTTTGATTTAAGGGTGAATATTTTTTTTGTCTGAGGAATCACGCAAAAATGTTTCAAACAAACTATTTGCCAAATTTAATAGGATTTAAAACGACATATAACATTGTTTACCTTTATCCTTAATACTGGTCAAATTTCGACTCAATCGCAGGGCGGCACGGAGTGCAGGGTATGAGGCTTGGCAATTGAGCCCGGCCCGCAGTGGTGCAGGTGACCGATTTGTGTTTAGGTAGCACTATTTATAGTTTTAAATTAAAACACTGAGTACTTTTTCATTGGTTTATGATATTAAAACACTTTTAACAATAAAAAGTATTTGCAATAAAAGAATGTAAAAAATTATGTTACAAAAATTATAGGGTAGGTTTTAGGATATAGTATTATTATTATTCACTGGGCATCACAGTCGTCTTCAAATATTTCATCAGTATTTTTAGATGTGTTACTGCAGGAGAGTCCATTGCATTGGCCACCACATACCAGAACACTCTAGTCCTGCCCTCCGACAGCTGCACCACTTTCCGCACGAGGTTTTACAGTTACAAGAAATCAGCATGAGAAGTTCATTTGGAGCCGCGGGACATGTCATTGGAATAGATGTTAACTTATATTCTCTTCTTTGCCATCCCCACTCATTACACGATAGTTCATTTCCTAGCCATGTTTGAATTTGGAGGTACGTCCTAAGGAGATGCTGGCGGGCTGCGTTCGTTGTTGGTGGAAGTCTTGTCAAATCAAACTTAGATTTAAGAGACATCTTGGCATTTAAATGCTTAAACTTATCTTATTATCTAGCCTCATCAAGATTCTTGTATTTTGCCAATCCGTACAAACTTAAAAGAAAGCGTTCACCATTTTGGAAGAGCAGGTCCTTTTCCGTGTGGGGCTGAATGAAATTCTTAGCCGCATCTTTCAAATCTGTCGGTGTAGTTATTAGACTTACAGCCTTCATTTTTCCGATACCATACAAAGCAGAGGTTGTGTCACATCCTGTGACAGCATGAGCAAATAATATGAGTTTCCTTTGATTGCCATAAATATGTACAAAAAACTGAACAGAATACACAGTACTGGTGTTAGTAGAAGTGGCTATTGGTTTCCAAAAAATCAGCTTGTTTTCCGTTGAAGGGGCCAATGTTACTAGCAATACTAATAAATCTGTGACTGTTCCAACAACCACCACATTGCTACCAAGCTCTATAAACTTAATCGCCTGACCCACTATTTCCGTATCAGCGTCATCGTTTGCTGTTATTGTCTGTATGTTTGCAGCATGACACTTAATTTTAACAGCTTCTATTAACCTCTTTTTATTTTGAGAATTGGCGAGAAATTCTACCTGAGGTGTTGTACAGACAGTATCATCAGAAAATATAATTTCACTTGATGTTCTTTTTGCAGCTCTTCTTGACTGCTCCTGCTATTTTGTTGTAGCGTTCTCGGGATAACCATTAAAAACTATTATTACATTTGCACCATACTTTTTAGATACATAATTAACATATCTTTCGGTAATATCATGGAAAGTAGAGATTTAAGGCCACACTACTGCATGTAATAGGTATCCACCGTCAAGAATAAACGCAGCTTCATCCTTTGTGGAATTTATATCAACGATACCATCGTCAAATGCTTTTACAATGGAGGCTTTCTTACCTTTCTTTAAAGAAACATCAAATAAAGAAGGTGGATGTTAGTATAGTTAATAGTTCAAACTCAAAGTAGGATTTGAGCTTTGCAGGACTGTCACATACGCATAATATTCTATTAAATATCTGCTGAGGGTTGATTACAGCTTCTTTGTTTCTAATTCTGACAGACTTATTACTGGCTTGAGTAACAACCATATCCGATCTGTGTAGCTTTAATTCAGAAAAACTTTGCCCTGTCATTTTCTTCATAGCTTTGAAACCTATCTCGTAGGCATCGTCACATGTTACGGTTGAGTCTGATACTAATCCCGAAGAAATGCAAATTAATTCACCAGACTTTTGAGCAAAAGGGTTGTGTTGGTTTAACCAGTTTACAAATTTTGATAAGTCTTGGTTGTCCCGTAGCTGGCGGCTCTCCCTAAGCTCAACATTCTGCTCACTTGTCTTGTAGCTTAAACCCAAGAAATTATGAAATGCTAATTGTGTGAACGTGTCATCTTTGATTGTAGGAGGCCCAGCTCTTATTAGAGATCTTTGGTATCTGTCACCTTCGTGATAAGATGAACAAATTCCCAATGACGACAACACTTCTATTAAATGTTTAGATCCATACATTCTTTGTAGATATAAACACAAACTTGTTTGTATTGATGATAAAAAAAGACATAGGCCTTGCAGATGCTATTATGGCGTAGTTAATTACTAAACGTCTTCTCATAATATCAGGTCCATTATCTTACAATCTCTTCTTTGTTTCAGTTGACATGAACAGATTCAGAGTTTCAGGAACTAAATCATCACCCCCACGACTAATTTCTGGAATATCAGGATAGCTTTCACAATCATATGGCATTTTTTGAATATCTTCTCTGATTATTTCTGCGGCAGCACGTACAATTCTTGAACGTTCCAGATTTACATTATTTTCTTTATTTTTGTACCAGTCATCTAGAATCTTATAAGTAGAGTGAGACATGCATATGACAGTATTTCTGCCAAAAATATACGTATATATCCGTTCTTGAAAATAGTCAATAAGTTGTTTTTTTCGAAATTTATCTGAGTACGGAAGATCAGTGCCACAAAGGTCTATTACTATTTCACTTAATTTCTCTAATGTAAACTGACATTCGTCAGAATTTTCTAAGAAATTACAGAGTTTAAGAAATTTTTTGCGGAATATTCATCCTTAGGTCTTCCTACATACTGATTTGATTTACTTTTACAGAACTTCTTGTAGCAACTGCCGTGATAGCGAGCTTCTGCAGCGACCAAATCAAACACACTTAACAGTTTAGATTTAACTTTTGCACACCATTTATCATCTCTTGTATTGCAAGCATTAATCAATGTTTCTCTTATTTCCAGTTTTAACACCAAATGTATTTTTTCACGATATTTTTGAGGTAGTTAGACATTTAAAAATGTTTTTTTGTCACAAATAATACAATTCTCCAAGAAATTAAACGTGTTTCCTAAATGCCTTAGGAATGGTTGAGATGAACTGGTCGATGGGCTACACTTAACATTTGTGAAAGCTGTACTTTTTTCTACAATCCTTATGCACGGTTACGCTATCCAAACGGGTTAATTTAACATGATTATTGTCATTTCTTTCAATACTAGCGTTAATTAGCATTTGTAACCCTTCCGTTACTTTAAAAACATTTCCAGTAAGGTCTTTTTTGCATAAAATACACCATAGGTCCACTTCAGACATTTTCAGATTGAAAATTTCTTTTTAAATAATTGTTTCTCAATATTTTTACCTGATGAAGGTGGAAAAACGCACAAAAAACTTGATTAACTGAACGCTCGGCACAACAACGTCAAAACATAACGCACAAAACTGACACACGCCTCAACCGAGATCAAACTGGTAAAAAAATATATACAGCGATGCGACGCAACAATGCGCGATGCGTCGCTTGGCTTCACGCACGCCATTGCGTTCATCCACTTTTTTCAATAGAAATTAAGAATATAAGTAAATACTGTTATACATGTTTTTAAAGCTTATTAAATTTGGCAAATGATTTGTTTGAAGTATTTTTTAATATTCTCTCAGACAAAAAGAATATTCAACTTCAAAAAAAATTTTGCAAAAAAAAAAATTTTTTTAACAACAATCTCATTATTATTGGACAAACCAATACAGATAATAAAAAAGTGGATTATATTATTTTTAGGAAATTTTGTAAGAAGTTCATTGATGAAATTTTTTTTCTGATATATGTTTTAGTTTATGAGATATAATCACTTTAGTAGAACCCCACATTTTAATGTTTGGGAGGGCACAGGGGGGGGAACAAGCGGGGTAGGAGTGGGGACTTTTTATTAAAATACTCCCTAGAGTATGTACTATTAACCTGCAAAAATTCAGCTATCCCCTAATTTGTTCCAGTTAGGGCCTGTTTTTTGTCTAGATTGACTGGGCTAGTAGATACTCGAAATTGTTTGCCTTAGTAATTATTCAAATCCTTTCATAATATTACTATAAGCCTAAACACATACATGTGCGTGTTTGTCAAATATCTTTAGTTCTCGATTCTCGGAATACCTAATTGCTTTTATTCTTCAAGGTCCAGAAGTGGGGTGCTTATTATAATATTTTCGCTTGGTAGGTTTTTGAAGCGGGATGTTCAACATACAACACTACAGTCAGCCATTTACAAGAATACAAAGCATTTATAATTTGAATATATGCCGAATAAACATTCAGTTTCGAATAAGAATATTGTTAGAACCTCCGAACAAAGAAGGTAAAATATAATTTTCTCCAAGGTTAGAGCCATTTTTAAAACTAGACAAGGTAGTTGCATTGGCGTGTACCTAACAATAATGGCTGAAGATTCGAGAATGCGCCTTATATGAATAATTAATTATTGCTCCGAGAAAACGAACATAAAAAAAAACGAGTGTGCTTTAGACCACACGACTGAAGTAAAACTTCACTAACTTATGCCGTCCATTAACAATATAACAATAACAGGAATAAAAATATCCCCATCCCCTCAACATCCCAATCAACTGAAGTCAACTCAACTCAACTCATAACAACTCATAACAACTCATAACAACTCATAACAACTCATATCAACTCATAACAACTCATAACAAGTCAACTCAACGCATAACAACTCATAACATCTCATAATAACTCACAACAACTCACAACAACTCATAAAAACTCATAACAACTCATAACAAGTCAACTCAACTCATAACAACTCATAACAACTCACAACAACTCACAACAACTCATAAAAACTCATAACAACTCATAACAACTCATAACAACTCATAACAACTCACAACAACTTACAACAACTCACAACAACTCATAACAACTCATAACAACTCACAACACTCACAACAACTCACAACAACTCACAACAACTCACAACAACTCATAAGTGTCGAGCGTGCGTAAAGAAGTTTTACTTCGAAAAGCACACTATATTCACTTTATGCATTCTTTTTCCATTAGCTCCACACAGAAGGAGGGAAGGAGAGGAGGTTCTGGGAAGGAAAAGAAAGGTATAAGTAAATCAAGAGGTCTGTTTGTCCAGAAGTGACGGATGTATGAAACTATCCCTAATACTACGGTGCAAGGCGATGGGTCGAGAGTGTCCGGCTGGAGAGGTCAACAGGCCTCCATCAACCAGTCTCTCGATCCGGCCCACTACGCAGCAGGTGGGCATACGCATCCGGCGTCAATACCCGGACAAACCTCACCCCTTTGACTGATTTCGTGATTTAAAAAAATTACTTTGTTCATTCAAAATGGAAATTTCTGATCGTCTTCTCTCGAATTTGTCGACAGCAAAAAATGTAAAATTATATTATAAAGAAAATTGACAATTTTGTTTTTGTTAGGCAATGATCCAAAGGCAAATATGTAATAAATACTTTCAGCTTTACAAAACCTATAATTTATTATAATATCTACTCTCTTGATTTTTCACTAGTCTTCATGGGTCTGCGCTAGTAAATTGATAATTGTGTAACAAAACATACGATAAAATTGTACTGTACCGTGTACACCGAATAACAATGTAATTTGAAGACTACGAACTCTTGATCTGGGGTTGGGAAGGAGGTTTAAGTTTAATCAGCCAGTATACAGTATACAGCGACCTAGAGTCAATACAGGAATGCTGAACAGACAGGGATCAAGGAAACGTAAGCTTTGGGGTGAACGTTCTTGCTGTTATTGATGTTTGTAGCCATTCCATTGTTAGAAGTGTGAAGGTCGGCAGTATTAAATACAAGTCTAGAGACATATTGTAGGCTGCAAGTCCTGTTTCCCACTCTCCATTGATGATAAATATTATAACATTCCGTTTAATAGTTTCATGTTATTTCGTCATATAATTATGATTGAGTAATATGTTTAAATGCTTAGGTACATAGAATTTCATTAAAATAAACAATAAGCAAGCATTCTTAAAATATGACAGATGAAAAAATAGCTCTCTAACCTTCTCCCCCCCCCCCTCCCCCAAAAAAATTATTTTACCATAATTACGTTTTATTTAAAAATTAATATTGGTTGTGGTAAATAAAATCGTACAAGTAAGTTCACTACAGGATACTGTATATCTGGCAACGGTTTAATAATGGTTTTGAACGGCGAAACAGCTATAGCATAAAAGCATTACGAAAATGAGCAGGACTCAATAATATCATGTTATCAAACAGGATGAAAATTAATTCCCTACTATCCACGCAATACATATTTTTTTATTCTGAATATTTTAAACATTATTTACCTACTTATCTATCACTCGCAGAATCGACTTTATGATATGGAAAAAAACACTTGGGGACATCTCGCCGGACTAATTTAAATTATCTCGCACTAGCCAAAAATTATGGGAAAGAAACGAAGAAATCTCAAACCGCACTTCGCGCCGTTTGCGGTTGCTTAGTTCCTTTTCCAAAATTTGTGGCTCGGCTCGCGATTATGTTTACGCTGTATAAGACGCTAATACGAATGATATATTATTTTAAATTACGCATGTCTCACGAGGTATATCCCAATCATCCAATCCACGAAACACGTCACATTTAAAACGGTCCTTCCAGTTTTCGGTTTACACTTACAGCGTTTTGGCTTCTGGCGGTCTCCGATAACGAATGGCGGCCTCTTGGACCTTTTCAATTATTATTAATCATCTTGTAGCATGTTTCTGACTCAATTTAAAACGCATCACTCTGAGTAAAATTAGATGAATGAGTAACACCGCATGGGCCATCCATACTAATATCATTCGGACAAGCAATAGTCAAAATCATTTTAATATCGCGCGTATTGAGAGGAAATTTTCAACTTATAACGTACCTATGAATATTATAGATGATACTAGAGCAGACCCGCGATAAATCACGGGATATTATATTTTCAGTTTTGAAAGGGCAACAAAATAATTTCAAACCGACAATTCCAATTTTGAAAATGATGCTTTCATTCAAGGCAAATTCAAGTTCTATAGTTTATTTAGAAAAAAAGTTTGAAAGGTCCCCGTTAAATAGTACCTACTGAATATTGACAAATTTAAAATTATTTATTTTTCTCTAGTGCAATCTTCACTCATGTACGGAATAATAGGATGGGGTGCGCTTGATGCATTTATAAAGCCTTTAAAAATAACTCAAAATTACATTATCAAAGTTATGGTATAATAGAAATATAATATTTTCGACAGGTGCATTATACAAAGAATCGCACATTTTAATTATGTTTTTGCTTTATGTGCCCACTGTTTGTTTCTTTCTAGGTACATTTTTTTTTTTTTTATTTATTATAAAGATAAATTAATGCAATATGACAAAATAATAATATTTTACAGAAAAAGAAAAGTTCCAATAATAAAGTTTGTCAATGGGTGCTTTTCTTTTACTTTGAAGATATAAATAAACATTTTACTTTATTTTACAGTTAGACTTTTTTTCGTGTTAAGAGTTCTAATACAAAATATTTCTTTCGGCGAGCCAATTCTTCAACATAATATTTTTTTTACCATTTATTCATTTTTAATTTCGGCAGGTAACATATTTAAGCAATTTGGTACCATGTAGTCCAGCGTATAGTATATAATAAAATATATTTAACTATATTACCCACGCACAGGCTGCACCTTAGTGGGTTCCCTTTACTCGTATGATTTTCATAATATTGTATATATCAAATGTAAAATTGGGAAAAATACTGGAAAAAAAACGCCGATTCTAGAAAACTAATTTTCTTCAAAATCCTTAAACATTTAAAAATAAAGATAAAAAATGTTTCCTATTTGTTTACAGTTACAGTTAAGATGCGCGCTGGAAATGATGTTACGAGCTAAATACAACCTTGGCCTAGAAATTGCAGATTTGAATGGTTCCAAAAATTTCACGACGCCAGATTTTGCTGTCCGAGAAATTTTGTTGCCGCATTCAATCAGAGTCCGTTTTATAGAACCTAACTCCCCAAAGATATCTTACGATATCTACAAATGTTACTTGTAGCCCATTTCAAAGAGCTGGTGTATTTTTGCTTAGATCCTAGTAAGAAAGAAATTGATGACATGGTGTTATTTAAGAATTTCTCGTGAATATTTTTATGATAAGTAATATTAATTAATTTATAGGTGGGTAGGTACCTACCTACTTCGCAAATAAGAGATATTATTTAAAAACTTATTTTTTTCCAGCCGACATTTTTATATTTCCTCAACCCACAGCTTCTTCGCTATCGAAAGACGGTCATAAAAATTAATATAATAGAATGGGGTTATGCGGAAATCATTTGTTTTTTTTTATTCACCGCCATCTGCCACCAATCACGGTAGGTAGGTCATAAGTTTAGTTCAGTGATTCCCAACTGGGGCGGTGTCGCCCCCCCCGGGAGCGTTGGCAAAATCCAGGGCGGCGGTGGAGGCCTCTAAGGCAATTGGAAGGCGGTGAAAGGTTCCAATGGCAATGGGGCGCTGAAGGGCTGAAATGGGGGTCAGATGAATAAAAAAAAACATTTTCATAATGAAATTAACTTAGTGAACCCTTCAATTAGTGATAAGATAACATTATTGATGAATTGACAGTATTTTTTTTTGTTTTGATAATATATTTTTTTAAATCCTTAAAATAATGTGTAAACCTAAAGATTTTTTCAATTTGGAAACGCAGCATTCCCGGATTACAAATAATCTCAGAATATTGAAAATCCACAAACGCTCACCATAGCAAGTGGAAAATGTGACTTGTGTAATAATGGGGAGTTTTAAACTAGTAGACGATCGTACCCGCAATGATCGGTTTAAAAAAATCTATTCAAATTTCAAAAAAACTATTGCAAAACTAACCAGTTTGGTAGTATTGTGATAGTTATGATAAGTATACAAAAAAAATACTATTACAAATTTTCGCCTGCGGCGCTTTTCCCGCCTACGCTGTCATGTTTTTTTTTATTGGTGATATGAGGGTATCCTTGAAAAGTGAGCGGTGAGCCTGTTAAGGTTGGGAACCTCTGGTGTAGTTAATAGTTAATAGTGGGTGTTGCATTAACTCGGTGATTAATGGATTTGACGAACATAAACTATGAGAATTATGTCAAATCATAAAATAATAAATTTGTTATAGCATTTGTGATATTATGTGTTACCCATCGCTACTTCCTGATCGTGAAGGCGAACATCTCATCCTGGGATTAACGCATACTCCCACGTTGCATGAGTTATTTCTGCTGCCAACATTATTCATATTGGACTCTTTTATGCTGTTGCATTTATTTTTAAAATATTTACCAATATTGATATTATGTATGTATTTATATGTATTTGTTCTTTTTAATTGTCGAAATCGGTAACATGTATTTTTTCATGGTATTTGTTTCGTTTATTGTGCGACTTTTTTTTAAATATCTTATTTCTATTATGTTTCACGAAGTCAAAAAAATTAACTCGGCGCGCGCTTTGGTGTCGCACGCGTTGCCTGTAAAATAAAAATAATTCTGCCTAACTGACAATAATTTACTTACGTCAAGAAAAGTACACATTTACGCAGATTAAACTTCACTGAACCCCGCAAAGACACTTATGCAAACCTTCTGACAGAAGTTTAGCAACATGACATCATGTACTTACGGCCCTTTTTAACAATCAAGTTATGTTTTACACTTGCGGAATATTTAGAGGTGTTTTACTAATGTTTTCGCCAAGATTTGTTTAACCAAGCGTTCGCTCAGTTACAATGGACATAATGAAAATATTAATTTTAATTTAATACTCTTTTGTGTAGGTGGTGTTAACAAAATACATACTGATTTATCGCACATGTGTAAAGTTAAAATGTGTCACAGCTATAAAAGATAAGAGATCATTCGGCTTGTCCTATTATTTCAGGATATCGCCCACGATATATTCCCATTGGGAATGTACGGCGAGAGCGATATGCCAAAATACCCCAAGCCAAATGATCTTTTATAACTGTGTGTGACACAAGCATTATGGTTTTCGACTCTGCTATCAGATAAAAAAGGTACATAAGTAAATAGTAATTTTATGTTTTCTAATACCGTATCATATTTAGTGCCTACTAATTATTACGTCTATGAAGGCTCTAATTAGGCACACGGACTGAACAGCCCGATTTGAAAGAAACTTTATTTCTACTCTTGCGCCTTTAGACAGACTTCAGACAGATATATCCAATGCGAGTTTTATAATTTGTTATTTTTATAATACAATAAGTTTATTAACGTATAAATAAATATTGACTGCGTTATTTTCAATTTAAGGGCGTTGGCACTAACTTAATTGTTATCAAGTTTATTTATTCAAATTATATTTTAATATATTATTATGTCTACTTTTATTTCATTGACAGTACGTCACTTCAGTCGGACAAGTGTTCTGACATTTTTTTTAAAATGACCTTTTAATGCAAAAGCATTTCTTTTGCTCATTTCTACAACCGAAATAATTTTTAGAACTCTGAGTGTTGTATTTCCGTACATACCTATTTGAATGACGAAATTTTAAAATCAAGTCCATTTATTTAACAAGGTTCTAACATCACTTACACTCTCTATTTTGTTTGCATCTGACAGATGATCGATGTTAGATGTTATAAGGAGGCACATTATAGTCCGTCACTTTGGTTAGGTAAGGTTCTAACTTCGCCTTACCATGTTCCGTGATTTCAAAGTTTGCAAAGACGAATTTTCTTTATCTATACATTCTTCATTTTAAGGTTCAATATTGTGTAAAGTATTTTAGTTTAACGTATTTTAATGGAAATCATTTAAATAGGACGTGGCCTTTGCTTGGAATTGCATTGGTGAAATGTAATTAGAACCTTATGAAATAATTAGTAAGTAAACTTCCTATTTCAATATTTTCCTTAAATATGTTCAATTAAAATATGAAATCGTCTTTGCAAACTTTGACACCTCATATCCCAGACCAAGGTAAAGTGAAGAATACATTTCTCTCAGTTAACTTCAGCATTTCAAATATATAATATACGGTTTGATTACCTCTGGTGCATAAATACACCAAACCACCCACCTCTGGTGTTTCTCTGCTGCATAAATATACCAAACCACCCACTAGATCGATAACTTCGGGCTTTAGTACGTAAATATTTTGGTCACTATTTCACCACCAAAATGCAATAATTTTATCACCTGTGACGTCACACACCATAGACGAAGATAGAGAAAGCAACAACAGAACAATGCGCGACCATAGACAATATAATTTTCTTTCTGTACCTACCCAATACCACCCAAATCATTAGCCTAAAATATTATTTTAAAAATAAAACTCGTAATTACATGATAAGAATTTTATTATAAACATGTAGAAAAAGGAAATACAAGAATATATAATTAAAATATGATTATGCGTTCCTACAAAACTACTGAATTTAAAATATTTTCATCTTTTAACAGAAAAACTTAAAACTCAGAATTACATGTACATATTTTAAACAAGAATACAATATAAGCAGGTTATATTTCTGTAGCAAATTGCCACATGAGGACGTTGTTTTAAAGATAAATTTCTCTTTTGAACGTACCTATTATATCTTTCGGCAGGTAAAAATAAATTAATTTATTTCCAAGATGCACGGAGACATTACTTTGCATGAGATATTTGATTCTTCAGAAGGGGCTCAAAAAAACATTATATTTGTTTATTTGGCATTTAAAGTAGCTCAGCTCACCATATTTTCCCTGAAATCATAAAAAATAGGATAAGTTATATTTTCTAAAAACTACATTGGTTCAGTTATGGAAATTTGTAAAATAATGCAATTTTTATTGTATTTGTGTATGTGTATTATAGTACATACCTATGTATGTATGTAGTTACATTTCCTCCCATGTCTTTTAACTTTTAATTGATGATAACTCTCATATTAAACCAAGTTCTAGGATACCTACTTACTTATTTAAAGAAGCCTACTCAAATACATTAAATTTGACTGACGTTTTTGTAAAATGAAAGTTATAAAAATAATAATTACCTCTGCATCATGCACCATGACTGATAGTATTTCCCTTAACGTCATGTAACCATCTCCAGAAACAGAAGCGAATGTATTGAAGTGTGGATAAAGAATGTTATATTGTAAACAAGTAAAGTTTTGTTGGTTCAGATTCCACTGAAAAATACGAATAAATTTATTAATTTACTGATAAAAATATAAAAAATGTTGAAAATAAGAAAAGAAAATGCAATATAGAAAACATATTTACTTTTTTAAGATGTAATCGTGATGTTGGATAGCGTCAATTATTAGATCCCAGGTGAAACATAAATATGTACTGAAAACGGAAACATGTAGGTACATCAGTTTAAAATACAATTAAGCAATACATTTCAAAAAATACTTTAGGAACACTGAAATAACAACCAAAGGAAGACTCCCACCTGTAATTTTGTTCCAATTGCGGGTCCTGTTCTCCCATTTTTTATTTGATCGTGAATTCCCAAAGTTCATAATCGTTACTTATTGCGTCGGAAATGTAAATGTCAATTGTCAATCAAACGTAAATAAAGCAGAAAAATGCAACAAAAATAAAAGATTCCTATTGGTTGATTTAGTAGCCGGTGACCATAAACAAATCGAAGTGGACTTGTGAAGTCACCCAAAGATTCTGACCACGTTTTGGCTCGGAGTTAAACCCGCCTGCTCTGCTGTAACTGTGTAACATTATTGAATTAAGGTTTGCTTTGATAAATCGCCCACTACGTTCTGTAGAGCTTCGATTGTACTTCCACAGATGTCTACAGTGCTACACCTTTACGTTAGCGACGATGGCGTAAACATGAGCCATATCTTTATATTTTAATCAGGCAACTACGTCACAGACAACACTCCCTTTAAACCAATTTATACTTGTAGCAGAATACTCTTTCTGTATATATATATATATATATTCTGTATGTTTATTATAATTTACAATGCATTCAAAATTAAAGATCGTTACCTACTTAAAGTTTTAACTAAAGCTTAATTCTTGATGGATGTTATTTGCAAATTAAGTGAGTTTTCCGGAAAAATAAACTTTTTTTTTTGTAAATTGGTAGTTTCCTACCCACCACTCATACCCTTTTTCTTCTCAAAACTTCCTCTCCTTCCTTTCCTAAAAACACCTTCCACATAGCATCTCCAAAGACGCTATAGGTCATTAGAGGAATTAGTTTACTCAGGGCCTCCTGTGTGGAGCTAACGTAAAAACACTAACTACTTGATATAAATCTGACTTGTATATTTTGAAAATAAATGAGATTAATTTGTCATTATGTACCTAGAAGGTACATAATGTGATGCTTACTACCTACCTATTATGTTTTAAAATGTGACTTTACAGTGGTCAGTAATATAGGATAGGAACTAGTCGATAGTACATGTCATGTAGTACACGCCATACTTTAAGACCGACCTGACGTTGATCAGAAATCGTCGCAACAGACGAGTGTAAGTACAGAAAAGTGGCATGCTCCCCGCTCACGCCTTTCTACGTCGAACGTATGTTTTACGCATCTTTCTATTTAGCTTATGCACATTTTAAAATCAGTAACTGCGCGAGAACTGATCGCACCATGATCAGGCCGGTCTTAAAGTTTGGCGAGAACTATATACCTACTTAAAATGATTAATTTTTATTTTTTTAATTTTTTAAAGAAAGACGAATATTCTCGGGTTACAAATAACCCAACAATGTTTGAAATCTCCTACTACCACTACAGAAAGCCGAAAATGTTGCTTGTGTTGTGATGGAGGACTTAGAAAGCCGAGGAATCGAACATGCGACGCCCGGGTGGGACCCAAGCGCTATGCCCACTCAACCACTGACCGGTCTCGCATTACTCGCATTATCACCATGAGAACCAAATAATATACAGGGTGTTAAGGGACGCACTTACTCTAACCAGTGATTCTTGACATTATTTGAAGAAAAAAATATTACAGAAATTTTGGTGTCCGGTGACATTTTTGTTGCATTTTTTCTACAAAAACATAAAAAAATAGTAGTTGTTGAACAGTTGGTGGCAGGGTGATGGGTAGGTCAGTCACTCGGCTGAGTGACCTGTGTCAACAAGTGGAAGAATTTTTTTCTTGTTTGGTTTAAAAGATTTTTTTTTAAAAAGACGTTAAAAAATTTACCGGACACCAACATTTCGTTTACATTTTTTACTCCAAATAGTGTCAGGAATCACTGGTTAAAGTAAGTCAAGTACGTCCCATAACACCCTGTTACTTGCAACCAACATTTTGGATCTGATAACCACTGATATCCAACATCAACAAAAAATTCCAGGTGTTACATTGCGATTAAAAAGGAACCAAAAAGGAGAATGATCCAAAAAAGGCGTTCTTATCTTAAATCTGTTTCAGAATTTTTAACCGTTGCCAATTTTATATTTGTTTATTTATCCGGTGAGATTCCGGCACCTGCGAATCTGGCCCAAAACCTGAACCTGTCAACGCTCAACAGGCTTATTTTATCAGTTTATAAGAATTACTTATTTAAAACTGTTCTTTGTTGACCGAAACTAAAGATATGAGTTCCTACCCCTACCTAAATACTTCATTGTGAAAATATTTCTTCTACCTAACTGACTGTTTTGTTTTCTCTCCGCAGGAGTGGGCAGAGAAGACGGATCGCCGACTCCTCTAACATGACACACAGTTTAGCATTTATATTTTTTTCTATACTTACTTTTGTAATCATCCATTATTTTATGTCTTCTTGATCCATTTGAATCTTTCTTGCTTGATGTATCATTACTTACAACTTGGGAGGCGGGAAGGATACTACCGCCCCGTGAACCATTTATTGGATA
Source organism: Limnephilus lunatus (assembly GCA_917563855.2). Lineage (NCBI taxonomy): Eukaryota > Metazoa > Arthropoda > Insecta > Trichoptera > Limnephilidae > Limnephilus > Limnephilus lunatus. The sequence goes on from OU830594.1 coordinate 37,408,890, forward strand.
ACCAACACCTCTGACACAAGCCACACCAAGTCATTCGCTACGTTTGGTGACTTAGGAGGGATGGCCGGGTTTATGGGGTGAGGTTTGTCCAGGTTTAACCGGCAGATGACCTATACACGCTGAACCCCAGATTCCTACCAACCCCTCATATCTGTTTCCCACCCAGAATTCCTTCTCCTTCATTTCCTTATTAAGCCTCCGCAACCGGGAGCTAAAAGAAGAAGATGGAGAGATACGAAATTACGAATGTTAAATAGTGCGCTAACATTTACAGCGTCAAAATCGATGCGAAAATGTTTAGTAAAACACGACTCGTTTAAAATAGAGCAAAAATGAAACATTGTGAATTTATTCACAAATATAATTTATAAGATAATAGAAACAGACTTGTTTTTAATAATTTTTGGAGCATACTTTGCGATTTTTTTTCTAACGAGGGAATTTCATATAATTTGCGTTTCGGCGTGGGCAGCATCTAGATATTATCTTCAAAAATAACATATATATATTTTTACGAGCTTAAGACCTTCAAATATTTATAGGGAGATATGTAAGAAATCGGTAGAAATTCGGGTCGCTGAGGCTTAATACCACCACACAGCATACCAAAAGATGACCTTCTTTGTAGAGATAATGTAAAAAAAAATTATCTACCGGAATGTAAACTTCATTCCTCCTAAATACCAAAGTTAGCAGATCTTCCACACTCTTAGAAGTGAGCATTGGAATAAAAATCATATTTCGAAAACTATGAGGGTTTTAATATTCTACGTAGGTAACGAAATTTCACCATAAAGGTACTGGATTAATTAAAAATATTATCATTATTTATTTCATTGTAGGTACATAAAATCATTATTATTAATATTATCATCAATACACTAGAATCTTATTATTTAAATAAAATTAACATAAAACAAATATACATATGTCGGATAACAAATCTTATAACTAATGAGACTTTTGACAAAAATGCTATGCTATTTGGACGGTTTCACTTAAATTATTGACGGTTGTGAGGGCATCTGAAGCTTCCTCGTCTTCATTCTTCTGTTCCTCTCGATCTTGAGCATCGGGTAACATACTGACATTTTCCTTTGGCCCTCTCATATTATTTAAAATCACTCTGAGACTCTTATCTTCTCTTGAAGTAGATTTCTTTTCCACATTTGTGCAGGCTCTGATGTTTATTCTGATAGGGGTCCACATGATGATGATAATGCCTATGACGAAGAGGCTCAGGGCTACGATGTTGCCTATCAGAGGAACTGTCAGCAATAGTTTGATGCTGCCTGCAAGTTCTCCTGATAGCGTGACGTGTTGCTCAAACCAGAGGACTGGCAAGTATATTTTTTGGACTTTGCTGAAGAGCCTGAAATAATGAAACAAAAAATGTAACCACAAGCATTCATTACTCTTCCTTTGATTGTCAGGAAATGAAATATTCGCAGAAAAGTTAGCTACCTGCGCAAGCACATTGTAAAGAGTGTTTTTCGAAATTCTATCACAATCGATAAAACTTAGGTAGGTCGAGATTCGTTGAAAATTCTTTTATTTTTATTATTTATTTAATTCTTTATTAACCGATACATCTTACTAATATTATAAATGCGAAAGTTTGAATGGATGGTTGGTTGGATAGTTGGTTGGATGTTTGTTACTCTTTCACGCAATAAATATCGAATGGAATTTAAAAATTCTTTCACTAATCGAAAGCTACATTATTTGCGAGTAAAAACGGCTTTATATATTGGTAAGCTCTGGCGTTATGAATGAGCTGTGGCGTTATGAAATTATGTATCATACGTTTTCTGTCCCTAACAAAATCGAGTTATTGCAAACGTCAAACAAATTGGTACCTTGGAAACAATTTTTTTTTTTAATTTTAGGCTTAAAAAGAGTGCTTTGTTGTGATTAAAAAGAGTACTTTGTTGGCGTCGTAGTTAATATCTACATATCTCTAAAAATGTTTATTCTCCGAACAAAAAGCATAAAGTTGCTATAAAGCATAGCGTTTGAAGTGGACTATTTTTTTAGGTTTTTCTGGATTCAAATGTGAATAAAATACTAATAAAGGGAGTAGGTACTTAAAATAAATTTCTATTTCTATAATTTATATATTTTCTAAAATAGAATTTTTATTAGCGAAATGTCATTCTCAAATTTTGAAATTTTCTACCATAATTATTTTCAGCAAGAATAATAACAATTATGCCACGAAAGCGTAAGTCGAATCTAAGCAAAAACTCTAATAAAGCTCGAGCTATGAAAGTTGCAACGGGCTGCTGAGACACCAGAACAGTCCCAAGCTCGCCGTCAACAGCTCAATGATCATAAAAATCAGTTTAGCCGTTCTTGAGTTATAAATGGTGTAACTAACCAAACTTTGTTTTATATATTAATATTTTTTTAAATGAGCTCCATATAGGAGACGATGAGAAAATAATTTTCCATCTAATGTCATCTTTGGGGATGATGTGTGGAGGGTTTTTTTAAGGAAAGGGAGGAGAGGAGAGTTCTTAGAAGGAAAGGGGTTTAAGGGGTGGGAAGGAATCTGATGTTCAATATTTACCAGTCAACCACCTCCAAGACCTAGACAAACCTCACCCCATGAACCCGGGCACCCCTGCTAAATCACCAAAGTAGCGAATCACTTGGGGTGACCTATGGCAGAGGTGTTGGTTATCCAATAAAGGTTCCCGGGGCGGCGGTACCCATTCACGCCTCCCAAATTTGGATTAATATCGCAGTTTCAATAATTTACTACTTCGATTCAGATGTTCAATATTTTATTTGTATGCAAACATAAAAAAAAATGTTTGCATACAAAATAAAATAAAGCAAGTTGGTACGAGAATTTTATTTGTCTTATAGATATTTGTTGTTTATATTATGTGATTTTTTTTAAACAGAGAAAATTGGAGGAATGGGAAATGACATAGGCTACTTTTTATCACGGAAAATTTTTATCATTAACGTGGGAAAATTCTTTAAACAGTAATTTCCCACTAATACCATGCGAGCGAAGCCGCGGGTAAAAGCTAGTATAATATACAATTAAGGTTTAATAAGGTTAGCTCACACGGGCCTTTTCGAAAAAAAACTCGTCAGGCCGCTTTCGAAATTTAGAACGCGTGACGTAACTTGAAGTAAAACACTGGCACTTGTATAATGCAGTTACTTCAAATCTTCCAGTGAAACATGGACTTCAAGCTACGTCATCAATTTTTAGGCAATCACCGCTCTACCCCCTCGATGAGCTAACCTTGTTAAACGCATTTTCTAAGGTATAATAATATTCTCTAAAATTAAAGCACTTACCCAACATTGGGGTTTGGATAAATCAAAATATTCAATTGCAGTCTCGCCGCAACATCGAGAGGGATGCCAGACACCTGAAAAGAACAAATAAATATATTTTTAAGTACATCTATATGAATTTCGTTTTTTTTTATTGAATAAATAAATTAAAGAATGATTGTTTGAAATGGGATCTTGGAATTGGAAATGAACCCACTTCCCGATATTCGATCAATCTCAGCAGATAGACTTCAATTTTTGATGGAAATAACGCACACACACGCGTACATATACGCATTTCTCTGAAATTCAGAGAATGAATTTTCGCTGAATTTTAAATAAACAGCAAGTACTATACGCAATACAGGTCAGTCTTATCCATCCAAGATTTGACTTGGTTGGTAGAATTGTTGACTCCGGTTCCTGGGTCGGAGGGTTCAATCCTCAATCAAAACAAAAAAGAAGAAAAAAGTTTTGGAAGACACTTTATTATAATTAAAAAAACCTTTGTTTTAACGGGATATTTTTGGTTATTTTAATTAATGGAGGTTGTAAGGTTTTTCTAACAGAGTTAAACTAGTAAAATCCATAGCACTTTTCGCCAATCCCTCTATGGTTTGGTGGGTTGTCACATGAAACCGGGAGAAGGGCAACCTAAAACTAAATTCTATTAACCCGTTGGCTATTGTCTTCTTGGTACGTTTATTATTATTACTCATACGATGCGACGGCACGACAGATGACAAAAACGACGTCAAAGAGGCGCGTTTTCTACGTGGATAATATACGTAATTTAATGTAAAATAAATTACAATTTGGGAGGCGGGTATTAGTATCGCCGCCCGGGAACCTTTTTTGGATAACCAACACCCCTGCCATAGGTTTCCCCAAGTGGTCCGCTACGTTTGGTGACTTAGCAGGGATGTCCGGATTCATGGGGTGTAGTGCTACATGGGTTTACCCACATACGGCGTGGTGGGCCGGATACGGAGAGGCATTTTATTTTTTTATTTATTATTTATTTCATTATAATGTATTAGAAAAACATGGTAGGTAACACATTATGGTAGGAAGAAAACTCATTTACCTCTCCAGCCGGACTCTTTCGACTCATCATCGCCTTGTACCGCAGTAGGAGCGATGTAATCTCATATATTTTCCTTCCCAGAACTACCTCTCCTTCCTTTTCCTAAAAAGATCCCCAAAGACGACACAGGCCCCGAGGGAAATTATTTTCCTCAGAGCCTCCTGTGTGGAGCTAATGTTAAAAATGTTAAGGTCACATTACACGTTGTACTACGACGAAAACGAAAGTATCGTACACCTGCCACAACAAAGTTTTTGTTAATAATTGGCAGGTGTTCAATTTAGATGGTACAGTCTTTTCTTACCGGTTCAAGGGCCATGTAGAAGTTGTGCTTGTCGTTATCTGGGGAGAGACCCTTGACGGACTGTCTGTATGAAGGGTCTGCCTTGTGGAAATGGGGTAGGGACACGAAGGCGGGAGAGCCATATCGGCAGGCCGACACGTTCACCAGCCCTGAAGGCTGACACTCTCCGACGCAGAAACATTTGTTTTCTTCAAAAATTGTCCCTGAAAATTATAAACATATGTTGAAAATATTTTCTCATTCACTTACATGTTTATTTATCTTACTGAAAAACGTTGTGTAAATTTAATACAATTAATAAAAAAAACCGTGTACCTATGTAAAAACCTTACAATTAAACTAAATTGACTTAACCGTCATAAAAATTTATGCACATTGTTAAGAGGAAACTCGGTCGCTGAGAAATGTTAGCAACAGGTATTATACCAAATTGATGCAGTCACTGTTGCTCTTACTGCACTGAATAGGTACCTACTGCGCGAAAGGTACAATTGCATCTCAGGCTGATAAATTAGTGACCGAACGAAAGTTCGGTTTCGGTTTCGGTTATGGCAAGTTTCGGCAAAAAAATCTAGTTTCGGTTTCGGTTTCGGCAGAAAATCTGCAGAAACCGAAACCTTTTTTAGACATGTTAAAAATCGATTGTTTACTGTTATTTGGCTTAATTTTTTCACCTATTCAGACAGTTAACAGAGTTAAATTAAATAATTAAAAAAACAATAAATGAAGTAATGTGATTTTTTTTATTTTGATGACTTCTTTGAAACAAACAAAAATTATAAAAAATAACAAAACATGTTAACTACTTCTTGGAACTTCTCGTTCGGCTGACTTCGGGTGAGTTCGTGGCTCGTGTGTTACCCGCCATCGTCAGCAAAATACTCCCTTCCTTTAAGTGTTCATTATTGACGAATGTTTATTCCAAGAAATAGTTAACATTTTTGTTAATTTTGATTTGTTTTATAGCAGTAATATCAATTTTTTTTTCTTTTTTACATTCTTCAATTACTGTTTTTATTTTTTTAATTAAAACACCCAATAATGATAATTTAAGTGTTGATTTTATTGACAAATTTTTGTTTCAAGAAGTAGTTAACATGTTTTATTATTTTTTATAAATTTTGTTTATTTTGTAGAAGTATCTAATATAAAAAATATAGGTATTATTTTTTCACATACTTCAATTGTTGTTTTTTCATTTATTTAATTTAACACGTGTTGATTATCTGAATAGGCGTAAAAAATAAGCTAAATAAAAGTTAACAATCGATTTTGAACATGTCTAAAAAAGTTTCGGTTTCGGCCGAAACTGAGACAGACACCGAAGATTCGGTTTCGGTGGAAAATCCTGTTTCGGTCGGACACTACTGATAATACCTAAATAAATTCAACAAAGTCGAGTTTGGTATTTCCCATTTTTCTCCACCAAAACTTGACCGATTTGTAACATTTTTTTACTAACTGTGATAGAAAAAAATACTCTTTGGCTGAGCGCTTTGCTTTTTTAAAAATACATTATCTAGTTTGTATACTGAACATCTGTTGATGGCGTTCAAACCAGGCAATTTTAATGATGTTTGTTGGGTCCTAACTTCTATAATAAGTAACTTATCAAAAACGCACTGACACGCTATTGGTCGATATCTATAGTATATTAAAAGATATTTGCATTAGTGTGTTAGGGGTACCCCGATGTCGGCTTCTAAACCAACATCAGCACACCAACACGTCCCTGGCTAGCTCTCAGCGGGACAAGGGTACTCTCTATTCAGGGGGGTGGGCAGCTCAAGGCTAGGGAACTTCTCTCCATCCTCCGGTGACCCACGGGATCCTCACTGGCCAACAATCCTCCCGCCGTAGCAGAATAATAACAATGTTAAATCATTTAGACATGTATTGTAAACTCAAACACATACATAGGTTTCTACAGTACAATTCAATTACAAGAAATGCAAATTACACAAACCTAGCTAAAGTGTTTAACTCTCTCTGACTGTCTCTCAAAACGAAACGCTCCGAGTCGTGATTTCCGCGGGGGCCCTACATTTCACTGAATTACGGACACATTTAAGAAGGAAATCAAGATACAGCTTACATGTAGGTTGGCAGGAACCTCGTCTCATGTGGCAGCTTCATCAGGCACTTTCGTAGTCTAAATAGACCGAACTATAGTGCGGCAAAAGGCCAATTATACTCAAAGGTATTTCAATAATACATCGCGGCCTGTTGAATTGGGTCCGCCGGCTACAAGTGGGCCGCGTCCGTTCGCAAAGGCGCTCAGATCTTGTCTGGCGAGCGCAGCGGAATGCCGAGTCGCCGGGCAAGCGGAGAGGTAAGGAGAAACAGGATACGGGGCGGGGAGAGGGGAGTTGTTGTGTGGCCAGCTGCGTTCTCGAAACTACTCGCTTCAAGGGCGTATCGTAACACTTCCCCCCGCGCTTGGAAAAAAAGCGACGTGGCAATGGAGCTGTAGGAAAAAAAAATCCTCTTAAACTTCCATTGGGGTTTTTTGAGCGATTCGTTGCTTGAGAGATGCCTAGCTAGAACATGCAATTTATGTTATAGTTTAGGTCACAATGTTTGTAGGGAATGGGTGAGGGGTACATACAATGTTTGGAAAAGAACAGTTTTGGTGAAAGTACATGGTGTGAAACAACATACAAGATTATGCAATTGAAAGATGACAATACATGGTTATGCAATTGAACAAAATAACAATACATGGTTATGCAATTGAAAAATAACAATTCATATTTGTACAATCGAAGAACAAAAAAAAACAAGAACAAAAATGCCTGTGTGATTCTAAGGTTTCATTGGTCTGGGAGCTAAGTTTGCGAAGCGTGGATTTGTTTGGTTTCGGAGAATTTCGAAGAGGAGGACGTGGTTTCACAGATTCTAAGGATTACATTATCACTGTAATCAGACCCCTTTGGGATAACACTCAAAAGTACACTTGGGCCTTAGAAAACACTTGGTTTTGTCGAAGACGTCGAAGTTCATGAAGTGGAGACTGTGGTTGCTGGCCGCGACTATGGTTACAGAGGTCATTGAAGAGGAGAATCCAGTGTCTGCAGACATGCCAGTACGAATCCTAAGTGTTATTAAGGTAAACACGGATCGTATATAATGGTTATTGAAGCATAATGTAGCTCAACATAACTTGTATTGGTACGCATTCAGCGAATACTGGAGGTCAAGGTAATGATGGTTTACACATGACGATATATGCGTCACTGCATGACAGCGCAAGAGACGACATGGTTGGCATTGATAGCAAGAGTAAGAACAAACCTAGGAGCTAGCGTGCCCAAAAGGTGGTTCAGAGTGTCATAATGTATAGTGGGACAACTCAACTTGCTGTGGCACGACAAAACAACATACATATGGGTGGTATGGTCTGTGCTTTCAGGAACAAATGCGTAGAAAAATGGCAGCAGGAGGGACCTAGTAACCACAGCGCGTGCTGTCAGGAAGTGGAGCTCAGCTTGGCTGTTGGTGATGACATCCGCCTGGGCTTCTTTTTAATCCGGGAGAAATTATTATTAGAGCAAAATTCTTGAAGTTTACCTGCCTAGGGACCAATGAAGAAAAGGTTTGGAGAGAAACAAAATGTGTCCAGATTATGAAATAAACGAAGTTTTAATCACCGACCCAGAGAGTGACGAAGAGAGAGTTTTCTAACTACATTGTGATTACATGAACATTTTCCTTTACCAGGATGACTTGGCGTTTGCCGAGTGACAATATTTCTTGGTTAAAAAACAACCGGCCTTCCATGGCCTATGTTAACATAAAGGTGGTAACATTTTTGTAGAATTTCAAAGAACAAGACAAAGAAGTCGTGAATGAGTCACGGTAAAAGCAGAGAAACCAATTCGTGAATAAAGGTTGTCAAAAGGAGACAGACGGTACGCCAAGTGCATATCGTACATATCCAACATTCATGAATGTGTTTCGTAAAATTGAGAAAAAGAACCAAAGGTGAGACATATGCAGAGAGTGAGGGAGAAAGCCTGCTGATAATTGGTTAATTTACCGATTCGCACTCCCAGTGAGGGCGAATTATGGTTAACAACAGATTTTCCTCTTCATAACATATACCTGAGAACATGATGGTGAGGAGAAAGGAAAGGAAAAGGAAAGGAGTTGAGTGACGAAACTTGCTAGAGACTGGACTAATTTCCACTTCAAACTCCATGTGAGAATGAAACCTGATCAACCAGCAGATTTCCTGACTCTTTACAATTGTTAAAAGGATGAGGAGAAATTTGAATACACATTAACAAAGAGACTAATCTTTTGCGTGTATTGGGCAAAAGATTAGGGGTCATTTTAAAAACTCCTGCGTGATTGTGAGAAAAGACAGACCCTTGCTCCAATTTCACAAACCTGGGGGTTTTCTTATCCGTTCCCCAGACAACGAGTTGGGTGGTTTTGTGCTCAATCGATTAACTCCCACAGCACTATGCCCCATAGTTAGCAGTGAAGCTACAAACTAGTCCTTTTGGGATAGTAGATACTCCTGGGCTTCTTTCCTTTTTGCAAAGAAGTAAAAAAACAAGAGGTCCACGGGCATTGGCGTTGAATGACAACAAAGGGTTGTGGACTACGTTTCGTAGATCGCACACAAAAGGTTTGATATTATTTCGTTCGCACGACTCATGGTAAGTGTTTTAACGTCTCCACGTATAGTGTACAAAACATGTAAGTACATACAAGATAAAACTCAATTATAGACAGAAGTCAAGAGTTTATACAATGCCTCTTAAAGAAGATGGCAAGGCCGATATTATGTCGTTCGCACGAATCACGGTAAGTGTTTTAACGTCTCCACGTATAGTGTATAAAAACATGTAAGTACATACAAGATAAAACTCAATTATAGACAGAAGTCAAGAGTTTATACAATGCCTCTTAAATAAGATGGCAAGGCCGATATTATGTCGTTCGCACGAATCACGGTAAGTATTGTTATTACGTCTCCACGTCTCGTGTACAAGGGTTGTACACAATTATACATACAAGCGGTACTCATGACAAATGAATGACACACGACCAAAATACAAAAGCGGTACTCATGACAAATTAATGACACACGACCAAAATACAAAAGCGGTACTCATGACAAATTAATGACACACGACCAAAATACAAAAGCGGTACTCATGGCAAATTAATGACACACGACCAAAATACAAAAGCGGTACTCATGACAAATTAATGACACACGACCAAAATACAAAAGCGGTACTCATGACAAATGAATGACACACGACCAAAATAGATTGTACAGAAAGGGTGGTACTCATGACAAATATGTCACACGACCAACTCAATAACATTTAGCTATGAGCAAAAGTGATTATGACGAACTTCTCGTATCGTGGCAGGTATTTTAAGGATCCCTCCTATAACGGTGGATGTTCTAAGGATCTCTCCTATGACGGTGGGTTACGTTTAAATACAACACAATAAACGTTAACGATGCTCGTTTTAACACATTTTATAAAGATTCGTTAGATTAACTAACTCCGTAGCCCAAGAGCGTACGACAGAGAAGATAGACAATTAGATGCTACTTCATGTGTTACAAAATACAAGGGTGATGGAAGAGTATAATTCTACTTACACCAAGTATTTAAAACAAAGACAGACCTATAATGGTTTTACATACTGTCTGTTGTGGCAACCTACAGTGAGGAAGACCAAAGAAAAGGGACCAATTACGGTTTTACATACCCTTTGTGCAGTTACAAACATACCAGGTTATGTGCAATTTGGGTTGCAAATACTTGGTTAAATGAACACCTAAAAGTTGTGAATTCCAAAATCAGGATGACCATAAGGTTTTATTAACCTGTCTCGTAGGGTTGAAACGTGTCATATAAGACGTACGTAACGTACAAGCAAAAAACAAAATAACAAAAAAAACAGTGACTTTGTTATAACAACCAAAGACCGGATGATTCGGTTTTACGTACTTTAGTTGGAACGAGCCAAATTGATTTATATACAGGGTTATAAAGACCAATCATTGGTTTTATAAATACAAGTTCCAAAATGGACGTGTCGATATCCAATTTGGGTACATGAGCATGAATTTGGGTAGGACGCCATCAATTTTTAATTTAAGAGGAAAAAATTGAAAAAAACTTATATACACGAGGGGCGACTATGTAAGTAACCACTGTTTGATTTTCATGCTGGAGATACCTCGGAAGGTTTTACAACTCATGATGAACAAGATAAAAGGAAAAATTGTAAAAAAAATAGTTAACTGGTTCTGAGTCGGAATTTTAACACTTTGGAATTTACAAAACCCGACTTCTAGAACGACACGCCGATGGGCAATTGTCAACTATTTTACATGAACAAAATAAACAGGTGAGAAAGTTCCTTTCCACACGACAAAAATGCAACAAAAAAAATAAATAAAAAATTACAAAATTACATGACAAGGCAGGGTATGACGTGGCATGAACATTGCGTAGTGTACGTGTTGAGACAATAAATGGGCTCGCGACTTCCCAAACATTGAAACTCAAAAAGTGTCTCCGTTCCAAAGTGATCAGTTTTAGAACAGGTGAAAAAAAAAAAAAAGAAAAAAAAATTGCCGTGAGGGAAAGAAAAAAACAGTGCAAAAACAACATTTGAAAGTAACTTCAAGGAGAGTACGCATTAATTTACAAAATAATTTACAACTTGTTTCATTTATGAAACGATGGGCATGTGATTGACACAATACACGCCTGACGTAGTAAGACTTTGTAAGCTTACTAAAAAATGTGGTACATACTGGATCATTTTACGTTTGCTGAGATAGTGGGGGCAGTTTTACTTGACTCCTCACTTCCAGACTTTACAATGTCCTTAATGTGGTAATTGCCAATGTGCTTTCCAGATGAGTCAGACAAGGAGTACACTAGGTCTGATATTTTCCTTAGGACTTTGGCCTTCACGAAACGTGGTGCCAGCTTAGCAGAGAAATACATGGCTCCTTGGGAAAGTGTGTTGTTCTTTCTCCAAACTATGTCTCCTGTATTGAAGGTGACATGTTTTCTACGTAAGTTATATCTGTCCGCACTCTTTTGGTGAGCCAGGAGCAAAGCATCAGTGACTTCACTGTAAATGGCCGACAGTTCTTCCAAGCGATGGGCATAGTCTGCGGTAGGGTTGCTTGTGGTGGCGGATGACGTAGGAAAGTTTGTGTCCCTATGTAGAGAACCATGGACGACTTGTTCCATACCGTGTTTTAAGAAGAAAGGTGTGTAACCAGTGGCCAGATTAACAGTGTTGTTCATAGCGGCCTGAATTTTATCTAGGTTTTTACACCAAGTGCGTTGATCTTTATCAACTAGAATAGCTAGAGCTGTGTTGATTGTTTGGTTGTAACGTTCGACAGTGTTATTTTGGGGAGTGTACAAGGTGTTATAATAAATGTCCTTGATTCCGTATTTGGCAAGAAATTCTTTGAATTCCTGGGCAATAAACTGTTTTCCGTTATCAACAATTACGGTTCTGGGTGTTCCGTAAGGTATAAAAATGTGTTTTTCCAGAAGTTTGATGATGGCGGACGCGTTGGCTCTTTTTAAAGGGAAGATCCAACAGAATTTGGTGAAAACATCCACTACACTAAGTATGTGCATGTGTCCGGCATAACTTCGAGGAAAAGGTCCGACGAGGTCCATTGACAATGACTGTAGGGGTCTGTCGGCGCGTTTGGGGTTACCCATTAGGCCGGCAGGTGCTGCCGTGCTATGTTTATAGGCCTTACAAGTTTCACATTTAGAGATGTAATTGCGAATTTGTTTGAAAAGACCAGGCCAGTAATACTTCAAGGAAATCTTTTTATACGTCTTGAAAGTTCCTGGGTGTATAGAGTCGGGAGCACTATGATTGTCAATTATTATTTGTTCTCTTCCTTCGAGGGGAACGACAAGTTTCCAAGAGTAATCTTCGAGGATGGATAGTGGTGCCTTGCAATTACGGTATAGTTGTCCTTCTTTTATGATAAAATTAGGAAACTTTTGTTGATTATTTTTACAACCTTCGAAGATTTTCAAGTACCATTCATCTTTTGTAGATGGAGGGGGGGCAATTGTGTCAACATTTAATGAAGCCAATTCAATTCTTGAAAGAGCGTCAGGAACAATATTGTCCGCGCCTTTACGGTGTACAACATCAAAATTGAATTGAGACAAACGGGAGGCCCAACGAGCGAGTCTACCGGAGGGATTACTTAAAGAGATCAACCATTTCAAACTACTATGGTCTGTGACTACAGTAAATTTGCTACCGTCTATGTAACCGCGGAAATGGTGAACAGAATCCAATACAGCCAATAACTCCTTTTCGGTAATTCCGTAGTTTTTCTCGTGTTTATTTAGTGTACGGGAAAAATACGCTACAGGGTGTTCGCCATCTGGGAATTCTTGAGTTAGGACTCCACCGATTCCTACGTTGGAGGCATCCGTGTGGAGGGTAAAAGAGAGTGCAAAATCCGGGCAATTCAGAACGGGGGCTTTTTGAAGGGCATTTTTTAAAGTTGTAAACGCTTCTTCAGTTTCAGCAGACCATCGGAAGTTGCTGACACCTTTACGGGTGCCGGTAATTTTATTTAAGGGGGCTGCAATTGTGGAAAAGTCTTTGATGAATCTTCTGTAGTAACCTGCAAGTCCAAGGAAACCTTTGACTTCCTTCGCGTTTTTGGGTCGGGGAAAATTTGCCATGGCTTCCACCTTAGCGGGGTCTGTTCTTAGATCTTTTTCGTCGACAATGAATCCCAAATAACGTAAACGGGACTTACAGAATTCAGACTTCTTCAAGTTGATGGTTAAACCAGCGAACTTGAGTTGTTGAAAAACCTTTTCCAACATTAATAGGTGTTTTTCAAAGGTGTCGCTGACGATGATGAGGTCGTCAAGGTAACAAAACAGGCTGTTATCGACTTCAGGACCGAAGAGTTTGTCCATCAGTCTTTGTAATTCGGCGGGGCTGTTCTTTAGACCAAAGGGTAATCTTTTAAAATGGAACATTCCCCTACCAGGTACAACGAAAGCAGTTTTCTCACACGATTCTGCGTCCAAAGGTATTTGCCAAAAAGCTTTGCTTAGGTCAACAGAGGAGATGAACTTGGCGTTGCGCAGTTTGTCTAAGGTCGCGTGGACGTAAGGTAAGGGGTATGCGTCAGCTTCCGTACAAGAATTTAAACGTCTACTGTCGAGACAGAAACGTGCGGAGCCATCTTTTTTAGAAACCAAAAGAGTTGGGTTGGTCCATGCACTTCTGCTGGGAACCACCACACCCATTTTTAACATTTCATCAAGTTCTTTTTCCAAAAGTTTAAGCTTTTGGGGGGCTAAGTTGTAATAACGTTGCTTTATGGGTGGGCCATTGGTTTTAATGTGGTGTTCTACCAAATTTGTCAAACCCAATCCACATTTTTCGAAAGATATTGATTCGAATTTATTGACCATTTCCTTTAGTTGGAGAGCTTGGTCCGTGCTTAAATTTTCGTGAGGTATTATTGTGCGGATCTCACTAATTTGAGCAGCAGTGGAGGTTTCGCCAAGAGTATTAAATACTTGGGGAGCAACGTTAAAAGCCTTCCAGAAGTCAACGCCAAGGATGAAATTCTGGGATATAGAGGGCACTATTAGAAAATTGATTGTAATTATTTTATTGTTACAATTAATTGGCAGTGCAAGGGTACCGATGACCGGCTGGGAAACATTATCCGCAGTCGTCAGGTGTGTTGTTTGTGGCGAAATTTTAAAATCACTGTTAACAAAAGGCAGGTGAGCATTGTTGCCAAGACAGCTGACAGATGCACCGCTATCAAGTAATCCGGAAAAGGGCACATTGTTAACAGAGAAAAGAGCATAGGGTCTCCCATCTTTAGCTTGTTTGCAACAAACCGAGGAAACATTTAAGGTCTGGTTAAAATACTTAATGTGTGATAACCAATCAGTCCATTCTTTAGACCTTGGTTCAGAATGGGTGCCTGAGAGGTTATTATTTAGTTTTTTGGCCTCTTCATGTAGAAATTTGGTGGGGGCTTGGAGAAATCCACCTGAGGTCTGACATCGCTTGGGTTTTGTAACCTTTCTGCATTGTGCCTCGATTTCTTAAAAATGTTGCGCAGTTCGTCGCATGGAGAGCGGTCCCTAGAGTGGTGTCTCTTGGATGTTCGGGGTTCCTTGGATTCCAGAAGTCTTGCTTGCTTGAAACAAGTAGCGGCTAGGTGGCCTACTTTTTTGCAAAAGGAGCACACTTTTTTGTTGTCGAATTCTGGCTTTAAACCAGACGAACGGCTTGGCACAATCACATTATTCGACACATTCTTTATGTTTTTCCTGTCCTGGTATGATTCCAGGAGGAGACAGACTTCGTTTAGCTGGGCCAGGGATGTAATTTTCTGTGAGGTAATGATGTTCTCGTATTTGCTTAAAAGGCCATCAGTTATGACTGGTAATAGTTCAGCTTCCGGAACAGGATGTGAAAGCTTGATGTTGATGGATTCAGCCCTTTCTATGAATGTAGCCACAGGTTCATCTACTAGTTGTTTAATAGATAGTAGAGATAGTTTGATCCGGTGCTGGGCCTCCTTTTTTCCAAAGCTAGAGATTAGGGCAGCTCTGAGTTTATTCCAATCTTTGCATTTAGTCTTTTGGATGCGGTGCCACGGAATTAATTCTGGGGAGATGAGTTCTATAAAGTTTCTCCGTAGAATCTCGAATGGGATATTTTTGATTGTAGCCGTTTCTTCAATACGGTCAATGAAATCCAGCACGTCGGAGACGCCATTATATTTGACTTTCCAAGAGGATAAATCGTAAGTTTTATCTTGTGTCAAGATGGGTGCGACGTCCTGTTTTATCATTACATGCGGCGTAGGTTCTTTGTCAAGATTATCCAAAACTTGCGTAGCCGAACATGAATTATTTTCGTTGGAGGGGGCGAGATTTATTCTCCTAATGTACTTTTTGTTGAATAAAAGTGCATATGCCTTCAATGTAGATTTAGATTTGCTTGATGGCGAGAGTCCTCTATCCCTTAAAGCAGCTTGTAAGTGGGCTTTGGATAAACTATGCACATTGGGAATGGTACCCAAGTTGGATGATGTAATAGTTTGCTTGTCCTCCATTGTGAGTTTCCTGGGTGGTGGGGAGAAGAAAAAAAATTGGCCAGGGGTTTCCTTTAGAAAGCGCAAAAATTAATTTTTGTGAGGCACTTTTCACTTGGTGATCACTGTTGGCACTTCCAAATGTGTTTTGTATACATGACACCAGAATTCTTGTCAAAGAGGGGCAGACGAGAAAAAATTTTTGCGTGGAAAGACCTTAGTGGTAAAGGTTTTTGTATTTCACTGACCACTTTTGAGAAAACTGTGAAATTCACAAGTATTTATTTATTTTAGAAAAATTTTGCCAGGACTGACCTTTAGAAAACAGGTTTTTTATTTTCACAAAACACTTTGCACTGAGAAAGGCACTAAAGTTCACAAAAGACACATTTCTGGCAAATAAGGGACAAACTTCCGGATGAAAATGACTGAATATGGGGTTTATTGCATCCAACCATATTAAAATTATTTTATTTATTCATGGAATCAGTCATTGGCTTTATTATTATTCCACTTTTCACTTATGTAAGGGAAAAAACACAATTCACTTTCACTTATGCTGAAAAAAAAAACAGTACCTATAATGTACAATGGGGAAAGAAAGTCATTATTTTGTCCATTTGGAGAAACATTAAATTGTACTAATTTGACAGACACAAGTGGGCCAATTGGTATATTGTGCAGAAATAATAAAAATACGTAAGTCCGAAATTTTCATTAAGGAATTCGCAAAATAACTGGGGTTCCAGAATCAATGATTTCCGTTGGTATCCCGGTTCAGTCATAAAAAACGGTTTGGATTTAAAACGCAGCCTAGCAACAGTCGGTTAGGATATCGGCGGGAACAAGGCATTTGCGCGCAATCCGGAATATCGCGTGAAACAAAAGCCGTTGGATTTGGGCGCGAATAACTGTTGCTACGCGCCCGCCGCTTGGTGACGCAATTCAGATTCGCGGTCAAAAGCTGGCGTTTCGGGTACTCAAAATGGCCGTTTCAAATGCGATTTAATTTCATAATTACAATCAGATCTGTTATGGATCTGATTTACATATTGGTTTCTGTGGTTTTTTCACAGGATTCACTGTAGAATAACAAGTCATAATTAATGTTTACAAAATAGTTGTTGTGCGGGAAGGATTTTGACAGAGGAAGGTCCCGCAAAGTGACCGGGGTAGAGAAAAAAAAATTCCAGGCTTCACGTTGATGCGCCAATTGTTAGGGGTACCCCGATGTCGGCTTCTAAACCAACATCAGCACACCAACACGTCCCTGGCTAGCTCTCAGCGGGACAAGGGTACTCTCTATTCAGGGGGGTGGGCAGCTCAAGGCTAGGGAACTTCTCTCCATCCTCCGGTGACCCACGGGATCCTCACTGGCCAACAATCCTCCCGCCGTAGCAGAATAATAACAATGTTAAATCATTTAGACATGTATTGTAAACTCAAACACATACATAGGTTTCTACAGTACAATTCAATTACAAGAAATGCAAATTACACAAACCTAGCTAAAGTGTTTAACTCTCTCTGACTGTCTCTCAAAACGAAACGCTCCGAGTCGTGATTTCCGCGGGGGCCCTACATTTCACTGAATTACGGACACATTTAAGAAGGAAATCAAGATACAGCTTACATGTAGGTTGGCAGGAACCTCGTCTCATGTGGCAGCTTCATCAGGCACTTTCGTAGTCTAAATAGACCGAACTATAGTGCGGCAAAAGGCCAATTATACTCAAAGGTATTTCAATAATACATCGCGGCCTGTTGAATTGGGTCCGCCGGCTACAAGTGGGCCGCGTCCGTTCGCAAAGGCGCTCAGATCTTGTCTGGCGAGCGCAGCGGAATGCCGAGTCGCCGGGCAAGCGGAGAGGTAAGGAGAAACAGGATACGGGGCGGGGAGAGGGGAGTTGTTGTGTGGCCAGCTGCGTTCTCGAAACTACTCGCTTCAAGGGCGTATCGTAACAAGTGTCAAAATCCAGAGAGGAAAATGGGGAATACGTTTTGTATGGACAAAACGCCGCCCGGTTACCTCTCAATACAACAGAAGAGCGTAGTTTATTTGGATAAACTTGACGAAGTTCGCCTCACGGTTGACACGGTGTTTCGTTTTATGATTACGAAAAGTGAGTATTCATGTCGGAGAAGAAGAAAATATACGCATTTTAATTTTGTTAACATTAATTTATTTGCATACGTATGTATGAAGTGTCCGACACCATTACCTTTATTTGATTATAACCTTGAAATTTCTCATAGAATTTCTGAATATTTACAATGCATTTTAAATGTGCTGTATATTTCTTCTTTTAAAGACGTCGTACAAACTATACAAAAAAACATTTCAGAAACTAGATAATATTATCTACCATTTAGATTTTAGTATTAAGTAATATAATATTAATGAACTGAAATTTTTCAATTTCAAACATGAAAAAGTTGAAAAAATATCAAGTCAAGTTTTTAGTCAAACATCGAAAAATTGTAAAGAACACATTATTTAGAAAAACACGTTCCTTTTATTCAGGGATTCTGTAAGAGAATCATCACTTCATTTTTTTCTCGTTTATAAAAATAATAAAAACTCCCAGAAAAGAACCAAAAAATTGACATTTAGGATTAATTGATTGCTGCAATATAAATTATGATTTCTTGGATTTATGTAAACCGAGTAACGCAAAAGGCACTGGCGTTATTAAAAAATCATTACTTTCATGGAATTTTTATTAAAATCACGCGGTAAACGTCAATAAAAAAATAGTATGCCCGAAATAACCGCACTTTCTGAAAACGGAAATCTCGTGCCAAAATCCAATGGTGCCAGCTCTTTTGCATCGCAGTTAACGACATTTTTAATAGTAAGAATTCAAATCAGAGTTTGTGTCTATAGTATTTATTCAATGTGTAACTGAAACACAGCACGGTTGGTTTTTATGATCACGTAGTTATAATTGTATTTTAATATTTTTGGTAAAATATCAAAGCTTACCATTGTCCAGAAGTCTGTCTCCACTAGAATATTTGTAGGCGGGAATATTCTCGATGAATATCGTTTCATCATAGTCGAATGACATGGTTCGGCAGATGTCTGGCGAAAACAGGGAGATGGGCTCGGTCTTTGTCAGTTTGGACGGGAAGAATTCACCGGCTGATCCTTGGACCTTAAAACATGAAAATAAAACATTCATATTTAGGTATTCGGTTGTAAAGTCAAAAATAAAAAAAAACCAAAACGCATTTCAAAAAGTGACAGAAGTGGCGTCATCCCAAAATTTTTGAGCTGAGTTACCTAAATGAAACAAAAGTGTACAATTATGGGAGGCGCTACGAAACAGAAACATCCCCTCGAAACGCGTACCATTATTGCAATAACTTTATTTTAATAAATACACACTTTCCTTGGTAACGTCGGTTTTAAAACCTTTTTGGCGTTGTATTGCAGTTACGTAGCAGACAGAACAAGGTCATTTCGATATGTGATTCGTCAACCGCGGTCAATGGTCGTAGGTCAACCATAGATATACCACAAAAGGTCGATTAAAGTGATGGAATAGGCAGATGGATGTTCAACACCCAACTAAGTTGAAATACTTTTTTCGCTCAGTGTAGGTATCATTTAATTATAGCTGTTGGTACATCTATGAATGGTGAAATTTTATTTTGAACTGGTAGAATTCATGATGTTTACCTTTTTATTGTTGGTCTTCCCACTTCTGTGGGTCAAAATAAATTTTCAGTGTGTTTGTGGTTTACTCCATTCCTGATCTGACCGCTTCAATTGAGGAACAAGCTTTGTATGTGTTTACTGCGCAAAAATATTATTTTTCAATAAAACGCATATTCGGACATATTAAATTTGATTGGATCACTTAAAATATCCCATCTAAGCGTAGGTACCAGTACCTACTGAAATTACTTAATTAACAGTTTAATAATAAGTTTATATTTTGACTTTGACTTTGACTTTGTCTTTGAACAAAAAGGTTTAATGTATTCGCCAGTAGTTTTCCTCAAAGTAAATATTTAATATTAATCGTTACGCTAACTGGTTTGCGAATCGCAATGAATAATTTACAACTTGTTTATGAATATTATATTTGGTTTTCGGTTACGTAACTGAAATCTTACATACTTTGCCACATTCGCCTTCGAAGAAGTTGGTTTTGGAAGCGTTATTCCAGTTCTTGAGGATTCCGAAGTTGTCCATATTGTCCACGCCAGTCGCCATGTTGAAGTATCCATCGTTTGTGGTAGATCCATTTCTCTGAAAAATAAGTTGACTTTGTATACGTAAATAAAAATACCAAGAGCTCAGATGAAAAAAAATGCTATAAATTATTTCTACCACTAAACGATTCGTTTGCACTTTAAGGTGATCCACTAGTCCTTGAAAAATTCTAAATCGGAAAGGCCCGCCTCTTTTTGGTAAGAATTATAAAATACTTGACTAGACTTGAGTAGACTTGACAACTAATAAAATATGGGAGGCGCCAAGACCATAACACCCGAGTTGGCCCTCAAACACACAGTGGTAAAATTTGTGAAAAAAATAAAATTTACAATGAAATTAATTATTTATTTATGGTTTTCAAAATACAAAGTAAAACTCATACATCGTGGTATTTTTCAAATATTCATCAACTTCCATTTATAAAATTTTACAGGAGGCACAAAAAACAAAACCACCTCAACCCTGGCCAGGACACTGAATCTAGTTGGCTTCCTATTTACATCCGGTCTTCCTGGAGAATCAAGATATTCCACTTCAAATTCTCTATTAATTTCCTGGTGGCTCACCACACTTGCCTAGATTTTATGGTTTGTTGAAAAATGCTCCTAACATACTAAAATAAATATTTTTTATTCGCTTGGCAAGGAAATTATGTATCTAAATATTAGGTATTCTAGCTTTTAGTTTCGTCACTTGCTGATATGTTATTTTATATGTACCTATGTGGAAAAGCACGTCGCAAAAGGCAAAGTTAACCCTAGAAATATAATCTAAGAGACTAGTCTTGAGTGAGACGTGAGTGATACTAAAGCTGTCTTTTTTATTTCGCAACGTAGCGCGCTGTCTACCTCTGTTAGCTCAGTTGTCGAGCAGAGCTTGCGTGGGGCGGCCCTGTCACCAAGGTAAGTACAACAATTAAAGAGAAATACATACACCACACGTCCGAAGGACGTATGATTACCTTTTGTGTTACTTTCAGACTTGTTCGTATAAATGTGATTTTGCGAACAAAAAATAAAAAATATTTTGAAGTTTGACGACTGATTACCATTTAAACTTTCATAGCATATAAAAAATACTGTATTGACCTAAAATGAAACATTATTTTTCAATTAAAAAAATAATTTTATATTTTGTGGTTGATTTGTAATAAGTATACAGAACTTTGTTATTTTTTTAATTACAATATATTTTTATAATTATTTTGGTTTTATTTAAAGTACAAAACCCTAAACTAATTATTCAACTATCTTTAAACTGTGTAAGTATGATAATATGACAAATATACACTTTTAAACTTCAGTAGGTCTCTAAGACGTAGTTAAGACAATTTTTTCAGTACCTATATACCTAATATATTTTTGTGACTTAAGAGAGAGAAATAAAGATTCCGGCGAATATAAGTTGTATATTATAATTATATGCTAATTTTACAAAAAAATTATCTAGTAAGACGGTACAATTTACAAAAAAACATTATTTTACGAAAAACAAATAAGTTATTACGAAAATAGTGTCAGCTGGTGATTGGCCTCCCAAGGGTTAATAAAACATTTAGACCAATTTAGGTAGTGTGTCTTGGCCTGGGTTGTGATGATATTTGAAATTGATAGTTTGCACTATCACATCAATTTGGGAGGCGGGAATAGGCACCGCCTCTCCGGAATCATTTATTGGATAACCAATAACACTGCCATAGATCACCCAGTGGTTCGCCACCTCGCATACTTTTTTCCTTCCCATAACTTTCTCTCTTTCCTTTCCCCAAAAAGACCCACACAGCATCCCCAAAGATGTCGTAGGTTCTGAGGTATTTTTTCCTCAGGGCCTTCTGCGTGGAGCTAATCTTAAAAAATATATTTTTAAAATAATTAAAATAAAACATTTACCAATGTACTTGGTTAATTTCTCCTGAGTTAATCCTACCGCAACATGAATTAACTATAGATACTATCTATTTCATTGTTAGGTATTCCTTGACATTACGATGCTTTCGTGTTCATAATCTTAAAATAATCGGAAAAATGTTTGTTTTTTTACTGACCCACCTTGATAACCAAAACTTGATTTTTTAATTTTCGATTTTACTAATAGATAACACTTCAAATATAGATACGTTCGATATTGGTGATCTATGTTAGTGATCGCAAGAATGTCGGCTTACTTTAAATAAGCTGTGAATCTATGAAAAATATTCA
Source organism: Limnephilus lunatus (assembly GCA_917563855.2). Taxonomy (NCBI): domain Eukaryota; kingdom Metazoa; phylum Arthropoda; class Insecta; order Trichoptera; family Limnephilidae; genus Limnephilus; species Limnephilus lunatus. The sequence continues at coordinate 37,431,135 of OU830594.1, forward strand.
TTTATTGTTCATACGGAAAACCAGTTCATAAAATAGTCAATTCTCATAGAGTATGATGTCTCTATAAAGGGGCAATATCGTTAAATTCTGGGCTTGTATGTGCAAACAGAAGCTTGATTGTGGTATTTATTAAATACCACCTCCTAATCTTAAGTGCAAATTTAATAAAAAGTTCGTTTTATCTAATCTATATAATAAGTGCAAAATAATTATATTACGCTGGTAGAAGTACAATGTGATATGGTGATATTAACTATTGTGGTAGAAATAAAATGTGATATGGGGGCATCCATTCATTACGTGAGCACAAACGGGGGGGGGGGGGGGGGGGGGGGGGGGGAGTCCAACAAAATCTCACTTTACTTGAAAAAAATATACGAATTGGCCAAAATTTATCTCACCGAGGGGGGGGGGGGGTCTAGATTGGAAGAAAAACTGCTCACGTAATTGATAGATGCCCCCTATGGTGATATTAACTATGGTGGTAGAAGTAAAATGTTATATGGTGATATTAAATATGGTGATAGAAGTAAAAGCTATGTTTTCAACTTATATAATTATGGTGAAAATATATTTATATTCTCTTAAAAAATCATTTTCGTTTAAATAAATAAATGGAGTGTGAAAAAAGCCTCATCAAATACTTCCAAATGTTAGATAATGTTCTATTTTTTTGTATTTAAAAAAAGAAAACAGAAGTGGGTGAAAGGAACAGATTTTACAAATACCGCTGATAGCTCCGTTATAAGTTTTAACATATCCTTGAGATGTTACAAGCTACAACGGACCTCTCAGCGGCAGAACTTTATGTAACATTTTAAACTTACCTCAAAAAATTATCGGCAGGATGAGGTCAAAGGTACAACTAACCTCTCAACGGTAGAATGCACTTTTAAAATAACCTCAAAAAAGCATCGGAACTTATCGACAGGATGAGGTCACAAGTCACAATGGACCTCTCAACGGCAGAACTTAAGGTCACTTTTAAAATTACCTCATAAAACCATCCGAACTTATCGACAGCAGGGGCGTTCGTCTCAGACCTCGGCAGGCTGTTGGCCAAGTCTAGTAGTGGATCCTCGTACCCATCGAATAGCAGCTCCCGCACCGTCTTTGTCACCGATATGGTCTGGTGGAACATAGCCAGGCCAAGCTCCACGCCTTTCTGCCGAAGGAAGCTCCAATCTCTCGACGAGTAAACTGCACTCTAAAATATAACAATTGCTTACTTAAAGTGTTCCATTTTAACAGTGAAGGAATTAATAAATTACTTCTTCAAACTTCGAAAAATTACTTTGTGGCATCATTAATAATATAATGAATAATAAATCACTTTTTTAACCTCTACTTTTTAATATTTTGTCTTTGTTCTAATTTATTATAATTTGTCTGTACTTGTTTGTCATTTATTTTCTTTAAATTAACATATCCTGATGAAGATAACATTGTTATCGAAACGTGTAAATATTGTTTATAATATAGTGGTTTAAACAAAGTGATCTATTATTCATTATATAATAAATTACTTTTCAATGTTCGATTTCTTTATAAGAAAAACTTAAAATAGGGTATTTACCTATATTATGGAAAAAAAATAATCGACGATAATATTTTTAATTCTAAAATTTCAAATATGAGGTTTGACAGAAGGTGGCAATGGCAGAATTGGTAAAGGCGCACATCCCGGTTAGACGAGAGGTTCTGAGTTCGAGTCTATCTTATCTTTTTCTATTTTTCTGTGTCTTGTTCTCTTTCATATTTTCGTTTAAATTATTGTTGTCTTCTTCTTCAATTATATTTTTCAATGGTTGGAAAAATAAATTTATAAGAAGTGTTCTCTTTTTATAAGGAAAGGATATAAAATTATTCGTTATGTTTCAAGCTCAAATAATAAGAGAATGTTAAAGGGTTCGATTTTAAACGGAAAGAAAATAACACAATTAAGTAAACTCAAATTGTTGAAAGGGGAATAATTTATCGGTTAAATATGGTTGAAATCAATGAAGAGATGGAATCACTTTATGTTCCATTATTAAATGGAAATGAAATTACATTAGCATTATTCAAAAGGTTTCCAGCTGAAATGTTTTAACCAAAGAACACCAGAAATATGTCATTTTTAAATCAGTGTTTAGACGTATTGACTCTTTTCCACAAAAATTATAAATTTATTTCTAAAGATTGTTATTTTATCTAGTAAACGCATGTTTTAAATTTTCAGAAAAAATTATAATTTTTAGTATAATAAAGTTATACCATAGGTCGTTGGCGGATTTGCAAAATTTTCAAAAAAGTACATTTATTATACAACACCCATTTCAAATCATATAATCATGCAGTAAAATAAATCAATATATTATCTAGTAAACGTATGTAACAGAATTTTAATTTTAGTTTAAATAAAATCATAAAAAAATATATAAGTACATGTGTTTCTTGACGAAAATTGGTCCGTTTGTGTATTTATTTGCGTACTTACAGATTAATATATTTCAATTTTTTTACATTCTTTTTTTGCTGAGACATTATTGAAAATGATAAATACTTATGATCAAAAAATAATTACAAAAAGTACATAATTTTAATAGTTTTATCAATTTCAGCATTTTTGGGTGTAATAGGTATAAATTAAACCAAATTTGGAATGAAATAAAATCGATATTGAGTTATAATTTTAAAAAGCTCGTACGGAGAGTAATTAATCTTTCTAATTGGAACCGCCCTGTACGATCGTAAGAACTCTTTCGACGAAATGTGGATTTTCGGCCGCTGGCTGGTTATACGCTCTTAAATAAAGTTAAAATTTTAGATGAAAGGGAATAGCCAGAAATTATGAATAAAGCGTTAACTTGGAATGGTTAAATTAAGGAAAAAATAATGAAAAGCTGAGGCAATATTTGATGGCAATAGGGTCTAAGAACCAATTTTATAACAATGCTTAGATGAATATTCAAATTTGCTAGTCGCAGAGTCCTGATTAAAGCCGCCTACATATGAGTGGTAGATACCTGGTATCGAAATGATATCGGATTATTTTCTTTTTTAGGAAGTTTCAGAAGATCATTCTTCCATACTTTATTTTCAGACAGAAAACCTTCAAAATCTGAAGGTAGAATCAAATCCTTACAAGACTGGTATATTAATTATTATTTTTTACATAAATAAAAACGATAAATTGAACTTTGATTAGCTTCGAGGTCCTTTGTATTAAAATGGTTTTCAATGGACGATGTTTATCTTTACAGATACGTAAATTACGTATGCCTAAAGAAAGGGGGTATTTTACAAAATAAAGAATTGCTGCTATCAAAAGTGGTTACTGACAACAGAAAATCACGCATCGAGTGCTCACACACCATTTAAAACGAAAAAAAACATTTATAAATTTTATTCTTGTATTGGAATGCGAAGAACTTTTATTCTGATGCTGAAAAAAAAGTAAATGTAGTGAAAAGTTAAATATGTATGTTGAAGTATAACGAGTAACATTTTCCTATTTTCGTTATTTGTTTTTGGGGTGTTATGCCGTGTTGCGCTACCTCCTTCTTTATCCGACGTTTCGGACAGCGTTGCAGTGTGCATCATCAGGGTAGATCCGGCAGATCCGCATATCAGATCACATCTGTCGGATCTGCCGGATCTGCGCTGATGATGGACGCTGCAACGCTGTCCGAAACGTTGGCTAAAGAAGGAGATAGCGCAACACGGCATAACACCTTAAAAACAAATAACGAAAATGCTTTTGGCCGTGAAATCTAAAAACCTATAGGATATAGGATATCTCGGATCGCTTTTAATGCTATTGGTTAAAAGTGAACCATTGGAATTCACAAACTATATGACTGGATTTTTTAACACATTATTCCATTAATACGTTTTTTTTAAGATCGTTAAAAATAAAAATAAGTAATTCCATAAAAAATAATTCTCATTAGCCTTACATCCCGTACTAATAGTGAATTGAAAATATCGAAATTGGGCAGCGATTTAATGTTTTATGATTGCAGGAATATGAATATTTATGTTATGAGTTATGACTTATGACGTGTCAATATTTAACTTTAAATATGTGACTAACAAACGGGAATTTGAATAAACCTCATAACTATTTGAAAAACGCAAACAATCTTTGGGTAGGTATTTATTCTTAATTTAATCAATATTATGATGTTCTGAACAGTTTTTTTTTTCCAATCAAGATTTTATTTCTTCCTTGTTGGCGTTAAATATTTAAATGTGTCTTATGCAACTCGTTTAGTCGGTGTTTCACTACAAATTTAAATATTGTCTTTGATATAATATTTTCGAATGTCTTCTTTAAAAAATTTTACGTAAATATATGCTATTATATCTGAAAAATCTGAAAGTGCACCTGACGTCGTTTTTAAAATTAAAGTTGGAAGTTAATTTGAGAATATTTAATGGTTTTCGACAAGAACATTTAAAACCTAAAAAATGCAACCTGCAACAACTGCATCCATCCAAAAGTTGTCACTGCGATCTTCAGTAATTTTAATATTTGTGAAACCTATAAGTGACATAAAAATTTATTGCTATACCTTCTATAAAATGTGTTTTTTTTAATCTCTAGGTTGAATACAAATTCCCTTGAAATATGTAAAAAATTGGACAAATGAAAACAATATTTTATCGGAAGATTTAAACTCGAACCCCTGCTGAGACCTTACGAACATTCCCATTTTTCTTAGATTTTAATATTATCGTTTAATTTTATCGTTATTTCATAAAATTTTATAGTTATAATAATTGGATTAGGTATGTAAAACAATGTTCAAGAAGGAGGTAGCGCAACACGGCGTAACACCCCAAAAACAAATAACGAAAATGTTCAAAGTGTTCATCGTCTTTCAAGAATCCTCCTTCAAATTACCATACGATCTAATTATTAACATTGTTCAGCTAAAATTTATGTAGACATCAGAAAAATGTTCAGAGTAAATGAACATGAAAAGACTCTTTATGTATCATAGTTATATCGAAATATTTAAATAATCGACACACGTATAAAAATATGTATCACTGTTAAAATCGAAAATTGTTTCATGCACAATGAACGCGTCATTCTTTTTTATTAAATAAATCGTTGTGGTTGATTCCATATTTTCGACAGGAAACATAGCTTTGATTGTTTAATTTCCAATAATTACACGACTACTTTTTATAACGTTGAGGCAATGAAACTGATTTACTGCTCTCTTGTGAGATCGCCGCTAGGTTATGCATATCATATAATATATGGTCTCTTATTTATACTTGTAATTTACACCGCATGGAGAAAGTATAAAGGAAATTTCTTAGATACGTTCAATACAAATTGAGATAACTTGTAATTGATATCTGCTACAATACATTAATGTTTTATCGAAACCTCTACTTTCTACCCTTTCTACCCGGACAATTATTGACGATATGCTTAAAGTTTTTAAATTATTGATTAACCTCGTGGACTGCCCTCAAATGTTAAGTTTTATAAATATCTGTATTCGACTCTTCCATCTTTTCAACTGTGACAACCTGTATACTTAAGAGTGAATAACCAGCACATGACAACTTCGATTCCGACACTAGCGCTAACACATCAGGGCTCGCGAGCGGGCGTTTTCATAACTAAATTTCGTTCCGCGGCAATCCGAGTTTTGAGGGTTTTGTTCACTCGAGCTAGGGCTACCCGCTACTATTACTACTTTATATTACTATTCTCGCTTCCAGAATTTTAATTAGTAGTAGTTATTTGTAATTTGTATATTGAAGTGCATAAACATAAATAGATACAAGTGAAATGCGTAAACACAGTAGGTATTAAGTAGATAGCTACATGAATAAACAATTTGTTATATTCTTTTTAATATTTTGTTTTTTTGTTTTTCAATTGTATTTTACGGCCATTAGAGTGGAAGATACTCTCAGTATCGCCGTGGTGTAAGACCACCATTAAGAATTGAAATGTTGCTTGAAATGGCTTTAGCCGTGTTTAGTGGTCAGATCTGAATAGCCAGGTACTTCCCCACCTTCCTCTTCCCTATATCCTTCCCCTCCCCACTACCTTCAGTCTTACAACATACTCCAAATTGGGGATGCAATAGTCCCACTGGCTCCAGACTTGTGCGGTATTCATGAAAAAAAACGAGTAATATTCAGTTGGATTGTAAAAAATGTCGCATTTTGAAATATTTATTCGTGTGCATAATTAATAATAAGCACTTCAACAAACAGAATTAAAGCGCACAAACCCTTTCTTTCTTTGAGTGGCCTTGCAACGCATGCCGGGTACCCGCTGTATATGTATAATGTTATATAGTGCAGGCGCTTGCATTATAATTCCCGGGACTTGTGATGGAACCATAACAGTTTAGTTGACCGCGAGGTTACAGTGCCCATGAAACGCATGCCGGGTACCCGCTGTATATAATTTATTTATTTATTTACGGACAAATAGTCCATTAACAATATAACAATAACACGAAAAACAAGCGTGCGTAAAGGCCCGACCCGCCGAGCAATCGATCACCGTTCGCATTGATTACCGTTCGCATGTCATTTTTCGTAACTATCACCACTTTTCGTAACCCATTCACCAGTTTACCCCCAAGTGTCGAGCGTGCGTAAAAAAGATTTACCCCAAAAAAATATTTTGGAGCAGTTGGGACTCTTGTGCGGTATTCACACAAGAAAAATTTAAAATAAAAAAAATATTCGAAATTATAAAAATTTTTGCAAAAAAATATTCAATGAACATGAAAAATTGCGTTCGGGCAACCCTATAGATTTAACAAACATGAATCAAGGAATTCGTGTTTATTTCAAATTTCGTTTTCAAATTTCATTTCCAAATATTATTATTCAAAGCGTCGCGAAGACGTGCTCTCCTGGCCGCGTTTGGGCCCGTAATGAAATCTGAAATTTGTGTTTACGGGCTGCGATAAAAATGGTAAAATGCGATGTTCAAAATTATTTAAAATTAAATACTTCCTGAAATTATTTTACGATCAAATTATTTATGATTTGTCAATAACGTCTTAGCAAAATAAATATGTAAAAAAATCCGAAATATATTTGTTTGTAAGTGCACAAATAAATGCACAAACCGACCAATTTTCGTCAAGGAACACATGTCCGTATATATTTTTTAATAATTTTATACTAAAATTAAAATTCTGAAACATACGTTTACCAGATAATGTATTGATTTATTTTACTGCATGATTATATGATTTGAAATGGGTGTTGTATAAGAAATGTACTTTTTTGAAAATTGAACAAATCTGCGAACGACCTATGGTATAACCTTATTATTCTAAAAATATTTTTTTTTCTCAAAATCTAAAACATAAGTTTACTAGATAAAAGAACAATCTTTTGAAATCCATTTATGGTTTTTTGTGGAAAAGAGTCAATACGTCTAACCACTGATTTAAAAATGACATATTTCTGGTTTCTCTGGTTATACACTCTTAACATTCAACGTGATTTAACGGAACTGCTTAACACAGACCTTTTTGATATTTTCAAAACCTCTCAGTCCTGTATCAAAGCAAAAATAATTAGTTGTGAATATAACTGATATGTTTATGTATTGTCTTTGTAAAATTATAAGTATTTATCGTATTGTTTTGTAATACTGATAGGTGTGTAAATAATGATGTTTATAAATGTTCGACATATGTTATATTATTTCTGCAAAATCCCTTCGGGCGTTTAATGGTTTTAACAAAATAATAGAAAACGAAGTTCGATACATCGCTTTAGAAACGCTTTTTTATTGAGCTATCAAACTAACGAAAAACATATACCTACCAATCTACGAGCACATTCCAATAACTAATTTTTTACTAAATTATTTTGTAAATAATGTAAATATCTTGGTTGATACGCGTTGGTTATTAAGAACAAAACTTTTGTTCACATTGAGAGTTGGATAATTCAATTAATCATGTATTGAAACATACAAATAAAATTTTAATAATCGATCATTTATATCGATCGATAATGTCCATTTCTACTCCAGGAGTTCCGATAGGCGTAACTTCCAATGATTATATATCGATATCCTTAACGCAGTTTCGCTGTTGCCAGCCGACCCGATATTGACAGGGTATAAGAAATAAGAAATCGATATACCCTGGCAACATTAGTGGATCTGTCCACGAATTCACATTCCGAAACGTCAAACGCCAATCAGTTACGTAAAAATATTAATACTTAATTTGGCAATGTCGAATAGAAATACTACCTAAATATGCATTGGCATTGGCAGTCCGCTTTTACTATTTGACACTAAACGGGAGTTAATTAGTTAATCACTAGCTGAACCGGCCACGCGTTGCTGTGGCTAACGAAACACAACGCCATCTACTAAATGGTTACCCAACCTTTTTACTCACACCGCCACCTGTTAATTTGCATACAAATCAAATCCACAAAACCTTGACAAATTATACACCTAAATCTTCCTCATGAAAACCGCATAAAAATCCGTTCAGTAGTTTTTGAGTTTATCGCGAACAGACAGACGACGCGGCGGAGGACTTTAATTTATCGAGAAACTTTAATGTAGAGATTTCTTTAGTCATTTCCCGACTACTTTAATTTTTCAAAAAACGAACGGAGTAAATTGGTCGTTTCTCAGTTGAATTGGGTGTATCATAATTTGATTGCGTCTACGACTTCTTTCAGTACAAAAAGCTTCGGTAGTTGAACTCATTCATGTTCATTAATAAGCCAGTATTTTTGCATAACGATCGGCATTATCTAAATAAATGCGTATATTGACAGTTAACACAAACTTATCTGGTACCTGGTACTAAGAAGACGGGCTAAAAGTTATCAATCGTCAAATTAAATGTCAATATTAGTAAGAGATATTGTTGACCGTGATCCCAAATATTGACAACTATATATAAATATTCATAGAAAAATTATAAACCATCATAACCTGTAATATTATTCAGTTATTTTAAAACCCTTTTTTTATCATTACAAATTTGCGCAAATAAAGGTACCAACTTACAAAATAGGCTATTCTTATTACGTTGTTCACAGTTTTATTTAATCTTATTTTCTCATTAGAAATGTGGTGTATTTAATATAAATTATACATCAGATGTACGTATGATACAGAAACAAAATAAATTATTTAACTTTCTTATTGTAAACCTATCTGATCACCGTACTTTTAATTTTTTGTTGCTTGTATTTTTATTTCATGTATGTATTTTTTTCCATCGTAACTTTATTTACATTATAAAAATAAATCAAACACTTTGTATTTAACCACGAATATTTATTATTTTATACATCGACCGGTTTCGCTTCGACTTCATCAGGATATAATAAAATAACTAGGTATTATTATTATTATCCTGATGAGCTTGGTCGAAACGAAACCGGTAATAATAAATAATAATAAATATTCGTGCATGGTTAAATACAAAGTGTTGGTTTTATTTTTATAACATAATATCTATGCACAAAGTAATTGCTTCTTTTGAAAAAAAATATTTATATTATTTCATTCTCGTGTTGAAGTTGTCCTGCCTTTATTTATTTATGTAAAAGCATTCTGGGCATAAAATAAATGTTTAATAAATAAATATTTGAATGTCCTAAATTGGGAATCTTTATAGTTGGGCAGTCAAACCATTTTATAAATAATTTATATTTAAATGTATAATCTTGAACTAAATAAAATAAATAAAAACTGACAATTGATGACGGATTTGGTTAATATCTGATTGATGTAGGATTTTATCGATCGTCCATGCTAAGTACCAGAACAAGACTATTCACTGGGACATTTATCCTTCGATAAGAGGTACAAAAAAAATTGTTACTTACAGCTGCTATGACATTGAGTGTGGTGACATTATCTTCCAGATTCCCATTGCTTTCCTCTTCAACGTAGTACCACCTTCTGAGCTGCCGATAGCTAACAGTCGAGTTCTCATTGTTCCATGTAATATCAACTTTTTCCTTGGTCTCTCTGAATCTGTAGGGCCCCATCTCGACCACGTGGGGCCTGCTCGAGTTGTCGTTAATTTGCTCGGGGTTAGTCCAATTGAAAAAATAAAAATCTAAATACATCGGCAGGGGAGGCTCCTTCCATATTTGATATCCTCTCGACGTCGGAGTGAGTCTCATTTCCTGAAAGAGTTTAAATATTATTATTAGATTACGTAAAAAACATTTCAATTCTTCCATCAAAATGAAAATATCTTTATTGTCTCTTAATTTAACGCACAAAAGTTTTAACTAACAGGATTTTTCTAATTTCTTGAAGCTAATATCTTTATTTATTTATTTCTATTCTTCAACATACATACATATTACAGATAATTACAATGGTATACATAGATATTAAGTTAAGTAATAAGGAGAAAAAATAAAATGTTACTGATCCGTAACTGTATATAGGTAAGTAGCTAGTGGTATTTTGTGAACACCTCACTAGGCGAACCTGTGCTGAGGTGTTCCCATGTTTTGAAATAATTGCAATTCTGACGACAAAAGTAGAAACACCGTATCCTCCTTGATATTGTCAAGAAGGAGACTGTGGGTCGACCTATGGCGGCAGTAACGTATACATAAAATAAAAGATTAGTTCTCAAAAGATAGGATCTCTACATAAAGTTATACATAGCATCTAGTTTATGTACAAGATAGTAGTTTTGATAAATAGGTAGGTATATTATTGTAGGGACCACACGCCAATGGAATGATTAATATTGTGATTTTGTTGAATGTTTTGTCTTAAAACAAAGTTATAATTGCCACTAATTATTTTTAATATATGTTTTTGGTTATGTTTGGTTAGGTGTTATGATACATGTTATCTATACATCATGTTAAGGGACGTAGGTAATTTAACAATTGATTTCTGATATTTTTTTAATTAAAAAATGTAAATGAAATTTTTGTTTAAAATAATACAATAACTTTGTAAACAACACTTTTATTTTTTATACTTTGTGCCGACCGGGTTTCTCTACAACCGTAGCTTCTTCAGGGCAGTACAATCTCTACTAAAATTTATTTACATGTGTGATATAGATAATACATGATTTAACCAAATGGGCTGGACTCCTCAAGTAACGGAGGAAAGAGGAATAGGTGTAGATGGAGAATTAGGAAGGGAACGGGCGTGTTCTTTGTCGATAGGGAAGAATCTTAGTATGGGACTTTTATTTAAATTTAGTTGGTTTTTAACTACCTTACTATTAGTGTTTATGGCTTTCCTTAGTTCAAGTAACTAAGTAATCAAACAACAGTAATAACCATCTATTAATTGTTTGATTCATTTTATTGTTTCTGTTCTCTTTCTAGTTCTCATTTGTATAAAATGTGTATGTAGGACTAGGTATTATTTGAAATGCAAACACAAGTTACCATTATGTTTTAATAATTTACTTTTTAGTATGTATATATTACTTTTATGATAATTTAAATAACTATGCTAAGCAAACCACGGTTATCTTTCCTGTATTAATTGGTTATTATTATTATTTTTTTTTAATTCTTTCTCTTCTCTTTTTTTCTTATTTTATACAACCCATCTGTGTAGGACTATGATATGCAATGCTTAGACGTTTGTTATATATCTATATGTTTTAATCTACTGTAATTAAGTACCTACCTAAGTAATTAATATATTTTTTTTTAAACTTTGCTAAACAAAGAACAGTCACTTTGTTTTAATATTTTATTTTTGTTTTGTTTTTTATATTATTTACAGACCATGTTCCGTATGTTAATACTCATCCTAATTTGACTGTCCTAAAACGGGAATTCTCCTAGTTGGGCAGTCAAAAATTTTCTTAAATAATATATATAAATGTATAATATTTTACTAAATAGAATTTAAAAAAATAAACAAATAAAAAAATAAAATAAAAATAAAAAAGTGCCTCTAAATTGTTTAGCCTAATACCGATGTTGTTTTTATAAATTAGTGTGGCGCCTGTATTTTTATCAAATTTATGGTCTTTTTCGATCAAGTGGTTTGCAAATTCCGAAAATCCAGAGCTGTGTAAACATCTAAGATATTCTTTGACACGGGTGTTTATATTGCGTGCTGTTTTGCCAATGTAAAAAAAGGGGCAATCGCTGCATTGGAGTGAATAAATACCCGAGTGAGATAGACTATTATCTTTGTCCTTACCGTTCATTAAAAGCTTACCTATACTATTATTTGTGTAAAATGCCGGTTTGATATCTGATGGGAGGTTTTTAACGCTTTTTTGAGATAAAGTATTTATGTACAAGATTCTACACCATTGATAAGGTTGATTTACTATTACTTGAAATTTTTGTGTCCGGTGATTTTTGCGATGTCTTTTTTTTATTTTTTCCTTACAATCTAAACAAAAAAAAAACCTTCCTCCTGTCGTCACCGGCCACTCAGCCGAGTAACCGCTCAACCCTTCACCCCGCCCATAAGTGTCCTATGCATAGTATTTTTTTTATGTCTTCATCCAAATAATGTCAGGAATCAATGGTTAAAGTTAAGTGCGTCCCTTAACAAGCTGTATAAATAAAATGAATATTCGTACGTATGTGTGCGCCTTATATTTTCTCAAAAACTGTTTGAGCGATTTTTATTTAATAATTTCCAGGAGAGTTTATATAGTGGTTTGAATGGTAGAATTAGTCGGAATCGCACCTGGTAGATTGATCAAGTGAATAAAATATTTAAATCGGGTAACGTCAAGACCAGAATAAAAGAAGAGCACGTTTGAGACGATGTATAAATGTGAATTAAGCAAGTATTGTACATCGAGACAGAGTTGTATGGTGGTCACGCAATCCGCTTTTCAATAATACACGCCCAAGAAATTATTAAGAAAGGCGATATAGCCCGTATAGCCGCTACAAAATTATAACTATACATCAGAAGGGTCTCACTAAAAAACTCGCAAAAGTAAGCAAAAATAAATTTTAAAAGCTTTTTGTCAATGATTTTAGGTTATAGCATTTATTTTCAGCCCAAAAAGTAATTTCCATTGTGAATTACGCAACTTCGTAATATCCTTTCAATTTCCACAACTAAGATAAGGCAGCATAATAAAATTATTAATCGCTTTATTTTTTTTATGTTTCTCGAATTAAGCATAGTAACAAATACTAGTAAATCTATATAACGATAAAAGTATTAGATAATCACCATTGGTTTTCCATGTTACGACAATCTTACGATACGTCAGAACGGTTACGTAGGTAAACATCAGCGGTGTAAGCCTCGCCACAGGGTTACGCGGGTTATGCCACTAAGGTCAAGGCTAATAAAGATTCGTCTACTTAGCAGGCCTGACAACTTGACACTAATTTGATTTCATTAAATAATTTGACTCCCAGCAGCTTCCAGTGTGTTTCATTTTCTACTGAGTGTGTTGCGTATTCCTTTCGTGTAATTTTCGTACTTCTTGTGTCATAGACATGAGTAGCTGCCTACATAGGTTCAATACCCAATACCCACACTAACTACTCTTACTACTCCAAATAATGGTTCATATTCGATATAAGGTTAGTTTTTTGACATCCCCAATAGTGGCGACGTTATTCGTGACATCACGGGAGATACGATTCAATACATTTTTTTATAATTTTTTTTTGTTTTCAAAGATTTTATGTAAAAAAATAATAATTAATAATGGTCTTTATTCTAGAATGTTGGGAGGTAAGAGCAATCTCATACATTACATAGTTCGATATATTTATGCATCACATAGAGAATATTAGTACACAGTTACTTTAATAAGGTTCATATGTAAAAAACACAAAATTTTGTTATAGAAGACGAACCCACTTTCGGAAAATCAGTTCTAATTTTGAAAATGGCATTTAAAATCATTTTCTGGCAAAAATATTACATTATAGGAAGGTACTTTCGACTATAAGTCTAATATAATATAATATTTTTTGATTTCTCAGCTGACCAGGGGTTATCCAAAAATTATTGGATCTTAGGTAAGCAGGTATTTTGTATATTTTGGGAAAAAAATTATGTCATTTATAAGAACGGGATTTTATAAGTAAAAGCAGTTGGTTTTCCATTTGGGGAGTCAATGATCCGTAGCAGCTCAGGCTTAAGCGCAACATCCACATAAACGTGATTTACAGATATATGGTCCCTGGATGGGATGACTCCGCTGTGATGACCTGTAATAGGTCATGTTTCAGCTCTAGAAAGTTAAGTTACCTAACTTCAGCCATCTATGGGAGATCTGAACCAAGAAACGCTTAGTAAACGAGTTCAGCTAACCCAGAGGGAGAATATCTTCGTTGAATTCCTTTCTGTGAACCAAAGGGTTAAAGCAGGGCAGGCCAACCCGCAACCCGCGGCGCTTTTACGTGCGGACCGCAATTATTAAAGTTCCTATTTTGTACTATTTTGTTACAATATATTCATATATGCTGGTTTATCTTTCCCGCGCAAAATAATGCCTGCCGAGATGTAGCAGTCCTCTTGCAATGACGATGCGATGTTCTTTACTACCATCCAAAATCTCTACAGGACAACTGTCACAATATTACAGTGCTACATGGATAAGTTGGCGATGGCGTAGGCATCTTCCGGGCCATATATCTTTATACTAATCTTGCAACCAAACCTACTTTTTTTTTGTTCATTGCATATTATGGTTACATCATTTGTAGATTTTTTGACCACCAGGCTGGGCTGATACCCGTATTATGGTGGTGGATCGTTATGTCGTTTGGGTGCCGTTTGGGTTCAACGGTGCCCTTCGTTTTCACCAGCTTATACGTGTAGCACATAAGTGTGCCTCATCTATGGACGTCTAAAGATGATCCATATTCGGAATAGACTGTATCTGTTCTAAAGAGGCATACACTGAGCGACTATGGTGAAAAACCTTTCTCTTGTTCCAACGGTAACTATTCATGTTCACAGAAGACTAATTTAAATAGTTACATACTGACTGACAGTGGAGAAACTACTCTTATACTCTACTGTATCTAACCATATCAAGTACTCTTATGTCCTGACTGTGTCTAACCATAACCAGTTCAAGAGGTGCTTTTTGTGCTGGCTTGCAGTCGAGAAAAATCACTCTCTTGTTCCAACTGTAACTATTAATGTTCATAGAAGTTTAAATACACTAGTCACACAATGACTCATAGTGGAGAAAAACTTTTCTCTTGTTCCAACTGTAACTATACAAGTTCACAAAAAACTAATTTAAATAGTCACATACTGACTGACAGTGGAGAAAACCATTCTTGTGTCCTGACTGTAGCTAATAATATTCCGAAAAGTCCAGTTTAAGAAGCACATATTGACTTATAGTCGAGAAAAATCACTCTCCTGTTCCAACTGAAACTATTCATTATCACAGAAGTCTAATTACACTAGTCACACAATGACGCACAGTGGAGAAAAACTGTTTGCGATTTGTGAGTATCAGAATATCAAAATTCATTCCCCAGTTGTGACTGTAGATATGAACAAAAAATTAGTAATCTGTGCGGTCCTCGAGAAATTTTAGGTCGTCAATGCGGCCCATGGTGCAAATTGGGTTGGCCAGGGCTGATGGGTTAAAGGAACCTATTACGTGCCCGTTGGGAAGACCGAGGATGGTGTAACGTGTTTCTCAGTGAACCCATAAAGTGGTTGTAAGTGCTTATTACGCTATCTGATTTCTGTTGAGCTCCTGCAAATTCGTATCATACTTGCAAATTGATCATACACAAAATAAGCTAATTTAGTTCACTGTTAAAATTGTGAACATGTTTTTAATAGTCCGGTATAAATATTATGTTATACATACTATAAACATCTGTAAACTGCTCGTACGAGAATAGAAATAAATAAGAAAAAAATAATATACATACATATATGTGTTTTACCCAGCTATATATATTTTTATATCTTTAAAACAACAGTTTGATTTTTTTCTACCAATATAATCTTCATTTTCTTAACGCATATTTTATTGGCTGCTGTCTTTATGTATGATTGCAAGATTCAAACTCGAACTAAATGCTATCTAGATAGCAACATCTATTGGCTTTTCTGTAAGTCTAGGAATATTCATTTTTATTTTAAACTTTATGGGTGAAACCCCAAATTGTAATATTTAATTTAATGAAGACAATCTGTAGACAGAAAAATCGGAAAAATATATTGGCACCTTTGGGACTCGAAACCAGGAACTTCGGCTCTCTGGGCCACAGCTATAACCCGTTAAATATCTTTTTCTGATTTTTCTGTCTCCAGATTTTCGATTGAGTATCGCTAATGTTCATTTAATTACATATGACTATTTGAGATTTTACTCATAAAGCTAAAAATGACTTTTTTATAATAAATAAAGACATATTTTTTAATAATCGGTGAAGATTATTAAAATAAGTTATAATAAAATTCATGATGGATATACTCGTAGTACACGCCAAATTTTAATACCGACCTGAACTTGTTACCATCCATTCTCGCGATTCTTACAATCACCGTAAGCGAAAGAGAAAGATACGTAAAACGTTGACCAAACAAAGAATAAAAAAATAATGGTTTTTTCGTCACGATAAAATGAAAGTATCTAATAATTAAAAAAATATATATTTCCAGCCGAATAAACCTTTGGTTTTGAAACATGTTAATAATTTTGATTAAATAAGTGGTGTTTCACAAAATGATTTCTTTTCAATTAAATTTTATTAGTAAATATGTATGCATCGGACGTTTAGTTGTATCAGACATCTTATGGAGTACAATATTATGAAAGGCAGCAGAGAAAATAAGAGAAAGAGAAAAATAATGAAAGAATGACTTTTTCGATAACTTTTTTTTCAATTTTTTCAAAAAAAAATTCTTTCACGTGTCGTCCCTGATCACTCAGCCAAGCAACCGCCCGATCTCTTACCCAGCACCCAACTGTCCAACACCTACTATTTTTTTAGGTTTTTGTTGATAAAAAAAAAACATCAAAAATATCACCGGAGACTACAAATTTTTTACATTTTTTACTACAAATAATGTCGGGAATCACTGGTTAAAGTAAGTCAAGTACGTCCCTCAACCTGTATAATATGCATTATAATTCTATTTTCTTAGCGATAATACAGTCTAGCTTGTAACTCTTATCTTATTGATTTTCTTGAAATATAATACTTTCAATACTCTTACGTATTATGGAAATGACGTAGGGCAACGATCCCGTGGGGTTGGTTTATGAATATCCAATTACTACGACCCTGACCTCCAACTCACTAATGATCAAGTATGTTGTCATGTCATCATTAAAATACGAATGTATGTACGTATCTTTACCTACATACTTATCAATTTAAAATATAATCCCTGACTTTGGGATTATTTACTTAAACATATACGCCGTTAGGGGTAACAACAAAATAAAGACTAATTTTGTCTGTCTCTTCATTTTACTTATTAGTCACTTAACTAACCTTCCTATACTCGCGCATTGGTCTTTCAGACCGTCAAATCAATAATTCGTTATTTTCTCAAAAATTAACAACAATTCGACTTTTGAGGTATTTAGTAGCTTCTTAATTTGTCGTTAGGAATTGTTTAGTGCGGTGCGCGTATTGGTGCTGAGTGGACGTGTGACACTTATTTAGACACTTACCGGTCTTTTAGGTAAGTAACACTTACCACCCAAAAATCCTAATAATGATTAATTCTTATTTTTATAATATTTTATTATTCTTGATACTTTCGTTTATTCGATTTCAAAGTTTTTTTTTTAATTAACATATGAAAAAGTTTATTTTTGTTATTTAGAGTAAAAAAAATTATTTTCTTTTTAAGAGGCTCAGTTAAAACTCTGTTTCTACCAAATAAAGTAAAAGTTTTAATATGTTCCTTTTTTTAAAATCAATTATACCCCATTCTATGTAATAAATATCAATAATGCTTAAAAAGTAAGTATATAATTAAAATAATACAGACGAGATCAAATCTCGGTCTGAGACACCGTGCGCGAGTACCTATACCTATACGTGTATACGAAGGTTAATACATAGTCATTTTGAACAATTACAGGATATGGATTTGGATTAATTCCACTTTTAAAAATGGCTTGCAAAATTAAGTCAAATGGTAAAAAATATCATAAAGGTTGGTAACTTTTATCAAGAGACTGGTTTCAAACAAATGTATGTGTTTATATTATTGTAGATAATTATGACAGGCTGCAAAGTAAATGCTTTCTTCGAATACCAACATTATTATAAAATTGTTGACTCACATGCTGTCATGATTTTTTTTCTTCTTGTGGATACATAATATTTGTTAAAAGAAAAATTCATATAATTTGGGAAGGCCGCCATTCTTCCAAAAATGGACATATCCGGCGGACAAAAGTTATGTAAATTTTTTAAAATAAATAAATACTTATTTACGTAACATATATTAATACAATCGTGTTGACATTGAATGTGTGAGAACCTGCGAATGTTCAAAATAGTGGCAAATTCGTTTTTGTTTTATATATTGTTTTCTCACATACAGCACGTTCCCTATGGATTAAGCTTTTAAGATTAAGACTTTAACCAGCGATTTCTGCCCATATTGAGAGCATAGAAAGTAGATGCCGTTTTGCTGTGCGATGATATTTTTTTCATAGACAATTATATTTTTTTTTCAATTAGACGTCAAGTGATAAATCACATGATTACGTCACACTTCCACACGTCGCGATGTGATCACGTGATTCGCGCGCTGTTTCGTGTTACCGTGCTGCTGAAACGAGACAGAGTACTTATCACGTGACCCGCTTGGCTATACCCGACTACTCAGTTGCAACTTGCAACGTGTGATGAAAAATATTTTTACTGTTTTAATTAAAAATTAATATCATCGGACGGCAAAATGACATATGCTAATTTGGGATGCGGGTACCGCCGCCCCGGGAACTATTTATTGGATTAACAACACCTCTGCCATAGGTCACTCCAAGTGGTACGCTACGTTTGGTGACTTTGCAGGAGTTCATGGAGTGAGGTTTGTCCACCAACTGCTTGGCAGACCGGATCGGGAGAGAATGTAAGAGGGAGACTTTTGACCTCTCCAGTAGTGCTCTCTTGGAACTTCGCCTTGCGCCGCAGTGGGAGGGATGGATTCATCCGTCGTCCACCATTTTTTCCCATAACTTCCTCTCTTTCCTTTCCTAAAAAATACCTCCCACACAGCATCCCCAAATATCACAAAGACCCTGAGGGAAATTGTTTCATTCAGGGCCTCCTGCGTGGACCTAACGTAAATCCTCCCATAAACACGAGCTCCTAGAGCTCAAATTATGAAGCAGTAGAATAATAATTTATTATTGTACAACTTTGCATAATGTAATCAATCATTTGTAATGTTAAAAAAATTCTTGAAATAAATTAAATAAATTAATAAAAAATATACATTTTTAACTTCAAATATAATCAGAATCGCTGGTTAAAATCCATTGGGTAGGTATATGTTGTCACGGTTCTATGCCAACTCAGAATCAAGTCAACTCAACACCTCTTTAAAAACTCACTAAAATCTATGAAAAAAATAATTTTAAAATATCCCATAACCCTAACCTACCTTACTCTATTTAACAATTTTTTTTGTATCACTTTTAATGACTTTTTCAAAGGTGATTCTGAGTTGTCCAGTGACCGCTATTACGCCCTGTATAAGTTTAGGTTGTCTTCCATAAATTATATCGTGTTTTCTACTCGTCATGCAGAGTTTATTGCATTTGAATTTGGAGTTTAGTACCAGACTAGGCACGTGCACGTGTTGTGGCGGTCAGTTTTACACACAAAGCGATAAAAAGGCAATAAAACAAAATCTCTACGTAAAAAGAAAAATAAATTTACGATTCCAATATATTATATTATGTTCGTAAACGTAGAAGTACCTACATAGCAGTATGGCCTGTGAGTTTTCAGTGATCTAGAGTGCTAAGATTGAAAAATATGACGTTAATAATGTTATGGCTGAAAATAATTAATTCAGTGGTCCCTAACCACTGGGACGCGGCCCAATTCCGGGCCGTTGAACAAATATTTGACATAGGAATTCATGGTAATGAATTGCAGTGGTTTATTGACTATTTAAAAAATGAAAACAAAGAACCAAAATTGGAGATGTTATCTCTGAAGAGCAACAAGTAAACCTCGGAGTTCCTCAAGGATCTGTTTTAGGACCGCTGCTTTTTATTTTATATATTAATGATATATTGAAGTACCTAAAGTACTATTCCATCAAACTGTTTACAGATGACACACTTTTATATATTATAGCAAATAATATTGAAGATGCATTGTCAGAAATACAAATGAACTTAATGAAATATCTAAATGGTTAAACATAAACAAATTGAAATTAAATGCAACTAAAAGCAAATTCATGGTATCAGGTAAAAAACTAAAAGAACTTATTACCCTAAATGTAGACAATCAAAATATTGAATATGTAGAAGAAATTAAATACTTGGGAATCGTAATGCTCAAATTGTCAAACAGAAGAATTTTCACTGACTTGGTATTTCTGTATAAAATTCTATACAGAAATACCAAGTTTGACGGCCGGCGTACTCCAGCGGTAAGGCTCTTGACTCGCCAACCGGAGGTTGCGGGATCGAATCCCGGCGTGGCAAATACATTTTATTTGATTATTTCATTAATAAAATGGTGCCACAAAGTGAATTTGCAAAATTCGAAGAAGTGAAAATAAATTTTATTTGATTAATTTGAGTTATTTCACAATTAATTCATTAAAAATAATATATAGTATATTTGCGGCACGTTCCAGAGTGGAAGATACTCTCAGTATCGCATTGAAACGTTACTTGAAATGGCATTAGCCGTGTTTGGTGGTCAGATCTGAATAGCCAGGTACTTCCCCACCTTCCTCTTCCCTATCTCCTTCCCCTCCCCACTACCTTCAGCCTCACAACATACCCCAATTGGGGATGCCATAGTCTCACTAGCTTCAGACGGGAGCAATTGACACTCTTGTGCGGTATTCATATAAAAAAAGAAAAAAAAATAGTGATTCATCTGACAGTCCAGTATTGCTTGAATTGATAAGCTTCCGGATTCCATTACGTAATAATAGAAGTCAGGATTTATTTCAGTGCAGAAATTCTGGAACTAACTACCATATGTATTCCTCTTTATAAGAGAGAATACTAATGGAGGTAAATAATTATACCAAGTCAGTGGATATCTTCAATTTATCTTCAAACAAATACAAAATACTGTTACTGAGGCAGTTCAGTTATGTACAATAAATACTGTATATTCCTTTGTAAAAGAAATATAAAGTATTTATATTTTATTTAATCACAATGTAATTTGTAAATTTCATATCTAAAAGCCCCGAAAAAGGGCGTAAATAAATAAATAAACGTTCCTTTTGAGAACATGAATAGTTGCAGCCGGAACATGAAAATGGTTTTTCTCCACTTGAGTAAACTTGTGGGTTTTCAAAGTCTTCTTTAATTGCAATCGGAACATACATTATATTCTGGGTGTAGATTAAAACGACTTACTCTTAAATTAAAACCAGTTTCGAGAAAAGTTTAAAATTCGAGGTGCACACCAGAGAAAAATCATCCACGTGACCTGTGTGTAACTATTATTTAAGCTTGTAGAGTCTTGATCAGTGAACACCTCCCCCCCCCCTCTTCCGGGCCGCGGTTAAATTATCAAACGTTGACCGGTCCGCGGTGATAAAAGTGGTCTAGCTCACTGAAAACTCTACATCTACTGCTAAATATCTTTTTTTTTTTTTTTTAATAATTATCGGTTAATATAATACATCATACATTTTAATAAATAGTAATATACATATGATGTTCCACCATAATAAAGCTAGTCGATTTTGTTATGTGTATTTCTTTATTTAGATATATATTAAATTAGATTATAATAAAACAAATAAAAAACTTTATTCCACTTGAACTTTCACCAATGAACTTCCACCACGAATTATCAGTTTCAAAAATAGAAATATATTAAATTATTTAGTTTACTTTTTCGGTGTGTTTTTTTTAGATGAAATTTAAAATCTTTTTAATTGTTATTAATTTTTCTGGTACTTTCTAGTGATGGCTGCGAATGAATGGACTGTAATCCATGATTTTTAAATATATTTTTCAGATTGACACAACTGTGTGGGAGTTGAAAACATTGGATATTTGTAAAGGACCGACTAACCTCATTATTATGATACGGTATTATGGGGAATCGATATTATGATCTTGATGAACACAGCTGGCGGTAATCACGGCACAAGCACTTAACAGATTCGATTAAAGCATACTATGGCATCAACTGAATGTTCACTCTATCTGTTTCTAATTTTTACTGATTCTTCTTTGATTTATTATTCTAAATGTCACATGTTGGTAATAAGGAACTCCAGTGAAAAATATTATGGCTTTAAAAAAATATGTTCATATAGACCAATAAACGCTGATTCTGAATATATAAGTTTTAATAAATAATATTAAACGTACAGTTTTTAAAAAATATTAAAAAGTGCATTTTTAATATTTTCAATAAAACACAGCGTCAAGTTGATATGCTGTGTAATGCTCTGTGGTGACGTCACGATGGTAACCACTGTACGTCACCTAAATAAACCAGGTACGTCATTTATAAGGGAATTTTAGATATGACACAAACGAATGTTCTATATATTTCTTATTTTTGAAGATGTCTTAAAGCATATACCTTTATAGAAACTAAATAGAATTGCCTTTTAGATTTTTGTATCTGACATATACGATCGTGTTTGAAAATTGTAGTATTTTAAGTTTCAAAATGAAAAAAATTAAAAAAAAAACAGCTGACAGTAAACATATTCTATTAAATGGTCGAAAAATTTAGGAAAATTCAAAATTCAAAAAATACAGTCCTCTTACTTTATGAATTTGGAATAAAACTGTCACTTCACTTTTTATCTTGTTCATACAATTAAAAAGGATAAAAAAATATTTTAATGATTCCGAAAAAATAACTGAAAAAATATGACATCTTGGAATCGGTGTTACGCAATTTAATGCGTTGATTTCTCTATTTTGTGTTTATTTACACATGCATAAGGCTTTTCCATTATTAAATAATATTACTTTTATAGAAGTTTTATTAAATTCACGCGGAAAAGTCATTAAAAAAAATTTCAAACTTAACCTAAAATCTTTTGTAAAACGAAAATAAATCACCAACAAAACACTATTTAAAGGACTAAAACTGAAAAAAAATTAACGCTAGCATTGGTAATTATGTTGAATTACACTAATATCACAGTGAATTGATCATTTAAACGAAAATTATCTTAAAAAACATAAAATTAACTGCAAGCATAATTCAACATGTCTTTGCAAAGTACTTGATCTCGCTACGCCATGCCGTAAACCAATAAACCAATCAACGCGTAGTAACAACAAGATGGCCGGCGGCGCACAGTGGTTCCAAATACCCCAAAAGTTGGAAACAATTCACAGGGAGGATTAACGAGGAAGAAAAGTGATATTATTTTTCGGTATGGTTACAAAAAATAAGAATATTTGGTTTAAGTAAGTTTTACTAGATTTTATTAACGATTTCCGGATTTTATTAACAAGATTTTTTTTTCTTTAAATCTTAAAATTGAAATTATTTATGTCCATATCCACGTGAAAATAAAGGCCGAGTAATGTTTAATTTTGCTTTTTAACATTCTGATGCATACTATGAACAATCGTCATCATCGTCGGTGCCAAAGATATTTATAGTATAATGAATATCCGGAAGAAATATTAAATCGAAAACTTCTTTAGGAAAACGATTTTATTGTTTATTTGGGGGTTACCTGTAACTAGTTATGACAGGATCAGATATAACTAACATTAAATTAAGAACATCCCCATTAAATTTCTCACGAGAACATTTTCTAGAATAGTTTTCGCCAAGGGCGGATTTAGGGGGGGGGCACGGGGGCACGTGCCCCCCCCAGGATGGTATTTTTGTGTACTGTGGAGATTCCATCACAGTACATACTTAGAAGCAAATCAAATTATCAGAGTTTTTAAAATATATTAATAAAATAACAGAAAGAACATGAGTCAAACTCTTGTCTACTTCTGGCTGGAATTGCGAATTTTGTTCGTTGCATCCCATTCATGCACTTGCAAATGAAAGATGATAATCAGCGTTTGTGAGAGCGGTACGGTCGGGGGAAAGCGCGGTCGGAAAAGCCCCCCCCCCCCATTAAAGTTGACAAACACAAATTTCGATTTGATAAAAAATTGGTCCGTTCGGGGGGGGGGGGTGGAATTATGCTCTTGAGGGGCACCCCCCTCCGCCCCTTGTGCCCCCCCCAGAAAAAAATCCTGGATCCGCCCTTGGTTTTCGCGATATTTTTAAAAATCTTTGTTCCGAGCTTCCGGAGCCTCTTATGATAATCTTAATCGGGCGGCAATATCTGGTGGACGATGGGGAAGGATTCTGCTACACTAAGTTTGTATAGTCAGACTTCCTGCAAACTAATCGCATAGGTAGGTACACTTGAAGATATAAAAATACTAGAATAATCCGCATCCTCTCACGACCCAATGAACATCTGTTTTTAAGAAGAGCGATTATCTTCAAATATTTTGTACACTTGTCTGTTAAAAGATGAGCGCCTAGAATAATGTCTTCTAATAATTTTGATGCAACCGATTGACCGAAAAGTGCACCTCTTTCTCAAACGCCAAATGAGAAAGTGGTGCACTTTTCCGAAGATCTTCGGTTTTCAAGCGCTTGGATCGGTCAGAACTACATTCAAATTGTGTTTTTGACCACGACGTGCCGTTTTTAGGAAAAATCGCGTACAATATAAAACCAATCGGAGTCTCAAGTCACTTTTTTTATTTTCCATCATAAATCTAGCTTCATCTCGACGAGCAATTGTCCATCTTTTTTTAAAGCAAAATTTGAAGCCCGCGATCTTTTTACAGAGTTTAACCAACCCCTCTTTAAGGCAATTTGTGAGGTTTATAAGTTTTTTTCAAATATAAAAATCTTTTTCCATCTGTTGACACTTTGAGTTCATCACTATGCCAAATAACTCCTTTTGTCTGAAGAAAAAGTCCTTTGAAACCGAACCTGTGACAATAATGATATTTATGAAGCACTCAAATTTTACAGTAAGTAAATTACGTAAAAATTACTGGGCCGTAGAGACGCAAAAATAGGCAAGATTTTTTTTTTAATTAGGGAATATTTAACTAAAACCTTAACTATTTCAGAAATCGTCGTATTTTTTTTAATTCACGAGATGTTTGTCATATTAAATATATGAAAAAAAAATACTTTACATCTTTAGTACACACCCGAAGGTATTGGATCCATGTTGAAAAAAGTTTGCCAGCAAGCGGTGTAAAAAGTTATCAGTTCCTAAATGTTATATAACAAACGTTGCATTTTCACACAAACGTCCTGACTGCTCGGGAAGTCAATCTTTGCTGACGTGTTACGCAGTGACGAAACGTTTTAATGAGTTTGGTGGTATGGAGAAAGATGCGCTGGTATGTGGTGTCAAGATATAGAAACAAAATTTAGTGTTCCCTGCAATTTGAAATTTCGAATTGTTTCCAACTCTCCCATACTAGTAAAACCATTGTGCGGCGCCTGCGCAGATAGATCTATGTGAGATTCAGGGAGACCAACATAAAAATCATAAAATGCGTATCGTAGGTGAACTGTTGATGACGTCACAAAATACATCTTAAATTTGGTGGGTTTCGAGGGACCTTGAAAAATTAAAACTTTGACAATTATTTTAACTATTAAAACTAACTCTAAAAAATATAAAAATAATGCAGTTATTTAAGTTAGAAGGTCATTATTCATAAAAAAAAATTAAAAAAATTGGACTGGACTTCTCTATTTGGCCAGACAAAAACCTGTGCAAATTTCACGATGCCGGAGTTCTATAAAAAAATTATCATTATTTTTAATGCGCTATCTGCGTTACCCGTCGAACAGACATCGCCTAGTGAGGCGGGTAACGTACTTTTTGCACGTGTACCTATATTAATTTTACCGTTATAAGATTATACATCCGTCCTGATAATAGACACACGAGAGAGGTAGCGCACCCGGCATAATACACCAAAAATAGGGGAGACCGGGGACAGTAGTACCAAGGCGAACAACTCCCTGACTATAATAGGTACGTATACTATATGTCGTCAGGGGATAGCCCTGATACGTGCGGACATTCGTCAGTAGCCCGCGGGACATAGTGGAACTTGGACGTTCGCAATTGGAAGAAGAAATTTTTAAGCCCTAAAACTTACTTTTTTCGATTGCGTTCATTCTCTAATATTACAATTACTATATTCTGTTTGTTAGTATTTTGATATCTACACATTTCTTTGGGCAATTGAGTTTATTTTAGGAAGGGTTTTGAAGCGTTCTTGAGTAGGGATTAACCAAAAATTTGCGTTTTAATTTAAAATGACCCCTCGGGGATGGTTGTACCAATTTTTCCGGGGACGATTGTACCGGTACAATCGACCCCGTACTACAACTAACCCTGAGGTTTTTTTTAAGATTCTGTGAGTACAGCTCTCAAGTCATAAATGAATGTCCGTCCGTCATACTTTCAGTGTCCAAACCCTTTTCATTATATGTATTTATGTTAATGTTGGTTAAATTACCATGTCAATGATCTCTAACTTTATAATATTATTAATAAATAATAACATATCCATAATAATAATTTTATTCTTACTTCTTACAAGAAGTAAGAATAAAAGAATATTAATATTTACGGTGCTCCAGATTTTATGTCCGGGTTAAATCTTTCCCAAAAGAAAGACTAAAAAGATAAATCCTACTGATCCCTCAATATAAATATTTTAAAAATCTTTCGTAATCCTACATGTATTTAAAATGACCGACTTTTGCATTTTTATGTACAAATTTTTTGACAAATCTAATACGCCTACATTTTGAATGAGAGAGCAAGGTATAATGCCAGTAGCCGAAATAACAAATGGTAATATTTTTATAGTCTGAGAATGCCAAATTCTTTTAATCTCATTTCCTAAATCTGTATATTTTCTTATTTTTTCAGAAACAGTTTTCTGAATATTACAAGAATTTGGAATAGCGACATCAATGATATAGTTATTTTTTTAAATTTTGTCATGTAAAACTATATCGGGTCTATTATGACTAATTGTTCTGTCTGTTAGAATAGTTTTATCATAATAAATTTTATAAAATTCATTTTCTAAAAATGAATTTGGTTCATATTCATAATAATACGGTACATTACGGCAGTCAATCAAGTTATGTTTAATTACCAAACTTTGGTGAATTATTTTTAAAACTTGATTGTGCCTAAATGTATACTCGGACGGCGCTAATACAGAACATCCCGATATAATATGTTCTATAGTTTCCGGAATAGCCAAACATTTTCTACATAAATCATCAATTTCATTAAGAATATTAATATTAAGGATATTAGGATTAAATTAAACACTAGGATCAGAATTTTTTTTAAATGCAATCTATCTGCTAACAATTTAGTAAAGGCAATAAATACTTGGGCAATACCTCTGTTAACTTACTCATTTGGCATAATTAAATGGTCTAATACAGATTTAAATAGCTTAGAACGATTAATTAGAACTACGTTAACAAAGTTTATTTTCCATCATCCAAATTCAGCTATAGAACGAATTAATTTACCTAGAAATTTAGGAGGTAGAGGTATAGTCAAAATAACATCTTTAAAACATAATCAGATAGAAATGCTAAGAATTTTTTTTGAACAACTTTATCGATGATTTCTGTGTTTTAATTTAAATTCCGCTACTGGTACAACTAACCCCGGGGTAGGGGTCAGTTGTAGCATTTCCCCCGATCTGTTCATGCGCTTGTTACTTAATTTCTATAAGATTTGGAAAAATCATAGAGTAAGAATTTGGTAGACAACTAAATTATCTGCCGTTGGGTATGAGCATTTTTTTCATAAACATATACCTAAGACGTAAAAAATGGCAAAAGTCAAATTGGTACAACTGTCCCCGGTCTCCCCTACTCTAAAACGTTTATTATTTACTATTTTTTGTTGTTCTTTAATAACTTCATTATATGTCATTTATCCTATAAAAATAGAATGAGTGCCTTAATTTTATTTTTAAAATCATAAAAATGTGATCATAATTAATAATTAGTTATAATAAAACCCCCATACAGGCTTTGCCCTTGTGGGACTTTTTTGTTACTATCACCTTCAATGACGAGTATCTAAAACATTTCATATGTAGGAAAACATATAACATTTTTTTTAAATTAAAAAAATGCATCTACATATTTTAAGACCCAAATAGGTAGGTGGGTACTGATTTCTCAATGAAGTGAAAGAAATACGAGGTGATAAGTACTAATCTTTTCCTTCATAGATGGCGCGAGTTTAATTATTATTTTACATAAAAACGCTTTTTACAAGTTAAGCTTTAAAATATTAAGATGAATTAATTGTTTGCGTCCGTACATACCTTCGACCAAGTATACCCACATACGCATTATGAATATGAATAAATAGTTTTGCCCGTAAAATTGAAATCTTTCAAGAATGGCTTACAAATTCAAAATTGTATCGGTGATTCAATCCAATATTGTATCTGTTAGCCTTTCTAAAAAGATTAGAGTTTGTTTATGGGGAAAACTATTTATTCATATGCGTATGAACGGGCGAATATAATTAATTTCTTGTAATATATTAAGGCGATCCAATAGTACAGGAAAAAAATGAAATCGGAATTCACGCCCCTTTATGGGAGGAGTTTAAAAATACTTGAGAAAAAGCTTTTGGAAAGGTTGGAAAAGGTATTTGAGAATTTTTTTACAGGTTGATTTAGTAAAGGCCTGTAAAAAACATTAATTCCTTTTTTAAGCATTGTTTATTGTATTAAGGGTATTCTCAAAATGTATTTAGAAACTTCACACCGATAGATGGCGTTATTTTCAATATTGTCGAATAAAACGCTTTTAACACGTTATGCCTTTTAATATTGGAATGAATTATTGGTTTGCGAACGTAGATAAGATATGGTAATCTGCTTAAATAGTTTTTTATATCTTTAATTTTATAATATTAGAATGCGGCTGAAAAAAGCACAATTTTATTATAAAATTAACACGTAAAATACATTTCCTACAATCCCGCGCGCGTTCATAAAGAAATACCCAACCGAAACATATTTGCAAAAAGGGTGCATTTCATAAATTTAACGGTAGAACCAACGCGTTCAAAAGAGACGGAAGACTAGAGGTTTAATCGATCCAGTAAATTAAATCAACACCCGTGTAGATAGAATGATTTATAAAAAGGGCCGGCCTGGTTACAAGAGCGTATCTTGCGGTTGCTGGCGTGAACTGGACCTTTTTTTAAAGACCGCTTGCAAAATTTATTTCGCTGTGTACGATGTTCGGGCAACGGAGAAGTCCGTATTACATGGTTCCAGAAAACTGTATTGTATTTTTTTCTAGTGATTTATATTTTTTCCAACGAAAAGTTCCAAGTTTCATGGAGGTTTCCGTAAATATTATGTGCTGTTGTTGAAAATTTCGCACTCCTTCAACGCCACCTGTAGTTTTAATAACCCTCTTCAGCGTGTAAAATAAATTAATTTCGACGTAGATACCTATCACTTCAATAGAAAAATCGTCAACAGTATTTTTTTTCTTCTGTGGAAGTTGTTTATCCTTCAAAATAATGCACCAACCTTCACGTAAATTCTTCGAGATGTATCAGTAGCATCACTTGCTCAATGAAGAACGTTGTAGTACAAATTATATTTATTTAATAATTTAAAGTGCTTGCCCACGTTAGGGCCTCCAAATAAGTGGAGTAATTTTAATCAGTTACTATAATAGTGTTCAATGAGATCGCGAAGAGTCAGTATGTATAATCAATATTGATAATATAATATATGTATACATTATAAAAGAAAGTCCAAAAAAACGTGCGGCTCGCAAAAACTTAGATACGAGTCCCGGTACGATCAAGTGAGTTATATGGTGTGGTAGATCTCTATCCCCCTCCAGGGTGAAGGTTTCCGTTTTTACCTAAAGGGCGTGCTTTTAAAGATATAAGGGCTGGAAGTTTCACCCTCTTGAAATTGAATTATTGTTACTGGCTTACAACTAAGATTTATAATTATAACTAGTCACTTACATCTAAGCTCAAACATGATTGCAAACGCTGGTTTTTTTTCTAATACCAGGCATCATTTTTCTGACAAGTTTTTAGTAAACTAAATGCTTTATCGTGTTTAACGGGCTCTTTCAACAAGGACGCAAGGCTCTAAGTAGATCTTTTTTCTAAGTTAGTCAAAAAGCAATAAATGAGTGATATTTGTCAAAAGGTTAGGATCTATTCCTATATTTGTATGCGGCGCATTTATCAAACAAACAAATTGGTGAGTATTGCTATATCTGAGAAATGGTTTCTCGGTTATGGTACCGCCGCGCGCCGCCCCGGGAACCATTTATTGTAAAACCAACATACGTCACCCCAAGTGGTTAATTTTGATTGTGTTTGATGACTTAGCAGGGGTTCCCGCGTGATGGATACACAGTAAATAAATAAATTAGATGATAATTACAGTACCTACCTAGCAAATGTTTGTAAAAAGAATATGTAAGTATTTCACCCGTTCTGGGATTCGTTTCTTCCCTGAATATTTGTTTATAAAAGGCATGCCTAATGTTTTAGAATAACGCTAAACTGTGTTATGATAAAACAATGTTATTTATGTATTTATTTTTAATATTGTAAAAATAAATAAAAAACATTATTTTCTCAGCTATGGCTACAATAGGAAAATAATTTCCTCCAGGGCCTATATCATCTTTAGGGATGATGTGTGGATTGTATTTTAAAGGAAAAGAAGGAGATGATGTTTTGGGAAGGAAAAAGGCATGAGGCGTGGCTAGGAATCTAGGTTCAGTGGGTCCAGGAGTGACGGACGTATGAATCCATCCCTCCCACTGCGGAGCAAGGCGATGGATCAAGAGAAGAGTGCAGGAAGGCTCAAATGGTCCCCCTGAACAAGTTCCTCGCTATCGGATTTATGAAAAGCTCAGCACCTCTAACTATATCTCTATGTCTTGAGGTAATTTTTCGAAAAAACGGCGCAACCAAGTGGATACATTATTTGAGAACAGTGAGTCGGAATAACAGAAGAGATATATGATGATATGAAGACCGACAGATCATCTGATCATGTTATGTGACAGAATGTATAAACTCACGCAGCTCGATCTATTCATTTTATTGTTTAGTAAGTCGCAACAACAAAATAACTAGGCAAGTCTCTAGTGATAGTTACAGATTTACGAAAGTTATAAATTATTACAGTGGCCCTTATTATCATAATGTAGTTAATTTCGCCTCTTTTACTGCGTGCCTCCACCGCAAATATTCCCTGCGCCCAAAAACACTCATTGAAAATCAGAATAGCAACTTGACATTTTTTCGACAAATATCCAACTACCACACCGTAGGAATATGCTGAAAGCGTGCACGAGACGGGCATATCGGGACCGCTCGCACAAGTTTGTCGCCTTCTAACATACTGATAGGTATTCCCGCGCCCCGCGCTCGCGCCCCGCGCTCGCGCCCCGCGTCCTGCAGCCGATGTCGCGGATTTTAGCTACCTGTGTAGGCTAAATCTGATGAAAAATAATTACTTTTGTTAATGTAATAACTTGGTTATTATAAATCATATGACAGTGAAATTTTCGTTCGCGCTAATTACATTATTAGTATTATTTTTCTGTACTAAAATAAATAAAATATTATCTGCAGTTTTCGAATGCGACTGAAAACCAAATTGTATGAGAATTGTCGCTTCTGTTTCACCTTAAAACGAAAATTTAAAATTGATTTCACGAAAACAAGCGACGCGAAGCCTAATACTCTTTCATAGATAGCGCGCGTATAATTATTTTACGGAAAAACGCTTTTTTTCAAGTTATGCTTTAAGATTAATAATTCATTGTTTGCGCCTGTACTTACGCATAATGAACATAAATAAATAGTTTTGCCCACAAAAAAAAACTCAAATCTTTCAAGAAAGGTTAACAAATACAATATTGTAGCGGTGATTCAATCCAATGTTGTATTTGTTAGCCTTTCTTAAAAGAATTGAGTATTTTTATGGACAAAACTATTTATTCATATTCGTATGGGCGCAAACAATAAATTCCTTCTAATATTTTAAGGCCTAACTTGTATAAAGCGTTTTTCCCTAGAATAATTAAACTCTCGCCATCTATGAAAGAGTAGCTTTTGTTTTACACATCTCCAAACAGGAGGCCCTGTAGAAAATAATTCCCTCAGGGCCTATGTCGTCTCTGCGGATGCTGAGTCGAGTGTTTTTAAGAAAGGAAGGAGAGGAAGTTCTGAGAAGGAAAACGGTATGAGGTGTGGGCATGAATCTGGGGGTCAATGTGTCCAAAAGTGACGGGCGTATTAATCCATCCCTTCCACTGCATTGCAAGGCGATGTTACGAGACAGTACGGCAGGAGAAATCAAGACCCAGTGGCGTAGAGTGGGGGGGCGGGGGGGGGCGGCCCGCCCGGGCGGCACTTTTGGGGGGGCGGCAAAATTTCACAATCAATAATCATCTTGTAAAAATTTGGATTGGGGAAGTCGCGGGTTCGATTCTCGCGTCAGGACTTAAAAGTTTTTTCTAGTTTATAGTTTCTTAACATCTTTCTAAAGTTTTATATACTGTTAAAATCAAAATATTAATGACAGGCGTTTTGTTTTTATTTCTAACACATACATTATTTTAAAATAAAAATGTAAATAACAACAGTATCATTTTAGCTCTAATTGATAGTCGATTTGTGTTTTATATTCGAGAAGCTTTGTGCGCCCTGCTGAAAGCGCACAAAAAATTACACGTATACGGTTTTCTTCCACGTTTATATCACGGTGTATATATTTTAAATTTATTATCACAGAAAAGTTAAATAGCTGACAGGTTTGTGCATACTTATTCGAAGAGCAGTTATAAAATTCTAGATGCACACTATCTATGTGCTGCCAGAATCAAATAAAAACCATTTTCATGTTCTAAGTGTAGTTTTTATTCACCGCATACAGATTTAATTAATAAAAATCGGCAAATAAATATTTAAAAAAAAAATAGGATCACTACCCCCCCCCCCCCCTGAGGAAGTACCTAAAATAGGGGGGGGAGGGGGCAAAATTTTCCTCCGCCCCGGGCGGCTGATACCCACGCTACGCCACTGTCAAGACCCGAACAAATCTCACCCCATGAATTCGGACACCCCTGCTAAGTCACCAAACGTAGCGAATTAATTGGGTGACCTATGGCAGAGGTGTTGGTCATCCAATAAATGGTTCCCGAAGCGGCGGTACCCATACCCGTCTCCCAAATTGTATGAATTCTTTTAGGTATCAAAGCCTCCGCAACCCGAATTTCTACCGATTTCTTACATATCTCCCTTTAAGTTTTAAAGCTTTTAAAAAATATAAGTTATTCTTGAAGATAATATCTAGAATTTCCCAGGGTTATTCTTACCCCAAAAGAAAACACTCTTGAGGTAACCGTCCATTCTTTGCTTGAAAGCCCTCCCAGCTATGGGGGCATGCTGCATTTAAAGAAACACTGTCATACGTATAACTTGTAAAATAACTGAAACAAACGTGTTTATAATAATTTTTGGAGCATACTTTGCAATTTTTTTCTATTTAGGGAATTTTATATAATTAGCGTTTCGGCGCGTCGAATTTAATGTTTCAAAGATCCAATCATGTCTGATAACGTCTAAAAGGGATCGAAATGATAATCAAGTCTCCTTCGACGGAAGTAATCTTCCGAACAGGACCTCCATCGATACGCTTGGTGTAACTCTAAGAGACCAGCTCAGGGCACCCGGCCCCATAGAAACCAGAGTTAACAGAAATGCTAATTATGTACTTTTTAAATGTTCCCACTGATTCCTTACTTTAGGTATGTAGCTTCCTAAAAGGGACTATACTTGACGCTATAGCCGAGAAAATTCAGTCTGCGCATGTGCGATGTGAGATACAGACTTGTGTTTCGGCGTGAGACACAAAAAAATTAACAAAATACTATGAAAAATCAAGTTTATATGTTTTTTCATTGTATTTGGTTGATTTGTTGTTGTTGTTATAAGAATAAGTAATAATAGTTATAATTTTGATAGAAATTGGTTAGATTTTTTTTTTAAAGTTTTCTATTAAAAAATATGATTCGAAATTACAAAAAATGTTCCCTGTTGATTTTTAACTATTTTTTTACTCTTGCATTGAAAATAAATATCTCATTTTTAATATTTCTTTTTATTTCTAAGCAGTCATTATCACCTGACTGTAATCAGTTAAAATAACATATAAAATGTATGCTATGACAACAATTTAGTCATATTTATTTTTGGGGTCCTAAGCGACCCCGCGCGACACCTCGCGTAAAAAAAAACTTTAGGGTCAAGTTAGCCTCTCAGAAACTGTGCGTACTGTACAGGGCCCGCAGGTACTTTAATAGTACACAACTGCAAACCCTGTACAAATCTCAAATGGGCCCCACGGTTGAATTTGGCAGCCACCTCTGGTCTGGAGCTCCAAAACACCTAAAAAAAACCCTTGACTCTGTTCAGAAACGGGCGGAATAGATTCTCCCATCTTAACAGACCGATTGCAATCTTTAGAGCACAGGAGTCAGGTGGGAATGCTGTCATTGTTCTACCGGTATTACAATGGAAGATGCTGATTAGCGTCATTGATTCCCTCGGCACCGGTGCATAGTCGGGAAACACGCCAAACACGCGCCCAACATTTGTACATGGTTGACATTAGTCACATGAGAACGGGTCGTTTCTACGACTCGTTCTTGAGTTCTGCAGCTCGGCTGTGGAACGATTTGCCGGCTTCTGTGTTTCCTCCCTCCTCCAACTCATTGAAGACCCATGTTCACTCCTTCCTTTCCTCAAAAAGACCCTTCACACAGCATCTCCAAAGATGACATAGGCCTTGAGGGAAAGTTTTTTCCTCATGGCCTCCTGTGTGGAGTTAATGTAAAACATACAACAAAAAATGCTGTTTAAGACAACCCTCGCGAGTTTTTTGCTCTATTTTAAACGAGTCGTGTTTATTAAAGATTTTCACAATTCTCGCATCGATTTTATCGCTGTAAATGTTAGCGCGCTCCTCTAACATTCGTAATTTCATATCTCCCCATCTTCTTCTTTTTGAGGCCGGTTACGGCGCCTTCGAGCAAGTATAAGGGCTTGTCAGCCGCGTGCGCGGGAGCCGACTTTACCATCACAACTCCAATCCTAACTGCAACTCTCAAGTTATTCTCTGAGGAGCCCTAGCAAGATGAGCCCTGTGATAAAATACTGATATACATGTATTACAATATATTGAGATTGTTGAGCATATGGCAAGACTTACAGCACAGTACCATTGGATTGGATCATGGAACAAAGAATAACGCAAGAAGTGCTTATGGGCGTGTTCATCCAAATATTTGCCCAATTCGGGCCAACATTTCCATACAAAATCGTGTTTTCGAAATTCAAATGGGATGGCATTCTACGTCAGGCGAGAGTAAGTGAAACGGCCTACTCACCACGCAATTTGCAGAGCTACTTGCGGGACGTCTTGCAGGGTGTCTGCAAACCGGATCGTTAGTAGGCAATTATTATTCCTATAATAATCGTAATTCGGTTGGCTATTCCGTACATAATAAATGCAGTGATGCAAGCAGTTATTAATTGTTTTTGTGTTTAATTCGTAGAACTCCATTTTAATTTTTAGAAATTTAATTAAAATTAAATTTCATGATGTTATTATCGAGTTCTGGAAGTATTTTAGGATGTGTTTTAGTTACAGCTGTTTCGACTTGTAAGGTCATTTTCAAACTGTGGTGAAGCCACGTACGGACGACTTATTTATAATATTTTAAAAGTCATTCTAAATCAATTAAGAAAACCCTTACATTTAGTGCAAGGGAAACCAACGGGAAAGATTCCGAATCCAACATAATCCCTCTCTCATTTAGTGTCTCTGCAAAATTGGATTAATTGGTAATAAATCAATTTAGACTTCAAAAATTGACTTTTAAAACATTATAAATAAGTCGTCTGTACGTGGCTTCATCACAGTTTGAAAATGACTTTACAAGTCGAAACAGCTGTAACTAAAATACATCCTAAAATACTTGCAGAACTCGATAAATGGAATATTTTTTCCAGACACTTCTAGTGTTATATTCTTTATTCTATGGATTTGGTTTTTAGTAATGAAAGAGAAGCAAAGATCGCCCACAGATGAAATCGGCAAAATCTGGAAAACTTTGAGGAAGGCCCATGTTCAAAGTTCTCGTGAAAGAAATGTTAGAATAATATTCAACCTACCTTTCCTAAAATAGCGTAGAAAATATCGTCCCAACAGATAGCCAATGCAGCCCCTAGGCCTGCTAGGAGGGCCCCCACGACTGAGGTCACCGTCACCTTCCACTGGATACTTCTTGGTTGCATTGTGAGAGCCTGGAATCAATAAAAGCCACAAACATAAATTAATCGTTCTAACAATATATACATTTGCATACACTAAGTATATTAGTATATTCTCGGGGTACAAATAACATAACAATATTTGCATTCTTCCTTCTATCTTCATTACAAACCTCAAATATCGACGTATCTAATATAAGCTACCATAAGGCCCGGTAGTAATCGCTGAAAAGGAGAAGGGGAGATATGTAAATACGAATATTTAAAACGATAATAATTAAGCGAAAATTATGAAAAGGTTTAATAAAACATGATTCGTTTAAAATAGAGTAAAAACACTGTGAGTTTTTTCATGTATATAACTTCTAAAATAATAGAAAAAACGTATTTACAATAATTTTCCGAGCATACTTTGCGATTTTTTTCTATCGAGGGAATTTAATATACCTATTCTTTCATATATAGTTTCGGCGTGGCAAATGTATAGATATTATCTTCAAAATAACATATATAAAAAAATAGTTCGATAATGCCTTTAGAGGGCAAAACAGCTGCAACACATAATAATAATTACGAAGCAGAACTCGTTTATAATAAACTGTTTTTATACATTAAATAATAATATAATGGAATTTATAAAATAAATAAAAATTAAAATTGAGTTCTACAAAATAAACTTAATAACAATAAATTTCTTTAAGTTTTTGTCAAAATATTGTGTCTATGTATCAATGTATCCTAATTACGTGTCTCTACTACATGTAAACGCCCATGTAATTTGTTATATATAATTAATACTACATGTAAATGCCCATCGGGACATTGAAAATGAATATAAAAATATATAAAATCATTAACGGAAAATATTGCTTTGCGATGGTGAAGAGGAGCAGAGAACTGAGCCCACGAAGCCTGGGTACCTAGCGTACGCTTCGACCATTTAGCCAACACTCGACCCGTCGCGTGGGGTCTATAAAAGCCCAGGTTTTACAGGAATGCTAATTATGTACATTTTAAATGTTCCCACTGATTTCTTGCTTTATTTAGCTTCCTAAAAGGGACTATACTTGACGCTAGCGCCGCCAACATTCAGTCTGCGCATGTGCGATGTGAGATACAGACTTGTGTTTCGGCGTGAGGCTAAAAAAAATCAACAAAATACAATGAAAAACCAGGTTTAACTGATTTTTCATTGTATTTTGTTGATTTTTTTGATTTTTTTGTAATAACAATAAGTCTGTATCAATCTCAAATAGTCATAAATTTGATAGAAATTGGTTAGATTTTTTTTTAAAGTTTTCTATTAAAAAATATGTTTCAAAATTATAAAAAAATGTTCCTTGTTGATTTTTAATCTTTTACATTGAAAATAAATATCTAAGTAATGTTTAATATTATCAATCTGTTAAAATAACACATAAAATGTAAGCTATAACAACAATTCAATTATATTTATTTTTGGGGTCCTCAGCGACCCCGCGCGACAACTCGCGTTATAAAAAAGACGCGACGGGCGGAGGGTTAAATGAACGTACTTTAAGTCTGGAAAGTTTGGAGACCCCTGCCATAGACAGTATAAGTACATAGTTACGTATAGCGATTCAAATAAAAACATCTTTATAAACATGAATAAAAATAAAAATAATACGTTATAATATCTACGTATGCCAATATTTCTATAAGTGCACAGCACATAGACATTGAAATCAAACTCAATGAGCGAAGTCGAATCTTTTGAAATGTGATTCTGAATGTAGAGTGCAGAGTGTAGAGTTGTAAAGATACCATGGACTTAAATTGTTTTGCCTCACAAATGAACGTTAATGCGCGTTTTCATCCCGCGATAAAATATCCCAGACAAAATATCCCCGACAAAATATCCCCGACAAAATATCCAACGTACAAAACATCTTCCAAAAAAATATCTACTAAAACCTAACCTAACCTAACTTTACAGGATGTCTGTATTATTTTTGTTCCATTTTACTATTTTTTTAAATAATAAATTTATTGTCTTTACAGGATGTATTTATAGGATGTCTGTATTATTTTTGTCCCATTTTTTTGTTAGGTTAGGTTAGGTTAGGTAGGTTAGGTTTTAGTAATAGTAGAAAATTAATAATAGTATTATCTAGAAATAGTGAAGATTAATTAATAAATAAATTATCTTCTGAAATAATTAAGAATACCCAAACGCCCAAACCAAAATTTCAAGGGCCTACTGACTTTTCCTCCTTCTCCATCACCCACAGATGGCCAGTTACCGATCGACTCAAAAAATTTAAGGGAAAAATCTATTTTGATCTGTTTTTCTATGATTTAATCTAACAGATGAATTGTGCTCGATCGTGTTAGGATTCGTATTACGCCTGATGAAAAGTTTATGTTTGTACCATACCGAATAAAGCTTTTCAACTGTTTGCATTATATGTATGGGATAATTTTAATAAATTTTGACAGAATCCGGGGGTGGTTTTGGTCACTGTCGAGAAAGATACGGAAAACTGTCCTAACTTGGGTCAAACTAAATTAGCAGCGGATAAAGGCAACACGAAGATTGAATTAGCTGGATTGATTTACAACTCTAAACTATTCAACTAATTTCAAAGATTTCAATACTAATTATGGTTATTTCAATTACAACCATTATTACAATGTTGTTCGTGTGTCTATGTTATGTGGAAAATTCTTTACTGCTTATGACGTCTTGAGTTTTGAGATGAATAATTAATTCCGTTTACGTTAGTTTTTATTTGCATTGATTCTACGTGAAGTTGTGAATCATTTTCAAAATATTACGTGTTTTGGCTATTAATTGTCGCTGTTTGTGGTATTGGTCGTCGCTTAATTACTTAGGTGAATCGCCGGCAAATTTTGTTTGAAGATAGAAGAAAAACATTGAACACAACTGGTAGATCATAAATATTGACAAAGGTTCGCAGATATCAACAAAGTATTCGTGTTTATGTAAACATGTATATCTGTACTTCCGACTTATCTTTTATTTCACTAAAATTTAGCGATAAGAGGAATTTGCTTATTTGAACAAATATAAAAGTATGTACATACATAGATATCATATACAAGAGAGGGTATTCATGGAATCAATATCTAAAAATTCTATTAATAATTAATAGTTGCGGATAATATTAGTAAGATAGCCATAAATTAGTATACATATTGTATATCTTCTGAAACCACAAGTATCCAATACAAAATTCAGAACACTGTGATATAACTAAAACATTATCTAAGTTGTTTTGTGAAATCAACGCAATGTTAACATACTTACCACACAATATTCAATTTAATTTCTGTGAGTAAACCCATCTTACTACAGGCACATCCGAAATATTATATTATACTTTTTAATGGTTTTCTACACATTTTCTACAGGGAATAACAACCTGCCATACTACTATAACTTTTAAACTAACTTTTGGTAAAATATAGACCTCTCGGCACAAACGTCAGTCCCGCGTACCTACACTTTTATATGGCAACAATTAAATAATATTCATTTATTCAATTCCGCCAAACGCACCGAATTTAACGCCTTGTGAAAATTTAAAAAAAATTAAATCGACTGCGCGTAAGTTGGTATTATAATGAAATAATTTTAAAAAATTGACAGATATTTATAAATCTATATAAGTATATAAAAATCAAAATATGTTTGTTTCTAGGATCTCATACATATATATGAGATGCCTATGCGTTGCTAAACTATTCATCCGATTGCGATGAAACTTAGGGGATTTGTTGTGCGCATGTCCGCGATGGTTTCTATATACAATAGTGAATTCTGGCGTCATGATATTATACTGTGCTAACCGTTTATCCGGTTGCGATGAAACTTTCGCGTGAACCCACAAAGGTTTCTGTATATACTGGTGAGCTCTGGCATTATGAAATTCGTATAAAAAAATTGCAATAGGTGGCACGCGAGCTGTTTGAAAACTGAATGTACCGGGACTGAATGTATGGAATACGGGAGGGGGGAGGGGAACCCGGGAGGGAGACGGGGGCAGCGGGCGAGGAGAGTGGAGAGAGAGGGAAGGCGTAGATGGCGTAGTGAGAACGCGGGAGAGGAAGGGGAGGCTGATGGGGAACAGGACGAATGGGAAAGGACACCCAGTGAAAAACAATTTATTTATTAAGTGGCATAGCAATACATGCCGGGAACTCGATAGTTTATAATAAAATCTTTAATTATTTGAATTCTTCCTACTTCTATAGCTATTGTTGCAATGCGAATGTGCTATGATCAGAGGGGGCTGTCTCCAAAAAGCAAATGTACAGACAGAGAACTCCCAAACAATAGCAGAGACGACAAAGATAAACATGAATTTATTATAATATACATTTTGATGCTTAAGAGGAAACCCGGTCGTCGAGAAATTTGAACAATTGGTAATTTACCAAACTATTGCTTTCACTGTCGCTCTTACTCACCCGAATACTGTGCGAAAGTACAGTACAACTGGACAGTATAGGACAACTGCACCTCAGGCTGATATTACCTAAATAAAATCATCAAAATCTATGTTTTGTATTCCACGTTTTCTTCTCTAAAACTGGACCGATTTTAAAGTTATTTTTACTATCTGTATTAGAAGAAAATACTCGTCTGCACCTTTTTTTAAACATTGTCTAGGTCGTATACTGAACGTCTGTTGATGACGTTCAAACCGGGCAATTTTAACGATTTTTGGAGGGTCCTAATTTGTATAAGGTTAACTTATTAAAAAACCCAAAACGTACCAATACCGTCAAAATCTAGAGAGGAAATTGGAGAATACGTTTGTAGGCACAAAACGCTGCCCGGTTCCCACTTAAATCCTGTCCGCCCGCCCGGCCAGTGCAAAAATCCGTTCTTAGGAGCGGAATCCAGAACGCACCTATGTTACAGATAATTATTCCTATGGAATACTTCATGCGAACTATATTATACCTGGTAGGGTGAGAGGTCCGGACTTCTCTATCTATAGAGCCAAAATACTTGTATTTTGGGCCTCACTTGCACTATTCCACATAGTGCAAGTGAGGTCCGATCTTTTATAAACCTTGCACTTTCGAACGGTGTCATATATTTGCGTGCGCTTCGGAAGAAAGCGATGTTCCGGGGTTATATATGATTAAAAAAATATGACACGTCGTGTTTCATAATATTACGATGTTTATGGGGCATAAATATTTTAAGGAATGGAAAGGAGGTGTTGCATTCGAACTCACAACTTTGTAGGTTACTTTTACTTTTCACCAAATCTCGTCAACAAGATATGTTGTAAGGCCGCAGCAAAACTCCTTTCGAGCACTTTTTATTTTAAGAACTCCTTTCAGAGAAGTGGGCAAGTTCTTCAACTGCAATGACAGGTGGTTAAAACAGGTAAAATTCAATAAAAGAAGTTGATTGGAAATCATAATAACATTGCTATATTTTACTCACATTACAGTGAAATATTAAATGTAATTCGTAATATAACTCACCCCAAATCAGGCCGTGAAATGCTCGGTAATAAACACACTGTTTGCAATTTGTTAGAAAATATAATTTATTTTGTAAGGTACCTTAGCGCAATGATTAGCGCGTTTGCTCGGAAAGCGATAGGTCCTGGGTTCGAGTCCCAAAGGTGCCAATATCTTTTTGTGATTTTTTGTTTCAAGATTTTCGATTGAGTTTCGCTTACGAGTATATTGTCTTCATTTAATTAATTATTACAATTTGAGGTTTTACTCATGGATTTAAAATAAAAAAAAAAATTATTTTCATAACAGCTAAACACAATAAAAATATATTATCGGATGCACAATACCTACATTTATTTGCATTATTGATATTGAGTAAAAAAATATTGTTGGGGTTTTTATCATTTTTCCCACACTTGGACAAATATTTGTGAACGCAGATTTAAATTAATTTATTTTTCCTCCCTACACTTTGATTGAACTCCCACGAACCGCCACTGTCTGTGGTGTACTACTTGGCTTACAGAGTATTTTAACGCACACGATATCTGTGTGCGAACCCGGCACCTTGGGCAACTCGACCAAACCGACCAAAATATAAAGAGCAGACAAAATGATTTTAATAAATTTAAAGCACTATCAATTTAATACTAAGAATACAAGAAGGCCTCAGTTATTTTTATATTATGCAGATAAAACTTTCAGTAGGCATTCAAAAAGAAGAATAAGATGGTTTGAAATGGAGATATGTAAATACGAGTTAGAGAGAACGCGCTTATATAAACAAAAACCAATAAAATCCAGAGAAAAATAATAAAAAACTTAATAAAAGATGAAACTTTAAAATAGAACACTGTTTCTTGACAAATGTCTAAAGCTGCATTTAAAGACACACTGTGGATTTTTTTATACCTAGGTAAATATTTAAATTTT
The DNA here is from genome assembly GCA_917563855.2 of Limnephilus lunatus. NCBI lineage: Eukaryota > Metazoa > Arthropoda > Insecta > Trichoptera > Limnephilidae > Limnephilus > Limnephilus lunatus. Next base: position 37,474,090 of record OU830594.1, read on the forward strand.
TAAATATTTAATTGATTTTTAATAATTTTCCGAGCATGTTTTGCGATTTTTTCTATCGAGGGAATTTCATGTAATTATCGTTTCTGCTCGGAAAATGTAAACAATTTAAACTTTTTAAGAATTTAAAAACTTTAAATGTAGAGAAATGTGTTATAAATCGGAAATCGGCAGTAATTCGGAATAAAAAAATACCGTTATCAAACCATATATACGAGTACGTACCTACTTTTAGTGTAAACATGCACTAAAATTTAAGATTAGAATTTAATTTAGTTTCGATATCGCAAACTTATCGGTCTTATCTCAAAAATGAAGTATAGAAATAAGTTATTTATGGCAGCAGCATTATTTTAAATTCAAAAATAAATATTGTAATCGGAAGACATAAAACTGAAAATCGTAGGTAAATAAAAAAATAAATAAAAACTTCTTTTTAGTTTCTACAATAAATTAAAAATGATATTCAGAAAGATCCTCAACTAGTAAAACAAATCTAAAACAAAGTGTCTTATTATTGAAGTAATGTTTATTTATTTATAAACCATTCGCGCCCTTATGGGCTTTTACATATTTTGTCAAAAACAATTTTGGGTCAAAAACAATTTTTTAAGTTTAGATAACATAAATAGGTAGGTATTACACATGGTACATAGGTGTAAAGGTGGTAGGTAAAAAGTATAACGTTATACAAAAAAATAGACAAAAAAAAACTGCACATGGCATAAAATATAACAAACTATAATAATGTAGGGGTTCTTGATACATAATTTGCGCGGGTTAAATTCACAACGAAGTAGATTTTAAAACAACAGAACAAAACACACTACCGATTTGCATAGCACTAAAATGAATATTCAAAACAATTCTGCTTAAACCAATTACATTATCGTCAGAACTTCGGTTTAAGGAATTCAATTTCAGAAAATAAAATGCTTTATACTCCTACCATGCAACATTTCGGATTTATAAAAATAATGTAAGGTAATTACTAATTACACTATCACGGAAAGGACAAATGAGTTCGAAAACATATTATACTAACGAGAATATCAAAATATAAGTAGGAAGTAAAAGTCGTTAAAGTAATTTTGTTATTATTATTTTAAAGATAAACACGAATGGATTGTTGTAAAAGTTCATTTATAATTACCAACCTTTATTACGCCCTATATGGTGGTTTTTTTGCAAAACATAGCTTAGTTGACATTACGATAAGATATTTACAGTTCTATTGTAAATATTCTAATGGGCTGAATTTATTTTTGGACATTGATTGATGGCGATAAACATCGATTGAACTAGACTTATGGCCCATGGATAGATGAGTTTCAAGGGCAGATTTAGGGGGGGGGGGGGCACGGGGGCACGGGGGCACGTGCCCCCCCCCCCCCCAGGATGGTATTTTTGTGTACTGTGGAGATTCCATCACAGTACATACTTAGAAGCAAATCAAATTATCAGAGTTGTTAAAATAACAGAAAGAACATGAATCAAACTTTGTCTATTTCTGGCTGGAATTGCGAATTTTGTTCGTCGCATCCCATTCATGCACTTGCAAATGAAAGATGATAATCAGCGTTTGCGAGAGCGGTACGGTCGGGGGAAAGGGCGGTCGGAAATGCCCCCCCCCCCCCCCCCCCATTAAAGTTGACAAACTCAAACTTCGACTTCATAAAAAATTGGTCCATCCTGGGGGGGGGGGATTGTAATCGTGAGGGGTACCCCCCATCGAGGTGGCACCCGGGGCGAGCCGCCCCCCCTCCGCCCCTTGTGCCCCCCCCAGAAAAAAATCCTGGATCCGCCCTTGGTGAGTTTTAGAAATATTTATGAACAGACTTGTGCTCAAAATACGGCCCAGATAAAATAATCATAGAATTTTACATGTTGATAAAATATTCATAGAAATTCACTGTTAAATGTCCACTTCTTCATGAGATCCATGTCAAAATCAAAGATGAATAGGCTACTTATCAACAGGGCCGGATCTACGAAATCTGGCGCCCTGTGCAGTAGGTACCGATGGCGCCCCCCCTCCCCCCCGCCCAACATTTTTATTTTGATTAAAAATTCGTTAACCCCAGTTTTTTTTTTTTTTTTTTTTTACACTAATTTATCAAATAAAATCAAGACATATAAAGGGTGTAACTTTTCCAAGTGACCTGGCGGTAGCTCTCACACTCGCTTTTTTTTTTAAAAGAGAATCGCCAGGAGCCCTACACTCTCTATCTATCTATTGTATTGAATCTATTGTAAACATAAAATTATGGTGCTATTTAATTATTTTAGGAAAAACTCTTTTTGCAAGTTATGCTTTAAAATAATACAACCAATTGTTTGTTTGTGCCCGTACCATGATTTAAAATATAGGTTACGAGACAATGCGGGTGGTTTCGCTGAACTAGGTCCATTAGACATTCTTGAGATTTACTGCGTTTATGTATATACCCAACGCGAATATTAATAGAAAAAGCAAATACAAATACGTTTCCATGGCAACGTACAACACAAGAATAGCATATACAGCTTCTGACTAGCTCTAAAATCTAATAAGAATATAACCTCATATTTGTACCTTGCATTTCTCCTGTGTTGGGCGAACAAACACCAAATTGAGCGAACAAACACCATACAAACACTATACACTGACGTATGGTATCATGGAACTATTATCAATTATCAGATGGAAGCGGCTTAAGCTTGTCGGAACGTGTTAAACTGCCAAAACCCGTGTAGCTCGCTCCATTTTTGGCCGGCGGGAAGAGGGGATAGAGACGGGGTTTACCGCTCAGCGAGCGGGGGGAGGGTAAGCGCTCTACAGAGCAGGGCCGAACCGCTAACGGGCTTAACGTTATTTAATTAATTTTTTAATTTAAAAAAAAAAACTTTTGTTGGTTTTTTTTTTCTTCATATTTTAGGCACAAAATATAATAACCCATTACGCATTATTTTCTGAACGAATTACTTTATCAAAATTAATAGTTTACTTAGTTTTAACCACGTTTATTGTTTATAAAAAACCGACATATTTCGTGAGCAATGCCTACTTCCTCAGGGTTTAATTAATTTAAAAAAAAATGAAGACAATATTTTAGCGAAACTCAACCAAAAATCTGAAAACAAAAAAAAATAGAAAAAGATATGGGCATATATGGAAGGTTTTACTCATAAATTTAACTAAACGACATCTATTGACTTGCATAAAAGTCAATAGATGTCGTATATTAAAAATAAAAATATATCCAAACACTTTCTAGATAGCATTAAGTTCGGGTTTGAATCTTGCAATCATACATGTATGGGGGTGTGGCTCTGGAGATAAGGGCCGAAATGTGAACGGAAATATTATTTTCATTGTTTGTTTTTGGGGTGTTATGCCGTGTTGCGCTATCTCCGTCTTTAACCGACGTTTCGGACATTGGAGGGGACCCACCACTTTCCCACGGCTGTGTGAGGAAACTGATTGTTTAACCTCCTTAGCCGCACACGTCAGGACTCTAATTTTTGTAAAAAAGGAAGCTACATTTATTTTTAAAACGAATCTAGACCCTCCAATGTCCCTGCATGCATGATTGTTAGTAAAAAAAGAAAAGTGTATGCATACTTACATTTGCAGTAATTAACAAGATAAAGACACATCATAGATGTGTTCGCCTATTGGTTCAGCATCATCCAGATTCAGTTCTAGTTAGAGTGAAATAATAAAGAAAAAGAAAAATATTTACAGGTGTAAGTATGATTAAAACCGACGTTTCGGACAGCGTTGCAGTGTCCATCATTAGGGCAGATCCGAGATCCAACGATGTGCATAACACCCCAAAAATAAACAATGAAAATGCTTTAAGCCGTAAAAATCTAAAAACGTATTATTTTATTTATTAAATTGACCTGCTGACAAACTGCTTTGGCGGTTTAGCGGGTGTTTAAAATGAAGAATAAAAAAAAAAAAAAAAAAAAAATTATTTATTTTAAAATTTTTTAAATTTTTTCTCACATTTTGGACATAAAATATAATATCCCAATTGAAAAATAATAAATGAGGAAAGGGGAGTAACAAGAAACTTATGTATTGTTTATTTTTTATTAATCCCTTTACATGTTATTTTACCTTAATCTTCTTCGACATTACTCATTTTTTTGCGAAATCAAGATTATGATTGATTCGTGTTGCGCTCGTCGAAATACATCGGCCTCACTTTTCACTTGACAAGTGCAAATGGGTAAAAAACTAGTGTTATAAACTTGCTGTAACTCAAAGCACCATTCATCATTGCGTAACTTCGAAAAGTGATAGGAGCAAACGCGGGTTGATTTGATTGGAAACCAGTCATCTCTCCGATTTAGGGCATCAACCCACTTTCTTTTTCTCTCAGGTTCTTTTGGAAACCTTTATTAATAATAAATTGTATTATTTAATTTTATGTATGCATATTGTAGGTACATACTGTGCGCTTGAGGTGATTTTTCAAGAAAACGGGCTTTTTAAATCAATAGCATATGATGTATATGGTGTGTATACATAGTGTGTGATAAAATATATATATATCACAATAATCCCAACTGCTTCCATCTGCACAAATCAATCGAATAAAATTTATCTGTGCGCACCGGGATTTGAACCCGCGTCCTCCGGATTGCTAGTCAAGAGCTTTACCCCTTGACCACGGCGGCATGTCAATGTGACTTTTACATAACAATACAGTGATTATATACCTACGTACTTTGAATTAACATTGTAAACATATGCAAAAGGAGTGTTAAATTAGTACGAAAAGAAATAAAAACAACAGTGCAAAAAAGACGAAGCAAAAATGTTTAAAAATGAACAAGCTAAATGATAAAAAAACAAGTATTTATGACATGTGTAAATCACAACTTTATATTTGTGCGTTATGATTAATAAAAAAATAAAAGTGTTTGGTAATTTTTAATTATTATGATTTAAGTTGACTGATTCGGCCCATGCTAGTCGGAATTCACGCGGTAACATCGGGCCCATGGCGATGGCGGTTGAAAGGACTCGTCGAAAATTATAAAATGTTTATTTAAGCTATGTTTAAACACTTACATGTGAAAGGTAAGACCATCTTTCTTCTTAAAGGTCTTCATAGAACTACTTTTACACAATTTTACGGCGCATTGGACCATTTTTCTATGTTTTATGAACGTTTTACTGGGAGCTCTATACGCGACCGAGGTGTAAAAGCCAATGTCAGCCACCTAAAAACCGTTCGGTAAAATTTTTGAACAAGCACGCTTTGTGCCAGTGTGCACACTTTACATGCCGTCTCTCTAATATCCATACTCTTAGTATGGTATCAACGGCTTACGAAAGACGCTTATGTACACTGACACCGTAAAATAACAAATCCAACAAATCTAATAGATATTAATTATACATTTAACGAACTTCAAATAATATGTCAAATCAATGATGAAACTGTCAACAGTGTCAACACGTTGCAACCAGCAAATACTGCAAACCGTGCGATGCTTTTGTTAATGGAATTTACTGAAGATTTCATAAGAGAATGGTCGTTAACTACCTTCTCCTAGAGACTTAAATCGTACAAAATAACTAACTAACTAAAAATGTCAGCATTTTGAAAGGCGCAAGTCGGTTTGTTTGATTCTCCAGAATAAAAATACCGCGCTGTGATTGGTTATTGAATTTGGATCGCACCCATTCGTCGTAAAAGATATATGGAAAAATAGATCTTACGTTAAACTAAATATATGGAATTTGTAAAAAAATTCTGTAACTGACTATAAATTCGTAAGCCGTTGATACCAACCTGACGCGTGCGCATTCTGTTTCTTTGGAAAGTGTTGCTAGAGCGTGATAATTATTTCGTACTATGGGTAATTTTTAAACGATTCAGGGAATATCATAACTAAATTTTAATACAATATTTATTTTCTCACTTGGCGCCAGGTTGTTTGCACGTTTTTGAACGTATGGCAGATCCGGCGCTGCTTATCAACGATCCAAAATTAAACAAAAATCAACTTGTAAAAAATTAAAGTTTTTTTTACTCTATTACATCTATTTTCAAATGTTGTTAAGACCGAGGTTTGAACCATGCTACCCAGCGATCGGAATCAACCGCGCTACCAACTCCGTTTTCAAATATCTATTAAAACTTATATATTGAAATAAATAAATCGGTTTGAACCTTCCTACCCTATTATCGGAATCAACCGCGCTATACGGTTGGTAAGGCCGACATTTATGAATTACAATGTCTTTAAATTTCTGAAAAATGCGTATATGTCCGCGTCTGTGTGCGTGATTCCAACCGTATATTGACAAAATGCATTGTCATCGAAAACGAATTTATCTGCCGAGTTTTGGCTCGATCGGATGTCGGGAAGTGCGGTAATTTCCACTTCCAAGATTCTGCTTCGTCGATATATTCATTCAATCATGAAAACGAAAGTGAAATTCAAACAGATGTATTTAATTAAAATTCCACGATTTTGATCAAGTCAAGAAATTATTTTGAAGGTAAGAAGTAAGCCATCTGAGATGTTATAGTTATATAGGTACCTATCTACCATAATTTTAATCTTTTTGGCAAATCGCTTGTTTAGATTTGAAATTATTATTCTTGTAATTTGATCACTTCATCAAGACATCCATTAATTTCAATTTTGAAAACTTAACGCCCATACCCGTTTAATCACAGGAGACCATATTTGTCCCAACGCACTTAAGTCTCATATAAAACGCTGTAGTTACAGCGTTTTATATTTTTATTATATTAAGGGAGTTCCCTTACTATCATTAAGCGGTGTTAGAAAGGAAAAACACCACGATTTATATTCCAATCTAAAAAATAGCCACCAAAAAAGTAAAATGTACAATGTTTTGAATCGCAAATTGAAAAAAAAAAATGAAACATCGGGAATTTTTTATAAATTATTTTTACATAGAGCGACAAAAAGGTGAGGTTACAATATGTGTTTCTTATATATTTTTCTAATAAAATATGTTTGTATTTTTATTATTTTTTATTATCAGTAACTTTTGTTAGGAAAAACGTAAGGTAAGCCATTTTGAAAACTTTTTTATGTTTGTATGCAAAATTTTTCTAATTAAAAATATATGTGTTTATTTCGAATTATATAATTTGAAAGTGTATTTTATCATCTTTCTAAAACAGTTTTTAGTTTTTGAATGTGCTCAGAAATATTCCAAATATTTGCATTTTATTGTAAAGCGAAAATATTTTGACCATCTGAAGAATATGCCAAATTTTTGAAGGGTTAAATACCAAATGCCCTATATATTCTATATAATATTATTAACACGTCCAACTCCATTAACATACTGGCAGTAACAACAACGCTGGCCGCTAGAGGCGCTAGTGTAGAATATTTGGTGACCGGGAATTCAGAAACATACAACTTTAACACTTTCTTTGAAAAGTCACTCATAAAAACCGTTTTATTACTAAACTAGCTGGTTTCCGGCATGCGTTGCAATGCCATATTCAAATTGTTTCTCCCTGCATGTCCTTTCCCGTGCGTCTCCGTTCCCCTCCCGCATCCCCTACCCTCTCGCGTTCCCCTTCCACATTCCCCGCCCAACCTCTCCCCTCTCCCATTCCCCGTCCCGCTACCCCCCTCCCGCATTCCATATTTTCAGTCCCAGTACATTCAATTTTCAAACAGCTCGCGTGCCACCTATTACAATTTTTTTATTAAAATTTTCATTTTTCATATATTACAAATATTTATTTTTGTATATTATATAAACAATCAATCAAATGTGGTACCCAATATAGGTACCTATTTTAAATATCTATAATTTAAAAAATCCATACACAATTCTTTTAATACAGAAAAACAGCTACCTGCTAAATTCAATTTTATCAAACGCGCGAACTGTCAAACGTGCGAAGTTAAAGTAGTGGTTAGATTTTCTGAAATTATCAAATTTTCTAAAGTTTTCTTTCCGTAATAAGTGAAGTCGTTCTGAAGTTACGGCGTGATCAAGGGAAACATTGATTCATTTGTATATATATATATTTATTTATTTATTCATTTGTTTGACATAATATTTAACATTTCAAAAATAAAATTAAACAATGTCGGCCTCACTGGGTAGCTCACCTGTGCTGAGGCCTCCATTTTATAAAAGAAAAACAAAATAAACTAAAAATTAAAATTTATAATTAAGCTAAAATTATAGGATAAAATGAATTATTTTATTACTAAAAAAATAAATTAAAATCGGAATATATTATATATATTATGTGTTGTGTGTTTGTGAGTGATGTGTATTTTATGTTGGTTTTGAGTGTTTCGTGTAGTTGTATTTATTATTATTTTGTAAAGAAATTTTGGTAATATTGTCTTTTTTGTTCTTTAATCCATTTTGTAATTTTGAGTAAGAAATTATTTTTGTTTTCTTCCATTTTAATTTCAAGGGTAAGACTGTTGAATGCTTTTATAGCATGATATTTATAGTGCCTTTGTCCAAAGCTTGTATTTACCGTCGGAGTTTTTAAGTTATTTTTGTACGATTGTCTAACTGGTCTGTTAGTGATATTTTGAGATTGTTGAAATTTGTTTTTCTGGTCAAAAATGTAGTTTAGCAGTGTTTTAACATATAATTGGCGTATATCTAGTACGTCACAACTGTTAAATATTTGGTTTGTGTCAGTCAGTCTATGTTTTTTAAGTATTATCTTTAAGATCGTTTTCTGCGCGATTTCTAAGTGATCGATAGCTGAGTTTGTTGCTCCTCCCCAGATAATTAATCCATATTCTATTATTGACTGAGAAAGTGCAAAATATATTGTTTTCATTTGTTTTATATTATATATGTTTCTTATGTTTAGGAAAATGTGTATTGTTTTGAGGAGTTTATTTGTGATTTGTTTGATATGATGTGTCCATCTAAGGTTATGGTCAATTATGATTCCTAGATATTTTATTTGTTCTGTTTTTTCTAGAGAAGGGCAACTGCAGATGTTAGTATTTAAACATTCGTGTATTTTTATGGTGTTTGAGTTGTTTCTTGGTTGTCCTGTACTATTTATACTGTACGTCATAAATTTTGTTTTCGATATATTTAGTGTAAGTATGTTTGAGTCTAGCCAAGTTTTCACCCGCGTGATTTCTAAATTTGCTATGTTAAATACATTATTCCAATCCTTAGATTTAAATAGTAAAACTGTGTCATCTGCATAACTAACTATTTCACCGTTTATTTCCATGCTACAAAGTTCATTTATGTAAATAGTGAAAAGAACGGGCCCTAGTATGGTTCCTTGTGGAACTCCGTATGTAATCGGCAGTGGTTTACTTGTATGGTTATTAATTTTGACTTGTTGTGTTCTATCACTCATATAACTTTTTAATAGTTGGAGTTCCTTGTCTTTGATACCCATATTTTCTAATTTTTTAAAAAGTGTATTGTGGCAGATTGAATCAAAGGCTTTAGCTAAATCTAGATATATCGCTATACATTTGTATCCTTGATCTAAGTTGCTATGTATATAATCTATAGTACATGCCAAAGCTTCTTTTGTACCTCTCTTTTCTCTAAATCCATATTGTTTATCTGAGATTAATTTGTTTTCTTCCAAGTATTTTATGATTTGGTTTTTTAAGACTTTTTCGAAAATCTTTGATAGCGAGTTTAATAATGTGATTGGTCTATAGTTAGTTATTTCCATTTTGTCTCCGGATTTATAAATAGGGATCACCAGTCCTGTTTTAAGAGAACTAGGAAAGCAGGAGTGTTTTATACTAAGGTTTATTAAGTGTGTTATAGGTTTTAATATTTCATTTTTTATTATTTTAATGCAATCCGTTGTTATCTCATCTAATCCAGGTGCAATTTTGTTTTTTAATGTGTTTATTATTTTGTCAATTTCCTCTATTGAAGTTGTTTTAATTATAAATCTGTGTTCTGTCGATTGTGTATTGTTCGGTATGTTTGTTTGTGTTAGAGTTTTTGTGTTATGCATTTTACGGTTCGCTAAAACTTTTCCTATATTTGCAAAGAAATCATTTACATGATTTGTTATAGTTTCTGCATTTGTATTGGCATCTATTTTCTTTGAATTAATGTTAAGATGTTCAATAGTATATTTTTGTTTGTATTTTTGTGTGTATGTTACTTCTTTTAATATTTTCCATATTTCCTTTGGGTTATTGTTTTCTTTTTTAAGTTTTTCTCTATAGTATAACTCCTTTGCTACTCTAATAATTTTCGTGCAGATGTTTCTATATCTTTTATAGTAATTAAATTGTTCCATGTCGTATGGCGTATGTTTAATTTGTTTGTGAATTTTGTCTCGTGTACGAATACATTTTAATATTCCTTTTGTTATCCATAGTTTAATTTTTTTTGCTTTGTGTGTAAGATTAAATTGTTTTAAATTAGTGTTATTATTTATTTCTTGTATTAACACAGCTGTAAATTTATCCCAGGCTTCTTCAACATTTTCTATTTGGTATATTGTACTCCAGTCTATTTTTTGGAGTTTTTCTTTTAAGTTTGAGTAGTCAATTATTTTTTTTTTGAATATTTTATATTGGTTAGGTTTTGTTTTTTCGGTGTCGATTGCTGTCATATTCATGTAGTGGTCTGTAATTGTGCTTTCAAATACTATAGTTTTGGTTTTTAGTTTTGTTTTAATCATTATATGATCTATACAACTTTTTGTATGTTGAGTAACTCGTGTTGGGACATTTATCGCTGGTTCCAATCCATGCTGTGCCAGAATTGTTAAGTATTCTATGTTTTGTGGGTGTCCGTTTTGTAAAGTGTTTATGTTTAGGTCTCCAATGATGATGATATTTTCGGTTTGTTTGAGATCATTCAATGTATTGTTAAGTGCATTTAGGAAGTTTGTAATGTTGTTATTGGATGGAGATCTGTACATCGCAAGAATACAGGTTTCTTTATCAAATGTTATTTGTATGCAATTTGAGTCTATTATGTGTATTTCTTGTACGATTGTGTTTATTTTATCATTAATATATAAGACTATACCATCATTTTGATTTTTGTGTTTCTTTGTGTGGTGTGTGTTATAATTTTCAATTGTTTTAGGTATATATTTTTCATTCAACCAACATTCAGTCAGAACAATGATATCAAAATTATTTTCAAGCTGTTGAAGGTATATTGTAAATTCATCAAAATTTTTATTAATCGATCTAATGTTTTGGTGCAATATTTTGAATCTATTTTTTTCTTTTGTGATGTTCTTCCATATATTAAGATCGTTTGTACTAATACAGTAGTGTTGGTTGTCCGAGTCCATGTATTCAAAGTAATCAGCCATGTTGTTTAGTATTTGTCTAAGTATATGATATGAAATGATGTTATTATAGATTGAGGAGTGATTCTTTGTTTTTTATAAATATTGGTGTAGATGTGTCATCTTTTCTTAAAAATATGCGTCCATGTTTGACCCATACATACTTAAATCGGAGATCTTTAGCAGCGCGTCGTGCAGCTGCGTATATATCCTTATTATGCGGTGAGAGATGTTCGCATACGAAAATTGGAGAAGAGTTGGGGAAACCAAGATGCTGATTATTTAATTTATTCTCAGCATTCTTTCGATTAAATTGCTTTACCGCTGTTAGAAGTTCATCCCGTATACGAGGGCAGGGTAGTGCCAGAATAATATTTTTAGGTCGAGATCCTTGAATGGCGTTTGGATGATGAGGAGTTCTGTAGCATGACTTAATGTCTTCTTCTTTTAGTGGGTAGTTTATAACATTACATAATTTTAAGACTGAAGTCTTGATTATTTCTTCCTTTTTTTCAGGTACCATTTGGATCTCTACATTGCAATTCTTATTATATTGTTCCATGTCATTTATTTTAGTGATTAATATCTCTTGATTTTGTTGTAGATGAGTATTGGCAGCATTGAGTTTCTTAATTTCTGCCTCATTTAGTTTGCAAATTTTATTAAGTCTTTCGTATTCCGTTGAAAAAAATTCAAGTGATGTTTTCAGTTCATCAAAATGATTGAGTTTGGATTTAATGCCCCCCAATTCTTTAACTATTTGTGAGTTTAGATAAATAAATAAATAGATAGTAATTGCAACATTAATTAATTTGGGGCCATGGGACCCGCGAGACATATCATGATACCATTGGTATTTATAGGTGTTAACTTTAAATTTCTTCTTTTACATCTCCAACCCGTTCGACGCTTATCCATTTCCTAGCCCAGTTTGAAATTGGAGAAACGTCCTTATGGGATGGTAGCGGGACGCGTTCTTTCTTGACGGAAGTCTCGCCAAATCATGATCATGATTTTTAATTGCTTAAATTTAAAATATCTAGCCTCATCAAAGTTCTGACATTTTGACAATCCATACAAATGAACGAACGAAGAAAGCGTTCACCATTTTGGAAGAGAAAATTCTTTTCCACATTTGACGGAATTAAATACTTAGCAGTATTTTTCAAATTGTCGGTATTGTCATTAGATTCACCAGCCTCCATTTACCGACACCATACAAAGAAGAGGTCGTGTTATATCGTGTGACAGTATGCATGGGCAAATAAAAAGGATTACCTTTGATCACCTTACTTGTGTGCATACAAGAAACTCTACTGGTGTACTGTACTGTACTGGTGTTGGCAGAAGTGGCAATTGAAACAATGAAGCAATGAAAACCTGCATGATGCAGCTACTTGTAAATCTGTATTTGTTCCGACAACCACTTCAATAGATAATGAGGTACAAAAGAAACAGAATCAACAAGCTCTTTTCTATAAGGTTTTATACACTCATTGACGTCTTTGACGGTTACGCCACACCTTTTTCATTTCACGTAGCATCGTTGTTGGAATCCCAAATCTTCCACACCGCAGACGAGCTACTTAAAAGGTTGTTGTAATTTTGTAGTATGGAGTCTATGCACTTAATTTCTCCCATGGCATGAAATGTGGACAGGTCACTGTTGAAGTGAAAACTTCTTTAGCACCCTTGTGATTTGAAACTCGATGACGCGGAGACAAACACATACATCTTTGGGATTTAGTCTACAAGAAGATTTGAAAGGCTAATCGGTTTCCTCTTTGTGCGGTTCTTCACAGCCTGTTAGCCCCCTCTTTGTGCGATGCTTCGTAGAATAAAATGTTAAATAATTTTTAAACTCTGTAACAATATTATCATAAATAAACCCTACAACCATTCGACTCCAGGTACGAATATCTACATCTACAGCCTGTATGTCGGACGAATATCTACAACTCATATGTTGGACAAATATCTATGAACTTCAAAGTGAGGACTAATATCTACAGAGCTAAGGTCGGACTAATACCTATGACGGTCCCAGTGGTGACTTATATCTATGGAGCGTGGGTGGACTAATATCTACAGAGGGCAGCTGAGCAAGAGGTTGTACGGAAAAGCATAATAATCAGCTAAATGTGTCCAATAGTCCGATATTAGTGATTTTTACATACATACATACATAAATTAAGTTTTTCAAATGGCATACGCAATATTACGTTATTCTTATATGCTACACATAATTGCAAATCCAACCTCTGCCAGTGCTGTAGATATTCGTCCTCACATTGGTTTTCATAGATATTAGTCAGCAGTTTGAGCTGTAGATATTCGCCCTCACTTTGGTTATCATAGATATAAGTCCAATTTGTTCAGTTTTTGGAATTCCTGTTGATATTAGTAGACGCCTCCCAATAATTCTAGTCACGTTACGCTGCATTCGTCTCATTCGATTTAGTTTTCTGAAGGTTCACTTCTACCGCGTGTGAACTGCACACATGTTTATTTATGTTAACATCGGTGTTATCGAACAATTACGTGAATGCGTTTTTTGAAATGCGAAATCTTCATTGTGGGAGGCCCCAGCTCTTATGTTAGAGATCTTTGAAATCTGTCACCTTCACGATATGATGAACAAATGCCTATGGACGATAATCCTTTAATTAATTATAGCATTTTATCGTTTTCCATCAAATTAAAAAAAAAATCTGTCTTAAAAAATAATTACTTGTAAATATATATATTTTTTTAATATATATATTTACAACAATCTTATTGTTATTTGCTAAAGTACTGCACACAACAAAAAGTATCACTTCACATTATATTTAAGTATTTTGAAAGATGTTAATTTATAGGAAAACTAGCTTTTACCCGCGGCTTCGCTCGCATGGTATTAGTGGGAAATTACTGTATAAAGAATGCATTTTTAGAGATATTAACTACGGCGCCAAAAAAGTACTCTTTTTAATCACAACAAAGCACTCTTTTTAAGCCTAAAATTAAAAAAAAACATTGTTTCCAAGCCAACAATTTGTTTGACGTTTGCAATAACTCGATTTTGTTAGGGACAGAAAACGTATGATACATAATTTCTTAACGCCACAGCTCATTCGTAACGCCAGAGCTTACCAATATATAAAGCCGATGTTACTCGCAAATAATGTAGCTTTCGATTAGTGAAAGAATTTTTAAATTCCATTTGATATTTATTGCGTTAAAGAGTAAGGACCATCCAACCAACCATCCAATCAACCATCCATACAAACTTTCGCATTTATAATATTAGTAAGAATACAAACTTTCGCATTTATTAGTAAGATAAGATATGCTGCTATGTTTTTTTAGTTAAGGAGAGATAATGGCTTAAATAGAGCCTTCAATTCACATTAAGGAGTGGGGACTTTTGGAGTAGGTAATACTCACCTGCAAAAAATCAGCTTTCCCCTAATTTGTCCCAGTGCGGGCGGTTTTTTTTTGTCTAGAAACAGGTTTTTAAAAGAAATAGGTCTAGTTTTTTTGTCTGGTCTAAAAACCACTACTAGTCGTTTTTCAGGATGCCAAAAAACTTTGACAGCTTAGTTAGTTAAATGCAATACAAGTTCGTTAAATTCTAGCAAACAAAATGTTCTTGATTATAATAATAATAATAATAAATATTACTTTTGGTATAGATAAATGTAGAACGATCCATATAGAGAAAGGTAAAATTGTAGATGGAGACGAGGGTATATTTAGAAATTTCAAAATTGAAAGTATGAAAGGGGGTGAGGTTTATAAATATTTAGGATATCCGCAATCAAATAGATTAGATCATACTAGTATTAAAAATGATATTAGGATTAAATTTAAAACTAGGATCAGAAAAATTTTGAAATGCAATCTATCTGCTAAAAATTTAGTAAAGGCGATAAATACTTGGGCAATACCTCTATTAACTTACTCATTTGGCATAATTAAATGGTCTAATACAGATTTAGATAGCTTAGAACGATTAATTAAAACTACATTAACAAAATTTCATTGTCATCATCCAAATTCAGCTATAGAACGTATTAATTTACCCAGAAATTTAGGAGGTAGAGGTATAGTCAAAATAACATCTTTAAAACATAATCAGGTAGAAATGCTAAGAAAATTTTTCCATAGGAAAGCTGATAGTTCAGAAATGCACAAAATAATATGCAAGGCAGATAGAAATATTTCACCATTAAATTTATACGACGAGAATGCCAGCATTCTTATAAATACCAACCAGGAATTATTAGATTCCTGGTCAAATAAAATTCTTCACGCAAAACACTTCAATTATCTCAACCAAACATATGTTGACAAATTTTCGTCAAACAAATGGTTGAGTATTGGAGAGTTGAGCGCAGAAATAGAAGGCTTTATGCTTGCCATACAAGATAGAGTCATTAATACTAAAAATTATAGGAAGCATATCATCAAAGATGCAAATCAAATTGATGATTTATGTAGAAAATGTTTGGCTTTTCCGGAAACTATAGAACATATTATATCGGGATGTTCTGTATTAGCGCCGTCCGAGTATACATTTAGGCACAATCAAGTTTTAAAAATAATTCACCAAAGTTTGGTAATTAAACATAACTTGATTGACTGCCGTAATGTACCATATTATGAATATGAACCAAATTCATTTTTAGAAAATGAATTTTATAAAATTTATTATGATAAAACTATTCTGACAGACAGAACAATTAGTCATAATACACCCGATATAGTTTTACATGACAAAATTAAGAAAATAACTTATATCATTGATGTCGCTATTCCAAATTCTTGTAATATTCAGAAAACTGTTACTGAAAAAATAAGAAAATATACAGATTTAGGAAATGAAATTAAAAGAATTTGGCATTCTCAGACTATAAAAATATTACCATTTGTTATTTCGGCTACTGGCATTATACCTAGCTCTCTCATTCAAAATTTAGGCGTATTAGATTTGTCAAAAAATTTGTACATAAAAATGCAAAAGTCGGTCATTTTAAATACATGTAGGATTACGAAAGATTTTTTAAATATTTATATTGAGGGATCAGTAGGATTTATCGGACCAGTTAGGATTTCATCAGAGCCGAACCCTCTGATATGAAAATATCTGGAGTCGGTGAAATATTTTCCCATTATGTTTCTTGTGGATTGACGTATTGTTCTTGTATTGTTTTATTCTTATATAGTGCACTTACATTGCGTTAATTTACTAGATATTCATTTGTGGAAAAGTGTGTGGAAGGGTTTAGTCTTTCATTTGGGAAAGATTCAACCCGGACATAAAATCTGGAGCACCGTAATAATAAAAAAATAAAAAAAAATGTTTATTCATTAATAGATTTTTTTTTACAATAGGTATACATTTCTTCTCTTATCATTGATTCTATTGATGAAAAGGTCACTCACTGCTCAGCTACAATTCAGGATTTCTCCTGGAAAGCAGCTGGTTTTCAGCATAAACATAAAAAGTGGATTATACCATGAAAAATAGAATATTTGATTGATACAAAATTGAATTTTTCAGCCTCTCTTGAAAGATTTGGGTTTGTTTATGGAAAAAACAATTTATTTATATTCCAATTAAATATGTACGGGCGCGAACAATTAATTTACCTTAATATTTTAAAGCTTAACGTGCAAAAAGCATTAAAAACCCAAACTAATTTTATTGGCGCCATCTGTGAATGCGTAGATTATTTCGTACATGACGTTTAACCTTAAAGTTTCATCGCAATCGGATGAATAGTTTAGGGATCGCATGAGGGACAAACAAAGAAACATTCATTTTTATATATATTAAAAAAATTATGATCCCGTCGCGGTTCAATAACGCTTCTACAATAACCTTCCTTATTTATTATTTTGTATCAATATACTATGATATTCTACTATTCCTCACGTTACATCTGACCACACGTAAATATCATATTATTAATAAACTTGCTTGCACTTGTACAAATCATTGAAAACAGTTTTAACCACCGACAATAATATTAGATATTATCGTTATATTTTATTTTTAACATTTCCAAATCGAAATACGCACAAAACTCTTTGCTCGGGCATACACGCGAATCTTACAACGCCCTAATGCGGGGTCCATTGCGCGGGCAAACGCCAGACTTTTGCTTGACAGTCCCATACATCAATCAAGGTCATAAATGTTTGACAATTTTTGCCAACTTTCAAGGCCATAAATGTTTGTAGTGTTTGAGCTTCCCGTGTTCGGCGGAAAACAAAACTTAAACATCTCATCTCGGGTGAAGCGGGAAGGCAGGCGGGTGCCAGCGGGGGGGGAGAATGAATTTTTTGACAGAAGTCGCGCGGTGCGGTCGTGTATGTAGAAAAATCGGAACGGATTTTTGTGGTTATGTGCTATGTATGAGCGAACATAATCACGAGTTTAAAATATTATTATACCTAAATATAATATAATAATAGAAATATTTGATAATAGAATTATAATATAAAATAAAATATTTATAATTATTCTGTTTTTGACGTAAATATTTA
The DNA here is from genome assembly GCA_917563855.2 of Limnephilus lunatus. NCBI lineage: Eukaryota > Metazoa > Arthropoda > Insecta > Trichoptera > Limnephilidae > Limnephilus > Limnephilus lunatus. Next base: position 37,491,909 of record OU830594.1, read on the forward strand.
CGTACTCTAAATTCTATAATTCTAAATTAGGTCGTGCAATAAAATGACGTTATTATGTAATGTCATTGGTGCAATAATCGATATTAGTCGGAAATCTTTCCTGATAAACCCTGATCTGTGTTTTCTTCCTGATGTAGGTAGCATCTTTTCTATAACATTTAACATTTATGTAAACGATAAACGTCAAACGTCAAGTTTTTTGGTGTGCGGACCTAATAATTATGATTTTAAATTGTAAATATGTCGTAATGGATGATTATTTCTTTCGTGAACTCGCTTGTATATAAAGTCTATTAATTTATTAATCGGTTTCAGAGACACGGGAGAAATTGACCATTGTAAATCGATATTCTATTTTTGATGCTACGTAATTATTTACGTAGCATCAAAACGTATTCACTCTAAATTCTTAATAAATAGTAACTTTGGGTCGTGCGTATTAGTCGGAAATCTTTCCTGATAAATAAATATCTGTGTTTTCTCCCTGATACATCTCTTTTGTCATCAGAACGCATTTTAATATTGATATAAACGTCAAACGTCAAGTGTAAGCGTGCCGTGGACACGTCCGTACCTCAGACCACTTGTCAAATTGTGTGGACCGCGCGAACTTCACCCCAAACGATGTTGGTGTAAAGTTATGACCTTGAGTGTTGGCAAAAATTGTCAAACATTTATGACCTTGATTGTTGTGTTGGACTGTCAAAAGTCTGGCGTTTGCCCGCCCAATGGACCCGTCTTAACACAGCGGTCGGCAATTAGTTTTGGTGGCGGGCCATATGTTGAGTTGACGTCACTCGTGGGCGTGCGAGATCGCCCATCGTCAGCTTCGTGTCGTGCAGCATCGTATAGCGCAAAGGTTCTCAACCCCATCTGAAGTAAATTTTTCAACACTCCCTCCCCACCCCCCCTTTTAACATAAAAAAGTAAGACTGAAAACAAGGAAAAAGCGCCGCATTTAAAAAAAAATTAAGTCGTCTTTACATGTTTTGAACTAGTTAGTAGCGTTGTATACAGTTATCGAATCCCCCTCGGGAGTTGCTCGTTCTTGAAAAATTTCTTGTTTTCTTCACAAGAACTAGAATACTAAGTATAATAACTTCACTAACTGATTTACCTACTGGATTTTCAAAATTTGAACTGATTCATTCTTCGAAAAGAGAAAAAAATAAAAAATCAGTATGTAAAAGGAATGAAAAAAATACAAATTTCTTCAAGGAACATGAAAATATTTCATTGGTCCTTGAAGGATTTTTATATTATGGTATTAAACTCTACAATAAAATATCACTCTCACTCATAAATCTCAAATAAAAAGCTGTATACTAAATACAGGGATATCAGAAATAGAAAATATCAAATACAGACTAAAACCGATCTACTGAACTGAATTATAAAAAAACACAATCTCATTTACCTCATAATTATTTAAAAAAAAATACTATATGATATTTGTTTATAACTATTTCATATATAAATATCTTATAATTAAATTATAATACGTTAATTAAATCCTCAGCACAGGAGTTCCCAGTGAGGATATAATTATCTCTACATGTTACTAAGAAAGGATGCAATAAATCATTATTGTTATTATTAATAATAATAATAAAATATTTCAATTAACAAAAATCAAACATATGTAGAAGTCCAATAGAAGATATTTTTCACAACAAATACTAGTAAAAATAAACATTAACCTTCTCAACTTATTAAAACAGTCAGAATGCCCATATTTTATGCACATAAACTGTACTGGAATTGTAAATACCAACCTAAAATATTAATTCATACTTTACGTAACTCCTTCGGTTGTTAGACGTACTTGACTTAGTGATTCTTGACATTATTGGAATAAAAATGTAAGTGAAATTTTGGTGTCCGGTGATTTTTTCGATGACTTTTTTTCTTTTTCTTTCTGTGTCCTGGTGCCTTAAGAGCGTATAACCAGAGAACACCAGAAATATGTCATTTTTAAATCAGTGTTTAGGCATATTGACTCTTTTCCAAAATAGTATATTAAAATATAAGTGGATAAACAGGTCTTTAAAACACGCGCGATTTTTCGAGCACGACGGCGTAGCCGAGTGCTCGAAATAAAGCAAGTGTTTTAAAGACCAGTTATCCACGAATATTTTACGCTATTTTTTTTTATTGGTACACTTTGAAAACATAAATATTGATATTATTATTAAAAATTTGGAAATAAGAACTATTAATGAATTCGTGATGTGACATCACAATATCTTGTTGTCATGGAAATGAAAAACACAAACATTAATTTGCAATCTGTCACATAAGATTAATAGTTGACATCACAGTTTTTACTAGTTATTGTGTGTTGTAAAATGAGTTCTAACATTGATAATTTAAATACCAAAGCAGAATCGCGGTTAATACCTGAAAAATCCAAAGACGTTTATAAAAAAGGATATGAAAGGTTCATAACATGGATGGAGGAGCAAAACGTAGTAGATGTAGATGAACGAGTTGTGCTTGCTTACCTTCAGAAAACAGTACAAAGCATCGACTATATATTAATAATTAGAATGTAAACGATGTAAAAAAGAATGTAAACTTTGAATAAAATTTTTGAAACATTTGTAATGTTTTATTTGACGTTTAAAATATTCCTGTCAGATTTATAGTTAAAAGTTGACATTTAGACTTCACATTTTGTTGATTTGTTGATGTTGTCATGGTAACTTTAAAAAACGCGCGTTCCATAAAGTGCGATTTAAACACGCTAGAGCGTACTTTTAATGAGTAAAAAAGGGCACCAATAAAAAAAAAAATTATAAATTGTTTTCGAAAGATTGTTCTTTTATCTCTAGTATGTTTTAAATTTCCAGAAAAAATGATAATTTTAGTATAGTAAAGTTATACCATAGGTCGTTGGCGGATTTGTTAAATTTTCAAAAAAGTACATTTATTATACAACACCCATTTCAAATCATATAAACATGCAGTAAAATAAATCAATACATTATCTGGTAAACGTATGTAACAGAATTTTAATTTTAGTTTAAATAAAATCATAAAAAAATATATAAGTACATGTGTTTCTTGACGAAAATTGGTCCGTTTGTGTATTTATTTGCGCAATTACAGACTAATATGTTTCAATTTTTTTACATTCTTATTTTGCTGAAACATTATTGAAAAATGATAAATCTTATGATCAAAAAATAATTACAAAAAGTACATAATTTTAACAGTTTTATCAACACGCCTTTCATCATTTTTGGATGTGGGTATAAATTAATGGAAATTTGGAATGAAATAAAATCGATATTGAGTTATAATTTTAAAAAGCTGGTACGGAGAGTAATTAATCTTTTTCATTGGAACCGCCCTGTACGATAGTAAGAACCTCTTTCGACGAAATGTGGATTTTCGGCCGCTGGCTGGTTATACGCTCGTTTAGGATTTGATCACGGGAACATGGATGAGTTTGGAGGCCCCCAGGAACAGAGGCAGGTATGAACTGAATAAAAAGCTTGTAAAATTACATAAACTTCTTAAACTAGGGGGGGGGGGGCTCATTCAGCTTTGCCGCCCCAAGGCTCTGACGGGCTTAGTCCGCCATTGGGTAGATACTGTATTATGTTTTACAGCGCCCTTGAGGTGATTTTTCTCAAAAATGGTGGTATACAAATCATCCAAATATTATTATTATGGGTTTTGGAAAGGTTTGTACTTGTCTTTATCTGTGGCTACCTACTTCTTGTAGACCACCCAGAAACAAGTGTGTTGATAATAATTATGAATGAATTTTAATAAATACTTAATTAATCCAATTGATGACTGATATCATATATATTCAAAATGCACTTATATTCAAGAAAGGTCCCAGCATTATATTACTGCCATTCAAAAACATTCTTCGATTGTTATTCAGTGCAAAGCTATTATTAACGATAAGCTAACAATAACAATATTTTATTGATTTATTTATTAGATGTTTGACCCGGTCTGAAAAACAATTAACAAAAGAAAAACATCAAATAATTAACCACATACTCGTACATGTATTGTTTATTTTTTGCTTCTTCTTGTAAAAGGCAAGTTTCTAACAAATAAGCTCTCAAAATCAATCATTTAAATTAAAATAGTGTTTAATATTTGATTTATGTGTTTATTTATCTCTCCTCAGAATTCTGAGGAAAGATAAACAATTATTATATTTTAATAATTTTATTTTATTTTAGTATCTACATAAAACAGACAACAAATATTTAATTACATAGATACAATTAAAAAAAAAAAAATTATCTAAGGAAAAGTTATATATACTATAAGTATGTGATAAAGAAGGTTAGAATGCATGAGATGTAATGCAATTTGTATACAATGGGGTGATGATGATGCTATAATTTTTTGTTTTAAATTTCAGAGCACGAAGGAACAAGAAGGGCGAAGTAAATGTAAAAGAAACAAATAAATCCACTGGAGCGATTTAGGTCCAAATTTGGACCGTTTTTATTTATCCGCGATTGATATTGTTTCAAAATTGGACCACATTTAACAAACCTACAAATATGTGATAAACGGTGAAATTTAGGTGGATTCATTAGCTTTAAACCGCAGTAAGCAGTTTATATATTTCCTTATTAATATTTTGAGGAATGATATTAATTAAATCGGATGGCCAAATCAAAAACTAAACACCAATCGCTCCGTGGATAAGGACAAAGGACATGCAGTAAGATAGCCTGATAGCTATCAGACTGAGAGCTGGACAGACTGCAACATTGGTATATCGTCAGGACGACCGCAGAAAATGTTCATTAGTAGAAAACTGTATTGTGCTGGTTTTGATTGGACAGAAGCAGCAACATTGATGTAAAAAACCGTATAGTCTGTCAAAAAAGAGTAGAAAATATAAAAAAATTGAACTACAAAATTTGTAGGCTGGCAACACCAAAAAATCTGTCAAATATTCTTTTAAAGGGCAATGACACTGAAAAAATAAAACACTATACACAAATTTAAAAAAACATTTTTTGTTCTAAAAAAAAAAATCCAAGAAGAACTGTTGTTAAGGTACCTACTTAATGACATAAATTTGATTAAATCGTGTTTTACAAAGTGATAGGCTTTGATTTAATTTAACATAAATTTGAATTTAACAGTAGGTAGAAAGGAAGAATCATTAATGGTGAGTTGAGTTACACTACTTTTAGATCTGAATGAGTTAAATATATTCAGATCTAAAATTAGAGACATGATCTGAAGCCCGGGCAACGCTAGGATACTTAAGCAGCTTAAGTCTGATATTAAATGAATGTGAGCAATTTCTTAAGTGTACTTTATATTTTATTACAATATAGTTATTCTTCATTAAGTTAAGACAAAATTGCGAAGGTATAATAATAATATACCTATATATGCAATCATTGCAATGAAAAAATATATTTTTCACTTTTACGCCTTTTTTAATTTTTAATAAAAATGTAGGTTACACAGCTTTAAATTACCACCATGGTTATATTTTTAGTATTTCTATTTGAACAACAGTGGCGCCCTCCTATGTTTTCTACTCTTATTTGACAAACTGTATTGTGCTGGTATTATGTCGGGACAGACAGCTCTATAATGGTGACTCGGGACTAGGGTTACCATCTTCTAAAATAAAAAAGCCTGAATCTGCGTCGTATTAGGACGAACATTTTGCCCTAAAAGCCGGACGTACGTACGTAATTTTGGACATAACTTTTATACATAATGATCAAAAATCTGTTACAAGTTAAAGTTTTTTATTAATCACACATTAACCACATTAACAACAATCATTAATCAGTATTATTCTTGTCATCATTTGGCATTTATATAGATTATATATCAATAATAAATAAAAAAATATATTGAGACTTCTGTCTGTTGACATAACATAATAAACTTAACAAAACATAACTTTTCATCAGCATTTGGTTTCTTAGAACGGGCAATCTGCCTAGCTAGGAACTAATATAGACAAACAAAACATAACTCTTTTCCTGGTTAAACAGTTGACTAAAAAATTTCATTAAACAAATATAAAATGAAGCATTTCTATCTTTGTGGACAAAAACGAAAAAAATAAATTTAAATGAAATCTCGACTTCTCCAAAATTATTCAATAATTACAAAAATCTACAATTTTGTAAATTTGGCTTTTTCACCTACTTTATCCAAAACGTCATTTTCTTTGGAAATCATTTCATAAAATTCTTGACATGTCATTTTTAAATTACACAATGTGTACATCATCTTAGCAATTGTTTCTGTTTGCAATTGGGTTCCTTGGTCCACTGGGCGTTTATTAAAAAGAAAACTCTTTCAACATTGGCATTATGGCCTGGAATCTCAAAGTAATATTCCGTCAATTTCAGATGTTCGGAATAAAATTTTTCATTAACAAGTGATTCAAAATAAGCAGTCCACTTTTGATGTGCCAATAGCTTTTTGAAGTCAGAGTTATCCTTCTGTTTCTGGAAAAAAAAGTTCTGCCGTTGGTCAAAAAGTTTACTGTCATCTAACGATCTAACTGTAATTTTTTTTTAGACATAATGACCTTCGTTTGTGCTACGCGCTCCCAGCTTGGTACTTGATACCTCAGCTAAAGCCATCCACTTAAAGTGTTTCAATTCGGCACTGAATACACTTGTCCAAGAGTTCAAGTAGTCTTTGGCAATTTTGCACATATTATTCATGTTTTCTTTGAATTCTTCCACGCGATCTGGGTGAGCCTCCGATAAATACCGTAAAATTGCGGATACCTTGATTGGGCAGAAATTTTGTTCCAGTCCATCATTTATTTGTCCATTATTTGTGAACACTGGTCAATTTGACGGCCGGTGTAGTGCAGCGGTATGGCGCTTGACTCGCACACCGAAGGTCGCGCGATCGAATCCCGGCGTGGCAAATAAATTTAATTTGATTAATTTGTGTTCTTTCACAATTTAATCATTTAAAATAATATATAGTATATTTGCGGCACGTTCCAGAGTGAAAGATACTCTCAGTGTCGCCCCAGTGTAAGACCACCATTCAGAATTTAAACGTTGCTTGAAATGGCATTAGCCGTGTTTGGCGACCAGATCTGAATAGCCAGGTACTTCCCCACCTTCCTATTCCCTATTTCCTTCCCCTCCCCACTACCGTCAGCCTCACAACATACCCCAATTGGGGATGCCATAGTTCCACTGGCTTCAAACGGGAGCAGTTGGGACTCTTGTGCGGTATTCATATAAAAAAAATTAAAAAATTACTTTGTTGACTGAAATATCTGAAGTTGATTTGCGCAAACCCGCGCGAACCAAGAATAGCCACTGTCCCCCGCCCCCGCCTCGTCCTTAAGAGGAATATAAACGCTAGAAATATTTCGATTCTCCTGCCTGCAAAATTTGCAATCGAGCGTCTTATTTGCGCGCGGCAAGTTAGCGAAAAAGTGGTTTTTATTTATTTTGTCCATAATTTTATAAGAGTGAAAAAAAGTTAGAACATAGAAAACCTCAAAAATGGTTTTAGCCATAAAGGGGTATTTTTATAAAAATGTTTCTTGTATTATTTCATAGTTAAGTCATGAAAAAACATTTTTTTTAGTGGTTTACGCTTATTTTTTTTGTTATGTAAATAATAATTTTATTGTAATTCCGTTACATAGAAAACTTAGTAAAACGCTTCAATTTATCCGTTGCATATTTTTTGATGTTGATACTGTAAGCCAATTCGTCATAAAGATTAATCTAAATAGTATCTAAATAGGATTTCACGTATAACTTCACCACGGTTGTGCCTTGCGTTGCGTTCGTTCTACAGGCGCTGCGTGCACCGCGTTACACTAACAAAAAGCCTAACAAAAACCGTACAGGCCGGACATACATATAAATATTTAGCCGGACAGGTGGCAACCCTACTCGGGACGGATGTTAACCCTACACCTATACCCTACCAATGAGGGATCCGGATAATAGTAAGGCTTAACGGTTCAATTACTCATAATATTATATTACGATCAGGAGCTCTAGTACAGTGAAATCGATAACTTTAGAATATCGGATCGATAGGCGTAACTTCCGATGATTTTATAACGATGTTCTAAGGACGTTACATGTTACGCATCGTGAGACGTTGACAACCGAAACGATATTGACGTTAAATAAATAAGAAACCAATATATGCTGGCAATAATGATAGTATTTTCTATGGATTGACGCTACGATGAAACGCCAAACGATCACGTAAAAATATTGATAAATTGGCAATATTGAATGGAAATACTAAATATGCTTTGGCAGTCCGCATCTACTTTTTGACACTAAACGGGAGTAAATTAGTTAATGAGGTCTTTATTCATATTTCTACCATTTTTGTTTCTCATAGATCGAACGGAATAAATTGATTGCGTCTTAGATGCATTATTTAAGAGCGTATAACCAGAGAAAACCAGAAATACGTCATTTTATTACATACAGACTTATTGACTCTTTTTCACAAAAAAATTATAAATTGATTTCGAAAGATTGTTATTTTTAAATTTTGAGAAAAAGTGTTTATTTTTAGTATAATAAGGTTATAATTTTTAAATCAGTGTTTAGACTTATTGACTCTTTTTCACAAAAAAATTATAAATTGATTTCGAAAGATTGTTATTTTTAAATTTTGAGAAAAAGTGTTTATTTTTAGTATAATAAGGTTATATCATAATCATAGGTCGTTGGCAGATTTGTTAAATTTTCAAAAAAGATTTTGTATTATACAACACCCATTTCAAATCATATAATCATGCAGTAAAATAAATCAATACATTGTCTGGTAAACGTAGGTATGTTACAGAATTTTAGTTTTAGTTTAAATAAAATCATTAAAAAATATATACGTACATGACGTGTTTCTTGACGAAAATTGGTCCGTTTGTGTATTTATATTCAAAAAAGATTTCGTATTATACAACACCCATTTCAAATCATATAATCATGCAGTAAAATAAATCAATACATTGTCTGGTAAACGTAGGTATGTTACAGAATTTTAATTTTAGTTTAAATAAAATCATTCAAAAATATATACGTACATGACGTGTTTCTTGACGAAAATTGGTCCGTTTGTGTATTTATATTCAAAAAAGATTTCGTATTATACACACCCATTTCAAATCATATAATCATGCAGTAAAATAAATCAATACATTGTCTGGTAAACGTAGGTATGTTACATTAATTTTAGTTTAAATAAAATCATTAAAAAATATATACGTACAGACTGTCAAATAAGAGTAGAAAATAAATAAAATGGAACTAAGAAATTTTTAGGCTGACAACATCAATTTATCTGTCAAATATTCTTTAAAAGTGCAATGACACTGAAAATTCAAAACGCTGTATACGCATTTGAAAACATTTTGTTCTTAAAAAAATTAAATCGAATAAGCACTATTGTGAAGGTACTTACTAAATGACATAAATTTGATTAAATTGTGTTTTACAAAGTGATTAGCTTTCATTTAATTTAACATAGATTTTAATTTAACAGTAGGTGGAAAGGAAGAATCATTAATGGTGAGTTTAGTCACACTACTTTTAGATCTGAATGAGTTAAATATATTCAGATATAAAATTAGAGGCATGATCTAAAGCCCGGACAACGCTAGGTACTTAAGCTAGTATTAAATAAATGCGAGCAATTTCTAAAGTGTGCTTTATATTTTATTATAATATCGTTATTCTTCATTATGTTAACACAAAATTTCAAATGTATAATAATAATATACCTAAATGCAATTCTAATTTTGAGATCAGTGGGTATCTATATAGCAGTGAAAAAATATTTGTTTCACTTTAATGCCTTTTTAATTTTTAATAAAAATGTAGGTTACACAGCTTTAGATCAACACCATTGTCATATTTTTAGTATTGCCATTTGGGCAACAGTGGCGCCCTCATTTATTTTCTACTCTTATTTGACAAACTGTACATGACGTGTTTCTTGACGAAAATTGGTCCGTTTGTGTATTTATTTCCGCACATGATTTTTTTACATTCTTATTTTGCTCAAACATTATTGTAAAATGATAAATAGGTACTTATGATCAAAACATAATTACAAAAAGTACATAATTTTGATAGTTTTATCAACACGCCTTTCAGAATTTTGGATGTGGGTATAAATTAAAGCAAATTTGGAATGAAATAAAATCGATATTGAGTTATAATTTTAAAACGCTGGTACGGAAAGTAATAAATCTTTCTCATTGGAACCGCCCTGTACGATCGTAAGAACATATTTCGACAAAATGTGGATTTTCGGCCGCTGGCTGGTTAAACGCTCTTAAGTTATAATACGACTTCTTTCAATTCTAAGAGCTTCGTTAGTTCAACTCCGTTAATTAATAAACCAGTAATTTTGCATAATGAACGATATTATCCAAATAAATTAAGGTTAACCGAAACATATTTGATACTATGGAGCCCGGGCTAAAATTTATCAGTGGTCGGAATATCTCTTACCAAGCGGACCGTGATCGCAAATATTGATAACTGACCATAAATGACGGGTTTGGTAAATATCGTATTGATATAGGATTTTATCTAACGTCAATGCTTGTCCTCTTGATAACTACCAATATCTTCCTAACTTTAATGAAGACTTTACGTAATCTTTAGTATGATGTTCCCTGTATTTATTTTTTTACTGTGCGATACTCTAGCAATAATTTCTCCTGTTGCAAAGAGCACGCCATTTGAATCCCCTTTCCGCGTCTAAATTCCTTGCACATTCATACAGTAGGTATTATTTATTATCATTAGTTAAGTCCTTTGTGTCCTTAATACGTAAAGGAGTGGGTGTCCTTTCGTTCTCTGACTTGATTGCAATCCTTGTGGGAGTGGCGTAACAAATAGAATAGGTAAGATAACTTTATAGTAACTATATGGTAACATAACTATAATAGGTACCTACCTACTTTTTTTAATTCATTTTGTTATTGACCTTTCGTCGGCTTATTATGAAAGTCCCAATAATTTGTTTTGGTAGTTGGAAAATTTGAATTTCCATTTAAAACATTTTTTTAACAGGTTTACTCCACACAGGAGGCCCCAAAGGAAATCATTTTCATTAAAGCCTACGTCATCTTTGGGGATGCTGTGTTGGGTTTCTTTAAGGAAAGGAAAGAGCGGAAGTTTTGAGAAGGCAAACGGTGGGAAGGGTGGGTGGGATTATGTGGTCAGTGTAGCGAGGAGTGACGGCCGTATGATTCCATCTATCCCCTGCGTTGCAAGGCGATGGGTCGAGAGATTCCGGTTGGGGAGGTTAAACGGTCTCGCCCAATCAGCCTATCCCGAACCAGCCCACCACCCCTAGAAATTGGGTAGACGCATCCGCTGCCAAGGCTTGAACACATCTCACCCCATAAACTAGGGCACCCCTTTTAAGTCACGAAACGTAGCCAACCGCTTGGGGTGACCTGTGGTAGAGGGGTTAGTTATCCAATTTATGGTTTACGGGGCGACGGTACCCATAACCATCTCCTAAATTGATTGGTCGAAAGCAAGTTTTCTCAAACAATACTAAATTTCACAAATAATTAGAATCATGAACAGAGGCATCACTCAGTAAGTAATTCTTACTATTTAAAAATGGTTATTTCTTTTTTTAAAGTCACCAATTTTAAAAAATAAATGTTAATTAATATGTCCTGGTCAACAGTAAATAATATCATTCCACTATCATAATGTGTTATTATGTATTGTTAATAAAACTATTCTAATAAATAAAACCGTAATGATTTGTAGTTAGCCGAAAATAATTTTACGTTGCTATAATGCATCAATAAATTATAAAATACAATTTTTAATGGGAAATAGTTAAAACTTACACATTCAGAGATATTACTGACAAGTATAAAAACAATTATAAAGGTTGTACTTACCAAATTACGTCCGTTGTGTGTTTAAACTAGCAAGCTTTTGGACACCCTTAACGTTAGCAAGGGCTATAGAAGTTTTTTTCAATTAAAAATATAAAATAAAAACAGTCTTATGTTTTGTCGAATTATCTCATTCATTACTGCAAACACATCACGCAAAACTCTTCAACTAAAGTTTTTTTTTTTTTTTAATTCCAAATTTATTAAATGTTTTTAAATCATTTTTCTGAGATGGTGAGTTTAAATGATCTCATTTTAAATTGTCCTGAATAACACATATCCAAATAGTAAATTGTTACATCACTCGTTTGTATAGTACATTTCACAAAGGTATAAAGAGTTTTTAATTGGATTACAAGTTGAATATACGAAAAGACCGGCTACTGCGAGAGAGTAGGAGTAGCGAGTGTGGACGGTTACGACCGACGCTGGCGACGCTTCCTATACCAACTGACGCGCGACGGCTCACCGGGCTCACGGTTCTATGGACGGAACTTTGTTCACCTGCCACAGGCGTCCCGCTCGGGAAAACTTTACCGTAGATTTTCGAACAGGACTGGATAATATTATGCGTATATTACGTATACTAGTTAAGATGAAGCCATGCGAAATCATACAAAATCATGTGTTCTGGTATGAAAATTTGTCGATTAGAAATATTATAGTCCTTTCCCATTCGTCCCGTTCCCCTTCCGCCTCCCCTTCCTCTCCCGCGTCCTCTTCCCCTCTCGTGTTCCCACTCCGCCTCCTCCACCTTCCCTCTCCCTACTACATTTCCCCCCTTCCCCCGTCCCGCGAACCCCCTTCCGAGTTCCCTTCCCCCGTCCCGCGAACCCCCTTCCGAGTTCCCTTCCCCCTTCCCAGATTCCCCTCCCCCCCTCCTGTGAACCCCCTATCCGATTTCCCCTCCCCCATCCCTTCCGCACTCCATACATTCAGTCCCGGTACATTCAGTTTTCAAACAGCTCGCGTGCCACGTATTGCAATTTTTTAAACAAATTTCATAATGCCAGAGCTCACCAATAGTTTTATACAAACCTTGTCCTGACAATAACGTACACAAAAAAAAAGAATTATCCAATTTACTTAAATACATTTCGGCGATTCACTTTTATTTATATAGAAGAAGAAGATAGATAGATGATTCAATTAAATAGTGCGAGTAGAACAAGTCTTGGCTTTGGAAATAATAAAGTTTTTTTTAATAAGTATTTTGTAAGCCTGAAAAAAGATAACGTATCAGGTCTATAAAAAATACTTTCGAGTGCCAAAATCTTCTATTAATAAAATCAATTTTTGGATTCTTAAAGTGTTATTATGTAATGTGGCAAATTAAGTTCTTTAAAGAATAATAGAGAAACATTTTAATACTCGTGCCTGAATTTCACAAAATAAAATAAAAACATTACAATTTCGCGCTGTTTTTTTCGGCATGAATCAAAATGTGCGGCGGTCAACGAATTTGGAATTGAGAATTAAACCTAATGAAACTATATGCATTTTGTTTTTAGATTTTCACGGCCAAAAGCATTTTCATTGATAGTTTTTGGGATGTTATGCCGTGTTGCGCTATCTCCTTCTTTAGCCGACGTTTCGGACAGCGTTGCAGTGTCCATCATCAGGGCAGATCCAGTAGATCCGACGATGTGCGCATCATAGCATCATATCGCATGATAGCGCAACACGGCATAACATCCCAAAAAGTAACAATGAATATGTGCATTTTGTATCAGCTATGCATTACGCCCCGCGCGCGGTTGCGATATTGCGTCCCTAGATTCGACCTCACTTGGTTCCGTGAAATCGATTTTTAATATATTATCTACTATCTCTAGCTGAATCCACTATCTGTTATGGAATTACTTCTTGGGGACATTCTTGTAAAACTAATATGAGTTATATCCAAACATTCAAACAATACAAAACTCCCTTACAAAAATGTTAATTCATGAATATACTAATAATGCAAACAGAACCAACACTAAATTAATACGCAAGTCTCTGAATGTTTTGCATGTCAGAGGATTATTATTTTATAATATTGTAAGTCATCGAATTATATTGTCTGATTCTTTGTATAGGTAAAGAGTTTTCCATAAATATAATACAAGATTCACTCAGAATGAAGGATTGATGGTTCCGAAATGTATTCCCTTGTTTTCCTAATTGGAATTCACATTCTAAGGAAATGGAAAATCATTGTAATTTTGTATTACCTTATAAATATTAAATCATAGAAGTACTTGTTGATTATATTCATTTGTCCATATTACATTCTAACTTGTTTATTATATAAGGCTTATACTGCTTTTTACATATTTATGTTTATACTATTCTGTAATTTAACCAATTTATATTTCTTGTTAATTTATCATCATTATGTATATACATAGATGAGACATTAAGCGAATAAATTGGTTCAACGGAATCGTAGGTTGCTACCTCCATATCTCTATTAGTATAATAACAACAACAACAAGAAAAGGATGAAACCATGGGCTTGAGTAAAAGGAAAGGACGGTCTGACGGCCGAGCCTTTTGACGCGGTGGCTTCAGTTAGAATTCACTTTCCGAAGGCCTGTTCGTGAATGATTTGAACACGAATCTCGGAGAATTATGTACGGGATAGCGCCTCTAAAGTATATCTCTATGTTTATCATCAACATTATACATACATACTGTTTACCATTGTACCATGTTATTGCAAAAAATGTTGTCATTAAATACCTACCTGCCGACAAACTACATATGTAGTTTAGTAGGTTCGAAAGTAAATAAAAATAAAAATAAAATCCTTGTTATTATAATAAAATAAAGTGCGTAAGAAAGGAGTGAATTTTTTTTACATGCCTTTACGAAATCAACCTATGAAAAACAACTCTCAAATACTTTCTCCAACCTTTCCAAAATAGTCTTCTTAAGTATTTTTAAATCCCTCCCGAAAAGAGGCGGGAATTCCGATTTAGAATGTTTCAAGGACTAGTGGATCACCCAATTCCGTAAACAAGGTGGCGTTACATGCATTTTTGACTTGACATATACATATATTTTTTTTTATATGAATACCGCACAAGAGTCCCAACTGCTCTCGACTAAAGCCAGTGGGACTATGGCATCCCCAATTGGAGTTTGTTGTGAGGCTGAAGGTAGTGGGAAGGGGAAGGAGATAGGGAAGAGGAAGGTGGGAAAGTACCTGGCTATTCAGATTTTTTTTTACCTGAGCCCCACACAGGAGGCCCTGAGGAAAATAATTTCCCACAAGGCCTATGTCATCTTTGAGAATGCTGTGTGGAATGGTTTTTTAAGGAAAGGAAGGAGAGGATAGTTCTGGGAAGGAAGAGGGTTTAAGGGGTGGGTAGGACTCTGGGGTTCAGTGTGTCCTCGTCATCTGCCTCCAAGACCTAGACAAACCTCACCCCATGAACCCGGGCACCCCTGCCAAATCACCAAACGTAGCGAACCACTTGGGGTGACCTATGGCAGAGGTGTTGGTTATCCAATAAAGGTTTCCGGGGCGGCGGTACCCATTCCCGCCTCCCAAATTATAAATGATCAACAAATCAGATCTGGTAACCAAACACGACTAAAGCCATTTCATGCAACGTTTCAATTCTGAATGGTGGTCTTACACCAGGGCGATACTGAAAATATCTTCCACTCTGGAACGTGCCGCAAATATACCATATATAATTTTAAATGAAAAAAATTGTGAAATAACACAAATTAACCAAATAAAATTTATTTGCCACGCCAGGATTCGATCCCGCGACCTTCGGAGTGCGAGTCAAGAGCCTTACCGCTGGTCGTCAAATATAAACTGCTTACAGGCTTTTGATTATAAACGTTGTTATGGTTTGTGAAAATTATTTCAGGATACTACAGGATGTGGTTTCACAGAACTCTAAAAGTTCATCAAATTCTTCTAAGTTAAAATAATGTAACAATCACAGGTTAAAAAAAAGAAGAAAAAAAAGTTAATAATTATTGACTTTTTTATTGGGCTTGATGTGAACATTTGTTATTGGATTATAACCTAATTATTATAATTGTTTTCTTTAATGCATGTAATGTTATTAATCTGTAAATGTTCCTAATAAAATAAAATAAAATAAATAAAAATCACAAATTTTTATCAGATACTTTAAATAATGTGTTGTTTGAAGTCATATGAAGTTTCCATTGCATTTGAATTTTTTTTTAATGTTTTCCGCAATCGGACATTATTATTCAAGAAAATTAAATTAAATTTGTTATTCAATTAATTCCTATATTAAATGGTCTCCCATCTGCTCAAAATGGCGTCACTTGCAATTTGAAAGTTTCATTTAATTTTTTGAATGATTATAGACTTTTGGTGTTGGCTAAAGTTTTGAAAGCATTATCAGTAGGTATTAGATATACAAACTCAGGAATCTAATATGAGATTAAGATTTTATATGCACTAGCAAAATGACGTCATGTACCGATATACCACTAATTCGGCATCGATAACTAAAATGATTATTCAAGAATGCTTGTAAAAATTATTATGCAATGGAAGGGCACCGGATTTACGTGTGTAAATATTAGTTTATTTTGAACACAACGGTGTGATTGTAAAAAGTGTTAATTTAGAGTAATAAAACAGACCGACATTGACCGGTCAGTGGCTGGTTGGCATCTGTGCCTGACCCAGGTAAAGTGAGTTCAATTCCTCAATTGGCTAAGTCCTCCATCACCACAGAAGCAATATTTTCCGCTTACGGAGGTGGTAGTCGGAGATTTTTAAAATATACCCGAAAATGTTTGTCCTTCTTTAAAAAAAATACATATAATGATAATAAAATAAAAATGTTTACGTCAATAATACGCGCTATTTCTTCGTAAGAGACAGATGAACATATTGCATAGGAGAGGGAATGAATGCGATCTGGGAATTAATATTGCTTAGGAGAATGGGTGAATGCGATCTCGGAATAAATATTTCACAGGAGAAGGAATAAATGCGGTCTGGGAATTATTTTGCATAGCAGAGTAGATGAATGCAATCCGAGAATTAATAAGAAATCGATACTGACAAATGGTTTTTCAAAAGTTACCTTTTAGCGTTAGTAATTATTTATTTAATAATAATATTTGGATAATTTGTTTAGAGCCATTTATTTGTGAAAAATACCTATGTACCTATACTAGTATTTACTTTTGTATGGTTACAAAAGTTCCGAAACTCGTTTAAAAGCTTAATTTTTTTTTACTTTTTCGCAGGAAACATAATTATGCACAAGGAAACCAAGCGACCTTAGTTAGATAATTGCACGTGACTGGGATTTCATAATGAAAATATTATATATTCATCAATGAATGGATGTAATTATGACTCACATACTTTGTTTCATAACAAACGATACGTCTAAGATAAGATAAGCTGTATATTAGTAAGTTCTATAGAAAATACCGCGTTATATAAATACTTGGAAAAATGCAATAAAGTACCTATATTAAATAGAATATATAATACCATAATCTGTCTATCGTTTCTTTTAATTGTTTGTTTATGATATCGTCTAAGTATAGGTACTCGGACTAACAAAGTTACGTATTATGTTTTAACCTTTTACGTATGATTGTTTGCCGTCTGTTGCGTAATGTTCTGGCCCAAAGGTCGGGATTTGCGCGTTCAATTACTATTGATATTCAAAAACATGGATTTTTTCATCTCATATTAGGGTGCTACCAGTCCGGCGGTGTGATAATAGTAATAGTTTTTTTTTCATCTGATGGTCATAAAATGGGTCATTACATGTGTCAAAAAATATAAAACAATAATCTACTTTCGTGGGAAAAAAATAATTTTATTTATTTTATTACCTAATCTGAAAGTCTTATTTCGGGGATTTGCCTACCAGACGTTATAATTTGATCCTCTTTACACATTTTCTAAAAATTTTGAAGAAAAAGGGGAGGCATAGATGGAAAAATAATCTGTTTATTTTTGTCCGAACATCTTCCTGGTAGATTTGTTTTTGTTTAGTTTAGTCATTTTAATTAAGTACATATTTGTATTGATTACACAATAGTTGTCAATCTTGGAATGCATTAGTTATCCGGTTTCAAAATTTGTTTATAACAGGTACAATCAATAGTTGAACATTAGCAAGAAAGAGATATTTTTCGCAAGTTTAGCATGAATTACTTATCTAACATACAATATAGATGGCATTTAACCTGTCATCTGTGGCTCACCCACCGCACAAGGACGGCCAAAAGGAATTACGGCGAAAAATAGAAATAAGCATTGCCTTCAAACTAATAAACCAACCCAATAGCCTGCGCAAGCGCGCAAACTCGAGATATGTATCGCGCTTCCAATATTTCTCATTTGCGCCTGATTGGTTGACGGGGTAGCTACGCTCGTCCTGTTTTCCCTGTTTTAAAATCATAAAGTTTTCAACATGGATGATAAAGTTTCAGTTATGCACTTTAATCTGCAATTATTTTTAACAAAATATACATACAATGTATGGTTTATGAAATTTTATTTTTGTGAAAAAATAAATTGAAATGTTTTCTTCAACCAGAGTTTAGAAAAAAGTTCCACCGAGTTCCACAACATTATTTTACTAGTTCAAAAATATACCTTCGAAGTTAGGAGAAAACGTAAAATGTAGGTATGTCCCCCTTTTTCCCCTTTCTTAAATTGATCGCATTCTTTTCAGGTAGTATTGGCGACCCCGCTCTAAAGGAAACCTCAGAACTACATATTTATAATGTTAAAAAATGAACTACTTCACAATTTATCGTCATTTTACAGTTTAATCAAATGTAGGGTAAGGTTGCTACTATTGGACCACTTAACTTTAAAATGACGTAACAGCGGAATTGTGATAGATAGGAAAATCGTGATTCAATATTTTAATAAGCTTTACATATAAGAGCTTGCATGTGTCATTTATGATTTTTAGCATTAACAATAAAGAGAGAAAATAGAAAAAAAATTGTTTTGCCATGGTTGCTTTCTTTGGACCACTGTTTCTTAAATTGGACCAGTGAGTTGCTATCATTGGACTTAGGAAATTTTCTGCAGTGGTCCATTCGACGGAACCATGAGAATTCAAATAAATAAAAGACAATAAAATAACAATCAATTTTTAATTCTATAATCAGTAAACGTTTTATAAAATAAAATGACACAGAAACATTAACTAAATATTCTTTATCTAAATTTGTAAGAAAATATGCAGGTTACATGAACCTTAGAATCAAAAACAAAAAAAAATTAACTTACAGTTACATTAAACAAAACACATTTTAAACGTTTTTCAGCAAATGAAAGTAAAATAACTCAAAATGTATGTCTTAAAACAAATCTCAGCAAACATAAAGAATAGAATGGGTACTAAAATAACATATTTTTTTGGTTTATGAGGTCAATCAGTGACATGACGGACAAAAAAATTTCTTTACATCTTTCCTTTACGCTTTCGATACACCATATTATATCCTGCTTGCCTCATTAAGTCCAACTTCTTGTTTACTTAAAGCTTGCAGTGCCAATTTCATGCTTTCTTCGTTCCACGCATAGTATTCCCCTCGTTTTGCCATGCTAAAATAAAAAAAAATAATCAATTAAAATTTCAATTTTAAAAGTTGCTATGATTGGACCAGTCCAATTAAAGAGAAACTTACTGGTCCATTGATGGCAATTCGTAGCACAAAGACAAAAAAATTAATACGTAAAAATCTGTGAACTATATAAAAAAATAATTACAAATCTACTTGAATAACTAAATAAGGCGTGCGATTCACAAAAAAAAAAATAAAAACCTTTATTAAACTGCACTTACCTGGTAAACTGTGTCACGAGATAATTACATCGGGAGCGCGCAAAATACTGCGACACACGTTCTTTCCTAACGGAGCTCACGGCGAGACTGGCGGAAGCGGGGGTTGGTACAAGTTCAAACAGCTAGCGTTTCGGGCAAACGGTTGATTTTTAAAGTTCTTCTGTTCCGAGAAATCAAAGCGGTCCAAAGAAAGAGCCGGTCCAATGATCGCAACCTTACCCTATATGCTGTATACCTGAATACCTGTATCACAAATTAAAAATAAAGAAATAAATCAACACAAAATAATTTATAGGTATTTTTTAATTAGAATACTACGACCACCTGATCCCAACTATCCCCCAAGATATTTTTTGAAAGAATTTCTCAGGTAATCTCATACGCATTTATGATCAGAATTTGACATAAAAATATTTGATGTCGTAAATTGATAATTCGATCTTGTGTGCGCCGGTGGGCACAAACAAAACAATTGTTTATATCGTTACCTACCATCAAGGTAATTTCCGCGCGGTTTTTTAAATATCATCCCACTTTCAACAGGATAAATTCCCGAAATGAATCGAAATTAGTTGGAATCCCCTACAAGATTGATATCGGCATGAATTGATATCGGCATTTAATCGTTCATGTTTAATGGAACCTAGTTCAAAGCACAAGTATTTCAACCATCCAAATAAGTTTTATCTCCGAAAGCATGTTATAAAATTATCAGGAACACTGGAAGATTTTTTTCTATTTTTTTTAATTCGCTGACAGATCAACGATTTATAGGCCGCTATTAGGAAAGCGATAATTCATCTGTCGATAAGACTATAAATACCAAGCATTCCAGACAATAAAGTTGATGGATATAACCAGGGATAATATTCAAAATAATATTGAACTTCATTTTTATTTTTATTGTTTACAACACACTGCGTCCGTTTACGTTTGCGAACAGTAACAAAAATACACTGTTGAGGATATCAAGGGAGATTTATTCAGCAGCACCATACTTGTGTCATGCGTCATGCTGTGCTGATCCAACGTATGTTCTGCCATATGGTGTGCAAAGCAGATCGTGGTGCCATCCCCGGAAGTAGTTGTTTGGTACAAACAACTTATAGTATGCCAGGAGGTATGGACTATCTATCAAATTATGAATAATTTTATACCATGTTACTGCAAGGGCACTACTCCTTTTCGACTGGAGACTTTGGTAGCACGCCTCAACTTTTCCGCCATTGGAGAGAGTGCCATATTCCATGGGCCTTACAACTATGTTTGCGACACTTTCCAAAAAAGATACAAGTTTGAATCAAACTTAATTCCGAAACCCTTCAAAATAAAAACCTGTTAAATCAGACACTCAGAATCAGACACTCGCAATCAAAACCATTTTAGCACATTATCTCAATCTTAACAATCTTATAAAAAAAAATTTAACGTGTAATCTACGAAAGATTAAACAATTTTCTGTTAAAAAAAACATTATTTTATAAAAAACAATTTATAGCGGGGTAATTAAATAAAATCAATCCATTTTTTCTTCTTTAAACACAATTAGTCTTTATTGGGTGGGTACAAGCAATTAACACAAGTAGACAGTTCAATAATCGTAAAAACAGTAGTAACTTAAACGTACAAGCTTTAACAGTAGCTTTATGGTTATTATCACAAAGTATAAATATAATAACCCCAAAGGACACCAATTATCTTTTAATCACTCGTCACTTTATACAAAAGATTCACGAGTATGCTCCCTCAATAGAGCCCGGAAGTTACGCGATTCATCTCACCAAGTAAACTTAAAATCTAAGGGTACGCTTGTCTTTATATACCTATTGGCCCGCTGCCCCTAGCGGTAGCGGTAGTAAGGGACAACCAATGCCAGACAGAGAAAGTATTCGAGCGTGAACACTTCTCAAATACGCTAAAAATAATTAGATTTGTTATAATATGGCTTTAGGAAAAAATCGAACACACTTGCGGCATCAGTAAACTTAGAAAAATGCACAAAGTGCCCTAGAAAGAATTTTCAGTTGGCTCCAATCAAATATCCTAACAATGAATATAAAAAAAACAGGATACATGATTTTAAGCTCAACCCGTAAAATAATTCCTCCTCATGTACCTTTAAAAATTGAAAATAACGATTTGCAAATCCTGATACAGGAAAATATCTTGGGCTGTGCATCGATAAGCAATTTAACTTTCAAACAACACATACAAGATGTAAAAGAAAAAATTACACCCTTAATTAGCGTTTTTAGCCGGTTATCATATCTATTACCAATTAAATTGAAAAAAAGTTTATATTATAGTCTCGTACACTCACACCTAAATTACCTGATTGAAATCTGGGGAAACGCATGTGAAACATACAAAAATGAACTACAGGTAATACAAAACAAGGTAATCAAAAAACTATTTAACTGCAAGCCCAGCACACCCACAAAAAAAAAATATATGGAAACAAAACTATTTACATTAAGAAAACTATATGAATACAATACATGTCTCCTTATACATATCTATACAAAATACAAAATAATATCGTTCACACAAACACAGAATTTATTAAAACGTCCCAAGTACATAAACACTTTTCACGGCAACATGATAACATACATTTAAACACCATCCACACTTACTATGGTAAACAATCCATTGGTTACGAGGGGGGCAACTTATATAATTGCCTCACAAATGACATTAAAAACGAAAATAAGTTGGGTAAATAAAAAAAAATATATTTTAATATTTATTCTTGATAAACAAAATAATGAAAAAGAAGACCGCTGTATTGAAATATTTAGTTTGTGTGTATAATTATTTCTAGTTAAATGAGTGAAAATGTAATTTTCGTTTAACTGAAATAAAAAAAATTAAATAAAATAATTCCAAAAAAAACAGTTCTTCAAGCAAAAAATAATTGATCAAATTTACTCTATTTGATGGGAGATGTATCCCTTTGAAACGTTTTTCCAACGTTTCATTTATTTAGAACTAGCAGACCCGGCCACACGTTGCTCTGGCTAACGAAACACAACGCCATTACCCAACCTTTATAAAATCCACACCACCCGCTTGCCAGGTGCCCGCTGCCTGAATTGAATATTTGAATTTCTCGGCTTGTTTCTACATATAAACCTTCCTTTTGAATCACTCTATCTATTGGTGAAAACCATGCACACAGCATCCCCAAAGATGACATAGGCCCTGAGGGAAATTATTTTCCTCAGGGCCTCCCGTGTGGAGCTCATGTAAAAAAAAAAAAAAAAACGGGCGGTGTGGATTTGATTTAAGACGCCGCATTCGGGCTCAAAAATAAGAAGATGGAGAGATATGAAATTACGAATGTTTTGTGATGTGAAATGAATTTAAAGCGACAAAATCGATGCAAAAATTGTTAAAGTAGAGCAAAAATCTCGCAAGGGTTGTCTTATACAGCATTTAAAGAAACACTGTGAATTTTTTCATACATATAACTTGTAAAATAACTGAAACAAACGTGTTTATAATAATTTTTGGAGCATACATTGCGATTTTTACATAATTTGCGTTTCGGCGCGGGGATTTTAAGAGCTTTAAAACTTTTGAATATAAACTTTTACAATTTAAATGCATTAAGAATACCTCAATGGTTAAAAGTGCCTACATGTTCCAAGGAAAAGCTTACGATGTCTTTAGTTTCGCCGACTGGATAAGTATTGACCAGATATTGAAATACAAAAGAGATATGCTATGATGTCCGCCCAGCGCCGATCTGCCATACGTTCAAAAACGTGCAAAAAACCTGGCGCCAACTCCGAAGGGGCGCCGTGAGAAAATAAATATTGTATTAAAATTTAGTTATAATATTCCCTAAATCGTTTAAAAATTACCCATAGTACGAAATAATTATTAAGCTCTTGCAACACTTTCCAAAGAAACAGAATGCGCACGCATCAGGTTGGTAATCGACGACTTACGAATTTATAGTCAGTTACAGAATTTTTTTACAAATTCCATATATTTAGTTTAAACGTAAGATCTATTTTTCCATACATCTTTTACGACGAATGGGTGCGATCCAAATTCAATAACCAATCACAGCGCTGTATATTTGTTCTGGTGAATCAAACAAACCGACTAGCGCCTTTCAAAATGCAGACAATTTTAGTTAGTGTGTCGTACGTACGCAAGCTATTGTTTTATTTTGTACGATTTAAGTCTCTAGGAGAAGGTAGTTAAAGACCATTTTCTTATGAAATCTTCAATAAATTCCATTAACAAAAGCATCGCACGGTTTGCAGGATTTGCAGGTAACAGGTTGCAACGTATTGACAGTTTCATCGTTGATTTGACATATTATTTGAAGTTCGTTAAATGTATAATTAATATTTATTAGATTTGTTGGATTTGTTATTTTACGGTGTCAGTGTTAGCGTCTTTCGTAAGCCGTTGATACAATACGTCAGTGTTTAGTGTTTGTATGGTGTTTGTTCGCTCAATTTGGTATTTGTTCGCTCAACACAGGGGAAATGCAAGGTACAAAATTGAGGTTATATTCTTATTATATTTTAGAGCTAGTCCTTCGACCAAGTATCATACGTCAATGAGCTAGTCAGAAGCTCTAGATGCTATTCTTGTGTTGTACGTTGCCATAAGAACGTATTTGTATTTGATTTTTCTATTAATATTCGCGTTGGGTATATACATAAACGCAGTAAATCTCAAGAATGTCTAATGGACCTAGTTCAGCGAAACCACCCGCATTGTCTCGTCACCTATATTTTAAATCACGGTACGGGCACAAACAAACAATTCGTTGCATTATTTTAAAGCATAACTTGCAAAAAGAGTTTTTCCTAAAATAATTAAAATAGCACCATAATTTTATGTTTACCCAATAGATTCAGAGAGTATAGGGCTCCTAGCGATTATTTTAAAAAAAAAACGAGTGTGAGAGCTACCGCCATAGGTCACTTGGAAAAGTTACACCCTTTATGTCTTGATTTTATTTGATAAATTAGTGTAAAAAAAAAATTAAATTAAAAAAAAAAAAATTGGGGTGAACGAATTTTTAATCAACATAAAAATGTAGGGGGGGGGGCGCCATCGGTACCTACTGCACAGGGCGCCAGATTTTTTAGATCCGGCCCTGTGTCCGCCCGACTGTCGGCGGACTACTTACTACCTAATGGGAATAGTTTGAAAACAAAAGAATTTTTTCATTTAGTTGATTTTTTTAAGGTGTGCATTGGTTTACGGTGCTCCAGATTTTATGTCCGGGTTGAATCTTTCCCAAATGAAAGACTAAACCCTTCCACACACTTTTCCACAAATTAATATCTAGTAAATTCACGCAATGTAAGTGCACTATATAAGTATAATAAATACAAGAACAATACGTCAATCCACCAGAAACATAATGAGAAAATATTTCACCGACTCCAGATATTTTCATATCAGAGGGTTCGGCTCTGATGAAATCCTAACTGGTCCGATAAATCCTACTGATCCCTCAATATAAATATTTAAAAAATCTTTCGTAATCCTACACGTATTTAAAATGACCGACTTTTGCGTTTTTATGTACAAATTTTTTGACAAATCTAATACGCCTAAATTTTGAATGAGAGAGCTAGGTATAATGCCAGTAGCCGAAATAACAAATGGTAATATTTTTATAGTCTGAGAATGCCAAATTCTTTTAATCTCATTTCCTAAATCTGTATATTTTCTTATTTTTTCAGAAACAGTTTTCTGAATATTACGGTGCTCCAGATTTTATGTCCGGGTTGAATCTTTCCCAAATGAAAGACTAAACCCTTCCACACACTTTTCCACAAATGAATATCTAGTAAATGAACGCAATGTAAGTGCACTATATAAGAATAAAACAATACAAGAACAATACGTCAATCCACCAGAAACATAATGGGAAAATATTTCACCGACTCCAGATATTTTCATATCAGAGGGTTCGGCTCTGATGAAATCCTAACTGGTCCGATAAATCCTACTGATCCCTCAATATAAATATTTAAAAAATCTTTCGTAATCCTACATGTATTTAAAATGACCGACTTTTGCATTTTTATGTACAAATTTTTTGACAAATCTAATACGCCTAAATTTTGAATGAGAGAGCTAGGTATAATGCCAGTAGCCGAAATAACAAATGGTAATATTTTTATAGTCTGAGAATGCCAAATTCTTTTAATTTCATTTCCTAAATCTGTATATTTTCTTATTTTTTCAGAAACAGTTTTCTGAATATTACAAGAATTTGGAATAGCGACATCAATGATATAAGTTATTTTCTTAATTTTGTCATGTAAAACTATATCGGGTC
The DNA here is from genome assembly GCA_917563855.2 of Limnephilus lunatus. Classification (NCBI taxonomy): domain Eukaryota; kingdom Metazoa; phylum Arthropoda; class Insecta; order Trichoptera; family Limnephilidae; genus Limnephilus; species Limnephilus lunatus. The sequence goes on from OU830594.1 coordinate 37,517,965, forward strand.
TATTATGACTAATTGTTCTGTCTGTCAGAATAGTTTTATCATAATAAATTTTATAAAATTCATTTTCTAAAAATGAATTTGGTTCATATTCATAATATGATACATTACGGCAGTCAATCAAGTTATGTTTAATTACCAAACTTTGGTGAATTATTTTTAAAACTTGATTGTGCCTAAATGTATACTCGGACGGCGCTAATACAGAACATCCCGATATAATATGTTCTATAGTTTCCGGAAAAGCCAAACATTTTCTACATAAATCATCAATTTGATTTGCATCTTTGATGATATGCTTCCTATAATTTTTAGTATTAATGACTCTTTCTTGTATGGCAAGCATAAAGCCTTCTACTTCTGCGCTCAACTCTCCAATACTCAACCATTTGTTTGACGAAAATTTGTCAACATATGTTTGGTTGAGATAATTGAAGTGTTTTGCGTGAAGAATTTTATTTGACCAGGAATCTAATAATTCCTGGTTGGTATTTATAAGAATGCTGGCATTCTCGTCGTATAAATTTAATGGTGAAATATTTCTATCTGCCTTGCAAATAATTTTGTGCATTTCTGAACTATCAGCTTTCCTATGGAAAAAATTTTTTAGCATTTCAACCTGATTATGTTTTAAAGATGTTATTTTGACTATACCTCTACCTCCTAAATTTCTGGGTAAATTAATTCGTTCTACAGCTGAATTTGGATGGTGGCAATGAAATTTTGTTAAAGTAGTTCTAATAAATCGTTCTAAGCTATCTAAATCTGTATTAGACCATTTAATTATGCCAAATGAGTAAGTTAATAGAGGTATTGCCCAAGTATTTATCGCCTTTACTAAATTTTTAGCAGATAGATTGCATTTCAAAATTTTTCTGATCCTAGTTTTAAATTTAATCCTAATATCATTTTTAATACTAGTATGATCTAATCTATTTGATTGCGGATATCCTAAATATTTATAAACCTCACCCCCTTTCATACTTTCAATTTTGAAATTTCTAAATATACCCTCGTCTCCATCTACAATTTTACCTTTCTCTATATGGATCGTTCTACATTTATCTAAACCAAAAGTCATTTTAATATCATCTGAAAAATTTTTAACTACTTTAATCATTTTCTCTAAATTTGGTTCAGAATTCGAATATAATTTTAAATCATCCATAAATAATAAATGAGAAATTATATTTCTCTCTCTAGTATTACCTTTAATTTTTATTCCAAACTTGCTTTTAATTAACATTTTAGATAGAGGATTTAATGCTAAGCAAAACCAAAGAGGACTCAATGAGTCTCCTTGAAAAATCCCTCTATTTATTGAAATGCCCGGTACTATAATTTTCTTATCTTTCAAATTCAAAAGCAAATCGGTATTCCAAAATGCCATAATTTTTTCCAAAAAGCTAATAATAATTGGGTTAATTTTGTATATATTTAAAACTTTTATCAGCCACGAGTGCGGGACACTATCATAAGCCTTTTGGTAATCTATATAACAAATATGTAAATTACGTTTTTGGGTTTGAATCTGTTTTAGAATTACAGAATCAATAACTAATTGTTCTTTACATCCCATATGTTTTCTGCGACAACCTTTTTGTTGTTCAGATAAAACATTTTTTTCATCTAAATGAGTGTATATTAAATCTGTCAAGCAAGAGGTTAAAATTTTATATATTGTCGGTAAACATGTAATGGGTCTATACTGAGAGGGATTATTAATATGTTCGCTTTTAGGCAACATATAAGTAATGCCCTTAGTTAGAAAATTTGGAAAATTTTGAGGTTCTCTGACAAATTTTGAAAGTAAATTATTATTATTATTATTATTGTGCATTAACAGAAGGTGTGCATTGGTTAACAATATAGTTTGAATACGGAAAGAATTCGTTCATTTAGTTTAACGTTCGTTTAGTTTATTCGTTCATTTAGTTTACTCGTTAATTGGTTAATAATATCGGCGACACCAGGAAACGCAGTCCCACCATGTCTATATTTCAATATCTCTCGTATTGACAGATCAGTCCCGTTTATCGTAAGTATAAGTATGCAACACGCGTAGTGCAATAAAATTATTATGATCAAGGACCCTATTCGCCGACCGTTGTATTCATAGCCACCCAATCATATTATGCTCCAATGACTGCATCCGTCAGCGTCGGCAGATGATAATAGAAGAAAAGTCGACTGAGTAATCATCCAATACAATGACCGCCGCAGTTCTTTGATTGTGGGCCAGTGGTCTAGATCTCAATTCTCATCAATAAATAAAAAATCACTTTTCATATTTAAAATGTATTATGAACTAAAACATATTATTAAACCTCGGCAACCGATTTCTTACATATCTCCCTTAAACATTTGAAGTTTTTAAGCTCTAAAATATATGTTATTTTTGAAGATAATGTCTAGATGCTGCCAACGCCGAAACGCAAATTATATGAAATTCCCTCGATAAAAATAAATCGCAAAGTATGCTCCAAAAATTATTAAATACAAGTCTGTTTCTATTATCTTATACATTATATTTGTGAAAAAATTCACAATGTTTCGTTAAATGATACTTAAGATGCTCCCCACGAGATTTTTGCTCTATTTTAAGCGAGTCGTGTTTTATTAAACATTTTCGCAATTTTCGCATCGACTTTGTCGCTGTAAATGTTAGCGCGCTCCTCTAACATTCGCATCTGTCCATCTTCTTCTTTTTGAGCCCAGTTGCGGAGCCTTAAACATTAATTCAATAAACGTAATTTAAATATAAAACACTCACACTTCTCAATTTGGGAGGCGGAGGGAACGAACACCTCTGCCACAGGTCACCTAAAGTCGTTCGCTACGTTTGGTGACTTAGCAGGGATGCCCGGGTTCATCGGGTGAGGTTTGTCCGAGTCTTAGCGGCAGATGTGTCTGCCCACCACCAGCGTTGTAGACTGGATCTGGAGACTGTTTGAGGGGAAAGTTGATTTCTCCAGTAGGACTCTCTCGGAACATCGCCTTAAACTTGGGAGGGTTTGATCATAAGTCCGTTACTCCTGGCACCCCAAGGTCAGTGTGTCCGGGAGTAAAGGAAGTGTGCCCCAAATTTTATAACAAAAAATTATAATTACAGGTCAACAAAAATAGGAAATGTGAATTTTTGAAAGAAAACTTTCCTTTCGCTCTCCTGAATAATTAACATGTTTCATTTACGGCTTTTCAAATTTCCATGACATGTAGGTATTTTTTTATGTGAACACCGCACAAGAGTCGCAACTGCTCCCGTCTGGAGTCTGTGAGACTATGGCATCCCCAATTAGGTTATGTTGTGATGTTGGAGGTAGTGGGGAGGGGAAGAAGATGAGAGAGAGGAAGGTTAGGAAGTTCCTGGCTATTCAGATCTGGTCATCAAGCACGGCTAAAGCCATTTCAAGCAATGTTTCAATTCTGAATGGTGGTCTTTAACCAGGGCTATGATCCCGCGAACTTTGGATTGCGAGTCGAGAGCCTTACCCCGGTAAAGAATAGATACATAATGTAAAACATTATAGTGGCAAACCCATGTTTACACACATAATTTAATAAAATGTAACCACCTTTCTACTTTTGTCTTTTAGCAATTAAATTGAGGATTGCATCAGATTGGGGCATACGTGTAGTAGATACCTGGAAATGTGAAGGTCGGTCGCTAAGGGTGGCATGTTCGACTCGTATTATGTAATATCACCTGTTGGCTATTACGGGCGGATTGTTGAGGGGCGAGGGCCCTAATCTCTTGGGTCATGGATATTATGTGCACGTGTTTCGACATTGATATTAGGTTATTACATCACTGTTACATACCAAATCCAGATGAAGGTTGTCGGGAGAAAACAATGAGATTTAAAATATACAATTATTGAGGTAATTGGATTTCAATGTTTACTATACAATAAATTAAATAGATACAATACTATAATATTTATCTACCATAAAGTTTATTTTGTATACATTAGCTCCACACAGAAGGTGCTGAGGAAAATAATTCTCCTCAGAGCCTACGTCATCTTTGGGGATGCTGTGTGGAGGGTCTATTTTGTCTCCCTTTGTCGTGGCATCGGAATAATTATAATTCGGTTGGGGTTCTGCATGCAGTCCTGCAAGCAGTCCTGTAAATCGGACCGTCGCACAATGGTTTTACTAGTATGGGAGCGTCGGAATTAAATCGAAATTTCAAATTGCAGGGACCACAAAATTTTGTTTGTACAGTTTGTCAAAAAAGAGTAGAAAATAAAGAAAACGGAATTAAAAAAATTGTAGGCTGGCAACACCAATATAACTGTCAACATGCTGTCAACTATCAATGGTATATTGCTGAAGTATTTTTTTAAGTGTCGTCGTACTAGTTTTCGTTTGGTTTGTATGTAATTCTTTTCGAGTTCTAAGTAAAAACTAAAAATAAAATTAACAAAACCATGAAAAGTGGCGCTAGGGAGGTAATTTTTAACGTTTTTCAACGTATTTTGCAAGAATCCAGAACTGATGATACAATCGAAGTTTTTAAGCGAACTTCTGAATTGATTGGTATGTAGTGAAGTTATATTTATTTATTTTTAAATTCTGTAATACATTGACATGATAAGAACATATTTTGTTGAGAACTGTTGCTTGAATACACTTGAAAATTACTTTTTTTGAAGGTTATGTTTACATATTATTTGACAGTTCTGTTAAAGTGCAACGACGCTGTATATGTAGAATACTGTAAGCAACATTTTTTTTAATAAGATATTTTCAGTTTTATTTTAATAATAACAATTTAAACGTACTTTTTTCTATATTTGTAAAGTGTTTTATGTATGATTTTATTTTATTTACATAGATATACTATAATAGTGGCAATCACTTTTTTCGCAGGTAAATCAGAAAATACCATCAGGCGAATTGTTAAAGAAGGAGAATGATATTATGTTATGTTTTAGCAATATTGAAATAAATGTTCCCAATTCCTCGTTACTTGTTATTAAAGTTATTAAAGCCTATTACGAAATACTTTATTTATAGTTTGTTCTGGGATTTGGAATGAATACTGTATATGTATAGGCATATAATGTAATGATTTTGTATGTATTATTAAATAAAACCTTGTAAAAAACAAAACAAGGTATTATTTAAGTAATAAAAAAATAATACTTTTATAACTGGTTGCGATCTAAAATTAAAGACATGATTTGAAAATCCGGGCAATTAGGTAAGCTAGTATTAAATAAATGTGAGCAATTTCTAACTGTGCTTTTTTTACTATAAAATCGTTATTCTTCATTGTATTAACACAAAATTGCAAATATTCCTAAGTATATGCAATTCTAATTTTGAGGTCAGTGGATGTCAAAATTGCAATTAAAAAAATATTTTTCCTACTTTTATGTGTTTTTGAATTTTTACAAAAAATGTAGGTTACACAGCTTTGAGTTACAACTATGTGTTATATTTTTAGTATTGCCACTTGAACTACAGTGGCGCCCTCATTTATTTTTTACTCTTTTTTGACAGACTCTATATCTTGACATCACATATCAGCGCGTCTTTTCCTATACCACCGAACTTAGCAAAACGTTTCGTCGCTGCGTAACACGTCAGCAAAAATTGACTTCCCGAGCAGTCAGGACGTTTGTGTGAAAATGCAACGTTTATTAAATAACATTTAGGGACTGTTTACTTTTTACACCACTTGCTGGCAAACTTTTTTCTACATGAATCCAATACCTTAAGGTGTGTAGGTACTAAAGATATAAAGTTTTTTTTTTTCATTTCCTAATTTGACAAATTTGGGAAATATTTTTTTCAAAAAACATCTCGTGAATATAAAAAAATACGATGATTTCACTGGTCGACATTTATTTTTTTAAGTGCAGTCCCTTAAGCATAGCTAATTTTTTTATATGTATTTAGTATCCATAAACACGAAATGAAACAAAAAAAAAATTTATAGGTCAGGTTTTTTTATTATTTAACAAAGTTTTTTTTACATAATTCTTCCATAGTACTTAAACGGGTACTTAACAAAATTTCAAAACAAATTCAATTTAATTATTTTGCTCCTGATTTGCGCTTGTGAGTATTTTAAGAGTCTCTCTGCAGGGTCCAGCAATAGTATGCTAGCATAGATGAACTCCACTTTCCTTGGTATCGCTTTTCCATAGCCGCAATGTCCTGGTGAAATCGTTCGCCGTGCTCGTCACTGACATCTCCCATATTTTCGGGAAAAAAATTCAAATAAGAGTGAAGAAAGTGTATTTTTAGTGACATGTTACATCCCATATTTTTATTGGCCATGAGCATTTCAGACACAATGCTGATAAAGTCTTCACTTTTATGACTTCCAAGAAAGTTCTCGACAACATCCTTGAAGGCTGACCAAGCGGCTAGCTCGACTGGTCTCAACACTGTTATAAAATTCGGATCAGTCAAGACCTCCCTTATTTGTGGTCCCACGAATATTCCTTCTTTAATTTTTGCGCCGCTGATCGTAGGAAATTTTTGCTTTAAGTAAATCATGCCATTTCCATCCTTAAACAAGCCTTTTACAAAAAATTTCATCAAACCCAATTTAATGTGTAAGGGCGGAAGTAAGATATCTTTAGATTTTACTAAGGGAGCATGTTGAACATTCTTCGTGCCAGGTTTAAGGTGCTTTCTAGTAGGCCAGTCCTTCTTGGTATAGTGGTTTTTCCTGTCTCTGCTGTCCTACTCGCACAGAAAACAGCAATACTTTGTGTATCCGGCTTGCAGTCCTAGTAGGAGCCTTATTACTTTTAGATCACCACATATTTTCCATTCGTATTTTACATATTTAATTTATGTTGTCAGCAGCTTCATGTTGTCATAGTTCTCTTTCATTTTTGCAGCATGACCAAGTGGAATGGATGGTTGAGTATTTCCATTGGGAATTAAAACAGCTTTCAAACTTACTTTTGACGAGTCTATGAAAAGTCTCCAATTTTCTACGTTGTGTTCCAAGCCAAGAGCTGCGAACAGACCTTCAATGTCTTGACAGTAACATAAAGTATCATCCATGACATAATATGGAACCAAGATACTAAAATCAATGACAAAATAAAAAAAATCCATGATTACTCATGAATAAATATGAATTAATACACGTTTTAGTAAAACTTAAAACCCATAAAAACCTGACGTGATAGAAAAAAACTAATCACATATCTGAAATCAGCGTGAAATTTCCTGTCAGATTTGGCTACTTTCGTTAAAGGGACAAAAAATGTGTTGACCAGTGTTTTTGGAACAGTTAAGGTTTTAGTTTGATATTTCCTAATATTTCGTAAATGTGCTGATGCACTTTTATAGCCGACCTATTTTAGTATCATATTAAGAAAAAAAATCTTGCGCATTTTTGCGTCTCTACAGCCCAGTAATTTTTAGATAATTTGCTTCCTGTAAAATTTGAGTGCTTCATAAATATTATTTTTGACACAGGTTCGTTTTCAAATGATTTTTTCTTAAAATAAAAGGAGTTATTTGATATAGTGATGAACTCAAAGTGCCAACAGATGGAAAAACGATTTTTATATGAAAAAAAAACTTGTAAATTGCCCCAAAGAAGGCTGTTAAAAGATCGCGGGCTTTAAATTTTGCTTTAAAACAAGATGGACAATTGCTTATCGAAATGAAGCTAGATTTTTGATGGAAAATAAAAAATGGCTTGAGACTCCGATTGGTTTTTCAGTATATGAGATTTCTCCTGAAAAACAGCACGGTTGCGGTCGCCCGGAAATACAATTTGAACACTCTTCTGACCGATCCAAACGCTTATAAACCAAAGATCTTCGGAAAAGTTCACCTCTTTCTCATTTAGCGTTTGCAACGAAAACCTTTGGACCATCTGGACAACCGATTGCATCAAAATTGGTAGGAAATATTATTCGTTCACCGAAGAGCGCATCTATGTACAGAAAAGCGTATAAGGTATTTGATGATAATCGCTCTCGACGGATGTCTGAGGAGGAAGCCCTCTCAACCATGGTGGAAGCCAAGCTTACGAAGCACCAGTACAATGTCATAAAATCGAAGATCCAGAAAGGTTTCCACCGTACATGTAGTACTTGAGGCAAAAAAGGCATGCTATCCAAAAAAAAGATATAACAATCACTCCTACATCTGCAGAAGTAACAAAGAAACAAAGATTAAAAAAAAAATATCGCGAGAACTATTATAGAAAATGTTCTCGTGAAAAATGTAATGAGGATGTTTTTAATTTAATGTTAGTTACATCTGACCCTGTCATAACTAGTTACAGGCAACTCCCAAAAAAACAATCAAATCGTTTTTCTAAGGAAGTTTTTGATTTAATAATTCCTCCGAACATTCATTCTTCAAATATCTTTAAAACCGACGATGATGATGATTGTTTATCTTCCGTATCAGAATATTAAAAAGCAAAATTGAACGTTACTCGGCCGTTATTTTTGCATGGATATGGACATAAATATTTTTAAATTTTATTTTATTATTTTAAATTTTATATTTTTGTTAATAAAATAAAGAAATCGAAGTAAAACTTACTAAAACCGAATACTTTTATTTTTTTAACCCATACCGAAATAAAATATCACATTTTTTCCCTGTAAACCCTCCCTGTGAATTGATTCCGACTTTTGGGGTATTTGGAACCACTGTGCGTCGCGTTTAAAGCGGTCGGTAGGTTTAAGGCACCACACCACGATGCATGCGCGGTGCATGTATTTTTCCTAATTATTATCAATCAAACGATGAATGGAATTCTTTTTATTAATACTCATAGTCAATATATACATATAGGAAACAGTATGCACATTTTTGTACTCGAATCAGCATAGTTTGCGATGTACGCCACTTCCAACAGGACATTCCGACGAAACTGCTGTTCGGCAGTTGACAGCGATTAAGCCATAGGTTTGGTTCATTTGAAAAATAAAATAAAAATACCTATTTTTAGAAATTAGACATATAGGTGTACAGCATTACGTGGGGGAATTTTGATATCTAAAAAAACATGGCCAGCGAATTTTATTTCCAGTTTATATGGAAAATTTCATCGTTAAAAAAATATAAATAAATTGAAGGGGACCCTTTATAATAAAAAAAATCCGATGGTGCCATAGTGACTAGATTTTCGAACAGTTTAAGACTTGATGCATGCAAATCGGATATACAGTTTTTTCAATATGTTCTCAACCAGGTTGAAAAACGTAGTTTCGCGAGAAACGCGTTTAAAGTTTGCTGAAGGATAATTCACCATAAAAACTGTTTCAAATTGTTTCACATGAAATGATGTACAGATCTCCGTCAATTTCACGAAAAAAAAATCTTTAAAACATTTTGTGAAAGCATTCTTAACAAATGCATCTTTCAGAAAATGAAATTAATAAAAATTACAAAAATAAAATTTTACAGTGGTTTGGTACCTTAATTAAGGTTAGGGAACTAAAATGAGCGTAATACACGAGCCCGATTTTCAGCCCGATTCCAATTAGAGACAAAAGTCAACATTTTTCGCTTTACGCGATCGCTGTTTTCATCTCTATTTTCATATCTACGATTTCAGTAGGCATCACAACAAACAGTATGGTTTATGTGTTGTTTGCAGTGATGACAATTGAAATCCTAGATATGCAAAATAGAGGTGAAAATAGCGATCGCGCAAATCAAAAAATGTTGACTTTTGTCTCCAATTGGAAACGGGCTGAAAATCGGGCTCGTGTATTACGCTCTTTAGATCATAAAACTATGGATCTGTGGTCGAGTGTTCGGCTTCGATTGTCACTTGGGTAGGTACAATAAATAATAAAGCCAACAATACACTACATCTTTTTTCAGCCCGATTCCAATTAGAAACCAAAGTCAACATTTTTCGCTTTACGCGATCGCTATTTTCATCTCCATTTTCATGTCTACGATTACAGTTGGCATCACAGCAAACAGCATGGTTCATGTTTTGTTTGCAGTGATGACAATTGAAATCGTAGATATGAAAATAGAGGTGAAAATGTCGATCGCGTTAAGCGAAAAATGTTGATGTGGGTTTTGTCATTTTGTATAGGCGCTGAGCGTTGGGCGCATGAAAACTTATTTAACCAATTAATAATATCATATTATAGATAATGTAACTTTTGTAATATATTATCAATTTATCTGCGCCTTGGCAATCGGTCGCCTGGATGTCTAGCATGTACGCCCGATAAAACTTTGAAACAATATTATATTGATCAAATCCGTCATCCTGTAGCCAGTTATCAATATTCGAGAGCACGGTCAACGATTGTTAACAGATATTCCGACCGACGCACGCGACGATTGATAAATTTTAGCCCGGCCTCAATAGTATCAGATAAGTTTCGGTTAACTGTCATTATTATATTATGTATTTACACTGCATAAATTATTTTAAAATACAAACCAAAATAAATATTATTGCTACATATATTAAATTCACCTTACTATTTATTATATACGAAAATATTATACTTACGAAAATATTTGACCATGTCAAATATAACTGTTAAAGATCATTCTATCAATAATGTTTTTTCACTAACTATAAATCTGAGAAAAATATGTATTTTATATTTGAGAGTTTTGTTAATACTTTTTCTTACTGTAGTAAACATGTTTAACTCGACCAACACTATACATTTTTTTCCATGCAATTACATCTCAACAATACGATAATGTCAAATCAATATTTATTATCCTATACTCTTAAAATACTTCCATGTCTGACTCATTATTTGAAGATATAGATTCATCTTTCAAGATTTCGGAAAATATTTGTTTATCTAGTGTAGAATGTAATAACACACTATTAGAAATGGATCCCCTGAAATCATTAACAATCCTTCACTTAAATATTCGTAGTGTCTCTAAAAATTTTGATCATTTTACACTTGCATTAAATGAACTCGCTCATAAACCGGATTGTATTGTGTTATCAGAAGCCAGAATTAGCGGCTACTCAAAAGTACCTTCAATTTACCTGGATACAAATACTTTGTTACAAATTACAAAATAAATCAAAACAGTGGAATCATTGTATTTGTAAAATGTACTCATGACAATATTTCCGTTAATGAAATACATATCGATCTTGTAATTTGTCTTCATATTCAAATTATCATAAAAAACAAGTGTTATGATATAATTGCATTATATAGAACACATAACTCGAGCATTAGTAATTTCACCGAGAAACTGAAATCTATTATAAATATAAATTGTTCTCAAAATGCATTTATTGTGGGGGATATTAATATAGATATATCTGATGAATTTGTAAACAATAGAAACAATGAAAAAACTGAATATATCAACACATTAACGGAACTAAATTTTAAACCATGTGTAAAAAAATATACAAGAGAATGTCTTGGACAAAGGCCATCATGCATTGATCACATCTGGTGTAATACTAATGAAACCGAAAAAATAAAATCAATTATATGGAAAAATAATATTACTGATCATCATACATGCATTATAGTTTTTAAAACTGACAAAATTGATGTAAATAATTACTCCCACAACAATTTTTCAAAAACTATTATTAATTACGAAAAATTACAACAAAACCTTAGCATGGAAAATTGGGAATCTGTTCTATCCTCTAATAACACCAATTTATGTTCCCTGAATTTTGAATCAATTTTAAATAAGCATATCAAAGCTTCTTCTACCATAATAAAATACTCTACAAAAACTAAATTCAAAAAATTAAAACCGTGGATAACTCAAGGAATCATAATTTCAATTAGACATAAAGAAAAAAATTATAAAGAACACAAAAAGTTTCCAGAAAACTATAAACTATACGAATATTTCAAAAAATTCAGAAATAAACTATGTTTCATTATCCGGAAAACCAAAGAAGATTTCTATAAAGAAAAAATCAATATTGCTGGCAACAATAACAAAAAGGTGTGGTTAACTATCAATGAAATTATCAATAAAAAACCAAAAAAATCAAACATAAACAAAATCACAGATATTGATAACAAAATTTACGATGTAAACTCGGATCCAATGAAATGTGCAAATATTTTTAACAATTATTTTGGATCAGTTGGTGAAAACTTAGCACTTAAAATTAAAAACAACGGTAACAATGAACTATATACATCGCCTTCAAATCCTTGTAAAACCTTAAAACAATTCCAAAAAACTAACTTTGATGAAATTAAACATACTATTAATCAATTAAAAGGTAATTCTTCCCCCGGTTATGACAATATCTCAGTAGAAATGCTTTAAAAAAATTCTGATTCACTTTGCAAACCATTGGCACATATCATAAATACAAGTTTCGAAAATGGCAACTTTCCACTAAATTACAAAAAAACTATTATTACTCCTATTTTTAAATCTGGTGACCCTATTCTTAGTAATAATTATAGACCAATTTCTCTAACCTCAAACATTGCAAAAATATTTGAAAAAATTGTAAAAAAGCAGATGTTTAAATTTATAAAAGAAAATAATACATTGAATGCACATCAATTTGGTTTTAGAGAAAATTTAAGCACTCAAGATGCCATTGTAGACTTAACATCTGAAATATATAAATCCTTAGATAATAAAAAAAAATGTATTGGAATATTTGTCGACTTAAGAAAAGCATTTGACAGTATATCACATTCGAAGCTTATCTCTAAACTCGAAAAAATTGGTATAACCAATAATGCCTTAACGTGGATTGAAAATTACCTACTTCATAGAGAACAATATGTCAAGCTAAATGGTGTTCTCAGTGATTCCCAAATTAATAAATTTGGTATCCCGCAGGGAACGGTATTGGGACCAATTCTCTTTATCATTTATGTGAATGATATTTTTAAACTCAATATAAAGTCCAAACTAATATCATACGCTGATGACACAGCAATTTTAACTGAGGGATTAACTTGGAATGAAACTCAGAGAACGGCGGAATCAGATATAAATTTAATAAAAAAATGGTTTGACCAAAATTTACTATCTCTAAATACCGATAAAACTTTTGCAATACCATTCACTCTGACTAAAAATGCAACCCCTGAGAACCTTAACATATGTATCCACTCATATAATTGTAATTCAAATTCATGCTTATGTAAACCTGATTGCTCTGTACTCACTGTTAAAACCAATGTTAAATACCTCGGTGTAACTATAGATAGTAACATAAAGTGGAAGATGCAAATTTGTTCAACAGTCGAGAGACTAAGAAAATTAATATACATTTTCATTAAAATTCGAAACATTTTAAACATTACGATATTAAGAACTATTTACTTTTCCTTAATCCAATCAGTGCTACAATATGGAATTGTAGGTTGGGGGGGTGCCTTCAAAACTTCTCTTTTACCATTGGAAATCATTCAAAGAATAATCATAAAAATAATTTTAAAAAGGCCATACGATTACCCCACCGTCAAACTATTTCAAGATTTTAAAGTACATTCACTTCATGTTATCTACAAAAAAATCACAATCTTACAAATACACAAAGATTGCTTTAATAATGAGAGCTTTACTCCTTTTTCTAACAGCATTAGAACACATATTCTCGGCACTATGACTCTCCCACGCTGTAACACCACCACAGCCCAAAAATACTATAAATATATTGGAGTTAAATGGTTTAACCAATTACCAGCTAACTTAAGATTGGAAAAAAATTATAAAAAATTCAAAAAATCAATAAAAGCTCTTTATATATAGCTTATTACAATCACTTCATCTTTTTAAATACTATATTTCTCAACACAACTTGTAATATCAGATATCCTTTTTCTTTCTTTATCTTCATCCTTTCTTTTTTTATCTCCTCCTCTTCGTTTGTATTACATTACTTCTTTTATATGTTTCATACATATACTATATAAAATATATAGACATATTATATAATATAAACGATTTTTCTAACTTACTGTTAATTATATTACCTATTCTTAGTTTTATACTCGTATATATAAAAAAAATATGTGTTACTTTACCATTAGTAAATTTTTTTTTTTTTATTTTTTAACTACATTCGTTTTCTCCGCCTTTTTTGTCACGAGCTTTGCTCCTAAAAAAAGGTGTAAACTTATTAAACCATGTATCCTTGAAATAAAAACTTTATATAATGTATTAACCATGTAATATTTTAAAAATAAATATATATTTAAAAAAAAAAAAAAAATAATTATACACGTATTTTTTAATAATGTCGTTCGTTTCGCAAAACATTATGGCTTATTTAATGAACGGGTTGTACTAACGAAGCTCTTAGAATTGAAATAAGTCGTATATGCGATTCATAGACTTAAATAATGCATCTAAGACACAATCAATTTATTCCGTTCGATCTTTGAGAAACGAAAATGGTGGAAATATGAATAAAGACCTCATTAACTTATAAACACCCGTTTAGCGATAACAAATAAATGCGGACTGCCAATGCATATGTAGGTTAGTATTTCAACCGAACATTGCCAATTTATTAATCTTTTTACGTAATTGATTGGCGTTTGTCGCTTCGGAATGTGAAATCGTAGACAGATCCGCCAGTTTGCCAGCGTTTATCGATTTCTTATTTATTCCCTGTCAATCTCGGTACGGCTGTCAACAGTGAAACCGTGCTCAGTATATCGATATCAAATCGTCTGAATCTATGCCTATCGATCCGGATCGATTTCTCTGTGCTTGACCCCCTGAAGCGGGCGACCGCATAGAACCGGCCCTGTAATACCAGCTACATTTTGATCAACACTAATATATATCGATCGTCCAGTTGATTAGTCAGACATCTCCAAATGCTAAGGACGAGTTGTTTAAAAAAATTTGAACAATTCATCAAATATTTGAAGCATATTTTCGCTTTCTGTGAATGTTCTATTCAAATTCTGTGATTATTTCAGTTGTATAACTAACCTATAATGAATATAAATTAACTTAAAATACTTGATGAATTGTTAAAATATTTTTAAACAACTCGTCCTAAGTTTTGAATTAATGAGGAAAGCGATATTCGAATGCTCGCCATAAATCAAATATTATTTGCACGTGTCTTTGTTTTAATAAATATTCTATAAAATAACACGGGAGTCATAACGGTTCGGTAACTATATCAATATCTATGATATTTTGAAAAACATCAAGATTTTGTTAATTCACTACAAGTTTTTCTGCATTCTAATTGATTTGGTGGTGTTTATGAGATGAGTAATCCGAGTATTGTACGAGGTAAAGGGTACACTTTTACATATAACTGCATATTCAACTCAAATTTATTTTTTTCGGAGATGTCTGACTAATCAACTGGACGATCGATTACGATATGTCTATTGAATTTGCGGATGGTATGATAATTTGTTAATAAAACAATCCCTTTGCGTGAAACCACAACTTTCTAAGATATTAATCTCAGTTATAAAGTATAAGCAAGGATATCACGATCATAGAAATATGATCTGCTTTTACGTAACTGTAATAAATCAGCATCGGGTAGGTATGTTAATAGTACCTACCTATTATGTAACACGGATTAATAATGTGATATGTCATTAAATTGTCTTAATATCAGACTTAGTAGTTATCTTTTACTTCACGCGTGTATTCTATACACCTACAATGAATAGTTGTAAAATGAATTTATTTAAAACCTATAGAAGTACCTGACTAAACCAGTGAATCCTGGGGTTATTTGGAATAAACAATAATAATGACATTTTGGTTTCCGTTGACATTTTTTTAACAAAAAACATTAAAAATTGGTAGGTAGGTACCTACTGCTACTCGGCTGAGTAATCGGTGAAAAAAAAAACAGAAATAAAATTGTCACCGGAGACCCAAATTTCGTCTAGATATTTTACTCCAAATATTGAAAGGAATCACTGATTAATATAATTCTGATACGGCTGCAGTCTTCATCCTATATGTCACTTTATTTCAGACAAGAGAGAAATAAAATGGAAGGAAACTGTAATTTTGTATTCTTTTTTCGATTACGAGAAAATAAACTTTTTGAGGGAATATAAAAAACACCGTTTTTTTGCGGAAATTTCATCATGTTACCTAAATTTATACAGTGGGTAATAGGACGCACCCGACAGACTTTAAACAGAGATTTCAGCTGATTATCAATCTATGATAATGACCGGTCAGTGGTTGAGTGGGAATAGCGCTTGGGCCCCACCCGAGCGTCGCGTGTTCGATTCCTCGGCTGGCTAAGTCCTCCATCACAACACAAGCAACATTTTCGGCTTTCAGTAGGAGATTTTCAAACATTGTTGGGTTATTCGTAACCCGGGAATGTTTGTCTTTCTTTTAAAAAAAAAATCTGTCATATAATATTATAAGCTACCAAATTGGGAAGTGGGTATGGGTACCGCCGCCCCGGGAACCATTATTGGAGAACCAACTCCTCCGCCATAGGTCACCCCAAGTGGTTCGCTACGTTTGGTGCCCGGATTCATGGGTTGAGGTTTGCCCGGAACTTGGCGGCAGTTGGGTCTACCTGCCAGATCGGAAGAGACTGGTTGAGGACGACTTTTTGACCTCTCCAACAGGAACCTCTCGGAACATCGTCTTGCACCGTAGTACGAAGGATAGATTCATATATCCGTCACTTCTGGACCCACTGACCCTAAGTTTCCTACCCACCCCTCTTACCTTTTTCCTTCCCAGAACTTCCTCTCCTTTCTTTCCTAAAAAGACCCTCCTCACAGCTTCCCCAAAAACGACATAGGCCCTGAGGGGAATTATTTTCCTCAGCGCCTTCTGTGTGGGAGCTAATGTTAAAAAAAAAATTAGTGAATTTGGACATGTAGGTATTAACTACCTTTTAAAATTAAAATTTTTAAAGTATATGCGAATTTTCCCTTTATGAGATTTACAACAATTATGCGATTTGAATCCTTCAATTTTTTTATGAATCTCTAATCTTGTGACTAAAGTCTTATCTGAGAGGAACGACACGAAAGCGAGACAACTACAGATATATAAAGAGTTTGCATGGTTGTCCGGTCTCTCTTTTTCTGACAACATAAATAACACATTCTATTCACACATTAAATTCTGGTAATTAAAAACTATTGACTATTTTTCCGCCATCCTAATATCATAATCTACTACTTCTACTACTATTATTTTTATTTTTTTATTTTTTTTTCTTTTTTTTTATTTTTTTTAATTTTTTATTTTTATTTTTTTTTTATTTATTTATTTATTTATTTTTTTTTTTTTTTACACTATAAATATAAAGAGGTAATATTTGTTTGTTTGTTTGTTTGTGTGTTTGTTTGCATCGAATAGGCTCCGAAACTACTGAACGGATTTGAAAAATTCTTTCGCTGTTGGGAAGCTACACTATCCCTGGGTGACATAGGCTATATTATATTTAAAAAAAAATAGGCATCCTTACTAAAACTTCAATAATGTAACCCAGGGTGTAAAAAAAATTTCCTAAAATATTCTTTAAATCGCGTGCGCTGCGAAAACTATTGATGATAGAATAAAATAATGTACTATTTATAGAACACATCATTATTTACAAAAAAGGTCGCGACAGCATATGTCTAACTATTATGGTTATGCCACAATAAGTATTCTTTTATTTTAAAAATTTAATTTAAATGTCGCAGCTTGAAAAGGCTCTTTATTTGTATCTTGGTTTTAATCCTTATCAAAATAAATTACTTCATATTCAAGACAGCTTCAATACCTTTATTTAACTTTTTGAATTTTTCAATTCGGATATTTAATTAGAAAGATATCACGAGTTTAAAATTGTTAGTTTTAGAAAAAAGTTTCGGCTACGGGCCGGGCGGGAGAGGAGTCAATGCAGTGCCAGGGGGGTTGGCGGGACGAGGGAACGGGAGAGCGGTGGTGGGGAAGGTGGAATAGGAACGCTGGAGGGGAACGCACGGAGTAACATTTTATTTATTTGAATATGGCATATACCTATTATAAAAGAAAGTCCAAAAAACGTGCAGCTCGCAAAAACTCAGAAACGAGTCCCGGTTTGATCAAGGGAGTTATATGGTGTGGTAGATCTCTATCCCCCCTAGGGAATAAGGGTATCCGTTTTTACCTAAAGGGCGTTCTTTTAAAGATATAAGGACTGAAAGTTTCACCCTCTTGAAATTTCTAGAACAGTCTTCCGGAAAGTTATAGAAGGTTCCATAGAGCTGTAGAAAGTTGTGGAAGGAGTGGCGGAGTATGTTGTGGAATGATCAGGAATAGGGAATCGGAAACATCATTGTGCAACATTCCAGAACACTATCTTATTGTCCTGAGCGAAGCCGGGTAACCCAGCTAGTTTTAATATAAAGAGCCGTAATACCAAAGCAAATACATTAAGTTGTTTTTGTAATTACTTTCCCCAAATAAAGGACGATCATTTGTGCCACCGACCACCGTGAATAGATGTAATTCAAATAATTTTTCCCTCGGGTGATATTTCTACACAGTAATTCTCCGTCTCAGCCAATAAACCGCATTATCCCGTAGAAATATTTCATTCGGGTCATCTCGCCTGTCTGATGATTGTTGATGATGCCAAGATTATATAAATGCAATCACGATGCAGCGCAGTTATCAAATTATAATAAACTTTAAACTATATAATTGGTATGATAATATTATATATTATCACAGAGTGGGCGCTTTTAATATTCCAACTCCGACGTCACGGCAACAAAGACAAAAAAAGTACTTCCTTTATCACAATAGTGCTGCAACTTTTTCTTACACACTAAAAATAGTGAAACAAACGATGTACTTTTGTCTGCTTCCATCGAAGGAGAAATGCGATCAATATCATACATCTCTCTCACTTTTATTAAAGAAGTGAGACGCCGTGTGCTTTCGTCGTATTTCCGTAGGTTACGGCACGGCGACGGCAGGGGAAAGGCAATAAACGTACGATCCATATCACAATGAAGCTGCAGCTCTTTCTTACACACTAAATAATCGTGAGACAAACGATGAGTCAATGTACATAGAACTTTCTAAAAAAAAATCATTTTCTTGTACCTCTCTCACTCGTATTAAAGAAATGAGATGCCACGTTACGCTGCCGTAGCCGTGGGAATTATAAAAGCAGTTATTAGGAAATCTCTAGAAGAGTTCTAAATCCGATTTGATAAAAACTGATTTCACCAAATTGCCAAATCTTCCTAATGTATTTTATTTAATTATTGAACCCCAACTGCCAGACCTCAGTTAGGCCAATGAAATTAATTATTTGTTCAAGTAAGATTTACGATATTGCTTAGTTTTTCGTCAACCCCGGGGACCAGGGACGTAGGTATAATCTAACTTGTTGCCTTCACTCCCCGCGTGATCCACGTGTCACAGTTCACATGAAGGTATTCTAATAATGGGGTGAACTAGTGAGAACATTGAGTTCACAGTTGATTGTTGTTGTTTGTTGATAACAGTTTTGGATGGTGCTGCGCGCGACAAATACAATTAAAAAAATGTACAAAAGCGTGTCGTAAATTCACTAGAATTATACACTTTAAAAAAATATTTGTTGGTCACAAATAATTTCAATAATGACTAAGATACATATGTGTGTAAAAAAATCGGAAATATATTAATAAATTTGTAAGTAATAAATAGAATAGTATTTTCATCACGAAAAAGGTGCTCGGATTTTTTGTATAATAATTTTATTAGTTAAATTAAAATTCTGAAAAATAGTTTGACTCGATAATGTGCTATTTTATAATAGGTACTATATGATTATATTATAATATAAAATGTGTGTTGTATAATACAATACTTTCTTTGAAAACTAACAAATCTGCGCATCAACCAACGGTATAACTTTATTGTAATATTAAAAAAAAAAAAACAATTTTTAAAATAAATCTTTAGTAGATAAAAAAACAACTTCACTTCCATATATCTAGAAAAGAAAATTAGAAACATAGTTTTTTGCAGGCGAGGTCTACTGTTCACAGAACTAAACAAGGTACTAAGTTACAATTTGTCAAATAAGAGAAGAAAACATAGGAGGGTGCCACTGTTGTTCAAAATGGCAATACTAAAAATATAACTCTTGATGGAAATGTAAAGCTGCGTAACCTAAAAAGGCATAAAAGTGAAAAGATACCCACTGATCTCAAAATTAGAATTGCAAAATTATAATTACATAATTTTGTGTTAACGAAGAATAAAATATAAAACACAATTTAGAAATTGTTCACATTTATGTAATACTAGCTTTAGTACCTAGCGTTGCCCGGGCTTTAGATCATGTCTCTAATTTTAGATCTGAATATATTTAACTCATTCAGATCTAAAAGTAATGTAACTAAACTCACCATTAGTGATTCTTTCTTTCTATCTACTGTTTAATTCAAATGTATGTTAAATTAAATTAAGCAAATCACTTTGTAAAACACTATTTAATCAAATTTATGTCTTAACAACAGGGCTTTTTTGATTTTATTTTTTTTTCTTTAAGAACAAAAAACGTTTATTAAAATGTCATTTAGAGTCTGTCAAATAAGAGTAGAAAATATAAAAAATTGAACTAAGAAATTTTTAGGCTGGCAACACCAATATATCTGTCAAATATTCTTTAAAAGTACAATGACACTGAAAATTCAAAGCACTGTACACATTTAAAAAAATATTTTTTTGTTCTTAAAAAAAAAAAAAATCGAAGAAGCACTATTGTGAAGGTACCTACAAAATGACATAAATTTTATTAAATTGTGTTTTACAAAGTGATTGACTTTCATTTAATTTAACATCACGGACGTACAAAATGTCTATGTTTAACATAGATTTGAATTTAACAGTAGGCGGAAAGGAAGAATCATTAATGGTGAGTTTAGTTACACTACTTTTAGATCTGAATGAGTTAAGTATATTCAGATCTAAAATTAGAGGCATGATCTAAAGCCCGGGCAACGCTAGGTTAAATAAATGTGAGCAATTTCTAAAGTGTGCTTTATATTTTATTACAATATCGTTATTCTTCATTATGTTAACACAAAATTCCAAACGTATAATAATAGTATACCTATATACAATTCTAATTTTGAGATCAGTGGGTTTTTTTCACTTTTATGCCTTTTTAATTTTTAATAAAAATGTAGGTTACATAGCTTTAGATTAACACCATGCTTATATTTTTAGCATTGCCATTTGGGCAACGGTGGCGCCCTCATTTATTTTCTACTATTATTTTTGACAGACTGTACAGTGTTTGATTGCCGATTCAGTGTCATAGCGCTTAAAAATAATGTTTGACAGTTAAACTGGTGTTGTCAGCCTACAAATTTTGTAGTTCCGTTTTTAATATTTTCTATTCTTAATTTACAGCCTATAAGTAGTAAGTAGGTGTCTTTAATAGTCGTCACTAATGTCTGGTTTGCCTAAAGTTACTCAATATTCCCCTACTTCCGGGGAAATTAATCAAACATTTTCAAAAATCTAAATTCTATCATCAACAGATATTCAATTTCTTTGGTCTTTCTGGGGTCTAGCTGTCGAAAGTTTTTGTTTGAATGTAAATAAAATTGGCGACATCAGTTTTATTTCTAATCGGTATAGATCACACACTTCGAGGGATTTTCCGTTCAGTGGTGTATAAAGTAGATTTTATTGGATGCATAGATAAGAGAAACAAGTTAGATGTGCCAAAAACCATTATCGGTATAAAATCAGCCTCACAAAAGTGTCGCCAACATCGTCCACATCATCGTTTCGTATCTACGAACAGAACAAACGCGCCGCTTTGATAGTCAGTGTAAATTGGTCGTAGTTCGGCAAAAGTCGGCACGCTTCTATGTCATATCTCCGTTTGTATTTATTATCGATGAACATATCCAATGTGGGCTGCAGTTATTTGGTCATCGTCTGATTGCTTGTTCCCTGAGCTACATATGCGAGGAGAGGCATACATGGTGTCCGGAAACTAGTGGTACAAGCGGGAAACTGGTGAATCTAATTACAATGGAGAACCAAAAAATACTTTCGATCTCTTTTTTCCTTGGCATTCGGCAATCAAGGTGTTAAAAAACATTTTAGTCGGGCATAGGTACAACGCATTTTAAAAGTCAATAAATAATTGATAGTATCTATGCATGTATGCATGTTTATGTAAGTACATATAGGCATATATTTTTATAGTATTTTTTATTTTTTTATATTATTTTTTATCATATAATCATATTAGACATAGGCGTAGGCATAGTACACACAGGCATATACTTTTTTTATCTTTTTATATATATAATAATGTTGTTTACCTATCTCTGAACAGACTTTGTCTAGTGAGGTGGGTAAAAGAAAACTATGTACATAAATTTAAAAAATAAAAATAAACGCCCGAGTTGTCGGCACTGAAACTGAAACTGAGTACCTATCCCCTGCGACCGATTTGTAGGCTGTCATCCAATGGGTATATAATCTATAGAATAAAGAATAACAAGAGAAGTGCCTTGTGGGCTTGTTTTACTTTTCAATTCCGACCCTGAATCAACTCAACTCATAAAAGCTATGAATTTTTTTTAAATATAGCCCATAACCTAATCTAACGAAACCTATCTAACCAATTTTTTTCATCTCTTTTCAAAGTTGAGTTCATTCAGAGTTGTCCGGTCACCGTTGATTCCGTACCGACCCACGGGACGATGGGCGTAGATTCACCAGTTACCCGCTTTTATCACTTGTTTCCGGACACCGTGTATTAATGCATGCTGAACATATGTAGGTATTAATGCACGTCGCTGGACCAATTGAGTTATAGACGCCGTCAATGGAATCATAAATTAAATGTGTCGGATAAGTGGCAAATACTTTCAAAGATCCCGTCACATTATCGTTATAACCAGTTGATTTTAATAAAGAGACAACCAACACAAGAAACAGACAGGTATCTTGACATACCTACCACATAGGTACTCCAAAATGAAAAAGACGATGACGTAGATGCACGCCAAAAGAACTTTGATAATAATTTCTGAGGTAATATCAGGGCAGATCTCATCTCGTCTGCCGTGATGATGAATTCTGCAAGGATGTCTGAAACGTTGGTAAAGGAAGAAGAAGAACTACTTACAATAAAAGGTCTCCACTGGTTCACTACTATTATGGATAATATTGGGGAAAGCCCTTACAAACACCTACTTGTACACAAACATACCACAAGATTTAGAGAAGGAAAGGGCCTAAAAACTCCTCGAATATTAAATAAATATGGAAGCCGTACTCTTGAATATCTAATACCAGTGATTTTCAATAAAATTAATAAAAACATAAAATTTGAAAAAAATGAGAGACTATATCCTAAAATGATAAAACTATGGTTAATGAACGAAAACTCCATGTATCTTTGAATATCTTAATATAGCTGCCTACATATCTTGTTATTAGGCAGGTATATTGAAATATCTTATATATTTATAAATGTAAGTTAAATTATCTAATATTACTATGTGATCTATTCTATAATGTTTCCTTAAAACTATAAATGTATTTACAAATATTTTCTTAGATATTATATTAATAATGTTTAAATTGTTAGAACCTGCAGACAAGCTGCCATATGACAGCTTTGTGGGTCTACTCAAATTGTTGTACAAAATGTATTTTGTTATTTTAATAAAAAATAAAATAAAAAAAGCGCAAAACGGCTGATACGTCGCATGTGCTTTTGTTTCTTTTGGGTGGTTTATAATGTAAACAAACATACCAATTTCGGTAAAAGGTCTGTCTGTGAGTGGTTGTTACTGTGGTTCGAAGATCAGAGATTTTTTGTTATGTCATTTTCAAAATTGAAACTGATCGTGTCAAGAATTCAAACAAGCGATAAAGTAAGTAGCTACCTACGGTATAATGTTATATTTTAGGAGAAAATTAATTATTATTTTCGAAAAAGAAACTGATGTGTCAAGAATTCAGACTAGAGATAAAATACCTGCCTTTCTATAAAACATCCTGTAATTTGTCATTGATCTGCGCCAGTAAATATTAATGAAATATAGATACTTATTAATTTAATGTTGTTAAACCTTCGAACTTTTATGATGTCTAAATATTGAGACGTAGTCCACCGGCATACGGATGTATTGAATATTGGACATCTTATATAATAACATGACAACCATAAAAATATTTTCGATGACTCCTTGCTTTATGCTTGCCATAACATATTATGTTATGTAACCGATGACTCTAACTCTCAACTCTAGGTGTGAAACCTGACGTCTCTCAAGGTGTCAGGAATGCACCTTGAAAGACCTCAGTTCAGATTATGAAATACTTTGAAATCTGGGTAGCGCCTACCTTCCTACTGTCAATCTTCTATTAAACAAAAACAGGAGACCTTTGACCAGTGGCATAGCTAGAGGGGCGGTGGAGGTGACACTCGACAAAATAATTAATCAAATAAAATAAATTTTATTTGATTAATTTGTGTTATTTCACAATTTCTTTATTGAAAATAATATATAGTATATTTGCGGCACGTTCCAGAGTGGAAGATACTCTCAGTGTCGCCCTGGTGTAAGACCACCATTCAGAATTGAAACTTTGCTTGAAATGAACGTTAAAATAAAATTACGTTAAAATGAAACGTTACTTAAAAACTCACAAGCCTTATATATTTCTTCAAAAATCTAAGAAATGTAGTAAATAAAAAGGATTTGAAAAAGGTTTACTACGCGTTATGTCATTCTCGAATTGAATATGGAATTATAGCATGGGGATCTACTGCACATAAATACATAAAAAACTTGAATACAGTTCAAAAAGGAATCTTAAAGACAATACTGAAAGTACCAATTAGAACACCTTCGATTCAAATATTCAAAAGCTTTGACGTACCAAATGTACAAAGAATATATGCCAAAAATATATTATTGAAGACATTCAAAAATACTAAATCCTCTACTAGACAGCGTATTCATCACACTAGATCAAATAAAAATGACATAAAAAAACATTCCAAGTTATAAAACCACATTCGAACAATGAAACTACACTTATTTTGCAACTAAACTCCATAACATTCTTCCCCAAGACATAAAACTAATAAAAAAAATTAATGAGTACAAATCAAGAATAAAAATATGGCTGAAAGAGGTCAACGAAAACACCTTAATGAAGACACTAAAAACGACATAGAAGACAAATAAACTGTAATTAAACAATTTTAGTCCGCCTCGGTACAGGAACCCCTAGTGAGGACTATGAAATACAATATCTTAACCTTACTTTCTTACTTAACCATTATATTTTGTATACTTATGGAATTATTTTATATAGTCGCTTAAATAAAAAATATAATAAAATAAAATAAATGGCTTTAGCCATGTTTGGTGACCAGATCTGAATAACCAGGTACTTCCCCACCTTCCTCTTCCCTATCTCCTTCCCCTCCCCAATACCTTCAGCCTCACAACATACCCCAATTAGGGTTGCCATAGTCTAACTGGCTCCAGACGGGAGCAGACTCATGTAAAAAAAAGTGAAAAAGTTAGCGTTTTTAAATGTGTTAAAAGACATCTTTCAAAAACAAGGTAAGTGTGGATTAGATGGTTCATTTGTTTGTAATAAACGATAGCTAATAAGCGCAAAACCTGAATACAATTATTGCACAATCGATCGATAACTGTCATCTGATCGAAAAATGATCAATCATCAGTGTGTTTTTTTTCTGATTTCGTTGTTGTGTGTACCTACATAAATAAATAATTGAGGAATAATAATAAATAATAAGTACCTACTTTGGAGTTTATTTAGTTACGTTTTTACACATTTGACTGGGATAGTTCTTCCTCTTCCTGGATCTAGCCAAAGCATTCGACACTATCTCTCATAAAATCCTGTTGAATAAACTACAGCGCATTGGTATACAAGGTCAGCTCTTCAATCTGTTGTGTAGCTATTTAGATAACAGGAGCCAAAGAGTGCTTATCAACGACACTATAAGCGATTCAGCTAATATTAAATTCGGTGTACCCCAAGGAAGTACTTTAGGACCACTTTTATTTAATATATATATAAATGATCTATGTAACAGTTCCTTTGCCGACCACATTATTACCTTTGCTGACGATACAGTTTTATTATTTGAAAGCAAAAACTGGAATGTTGTTCACAGTAAAGCAGAAGTGGGTTTAATTAAGGTTAAACAATGGTTAGACAACAATCTCCTCACGCTTAACTTAGATAAAACCAAATTCCTCCGTTTCAGTGCAACACAAGCAGGAAAACCAAAAGAAATACACAACATCCTGTTACGATACGCCCTTGAAGCGAGTAGTTTCGAGAACGCAGCTGTCCACACAACAAACCCTCTCCCCGCCCCGTATCCTGTTTCTCCTTACCTCTCCGCTTGCCCGGCGACTCCGCAGTCCGCTGCGCTCGCCACAGACAAGATCTGAGCGCCTTTGCGAACGGACGCGGCCCACTTGTAGCCGGCGGACCCAATTCAACGGGCCACGATGTATTATTGAAATACCTTTGAGTATAATCGGCCTTTTGCCGCACTATAGTTCGGTCTATTTAGACCACGAAAGTGCCTGATGAAGCTGCCACATGAGACGAGGTTCCTGCCACCCTACATGTAAGCTGTATCTTGATTTCCTCCTTAAATGTGTCCGTAATTCAGTGAAATGTAGGGCCCCCGCGGAAATCACGACTCGGAGAGTTTCGTTTTGAGAGACAGTCAGGGAGAGTTAAACACTTTAGCTAGGTTTGTGTAATTTGCATTTCTTGTAATTGAATTGTACTGTAGAAACCTATGTATGTGTTTGAGTTTACAATACATGTCTAAATGATTTAACATTGTTATTATTCTGCTACGGCGGGAGGATTGTTGGCCAGTGAGGATCCCGTGGGTCACCGGAGGATGGAGAGAAGTTCCCTAGCCTTGAGCTGCCCACCCCCCTGAATAGAGAGTACCCTTGTCCCGCTGAGAGCTAGCCAGGGACGTGTTGGTGTGCTGATGTTGGTTTAGAAGCCGACATCGGGGTACCCTAACAATTGTCGCCCGAACGTGAGGCTGGAATTTTTTTTCCCTATCCCGGTCGCTTTGCGGGACCCTTGTGTGTCGAAATCCTCCCCGCCAAACAATTGGCGCATCAACGTGAAGCCTGGAATTTTTTTCTCTACCCCGGTCACTTTGCGGGACCTTCCTCTGTCAAAATCCTTCCCGCACAACAACTATTTTGTAAACATTAATTATGCCTTGTTATTCTACAGTGAATCCTGTGAAAAAACCACAGAAACCAATATGTAAATCAGATCCATAACAGATCTGATTGTAATTATGAAATTAAATCGCATTTGAAACGGCCATTTTGAGTACCCGAAACGCCAGCTTTTGACCGCGAATCTGAATTGCGTCACCAAGCGGCGGGCGCGTAGCAACAGCAATACCCGCCAAATCCAACGGCCTTTGTTTCACGCGATATTCCGGATTGTGCGCGCAAATGCCTTATTCCCGCCGATATCCTAACCGACTGTTGCTAGGCTGCGTTTTAAATCCAAACCGTTTTTATGACTGAACCGGGATACCAACGGAAATCATTATTATGAATTTGATTCTGGAACCCCAGTTATTTTGCGAATTCCTTAATGAAAATTTCGGACTTACGTATTTTTATTATTTCTGCACAATATACCAATTGGCCCACTTGTGTCTGTCAAATTAGTACAATTTAATGTTTCTCCAAATGGACAAAATAATGACTTTCTTTCCCCATTGTACATTATAGGTACTGTTTTTTTTCAGCATAAGTAAAAGTGAATTGTGTTTTTTCCCTTACATAAGTGAAAAGTGGAATAATAATAAAGCCAATGACTGATTCCATGAATAAATAAAATAATTTTAATATGGTTGGATGCAATAAACCCCATATTCAGTCATTTTCATCCGGAAGTTTGTCCTTTATTTGCCAGAAAAGTGCCTTTTGTGAACTTTAGTGCCTTTCTCAGTGCAAAGTGTTTTGTGAAAATAAAAAACCTGTTTTCTAAAGGTCAGTCCTGGCAAAAATTTTTCTAAAATAAATAAATACTTGTGAATTTCACAGTTTTCTCAAAAGTGGTCAGTGAAATACAAAAACCTTTACCACTAAGGTCTTTCCACGCAAAATTTTTTCTCGTCTGCCCCTCTTTGACAAGAATTCTGGTGTCATGTATACAAAACACATTTGGAAGTGCCAACAGTGATCACCAAGTGAAAAGTGCCTCACAAAAATTAATTCTTGCGCTTTCTAAAGGAAACCCCTGGCCAAAATTTTTTTTTTTTCTTCTCCCCACCACCCAGGAAACTCATAATGGAGGACAAGCAAACTATTACATCATCCAACTTGGGTACCATTCCCAATGTGCATAGTTTATCCAAAGCCCACTTACAAGCTGCTTTAAGGGATAGAGGACTCTCGCCATCAAGCAAATCTAAATCTACATTGAAGGCATATGCACTTTTATTCAACAAAAAGTACATTAGGAGAATAAATCTCGCCCCCTCCAACGAAAATAATTCATGTTCGGCTACGCAAGTTTTGGATAATCTTGACAAAGAACCTACGCCGCATGTAATGATAAAACAGGACGTCGCACCCATCTTGACACAAGATAAAACTTACGATTTATCCTCTTGGAAAGTCAAATATAATGGCGTCTCCGATGTGCTGGATTTCATTGACCGTATTGAAGAAACGGCTACAATCAAAAATATCCCATTCGAGATTCTACGGAGAAACTTTATAGAACTCATCTCCCCAGAATTAATTCCGTGGCACCGCATCCAAAAGACTAAATGCAAAGATTGGAATAAACTCAGAGCTGCCCTAATCTCTAGCTTTGGAAAAAAGGAGGCCCAGCACCGGATCAAACTATCTCTACTATCTATTAAACAACTAGTAGATGAACCTGTGGCTACATTCATAGAAAGGGCTGAATCCATCAACATCAAGCTTTCACATCCTGTTCCGGAAGCTGAACTATTACCAGTCATAACTGATGGCCTTTTAAGCAAATACGAGAACATCATCACCTCACAGAAAATTGCATCCCTGGCCCAGCTAAACGAAGTCTGCCTCCTCCTGGAATCGTACCAGGATAGGAAAAACATAAAGAATGTGTCGAATAATGTGGTTGTGCCAAGCCGTTCGTCTGGTTTAAAGCCAGAATTCGACAACAAAAAAGTGTGCTCTTTTTGCAAAAAAGTAGGCCACCTGGCCGCTACTTGTTTCAAGCAAGCAAGACTTCTGGAATCCAAGGAACCCCGAACCTCCAAGAGACACCACTCTAGGGACCGCTCTCCTCCACGCGACGAACTGCGCAACATTTTCAAGAAATCAAGGCACAATGCAGAAAGGTTACAAAACCCAAGCGATGTCAGACCTCAGGTGGATTTCTCCAAGCCCCCACCAAATTTCTACATGAAGAGGCCAAAAAACTAAATAATAACCTCTCAGGTACCCATTCTGAACCAAGGTCTAAAGAATGGACTGATTGGTTATCACACATTAAGTATTTTAACCAGACCTTAAATGTTTCCTCGGTTTGTTGCAAACAAGCTAAAGATGGGAGACCCTATGCTTTTTTCTCTGTTAACAATGTGCCCTTTTCCGGATTACTTGATAGCGGTGCATCTGTCAGCTGTCTTGGCAACAATGCTCACCTGCCTTTTGTTAACAGTGATTTTAAAATTTCGCCACAAACAACACACCTGACGACTGCGGATAATGTTTCCCAGCCGGTCATCGGTACCCTTGCACTGCCAATTAATTGTAACAATAAAATAATTACAATCAATTTTCTAATAGTGCCCTCTATATCCCAGAATTTCATCCTTGGCGTTGACTTCTGGAAGGCTTTTAACGTTGCTCCCCAAGTATTTAATACTCTTGGCGAAACCTCCACTGCTGCTCAAATTAGTGAGATCCGCACAATAATACCTCACGAAAATTTAAGCACGGACCAAGCTCTCCAACTAAAGGAAATGGTAAATAAATTCGAATCAATATCTTTCGAAAAATGTGGATTGGGTTTGACAAATTTGGTAGAACACCACATTAAAACCAATGGCCCACCCATAAAGCAACGTTATTACAACTTAGCCCCCCAAAAGCTTAAACTTTTGGAAAAAGAACTTGATGAAATGTTAAAAATGGGTGTGGTGGTTCCCAGCAGAAGTGCATGGACCAACCCAACTCTTCTGGTTTCTAAAAAAGATGGCTCCGCACGTTTCTGTCTCGACAGTAGACGTTTAAATTCTTGTACGGAAGCTGACGCATACCCCTTACCTTACGTCCACGCGAACTTAGACAAACTGCGCAACGCCAAGTTCATCTCCTCTGTTGACCTAAGCAAAGCTTTTTGGCAAATACCTTTGGACGCAGAATCGTGTGAGAAAACTGCTTTCGTTGTACCTGGTAGGGGAATGTTCCATTTTAAAAGATTACCCTTTGGTCTAAAGAACAGCCCCGCCGAATTACAAAGACTGATGGACAAACTCTTCGGTCCTGAAGTCGATAACAGCCTGTTTTGTTACCTTGACGACCTCATCATCGTCAGCGACACCTTTGAAAAACACCTATTAATGTTGGAAAAGGTTTTTCAACAACTCAAGTTCGCTGGTTTAACCATCAACTTGAAGAAGTCTGAATTCTGTAAGTCCCGTTTACGTTATTTGGGATTCATTGTCGACGAAAAAGGTCTAAGAACAGACCCCGCTAAGGTGGAAGCCATGGCAAATTTTCCCCGACCCAAAAACGCGAAGGAAGTCAAAGGTTTCCTTGGACTTGCAGGTTACTACAGAAGATTCATCAAAGACTTTTCCACAATTGCAGCCCCTTTAAATAAAATTACCGGCACCCGTAAAGGTGTCAGCAACTTCCGATGGTCTGCTGAAACTGAAGAAGCGTTTACAACTTTAAAAAATGCCCTTCAAAAAGCCCCCGTTCTGAATTGCCCGGATTTTGCACTCTCTTTTACCCTCCACACGGATGCCTCCAACGTAGGAATCGGTGGAGTCCTAACTCAAGAATTCCCAGATGGCGAACACCCTGTAGCGTATTTTTCCCGTACATTAAATAAACACGAGAAAAACTACGGAATTACCGAAAAGGAGTTATTGGCTGTATTGGATTCTGTTCACCATTTCCGCGGTTACATAGACGGTAGCAAATTTACTGTAGTCACAGACCATAGTAGTTTGAAATGGTTGATCTCTTTAAGTAATCCCTCCGGTAGACTCGCTCGTTGGGCCTCCCGTTTGTCTCAATTCAATTTTGATGTTGTACACCGTAAAGGCGCGGACAATATTGTTCCTGACGCTCTTTCAAGAATTGAATTGGCTTCATTAAATGTTGACACAATTGCCCCCCCTCCATCCACAAAAGATGAATGGTACTTGAAAATCTTCGAAGGTTGTAAAAATAATCAACAAAAGTTTCCTAATTTTATCATAAAAGAAGGACAACTATACCGTAATTGCAAGGTACCACTATCCATCCTCGAAGATTACTCTTGGAAACTTGTCGTTCCCCTCGAAGGAAGAGAACAAATAATAATTGACAATCATAGTGCTCCCGACTCTATACACCCAGGAACTTTCAAGACGTATAAAAAGATTTCCTTGAAGTATTACTGGCCTGGTCTTTTCAAACAAATTCGCAATTACATCTCTAAATGTGAAACTTGTAAAGCTTATAAACATAGCACGGCAGCACCTGCCGGCCTAATGGGTAACCCCAAACGCGCCGACAGACCCCTACAGTCATTGTCAATGGACCTCGTCGGACCTTTTCCTCGAAGTTATGCCGGACACATGCACATACTTAGTGTAGTGGATGTTTTCACCAAATTCTGTTGGATCTTCCCTTTAAAAAGAGCCAATGCGTCCGCCATCATCAAACTTCTGGAAAAACACATTTTTATACCTTACGGAACACCCAGAACCGTAATTGTTGATAACGGAAAACAGTTTATTGCCCAGGAATTCAAAGAATTTCTTGCCAAATACGGAATTAAGGACATTTATTATAACACCTTGTACACTCCCCAAAACAACACTGTCGAACGTTACAACCAAACAATCAACACAGCTCTAGCTATTCTAGTTGATAAAGATCAACGCACTTGGTGTAAAAACCTAGATAAAATTCAGGCCGCTATGAACAACACTGTTAATCTGGCCACTGGTTACACACCTTTCTTCTTAAAACACGGCATGGAACAAGTCGTCCATGGTTCTCTACATAGGGACACAAACTTTCCTACGTCATCTGCCACCACAAGCAACCCTACCGCAGACTATGCCCATCGCTTGGAAGAACTGTCGGCCATTTACAGTGAAGTCACTGATGCTTTGCTCCTGGCTCACCAAAAGAGTGCGGACAGATATAACTTACGTAGAAAACATGTCACCTTCAATACAGGAGACATAGTTTGGAGAAAGAACAACACACTTTCCCAAGGAGCCATGTATTTCTCTGCTAAGCTGGCACCACGTTTCGTGAAGGCCAAAGTCCTAAGGAAAATATCAGACCTAGTGTACTCCTTGTCTGACTCATCTGGAAAGCACATTGGTAATTACCACATTAAGGACATTGTAAAGTCTGGAAGTGAGGAGTCAAGTAAAACTGCCCCCACTATCTCAGCAAACGTAAAATGATCCAGTGTGTATCATCACATTTTTTTGTAAGCTCACAGAGTCTTACTACGTCAGGCGTGTATTGTGTCAATCACATGCCCATCGTTTCATAAATGAAACAAGTTGTAAATTATTTTGTAAATTAATGCGTACTCTCCTTGAAGTTACTTTCAAATGTTGTTTTTGCACTGTTTTTTCTTTCCCTCACGGCAATTTTTTTTTCTTTATTTTTTTTCACCTGTTCTAAAACTGATCACTTTGGAACGGAGACACTTTTCGAGTTTCAATGTTTGGGAAGTCGCGAGCCCATTTATTGTCTCAACACGTACACTACGCAATGTTCATGCCATGTCATACCCTGCCTTGTCATGTAATTTTGTAATTTTTTTATTTTTTATTTTTGGTTGCATTTTTGTCGTGTGGAAAGGAACTTTCTCATTTGCTTATTTTGTTCATGTAAAGTAGTTGACAATTGCCCATCGGCGTGTCGTTCTAGAAGTCGGGTTTTGTAAATTCCAAAGTGTTAAATTCCGACTCAGAACCAGCTAACTATTCTTACAATTTTTCTTTTTATCTTGTTCATCATGAGTTGTAAAACCTTCCGAGGTATCTCCAGCATGAAAATCAAACAGTGGTTACTTACATAGTCGCCCCTCGTGTATATAAGTTTTTTTCAATTTTTTCCTCTTAAATTAAAAATTGATGGCGTCCTACCCAAATTCATGCTCTTGTACCCAAATTGGATATCGACACGTCCATTTTGGAACTTGTATTTATAAAACCAATGTTTGGTCTTTATAACCCTGTATATAAATCAATTTGGCTCGTTTCAACTAAAGTACGTAAAACCGAATCATCCGGTCTTTGGTTGTTATAACAAAGCCACTGCCTTTTTGTTATTTTGTTTTTTTGCTTGTACGTTACGTATGTCTTATATGACACGTTTCAACCCTACGAGACAGGTTAATAAAACCTTATGGTCATCCTGATTTTGGAATTCACAACTTTTAGGTGTTCATTTAACCAAGTATTTGCAACCCAAATTGCACTTAACCTGGTATGTTTGTAACTGCACAAAGGGTATGTAAAACCGTAATTGGTCCCTTTTCTTTGGTCTTCCTCACTGCAGGTTGCCACAACAGACAGTATGTAAAACCATTATAGGTCTGTCTTTGTTTTAAATACTTGGTGTAAGTAGAATTATACTCTGCCATCACCCTTGTATTTTGTAACACATGAAGTAGCATCAAATTGTCTATCTTCTCTGTCGTACGCTCTTGGGCTACGGAGTTAGTTAATCTAACGAATCTTTATAA
This sequence comes from Limnephilus lunatus, assembly GCA_917563855.2. Taxonomy (NCBI): domain Eukaryota; kingdom Metazoa; phylum Arthropoda; class Insecta; order Trichoptera; family Limnephilidae; genus Limnephilus; species Limnephilus lunatus. Next base: position 37,551,886 of record OU830594.1, read on the forward strand.
AATGTGTTAAAATCAAGCATCGTTAACGTTTATTGTGTTGTATTTAAACGTAATCCACCGTCATAGGAGAGATCCTTAGAACATCCACCGTCATAGGAGAGATCCTTAGAACATCCACCGTTATAGGAGGGATCCTTAAAATACCTGCCACGATACGAGAAGTTCGTCATAATCACTTTTGCTCATAGCTAAATGTTATTGAGTTGGTCGTGTGACATATTTGTCATGAGTACCACCCTTTCTGTACAATCTATTTTGGTCGTGTGTCATTCATTTGTCATGAGTACCGCTTTTGTATTTTGGTCGTGTGTCATTCATTTGTCATGAGTACCGCTTTTGTATTTTGGTCGTGTGTCATTCATTTGTCATGAGTACCGCTTTTGTATTTTGGTCGTGTGTCATTCATTTGTCATGAGTACCGCTTGTATGTATAATTGTGTACAACCCTTGTACACGAGACGTGGAGACGTAATAACAATACTTACCATGATTCGTGCGAACGACATAATATCGGCCTTGCCATCTTCTTTAAGAGGCATTGTATAAACTCTTGACTTCTGTCTATAATTGAGTTTTATCTTGTATGTACTTACATGTTCTTGTACACTATACGTGGAGACGTTAAAACACTTACCATGAGTCGTGCGAACGAAATAATATCAAACCTTTTGTGTGCGATCTACGAAATGTAGTCCACAACCCTTTGTTGTCATTCAACGCCAATGCCCGTGGACCTCCTGTTTTTTTACTTCTTTGCAAAAAGGAAAGAAGCCCAGGAGTATCTACTATCCCAAAAGGACTAGTTTGTAGCTTCACTGCTAACTATGGGGCATAGTGCTGTGGGAGTTAATCGATTGAGCACAAAACCACCCAACTCGTTGTCTGGGGAACGGATAAGAAAACCCTCAGGTTTGTGAAATTGGAGCAAGGGTCTGTCTTTTCTCACAATCACGCAGGAGTTTTTAAAATGACCCCTAATCTTTTGCCCAATACACGCAAAAGATTAGTCTCTTTGTTAATGTGTATTCAAATTCCTCCTCATCCTTTTAACAATTGTAAAGAGTCAGGAAATCTGCTGGTTGATCATGTTTCATTCTCACATGGAGTTTGAAGTGGAAATTAGTCCAGTCTCTAGCAAGTTTCGTCACTCAACTCCTTTCCTTTTCCTTTCCTTTCTCCTCACCATCATGTTCTCAGGTATATGTTATGAAGAGGAAAATCTGTTGTTAACCATAATTCGCCCTCACTGGGAGTGCGAATCGGTAAATTAACCAATTATCAGCAGGCTTTCTCCCTCACTCTCTGCATATGTCTCGCCTTTTGTTCTCGTTCTCAATTTCATGAAACACATTCATGAATGTTGGATATGTACGATATGCACTTGGCGTACCGTCTGTCTCCTTTTGACAACCTTTATTCATGAATTGGTTTCTCTGCTTTTACCGTGACTCATTCACGACTTCTTTGTCTTGTTTTTTGAAATTCTACAAAAAATGTTACCACCTTTATGTTAACATAGGCCATGGAAGGCCGGTTGTTTTTTAACCAAGACATATTGTCACTCGGCAAACGCCAAGTCATCCTGGTAAAGGAAAATGTTCATGTAATCACAATTTAGTTAGAAAACTCTCTCTTCGTCACTCTCTGGGTCGGTGGTTAAAACTTCGTTTATTTCATAATCTGGACACATTTTGTTTCTCTCCAAACCTTTTCTTCATTGGTCCCTAGGCAGGTAAACTTCAAGAATTTTGCTCTAATAATAATTTCTCCCGGATTAAAAAGAAGCCCAGGCGGATGTCATCACCAACAGCCAAGCTGAGCTCCACTTCCTGACAGCACGCGCTGTGGTTACTAGGTCCCTCCTGCTGCCATTTTTCTACGCATTTGTTCCTGAAAGCACAGACCATACCACCCATATGTATGTTGTTTTGTCGTGCCACAGCAAGTTGAGTTGTCCCACTATACATTATGACACTCTGAACCACCTTTTGGGCACGCTAGCTCCTAGGTTTGTTCTTACTCTTGCTATCAATGCCAACCATGTCGTCTCTTGCGCTGTCATGCAGTGACGCATATATCGTCATGTGTAAACCATCATTACCTTGACCTCCAGTATTCGCTGAATGCGTACCAATACAAGTTATGTTGAGCTACATTATGCTTCAATAACCATTATATACGATCCGTGTTTACCTTAATAACACTTTAGGATTCGTACTGGCATGTCTGCAGACACTGGATTCTCCTCCTCAATGACCTCTGTAACCATAGTCGCGGCACAGCAACCACAGTCTCCACTTCGTGAACTTCGACGTTTTCGACGAAACCAAGTGTTTTCTAAGGCCCAAGTGTACTTTTGAGTGTTATCTCAAAGGGGTCTGATTACAGTGATAATGTAATCCTTAGAATCTGTGAAACCACGTCCTCCTCTTCGAAATTCTCCGAAACCAAACAAATCCACGCTTCGCAAACTTAGCTCCCAGACCAATGAAACCTTAGAATCACACAGGCATTTTTGTTCTTGTTGTTTTTTTGTTCTTCGATTGTACAAATATGAATTGTTATTTTTCAATTGCATAACCATGTATTGTTATTTTTCAATTGCATAACCATGTATTGTTATTTTGTTCAATTGCATAACCATGTATTGTCATCTTTCAATTGCATAATCTTGTATGTTGTTTCACACCATGTACTTTCACCAAAACTGTTCTTTTCCAAACATTGTATGTACCCCTCACCCATTCCCTACAAACATTGTGACCTAAACTATAACATAAATTGCATGTTCTAGCTAGGCATCTCTCAAGCAACAAATCTCTCAGAACCCCAATGGAAGTTTAAGAGGATTTTTTTTATCCTACAGCTCCATTGCCACGTCGCTTTTTTTCCAAGCGCGGGGGGAAGTGTTACGATACGCCCTTGAAGCGAGTAGTTTCGAGAACGCAGCTGTCCACACAACAAACCCTCTCCCCGCCCCGTATCCTGTTTCTCCTTACCTCTCCGCTTGCCCGGCGACTCCGCAGTCCGCTGCGCTCGCCACAGACAAGATCTGAGCGCCTTTGCGAACGGACGCGGCCCACTTGTAGCCGGCGGACCCAATTCAACGGGCCGCGATGTATTATTGAAATACCTTTGAGTATAATCGGCCTTTTGCCGCACTATAGTTCGGTCTATTTAGACCACGAAAGTGCCTGATGAAGCTGCCACATGAGACGAGGTTCCTGCCACCCTACATGTAAGCTGTATCTTGATTTCCTCCTTAAATGTGTCCGTAATTCAGTGAAATGTAGGGCCCCCGCGGAAATCACGACTCGGAGAGTTTCGTTTTGAGAGACAGTCAGGGAGAGTTAAACACTTTAGCTAGGTTTGTGTAATTTGCATTTCTTGTAATTGAATTGTACTGTAGAAACCTATGTATGTGTTTGAGTTTACAATACATGTCTAAATGATTTAACATTGTTATTATTCTGCTACGGCGGGAGGATTGTTGGCCAGTGAGGATCCCGTGGGTCACCGGAGGATGGAGAGAAGTTCCCTAGCCTTGAGCTGCCCACCCCCCTGAATAGAGAGTACCCTTGTCCCGCTGAGAGCTAGCCAGGGACGTGTTGGTGTGCTGATGTTGGTTTAGAAGCCGACATCGGGGTACCCTAACAATCCTTATACACCATTGTAATGACCAAAGCACTTGTAAATGCTTAAACTTAGAATGTGTCGATAGCATAAAATATCTTGGAATCATGATAGATAAGTCTCTGAGATGGGACGAACATATAGTCTCAACTTCCATAAAGATCAGAAAACTTACTCATCTATTCATGTCTGTTAGAAATATTCTTCGCGTAAAAGATCTGAAACAAATGTACCATGCCTTGTGCAACTCATTGCTAGAATATGCTTCCTTTGGATGGGGCGGCTGTTCCAAAACAATAATGGATCCTTTAGCAAAAGCACAAAAATCACTTCTAAGGGTCATCCTTAAGAAACCCTTCAGGTATCCCAGTGATCTATTATTTGAAGAGATACGAGTTCTTGATGTACGGCAACTATACATAAGAAAAATTATTTTACATACACAAAAACACCGACACCAATATTCATCCATTGATCATCTCCACAACACCCGCCATGCAGGGAGGAATCCAGTGGTTCCACCTACTACAAACACATCACATGCCCAAAGACAATACTCCTACTTAGGGCCTAAATTGTTTAACATCATACCCGATGCATGGAAATCGAAAAATACAAGCACTTTACGGAAATAGGTTAGCAATTGGCTTCTAGATATGGGGAGAGTCAAGAGCGAACATATGCTAACACAATCTCACATACCTAATATGTACTAAAAAGTTTATGTTATTAAAAAAAAATATCTTTTGCTCTGTTTTCTTATCCTTGTAATATAACGACTGTTCTTTGATTCTTGTAAAATAACGACCAGTCGTTTCAAAAATAAGTCCTGAAATTATCTATATAAATACATAGGAAATTCATATGTCATGTCATACTGTTCTTTGATTCTTGTAAAATAACGACCAGGCGTTTCAAAAATAAGTCCTGAAATTATCTATATAAATACATAGGAAATTCATATGTCATGTTTACGGTGCTCCAGATTTTATGTCCGGGTTGAATCTTTCCCAAATGAAAGACTAAACCCTTCCACACACTTTTCCACAAATGAATATCTAGTAAATTAACGCAATGTAAGTGCACTATATAAGAATAAAACAATACAAGAACAATACGTCAATCCACCAGAAACATAATGGGAAAATATTTCACCGACTCCAGATATTTTCATATCAGAGGGTTCGGCTCTGATGAAATCCTAACTGGTCCGATAAATCCTACTGATCCCTCAATATAAATATTTAAAAAATCTTTCGTAATCCTACATGTATTTAAAATGACCGACTTTTGCATTTTTATGTACAAATTTTTTGACAAATCTAATACGCCTAAATTTTGAATGAGAGAGCTAGGTATAATGCCAGTAGCCGAAATAACAAATGGTAATATTTTTATAGTCTGAGAATGCCAAATTCTTTTAATTTCATTTCCTAAATCTATATATTTTCTTATTTTTTCAGAAACAGTTTTCTGAATATTACAAGAATTTGGAATAGCGACATCAATGATATAAGTTATTTTCTTAATTTTGTCATGTAAAACTATATCGGGTCTATTATGACTAATTGTTCTGTCTGTCAGAATAGTTTTATCATAATAAATTTTATAAAATTCATTTTCTAAAAATGAATTTGGTTCATATTCATAATATGGTACATTACGGCAGTCAATCAAGTTATGTTTAATTACCAAACTTTGGTGAATTATGTTTAAAACTTGATTGTGCCTAAATGTATACTCGGACGGCGCTAATACAGAACATCCCGATATAATATGTTCTATAGTTTCCGGAAAAGGGAAATTAATTATATTCTGGTTTAAATGGATTATTTCTATTACTTACTTATGGTACTTATTAAAATTAAATAGTCAAAAATAAATTGGGAACTAATATGTCAAATATTGGCAAATTATAAATATAAATGTGTAAATTCTAATATGCAATTGTTAATGTTCTCCAAAAAGACCTCGAAAGAATTTCAAAATTGTGATCGCCCGAAAGAAGCTATTTACCTATTCTGAAGACAATTATTGATGTAATTAAATGTAGTAAATTTAAAATATTATATCTAAAATATAAAAATCCACAGTTCCGAACTCCTGCAACTTGCAGTTGGAGGTACTGAAGGTACTCGTACCATCGAAACAGCGCGCTGCGGCGCATTGGAACTCGAAACATACTAAGGTGTTATTGAAAGTTATTATTGCAATTTTGCAAACCTAAGATCACCTTACTTTAAATTTTGGTTGTATACATTTTTATATTATGTTTGTATTCTTTCTTATCGTAACTTATTGATAACACATATCTCACTGTACTTAAATTTATATATTTTTTTTGCTCATATCTTTATTTCATGTATATGTTTTTATTTCCATCATAACTTTATTTGTTCTAGTTTTTTTTTCTCTTAAAAAAAATAGAACAAATAAAGTGACGTATATAAAAAAGTTACGTATATAAAAAAAAAAAGTATTTATATATCATTTGTCATAATATATTGAGTATATAAATGGTTTCTTTCAAGATATCCTATGATATCTTGAAAGAAACCATTCACATTTTAAAAATATTATGAACTGAATATACAATTTGGCTGTCCTGAAACGGGTATCCTTCCCAGTTGGACAGACAAAGTATAATTTTCTAACTTATTGTAATATGTATGCATATAAATAAATAAATAAATAAATAAAAATAAAAGTTTTGTCGATATTTCGTCGACCAAATGTAAGAACGCTAAAGATTTCGTTCGATTGTCGATTCTTTGGATGGGAGACCCCTCTCGCATTACAAAAATACCTAAATTATTTTCTTCAATATTAGGTAGGACATTATCCAAAAACTAGCTGGGGGATTATTAAATCTTGGGGTGACACCACGTTATCCGCACCGGTGCCACCCATGCTAGCTACGCCACTGCCTTTGACAGACCGTCACATTTGACATCGTCACAAATCAACGATCAGCGCCATTTTGAAATTTTACACTTTATGGGGTCTACTGTACTTTCAAACAAATTGTGATCAGTTGTTATTTGAAGAATACTGTACATAAATGATAGATAATTGTTTATCTTAGAGCGAGGTATTTACTGAGATTAGGTACCTACTCAGAACCGTGAGGTCTTATTGGAAACTTACATAACTTCTCAATTGGTTCGGTAAGTTAAGCTGGTTACCTAAGTTTATCGTCGGAAAATTTCATCGAAGATATGTAGTTAGCAAAATTAATTTAGTACTTACAGCGATTCGGTAAATATACAGAAAATTGGAAGATGTTTAATAAACCTTAGTCAACCCATTAGGACTCGTGCTGTGTGGCATTCCGCACCATTTTGGGTACCTGAAAACAACAAGTATTTCACAGTAACCCCTTAAGATGAAGCCATACTAAATAATGCAAAATCATACAAAATCGTATGTTTTAGTTTTGAAAATTTGACCGCTTAGAAGTATTATAAATTAGATGCTTCAATTAAATACTGCGTGTACAACATACTTTGACCCTTAAAAATATCGGTCATTTTTTTTATAAGTCTTTTAATAAGCTTAGAAAAAAATAAAGTATTAGGTCTATAAAAAAACATTTTTAACTGAAAACTCTCCTACTTATAAACACTTTTTCGGATATGGTTTCATTGCATAATGTGGCAAATTCAGTTTCTTATATAATTATCGCGAAAAAAAATGATATTTACGCCCGAACCTCACAAAATAAAATATAATATGCATTTTTGCGTTGGTATTTTTGACATCACGGCGACAATACGGCAGTTGACGAATTTGTTATATCAAAGTGAACCTTATACCGTCCACCGAAGAACGACTGGCAGCCGCCCCCCCTGTCTTCCGTCATTACTCCTCCGAACGGAGCGGAGAGCAGTCGTGTTATGCTCCGCGCCGCTTATTTTCGTGAAATCAATTTAAAAATTCCGTTTTATTGCAATAAACAATGCATAAAAAAGGAATTAATGTTTTTTACAGGCCTTTACGAAATCAACATGTAAAAAAAAATCTCAAAAATCTTTTCCAACCTTTCCAAAAGCTTTTTCTCAAGTATTTTTAAACTCCTCCCATAAAAGGGCGTGAATTCCGATTTTGATTTTTTCCTGTACTAGTGGATCGCCTTTTTTTCAGGCAAGAAAGGATTCGACGCAAATTGGCCGCCACACCGCTTGAAATGCTGCGCAATGTTATTGGCAGCTTTGCAACGAGGCTGCAAGAATGTGTGCTACTAAATAGAGGACATATTTCGGACATTATTTAAAAAATGAACTTAAACTAAATTTTCATTCGGATAGACTGTATTTTAAGCAATAAATTTTACAAAGGGTGATTTATTGAAATCGTCACGTTTTATATGCTCACCTGTTACAATGATAGAATTACGTCTACTGGAAATACACATCTCAAAAATCTTTATTTGGTGTGTATTTCAGAGTTCTTAAGTATGTGCTAAATAAATTTCTAATCGGAAAAACAATCGAATAATTTCGTCATGTAACTATTTCAAACGTACCTACCTACCGCGCCTGCCCCTGTTTAAAGTTTCCACTAATCTTACTTATTAGATTCCAGGTAGTTTCAAGGTTTTCCAATATTCATATTTCGTCGAAAGATGTTCTCACGATCATACAGGGCCGTTCCAATGAGAAAGATTAATTATTCTCCATACCAGCTTTTTGAAGTAAAACTTCTTTACGCACGCTTGACTTGGGGAGTAAGTGGTGAATGCGTGACGAGAGCGTTACGAAAGGTGTGATCAGGCGAGGCGAACGGAAGTCGAGAGGGAGACATAAGTTAGTGAAAATAGAAAGAGAGAGAGTTACGTTTTGAATTTACTGTAGGGGCAAGAGAGAGAGGTGCGAGTACACATTTTCTTCCTCTCTTTCTCTTATAGCCATTTCGTATATCTAAGACACAGTGCATGCACTGTAAGAGCAAGAGAGAGCAGTGCGCGCGCACATTTTCTTTCTCTCTTCTTTTATAGTGAAGTTTTACTTCAGTCGTGTGGTCTAAAGCACACTCGTTTTTTTTTTAATAATAACTCAATATCGATTTTATTTCATTCAAAATTTGCTTTAATTTATACCTACATTCAAAAATGCTGAAAGACGTGATGATAAAACTCTTAAAATTATGGCTTTTTGTAATTATTTTTTTATCATAAGTATTTATCATTTTTCAATAATGTCTAAGCAAAATAAGAATGTAAAAAAATCTTAAATATATTAGTTTGTAAGACCGTAAATAAATAGACAAACTGAAGTATTTTCGTCACAAAATACTTGTGCGGATCTTTTTTTAAATGATTTTATTTAAGCTAAAATTAAAATTCTGAAACAGCTTTCCCAGATAATTTGTTGATTTATTTTACTGCATGATTATATATGATTTGGAATGTGTGTTGTATAATACAAAATTTTGTTTAAAAATTTACAAATCTGCCAACGACCTACGGTAAAACCTTATTGTACTAAAAATAAACATATTTTCTCAAAATTTAAAACATAGTTTTACTAGATAAAAGAACAGACTTTCGAAATCAATATTATATTTTTAATGGAAAAGAGTCAATACGTCTAAAATTTGATATAAAAATGACATATATCCGGTTTTGTCTGGTTCGGTCATTAGTTTGACATAAGGCAAAATAAACAGCAGTTGTTGCCGATCCAATAATCCTTATTATATAAGAGTGAGATTGCTTCGCTCACAACATTTGTTATGCCATTAACGATGCTAATGAGCCAGCAATGCTAATACTGATAAATGAATGATATTAATACAATTCATCTCTCTACTAATCCATTCCCATTCCGAATAATGAGAGGATATGGATTAGCATCCTAGGTTTTTTTTTAATCCGTAGGGTTTTCACAATAGATTTTTCTAAAGATACGAAACTCAAATTTGAGAAAATGGTTTTCCTCCAAACTTTGCAGCATTTGAATGAGTCTGCAACATTTTTTTCACTCGGAACATGAGGATAGCTTTTTAGAGTTAGAATTAAGAGGGAATAACCAGACAAAACCGGAAATATGTCATTTTTAAATCAAATTTTAGACGTATTGACCCTTTTCCACAACAAAATTATAAATTGATTTTGAAAGGCTGTTCTTTTATCTAGTAAAGCTATGTTTTAAATTTTTAGAAAATATGTTTATTTTTAGTACAATAAGGTTTTACCGTAGGTCGTTGGCTGATTTGTAAATTTTCAACCAAAATTTTGTAATATACAACATACATTTAAAATCATATAACCATTCAGTAAAAATATCAATAAATTAATTGAGAAAGCCACTTTTCAGAATTTTAATTTTAGTTCACAAAAAATTATAAACAAATATATCCGCGCCCTTGTTCTGTGACGAAGATACTTCAGTTTTATTTACGGTTTTACAAAATAGGTAATATATTAAAAAAAAAATACATTCTTATTTTGCTTAGACATTATTGAAAAATTATAAAAACTTATGATTAAATTACAAAAGCACATAATTTTAATAGTTTTATCATCACGATTTTGAGCATTTTGAATGTAGGTATTTATCAACGCAAATTTCGAATGAAATAAAATCGATATTGAGTTATTATGTTAAAATGCTGGTATGGAGAATAATTCATCTTTCTCATCGGAACCGCCCTGTATAGTTGCAAGGCTACGATAGCAAGTTCATCGTTCGACGAAATTTAAATTCTCGGCCGCTGGTTAATTGCTCAAGGTAGAGTGCATCTACGAGTGAGTTAACTCCTAGGGGCAAATAAATATTTGTTACATTCGAAACATGAAACTGGCTTTTCTTCGTATTTTACAGCACATAAAACTGCCAGTGGCGCAGCCTGGGGAGGCGGGAGGGGCGGCACTTTTAAGGGGGGGCGGCAAATGTTCACAACAGATAATAATATTATCTTGCAAAAATTTAAACCATTTCATTTCATATTTTGGTCGCACTTATGATTCGAACCGATTGAAATGAGCACGGATTTTTTCATGACTTATTCTGTAACGAAACCCGGGAATCCCATTATTTAAAAGAATCCATAATAATTTCATCTTGATTACTGTAGTGACTGGCAACACCGTATGCGGTGAATTGCAAGAATTCCCCTATTTTGTTTTGCGTTTGGTTTGCTTATCTTATGACTAATTTACAGTGAGAATGATTGAGAGAGGTCCGTGGACGATGTGATGTGATTGATAATTCTAAGAAAGTTTCATTCATTGCTGGATCATGAGTTACTAGCGATGTGAGTAATAAATATTTTATTTACATTATATTTTTTTAAACGCAAATTTAAAATGTTATGTTTAGTACTTTAATTCGAATATTCGCAGGTGTGTATTTTTGAGCCAATTTACTTTTCCAGTATCAAAATTTTATTATTTAGAAACAAAAATGTTCTAATAAGCATGTCGGAATTTTTTTTTTAAATATATATTTTAAAACTATTCTGTTTATTGCAAAAGGGTAAAAAAAAACAATAAAAAAGGAGCATTGTAAAATGCATGGGAAGACCGGGAATTTTGTGCGCAAACCTTGACAGGCAAAAGTTTATAGATATTTTTTCTTGTTATTCGAAGGGTTAAACCAGTTTTCAATTCCAATTGTGGATTTTTTTGCTGACACAATTCGAAGGAAAACATTATCTTATTCGAAGTGCAGTTATAAAATTCTAGTTACAGACTATGTATGTGTTGCCAGAATCAAATACAATACAATTTTCATGTTCTGAGTGTAGTTTTAATTCACCGCATACAATATGGAAGAATACAAAGATAAATTAAATAACGAGTTGCAGATTCAACGTGTACCGAGTGAAGCTTTACATTTGAGTTACATACATACTTACAAATTCCGAGAAATTGATTATTCCGTGAGTAACTATTATTTGGGGACTTTGGGAGGATGTAGAAACAATCATAAGTTAAAACCTGCATTGCGTTCTAAACATGGTGTAAAAGTTCGAGATTTCCGACAGCAGTTATAAACTACGAAATTTTCCTACGCCCCGGGCGGCCAACACCCACGCTACGCCACTGAAATCTGCAACACGAATTATAAAATTACGCGCAGAACACAAGGATAGTTTATATTATTTACAACTATTTACATGGGCAGAAGTGTGAAAAGATAGAGGAAAGTAGTTTAAACACAAGTCCCCGATACATCGATGATATAAGCTATAAGCCATCGAAACAGTCAACTCGATTTATGCTTGCGTAAAATTATGTAGTACCTACCTACATACCTAAATTCAAGATAATCTTCTGTAATATTAATATTGTATGTTGCCATTCCTAGTAAGTTACACGAGTATATTAAGTAAGGTATATTTTTTAATCCAAATGTCAGGAATCATTGGTTAAAGTAAGTAACCCTTCACACCTGTATAAGGCGAACAAATAATCCATGCAATTTATTTTTACTTTTAATATTATTATAAATAATGTTATTACCTGCGAGCTAATGAGTAAGTTATATAATCAATAATTAGTATTAAATATATGTTTATAGTGGAATAACTAACTGCGTAGAAACTCAAATTGTAATCTTTAATCATTGAATTAACAACTCTCAACTGTATATATTGATATTTAAAACGCTAAATGATTACTATTTAAATGCCTAAAGTTTTCAAGTAGAATCTTATGCACCAACAAAGTATTTATCTATACCTACCTATTTAGCTAACCAATGCATAAGATGTGAAGATTGTGCACGATTTGGTTACGTAACCTTCCGCCTTCCCCTCGGCACTTCTTATTTATTTATGTAATGATTACCTAAGAATTTGTCATCATGGTTATGGACGTTTGACGGCCTGGTCGAGGGGTAAGGCTCTCGACTATCAACCGGAAGGTCGTGGGTTCGAATTCCAGCGCAAGTAAATTTTATTGATTCGTTTTTGGTAATTCACAATTCATTCATTTAAAATAATGCGCAGTATATTTGCGGCACTTTCCAGAGCGGAAGATCAACCATTTAGAATTGAAACGTTGCTTGAAATGGCCATGTTTGGTGACCAGATCTTAATAGCCAGGTACTTCCCCAAATTCATATTTCCATTCTTCTTCCCCTTCCCACTACCTTGATGCCACAATCTCACTGGCTCCAGAAGGGAGCAGTTGAGACTCTTGTACGGTATTCACAAAAAAAAATGTTTCGAGAATTTAGCAATTATTGGGGGCGGCGCGGATCTCAGTAGCGACGTTTACCTACGGACTGTGCACGACGAGTTGTTTACTACGTAAGTAGGTAAGCAACATGAGTATCGGATACTTGCGTACCCTTGTGGAAGAGGGACCTTAAGAATTTCAAAACTACCATGAAGAGATAAACCAATAGAAATGTGTACTGGCAATGTCCGTGTGCCTTAAGTAGGTACATAATTCTTACTTCTAGTGGAATATCTATATTTGATTTTTTGGATCAATTTCGCAGAATGAAAAAATGAGCTTACATATCTAATAATGTAAACGTAACATGTCCAAATTGTAAAAAAAAAATATTTAAAGGCCCAACATAACTGAATGGAGTGAACCAGTGAGCAAGTAGCATTCTGTCCGTAGTGAGGTCAATAGGCATTAACCTCCATTTGGCAGCAATTATCGTATCAACCTGAGATTCATACACTTGGTAGACTTTAGAGACGATTTAGGTAGGTACCTACTGCTAGCGATTTTTTATGTGTAATAGGTAGATAATACCGGCTGAAACAATATTTTTAAGGTAGGTACGTGCTTCATTTAAACAACATAAAATTATATTTTTAAATAAATTATAACTGCTGCCTTGGTTCAAAGATAACCAACTATTTTCAATTGTTTTTTCCAATTTTTCTGTCTCTAATGGAGTAAGAATAAAAAACTTCGCAAGTCTTCAATCCAAATTTAAAAGAATATTAATATGTTTGGGCATGTAGAGGGAATGAACAAAGAAAGTAGTGTAAGAAGAATATATGGCGCAAATGTGAATGGTCGAAGAAGTCGGGGACGCCCGAAGAAGACATGGCACGATCAAGTAAATCCGATACTTGAGTCGGGTCATATCAAGAGGCAGAATAATAGAAGAGTGTGTATGAGACGATGTATGAATGTGAATGAGGCAAAGAGCGTGTGCCAAGACCGAGTTGTTTGGCGGTCCGTCCTCTCTGATCTAGTGTTAAAATTTTTATCGATCACGGAATAAGACTAGTTTCGGACTGTTTTTTTTTTACATGAGCTCCACACAGGAGGCCCTGAGGAAAACAGTTTCCCTCAGGGCCTATGTCATCTTTGGGGATGCTGTGTGGAGGGTTTTTTAAGGAAAGGAGGGAGAGGAGAGTTCTGGGAAGGAAAAGGGTATAGGGGTGGGTAGGAATCTGGGGTTCAGTGTGTCCAGGTCATCCGCCTCCAAGACCTAGACAAACCTCACCCCATGATCCCGGGCACCCCTGCTAAATCACCAAACATAGCGAACCACTTGGGTGACCTATGGCAGAGGTGTTGGTTATCCAATAAAGGTTCCCGGGGCGGCGGTACCCATTCCTGCCTCCCAAATTGGGAGGCGGGAATGGTTACCGCAATAAACAGGACATTTTTGTACCCTTTGTTGTATTTTTTCAATAAGAAAAAAAGGGCAAAAAACTCAGGTTGAGCCGGGTAGTAACTAAAAGTTGATTCTTTTAAAAATTCAACGAAGAAACAAGTTTTTGCGAATTTGCTATCTACCTGCCTTATCTACTTATGTAACGTCTGGGCCAAAGTCATGATCCAAGCAGGTATTATGATTCCATTTTTTTTTGTGATACCGTTCAAGAGTCTCAACTGCTCCCTTCTGGAGCCAGTGAGATTGTGGCATCAAGGTAGTGGGAAGGGGAAGAAGAATGGAAATAGGAATTTGGGGAAGTACCTGGCTATTAAGATCTGGTCACCAAACATGGCCATTTCAAGCAACGTTTCAATTCTAAATGGTTGATCTTCCGCTCTGGAAAGTGCCGCAAATATACTGCGCATTATTTTAAATGAATGAATTGTGAATTACCAAAAACGAATCAATAAAATTTACTTGCGCTGGGATTCGAACCCACGACCTTCCGGTTGATAGTCGAGAGCCTTACCCCTCGACCAGGCCGTCAAACGTCCATAACCATGATGACAAATTCTTAGGTAATCATTACAAGATAATCCACAATTTTATTGATAGCCCTTACCTATTACAAAATATTAATTTCAGATGTCCAATAAGAGTTACTCGATCTCCAGACATATTTTATATTCCTAAGAGCAATGCTAATTATCTTCAAAATAAGAAGAAGCTGTAGCACCTTCAATAGATTATGCACAGACATTGACGTGTTTAACACGAACCTTGCTAACTTCATAAAATTCGTAAAAAGTATTATTCAACGGAAAACTTAAATGTTTCATTAAGGCTCAGTTCCCGGCCCCAAAAAGAAGAAGATGGAGAGATATGAAATTACGAATGTTAGAAGAGCGCGCTAACATTTACAGCGATAAATTTGAAAATCTTTAATAAAACACGATTCGTTAAAAATAGAGCAAAAATCTCGCGATAATTGTCTTAAATTTTTTGGAGCATGCTTTGCGATTTTTTTCTATCGAGGGAATTTTATATAATTTGCGTTTCGGCGCGATAAATGTCTAGATATTATCTTCAAGAATAAAATTTTTTTTTAAGAGCTTAAAAACTTCAGGGAGGTTTGCAAGAAATCGGTTGAAATTCGGAGAACCGCCTCTTAATTCCTTATCTTTTTTTTCTTTTTTCATTTTAATTTTTTTTCATTTTCATTACATTTTCTTTTTTGATTTCAGCAGTTTGCATTAAATAACCTCTTAAAAAATGTTACAGTATATATTACCCTTAAAAATACATTTTGAGAATAGATGCACTTTTTCAGAACTGTTTATATTACATACGTAGGTATATTGTTTTGTTTGTTTTTCTTTTTATTATGGTCTCAAATTTTTATGTCATTATTTTATTGGTCAATGATATGATTATCTCTAACACTGTTATATATGAACTTGTAATGACTGTTTATAACGCTAACAAATAAAATAAAATAAAAATAATTGTCTATGTATAAAACTAATATTGAGCTTTGTATAAAAAATTGTAATAGGTGACACGCGAGCAGTTAGAAAGGGAGGGGGAGGGGGGAAGGGTGGGGTTGGGGGAGGGGTGGGGGAAGGGGATGGCGGGAGGGGGGGTGGGGGGAGTGGAGTGGGGAGAGGGAAGTTGGGAGGGAACTCGGGAGGGGGAAGGCGAATTCGGGAGGGGGGAGGAGAACTCGGGAGGGAAATATGCGGGAGGGGGGAGGCGAATACGGGAGGAGGGGGGGAGTAGAGTGAGGAGAGGGAAGGTGGAGGAGGAGGAGTGGGAACGTGAGAGGGGAAGGGAACGTAGGGGGAGGAAGGGGAGGAGTAAGGTGAACGGGACGAACGGGAAAGGACATGAAGGGAGAAACAATTTCTTTATTAAATGGCATAGCAACGCATGCCGGGTAACAGCTATTTTGTATAAAACTGAGGGTGGGGTAGAGGGGTTGGGGGAGGGAGAGGGAGAGGGGGGAGAGAAGGAAAGGGGGGATGGGTGAAGGAGTGGGGAGGGGTAGGGTTGGGGGAGGGGTGGGCAGTACCGGATTATCCTTTAGGCAGAGTAGGCAATTGCCTAGGGGCCCCGCGCCCCAAGAAAAAATGACTTGCGTCAATGGTGAGCAAGTACTTACTATCAATTAGTGAGTAACTCCGGCACCGATGTTGGAAAAAGTCAGCTTTCAAGATGTTTTAAATTATTTTTTTATTAGGAACATTTACAGGATAATAATCTTACATGCATTAAAGAAAACAACAAATTATAACCTAACCCAATAACTAATGTTCCCATCACGCACAAATAATAAATAAAAAGTCAATAATTAAAATAAATATTTAAACGTAGTTGTATTTTACTTTCCTTCTATTAATTATGCAGCATTACTTAGTATCAATGGGGGTGTGATTGTAGGTGTGTGCCTATAGGTATGTATTTCTAATTATATGTTTAAAATATAAATGTTGTACAAGCACACAAATTCTTTGTTTCTCTTCGTACCAAAGTTGTCTGGAAGAGATCACATTAGTGATAAGACCGCTCATTGTACTGTTTTTTTTACATATTTTTGTTTTTATGAATGTGTCCTTTTATGTGCAATAAAGATTTAATGTATTTTATTTTATTCGTTTCTTTTTTATTTAATGGGGTGATGGCATGCCTTCATGCACTTGTAGCACGCACTAAGTTAGAAAATCTAGTCACTATGGGACCACTTAGGGATTTTTTTATAAAGGGTCCCCTTCTATTTTTCTTGAAATGAAATAAAATTTTTCCATACAAAATCGAAAATAAAATTCGATGGTCCGCCATTTTTATTTTTTTTTAGTTATCAAAAATCCCCTACGTGGTGCCACAGACACTAGATTTTCG
This sequence comes from Limnephilus lunatus, assembly GCA_917563855.2. Lineage (NCBI taxonomy): Eukaryota > Metazoa > Arthropoda > Insecta > Trichoptera > Limnephilidae > Limnephilus > Limnephilus lunatus. The sequence goes on from OU830594.1 coordinate 37,568,997, forward strand.
AACAGTCTAAGACTTGGTGCATGTAAATGGGACGTTCAGTTTTTTAATATGCCTCCAATCAGGTTGAAAAACGTGTTAAAAAAGTTTCGAGAAAAACGCATTCATAGTTTTGCCGAAGGATAATTCAACATACAAACTGTTTCGCATAAAATACTCTATCGCCGTCAATATTTCGAATTTCTTTAAAACATTTGGTGAGAATATTTTTAACAAATGCATCTTTCAGAAGATTAAATTTAAAAAATTACCTCTTGTCCTGGTGCCTTAAAGCCTCGTTTAGGATTTGATCAAGGGAACAAAGGGCGTTTGGAGGCCCCAGGACCAGAGGCCCGGGGCGGGCCGCCCTTTCCACCCCCGTCAGTCCGCCATTGGTAAAGGGGCCCCGAGACGTGCATTGCCTAGGGGCTCCGACATGGGTAATCCGGCCCTGGGGGTGGGGGAGGGGGATGGCTGAAAAGGGCGGGAAAGGTGAAGGGGAACTCGGGAGTGGGAAGGCGAATACGGGAGGGAAACTCGGGAGGGGGGTTCGCGGGACGGGGGGAGGGGGAAGCTGTTTTAAAAATGAATGTATTGAGAATGAATGAATGGAATGCAGGAGGGGGGAGGGGAATCTGGGAGGGTGGAGGGGAACTCGGGAGGGAGGAGAGGAACTCCAGAGGGGGGAGAAAAATTCGGGAGGGGGGAGGGGAACTCGGAAGGGGGGGGTCGCGGGACTGGGTAAGGGGGGGGGGGGGGGTAGAGTGAGGACAAGGAAGGTGGAGGAGGAAGGTGAACGGGACGAATGGGAAAGGACGCGCAGGTAGAAACAATTTCTTTATTAAATGGCATAGCAACGCATGCCGGGTACCAGCTAGAATAAAATATGTTGTTAGGCTACTTATTTTATCCGTTTTAATTAAAATCAAACTAAGAACTTATGCTGTTAAATGAATTTTTTGGGTAAATTATTTTTTATTTGGGTTTCTTGATAGATTCCTCTATCTTAACAAATGCATCGGAAATGCTATCCTTGTTCTACCTTCCGATGAATTTGGGCTGAAGAGCTAGTATCATTGATCTCATGGCCCAACATTTATACACGGTTGACATTTGTCACATGAGAACGGGTCATTTCTACGACTCGTTCTTGAGTCCGATTTACCGGCCTGTGTTACCTCCGTTCCAAAACTTGGGCTTCTTCAAGACCTATTTTCGCTCCTTCCTCTCCTCAAATTGACCCTCCACCCTCCACACGGCATCCGCTAAAATGGCATAGGCCTTGAAGGAAATTATTTTCCCCAGGGCCTCCTTCATGGAGTTAATGTTAGAAAAAAAAGGTATTATTTATTACAACAGGTTTTATTCAAAATACTTACAATTGTTTTAAAAAACACAACTTATTAATACCAAAACAAATACATCAGACAAAATACGAATATATTATATATTAAATCAAAATAATGTACATAAGTGGATATCTTTCATTGTATCAAAAACTTGTAAATAATATTTTTAAGTATAGCATATAGAATAGTATACACTAAACTCCCTTTTTACATGGTTTTGCGTGGAACGTATCCTCCGTGTAAAAAGGGGGTCTAGTGTATTGTATATAAAAAAACCACCTAAAACACTTACATCGTGTAAAAAAAAAAAAAAACTGTGTGTTAAAAAAAAAAAAAATTAAGTGTTTTAAAACAAACAAAAACTGTTTTAAAACACTTAATTAATATTATAATACGATATATTCTATAATATTATGATAAACCTAAGTAATAACATGATGCAGGTAACAAGTTTTATGAACAAATTTCAAGGAATGTCATAACGCTTAAATATTAAAAATTTATTTTTAAAAAGTCGATAGAAATTACATACTTCGTGACGTGACTTATTCGCTACAAATTTGTTTGCGATAATTTGGAAGAAAATGTGGTATTTTGAGAAACTCTTCAGTCTTCACAGCCTAGTTTGGCAAGAAAGTATTAAACATAAAAAATGAAAATATTATAAGTTCTAAGTTGCCGATACATTACAATATTAACTTTAAAATATTTAAAAAGAAAAATGGCAATGCATACAATACAAACAACACAATAAACCCTTTCTCAAACAGTGTAAATCTTAATTGCAAAAAATTAAGTACTGTCGATTTTTATAAATGCTTTTATACCTTGGCAACACTTATTTTTACCATCACGTTTTCAGATTAAGCGACGATCAATCAAACAAGTTCGAGTCGTTCAAAAATATGTCATTCACCAATATGATTCCACGGTAACATTTCACTGATAAGCCAGTGTTAGGCTTAGATTTATAAAGGATGATTTTATTCTATTTGTATGTGTAGTTTATGTTTACAAGTGTAGAAAATTGTACATTTAGTAAAAAAATATATGTATGACTATGATTTTACTGCAGTATGTAATTCCAAAACCAATATCAAAAATGTAAAATATTCTGGGTCCCTATAAATTTATTCGGATGAGACGGGGTCAAAACCAAATGGTTATTATTTGTGAGGGCTTATTGTTTAAGATTAAATTCTATGCAGCACGCAGCAACAATTTTGTATTTGTAATATCTAAATAACTAAAAATCTCTTGTTGCCTGTGCAAGCTCTATAAGAAACTAAATGCTTGTATTGAATAGGAAAGATTGTAAAAATAGTTAAAGCTATAAATGTCAACAACAAAATTTCAATTCAGAACGTTTTTCTTTCAGCAATAATGCAAAATGTTCAAAATGCCCCATAATCCCCTACATATTATGAATTATTCCCCCGCTTTCCCCTTGCCTTGATTATTGCATTACTTTTATCTCTCAGAAACATTTGTATTTTCAGATGCGGATTAGTCAAATTAACATAGAGAATTGACACAACTTTCTTGCTCTTAAATTTTTTTTCTACTACTTTTTACAATCTTCAAATTATCACAACAAGCCGCATTCTTTCTGTATATGTATACATATTTATGTAGCTGTTTTAACCTTCACAATTTTGGCCTTTTCAATGCAATCTAACCCATCAGGCTACGCGTTTTGACACAATATACATTATAAATTCAAGGGCTTAAAGTCAAACGAGTCATCTACAAAATACAAATAATTCAAGGAAATTATATTTTTAAGAAAAACATACCAATAATAGTTAGTTTTGGCATGTTTTTTCGTAGATAAAGTTGTTTGCCTTTAAGCCCTCGAATTATTATACGAGTTTTAGTGAAATTTTATAGACCACAAATGCGACAGACACATAGATAAGGCTAATCATCATTTCCAATCAACACCCTTTTTTAGTTGGGTCAGGATCCCATTTCTTTTACAAGGCGCCACCAGGTATCCCTACCTTGCACTATTGCAATGACTTCAGTACATTTCTGGCAGTTTCTCTTTGCAGACCGTCCGCATTTCTTTTCCCCAGTTTTAAAGCTGTTTTAAAATTTTTTAAATGTCTAAATTAATTTTTATGATAAGCTAAGGCTTTATATTGAATAGAATAGCTACCTAACATGTACATAATAATGTTTTTCATGCTTTAATCCTAATTATTGAGTTATGAGCCGGCGAGCAAAGCTTCAGACTCGGATCTTCTGATTGGGTATTTGGCCACCACAAATATTCCTACCAGGACCAAGATGATTCCCAGGCCGATTAGGCAGTAGAAGACTATGTTCATGATGCCCTCTATGGAGCCGGCCAGCTTGGCCTTGCTGGCCAGGTCCTCCGTGATGGTGACCTCCTGCTTGAACCACAGCACCGGGACGAAGATGTCATCGGGCAACTTGTCAAACATGCTACAAGAAAACAATCAACATCATTTTTTATGTGATTACCAAACAAGAGTACCAACTGCTTTCAACCGTCTGGAGCAAAGACATCCAAATTGATGGACCAGAATTATAGGGAAAAGAGAAGCGGAGCAGGAATGTAACGTGACCATCTCTCTTTCTGTGATTTGTCGATAAATGTATCTGACAGTACGCAGGCAACTCGCATTGTAATATCACTACATATTTAGTTCTTGAAATCTGCTTACGAATTACCAGTCCTTTTTACAATGGCGCACAAATTACTAAAAACAGAACTATAAATCCGAAATCGGGTAAACAAAAGTTCGGGCTTGTTTCCTGTTAGACATTTTTGCAAATGTGTTATAATTTTCTCACCTCACTAATTTTTGCATATCTGCGCAATGTAATTTGTAGCCAGTTCGGTTAAAAATAAACATTCAGGCCCTGTGCAGAAAAGTCCTACAATGAAGTGGGATGCAAACAATTGCCTTACTTTAACAAACTCTACTTTTCTGAACCGGTTCTAGTTATTTCAATGTGCACTCTTTGGCAGTCAACTTACGACTGATGGTCTAATTTATTCAAAGCATTCTCGAACCCTCCTGAAGCCAAAATTATGGTCACACGGTTTAGTGGTAGTCCGTGGTAGCCCTCAGATCGTCGAAATGATACCCAGATTTTATGTTAAGGCAAGACTATCAATTTGGATGTTTATGGCCTGGAGCCTCCTCTGGCATCTCCTGTTGTTTACTATGTATAAGTACATTGCGAGACTGAAGGTAGTTGGAGGGGAACAAAGTGGGGAAGAGGAAGATTGTGAAGTAAGTACCTGGCTAATCAGATCTTATGATCAAACATGGCTAAAGCTATTTCAAACAACACTTCGAATCAGAATAGTGGTCTTTCACCAGGGCTTTACTGAGAGTATCTTCCACTCCGTATTCAGTATTAAAATATTTGCTGTCTGTAAATAATGGTCACGTTCATTGATTTAAATTAGTGGTATTGTATAATTCTATTATATTTTTGTATTTTTTTACTTACTCGATAAGGGGTATCCTCTGCACTAAGATGTTAATTTGTAATTGTGCCCTGACGAACAGTGGAATGCCTGTGGCAAGGTTCAATGCCATTTTAAATTCATCATCCTCTCTGGAAAATTCAATAAAAAATTACTTTTTAGGTATTAAAAAATGAAACAAAACAAAAACATCTTAAAACTTAAACACTGAAATTAGTTGACCTAAGTATGTGCGGTGGTTGAAAACTAAGGATTGTTTATTAATTACATGAAAGGTCAGCACTTAGTAAATGTGCAAATAAACTATCTCTGTGGCTGAATCATTTATAATTAATAATAATATTAATCAATCAAGAGCTGCAAAAGTAGCAAATAAAATCTTTGTAGCACTGTGACATTTTTTTGTTGTTATAAATAAATAAAACTAACTAGAGTCAACCAAAATCACAAAATGCTAATTTTGATTATTTCTGTCCTGTTTACCTCTAGTACAATTAAATTAATATATTTTTTTACATTAAATAATCAGTTTACACAGTATAATAAAGTTGATTACAATAATAAATTACAAAATAAGTTTTTACAGAATTTATTTGATTTTTTTATGTTTCTCTTCTATAGAAACGAGCGCTTGTGTTCAAAAGAGGAGCGGGCATCGAAATGAAAGATATTTTGTATTTAGGTAAAAGTGAAATTTTTGGAATTGGAACCAGTGGCGTAGCGAGGGGGGGCGGACCGCCCCGGGTGCCACCCAATTTTTTATGAAATTGAAATTTGCGTTTATCAACTTTAATGGGGGGGGGGTGACACCATCACGTTGTCCACCCGGGTGCCACCCATGCTAGCTACGCCACTGATTGGAACTGATTGTTTAAAGAATTCAGACAAGTGATAAAAGTACCTAACTATATTGTTTATTAGTATTTACTCATAATTATTATGTACTTTATTTACTTATGTTTATCTACTTATTATTAATAAATTGTTTACTCATAATTATATTATATTATTTGTTTAATTTATATTATTTCATAAACTATATAAATTTATTACATAATTGTTTATTATTATTTATTTTTTGTTAATAATTTAATGCTACTGTGGTATGATCACCCTATTATTGCATCTGGTAAGCCACAACAGGTACCTTGTATTTACATATTTTAATATTTAGTTTACAGTATAATGTTATTTTTGCCAACAATGAGCATACTGCCCAGCTGTAATAATTATTATGTTTGAATAACTGTACTCAGTGCTTCTTTTGTAGGTTTATTATTATATTTCTTTTAAGTTTAGGTATATGTATGTTTCTTTTTTTTTTAATTACATTATTGTAAAACTACATATCTCGATACAGGAATGCCCTAGTGAGATGTGCAGCTTATGTTTTCATGTATTTCTTATTTTTTTTCAATAAATAAATATTATATTATTTTGAATAGAAAATTATTTTAACTGTCATTATCAAAAATGGAACTGATTTGCTAAGAATTCAGACTATCCCATGATTTTACACAGGTGTGTGTTAGTAAGTAGAATAAAAATACTAACACATTTGGTGGTGGGGTATCAATTTTCTCTGTGTATTTGGGATCCGCGAGGTAGAAATGCGGGTAGGACACGAAGGCGGGGGCCCCAAACTTGCATTGGGACACGTTCCGGGTGCCCGGGGGCTGGCACACCACCCCGGGGGGACAGAAACAGGCCTCGTCAGAGTAGGTGTATCCGTTGTCGAAAGGCTGATCATCCCCCGTGAACACGGCGCCCTCTACACCCCGTACTGTGGTGCTGCCATTTCTTTTAAGAGTGATGTATCTACAATATATAAATATAAGTATTAAATTATGTACATAATTATCTACTTTAAGGAAATGCACTACTAAGCAATGCCAAATCATGTTTTTTGGGTTTGAAAATTTGATAGTGTACAAATATTTCATTTATTTATTTATTTATGCCCTTGGAGAATTTACATCAATCGTATAACATAGTAATAATAGAAATAGAAACATTTAAATGCTTTAATTAAATACTGCGAGAAGAATACATCTCGGCCTTTGAAATAATCTAGCATTTTTTTAAAAAGTCATTTTATAAACCCCAAAAAAGTATGAGGCCTATAAAAACTGCTCTAACCGCTTCTGTGCCAAGAGCGAGATTTCTCGCATCCTTGGCCGTGCCCAGCAGGCCGGCCATAGAAAAATAGCGAGTTTACTCGCTCTTTTTGTGCCTTTGTATCATACATATGTCCCATTTTTTATTAATTTAAAATATGAAACACACAGAGACGACATTGGGATGATTTCGATTTTTTTTTTTTTTTGATTTTGATTTTTTTATTTTTTTTTAAATAAGATGTAAAAATGATTTATTTTGATTAAAAGTTCACGGCCTGCTGTACACAGCTACACTTCTACCTACTGGCATTTAAAAGGTTAAGGTTCAAAATCTCCTACTCACAAACCCTTTTTCTGTTATGGTTTATTGTATAATGTGGAAAATTAAATTCTTTAGAAAATTATAGTAAAACATTTAAGCCTTAACGACCGTTGAATGGTATATCTGTTGGTGACCGTTGAACGGCATTTTTAAACCTTTACTATTAACAATATCACGTTTTTTATGTTGTTAACATGTTAACTTACAGAAAGAAAAAAAATTGTGTTTCCTAGAAGGGAGAGTGTTATGGTCATTGGTACGGTCACACACAAAAGCCATGGTACTTCACCCCATCTCTATAGAAATCATAATTACCTTCTCAAAACGACAAGATGGCGGACATACTAGCAGAATGAGTGCGAAAGAGAAATACCCATTTTCCTGCTCCAAAATGCGAAGAGACTATGTGACCTTGTCGCGTAATCAAATTCAAAAGCACCCATGCGGCTGGAGCGATGAGGCAGTCAATATGGGAGCCACAATGGGAAGAATATGGAAGAAGTAACAGGTCTGCGACCAACGCATACAGACGCGCGGTTGTCCCCAGTGACTGTCAATGTTGAACCATAACAGTTCCTTTAGTCGTATAAATACATATATTTTTTGTATATATACATACGCAGCAATTCAGAAATGTACATGCCTAACACTTTACTGTACGGCAGTTTCATTTCTTTCTAGTTGATTCAAGGCTATCTAATAAATTACAACCTAAAATCCTAAATATAAAGCAGAAATCAGTACAAATAGTAGATTATCTGCCGGAGAGTGGGATGGAAAAGTACCTGGCTTTTTATATGTGGTCACATAATATGGCTAAAACTATTTTAACCTTTTCAACACTGGCCTTTTTTAACGCAATCTATCCCATTACGAGGGACACTTTGACACAATGGAGGTATGTGTTTTAGTGCAACTTCATGGATATCAAATACGATATCCGCTGATGGATCATGTATACAACAGCCATGTAGATAAGTAAGGCCCTCCGTTCATGGAGATACTTACAATCTACGTAATTGTGACGCAATCACAAGTACCCTGCTGATATACCACTCTTAAATGTTTGTTTCCGTACACGGCGCTACCCGAAATATACTAAACTTGATCATTTTTCACTTGCAGCCATGGAGTTAACACGATGTCAAGCGATGCCATATGACTTTTTTTCCAACATCAATCCATGCATTTTCCACTAAATCCTTTCTTACGTATTCTGGTAAAGTATAGTTATAAAAACATGCATTTTTTCCACTTTCAAAACAAATCTAACATGACTTTCATGTTCCGACGCCATTTCTGTAAAATGTCAATCAAAAAAGTATCAGACACAAATGATGTGATGCGTCTCGCACGATCAGCACCGTCGGTATCGTGATACTGATTGGAAACCGACAGCCACCGCGTAGCGCTGTGTACGTGCACCTGCAAAATCGTATGGGGGGTACTTACGATCGGCACGTATGATACGCGCACGAGGATCGAGTAGCTTGTAAGTAGCGTCATGTACGGAGGCACTAAGAAATAAGTAGCGTAGTAAACAATCAATTAAATTGATAACTTACGAACAAACATCTGATGCAAACACTGAAATGTTTTGCGGGTCAGTCCTGGGGGGGAATAGTTCTCCAGTCGTTCCCTTCACCGCTCCACACTCCCCGTCATAGAAACCAACATCATTCTTAAAATTCCACAGATTCATATCTCCTAGATGGTTCAAGTCATTGGCGCCTGTTTGAATGGTCCACCAACCATCATACGTATCGGACAAGTTGCGCTATAAAATAATGTAAAGATGATAAAAACTCATAACGATAGTGCTTTTTTTCCAAATAAATATATACAGCATGATATTGTGAATTGCCTTCCACACTAACAGCTTTTCTGAAAAAACATTGTGAAAATTTTATTCAATTGATGAACAACCGTGGATGTAAAAACATTACTAATTAAAAAATTGTTCATGAAATGATATTGTGAATTTCCTTCCACACTAACAGCCTTACTAAAAAAACATTGTGAAAATTTTATTCAATTGGTGAACGACCGTGGATGTGAAAACATTACTAATTAAAAAAAAATTCATGGAAAGATACACTACTTACACAGCCAAAGGGGGATCTATTGTATATACTTGTTTTATTAATAAATTCTGAATGAATTTTGGAATTTGTTCAACGAATTTTAAATGCTTGTATGTATATTTCTTATTTTTGAAGAAGTCGGTAAAACAAATAACTTTAGAATAGAAACTAGACAAAATTACCTTTTAGATATTTGTATTTTAAATATACTTCAGTATTTAAAAATTGCCATATTTTAAGCTTCAAACACGGAAATCAATTTTAAAAAAGCTTACCTAAAATATTTCTAATCAAAATGTAGAGAAATTAAAAAATACAAAATTTTAAAAACACGGTCCTTTTATTTATTGAATTTGGAAAAAAAACTGTCACTCCATTTTTTCTCATTCATACAATTAAAAGTTTATAAAAAATATAGTAATTATTCCCAGAGAGTAACTGAAAAATCTGATATTTTGGTTTCATTTTTTCACAATTCAAATGTTGATAACTCGAATTTGGTATTTATTTACACACGCACAAGACATTTATGTTATTAAATAACATACTTTTATGGAAGTTTTATTAAACTTAAGCGAATAAAAAATAATTTATCGGCAAAAATGTATATTTTTATGTTAACAAAATTAAATTAACAACATAATGTACATTATTAAAGCACTAAAACTGACAAAATAATAGTAATTATATAATAGTGAATTGATCATTACAACGGAAATCAAGTTCAAAAACATTAAATGAATTGCGCGTAATATACCACATGTCACAAAAGAAATTTTGCCACGAATTAATGATTTGAATTTGACGCGAATTAATGATAATTTGCGGCTGTGGGATTGCGGCTACAAATCTATCAAAGTTAAATGCAGCCAACTTAAAAAACGCCATTATGTTATTAGTAACGTTGCAGAAACACCGTTTAATGGTCACTGAACAGAATCACCGTTTAACGGTCGTTAAGTTCTTTTTTTATTAGTAAGGCTGTAAGAGTTCACCTGTGTTGTAGAGGACATTTTTCAAGGGGCGATTTTAAGATTGAATAGGGTTAAATATTATGTACATTGAGTATTTTATACTCAATAAGTGCTTTTTTAAAGAGTTCAAACTGCCGCAGTTGTAAATTATTATTATTCCCACTTGGAGAATACGTGGGGAAGGGGAAGGTTGTGAAATGCATACACACGGGGTGTGGAAACTACTGGTAAAGGGGAGAACCCAAAAAACTTTTCTTTTTTTTTGATCTGAGCAATACTACTATTTTTCAGCAACTGAAGGGCTAAAAAAAAAATTTCAGAGCAGGATCTATATTATGCATTATAAAAGACAGCTCTCGACGCATTATAAAGACAATTAACAACTGATAGTAACCCCGTAGCGAGCAATTTTTTTCATATTTGACCTAAAAAATTCCAACTTTGAGCTCAATTTACTCAAAAACGAAAGCTCAATAAATAGACTTCAAATACGACATAGATTCACCAGTTTCCCGCTTTTACCACTAGTTTACGGACACCATATAATAACGATTCAGATTTGATCAATAAATGCAGCTTAAAGCATTAGCTTAGCAGCATTATTATACTGTTCACTATTGTATACCCTTTATGTACAAACTATTTTAGAAAAATTTTAATTCTGTTTTTGCTTAATACTCACTGTTTTGTTTTTCCTAGGTACAACAAAATTTATTTAATTATATTACCCACGCACAGGCTGTGCCTTAGTGGGTCCCATTACTCTTATGATTTTCAAAATATGTATATGTATATAAAATGTAAAATTGGGAAATATAAAGGTTTTAAAAAAAAAAAAAGCAATTCCAAAAAATGTTTAATTTTTGAATGGTGGTCTAACTATCAGGGCCATATTGAGAGCATTTTCCACTCTGGAACGAGGTGCGAATATAATATAAGTATGTATTGTAATTTTTATAAGTGTGAATTGTAATTCTTCATTTTGTGTTTTTGCATTCAAGGAACTTTTTTTATTTATTAAAATTGTTGCTCTTCCTGGAGCAGTTCATAAAGAGATCTACCAGAAATCAATCAATTTTAAAAAAGAAAAACATTCCTTGTTTATATTTTCCAGCTGGACGACTTAGCTAGCAGAGGATTAAACCTGCAACACCCAGGTGGGAAACCCAAACTTTGTATCACTCGACTACTAACAGGTAAAACAAATTCACATACATATTAATGTAGTACTTACACCATAGAACCAACCGAACTTATCGAATGGCAGAGTTAAGCCACTAATATTCATTTCTGATATAACATCTAACAGGCGGTCTTCGTATCCCTCAAACAGGAGCTCACTGGCAGTTTTTGTCACAACTAAATGTTCGCCAAAAGTCTTCAAAGCAGAGTTGACAGCAAGGCGCACTAAAGCCGATCTGTCTCGAACAAAATAAGCCGCAGTCTGAAAACAATAAGAGCTTGAATTTATTCATTAATAAAAAAACTTATTTTATTTATTACTATTGCATAAATGATTTTTTAACAAGGTGTGCAAATCCTTCAATATGTACTTTTATCCACGGTTTCGGTGTGTGGCACTTCCTTCATTTCAGATTTACTATTGGCCTTATTTCCAAACCCCGGATTTTTGGGTCGCTGCGGTTGTCAAAACTGCAAACGAACTACCGAACCTCTGAGTTCAAATCGGAGCATTGCACGACAGTCCAGAAAGCAATGGGCATCTTCTTGACTGACAAACGACAAATCTACTTGCCATTATTTTAAAACTGGAGACTCGGATATTTGTTATTGGAAGACATCTGCTCATCCTGCGTCCGGAAAGGCTTTTTACATATAAAGAGCTCATGCCGAGACCTCCCGCTCTCTCGAGGAAGTTGCAACTCGACCGGGCCAAACAGTCGCTAAACAAGCGGCTGTTGACTCATGACGTATTGCTAGCCAAACGACTTTGTCCTTAAATTCTGATTTACTTCTAACACAGGGGTAAAACCTTCCTATAATGTTTGGAAAGGCTGACAAAGTAACTTTCCCAGAGTGTTTTTTTTTTTTCATTAAAATAACTGTTAACTAAGAATGAATAAGTTTTTTCCTAAAATTTTAAGTCCATAAAATACAACTACTGTTACATTGCATTTCTACTACTAGACGTTCGACGTTCTGCGAGGCTCGGCATAGTTCGTGAGCACCGTTCGAATGTTGAATGCGAGTCACACTTCATACCTCTCCCCGAACCAAATGGAACACAGTTTCAGGTTCCTGTCTGTATGGGCCGACTACTCCATTTTATATCTTGAAGTCCCCAATGTTGCCCGGACTTCACACACAGTTTTTCTAAATCTAATATAAACAGTGACCTTCCTCTTGTTTTGAAGGTCAAGTGTGCAAAATTTCATCAGTCAGAGAAAAAAACTGTAGATTTGTACACAAATCAAGTCTGCCACGCGGCTGCTTGCCCGCCACAAGGCACAGACATTGTCCTTTATATAATTAGATAAATGTCAATAGCGGGCATTGTTTTGAATCAAACTTAGCGATGGTTTGGCTATAATTTGGCCCAAATTAAGTCCAAATGTAAACCAGCCTCGCTGTTTCCAATGCGGCCTAGTTTTTATAATCAAATAATTATAATATTCTACAATATAATTATTTGGTTTACATGAAAGATAAATGACACATAATTTTTTAAACTTAAGATAGAATCATTTCAGCTGCACTATTATACAAAGTGCATATTTCTGATAACATTGTTAAATTTCTCATTGAATTCTACTGTTTTCTTAAATAGAAATAAATATTTATCATTTGAATTTTATCATGCCAGGTGTTTTTATTTACCTATTTATATTTTATTAATTAGGCTTTATGATTGATCTAATAACGATATTAACAATACTTTGTAACTTGAGTTGGTAAACACAATGTTTCAGAAAAAAAAGTGGTGCCAGCATGAATAGGTACTACATATGATGTTGATTTAAATGTCGATGGACTTTGCAAAAATAGCTCTACAGCTGAAAGAACACAAGTCGATGGAAGATGGAACAAGGAGTTGGGGACATTCCAGGAAACGTGGCATCATAAAGGAAATCAGAGGTTTTCAGAGGTCATATCAAGAATCAAAATAACGAAAAATGAATAAGAGACGATGATGAATGTAAAAAAGACAAGGAGTGCTTGTCAAGTTTCAAGACAAATTTGTGTGGATATACTTCCTCTCTGCGTAACCATTCGGTGAAATAGCGTGATGATTAATTAATTAGTAAATGAAAAATTTTGTATTATTGTAGCAATATGCGATTGATGTATGAAAAAGACGACAAGAGAGATAGGAAAAGAACTATACAAGAGTGTGAGCGGTTGTCCACTATCTCTTCTTAATCACCCGTTACATGAGATAATACATTCTGTTAATTACAGTCCATTGACTATTAATCCGCCATCCCAATGTATAGTATAATGAATGTTATAAAGGCATTAAACAGACAGTACAATAATTTACTTACAATAGGAATAATATTGATGTTTGTTATTTGGTCTGACAAATCTCCGTTGGATAATTCAGGATCGAAATTCCAAATCCTCCTTTGTAAAAAAGTCACGGTTCCATTATCGTTCCATGTTATGTTGCCCTAAAAAGATTGAATTGTATAATGTTAAATGATTTGGCAGCACATTAGACACAAAATGAATATTATTCATTTAACATACAATGGGCCTCCTGAAAATGGTGACGAATGACATCAGAATTTTAATTTAATGCATTACTTAGTACTTAGTAATGCAAAATCATGTAGTTTTGGTTGAAAATTAGATCGCTTAGAAATATTTTAGTAGATTTCAAAAGCATCGTCAACATCATACACTCATACGTCAAATCGCATCTACGCATAATGGCGCCCTGCCTTTATTTCTACATACACATCAAATACTTAACTTAAGCTTCCCTCTTTGATAGCTTGTGCAGTATGGTCGTAGGCTGGCAACAGTCGGCACACTCCCATGCCATACCTCCCTTTGTTTATATTATCTATGGAAAATAGCCAACTAGTAAATTAAGGCATGTAGATTGACTTACTTTAACATGATGTTCTTTGAATACATATGGTCCTATATCTACGAAGTTGGGTCTAATTGAGTGATTTTTCATTACATCTTCACTATTAGTAAAATTATACAAATATAATTCCAGGTACATTGGTAAAGGTGTTTCCTTCCACAAACCAAAGCTAAATGAGGTAAGTGACAGTACGGACATCTGAAATAGAAAAAATTATAACAATTATTATTTCTTACAATCTGTAGTCACATTTTTTTAGTTTTTTATATTTATAATATTTTTATTTAATTTATAAAATAAAAACAGTTTCTTTATGAACATGTTTTGCCTTGTAATTATTATTGTGTGATAGCTATTTAGTCTTTTGAAGGCTTTATCAAATTATGGTTTGTAATGTTTGTCGTGTGGAGTTTTAGAGTCACCAAAGAGTGCTAGCGGACTACTAACAAACCTCTGGGCATGGTAAGAAACATGCTTCTGTGACCACCTTTTACTTGCACTCTAGCTATAATACTAATATGAATGCATGAAAATTATTTTTGTTAAACCAGGTTTTAACTACTAACAAGAACTTTTCTCTTTGAAAAATGGAACAAAGAATATGACGTCTTGCCTAAAATTCTTTAAATGGATGTTTAGTTCCCATACTCAAGATGTAGTAAGTGAAAATTGTTTGCCTTGACTTAATTAGATAGATAAGCTGCGCAAGATTCATTACGCCAATGCTCAGCCATTGGTTTTTAAGAAGAACAGAAATGTTTTCTTTCTACTTTATAGTCTTAAATACATTTTGTCATTGCCCTAAACTTTAATTTTATTTGTTTGTTTTTTTTTAATAATAAAAGTACTTAGTTCCAGAACATAAAATTTCTACATCTTTAACTTCTGGTGCCCTCTCTTATCAGAAGTTACCAAGATCTCAGTTGATCTATTCTTTGATCTATTTCATTGAATCTATGAAATAGATCTGTAAAGCCTCGATTACATTGAGCGAGTTTACAAGCTACTAGCCGGTAAGCTTAAAAGCGGGTGAATCGGCGAGTGATATTATCATGATGACACATAAAACTGTCTACTCGCTCAATAGCAGCTAAAATAACGAATCCCGCGCGAACCATTCGATTGACATTTTGTAAAAAACTTGAGCTCGCAGCTAGTGCCATACACCAGCCAGTAGCGAGAATTGCTCGCACACGAAATAATTCTGGCAATTATGAAATCATCTGTTGCTAGGCCGCCATCTTGAACGAGCAGCGAGTAAAGTTTACCACCTTTCAACTTTTTCCGTAGATTGTCCACAATCTGCTAGTTAGCTAGTAATACGATTACACTGAGCGAGTTTACTAACAGATAGTGAAATTCCCAGATATTAGCTTGTAAACTCGCTAATGTCATCGAGGTTTAAGAACAGGCTTTTCTGTGGAATAGAAACCCAAAGTTGAATGGACTTCAGCTTTCGTTCTATAAATTAACCAAAGAGACTCATAGAAAAGATCAGGTGAGAACGCTGCATTAGCTATTTTCAGGGAAATTTTCATCCTGCAGACCACAGCGGAACACTTCTAAATATTACCTTAAGAAAAAAAAATAATGTATATTTTTCACTGCAAACAACATTATTTGATAACACTGAATATAAATAACAATTTTTAGAGATAACACTAATGAAGCAGACACATTATTGTGTACTTATTTAGAAAAAGTAGGTACTTCCCAACAGTGCCGAACTAAGGAGTACAAACCCGGGTGCATAAATAAAATAAAAATAATTAATATACAATATGCGGTAAAAGTTGGAATAAACCTCAAATCAGTTAATTTAAAAATAAATTTAAAAGTTAGGTGGTTTTCACGCTTTTTTTCAACTAAAATTGTATTTCAAAATTGAAACAGAGTTATGTATTCGCAAAATTCTCAAATATAAAAAGAATCTTTTCAAATATAGACTAAAAGTATAGTTAAAAGTGCTGATCCATAATATACTTTACCAAAGGATTATTTTTATTCTATATTTGAAATATGGGTCGGCTTACTTTAGCTGGCGAATTTTAATAGAGGTAAAACAAAATGTCTCAGTTTTCAACTTGTCAAGTCAAGTTACATCCTGTGATTTTTCACAGGTAATCTAGGACAATTTGTTATAAATAATCGAACAAGAATTCAAATCCTTTATTTTATATTTATATTGTCTTCAGTGTAAAATAGTGCCTAATTGTATTCCTTCCTAGTTAGACACTGCTTCCCAAACTATTACGTAGAGATAAGTACACAATCCATGTATGTATATGTCTGCAGTTGTATGTACATATATATATGCGTTTTTGTGGTGCATAGTTAATAAGTAATTATACATTAATCTGCTAGTCATATTTCCGGAGTCAGAGATGATATCATAAAATACATTATTATCTTATTTTGCAGCAAAACTTAGTCACACAAACAGAGATCAATAGCTTTAACTATATTTTATTAGAGAGAATCTACATAGTTTTTGTAAGATATTTTATTACTTGCAATGTTGAAATTCAAATTTATTCTAAGGCTGGGAATTCATGGACTGCTACAAATCAATATTAGTAAAACACGGACTGCTGTGTTATTTTGGGACGTTTTTTGAAGTGAAAACTTCTTTAGCACCGGTGTGATTTGAAACTCGATGAAACGAAAAAGCGACACTATAAATAGACAAACACCCGAGTTCCCCTCCCCCCTCCCGCATTCCATACATTCAGTCCCGGTACATTCAGTTTTCAAATAGCCCGCTTGCCGCTTATTGCATTTTAATACAAATTTCATAATGCCAGACCTCACCAGTAGTTTTATACAAACCTTGTCCTGACAATAACGAATACAAAAAAAAAAATTATCCAATTTGGTTTGGAAGTTATGCACGTACATACATTTCGGCGATTCATTTTTATTTACATAGAAGATAGATATATTATTTCAATTCTACTGCCTGTGAACTGTGTTTTTTTTTTCTATGAGAACTATGCAGTCACTGCTTGAAACATTGAAACTGCCAATATCAACTATTTATAGCAGACCATGTGAGGTGCGTAGAATCAAATGCAGCATTCTCCACTTTTTTTCAAAAATGGACTAATGATGCAACTTTGTTAATGATTCAATCTTTTACCTATAAAAGCCGTTATTTGGCATTAAAACCAGCTCTTCATGTTTTAAAAATCCATTTCAAAAACTACATTAGTATCAAATGCAGCAAACTCCAATGCACTTAAGAAACAAAACCAGCATTCTCCAATTTGACCAATGGTAAGCCTTTATTTGATCAAGTGACAATATGGCCACCCATACAATGTATAGTCGTGTTTTTTTTTTTTTTTACATTAGCTCCACACAGGAGGCCCTGAGGAAAATAATTTCCCTCAGGGCCTATGTCATCTCAGGGGATGCTGCCTGGAGGGTCTTTTTAGGAAAAAAAAGGAAGTTCTGGTAAGGAAAAGGGTATTAGGGTTGGGTAGGAATCTGGGGGTCAGTGTGTCCAGAAGTGACGGACGTCTGAATCTATCCCTCCCACTGCGATGTTCTGAGACTACAGCTGGAGAAGTCAAAGGGACTCCCTCAACCATTCTTTCTCGATCGGGCTTGCCATGCAGCTGGTGGGCAGACTCATCCGCCGCCAAGACCCGGACAAACCTCACATCATGAACCCGGGCACCCCTGCTAAGTCACCAAACATTGCGAACCACTTGGGGTGACCTATGGCAGAGGTGTTAGTTATCCAATAAATGGTTCCCTTAGCGGCGGTACCCATACCCGCGTCTCAAGTTCTATACTGTATGCGTACATTATATACAATTTGAGAGACGGGTATGGCTACCACCGACCCGGGAACCATTTATTTGATAACCAACACCTCTGCCATAGGTCACCCCAAGTGTTCACTAAATTTGGTGACTTAGCCGGGGTGACCGGGTTATTATATACGGGTGCGTATTGACCCCCTAATTCCTACCCACCGCTAATACCCCTTTCCTTCGCAGAACTTCCTCTCCTTCCTTTCCTAAAAAAACCCTCCACACAGCTCCCCAAAGATGACATAGGCCCTGAGGGTAATTATTTTCTTCAGGGCCTCCTGTGTAGGGACACGATATCGAATAGAAAGTATCGATACTGTACTCATGAGTAGTATCGGAAAAAAAGTATCGTACTCGTATAAGTATTGAAACAAAAGTATTGATACTTCAAAGTATAGAGTACATTTACAGCTCTGACCGGGCTAACTACGTATCAAACCCCAGAATCAGAATTTTCAAATTCAAATTTTAAAGTAAAAGGACGTCAATGTCAGTGAAATGAAAAAAGAAACAATCAAATTTAAGTACCTATGTATAATCAATAATGAAAAATGTGCAATGTTTTTTTATGTATATAATCAACCGCAAAACTAAATGTGCGTAATTAAATAAATAAAGAAACACAGCTGCCCTGTTAAAATACGAACTAAAAAGTAAAACAAAATTTTTGCTATACATTTTTTTCTGTACTTTGTATTTTGACAGGACAGTCAGTATGGCACTTTTCAGATTTTTTTCACCTAATGGTGTTTTTCAGTAACTAAATGTTTAGATAACAAAATAAACTTAACTTTTCTTGAATTATAAGCCATCTATTCGTTCCTTATCACACTAGATTGCTTGTGTTTGCAATTATACCAATGAAATGGAATGTTTTAGAAGGTTTGCTATGATTGAACTAGATGGCGTTGCCATAAACGTGAGCCGCTTAGTCCAATTTTTATATTTATATATTGAGTAAAAGTATCGAATACAAAGTATCGAGTACAAAAGTATCGGTATCGAGAGGAAAAGTACTCAATACCACAAAGTATCGATACTTTTTTCGTGTCCCTACTCCTGTGTGGAGCTAATGTAAAAAAAAAACTTTATTCACCGAGTGAACATACCAATGAAGCCAGTTTGTGACATAGTTCATAATTCATGTTGTAATTAGGAAATGTTTATTTCATTAAAAAATTCGAAACGTATTTCTTGTGGAGAGTTTTTTTTCAAACCGTTTCTATGAAAACCTACATTTATTTGAATTATATTAACATTAAAATCACAATAATATAATAATAATCACGAACTTCCCTGTGATTTGGTCAGTCCATTATTGGTGACATCATATTTATTTGTCAGTATCAAAGTCAGATATCTCCACACGTGTAGGGAACAAAAGCAGCATTTTCCTTAAATGAGTATCAAACGCAGCAATCTCCAAAATTAAATCCGTTATAACTAATCAATCAATACAATAAACAAATTCTGCTTTGGAAATTATAATAGATAAGCCCCCTTCCCTTTTTGAATAAAATTATTAACTCATAAATGCGTGAGAATTGTTGAAATGAAACGTTTTTTTTTGGTTTTCTCAAAATAATGCATTTTGGAGAATGCTGCCTTTGATTCTACACACCTCATGTATTTCCTGCCTTACGCATCCTATTGCAGTTTTCCTCAACAATTTTATAATTAATCCGCAACTTTGAGAAAGCCACACATTATTTGGTTTATTGAATAAAATCAGGGCCGGTCTTGGCGCAATTGGAGTAATTCACGCTGACTTACTAAGGCCCCAAAGAGTCAAACCTAATAACCTAACACATGACTGAGTGCTCGTGATATTTTTACAAGCGCCAGGCGTCGTTTGGCTAAGGGCCGGCACTGAATAAAATATCTATTAATTACAACAATTATAATCTAATTAGATTAGAAATAGTTTAATCAATGTCATCATTGTCATAATTACTAATGCTGTTTTATCACTAGTCATGAACTACGAATTTTAAAATTCAGATAATCGATTTTTTATATCATGAATGATACGTAAATGCTTATTTTAAACCTGTCTTGTTTTCTGGGTGAGTAAGTGATAGATTCATCAATTTCAATAGTTTTGTGCGTCAATTATGATCAGTACAAATAATGAACCTTGGTCAACACTTTTTATAAACTTATTTATTACTAACTTCTTCAATATTATTATTAATAAGTCATTACTGTTAGTATTAATAAAAACAGTAACGACTCGATTCATCTTGTTTCGAAACAAGGTCAAAGGTTTGATAAGACTCCAATGACTCAAACTGAAGTTGTTAATAAGTAAATATAAGACAAATATTGGAGAAGATACCTACAGATACACATAAATAACTTTTAGTTAGACATAAATTCAGACTTTGAACCATGACTATTTCAGTGTTTGAAAATGATGACTCATGAAAAACATAAATGCTTAGTTTTCAACCATCAGGCACACATAAATAATTTTTTTTAAATTCATTAGATATACAAAAATGCTGTTCAAGTTAATTAGGCGATTACGGCTGTAAAAATCTCTAAAACCAATGACATTTTTTTAAAACTTGTCACGGAATAAAATATATTTGAATCTTAATATATAAAACAAAGTCGGGTTAGTTACACTATTTATAACTCGAGAACGGCTGAATTGATTTTGATGATCTTTGATTTGTTGGATTTGTCTCCGCCCCGGATAACATATAACTATTAAAACATCACAAAAATTAACGAAAAAAATAGTTATTAAGAAAATTCTTTGCCCCATACATTTTGTATGGAACGAATTCTCATATTTTGAAAGAGCTGGGGGAATTTTATAATAAGTACCTATAATATTGGGTAGTGAGTGAGTTCCGAAAATTCAAAAACATCGACTTTCTTACACACTAAATGTCAATAGTCGAAATTGAGACAAACGGTGAATGTATGTCTACACCCATCCAAAGGAAAGATACAATAATTATAATAAAAAATCCCTCATACGTATAAAGAAAATGAAAAGCAATTTTTTTTTACATCAGCTCACACATGAGGCTCTGAAGAAAATTATTTTCCTCAGGACCTATGTCATGTTAGGGGATGCTGTGTGGAGGGTCTTTTTCAGGAAGGGAAGGATAAGAAGTTCTGGGAAGGAAAAATGTATGAGGGGTGGGTAGGAATCAGGGGTAGGTAGGAATCTGGACTCAGTGTGTCCGGGAGTGACGGACGTATGAATCCATCCCTCCAACTGCGGTGCAAGGCGATGGGTCGAGAGAGTCCAGCTGGAAAGGTCAAAAGGCCTCCCTCAACCAGTCTCTCTTGATCCAGCCCACCATGAAGCGGGTGGGCAGACGCATCCGTTGCCAAGACCCAGACAAACGTCACCCCAAGAACCCGGACACCCCTGCTAAATCACCAAACGTGGCGAACCACTTGGAGTGAACTATGGATGACGAATGACAAAGGTCTTGGTTATCCAATAAATGGTTCCCGGGGCGACGGCACCCATACCCGCCTCAAAAATTCCCGTAAGTAAGTGGAAAAATAAAAAAATCACAAAAAATATAAATCCGTACACAATGCCACCTCTGATATTGACAAAAACAAAACACGGAGAGTTGCCCGTTGATGATTGCTTCATTGTGTAATTTTTAACTTAATAAAAAAACTGAATTTAATTTAATAGTTACTGATTCTCAGGCGGTACAAAGTTCGTCGGGTCAGCTAGTAAATTAATATAATAGAGCTGTAGCAAATGGGGAGCGAAGGTGCCAATGCATTTATCTTACAATAAATCTTACGAGAAATAAATCATACAAGATAGCAGTTTTACAAATGTAAAAAAGCATCAGTGCGCATTTTTTAATGTGAATACCTCACTAGAGTCTCAGCTGCTCCCGTCTGGAGCCAGTGAGACTATGGCATCCCCAGTTGGGGTAAGTTGTGAGGTTGAATGTAGTGGGGAGGAGAAGGATGCGGGGAAAAGGAAGATGGGGGAGTACCTGGCTATTCAGATCTGGTCACCAAACACGGCTTTATTTTATTTTATTTTTTACATTAACTCCACACAGGAGGCCCTGAGGAAAATAATTTCCCTCAGGGCCTATGTCATCTTTGAGGATGCTGTGTGGAGGGTCTTTTTGAGGAAAGGAAGGAGTTAACATATGGGTCTTGAAGAGACTCATGTTGTAGGAGGGAGGAAACACAGAGGCCGGTAAATCGTTCCACAGCCGAGCTGTTGAACACAAGAACGAATCGTAAAAATGACCCGTTCTCATGTGACTAATATCAACCGTGTACAAATGTTGGGCGCGTGTTTGGCGTGTTTCCCGACTATGCACCGGTGCCGAGGGGATCAATGACGCTAATTCCTAGGAGCATCTTCCATTGTAATACCGGTAGAACAAGGACAGCATTCCCACCTGACGCCTATGCTCTAAAGATTGCAATCCGTTTGTTAAGATGGGAGAATCTATCAAACGGACCGCCCGTTTCTGCACAGAGTCAAGGGTTTTTTTTTAGGTATTTTGGAGCTCCAGACCAGAGGTGGCTACCAAATTCAACCGTGGGGCGCACTTGCGATTTGTACAGGGTTAGCAGTTGTGTACTATTAAATGGCTAAAGCCATTTCAAGCAAAGTTTCAATTCTGAATGGTGGTCTTACACCAGGCCGATGCTGAGAGTATTTTCCACTCTAAAATGTGCCGCAAGTATACTATATATTATTTTTAATTAATTTATTATGAAATAACACAAATTAATCAAATAAAATTTATTTACCCACACCGGAATTCGATCCCGCGACCTTCGGATTGCGAGTCAAGAGCGTAACCCCTAGACCACGCCGGTCGCCGCATACAATTATAATAAATCAAGAATACATAAACAATCATAATCAAATACTCTAAAAGTGTATTAACAACTTTGACTCAAGACTCCTACTTCACATTATTTCTTTTAAAAAAAATTTTTAACATTATTTACAATTTTATACAAAAGAATGAATCCTTACTAGGGTACCCCGTTCTAAGCCGTTAGCCGTTAGCTTCCTATGCAATATGTCTACCTTGCTACATTATGTTTATCAAATAAAAAAAGTCGTTGTTTCTAATAAAAGAATACAAAACAATAATTATTGTTAAATAATTTTAATCAACAACAAAAAATACTCACATTCCTTAAGACATTGTAGAAAATCGTCGGCCAAACTATCACAAGTACGGTAAAAATTAAACTTAAACATATCCCAATTATCATCTGGACCATCAGGCCAGTTTTCCTGCTACAACAGACCATTGTGAAGTGGGAGCAAGGAAGAAGTCAGTCTCAATCTATAAACAAACCAAATAAAATACATTAATTAATTTTCAGATGAAATTACAATTTAATTATGATTGGTCACAGAGTAGAGTATTATACTCGAGTCAAAGTTAAGCCACAAATCACAGGTGTGCTGCAGAGTAGGCAATGTACGCTTTGTAAATTTCTTATCAACTTTATTGTTATGAAACATGTCAAGAGGGTATTTAATTCTTCATACATTTCACTAATATTGACTGCTCACATAGAACAAATAAAAACACAAGAAACGGAAGAAGATGTGGGCGTGTTGGTGATCCAAAAGTCTGACTATTCTTTGCTTAAATATCAAATACAGAAATTTCTTTCATTAGAAATTTGAAGCTTGTTTACATTAGCTTTGAAATTCATTGTGAAATTTGTTTACATTAGCTTTGTAATTCATTTTGAAATTTGTTTACATTAGCTTTGTAATTCATTTTGAAATTTGTTTATATTAGCTTTGTAATTCATTTTGAAATTTGTTTATATTAATATTGAATACAACAATAAATACCATTGACAGCTGTCGAATTTTTTCTGTGTCCTACTAGAAACTTACAAATAAAACAAATAAAACAGTGTATTTCAACAAGTTTTAGTATACTGCAACATAACTTAGTGCACTACGTTTATTTACTAATAATCATTTCAAAATCAACCTAAATATTCACCATTATTATAAAATTTATAAATCAATTGTCAATTGTGCAAAACTGTCAAACGGACTGTCAAAGTGCTATTGTTGTTTTTAGTGCAACAAATACAATATTACTAAATACAAAGGGAATTATCCCAATTGAAACTCATCCAAACACAATAAAAATATCAACTTAATAATATTAAGTTTTCCATTTCAAACAATCATTTAGTGCCCAAATACGGTCGGAAATTAAAATAGTTCTGCAATATAGGTATATAAGTGTTGTGACTGATACAAACAGTGTGCGGTACAATAAAAAATGAACTGTGAAGGCTGCCTTAACATAATTTCCAAAAATGAACATGCTCTCACCTGTGCCAACTGCAATAACTCATTCCACAATCACTGCGTCAATATCTCGGATACCAATTTCAAAAGAATGGCGGTTAAGAACAAACTAACCTGGAACTGTCCAAAATGTAAAAGTAGACCCAGCTCACCAAGTGCGTCATCCGGTTTAGAAGCTGATGCCTTGTATGTTCGCATAACGAAACACTTTGACACTAAAATATACGAAATTAAAAAAATGTTCGAGGAGGAAATCAACGACCTTAAGAGGAGCAACGAATTCATTGGCAACCAATATGAAGACTTAGTCGCGAGTTTCAAACACATGCAAGATCTACAGAAAGAAACAAAATTTTTGCGCGAGGAAAACGAGAAGAAAAACAATAGAATCTCCAGCCTTGAAGGAAGACTTGCTGAATTAGAGCAGGAGAAGTTTTCTGACTGCGTGGAATTGGCGGGTATGGAGCTGCAGCCGGGCGAACAACCGACGGAAGCTGTACTACGGGTAGCCAGCTCGCTGGGACTGCCCCTGCTACAAGAGGACATTCGCCTGGTGACCAGGATCCAAGATCGCCGACCGAACACCCCCAATAAACTACATATTTCTTTCCATAACCAAAAAAAAAGGGAATCATTACTTTCGTTAAAAAACACGGCCAAAACATTAACCTCATCACCAATTTACATCAGCGAAGTTCTTTCGCCCTATTTTAAGGAGCTACTGTGGAAAGCTAAGCAAACGGCCAAAGAAATGCTTTTCCAATTTGTATGGTTTAAATCCAGTAGACTGATGGTACGCAAAGGACCAGGTGATAAAATAATCCGGATAAACCATGAAAACGATCTCAAAAAAATGGGGAGTCTTTCATAAACCATTGATCAAAATAACATTTCCTAATCTACATAATATTATAATGGATTCTCTACTTAATACTAATCCAAATAACTCGCAAGACTACATACCGTCTACGAGTGTCCAACTATTGTTAAACTTGCAATCCAAAAATGGATTTTATTACAAATTATAGAACGTCAAATCCAAATTTCTGTAAAAATGTACTACGATCTAACTCTTTCTCTCTTTTAATCCTACAACAAAATATTAGGTCCATTTCTAAGAATTTTGATGAATTTCTGTTACAACTTCATAATATTGGAACCTCTTTCCATATTCTCATTCTTACTGAATGTTGGCTATCAAATAACTATATACCTAAAATTATGTAAGGATATGACCATCATAGCACCTCAATGCATACAAAACAAAATGATGGAGTTGTTGTATACACTAGATCTGACATAATTGGTCTATCTGTCAAAGAAATCCAAGTCAGCGGTGCAAATTGTTTACAAATAAATTTCAACAACGACACATGTATCTTAGCAGTATACCGTTCTCCATCCTCTTACAATATTTTACCTTTCTTAAAATCGTTCAATAACTGTTTAACTGATTTATGTAATATTAAAAATTGTACTATTGCTGGTGACCTCAACATAAATATTCTGCCCACAAACGAACATCCGCAATGCCAAGAATACCTAAACACACTCTCATACCATGGATTCCAAAGCACCATAAACACTCCTACACGTGCTATATTGGACTCCATCTCATGTATTGACCACCTCATGGTCAAATCAAACTACCCAATAACATCTATTGTATACGAATCTACACTAACTGATCACTATACCACCATACTTGCCATACAGTTATACAACCAGAAAGACAAAAAACAAAAAAACACAACAAATATAAAAAAAATTAACTACGATGGAATTCTTCATTCGCTAAGGAGTAAATCGTGATCTGAACTATATGAAATCACAAATCCAGATGATGCCTGGACATACTTTATAAATTACCTACAAACTACCATTAACCAACAGACTAATATTACTATAAAGCATGTTCCTAATAACCTCTTACCAATTAAGCCATGGATTAACCACACTATTATTAAATCTATACGTAAACGTAACAAGCTCCACAAAAAAGTTATTAACAATCCTTACGATATACAACTTCAAAATTTTTATAAAAGATATAGAAACATGTGTACCCAAATAATAAGAAAGGCCAAAGAGATATATTATAAACAGAAAATAGAAAATTGTAATAATGATCCTAAAAAAATTTGGAAAACCCTTAAAGAAGCCACTCATTCTCAACCTAATCCTGTAAATGATTTGAAACAACTTACTATAAACAATAAAATAATTCGTTTTTCTAGTCATCCCAATATTATTGTTAATCACGCAAACAAATATTTTTCAAAAATTGGTGAAGAACTCGCAAAAAATATCGGTGAAAGTTCTATCAATTCTAGCACACAAGGCTGTAATACAAAATGGCCCATTAACTTGAATTTTAGTCTAAAAAATATTTCGAATGAAGATACTAGAACGATAATAAACTCATTAAAGAACTCATCTTCAACAGGCTTGGACGACATTTCAAATATTGCCTTAAAAAAACTTTTACCAGAAATCACCATTCCCCTTACAAATCTCATTAACTTAAGTATCGCAAAAGGCCAATTCCCAGATAAACTTAAACACGGAATCATAATTCCAATACATAAAGGAGGTTCTAAAGTGGATATAACTAACTATCGTCCAATAACATTACTAAATTCACTATCCAAAGTCTTTGAAAAAGCAATCAACGTTCAATTGGTCGAATACCTTGAAAAAAATAATATATTATCCCACAACCAATTTGGCTTCAGGAAAAATAAAGGCACCTCCGATGCCATTGCGACAGTTACCGACTTTTTAAATGAAAACTTAGACAAGGGATCAAAATGCATGGCAATATTTCTAGACCTATGCAAAGCATTTGATACTATCTCACATTCCAAACTAATACAAAAACTATCAAACATTGGAATAAATGGGAATGAACTTAGTATTATTCGTAATTACCTTTCAAACCGTAGACAAAGTGTTAAAATCAATAACTGCCTCAGCAATCAATTGCCAATTAGTTTTGGCGTGCCTCAAGGAAGCGTTATGGGTCCCACTTTATTCCTAATTTACATAAATGAACTGTGTAATCTACCAATAGATGCCAAAATCGTTAGTTTCGCTGATGACACGATTCTCCTCTTCAAATCAAGTAACTGGTATGATGTTTACATAAAAGCAAACAGGGGCACAATTATTGTTAAAAGATGGTTAGATAATAATACACTAACAATGAATGTGTCAAAAACCAAATACATTGAGTTTAGTATTAATCCGTCCCTAAGTAACCCTGAAAATAATATTCATATATGTGCTTGCCCCCTGTCAAATGCTAATACATGTGATTGCCCCTATCTAGAACGTGTTACAAAAATCAAATACTTGGGTATTATTTTTGACAGTAATTTAAAGTGGAAAGAACATATTATCACTACAGCAAACAAACTTAGAAAATCTATTTACTTCTTTAGACAAACTCGTAACTTTCTTAACCTGAAGCAACTCAAAACAATTTACTATGCACTATGTCAATCTCTAATCGAGTACGGTATCATAGCCTGGGGAGGAGCAAATGCTGCCGCCATTGATCCGATCTCCAAAGCCCAGAAACTAATTATAAAAATTATTCTAAAACTACCGATCACAAGCAGTTCGGATGAAATCTTTAGGAGAATCGGTGTTTTGGACATTAGGCAACTTTATGCAAAAAATATACTAACTTACCTATTCAAACATAGAACTGTTTTTGACAATATCCAAACTGTTCGTGATACGAGAACCAAAGGGCAAAATCTCTTACTTATCCCTTTCGCCAAAACAACATTTGGTCAAAGAAACTTCAGATACTTTGCAACTAAACTTTATAATACACTTCCACTGACCATTAGACAGCACACTAATTATGTAAAATACAAATCAGATACCAAGTCTTGGATCACTAGCAAAGACAGATCATATATAAACAATATTTTTATAACCTCCTAGTGCATGCTTTCCCTTTAGTACAATGCTGATTGTCCTTGTACCTTTAAATGTATATAACATTGTTGTTGTTATCCTTATTCTTCTTTTTATATTAAACTACTTATGTTAAAATGCGCCTGCTCTCAACACAGGAATTCCTAGTGAGACAGGCACAGTACAATCACCTATGTAACTTGATAAATAAAGATTATAATAAAAAAATAAAAAAAAGCTTTGAAATTCATTTTGAAATTTGTTTACATTAGCTCCACACGAGAGGCCCTCAGGAAAATAATTTCCCTCTGGGACTTGATCATCTTTGGGGATGCTGTGTGAAAGGTCTTTCGAAGGAAACCAAGGAGAGGAAGATTTGAAAAGGAAAAAGGTATGAGGGGTGGGTAAGAATTAAGGGTTCAGTGTATCCAGGAATGACGGATGTATAAATTCATTCGCTGTGCAAGTCGATGCAAGTCTCTCCCGATCCGGCCCGCCACGCAGCAGGTGAGCAAATGCATCCGCCGCCTAAACCTAGACAAACCTCACCCCTTGAAGCCGGGCACCTCTGCTAAGTCACCAAACGTAGCGGACCACTTGGAGTGACCAATGGCAGGGGTGTTGGTTATCCAGTAAATGGTTACCATTACCCATACTCGCCTCCCAAATCGATTATTATGAAATCTTAATTTTGATCAGATTTAATGGCAATATACGATGTCAGCGGTATAAGAGAGGCAGAGCGAGTACGAAATGGGCTACAACCAAAAGGTACAAAGTTAGCGGCTACATTCAAATCTACAAGGAAGCCATTTCTAGTGTGTATTACATATCTATTATCATTATTTATTAATTTCTTCACTATTAGGGTGGGTCTGTTTACAAATTGATATCTCAATATACTTCGCTTGTCTGTCCCCTGGTAAAAGCTTTTAAAAAGTCAATAATATAACAAAATTTAGCTCATACAAGAAGCTACTTGTAGTTAATGACCAGCGATGAGCTGGAATTCAAAATGTGCATTTTTCCAGTAAAATTTAACATCTTTCGTATAATTTAGTGAATAATCTCATCATCAAAAGTCCCGACCGCATGGAGCCAGTAATACTATGACATCCCCAACTGGAGTATGTTGTGAGGATGAAAGTAATTATGAGGGTAAGAGGTCGGAGGAAGAGGAAGGTGGAAAGGTTCCTTGCTATTCAGATCTGGTCAACAAACACGAGTAAAGCCACTTCAAGTAACGTTTCAATTCTGAATAAGGTTTTACACTAGGGCGATACTAAATCTTTCAATAAAATAAAATACTGTTTTGTTTAAAACCACGAGTTTTATTAATTTTTTGAACCGACCGGTTTCGCTTTACTCAAGCATCATCAGGGTACAAATTAATACTAAACAATAAGTCATAATGTGTGCTTATATAAAACAAAATATAGAGGGAGAAAATTTTTTTTAGAGAGAGACAAAATATAGAGGGAGACAACATGATACAAATATAACAAACACATCGACGGCCATAAAATACATTAACCTAAGTTCGCAAGTAATGGAAAAAACCGAAAGATAATTGTGTGACTAATGGGTTACAGTAATAAATTTGGAGGAACAAAGCATCAACTGACATGGTGGTAAGGAGCACTGGGAATTTTTTTTTATATTAAGGGTTTATTGGAAACAGACCTAATATCGGACTACTTGATATGTCTAATTGATTATTAAGTATATGACTTTTGGTTTTTACAGCTTTTTTAATTTCTAGTGCCTCTAAATTGTTAAGTCTGTTACCATGTCCGTTTTTATGTATGATTTTAGCACCGGTGCTATGACAAAACGTATGATCTTTATCGATCAAATGGTTGGCGAATTCTGAAAAACCGTTATTATTGAGGCAACGAAGATGCTCCTTTATCCTAATATTAACATTACGTGTTGTCTTACCGATATAAAAAGCCGAACAATTATTACAATTTAATTTATATATTCCCGAATGACTTAATTTGTTGTCCTTATCTTTAGAATTAATTAGAAATTTACCTAGATTGTTATTCGTATAAAAGGCAGGTCTGACTTCAGAAGGAAGGTTTTTAACACTTAAAGTAGAAAAATTATTAATGAATAAAATTCGCCGCCATTGATAATTAATATTATTATCATTGATTTGATGACAAGGACTAGCGAATAAGAATTGATTAATGGCTATTTTTTTTAGTTTTTTATTTAAAATTAAATCAATAAGATATGGTTCATAGCCATTATTTACCGCTATTTTTTTAATTAATTTAAGTTCATTAGCAAAATTAGTATCGGACATTGGAATTGTGACTAAACGATGAACCATTGAATGGAATGCGGAGTGCTTATGTGAAATCGGGTGATTAGAGGTGCTGTGTATTACAATGTCAGTATAGGAGGGTTTACGAAATATGTTAAAATCAATTTTGTTATTAATGATGGATAAGGTAAGGTCTAAAAAATTTAAGGTTGAGTTTTTGCCTATCTCTAATGTGAATTTAATCTGATTATGAAAAGAGTTTATAAGATTGAGGAAGGAGTTCAGTTGACGCTCAGTCCCTGTCCATATACAAAACACATCATCAACGTATCTTTTCCAGTACAAAAGATTTTTAATAAGAGGTGAGGTACAAGATAGAATTTTATTCTCTAGGCTATCCATGAATATATCAGCAATCAGAGGACTGGTAGGGCTGCCCATAGCCAGACCGTCACGTTGCTGATATATAACATTATTAAATTGAAAATAATTTTGATTCAGGCAAATATTAAACAAGGAAGTTAAATCTTTTATAAAATCTGTAGAGAGGTCCGAACTATTTAGTAAATCAGAAATTAAACATTTACTCTCTTCTATGGGAACATTAGGAAATAAATTTACAACGTCAAAAGAAATTAGTTTAGAATTACTAGGGAGAATCATATCTTTCAATTCTTCTACTAATGAAAAAGAGTTTTTAAGGGTATGTTTCGGTGAAAAAACATTGGTATTTTGAAACACATTAGTAATAACGGATGATATTTTAAAATTTGGGGCATTGCAACATGAAACCACTGGCCTGATGGGGTAATTGTTCTTGTGTATTTTAAGGAACCCATATAATTTGGGAGTTTTGGGATTTTTAGTTAAAAATTTAACTTTGTGATATGATTCATCTTGAAATATTTTAGTTTTACATGTTTGAAGGGTTTGTTTCACATTTTCTTGGAACTTATTGGTTGGGTCTTTCGCAAGTATTACAAAATTGTCACTGTCGATGAAGTCTGCTACTTTAATATTATAATCACTTCGAGGAATTACGATGACTGTATTCCCCTTGTCCGCTTTCGTGAGGATCAAATCTTCTTCTGCTAGTTTGGCACGAATATTCTTCATTATTGTCAACTCCGGATTTGGGTTAGGTTTAAATTTAGGTATTATTTTTTGTAAGGTTTCAGCACATTTGTAATAGAATTTTTTTGGTTTATTACATAGAGCTGTGTCTATATCCACCGCAACCTCTTCTATTGCAGCATTAAAGTTATTATTAGAGTATTTAAGGTTATATTTTAATCCCTTTGCCAATAG
Source organism: Limnephilus lunatus (assembly GCA_917563855.2). Lineage (NCBI taxonomy): Eukaryota > Metazoa > Arthropoda > Insecta > Trichoptera > Limnephilidae > Limnephilus > Limnephilus lunatus. The sequence continues at coordinate 37,601,001 of OU830594.1, forward strand.
GGACATCTCCTCAGGAAGAAAATGTACAGAAGACAGATTCTGTACACGGTCAAAAAATGTATGGACCGGCTCCGGGTTACTATTATTAATATCCGGACTATTTACACGGCACAAAATCTTCAGTTTTTTATTTATTGTATTAAGTTTATTGAAGGATTTAACTGAAACTAGGGATCGAACTTTGTCGTCGAATAAGTCCCATTCGACAGGGTGCAACTCATGCACTAGTTCAGTATGTAATAGTTTTAAATTAAGTTTAATATTATTACGTCGTTTGTATGCACATTTTAGATCCTCTCTTAACCACGCTAATTTAGCTTTATACATGGAAGATTGGGGAATTGATGATTGATTTTTGGCGCTTTTGAACTGCGCATTAAGATAGTTAGGAAACACTTTTGTTTTTAGGCACTGTTTAAAAAAGTATATATTAATACACATCACTTTATACTTAATTGAGAAGTTTTTATACATTTTTGCTTTTTTGGCCGTACTCGCCAACTTAATATTATTGTAGAAAGCAATCACTTTGTGGTTTGACATATTTAATAAAATAAAATACTGTTTTGTTTAAAACCACGAGTTTTATTAATTTTTTGAACCGACCGGTTTCGCTTTACTCAAGCATCATCAGGGTACAAATTAATACTAAACAATAAGTCATAATGTGTGCTTATATAAAACAAAATATAGAGGGAGAAAATTTTTTTTAGAGAGAGACAAAATATAGAGGGAGACAACATGATACAAATATAACAAACACATCGACGGCCATAAAATACATTAACCTAAGTTCGCAAGTAATGGAAAAAACCGAAAGATAATTGTGTGACTAATGGGTTACAGTAATAAATTTGGAGGAACAAAGCATCAACTGACATGGTGGTAAGGAGCACTGGGAATTTTTTTTTATATTAAGGGTTTATTGGAAACAGACCTAATATCGGACTACTTGATATGTCTAATTGATTATTAAGTATATGACTTTTGGTTTTTACAGCTTTTTTAATTTCTAGTGCCTCTAAATTGTTAAGTCTGTTACCATGTCCGTTTTTATGTATGATTTTAGCACCGGTGCTATGACAAAACGTATGATCTTTATCGATCAAATGGTTGGCGAATTCTGAAAAACCGTTATTATTGAGGCAACGAAGATGCTCCTTTATCCTAATATTAACATTACGTGTTGTCTTACCGATATAAAAAGCCGAACAATTATTACAATTTAATTTATATATTCCCGAATGACTTAATTTGTTGTCCTTATCTTTAGAATTAATTAGAAATTTACCTAGATTGTTATTCGTATAAAAGGCAGGTCTGACTTCAGAAGGAAGGTTTTTAACACTTAAAGTAGAAAAATTATTAATGAATAAAATTCGCCGCCATTGATAATTAATATTATTATCATTGATTTGATGACAAGGACTAGCGAATAAGAATTGATTAATGGCTATTTTTTTTAGTTTTTTATTTAAAATTAAATCAATAAGATATGGTTCATAGCCATTATTTACCGCTATTTTTTTAATTAATTTAAGTTCATTAGCAAAATTAGTATCGGACATTGGAATTGTGACTAAACGATGAACCATTGAATGGAATGCGGAGTGCTTATGTGAAATCGGGTGATTAGAGGTGCTGTGTATTACAATGTCAGTATAGGAGGGTTTACGAAATATGTTAAAATCAATTTTGTTATTAATGATGGATAAGGTAAGGTCTAAAAAATTTTAAGGTTGAGTTTTTGCCTATCTCTAATGTGAATTTAATCTGATTATGAAAAGAGTTTATAAGATTGAGGAAGGAGTTCAGTTGACGCTCAGTCCCTGTCCATATACAAAACACATCATCAACGTATCTTTTCAGGCCAGTGGTTTCATGTTGCAATGCCCCAAATTTTAAAATATCATCCGTTATTACTAATGTGTTTCAAAATACCAATGTTTTTTCACCGAAACATACCCTTAAAAACTCTTTTTCATTAGTAGAAGAATTGAAAGATATGATTCTCCCTAGTAATTCTAAACTAATTTCTTTTGACGTTGTAAATTTATTTCCTAATGTTCCCATAGAAGAGAGTAAATGTTTAATTTCTGATTTACTAAATAGTTCGGACCTCTCTACAGATTTTATAAAAGATTTAACTTCCTTGTTTAATATTTGCCTGAATCAAAATTATTTTCAATTTAATAATGTTATATATCAGCAACGTGACGGTCTGGCTATGGGCAGCCCTACCAGTCCTCTGATTGCTGATATATTCATGGATAGCCTAGAGAATAAAATTCTATCTTGTACCTCACCTCTTATTAAAAATCTTTTGTACTGGAAAAGATACGTTGATGATGTGTTTTGTATATGGACAGGGACTGAGCGTCAACTGAACTCCTTCCTCAATCTTATAAACTCTTTTCATAATCAGATTAAATTCACATTAGAGATAGGCAAAAACTCAACCTTAAATTTTTTAGACCTTACCTTATCCATCATTAATAACAAAATTGATTTTAACATATTTCGTAAACCCTCCTATACTGACATTGTAATACACAGCACCTCTAATCACCCGATTTCACATAAGCACTCCGCATTCCATTCAATGGTTCATCGTTTAGTCACAATTCCAATGTCCGATACTAATTTTGCTAATGAACTTAAATTAATTAAAAAAATAGCGGTAAATAATGGCTATGAACCATATCTTATTGATTTAATTTTAAATAAAAAACTAAAAAAAATAGCCATTAATCAATTCTTATTCGCTAGTCCTTGTCATCAAATCAATGATAATAATATTAATTATCAATGGCGGCGAATTTTATTCATTAATAATTTTTCTACTTTAAGTGTTAAAAACCTTCCTTCTGAAGTCAGACCTGCCTTTTATACGAATAACAATCTAGGTAAATTTCTAATTAATTCTAAAGATAAGGACAACAAATTAAGTCATTCGGGAATATATAAATTAAATTGTAATAATTGTTCGGCTTTTTATATCGGTAAGACAACACGTAATGTTAATATTAGGATAAAGGAGCATCTTCGTTGCCTCAATAATAACGGTTTTTCAGAATTCGCCAACCATTTGATCGATAAAGATCATACGTTTTGTCATAGCACCGGTGCTAAAATCATACATAAAAACGGACATGGTAACAGACTTAACAATTTAGAGGCACTAGAAATTAAAAAAGCTGTAAAAACCAAAAGTCATATACTTAATAATCAATTAGACATATCAAGTAGTCCGATATTAGGTCTGTTTCCAATAAACCCTTAATATAAAAAAAAATTCCCAGTGCTCCTTACCACCATGTCAGTTGATGCTTTGTTCCTCCAAATTTATTACTGTAACCCATTAGTCACACAATTATCTTTCGGTTTTTTCCATTACTTGCGAACTTAGGTTAATGTATTTTATGGCCGTCGATGTGTTTGTTATATTTGTATCATGTTGTCTCCCTCTATATTTTGTCTCTCTCTAAAAAAAATTTTCTCCCTCTATATTTTGTTTTATATAAGCACACATTATGACTTATTGTTTAGTATTAATTTGTACCCTGATGATGCTTGAGTAAAGCGAAACCGGTCGGTTCAAAAAATTAATAAAACTCGTGGTTTTAAACAAAACAGTATTTTATTTTATTAAATATGTCAAACCACAAAGTGATTGCTTTCTACAATAATATTAAGTTGGCGAGTACGGCCAAAAAAGCAAAAATGTATAAAAACTTCTCAATTAAGTATAAAGTGATGTGTATTAATATATACTTTTTTAAACAGTGCCTAAAAACAAAAGTGTTTCCTAACTATCTTAATGCGCAGTTCAAAAGCGCCAAAAATCAATCATCAATTCCCCAATCTTCCATGTATAAAGCTAAATTAGCGTGGTTAAGAGAGGATCTAAAATGTGCATACAAACGACGTAATAATATTAAACTTAATTTAAAACTATTACATACTGAACTAGTGCATGAGTTGCACCCTGTCGAATGGGACTTATTCGACGACAAAGTTCGATCCCTAGTTTCAGTTAAATCCTTCAATAAACTTAATACAATAAATAAAAAACTGAAGATTTTGTGCCGTGTAAATAGTCCGGATATTAATAATAGTAACCCGGAGCCGGTCCATACATTTTTTGACCGTGTACAGAATCTGTCTTCTGTACATTTTCTTCCTGAGGAGATGTCCCTATTGGCAAAGGGATTAAAATATAACCTTAAATACTCTAATAATAACTTTAATGCTGCAATAGAAGAGGTTGCGGTGGATATAGACACAGCTCTATGTAATAAACCAAAAAAATTCTATTACAAATGTGCTGAAACCTTACAAAAAATAATACCTAAATTTAAACCTAACCCAAATCCGGAGTTGACAATAATGAAGAATATTCGTGCCAAACTAGCAGAAGAAGATTTGATCCTCACGAAAGCGGACAAGGGGAATACAGTCATCGTAATTCCTCGAAGTGATTATAATATTAAAGTAGCAGACTTCATCGACAGTGACAATTTTGTAATACTTGCGAAAGACCCAACCAATAAGTTCCAAGAAAATGTGAAACAAACCCTTCAAACATGTAAAACTAAAATATTTCAAGATGAATCATATCACAAAGTTAAATTTTTAACTAAAAATCCCAAAACTCCCAAATTATATGGGTTCCTTAAAATACACAAGAACAATTACCCCATCAGGCCAGTGGTTTCATGTTGCAATGCCCCAAATTTTAAAATATCATCCGTTATTACTAATGTGTTTCAAAATACCAATGTTTTTTCACCGAAACATACCCTTAAAAACTCTTTTTCATTAGTAGAAGAATTGAAAGATATGATTCTCCCTAGTAATTCTAAACTAATTTCTTTTGACGTTGTAAATTTATTTCCTAATGTTCCCATAGAAGAGAGTAAATGTTTAATTTCTGATTTACTAAATAGTTCGGACCTCTCTACAGATTTTATAAAAGATTTAACTTCCTTGTTTAATATTTGCCTGAATCAAAATTATTTTCAATTTAATAATGTTATATATCAGCAACGTGACGGTCTGGCTATGGGCAGCCCTACCAGTCCTCTGATTGCTGATATATTCATGGATAGCCTAGAGAATAAAATTCTATCTTGTACCTCACCTCTTATTAAAAATCTTTTGTACTGGAAAAGATACGTTGATGATGTGTTTTGTATATGGACAGGGACTGAGCGTCAACTGAACTCCTTCCTCAATCTTATAAACTCTTTTCATAATCAGATTAAATTCACATTAGAGATAGGCAAAAACTCAACCTTAAATTTTTTAGACCTTACCTTATCCATCATTAATAACAAAATTGATTTTAACATATTTCGTAAACCCTCCTATACTGACATTGTAATACACAGCACCTCTAATCACCCGATTTCACATAAGCACTCCGCATTCCATTCAATGGTTCATCGTTTAGTCACAATTCCAATGTCCGATACTAATTTTGCTAATGAACTTAAATTAATTAAAAAAATAGCGGTAAATAATGGCTATGAACCATATCTTATTGATTTAATTTTAAATAAAAAACTAAAAAAAATAGCCATTAATCAATTCTTATTCGCTAGTCCTTGTCATCAAATCAATGATAATAATATTAATTATCAATGGCGGCGAATTTTATTCATTAATAATTTTTCTACTTTAAGTGTTAAAAACCTTCCTTCTGAAGTCAGACCTGCCTTTTATACGAATAACAATCTAGGTAAATTTCTAATTAATTCTAAAGATAAGGACAACAAATTAAGTCATTCGGGAATATATAAATTAAATTGTAATAATTGTTCGGCTTTTTATATCGGTAAGACAACACGTAATGTTAATATTAGGATAAAGGAGCATCTTCGTTGCCTCAATAATAACGGTTTTTCAGAATTCGCCAACCATTTGATCGATAAAGATCATACGTTTTGTCATAGCACCGGTGCTAAAATCATACATAAAAACGGACATGGTAACAGACTTAACAATTTAGAGGCACTAGAAATTAAAAAAGCTGTAAAAACCAAAAGTCATATACTTAATAATCAATTAGACATATCAAGTAGTCCGATATTAGGTCTGTTTCCAATAAACCCTTAATATAAAAAAAAATTCCCAGTGCTCCTTACCACCATGTCAGTTGATGCTTTGTTCCTCCAAATTTATTACTGTAACCCATTAGTCACACAATTATCTTTCGGTTTTTTCCATTACTTGCGAACTTAGGTTAATGTATTTTATGGCCGTCGATGTGTTTGTTATATTTGTATCATGTTGTCTCCCTCTATATTTTGTCTCTCTCTAAAAAAAAATTTTCTCCCTCTATATTTTGTTTTATATAAGCACACATTATGACTTATTGTTTAGTATTAATTTGTACCCTGATGATGCTTGAGTAAAGCGAAACCGGTCGGTTCAAAAAATTAATAAAACTCGTGGTTTTAAACAAAACAGTATTTTATTTTATTAAATATGTCAAACCACAAAGTGATTGCTTTCTACAATAATACTAAATCTTTCATTGTGGAACGTTTAAATTGTGAAATAACACATTTCAATCAAATAAAATTTACTTGCACACGCCGGGATTTGAGCCCACGACCTTCGGATTGCTTGTCGCGAGCCTTACCCCTCAACCAATGTCAAGTTTTGAAAAAAATGCTCTTCATTTGTGTACATTTTTGTGAATAGTAATTCTCACCAGACCACGGAGGCCATTATGAATATCTGTATAAAACAGCAAATGAATTACTATTTATAAAAATGTACACAATTGGGGAGTGTTTTTTTATAACTCAATAAATATTTTACCACATATTGCGTGCCTATTTTTAACTTTTTTGGAGTTAAAGTAGGAAAATTTGTAATGCGTTTTGTATTTATATTCAATTTATGTACAATTTGCATTGTTTAACAATAGAATCTGAGTTTTATTACCTTAACTCACATAGATACAAAGCAATTGAAAAACACAAATTGTCCTGGAAAAATTTTATCTCAAATAATGTTGTGTTTGAAAAAACGCTCCTCAATTGAATTTTATGATGAAGAATCTTAACATTTTTTATTTATTTTCATTAAAAATATTTTGAGGCCTGATCTAGCAATGGCGAAACTTTTGGCAGTTTGTCGATCCCATTCACCTCTGCTTGTGACAAAGCAAAATGACATTTGGAAAATTAAACGTCAGAATGTATCTAAAAAAATGTTTACATTGTAATTAGCTGTCACAGTCAACAATATATTGCCATTTTAAAAGCAGTTACGATAGCAAGCTATTGGAATTATTGTGTTTATTTTAGCATATTTTATACCTATATAAATTAAATATATCTTATTATATATCCATTGCATATAACTATATAATATCCCTCTAAGCGGGATTATAGCATGAAAACAATTGAATTAAAAAATGTTATTTCTTAACCACTCAAGCTAATTAATTTGTTCACTTTTGAGAACAACTCATATAGGTCTCTTAGAAATCGTTGTGTCTTCCTTACTATCATGGTGAGAAACTTGTTCTAAACGGCATAAGAAATAGAATACACCACGCTTTAAATTCAAATCTAAGAGTTAATCACAAAATAATTTAAATATAAACCTTTATGAAACAAAAGTTACCGACTCCAATTTAAAAAAAAATTAACTTTGGGAATTTTTTATAAATTATTTTTACTGAAACGACAAAAAAGTGAGATGACTATAATGTTTGTCTAATAAAATACGTGTGTGCATCGAATACGTCAATGCGTGTGTGTCATTATTTTTTTTTCATTCTCAGTAATTTTAGTTAGAAGAAACGTAAGGTAAGCATTTTTAAAACTTATTTTATGTTTACAAAATTTTTTAAATTAAAAAATCACATCTGCACTGATGATGGACGCTGTAAAATTGTCCGAAACATTGGCTAAAAAAGAAGGTAGCGCCACATGGCATAACACCACAAAAATAAATAATGAAAATAAAAAAAAATTATGTTTACTTTGAATTATAAAATTTGAAAGCGTATTTTACCGCCTTTCTAAAACAGTTTTTTTTAGTTTTCGGATACATTCAGAAATATTCCATTTTCATTGTATTGCAAAGTGAAAACAATTTGACCTTCTGACAAAATATGCTCGAGGTCTGAGGGTTTATTAAATTATTTTTTGGTTTCACCAAATATTCAATTCTTGAACTCTCCAATTTTTATACGTAATTCTAATTAAAACAGGAGGTTATATAATTAATTGTTGTTTAAGATCGTGTTCATTACGAAAAGATAATCAAAAACTTTATTCAGAGACTAATATTACCTATACCTGATAAGTGATTTACACTGATTGAATGAATGATGGTCAAGGTGAAATATGAACAAATATTAAATCATCACATTCTTAAGAAGCCTCACATAATCACAAGCTTATGTCGCTACATTAATATGTCAATATCTTCAGATGACATACATATTATGCACAATAAAATTTATTTATTTCTGTGCTCGTGCTGTGGAAATTTTTTGTGCCTCGCTTACCATAATGGTTAGAAATATGAGCTTAACGGTGTTAGAAAGAGAAAACACCACTCTTTACAATCAAATCTAGAAAATAACCATAAAATAATAAAATGTACATCTTTATGAATCCAAAATTTCCCGCCGCAAATTGAAAAAAAAATTATGAAACTTTGGGAAATCATTTTTTACATAAAACAACACAAAGGTGAGTTGACGACAACATTTATAATACATTTGCATAATAAAATATGGGTGCATTTTTTTTATTTCTTTACAATAATTTTAGTAAAAAAACGTTAAAAACATTAAAAAAGATGAACCACTTTTAAAACTTTTTTGAGTTTGAAATCAAAAATTTTATATTTCAAAAATTATATGTTTATTCCGAATTATAAAATTTGAAAGCGACTTTTGTCACCTTTCAAAAACAAAAACAGTTTTTAGTTTTCGGATGCATTCAGAAATACTCTATTTATTTGTATTTTATTGCAAAGCCGAAATATTTTGATCTTCCGACTAAATAGGCTCGAGGCCTGATGGAAATAAGAATAAGAAAGATATATACTGTACTCATTTAAATATCATATTGTTTCATGGACACCTCACCATGAGAACCGGTGGTGAGGTGTTCACATATTTTTGTAAGAAGTATTATTGTGCTTTCGCTATATTATTAGGTTAAAGAATTTTAAAAGATATTTTAAGAAAGACAGAAAATCATTTACAGAACCCACACAGATTGCTGATGTGAGGGATCTGTAAATATTTTTTTTTAATATTATGGTTTTTAGGCGAGCACCTCAAGTGGGGATCCTGTATTGAGGTGTTCACATGTTTTTATTTTTTTTAAAGACAGTTACTTATTGAAATATACTGTTTGATAATATGAAAGTATATTGTACAGAATGAAGTGAAAATAAAGTTTTTAAATATATATTTTTTTTTTTAACCCTTCAGGCCTCGACTATATTTTGTCAGAGGGTCAAAATATTTCCGCTTTCCAATTAAATCCAAATAAATGGAATATTTCTGAACGTATCCGAAAACTAAAAACTCTTTTTAAAAGGCGATAAAATATGCTTCCAAATTTTATAATTCGAAATACACATAAAATTATTGAAAAATAAAAATTTTGCGTGCAAACATAAAAAAAAAATTAAAATGGCTCAACTTACGTTTTTTGTAACTAAAATGACTGATAACTAAAAAAAATAAAAACAAATGCACACTTTATTAAAAAAATGTAATATAAATGTTACTATCACCTCACTTTTCGTCATTCCATGTAAAAATAATTAATAAAAAATTCAAAAATTCACAAAGTAAATTTTTTTTATCAAATTGCGATCCGAAACTTTGGTTCATAAAGGTAAACATTTATGTACTTCTTTTTTGGTTAATGCTCACTACGATAGGAAGAGAGACATAACAATTTCCGTGACACCTATAAATATGAGTTGTTCCAAAAAGCGAACAAATTAGCCTAACAGGTTAATTGGGTTGGTTTATGTTTTGTTAGGTGTTTGAGTAAGTGAATACCTTATTTTTTGATCCAGGCTGTAAAATATTTTTTGAAATAATTGTAGATATATTTTTATTTAGTAGTTGTTTCAGTGTGATGGGCATGCAGTGAATATTAAATAATAGTATAAATAAGTGTTCCGTATAATATTTTATCATAATCACAAAACTAAGTAAAAAAAATTAAGCACGATTGTACATTTATGGAACTTTCTTCTATCTTATAGCAACTACAAATGGAAATGAAAAAGATATTACGAACAATTTAAAAAATATTTGGCACAAAAATGTTAATTATGGCATTTTGTTCAATGAAATGCATATAAGTATATTATTATAGCCGTTTTTGTATAAATATGGTATAAATTAAATAAATGAGAGTATAAATAGATGTTTTATGAAAAAAAAATTAATGGGGAATAGCACACAAATAAAGAAACTGTAAATTTTCCAGTTTTGGTAAAAAAATAACATTCCATAGATTATTAACTTATCTTCATAATAGGTTATTACTTATTATGAACATTATTATTATGTAATATGAAATTGTTTATGTCGTAACATAGTTTAAAAGTCCGATTCGCAGTTATCTGCTCTAAGAACTAGATTAAGCACGGTTGAATTCATGAATGTATGAAATCGACATAACTTACTCAATTACCAAAATTATTCATTGTACTGCCAAAAAATACGTAGATTCAAAATAACACGGCTATTATTTATCTAACTAATCGAACTTGCCCCATTACATTTATTTTTACAAATAATATTTACAGTACTAAAAATAAAAATAAATATTGTGATGACTAATCAATCTGAATATAATGCAAATAATAAGGAAGTTGAGTCCATTTTCTTTTTATCAATGTTCACATTCAAACTTAAATACTGGTATTTTTTTATTTAAGTTCGTTTTCATAATTAAATTAATTCTCCAATTTAAAATTTTATCAAGCCCGCCAAAACGAGCAGAAACCCAGCGGTAAGAGGCGGGGTGTGTGTGTGACATCATTTGGACTCTGAAAAGCACATTGCTTTGGCATTTTGTATGGAGATTTTCTGAATTCTTCAATAAGGAATTCCAGTAAAAAAAATTTATCAATATTAACCGTCTATCAGAATTAATGGTATTTAAAAAGAAAAAAATTGATCAATATTTCATAGTTAAATTAATTTTTAAAAATACAATTTTTGTTTCTCCCGCCTATTTGACAAAATATTTTAGAAAATTTGAAGTCGCAGGTAGCGCCACACGCTAGCCAGTAGCGAGAATTACTTCCCCACGGGAACTAATTACCCCGCAGGAACTAATTCTGAGTTACGAAATCAGCTGTTGGTGTCGGATTTCCCGTCATATCTGGCAGATTGGAGTGTCCCGAAACGGGAGAATTTTGTGTGTAAAGGAATTTACAGGATAACGGATTTCCTGGCGGAATCGAATAACGCACCAAATTACATACTTTTATAGGCGAAAATAGCCTATATTTATGGATTTATGGAGAAATTTTCATCCATGAAAATCTCAAACCATCCCGGATGGATGAAAATATGTATCTGACGGAATTCTGTCCGACGATCCGTCACAATTTAGCGGGAACGGAGATTCCGAGTGGGCAACGCTGACAACGAGCAAAGTTGATCACCTTTCAACTTTTTTCATAGATTGACTACAATCTGCTAGTTAACTAGTAATACGATTACACCGAGCGAGTTTACTAACAGATAGTGAATTTCCCAGCTAGTAGCTTGTAAACTCGCTCAATGTCATCGAAGCTTTACTTAAACTAAAAAGAGTCATAACAAGATACCAAGCAAAACTGTTTGGCGTATGCCTCTTTCATCGTGAACAAACCATCTCTCATGTAATAGAAAGAGATGCACTATAGACATTGCAATACCGTACAAACCGGCGTAGAGATGACGTCAGAATTCTTTCGACCAATCATGAAGCATTTTTAGTTCACGCCTTTTTAATCATTTATTAAGAACATTCAATTACTTCCAATAAAATATAGAAATATATTTATATATTTAGAATTGATATTTTTTGATCTACATGAACATATTCTTCATAAGTCAAAATATTTTTCACTCAACTTCCTTATTAACAAACAATACCGTGGTTAAAGTCGATTTCACTCTACTAGGTAAGAAAAGATTATGCGTGTACTACTTTCTAATGTGAAACCCTCTTAAGAAGTTTTCCAAGGGACCGGACTAAGCAAACTTCTTAAGCAGGAAAACACGTGGGAAAAATTGGGCCAATTTGGGACCTAGGGACCGAAAAAACCAAACTTCTTAAGCCACGAAACGTCTTAAAAGGGAACTTCTTAAGAGGGTTTCACTGTAATTCTATTTCTTGAGTAATATGGATAATGCTGATTCCATAAAGGATTAAAAAGATGGAAATACTGTCCTATTACGAATATTTCAATTGAATATGTGCAGATGGTGTTGTGGTCATTGTCTTGTCACTAATTAATTACGTGTTATTGATTCCTAGATAATCCATGATTTCTTATCATTAAAAATTTTCCTTTTCAATCATATTTAAAGAAAAATGTTACTGAAAATATTTATGGTTTATAATTATGTAGATAGGTATTTAAGTACCCCCCTACAAACCTTATGATTTTGAGGATTTTTTTTATTTTACTTTATTAAATAAGAGAAAACTAGCAACATACTTTTTTGGATGTGAGGTTCACTAACCATTTACAGAATTACTACTGTCATCTGTTTTTAGATCATATTTTTAATTTTGAAAAAATGAAACCATAAACCCTAAGATTTTAGAGATTAATTACGTGAGCTCAAAAGGTGGGGCGGGGGGGGGCAGCAAAATCTCATGTTACTGGAAAAGAATATACGCAGTGGCCCAAATTTATCTCACCAGGGGAGGGGGAGGGGTCTAGATTGGAAGAAAAACTGCTCACGTAAATAATGTATGCCCCCTAACTTGTGTTAAAAAGGGAGTAATCGATGCTGTGATCTTCGAACTCTGCTAGTCGGTCACCGTCTGCTAGTCGAGGGTCCTACCGACTGGGCTATTGAGACCCAAACTAGCTATTAAACTTGTTTCAGGTGTACATAAAGTCGGGTCTCCTCTGACCGAATACATGAACATTTGCTTATACATTACTATAAACATTGCCAATGGGGACGTGGCCTTAGTGAGACCACACCCCTATTGCCAATTTTTATAGTAATGTGTAAGCAAATGTTCATGTTTTCAGTGGGAGAAGACCTGACTTAATAGGGTTTGTCATTTTCACTGGGATTTGTCATTCTCGAAAAATAAAGAAAAAAATTACGATAATGGGAATATTTTTATTTTATTTTTATGTTGAAGAATAAATTTTCTTCAACGATTTAAAATATGCCATTTTCAATTGCCAAAACGACATATTCGTGTTTATCGGTTGATTTGGCAGCATTTATGTCACACCGGACAACGTTAGTGATAGCCGTCTTACCATATTGGCTCGCCTTTGTCTGGTAAGCTATTGCTAGCCAATTGAAACTGTTTAGTACAAGGATCAGAATCAGAAAAATAAACTTTAAATCTTTCACACATTTTAGTGCATTATCGCACATAGTTCTTGAAAATACCCCATTATAGTACAAACAGCGAGAGATCTTGCGTGATGTAATCACTTTAGTATCTTCTGTCTTTTTTGTTTACAAACGAGACGTCGTTGATGTCCATACGAGTTCTCGCTGGGACTAGTTTACTAATTATGAATAAGACTAACAGACCCAGCCACACATTGCTTTGGCTAACGAAACACAACGCCATTACCCAACCTTTATAAAATCCACACCACCCGCTTGCCAGCTGCCCGCTGCCTGAATTGAATATTTGAATTTCTCGTCTTTTCTCTACTATAATAAGCACGCATTATACATATAAACCTTCCTCTTGAATCACTCTATCTTTTGGTGAAAACCCCATGAAAATCCGTTCAGTAGTTTAAAAGATCTAAGCGCACAAACATTTTGAGCGACTTCATTTTATACGATGTATTGATGAATATTTGAATTTCTCAGCTTTTCTCTACCATAATAAGCATGTATTATACACATAAACCTAACTCTTAAATCACTCTATCTATTGGTAAAAACCGCATGAAAATCTGTTGCGTAGTTTAAAAGATCTAAACGCACAAACATTTTGAGCGACTTCATTTTATACTATGTATTGATGAATATTTGAATTTCTCAGCTTTTCTCTACCATAATAAGCATGTATTATACATATAAACCTAACTCTTAAATCACTCTATCTATTGGTAAAAACCGCATGAGAATCCGTTGCGTAGTTTAAAATATCTAAGCGCACAAACATTTTGAGCGACTTCATTTTATACTATGTATTGATGAATATTTGAATTTCTCGGCTTTTCTCTACCATAATAAGCATGTATTATACATATAAACCTAACTCTTAAACCACTCTATCTATTGGTGAAAACCGCATGAAAATTTGTAGCGTAGTTTAAAAGATCTAAGCGAACAAACATTTTGAGCGACTTCATTTTATACTATGTATTGATGAATATTTGAATTTCTCGGCTTTTCTCTACCATAATAAGCATGTATTATACATATAAACCTAACTCTTAAATCACTCTATCTATTGGTGAAAACCGCATGAAAATCTGTTGCGTAGTTTAAAAGATCTAAGCGCACAAACATTTTGAGCGACTTCATTTTATACTATGTAATGATAAAGAAATAATTTAATACTAAAACTAAAAACAAGTGGTAAAATAAAATATAAGTTTCTTATCAATGTAGAAACGTTTTCTGTCAAGTACCTATGTGGGATGCTATAAAAATATTTATCCGTATTGTAATGTTCAACTTTTATACGAATATTTCAGGTTCATTAAACGTTATCGGAACTTTAACATTACATTTTATGTATGTAATTGTATTTTTTTGCTGTTATGCATAAAGGATAAGTGGTAAAAACCATGTATGATCTTGTGAGAAATGTGGAGATCGCAAAGAATGCAAGGCGGATGTAAGTGTAATGAGTAAGATTATGAAAGGAACACTTGGATGGTGTGGGCAAGTAATGCTGCGTATTCATGCAAGAACACGAATGCGAGCCGAGCCATAAATTATGGGAAAGGAATGAGGCAATGGCAAACAGCGTGAAATGTTGCGTGCGGTTACTTCGTTCCTTTCCCGTAATTCGTGGTTCGGTTCGCGGAAACACCTACGAGTTTATACGCAGCATAAAGCAAATAATTGAAGAAAGAAGTGTGAGAAGCATATACATGAATGGTAGAAGAAGTCGAGAAAGCTTGAGGAAGACATGGCGTGATCAAGTCAAGATTCAGAATGACAGACAGGTATGTGTAAGAGGATGTATGAATGTGAATGAAGCAATAAGTGTGTGCCAAGACCGAGTTGTTTGGCAGTCTATCCTCTCTGCCTACCCCGCGATGGTGAGTTAGTTAGACACATCTTAGGATGGGTTGTTTCACAGAATTTGAACAATTCATCAAATTTAGACATTTTTTTTTTTTAGTTCTGTGAAAGTTCTATTTAAGTTTCGTTATTATATCATTATGGGCCAGTTAGATCACAGATCTTAAATAATAACAGAACTTTCACAGAACTTCAAAATTAACTTCAAAATTTTGTGAATTGTTCAAAATCTGTGAAACAACCGGTCCTCAGAATATAAGTTATGTTCTTTTTTTATACATTTATTGATATCAAAATATATTATGAATTTGTTGTTTCGCAAGCTGTTCAATTGTCCGGAATTGTTAGTTGATTAACTGGAAATTGTATTACGCTGAGAAAGTGAATCTAAACCATACCAATGTATTAATTGCAAAAATGCAGCATTATTCATATTACTCAAGAAGTAGAATTAATTAGAAAGTTCACACATTCGCATAATCTTTTCTTACCTAGCAGAGTGAAATCGAGTTTAACCTTTTTATTGTGGTATTATTTGTTATTTTGTTTTTTTGCAGTGAACTCGGATTTAAAATAAATATATATACCTATAACCGTCATCATTCCTTCACCATCCATGTCTTTTCTTCAAATAATAATATGGCCATCCTAATAGTTTTGTGACATACACGGTTGACAAAAATAAGTAATATTCGCCACAATTTGAGTTCAAAATTGTGGGAAAATAATACAACCTATACAACAACACGAAGAAGAATAAAAGCTTTGTCTGAAAAAATAAAACCTGTACTCCAATTTATAAGTAACAAGTTTCCAAACCACGATTTGAAAAAATTACCCAATGATAAAAAGCTGCTGAAATTAGATTTTTGAGGGGAATGCTAATCTCAGTGACATAGTCATGCACTATTAAGAGTGCCAGAAGACTTTCCACAGAAAATACTGGGTGGAATTCCAGGGGGAGGAGCGACTCCAGAGACTGGGTCTTCCACGGACGGAAGCCGCCAAAGTAGCGCACGACAGGGAGGCCTGAAGGCACTGTGTCCAGGCAATGGGTCCCCAACCCGAATAGGACAAGAGGAAGAAGATGAGACAAGATTTAAAAAAAATTGTAAAATACTCTGTAAAATTTGCAAATTTAAAAAAATATTTATTTATATGTATTGTTTATTTGATTGATTAGTCAGACATCTCCAAAAATCTAAATTTGAGTTGAGTATTCAGTCAGTTGAGTATGCTAAAGTGTACCCTCTATCTAGTACAATAATCAGATTACTCATAAACACTACCAAATCAATTACTATGCAGAAAAACTTTAAGCAAACAAAATCTTGATGTTTTCTGGGTCACTAGTAGGAAAATGTCATACTAATGTACCAGACCATTGTGCCTCTTAGTGTTATTTTATAGCTTATTTAACCTTTTTGACGCCCAGCGGTCCCATATGGCAGTGGTGCCCAACCCCCGGTCCGTGGATCAAATGGTACCGGGCCGCCCAAGGCCCTGCTTAAAAATCAAAAACACATAGAAAAATCAAGCACACCCAATAAAAAATTAAATAATTATCGACAAAAAATAATTATTCAGTTGAGAACCCCTTCACGCCAAGTTACCGACGACACAATACCTTTAAAGTAAAAAACATGACTTCCATTTTGTGCACTCGCTTATATAACATAAAGAGCTCGAGCGAGACGCAACGACGTGAGTCACCGCTCTTATATTCTATTGCCCAAATGCAAGAGGAATCGTTTTATTAAGAATACGTGACTTAGGTACTAACACGCGTTTGATGTATTGTTGAATTTATTCCCGTTTTTCAACCAAATATTTCTAATGCGACCAACGAGAGCTTATTATTATGTTTATTTTAAGGCGATGTGTACTAGCTATACAATTTAGGCGACATAATAACGTGGAATATCAAAACAATCTAAGATATAAACAATCAATATCACGCCACCCCTCCCCCCCTCCCCCTTAAGGGGCCGCGGTAAAATTGTCCTGTTGACCGGTCCCCGGCGATAAAAAGGTTGGGGACCACTGCCATATGGGACCGTGGATTTGCATCGTTCAATGTCCAACGGTCCCATACGGGACCGGTGATTATGGTGCTAATATTTCATAAAAAATGCTTGGGCAGTGGACTACCTTTATTGCACGCTGCCCACAAGCGTTCAAAGTACCTGTAGATGCCTAGTGATCCCGTACGGGACCGTGGATTTGCATCGTACCGTAAATATTCGTACCATATTACGGTCCCGTACAGGACTGGTAATATGATACAAATGTTTCACAAAAAATGCTTGGGCAGTGGGCTACCTTTATTGCACGCGGCGCACAAGCGTTTAATGGTTAATATGTAAAACACAGACACGTGTAAATAATACTATACGTATAATACATGTGTAAATGATTTTGGTAACCAGGCGATAAAGTAGTTATCAAAATTATTTTATATTTTTTTATAATTATTCTGAATTTGAAAAGTGTATTTTTTTGTTTAAATGTTTGTCAGATATCGATATTTTTCAAAAGTTTACTAATGGTGTCTATTCAAAGGGTTAATTTCTGACATCTCTAATTTGTCAACAACAAAAAATATAAATATTTATTTTTGAAAGGCAGTGTGGCAAATATTTTACAAAATAAATTCTTTCAACTTCATAAATCCTACAATCATAATATCCTTTGATTGTTGAAACATTAAAAAAATGTATATTTTTATAAATTAATTTGTTAATTATATCTTTCTCACTCATCCGTTTCACTGTAACTTCAAAATTTCGTAAAAGACAATAACTTTCATGCTGTTTTAATTTCTTATATACTTTGTCAATTATATTACCCACAAACCGGCAGCCCCTGTGTGGGTTCCCATTTCTTACAATTAAAAATAACTTAAATTATATTATATTCTATTTCTTTTGCAAAGACTATGGGAAAAATAAAGGAAATACTTTTTTATTACATGGTTAATTTTAACCCTATGATTTATTATGCAGAACTTATTACTAAGCCTTGACTCTCACATTCTTTTCAACTCCTGGTAAAAAGGGATGCCAATCGAGCGCCCTACCCAACACATACCAACAGCCTCACAATATTACAAATTTCAACATGCTAAATTTCAGATGCAATTAAAGTAATTAAAATAAAAATTTACTAAAATAACAATGATCCTATACATAAATGTAAATAATATTTTATAAGAGTAAAATTTTATTTTAAGTAAGTATTTGTTAGTTATCAAGGTATATTTTATTTGCGCTAATAGAGAGTTAGCCATAAAAAAAGTAAATAACATAATATTATTTTACCACATCACAAAGAGAAATTATTTTTAACCCAAACACAAAGAATTATTTCGAACAAATAAATATGTATGAAAACTAAACAAATAATAATAATAATGGGAGCAATCAAAGCATGAACTAAACTAGAATATTATTAAATTTAATTAAAACAAAAAACCACTTACCCAATATTAAATTAATAAATTAACAAGACACTACTTATTTGTTTGGTGTAAGAAGGCCAACTGAGCATTATGATTCGATTAGCGTTTTCACAGAACGAAGATACATCAACATCATGCATAGTATTATAAGTGATACATCTCAATAGTACATATTAAATATAAACATGTACAATTTGCGATGCACGAGCTCTTCCTTTAATTCTGTAATGACGGTGCCGAACTGTACTCCTTATTAAGCTACGAGGGTCATTTCAGATTCACATTTTTATCAACCACAGAGCAGCTGATGTATTCATCATACTGATTAGTTTTCCAAATCTCATAACTCATCGTATCTCGTAAACTAATGCCATTCTTGGCCATATGTACTGATAGAAAATATTATTTGTTTTGTATCATTAGGTTAAGTGAGCCGCGTTTATATTTTGTTTACTGAATATGTTGATTAGGCAAAAAACAAGTCGAAATTATTTATCATGCTGAAGTAAATGCGAGTAAATGTCTGCAAATGTCAATGTTCAAACGTCAACGTCATACGTCATACGACCGTCGCCAGTGCTGCCATACGCATAGTTTTTACCATGTTTTCATGCTTTTTTTGGGTCATTTATGTATCTTACCGGTTGCCAAAAACATATTTATGTACTTTAGCCGTGAAAGACGATATTATTTTAGCCTGGGTGGTGTAAGGAAAATTTCGAATTAAGAAATGCTGTTCTTAAGATACAACAGCCTTTGAAATAAGCACTATGAAACATCCGATATCAGTATGTCAAATTCATTCAATGCGAACATTTTTTAAGTGAAATCTACTTTAACGCCGTTATGATTTAAATCTCTATGAAATGAAAAATAGCAACACTAAAAATAGACAATACATACATCGATAGAATTTAGCCTGCGAGAGAATGAGATAGTATAATCAGTATCCTCTTTGTGCAGTGCTTCGTAGCCTATCGGCAGAGACGTAGTGAGGGAGAGCCGCCCGCCCCGGGTGCCACCCGACCGAGTCTACCCCCTCCCCACCCTGTCACCCCCCCAAGAGCACAATGGACCAATTTTTTATGAACTCCAAATTAGTGTTTGTCAACTTTAATGGGGGGGGGGGGGATGACACCACATTATCCACCCTATCCGCTCCTGATGCCACCCATGCTAGCTATGCAACTGCCTATCGGCCTCCCCTTTGTGCGGTACTTCGTAGCCTCCCCACTCTTGTCTAATTTAGTTTACTGATGGTATCACTTCTACCGCGTGTGAACTGCACACATTTTTTCACATTTATTTTATTAGAAGTCAAACAAAATTTTGACAGTTCGATATACATTATTTTGACACTTAATACTTTGAAAGGTAATTTTCTTTCCATTTCTCTACCAGATAGAACTTTATAATATGGCTTCTTATTATTTGTGTGGTGCGTTTTTTATATTTCACGAATGCGTTTTTTAAATAATGGAGTTTTGTAGATAATTTATTTCCATACTTAAATTCTCCTTTTACCCCTGAAACATGGTTTTTCCCTTTTGGAATATGGCATCACTGGTCGCGAAAACGAACATGATTGCCACGGATTGGTATATTTACAACTATTGCCAGATCAATGATTTGGTGTAGGGACAACTCAACAAACTTTTTCAATATAGGTATATGGCTTTTCATAAGTAGTGGAAAAATCACATGATTTTAAAGATCGTGATGATTCATCACAGCAATAAATAAGAACGGTTATGATTTAGATTTAGAACGATGATTGTGATTTTAAAGAACAAGAATATATAGTACACTTTGCCAGAAACGTGAGTATTTGGTATATATTGGTGATTTAGCAGGGGTGCCCGGGTTCATGGGGTGAACACTTATCATTATTATCTAAAAAAAATTACATTAGTTTCACACAGGAGGCCCTGAAAAAAGTAATTCTCCTCAGGGCCTATGTCATCTTTGAGGATGCTGGGTGGAGGGTCTTTTTAGTAAAGGGAGGAGAGGAAGTTCTGAGAAGGAAAAGGGTATTAGGAGTCGGTAGGAATTTGGGCTCAGTGTATCCAGGAGTAACAGTCGTATTAATCCACCCCTCCCACTGCGATGCAAGATGATGCCGAGAAAGTACGGCCGGAGAAGTCAAAGGGACTCCCTCAACCATTCTCTCCCGATCCGGCCTGCCATGCAGCTGGTGGTCAAACGCATTTGCCACCAAGACCCGGACAAACCTAACCCCATGAACCCGGGCACCTATGGCAGAAATGTTGGTTATCTATATACCCGCCTCCCAAATTGACTACTAAAAAAAAATATGCGTTTTAAATATTTACCATTTTGTGAATATTTACCCGAGAACGCAACAACGAGATTACGGCATTATCAATAACACGGGAATGAGCCTAGCATGGTGGTCGAAAAACCCACAAATGGTGTAACCATTCAAAGCAACTAATAAAGAAAAATTTAAAAAAAAGAGTGTGCTTTAGATCACACGACTGAAGTAAAACTTTACAAACTTTTGCCGTCCATTAACAATATAACAATAACAGGAATAAAAATATCCCCAGCCCCTCAACATCCCCATCAACTCAAAACTCAACTTAACTTAACTCATATCGATTAGCGTTTCACTTTCATTATAGCGTTTCATGTAGATTAGCGTTTCACTTTCATTATAGCGTTTCATATAGATTAGCGTTACATATCGATAAGCGTTTCACATTGATTAGCGTTACATATTTTTTCGTAACGTTTCATATTTTTTTGTAACGTATTCATCATTTTACCCCCCCCCCCCCCCCCAAGTGTTGAGCGTGCGTAAAGAAGTTTTACTTAAAAAAAAATTATATTTTTGAAGTGAAACTTCTATACCCCCGTTGTGATTAGGAATTCGGATGAAATGGAAATGACACATACAGCGCCTGCGAAGCATAAAACTCCTGTCAAGGCTCCTATTGATTTAGATATAAAACGGAAATGGCGCCAGGTCTGCGCTCATTGGCTGCTTTGATTATGACCTCACTTTTCAAAGGTCATTGGTTGGTTCCTTGGTTGAGATTTTTGAAGTAAAACTTTTTTACGCACGCTCGACACTTGGGGGTAAAATGATGAATATGTCACGAAAAAAAACCATATGCGAACGCTAATTAAAGTAAAACTTCTTTACGAATATGTAACGCTAATCTATATGAATGTAAAACGCTTTGAAACGCATGAAACGCTATGAAACGCATATATCTTTAAGCGAAAGTTGTTATGGGTTGTAATGGGTTGTTATGGGTTGTTATAAGTTGTTTTGAGTTGTTATGAGTTGTTATGAGTTGTTATGAGTTGATTTGAGTTGAGTTGAATTGAGTTGATTTCAGTTGAGTTAAGTTGAGTTGAGTTGAGTTGAGTTGATGGGGATGTTGAGGGGATGGGGATATTTTTATTCCTGTTATTGTTATATTGTTAATGGACGGCATAACCGTCTTTTCAAATGCGGTACCTAGCGACGAAAATCGTGCGAAAATAAACCAGTAAATTGATTGAAGAACATTTTGAGGGAAAGGCTTCACTGTGACGCATGTGTGATGGTTTGATATGTTGGTAACGTAGATTTACCACTCACGTTACTGGCAAAGTGTGCCAAATATTTATGTTCTCATCGTTTTTAATCATAACTGTTCTTATTCATCACCACAATGAATGATAACAATATTTAAAATCATTTGATTAATATTCACATGGTGAAAAGCCACATGTTGAAAAAGTTTTGTTGAGTTGTCCGGTAACCGAATTCTTCAAGGGGTTACTAGTTTTTAATTTTTCTTGTAAGGCTATAAAATCCCGTATAAGTTGTACCTACATTTTCCAAAACTACCAGCCAATGCCAATCCGTAGTTGGAAGTGGATATTATTCAATCATTCGTTGACTTTTTCTATGCATTTTTGCATCTATTTCGTAAATTTTTCACCTCAGAACCACAAAGTTTCATCTGATATAGCGCTAACATGAAATAATAAGCTCTAAATTAAATGACTGTAGAGCTTATTATCTCAGGACAATGCTGTGTTAGTTGAAGCCTTGTTGTTCTAAGATTCTGAGTTGAAGATTTATCCAATTTATCTCTGAATTCTGAATAAATATTGGGTGTTGTCTAAAATTATTTTGTTATTACATTTTATATTCTAGAAAGTTATTAAATTTACTCGTTCCGTGTTCCTTTGGCAGATACTAAAATAAATCTTGAATTATGTGGATTATTTTTAACTTCCGACTAACCCCACAAAGAAAGATTTAATGAACAATCAGTAAGTAAATGAGTAGAAAAAGTGCCGGAATCATGAAGGATTCTAATATTGTGAAGATTGCAGTGCAAATGATCAATGAGCCTGATAAAGCGCCATTGCTCATCGAATTTAATCAGCGTACACCTCTAAATGGCATAATTCAAGAGCTGTGCAATTCTTGGGCACTCCTCAATCCTGAGCATTATGCTCTGCAGTTTTCAGAAAATAATAATAAAAATTACATTACTGAAAAGAACAGAAATGAAATAAAAAATGGATCTATTTTGACCCTGGAACAGTCACCATCCAAAACGGTCGAAGAAATCCTATATAAAATTAATTCAAACAACGATGACAAAACAATGGCTCTAGAGAAGCTCTCTCAGTTGAGTGCTGATATTACCTTTGCCTTGGAATTTATTAATAAAAAGGGATTATCCTTGATTGTTGCAAACATCGAAGGCAATAAATTTAAATTGGCAGCCCTCGCCCATGCATTGTCATCTTTTGTGGAACTGATGGATCATGGCGTGATTTCGTGGGATATCCTGGAAACACCGTTTATCGGAAAGATTGCAAGCTTTGTGAATAATCAATCTGTAGCTCAAGATGCAAAAGTAGTTCAGGCATGTTTATCAATATTAGAGAATGTGGTGTTGAACAGCAGCAGTAAAAGTAGCTACGTGGAGAAAGAAATAACCATCCCCAATTTAGTCATGCATCTGCAATCCTCGGCTGAAAACCAGGTCATACAACAAAACACCATTGCGCTCATCAACGCCTTATTTGTAAAAGCTGATTTATCAAAACGTAAAGTTATGTCTGCAACTCTATGTTCAAAGCAAGTACGAAATGTTATTTGGTGTCATGTCATACAGGCTCCTGGAAATGTAGGCACTGAGATGGCCCACCAGCTTTACGTTCTACAAACACTCACTCTAAGCTTACTCGAACAGCGAATGGTTAAAATAGATCAGCAGGATTCAGATGCTCTGGAAAAATTAAAAGAACTGCGTCGCATCGCCTTTGAAAATGAAGGAATCAACACTAGTCTAGACGTCAGCGCTAGGAGGCAAATGGGATACAAAGATTACAAAAAACTTGGATTTAAAAATGACATGAACCCGATAGTAGATTTTGGAGAAGAGAATACCCCTGGTATGCTGTCTTTGGACTGTATGATCTACTTTGCCAGAAATCACACAGAATCATACACAAAGGTGGTGTTGGAGAACAGTTGTAGGACTGACGAGCACGAGTGTCCCTTCGGGAGGACCAGTATTGAGTTAGTCAAACTACTGAGTGATATTTTAAGGATCAAAGAGTCTCCTAGTGAGCAAGGACAAACATATCACCCCATGTTCTTTACGCACGACCATCCGTTTGAAGAATTCTTCTGCATCTGCATTATTGTATTGAACAAGACCTGGAAGGAGATGAGAGCTACAACTGAAGACTTTATTAAAGTGTTTAGTGTGGTCAGGGAACAAATACACAGAGCGCTACTAGCACAACCGATGGGTCTTGATAAATTCAAACAAAAAATACAGCAATTAACGTATGCAGAAATAACACAAATATGGCAGCAGGAACGAACAAATCGTGAAGAATGGGAGTCCCATGCGAGACCCATTGTGGAACTCAAGGAGCAGATAACACCGGAGATAATGAGCCTTATAAAACAGCAGCGGCTTGGTTTACTGGTTGACGGGACCAGATTCACCAAATATTCCATGAGAGGACAGAGGATCAAAGACAAATTCTGGTTTGTTCGTCTTTCACCCAATCATAAAGTTATCCACTACGGAGACTGCGATGAAAAGAGCAACCCCAACCTAGAAGAGCTGGGAAATAAACTAGCCGTATCTGATATCAAGGGACTCGTCATTGGAAAGGAGTGTCCGCACATTAAAGACGTACGTGGAAGAAAAACACCCCATCAGTTGGCATTTTCAATCACAATTGATTCCACTGATACCACTTCGCTGGACTTTGTGGCACCCGATGAACAAGTCTTTGATTACTGGACTGATGGTATAAACGCTCTGTTGGGAAGTAAAATGGTCAGCAAGATGTGTGAAAATGATTTAGAAACTTTGCTTTCTATGGATATAAAACTGAGGCTTTTGGATGCTGAGGGGATCGATATTCCACAAGATCCTCCGCCAATCCCCCCTGAACCAGACAACTATGACTTTTATTATGATTTAAAGTGAAGCATTTTATCATTTAATTTAAACTTATTACAGGACTGAAATAACTGAGTAAAAGATATTCTGAACTGAACACATTAGTCAGATAGTTTTAAAAAATAATCACTAAATTGATAGTTTTAAATTAATTCCAAAACGAATCATTCTTCAAATTATTAGACCAATATTATTTATCAGCTAATGTATAATTATCATATATGAGGCAGTCGGAGCAGAAGTGGCATAGCCCACAAAAAATCCTAAATAAAGTTAACAATCTGAAGGGGCATTAAATAAAATGTTTCATCATATAAAACTGGATAGATCGACCAAAACAAATAATTTCACTGTGAACTCCATGTTTTTTGTTGGGGGTCGTCCATTAATCACGTGATGGTTTTTAGCAACTTTTTGACCCCCCCCCTGGTGATATGTGGTGAGGTTTTAGGCCAACCCCCCCCCCCCCCCCCCCCCCCCCAAATCACGTGTATTTTTTAGTACAAAGTATAGAACGTTCACCTTTAGAAATCGTACGTTCAATGGAAAATAAATACACGTGATATCTCATTTTACCGCCCCCCCCCTCGTGATGTTTCGTGATATTTTTTTACGACCCCCCCCCCTCCCTTTTGAGCCTCACGTGATTAATGGACGACCCCTTGTGCCTTTTAATTGAACCATCTTGGCTCAACATTTGTGTGGGTTGTGTCACTTCTGTGCTGACCACCTCATTTTATCCGCTGCATAATTATTATAAAGGCTGTATAATTTTAATGATACTGCAAACCTTTTGTTATTAATATGTTTAAAAATATATATTATCTGTGGTTAACCTTTAAAGCCCCAATACACTACTCGCAAAGTCGATTGAGGTTAATCGAATATGATGGTGTAGAAATGAACTTCTCTCGGCTTCATGCAACCTTGCCTCGCCTCGTCCGACTTCCGATCATTGTCGGTTTTTGCGCCCGAGTCAAAGGACTCGAAGCGTTCCGAAGTTCGAACACGATGCGTCTTACTACACTGCTCGGCTCGCTTCAGTTTGCCTATGCATACATTGCAACGGCAGCTGCCACTTGAACATCCATGTTGCCTAGTGCGCGGAGTCAGAGAAACTGGCTTCCTCGCGAGTTAGCACGAATGTGTAGGTAGATATGCGCTTTGAACTGGCTAACTTCCTCGAGAGCTTCGTCGAAATGTCGAAGCAAGTAGTGTATTGGTGACTTTACAAAGCTGGACTTCTCTCTGTCTTCACAAGTCACATTTCATCATCACATTCTTTTATAGTTAGTGTTATTCAGTCACATATAGCTCTAACCATATTTAAGTGCTGTGTGTAAAGTTTTTCAAGTACAAATCTGATATTTTACAAGAGCTATTTTTATTTTGAAGTTTATTTGTCTTAAAAAAAAGGAAAACGTTCCACTAACCGCTGCACTTTTATTAGGCAAAAATTTAAAGGCACTTTTGCTACAAAAAGCAATTAATTATATTTAGATAGATGGTAAAAGATGCATTAAAATTCCATTTTTATTCAAAGTCCAAAATTCCATTAATTTCATTTTAATTGTTTTTTTTGTATGGTTCGACATTTGCATGTGTTTCTTTTCAATCTAAATACACATTAATTACTTAGTTTACCCAAACTAAGAACCTAATAATTTATTTTGTTCAGCCAAGCTGTTTCTTGTAGTAATTGTTAAAACAAAGTATAATTCCATTATCTGTTTCTAACAGTGCGGCCGTTAGTGGAATAATTACCAAACAAATTATTGCAAAACCGTGCAAAAAATATCTCCAAAGGGGAAATGTAAGTTAAAAGATATGGAGTTCTTTACATACGGTGTGACTGAAGGAAAAGATTATTAGTTAAGGCGGGGCACAATAGCAATAATTTGGTGAGGTACAACTCATGCCAACATTATATTATTAGTGTCATATTTACAAAAAGATACTCTCCTTAGGCTGTATTGACAAAGTTTCCAAAATGTATTTTAATTGTAAGATTAATCTTTATGATAACTAATGTTTGTGCAAGTCAGGTTTTAATATTATGTGTTAGTAATAATATTGAATTTATTTTACACAGAATTAATGTATTACCAAATTTTTGTTTTTGTTTATTCTTTCCTAGTCATAATGCCCAAATTTTATTTACATTTTTAGTGAAAGCATTTTCATTGTATATTTATTTATAAGGAAAAATCTATTCTGTTCTACATAATCATGTATTTTATAAATAAATCATAGTTCTACAAAAGCTCCTTCTGTTATTTGTTTTTCCAACTATAAAATTAATATTACAAGGGTAAACAAAACATAAGTTATAATATTTGCATTCATGGATAGCACTAATTTAATTATTTTAGAAAAAAACACTATTTGCATGATACGCTTTAAAATATTAAAATTAATAATGAATTGTTTGCTGGCGGGTGTAAATATATGGAATGTGAATTTATAACTTTGTATAAAACTATTAATATTTCGGATGTACAGCCACCAACAACTAATTCATCTTGATATTTTGAAACATAACACGCATAAAGTGTTTTTTCTGAAAAAATTAAATAAGCGCCATCTATGAATGCGAAAATTATAACATGTAGCGGAAGTCCCTGGTGTTGCCCGGGCTTTATGCAAAGTTTTTCTAAATCAGATTTAGATAGTGACCTTCCTGTTGTTTTTAAAATTGAAAAATTTCATCATACTCGGAATAAAACAGTAGATTTGCATAAAAATCAAATCCGCCTGCTTGGAGCCACTCCACTTTTTGTATGAAAACAAACACGATAATGCACAGTTGATAAGATGTTGACGACAGCACGGTGCGATAATTACTAGTTTACTTTTGTAACATCGATGCCTGCGCCTTTACCTGCAGTGAGGCGCAGCCCTAAACAAAATACATCCATACCTCGACCATGGTACTAAAGTATTGTGCGATTCTAGAATGTGTCTTTCACTCGTGATTCAAAAGTTTTAGTAAAAAAAAATTTCCTATCTTAAAATTGCCTGCAAAAAGTATTACACCATGTCGAGTGTCACTCGACATTGGAGCTGGTGGAACAAAATCAATTTCGAGTGACACTCGACATTGGAGTGGAAAGGGTTAAGTCATAGGTTCTCAACGTGGGCGATAACGCCCCCTTGGGGGCGTTTGAGACCTTCAGGGGGGCGGTAGAAGATCCAGAGACAATTGGGGGGCGTTGAGATGGCACAGGGGGGCGTTGGCAAGTAAAAAAATATGGTCTAAAAAAAGACAAACAAAACACGCTAATCACATACTAATAAACCAAAGTAAACTTTAATGGGTAATTTTGTTATTGTGTGTATTTTAATCATTTTCATCACGTTTGCGAAAATTCATTCGAGAGTTCGGGAAGTGAATGAAAATTGAACTGATAGATTCCGTTACATTCAGATCTACAATAAATTTTATAAATGAAAATTTTAATTTTTTGATTAGAATATATATTTTTTTTAAATTTAAATCTTCTGATTTCACGTGAAATATCTCATACATACATAAATACAGGCGAAGTTAATAAAATCCTGTTAATAAAAAAAAAGTTTGTAGCTATTAAATTATAACCTGCGAGAATTGACAGTATTATCTGTGTATTGATCTAACTTGCTCAGTGTCGTCAATGCATTCGGGAGTCGACGAGTGAGCTTACATGCGTCGACAAGACAGCCCCTTAGCCCCCGATCCATTCTGTTCCTGCGTCGCCTTTGTCTCCGCGACAAGTCCGCGATTTATTTCTGCGCCGCAGTGGACGGAATGAAGAAAAAACACGAATTAATTCTTTGCTGACTAAATATTAATGAAATGTTTTTTTTTTAATCTTATTAATGAATTATAACTACTAGCAGTTAAAAATCCGCTTTGCAGGTTTATTTCTGCTAGGCCCTGCGGGCGGCCTTTACTTCGGCTTCGCCTGGGCGAAGGGTTTGGGTGTAGGTAACCATTTAATAAATCCGATAAAAACTGCTATGCAGACGTAAGACTATTATTACTGTTATTTTGAAGAAAAAAATATTAATTTATTCTTGCGTAGAAATTTACAACAACGAAATAATAAATTTTGAGGATATACAAATATCTAGGCAAATAAAACATATTAATTTTAAATTTTACATGTTATATTTCACACTATGAACACAAAAAGACGGGCAACAATTAGGTTCATTCATATTTTAATCGAAAATGGTAGAAAATCTAAGTGCTAAAGGTGTATCCGTTGTCATTGGAGTCTAAATCGTCGCTCAAATTTCCAAAACCATTGGACGAATTCTTAGCGGACTTAAAACTTAAGTAGGTAAACAGAAAAAAAAATTTAGGAAGTGATCGCAAATTGCAATTGAGTTTCTTTTTTAAATTGTAATCTCATTTGGTCTGCAGTACCTTGTAGATGAAGGCCGTGGGTTTTGCCATATAATAGTAATGCTTTTTGTGTTTCCTTCGCTGTAGAGTTGAAGTGGCACCAACGACGTTGTAGGGAGATTAGAGAGATCATGATATTTTCCATTACTATACCTTTGCTTGTAGTGACTGTGACTACCATAACCATCACAGCCCCATTTGTACAGACTCATTTCTGCTGCTAAATGGAGTTCATCAAGAGTGCGAGACTCTAACAGTTTCGTTCAATTTTTTCTTCCTTGATCTAGAACCGATTTCTTGAAATACTTTTATTGGTCTACCCCAACACTTGGACACAAATATCATTTCTTGCAACCACTCTAAATTATGTTGTTCAAACCTCACAATAACAACTGCGGTTTTTTCTCCATTTATTCATTGATTGTAGTGAAAAATACTTAACAGTTTTGTAAAATGTAGGGCTTGAAATATTCGAACCTGTCACTATGTGGTATTTTTATGTTAGATAATTAATTAAAAACTTCTTTCATTTCACAGAAGTGGCAATTAATATACCCCGTACATTTAATACCTAATAATTCTCTCCGGGGAATGCATACAGGCCTTCCTGAAAATAACAAAATTGTTCAAGAGAGGAGAAAAAAGGAGAACAATTTATATATCATACAAAAGGTGAAACTTCAGTCTACGATACGTATATACTCATAACTGGGAGCAAACGATGTTTTGTTTCTAAATGCTAATTGAAATAAGCATTTTAACAGCAAAAAAATACAAAAATAGTGGAACATTAGATGTTAGTTCAAATGTCACACACATGTGATATTGATGTAAAGTTTAGTAAATTAAATAAAGAATACCTTTAGGAATAGCACCCATAACAAACTTTTGTAAATATATTGAAACGTGACAAAATACACAACCGTCTCTGCCCATGCATAGGAGCGAACTGAAAAAAGCGATGCCGAATATCCAATTTATGACACACTTCGCGGCCTTGCCAAACTTCCATCAAGCGCTATTAAAAAAATTAAATAAACACATAAAATGCAGAAACTATTTTACTACACTAAAAAAAATATAAATATTTAAAACATTAACTTTTGCAAAAACCACTTAATTCGGGTTTTTTCTCCATTTCGTCCACCGTGCGCCGGGTGGCGTATTTACAAAATCTATAGCGGTTCAGTCACGGCGGCGCGACTGAAATGGGATAGGTTTTTTTGTGCAAAATCATCAACAAACCTAATACCATTTCAGTGGCCAACGCGCTTCGTTGCTCTATCTATCTGTTTCAGAAACTGTGGGGACCGTAATTATAGAGTAGCTTCTGTTGGTGTTGGTGCTGGTGCATTTCCATGGTTATATATTTATTTCGTAAATTTATAAAAACGTGTACAATTCATAGCTTGCATTATATTCTCAAAAGGTATGAAACTCATGGGTTAACTCAAACTATGTTGGATCATACCTAAGTGCAGTTGCAGTACATTTTGACACATAATTAAAACTAGCAATACATATTTTGTCATTTACTGCATACTCCTTGCTTCATTGTCATTCCTACATCGTTAAATTTACATACAAGTCCAAACCTACTAGTTCAGCCATCCCAACAGACTATAATACCGTCAGATAGTTTAACCGCAGGGGTAGGCAGAGATAATGGATCGCCAAATAACTCGGTCAGACTGCTTGCTTTAACCACATTTATACATCGTCTTGTTTACTAGTCTTTATTATATACCCACCATTTCAGTTATGGTAGCTAATAACATCAGGCCGCTTCTCTAATAACATCAGGCTGCTTCCCTCAGAGGGAGGCACAGCGGATAGACCGCCAAACAACTCGGTTCCATTGCTTGCTTAGTCACGAGAATAGATACATCTTACTAATATTTGAAAGCGTGTCACTGCGTGTTTATTTTATTCCTGTCGAAGCGTGTTATATGTCTCCAACCTATATAAAGGCACTGATTTATCATTTTATGTTCATTAACATTAACGCGCGCCATTAATAACAGGGTTTTAAGAGTTAATCTTTTACTCACGTATCTCTAAATGTCGGAAGTAAAATAGAAGATACGGCAATATGGTGTGGATTATATTAAATACGGATTTATCGAAAATCCTACAAATCGATCATCGCCAATGTGCCTTATTTGTCGAAAAATATTTTCAAATGAAGCGATGAAGCCTTCTAGGCTTCAAGATCATTTTAATAAAATCCACCCGGATAAGAAAGACAAAGATGTGACCTATTTTCAAGACATGAAAAAGAAGTACGAAATTCAGCCAACTATATCAAAACAATTTTCGACAGCTTCTAAGCAAGACGATGATGGACTTCGAGCTTCGTACAATATCTCATTGTTGATTGCTAAAACAGGCAAACCACATACTATTGGGGAAGATTTAATTTTACCAGCAGTAAAAGAAGTAATAACCACTGTGCTCTATAAACCAGCTGCAGATATTATGCTAAAAATTCCTTTGAGCAATAGTTCTGTGCAAAGACGAATTGATGAAATGGCTGAAAACATTGAAGAATCATTGTGCAATCATCTGCAGTCTTGTCGATTTTCAATTCAGCTGGATGAGTCCACTTTACCAACCAATGAAGCATTATTATTGTCATACGTGAGATTCATCAAAGATGAGAAAATATGTCAAGAATTATTGTTTGTTACAAA
Organism: Limnephilus lunatus; assembly: GCA_917563855.2. Taxonomy (NCBI): domain Eukaryota; kingdom Metazoa; phylum Arthropoda; class Insecta; order Trichoptera; family Limnephilidae; genus Limnephilus; species Limnephilus lunatus. Next base: position 37,633,489 of record OU830594.1, read on the forward strand.
TTTGGAAACAGATACAAAAGGAGAAACCATATTTAATACACTGGAAAAGTTTTGTGACGAAATGAAAATTCCTTTGAATAATATTTTGTCAGCTGCTACGGATGGCGCCCCAGCTATAACAGGGCGTAACAAAGGCTTCATAGCATGCTTAAAAAATAACGTTCCTGACTTGCTTGCTGTGCATTGCGTAATTCATCGCCAGCATTTGGTTGCAAAAAATCTGAGTGAACGCCTCCATACATCACTGCAATATGTTATCAGAGAAGTTAATAAAATCAGAAGTAACTCATTGAATGACAGATTATTTGGTCAGCTTTGCATTGCCAATGATGAAGATTTCACCCGATTGCTGCTTCACACAGAGGTGCGCTGGCTGTCAAAAGGTTGAGTCTCTGATCAGCGTTGCCAACTCTACGTCTTTTTACGTAGATCTACGTATTTTGGGTCCTTCCCGAACATCTACTAACTTCAGTCCGGAATCTACGTATTTTTTGTCAAATTGTTCAAATTTGCAAAATAATATAACTCATTAGGCTGAAGAAGCATATTTTCCGTTACTTTACGGTGGCGCCCCGTCCGCGGGGCAAAGTATGTGGCGCGGACTCCAACAAACGTTCCGTTTCATACTAGAGTCCGCGCCGGGGTTGGGATGTCTAAGGAAATTTCTTAGGCAAAAGGGAAATCAGCACCAATCTAGGAAAATTTCGAACTATTACCATTAATTATTTTTTTATTGGAGTTGTAATCTTCTACTTCCCGGTAAAATACACAATTTCAGACAAAGGCATCGCTAAGTTATTTATTTCTAGTTTTTGACCTTAACTGTTTACTCCATTTTCATGTTTTTTTCCTAAATATTGCCTATTACCCCACATTTGCATAATTACCAAAAACTATATTTCGTTTCATTTAAACCTAAGGTTCTCAACGTGAGCAATAACGCCCCCTTGTGGACATTTGAGACTTTCAGGGGGCACGGGCAGTAGAAGACCCAAAGAGGGGGCTTTGAGGTGGCACAGTAATGGCGAGGGCAGGTAAAAAATATGGTCCAAAAAGACAAAAAAACACGCTCATCACGTACTAATAGAGCAAAATAAACTTTAATATGGGTTAATTTTTGTTATTTTATGTATTGTAATCATTTTTATCACGTGTGCAAAAATTCACATGTTTCGGTAGTTGAGGAAGTGGAAGAAAATAGAATCCATTAACACCTCCCCCCCCCCCCCCCCACAAGAAAAAAGGGGGTATCTAAATTTTTTTTTAAAATAAGCGGTGGGCAAAATTGAGAACCAAGAGTGAGAGGCAAGGTTGAGAACCTATGATAAATCATAAAAAAAAAAAAATTGCAAAAAAATGCATTAAAAATAATAGATACATTTCAACTTAATTACTATAAGAGATAACTAATTACGTTCACCTACCCTAACTTCTATATTTCACTCAGAAAAAATTACGTAGATCTACTAACTTTTCATAATCCAAATTATACGATTCTACGTAATTTTCTAGTCCGATTTACGTCTTTTTCAAAAAACGGGTTGGCAACACTGTCTCTGATAGAGTTCCTAGGAAACAAAGACACAGAATTGCGCGACAACCTCACCTCATCGAAGAAAGATATTGCGTACTTGACAGACCTGTATAAATTGTTTAATGATGTCAATCTCCAACTTCAAGGCGACGTCTTCAATTTGATTAAGACAAAAAATTGTGTTGCAGCTTTTGTATCAAAACTGCTATTATACAAAAGAAATAGCGGCAGACGGGAATTTAATAACTTCCCAAATTTATCAGCAGTATCATTCAAGAACGACGACTTGCTTGTTTACAGTCAACACTTGGAAAACCTCCACAGTGATTTCAAGGAACGATTCCAGGATATTTTAAACGAGGACATACCAGATTGGGTTTTGGATCCTTTTTCAAATGTCAACACAGCAGGGTCATCCCAGTTAGAAGAAGAACTAATAGAACTGACGACAAATGAGGAATTAAAAATTAAATTTAAGAATGGCTACCAAGAGTTTTGGCTGCAGAAGCCGATTTCGCAACTGTACCCAGGATTATGGTCGATAGTTCAACGATTTTTAATAGCATTCCCATCGTCCTATTTAGCTGAACGTGGAATCAGTTCTGTAGCAACGCTGGTAACCAAAAAGAGAAATAGGCTCCATATTACTGAACGCTGCGACTTACGTTTGTTTTTAAGTAAAATCGAGCCTAATTAATATAAACAAACTTCTTAAAACGCATCAAATTCAACCATCTCGTTAAATAAGTTATAAATTCAATACCTTTTCAATGTTAATAAAAATACTTCTCTGTACGCGCTTTAATTAACAATCTTCTTCTCAGAAATAGGATAGGAGCCATAACCCATCCCCCCCCCCCCCCCCCCCCCCCTAAGATGGTATGTAAAAGCAGTTGGGGGGCGCCAGAAAAAAAAATATTGTCAAAGGGGGCGGTGGGCAAAAAAAGGTTGAGAATCTATGGGTTAAGTGATTAGGGGCCGTTCAAGAATTACGTAACGCAATTTAGGGGGAGGGGGGTCTTGTAAAACCTTACCGGGGCAGGAGAGGGGTTTATACAAAGCGTTACATGTTTTTTTTTTAAATAAAAAACTGAGCAATTAAAATCTTCCAAGTTGGCAACCCTTTTTGTTTAAGTTTTACGGGGAATCCCTCGATTGTCTTGGACGTAATTTTTATTTTGTTCTCCCAAGTTGGCAACTAACTTAATAAATAAAATAAACAATATACGATTATATTGCGAGTTAGAAATCTCTTGTTTTATTTATTACAGCAAACGCTGTAACATTTATTCATCAATGATCGACATATCTTATTAATCTGAGAAGAAAGTAACAGGCGTAATGCATTCCTCAGCATAACTCGCCATTGCAATTACATTATTAAACCATTCAACAAGGATATTTGTAGGTAGATTTGTATCAGAATTATAATAAGCCTTGAAAGCATTTAAAACATTTTATTTGATCCCATATTCACAAATCAATCATTGTAATAAACTAAAAGCAAGAGACTATAAGGCTAAAATCAGGGCATGACGGATTGCGTATTAAACGCCCGCTAGTTTCTAGTGTTTAGGTGGCTGCAGTAAATCGTTATTCACCGGGAATCACTGTCATCTTCAAGTAATTTTTATTTTATTTTATTTCATCTTTAAATATTTTTAGAAGTGTTGCTGCAGGATAAACCATTACAGTGGCCATACATAACAGAACACTAATCCTGCCTGCCGACAGCTATATGACTTTACGTACAAGGTTTTGAAGTTACAAGAAATCTGCATGAGAAGTTGATTTGGAGCCAGGGACCCACGAGACATGTTATTGGTATTTATAGGTGTTAACCTTTATATTCTACTTTGCCATCCCCAACCCAATGCTTGTTTATTTCCTAGCCATGTTTGAAATTGGAAGTAGGTCCTTCAGAGATGCTGGCAGGCCACACTCTTTGTTGGCCGAAGTCACACCAAATCATTTTTAGATTTAAGAGACATCTTGATTATTAATTTCTGATAATTTGACAATCCGTTCGAACTTAAAAGAAAGCGTTTTGAAAGAGCAAGACCTTTCGCACATATGACTGAATTAAATACTTAGCTGTGTCTTTCAAATCTGTCGATGTTGTCATTAGATTTACCAGCCTTCATTTCCTGAAACCACACAAAGAAGAGGTCGTGTTACATCATGTGACAGCATGGGCAAATAAGACAAATTTCATTTGATCACCTTACCTATCTGCATACAAGAAATTGAACAGAATACACTGCAATATGATTTTATATTTTCACAGTCAAAAGTGGAACGTAAAAATCTTCAAAACAAAAATTCACTATGAAATGAACCCTCCATCGGGTGCAGCCGGCCTCAGAGGCCAACCAAAGATATTGTTTCCCTCTCCACCTACAACCTCCCTGGCTTGAATGGCTGCCTGCGCCCGATTGGTGCAATTATTTTCAGTTTTCCTCTTTCAGGCATTTTATACAGATTTTTATGTTTTTGTATACAACAAATATTATAATCAATAATTATCAGCCTGAAACACTCATCTACATTGAAAAAATCTTCCGAGAAAAGATACTGGCCGCCAACGGGAATTGAACCCGTGACCATCTGATTGCCGGTCAGCAGCTCTGACCACTGAGCTATGGCGGCTTATCAAATACCCGCCAAATAATTCAATATATACTAGTGTTTCATTCGACAATTACTTATTATTACATTTTTCCAACTGAAAACCACCAACTTTATTTTTGTGAGAGAGGTATTTTTAATACTAAATCTCCCGCTAGGTGGCGTCGAGACTAATTATGTCTGCATTTTTTGCTGAAATACTTTAACTTGTCAAATATTAATTATTATTTTTAATTGATAAACTAACGTTTAAACAAGATTTTTATGCATAGCACAAAGGGTAGATAACAAATATTTTAATTGATAAACTAACGTTTGTATACAGTATTGTTTGTATACGTTTTTGTATACAGTTTGTATACGTTTTTGTATACAGTTTTTTTTTTTTTGAAATGGCTATAAAATATGCTCTCTATCAACCGAATGATATTTATGATATGCTGAAGCTTCTCCTCGATGACGATGCTTCTGAAGCTTCTCCTCGACGATGATGCTTCTGAAGCTTTGGTTGAAGATTTGTAGAAATAGTTTATGGTTGGTAATGTTTAATAAATTGGTTCTTTTGTTAAATTTGGTATAATTCCTTTCTATAGATCCTGGTAAAGACTACCCGACAAGTATTTTGTATTAGAATTAATATAGTGGGGGTGGGGGGAGGGTGGCCTCTGAGGCCGGGTGCGCTTGATCTCGGTTCGCCCGACGGAGGGTTAAAGGGTTTAAAAAAATTATTAGGTAGCTGAATCGTCATTTTCAGGTCTTCCTATATGCTGAATTGGTTTACTTTTATGGAACTTCTTGTAGCAACTGCCGTGATAGCGAGCTTCTACAGCGATCATATCAAAAATATTCAACAATTTAGATTTTACTATTGCATTTCATCCATCATCTCTTATATTGCAAACATTATTCAATGTTTCTTTAATTTCTAGAATCAACACTATATTTATTTTTTCATATTCATGAGAAATCAGTTTCCCAAAAATTTATATTTATTTTTCTAACCACCTAACTCTAAATGGCTGAGGTCATGGGCATAGGCAAAGTGGGGCCTTTGCCGCACCCTGGCTGGCCGATGTACGACCTCTGGGATTGTTGACCGAGTCGCATTTTCAAATTTACAGCACTTCATAGGATGTTTTTTTCCTTATTTCGTTCATATTCTTTGTATTCATAGAGCCTAAAGCATGAATATTTTGTAGAAGTCTACTTTTTTCGGTACCTATTCCAGATTTTTATTTTTTGCCCCACCCTAAATGAAACCTGGCTACGCCCACGGCTGAGGCATAGAGGTTGATGGGTTAGAATTAACATTTGTAAAAACCCTAATACGGTTGGCCCAGTAAGCTATCCAAGCTGGCTAATTTAACTTGAATATTTTCATGTCTTTCGATACTAGCAAGAATTAGCGTTAGTAACAACATCTCCTTCAAAAAAATTTTTATACATAATAATGTACATAAAAAGGTCCTCATCAGATAGATACTGTTACAGTCCAACATTCAGCCCCTTCAAGACCCCGATAAAGAGATCTACCTCTTTTACTCAGCAGATGATGATCAGTGGTCCCCCAACCTATGATAATAAAAACACAATGTTTTAAGGAAAAACAATATTTATTGTTTGACAATAATTTAATCAATGGCAAGATTATACCTTTTATACAACTCTACTTTTGACTAGTTATATTCTGATGTAGTTTGAGTCATCTAGGGTAAAACAAGTCACGACTTGAAGTAATTGAGGAACAATTTCACACTTTTATTAACAGTACACAAACCATTATGTATACTTACTTAAAACAGTGCATTATTAATACCAGCTATTTATAAAAATAAATTATGTTACTGCCTTAAAACCAAACTATGCGTAATGCTGGTAATTTTTTTGCAGAAAACATTTTATTGTTATCAAATAAGCCATAATCTTTTTTAAACAATAAATAAATAGTAATACGCAATATTATACATTCAAAACGTTTTAAATAAGTTAAGTTTTACAATTTCCTTTTTGGTATTATTGGATTTATCCTAGTATCTAGTATTCGACTCTATTATATATTAATTTAGTTATGGAAGCAATTTCAATAAACAGAATATATTATTTAGATTCTCAGTCAGTACCTGAGAAAAGTTTGGGCAGGGACCTAAAATACTTTAAATGTACACTAATATGCATAATATGTGCCTCTACACTAAAATACTTGAAAAAATTTATTCTCAATCATCCATTTTTATTGTCAAGATGTTTGACAATTTGATTGGAGACAAGTTTGGTAGCTTCTCCAGCATTAGGAATGAGAAATCGATCCATGTCTTTAATCACTAAAGTATCCCCGTCCGGCATGCCGTATTTAAATGTGATCAGTTCCGGGTGACGTTTTTTGGCTGTAATTTTGACAATGGAAGATAGTGGCCGCCTCACAGTTATCTGCGCATAACCTCTTTTACCTTCAACATCTCTTAAAACTATTAAATGGCTATTAGTAATTACTAAATAAGCATCGTAAATGTAACCATTCATCATGACTTCCTGACATTTAAAATAACTGATGATGTTTGATGTTTTTAACCATTCACTCAACTGCACAACTTCTTGCGAATAGTCTTCCTCCGTAAGGGCTTCTTCAAACCCAAGATCTCCATCATTATCTTCATCTATACTAAATACTGGAGCTACATTTCGGTAACGTTTACCGTTTTTATCATTTTTAGACACGTGTCTTTCGATAACAGGTAAACTGGCATTAGGATTGACGATGTAATCTATCAGTTTACCTTTAACTTCTTGGGATTTGGTTCGCATGGCTGCTGAAAGTTTGCTGAACAAATCAACAGTGGGAATATTGACTTTCTGGACAGGACGATCATTTCCTTCAGATTGAGTGTTTGGGGCACACACTAAACATCTGGATGGATCATGATCTTCCAAGCAATCGACCATATGGTCACCGAAGTAGTCGTGGATGGCCGTGTAACCACCATCCAGCATAGAAACGTGTTTAATGTTTCTCTTTAAAAATGCCGCCACCACCATATGGGCGTACATGTCTATTTCTGACCTCCCTGAGCCCAAGAAACACAAGTGTTCCCCCGCAGCCAAGGAGTGTGCAGCTAGCGCCTGTCTCTGGGCACTTAACAGACCTTGGACAGCAGTGGCAAATGCTGACGGTTCTTGCAGCATCAAATTACAGTCCAAGTGAAAGGCTGTTGAAAGGTGTCCCGCATTATACTGCTCAGCGGGACGACAGTCTACCAAAAAGAATCGCACCCCTTCGGAGTCTGGGGTTAATTCCATAGTAGCATTCTCCACTAATTCATTGACAGACACCGGTATACACAGCGCCTGAGATACAAATTTAGATTGAACAACGGGAAGGTTTTCTCCAAAAATAATGGGAATCACGTCTCCTTGGAATGAAGTAGGCGTCTTATGGGCATAGTACTGCGCAAGGGAACAAAAATCATTCACATCTTCAGATTCTAAAGCACAAGGCATATTAATGAGGAATTCTATAACCACCTCTTTCGTGTCAGCTTTTTTAGATAAAATCTGTTCTCGGGCATTCACTATCATGATTAAGGCGAGAAAGAAAACAAAGAATGGATCAGCTTGCTGGAAGTACAAGTCCCACATGGCTTGGACCACAGGCAAACTGCAAGTTCCGGCAAAGAGGCTTTGGAACCAAACCTTGCAATACTGTTCGGGTGTTATTCTTTTTGTGTCCAAAAATGAACATAATTCAGGATCGTGATACTGAAGTAAAAGCCACAAGATATGAAACGGAGTTCCATTCTTACCACAATTCTTTGGAACGTAAGTATCGAGTAACTTTTCAAAGAGGTTGTATGTGTCTGATAATGGGAGTTTCAGATTCAGTAAAAGCAGCAAGATTTCAATGAATCCGTTATTTCTCTCATACTGAATCTTACGGGTTTTACAATAAAATGTAATAATGGATTCTAAATCAGATGTAACAGATACTTTGTCTTCTTCTTCATTTCCCAGCTTTTCTACAAAGGTAGTCACATCTTCTCGGAGAACGTTTTGGTTGGGTAAGTCAAATATTTCATCGAAGTTCAGCAGCTGGTTTCCTTTCCCGTGAACGTTGAGGCATACTTGCCAAACATCGGCACGCACGCTTTCTGGAATAGATTTGCCTTTGCATACGGCATATATATCACTTGCGGAGCAATCATCCAATAGAACGGATTCTAATTCTATAATCCTGAAACAATTAAAAGTAATATAAATATACAAAAATTATAGTATGAATAAATAAGGGGAACTATATTCCAATTTCACATAACAAATATTTGAAACAAATAAGGGTAAAAATGTGTAAGCCCACTTCACGGATAATATGGAATGTTCCTGTTCGAAATTCGATACATGGATAAAACGGAATATTCTTTTTTTAATTAATAGACAATCAAATATGACATTTGTCAGAAGTATCAACCTTATAAAATAAATTCTCGCCAAAATAAAAACAAAAGTACCTAATTCGAGTTATTCCCAGTAACTATTGGGTTGAGGTTCAAATTGCGTGTCATCCATCAATAAGACATACATCCCAGGTTTTTAATGGTTTGTACGACAAGCAGGTTTTGTCTAACGGGTATATGTAATTATTCTAATATCTTTCTATGTTCTTCTGTTATAAATACAGGTTCAAACTTGTCAATAATGCATTCACTTCACAAAATGAATAAAGCATTGTTTTATATTGCAATAATAATTTTTCTATGATTGGCAGCATTGATTGTCTATGAAATGTAATGTAAATATAAATATGGCGTAGCGAGGTTCGTATACCGCGTAAGTGAATTAATTTTAAAGGGGTGTTCAGACACGGCTATCAAATATAAAAGATGATCGCACACCAAATAACGCTCTCCATACAATCCCTTCAGACCGTTCATACCTCCCGGTTTAAGCGCAGATCAACCACAGACAATACAATAACCGCTCCTGAGGCGATATATGAAAAGTTATGCACCCCCTCTTCGACGATAACAGGAGAGGGGGTCATTTTAATTACGGAGCTGCCTAGACCGGTGGATAACATACGTCAAGTTGACAGATTCAGTACAAAAATTGTGCATTCCATAACTGCTCGTTAATTCATCTGACCCCCTCTCCTACCATAGGAAGAAATATTTGATAGCGTTGTGTGAACGGTACAAAACATAAGCGCTCGCGGTTCAACAGATATCTGCTCGCGGTTTATAGCTGTGTCTTTACACAACTTAACAAAATTAAAATACATGCATATTTTTTCGTCTCCCCCGACTTACTCACTTTTCGTGATAATAGAACAAAATAACTGTTTGAATAAGAAATAGTCCGTATTAACCGAGAAGCGGAGTAAGACATAAATAATCAAATAAGATTAGGCTATCTTTACACTTCCTAATCAAACAAGGCAAGATTTTATAAGGTTTTGTGATTCATAATACCCAAAGACACACATACAAGAAACAGTCCCAAGAACTCTAATCACATCTGATTTTATGATATAAAACACAAATTACATTTGACAATAATTATATTGAGTATTCATCATTAAAAATATACAAATGTCTGTATCGAGAAATCATTAGCGAAAATTGTGAAATGGTACAAGACCACGATCAACGCAACCAATTGCACAATATGTGCTGCGGAAAACCATTAAAATTTAATTGAATTATTTCGCTCTTTTTGAAAGGAAACACAATAAATAAATATGTTTTTAATTGCTTTATGACTAAACTGGGTACGGTACATGGCATAAGAGCGACAGCACCTTAGCATTGAAGTTATAAAATATCTTACCAAGTGTTATCATCGTCAAAAGGCATTGTTATAACTTTTCTTTATAGATTGCATATATGCAGATAAAAATGTACATGAAACACAAACAATTTGGTAACGTTATTATTCTTTATTTTATGTCCAAAATAAAACCATTGTTATCAAAGAATAAATGAAACATACGCACATCCATAGATGTACAACTCACCGCACGTACGTCAAAACCACAAACCATGGACAAAACACAAACCATAGCCAATAATAATATTCGTAGAAAGTATTAGCACATCGGGGGGGTGGAGCAGTGATTGGCTAGAAAGTCGTGACGTACGCTAGAAGTCCATTTTACCCACTGAAAGACATGAAATTACTGCAATACAATTGGCGTCTAGCGCCTCGAATGAATTTACAATGATGATTTATAATACTTTGGTAAAATTATACTAATTATTGTATTAAAACAAAGGTTCGGAATAAAATGGAAAAATCCCAAGAAATATTTTCAGTGTTAGTTATGCATTAATGATGTAGAATAAGGGTTATTAACGCCTTGTATATATTTCCGTTGAAGACATTATTTTTTTTCAAACTGAAAGTCTCAGATAGAAAACTATCACGATGAGGATATGACCGGTAAAGTATTGAGAATGGTTATAGATACTCTCAGCATCGCCTTGGTTAAAGTCGTGAAAGACGATTCGGATTTTATGAAATAGATCGTACAAAAGACCGTGGAATCCCAGCATCGGAGATTTTCGTTCACGTACACAAAATACTGATTTATAGAAATTATGAAAAACCTCTTTGCACTACGAGTATTACTTGCTATAAAATATTCCTGTTCCAAGTCAGGCTATGATCGCTACAGTCAAACTAAATAAAACTCAAACCGTCAAACTAAACCTCTTGCTGGAAATACAACGTAAAAAGTAAATACAGTCTACAAACATCCGGTCAGTGGCTAAGTTAGCATCGCGAGGAGTAGAGGAAAGGAGATAAATAAGGCAAAGGTTCGGAAGTACCTGAAAGTATATTGAGAGTATCTGACACTCTGAGGGCCGTCTGTTTCAACGCTCGCTAAAGTAAAAGTAAAGCAAAAAGCAGTTACTAAAGTTAAATTTCACCAAAATGCGTTTTTCAATCAATTTGACTACTTGTTTTATGTTACTTTTAACTTTTGTATTAACTTTCCGAAAACCGATAGTTACTCTAGAGTTACCCCGCCATATTGGCATATTTGACAGTTCTCAGTTTATTTGTTCTGCTCCAGGTAATCTACGAAATTCCGTGCTTTAACATAGTAATCATGATAAATATTGTAGAACACGATGATAGTGACAATGAATTCCTCATCCAATATGTCTTGTAGCGAAAATCAAAAACATTTCGACCCCGCGTCAAGAATTTGGTTGTCTGGGATGATCTCGAATTTTTGGCGCGGCGCCGCATATTGAAAAAATCTTGCTGTTGAACAGAATCAATTCTGATATCGACATATTTAGCGTTACCTTTTAAAGGCAAGCTCTATTAATGGATGTATAGCAAGTTTTACAAGACTTCAAATCAATTTATTGTCTCATAAAATTTACAAAAATATAACATGAGTCGTAGGTAGGGCCTGAACAGAATTGTTTCGGATATGCACATATTAGCGAGTGAAGCTGCCTAAAAGACAAGCTCTATCAATGCTGTATGTTTGTCTATTTGTAATGTATGTTTTTCTGTTTTCGATACCATAAATAAATTGAATTGAATATCTCGAAAAATATGTGACACTTCAAATTCAAGGAGATATCATAACTGCTGGAAAGTAAATTACATTCATATTGTATAGTATAATATACTATGTATTATAATAGATCGTCATTTCTTTGTAAATATTCATACAAATACTTTTTTATCGGAACAATGCCGTCAGATACTACCATTACTACGGTGCGCAACAAAATACAACTGGATATTTTGACAGTTGTTCCGATTTTAGGATTTAGTTTACGGTGTTGCCGCATAAAAAAATATTTCGATGCGTTTTTCCACATAATTCCGAGCAATATTCTGCTTTTTAGACTGGCCACACTGACAACTGTTACTTTAGCGAAAATACACTTGAAACAGCGCACGGTCCTATTTAACATTCTTGTTACTTTAAATGACAGTTAAAATTTAACTTTATGACGCGATTTAGCTTTCTGTTGAAACAGACGGCCCTGAGATGTAGGTTCTTGTTTTTTCGAAAAAACTCCTAGTTTTTATCAATCTCAATCCCCTGTAGAGCAGCAATCTAAATAATTAATAACCATACTATTTTTTGTTTTATTAGAGAGAGAGATTTACATCTATCAAGTTGCGGGATTAGTATATTTATGCAAGTTGCTCTATGGTAGGAGCCCCGGCAAGATAAGAGTAGCGATTAATTTTTTGAAAAATACTGAAACATCGAATACCGACATATATACAAAATACTTCGGAGAAGGTAATCAGATAAAGAAATCATCTCGAGTAACCCTTATCTATGCGTTCTTAAATAACTTGTACTTGACGGTGTGTCGGTATCCTATCCTCACTAAGTTGTTTATAAAAAGGAGAGTAAAGCACACATCGTTAAAAATGAAGGTAACGGTCTACAGACTCCTCCGGAACATTAGACTTTTTTACAAACACACTCTGTTTGCTTGCTTACATTAGGTTTCCATTTTCCAGTCGCGCCAGCGATGATGCGAAAGTCAGGAATTTTGTAAGAATGTGGTTGTGTTCGTTGTGTTCAGTTGTGTTTATGCTCATTATTTGTCGTGTGAATTAGTTCAATTGAATATAGTGAAACAACTTATAACGGACTTTATTAACATTTCGCCCATTTCTTTAAAATCTTGTACATAATAAAAATTAAAGTTCGTGCTATTTGTGTTTTCGTATTTGCTTTGTTGAGGATAATATGTGTGGACTTATTTTTGTAGCATGAAGCAATACAGCTACATAATGGTTAACATGATTAGTGAACATTGATGTGTAAATTTCTAAAGAAATCCCTTATATCTTCACTTTAAAATGTAGAATAATGGCATATTATTTTACGACTCTGAAGTTTATGTAAGTAAAATGTCAAATAAAAGTTCTGTTTATAGCGTTTACAAGCGTGCAAGATAATAATTTATTATTGTGAACTACGGTCGTTCTAAAAGTAATAACACCTTTACCAGCTAAAATTACTTTAAGTAAATGAATTGTTTGTGAACTGTACGCATATCGTATTCCAGTTCATTATTTAATTTCCAGTTTATTATATTCCAAAAACGGATATTATGACTTCTCTACGTTTCAAACAATTGGTCAGAATCTGTCAATCTCAATTAAATTACTGGTATAATGTAGAGCAAGTTGAAACCAAAATTAAAGAGAGTTCTGTGTAATGAAAAGTGTAAGTGTATCAGGTAACAACGATTTTTTTTAAATTACATACTTGAGGATTTGTATGTTTCTCCTAGAGCAGTGAGCTAAACCTCTTTCCATTTTGCTAAGGATTATATCAAACAAGATGAAGATATTAGTAGAAGTAGATTCTGCGAAAAAGGCCTTTGAGTGTATAATAATTTTGATCACAATATGAACAAAAGAAATAAGATTATTAATCTAAAAAGATCATGAATGAAAAATTAATGTAATTTATTTTATTTTTAGAATGATGGCATGGTAGATCTGCGTTCTAAAAAGAGCCTTCCATCTGGCTCTGCAGCAGAAGACAGTGCGATGTTTGTTTTAGACTTGCACAAACGGAGACTTATGAAAGATGCCTTCTACAGAAGTAATTCTAGTTTGGAGCTGGTAAACACGGAACACCAATACACGTCCGGCCTGCACACCAGGAGAGAATATGGAAGTCACGGCTCTATCGATGTCATAGGCAGCCCCACGTCCACCGGAGAAAGTTTCTTTGCCATGTTACAAGATTTCCATCCTTCAGGAATACCTGTGGACCAGCGCTCTCCTGGCCCCTCTGAGTACCTGCGCGGGAAGATGGACCCCCTGGCGGAGAACTCCAACAATGCAATTTCTATAGACTGCGAAGATGGAATTAGTAATAAAAATATGGTGGGTGGTTCCAGCCCTAAATTAAAGCTGAAGTTCCACAAATTCTGGGGAAGTAGCGCCGGCAGCGGTGTGGGTAAACTACCACGACACCAGGTTCCTCTGGATGACAGCGTTCTGAATTCCTCCTCCAACAATAGCTGCTATTCAAGTATGACTTCTACATGTACTGATGTTGAGGAACAACAAAAGAGGAAGGGGTTCGCCCACTATGACTGCCAGTCACTCACTGCCAACCTGGGCTACGCAGCTAAATTAAGAGGTATGCTGTTGGGACGAAGACGGAATACAACCACCGGTGCCTCGGCAGCTTCTATGGTGACTCCTCGGGCTGTGGAGTTGGATGGGGAGACGGAAGATGATGCGGGAGACGGTCAAACCAATGATTTAATTGAGAGTTGTCCCTTTTTTCGCAACGAAGTTGGTGGTATGTATGTTTTGTCTATTTTGTTTTTACCATATATGAAGATTTTTAATGGCTGAAGAATCGGCGTAATATATATTTTCTTCCTTAACATGAGAATATTTTGATCAAAACTATTCCATCTGATTATCTACAGATTTTCAAATAATTTTTTTCTATTTATTGCTGTTGTGTATTACATATGTTATTATTTAGTTTTCAAAATAAATATGATAAATATTTTAAAATTCTTCACCAGTGTCTTTAAAATTGTTTATTTATTTCAGGTGAGGAGGAACGCAATATGAGTCTTAGTTGGAAGACGGGACATTCTAAGAAGCCTGAAAATTTGAATGCGATAATCAATTTGTGTATGCATCAACCCAGTGTTGCCTATGGGCTATCTATACTAGAATTTCCCGCTGGCAAGTCCCACTGGAGGCAATCTTGCTATCTGTCGCGTCAATCTCCACACACTTCGAGACCTATAGAATGTCAAGACCAAGGGGCTCTGTATTACAGAAAATACTTCTACCAACAAGGTAAACTTTAATTATTATAATACTAAACATTTGCTGCGTGAATATGTTACAATTATGCCTCAATCCCAACAGTTTCCCCGCTAAAACACGGTTCCACCAATTGTCATAATTTGCAAAATATATTTACTCTCTGGTTCAATTGAAAATTGTTTTTTTTTTTAATGAAAAGACAAATAACTTTGTTTACATCACTTTTATTTATACATTTGATCCTGATGATGTGAACGTCGTTCATGAAACATGTTGATTGTATATAAATAAAAGTGACGTAAACAAAGTTATTTGTCAAATAAATAATGCCATCACAAAGTGAAAACCTATCCGAAGAAGTTTTCTTCGAAAAATTAATATTTTTTTCTTGTTCATTCCCAACTTAAAATACATGTTCCTAACTCCTATGATCATAGTTATGGTAGTGTCTACAACAGGAGCCGTTATATTATTATTTTTTTTTAATTGATTTATACACATATACCTACATATAATACAGTAGAATTCGGTTATAACGACTTTGCATATAACGTCCTTCTGTTTTTAGCGACGACAATTTAAACCCAAGTTAGGTTTCATAGCTTTTAGTAAGTAAAAGTATCCGTTTAGTAAGACTCAGTTTTAAGCGACCAACTGCTTAAAGCGACCCATTTTGACGTATTTTAATAATAATTCTTCCGGTTAGAACGACGCGCAGTTTTTGTTTACAAAACCCACGCACCAATACCTCGCCGCCCTGCGCCCTGCTTACTCCACGCGCATCACAGTCAGTGTTTAGTCGCGAATTCACAATGCTGTGCGAAGTTCTTACTATCGAGCAAAAATGAGCGAAAAACCAACTCAAATTACAGACTTTCTACGTTAACAACTACATATTTACTTGCATAGAATGTAGGTTTATTGTATCTTTTTGGATTACAGTACATTATGTATGTTTGTTATGTGGAATGTTTAAGTACCATTACATTTATAATAAGTATTAAATGTTTTTTATACCTAAAAAGAAAATTATCTGATTGGTGTCCCGTGGCAGATTTCGGATTTGTAAGTGAAATAAATATACATTGTAAGTGATAAAAATGTGTATTTATTATCAAATTAAACATACAAAATGCGGATTTAAAAAAAATAATTACACCCTCCAAATGTTTTCCGTCACAGCGTAAACACTCACGGAATCTTTTGGCAGTTTTCCGAACGACCTTTTGCAACAGAGATTTGGAAATAGCTTTCGCCTCTCGCATGATATTTTCTTTGAACTCCGATATGTCCTTTGGGCTGCTATCGTACACTTTAGCCTTAAGATGTCCCCACAGAAAAAAAGTCCAAGTCAAGTGGGGATGAGATCCGGCGATCTGGGTGGCCACATGATATCACCATATCGACATATCAGTTTTTTAGGGAATTGTTCGTGAAGGAGGCTCATGGTGGCTCTCGCTGGGTGAGGTGTGGCTCCATCTTGTTAAAACCATGTGTGTGACCTGTTCGAATGATGCTCTTGAAGTTTTGGCATTAAATAATAGCTTATCATGCTGCGGTAAGAATCACCATTTACTGTTATGATTACTCCATGAGAATTTTCGAAGAAAAATGGTCCGGTTATTCCATTCGTGAATAGAGCAGCCCAAACGGTTACTTTTGGGCTGTGCAGAGCCTGTTGGTGCTTCAACCGAGGGTTTTGTCCTTACAGCGCCCAATAGCATCAGTTTTGCTTGTTGACACTTAAAATGACGAATATTGAACCGCGTACAAAATCGTCTCAAAATCAAAATTGGCAACAGTACTCGAATCATTGGCTTTAAATACGCTTCTACTGCAAACGCGTGAAGCTCACTAGTCCACAGCAACAATAGTGATTAAACAATCCGCACAAATGCCGCGTTGAACCATACCCTCTTCCCTCTTACCCGTGCAACGGTTTGACAAATATTTGGATTTAAACTTCAAAATCTGCCATCGGACAACCTATATCTATACTATTACATATTTCAAAACAATAATTACAATAACATTAATATGTATTAGGGATGTTATGGAGCTCCGTAACCGTAACCGAAACTATCGGATATCCGAAATAAAAAAATATCCGTAACCGAAACCGATATAAAAGTTTCATATAAAGACGTTAAAGATTATTAATAAACATTTTATAATGGTTTCATTACTTACAAAATTCATTAAGAACTGTTTTTGTTATTATATACTTAGATTACAGTAAAAATGTATCAAGGTTTTATTACAATATTATTTTTATTTATTATAATTTTGTTTTTGTATTTTTAAGTATATACCTTCATAGGGTATTCTTAAAGTGTACTTAAAGTATACTTAGGCACTTAAAGTGGCTATACTAATAGTTATTTATTTGACTGATTGTAAAAACAAATGATAATATAGACTAGAAATTAAAGTCAAATCTTGCTATTTGTATTTTACTTTTATACTTTTAAAATTCTCATATCCGTAACCGAAATTATCCAAAACTAGCAGATAATCTAGCAGGATTGCTTAAGGATAATCGCATAGAATTTTCGAGCTTTTCATCTGTTATCCTCATTAGAATTTTTTATTTGGTGTGTTTCATCCTCGAAAAAACCGGTTCATACATATTTGTGCTGCCAAAAAACAAATGATTTTTCTTGCAAATGCGCTTAAATTTGCATATTTTCTTCCACCAAATAAAATTATCAAAATCCGTCAAAGCAATGTTGTTAAATTGTGATTTTAGCACTAAATCCCCCTGAAGCTTGATAAGTCCGATCTGTAAATTTACTGGCACATTATTTACATCAGCATCCATCGGATGAGCAAATATAGCAAATGTGGAGTCTTTGTTTTGGAAGTCGGCAAACCTCGTATCAAATTGCTCTATTAGTGCCTTAAGTTCATCTCCATAAGAATTTTATGTGATGTTTGTATGAGTTGATAGACTAGGAAAATGATAACAATTTTAACCTCTTATCTGATTTTCCAAAAATCAGAATTTATTAAAAAAATATATCAATATCTTTCTCTATTACTTCGCCGAGATGAATCAGGGCCGGACAAAATAGCTCGGCCTGCGGTTGACCATGTGTGTTTTAGTTTAATCCATTTTTATATATCGAGCATCATCTAAAAACCATCTACACACTATTCATTTGCCTACATTATTATACTTTACTTAGATTAAAAGGTTGTGATCCAAAGTGGCTGTAAAAAATATTCCGAGAGAATGGAATTGGAGTGCTGATTTATGGAAAATTTTCCCCATCCTTCCCTTTAGAACATCTTTACTCAGTGAATGTGAAATTATACTAAAATATCCATTAGTTACATAATATTATGATGTCACTTAAAGTGATTAGGTAGATACTAAATGTTACCGATAAGATCCCCGGGGTCTTGTAAACTCTGCCTTTTCTGTAATACTTTTTTATGCTCTTTGACAGTTATATTACATAAAACTCAAAACCTGTTATGCTGTGCCGTAGATATGGGTTTTAGCTATTTGTTTTATCTAATTGCATTGTAATATTAATATACCCAATCCAATGAATAAAAAATTCCACAATGCTTTTATCACTAACATTCTTTAAACATGACTAATTTTGGTTTTTCCAAAACAATGAATATGTGTTTATCTTTTTTTTTTTCAAGATTTCTGTCTTAACATCTTACTATTTCTTGGGGCATCAAAACTGGTTTGAATTGATAATGACATTATTTTTAATCCTGACAAATTTTGGGTTTTCTGTAACATTTCATGTTCTCCTCGGTGCTATGGAATATTATGTTATTCATAGTATCGAAATGTTATGAATTTAACCCCTCAGGCTAATTTGTTTGTATTTCGGAACAACTCATGTAGGTTTGATAGAAATTATTATGTCTCCCTTACTATCTTGGTTAGAAATATGATCTAAACGATCTTAAAAAGAAAGAACATCACGCTTTATATTAAAATCTAAAAGTTAACCACAAAATAATTAAAATGAAACCAAAGTTTACGATCGCAATTTGAAAAAAAATTGTGAATCTTGGGAATTTTTTATAATTTTTTTTTACGTAAAACGATAAAAAAATGAATTAACCATAACGTATATAATACATTTGCCTATTAAAATATCTGTTTTTTTTTCATTCTCAGTAATTTTAGTTTAGTAAGTTTATTTTAGTTTAGAAAAACTGAAATTGTGGTTTTTTATTTTTTCATTCTCAGTAATTTTAGTTAGAAAAAACATAAAAAAATAAGGCTTTTTTAAAACTTTTTTATGTTTGCATTCAAAATTTTGTATTTAAAAAATTATATGTTTATTTCGACTTAAATTTTGAAAGCATATTTCATCTTCTTTCAAAAACAGTTTTTTAGTTTTTGGAGGCGTTCAGAAATATTCTATTTGTTTGAATTTAAATGCACAGCGGAAATATTTTGACCTTCTGACAAAATAGGCCCTAGGCCTGAGGGTTTAAAGAATTTATATATATTTCTATTTTTTTTGCAAAATATTTCTATGTTTATAATAGCTATAACAATTTTTTTTAGAGCATCAAAACTGGTTTGGAATGGATGAACAACTGGGTCCAATAGCAATATCCATGAAGAAAGAAAAACTAGAAAGTTTTGCAAGTGTGGATCCGGCCATGCACGTCGCCAACAACCTTCTGTGGCAATACCGTCTCATTATTAGAACCTCTGAACTTCTGACGCTGAGGGGATCCATCTTGGAAGACTCTATACCAAATATCAAACCTTCCAATAATAACAAGTCTTGCAGTGCCAAAGAAGTCCTGGAATATGTCACTCCAGAAATACAATTACCTTGCTTGAGGTGGGTTTTCTGATTAATCTTATTTTTATATGTTAACACCAAGAGTCCCAACTCTCCGGAGCCAGTGAGACTAGTATCCCCAATTGGGGTATGTTGTGAAGCTGAAAAGTGTGAGGAAGGGAAGAAGCTTAGAAAGAACCTGGCTATTCAGATCTGGTCACCACAGCTCGGCTAAAGCCATTTCAGAATGGTGGTCTCTCACCAGAGTGGCGCTGAGAGTATCTAACACTCTCATTTTAGGAAGCATAAAAGCATGTTTCAAGCTTATATTCTCAAATTAGTTTCTATGGAATCATTTCTTATTTTAAATTAATTTTGAAAAAATGTAACAATTTTTAAACGACTTTGAAAAGGAGGAGGTTATCAATTCGACGGTATTTTTTTATTTTTTTTTATGTTTGTTACCTCAGAACTTTCGATTGGGTGAACCAATATTGATGATTCTTTTTTTATTAGATAGCTGGTACTTTCCGTGTGGTCCCATTTTAATTTGGTCCAGACAATGGGATCCATGAGAAAACCATATATGTCTTAAATTTGCAATAAGTATGTGCGCGACAAATGGACGAATAACTCAATATTACGCCAACAGATTTCGATGATTCTTTTTTTGAAGTAAAACTTCTTTACGCACGCTCGTCACTAAAAATCAAAAAATAAACAAAAATTTTAACAAAACAAAAAACGACTTCGAAAAATTCACCAATTTCGTACGGTTGTTATTTTTGGAGTCGGTGTCAGCCAAGATCTCCACATCTCACCTATAACTACCTATGTATGTAGTTACCTTGGCTGAAGTGGTTTTTTGTGCATTTTTTGAAGTGGTTTTTTGTTTTGTTAAAATTTTTGTTTATTACAATTATTTTTATGAATATCTCACTATAACAAAACAATGTTTATCTGAGTCAGCCCGCCAGCGTCTCTTGTAATAATTATAGTATATGTATAAAGAACCTGGGATAATTATACAGTACCTAGTCCTCGTCATAATGTATATTGACACTCCTTTTTTTCATGACCCAAGCTCGAAATAATTATTAAAGTTAAACTATGCAGACATTTACAGAAATGTATGTGGGAGAAAAACCCGTATGCTTTTAATTTAAAAGTAGACAAATTATTTTTAGATCTGAGTAATAATTGTATGGTAAACGTTTTTTATTATTATACTATTTTTTTTACATTAACTTCACACAAGAGGCCCTGAGGAAAATAATTTCTAGTGTTATTTTGGGATGCTGTGTGGAGGGTCCTTTTGAAGAAGGGAAGGAGTGAACTTGGATCTTGAAGAGATTCATGTTGTAGGAGGGAGGAAACACAGATGCCGGCAAATCATTCCACAATCGAGCCGTTGAACTCGAGAACGAATCGTAAAAACGACCCATTCTCATGTGCACTGTGTAAAAATGTTGGGCGAGTATTTGCCGACTGGCGCGACTACCCCGATGCCGAAGATATCAATTACTCTAGTTCCTCGGAGCATCTTCTATTCAAATACCGGTAGACCAAAGATAGCATTCCCACCTGATGTCGGCGCTGTAAATATTTTAATCCATTTGTTAAGATAGGAGAATCTGTTAAACTGACTGTCAGTTTCTGGCACAGAGTCATGAGTTTTTTCAGGTATTTTGGGTTCAATGAATAATATAACACTTAACCACAATCCTTGTAATTTTTCTTCTTTTTCAGATTGGGTTTGAACGGAAGTGGTGCAGAAGAGCAACTCCTCAGATTAGACGAGCAATGTGTCACCCGCCACTACAAGGTGGGCATAATGTACTGCCGCCAGGGACAAGCTTCAGAAGAAGACATGTACAACAACCAGGAAGCAGGCCCCGCCTTCGTGGAATTCCTGCAGATGCTCGGCCAAACCGTCCGCTTAAAAGGCTTTGAGAAGTACAAAGCGGGATTAGACAATAAGACAGATTCAACCGGACTGTATTCTGTCTACACCGTTTACCAAGACTACGAAATCATGTTCCACGTTTCCACCATGCTTCCCTATACTCCCAACAACCGCCAACAGCTTCTCAGAAAGAGACACATAGGCAACGACATAGTTACTATTGTATTTCAAGAACCCGGTGCTCAGAAGTTTACACCTAAACACATCAGGTCACAATTTCAACATGTCTTTATTGTTGTTAAAGTTATAAATCCGTGTTCGGATAGCACCCATTACAGTATTGCTGTTTCTCGATCCAAAGAAGTGCCGATCTTTGGGCCGCCTTTAGTCGATGGAGGTCTCTACCCAAAAGGAAAAGGATTCACAGATCTGTTACTAGCAAAGGTTAGCAGCATTCATTTTTGTCAAATTATATATTTTATTTTTTATCTAATAAAATTATTTGCACCACTAATTATTGGACCCTAAGAAAAATTCTAAAAATGCATAAAGTATTCAATCGGGTGATTGACCCCCAACTTCAGTAGTAAAGGTGTCTCATATTGTTTTTCGTTTTTTGTTTGACCGTTACGCGCCAAACACAGATAACGGGGGGAGGGGAGTGGTCTCAAACGCTTGGCGGGCTTGTTTAGTTTAGTAGTAATGGATAGTTTCACGGGACCGCAGCGCGCATTTTGCGTTTGAGTGTTTTATAAAAACAACGATTTGTACACTATTGTTCGACGTCTCTACAGGACACATTTTCATTTAACCACAATGTGAAATGTGCCAAGTGCGAATTTAATCAAGCATTGGGTGCACAAGTTTGAACAGACTGGGAACACAATACCTGATAAATCAACTGGGCACAAAAGGACATCGAGGACGAGCACGAATGTCGACCGCGTTCACCAGTCTGTTATGAACGACCCACGACAGTCACTACGATTGCGCGCAGCTTCTCTAAATTTGAACAAATCCACGGTTCATCACATTATTCGCAAAGATATGCATTATCACGCCTATAAAATCAGATCGGCTACAACCGCAACACATTTTTCCAACAAGATGGAGCCACTTCTCATGTTACAAATGACTCCCTAGCAGCTCTTTACGACTTATTCCCTGAAAGAGTAATAAGTCACCAAAGAGACATTACTGGCCACCGAGGGGCCCAGATTTAACGCCTGTTGATTTTTTTCCTATGGGGCTACTTTAAAAGTAAAGTTTTCAACCCATTGCCCCCCAACCTAGATGTTTTAAAGCAAAGAATTACAGACGAAATTAACGCTATTCCAAGATCGATGCTCCAGCGAGTGATTGAAATTTTTAGTGCCAGGCTAAATGAGTGTGAAGAAGTGGATGGTGCGCACTTACAAACAGTTAATTTCCATAAATATAATTTTAAATCCTGCTCTTTAATTTAACAGTAATTATAACAAGTTTGAAAGAATTCTGGTGTTTTATTTTTTAAGTATCAAAAACGAAAAACAATCTGAAACACCCTTAACATTCAGGAATTATTGGATGTATTAAAAAGATGAACATATTTAATGCTTTATAATAAAAAATAATGTGTATGTATTAAATTTATAGGTTATAAATGGAGAAAACGCAGCTCATCAATCAACTAAGTTTTCTACAATGGCAACAAGAACCAGACAAGAGTATTTAAAAGATTTAGCCAAGAATTATGTTACTGCAACTCCGCTGGACACGGGACAAAAATTTTGTGAGTAAATTACTGCTTGATGTGTCTACATAGTAAGGCTGGGTTTAGGACTCGTAATTAAAATTTACGGATTACGTAAGATTTTGACAGGTTACTCACAGGAGCGTTTACATATGCATCCGACTTGTGGTAATTAATGATCAGTTGTTCGGAAGTTCGACCCGTGTAAATGCTCATGCGACTGTTTACATCTGTAAATTTATTTGTCGTAAGATGGCTTCCTGTCAACAACGACCTGCTACTGTCAAATTTACGCGATTTTGTCAATAAAGATGAAAAGGCCCAAATAAAGTGTTGAAATAGATTTTGGCTTCAATTAAACAATTCTCCACGCAATTTAGTTTTATCCGATGATAGCTACCTGACATCTGCTGACAGCAACCGACTTCGAATTCAAAATTTCAAATACGTAAATGTTAAAAACAGAAACATTAAGATTGGAAAGGATTGGACCAATAATTGAATAGAAGGGTGCTCATTTTCCAGGAAACTTAAATAAGTGGAAATAAATACTAGTTTTGTAGGAAAAAAATCCTATGAAAACAATTGTCTTTTAATTTTTTACATTTGGCGCATGGCGCATTACGGTACTATTTCTTGCGGTAAGTCTCTTAACTTATCAAACTGATTTTATAAGCTCTAAGAAGGCTGGAAATTCGGGTGGGCGCGATTAGACCTGTCAGAAAACTTTCGAAAGAAGAAGTTCTGTAACTTGCTTTAAATTACGTTAATTTTGCCATAAATCGCTTACAAGAGAGATTTACAGGAAAAAAAATTACGAGTCTAAACCCAGCCTAAAACTAACAAGTCAAATTACTCACAACCTTAACAAAATGTAATGTAGAAATAATATTTTTTTTTTATTCCAGCACTATTCTCATCCCTTCTAAAGTCTGGCAGCGGGGGTGGTACGACAGTAGTAAATGGTGTGCGAGCACTGGGCTCGCTTCCCGGGGAGGTGAGTGGCGCGCTCGCGTGGCCCGTGATAGCGCAGGACGAGGGCCGGGCTCGCACCCCGACTGAGTGCTTCCTCGGACTGTCGAGAGATACGTTTGTGCTGATTGAAGAAAGTTCCAGGCAGATTGTGTTTGTGGCGCCAACTAAGGCCATTTTAGGTAAATAAATAATTATATCATTTGGCAAGTAAATATTTTTGTGAATGTGGTTTTTTTTTAGCTTGTTTTTACTGCTTGGATTGTTTTATAGGCAATGCCACTGAAAAGTTAAAAATTTTTCACCATGTTTAACATTTACATTTGTGATACATCGAATTATTCCCGTGTGAATCAAATTTTAACAGGCTGCTCTTCAAATTTCGATGTTTAAAATTAAATTTATAAAAATACAATATACAATACACAGAGTGGTGCTTAGCACTTGTGTATTTTGGAAAGGGCACCCTGAAGTTTTTTCCTGTTGGGTTACACAAAGTCCCTTGTTTACAACAATCGTCGCCAGACCCTGGACATCCTACAGGTTAATATTAGGGCTCGAATTGCCAATATGAGTGCATGAAAACTTCTGAAAAAAGCTTTCAGAGTGGGTGGACTTTGGAGGACGATATTTGCCTAGTATCCTTTCCAAAACTATGTTTATTAATTTATTTATATACATATATATATATTACAATACATTACAAAATGATACTTTGTCTGTCCAACTGGGAAGGATACCCGTTTCAGGACAGCCGAATTGTATATTTAGTTCATAATTTTTTAATAATAATAATAATCTTTATTTGGAAAACAAACAGCTTTACAAAGATACATAAAAATAAAGAGTGCTAAAATAAAACAGTAAGCCTAAAAACATGTTTTCGCTGATAAAATTTGTTTTTTTTCGCTGACAAGAAAAACATAAAGAAAAACTAAGAAAAAAATAGTTAAGAGAAGCTAAATTATACATAAAGAAAAACTAAGAAAAAAAAAATAGTAAGGAGAAGCTAAATACTTAAATAATGCATGATAAAATATAGAAAAACACAATAAAGGGTAAGCTTATGATCTTATAGGAGTTTAAGGATGATTTTTATGTAATTAGGGAATATGAAAATATATTGCAAATTAGGAAAAGGAATCTGATTAATAATATAATAAATAAATATAAATATGGATGTTAAGTGGTGTGTTGTGATGCATTACATTTATCTGATAGTGTTGCTTTGAATTTGTTGAAAGTTATATTGAAGATGTCTGTATATGTGAGGTGTGTGTTATGTTAGTGGCAGGCTCGATGTATGAATTCATTTTGTAAGTAGTTGGTGTTGGAGCGGCTGTTATAAAAAAGGGATACGTTTCTGCCATTGCGACCAGGAACTCTAATATCTATTTTTTGTAAAAGATACGGGGAAGATATCGTATTATTTAGGATTCTGTACAAAAACAATTGATCAGAAATAATTCTCCTACAATTTAATTTCGGGATTTTAAAGAATTGACGAATATCTTCATTTGATTGGAATGCATAAAACGACCGAAAATTTATGTAGGAGAGAAATTTTTCCTGAACACGTTCGATTCTATGAACATATGTTATATATCTTGGATTCCAAATTTGTGAGGCGTGTTCTAGGTGCGGACGAACATAGGTATAATAAAGCAAAATAAATGTATCGAGAAAATAAAATAGTTTTGATGTTCGTAGTATAAATCCTAACATTTGGGTGGCTTTAGTGACAATGTTATTAATATGTAATTGGAATGTAAGTTTGGAATCTAAGGTAACACCCAGGTCCCGAACTGATTCTTTTCTTTTAATATCGACATTGTTTATTGAATATTTAAATATTATTTTGGTCCTATTTCTCGTAAATGATATTGAGTAACATTTATCTATGTTTAGGGACAAGCAGTTAATTTTGCAATATTCGCTGATATTATTAAGGTCCTCCTGTATTTTTAAGCAGCACGCGATATCATCGATTGGAAGGTATAGTTTCATATCATCTGCATATAAAATTGCCTTGCAGTGTTTAAAACAACTCGTAATGTCATTAATATAGATATTAAACAGGAGAGGACCCAAAATTGATCCTTGTGGAACTCCTGATGTAATATTGACCCAATTTGATTTGAAACCACTTAGCACAACAGCTTGCGAACGGTTTCTGATATATAAGTCTAGCCATCTTAGTAGATCTCCATGGATACCCGCGAGTTTTAGTTTTCTAAACAGAATGGAATGGTTAATTTTATCGAACGCCTAGCTGTAATCTGTATAAATGGCATCAGTTTGAATACGCTTATCCATATTATGAAGTATAAAGTTCGTAAAACAAGCTAAGTTAGTAGTGACGGATTTACCGCTTCTGAAGCCATGTTGGTGTTCACTAAGAATGTTCTTTAATGCGTTGGAGATTTGGTTTGCTGCAAGTTTTTCGAATAATTTTGAGAAAATTATAAATTATATCGAATAATTAATTTCGAATAAATTTGAACAAAGGAATGGTTTCTTTCAAGATATCACAGGAATGAGCCTCTGTCAACACAACTTTTGAGAATATTAAAATTTGTTTTCTGAACGAAGCGATGGTTTCTTTATGTCTTTGAAAGAATCGCAAAAGTGTGTATTTTTTTTCAAGGTTATTTTGAAGAAAATTAATACTTGCATTCAGAGTGAATGAGTGGTTTCTTTAGTGAGATCACAAGTAGGTGATTCTTTCCAGGTCATTTTAGAGAACATTTACAATTGTATAATTAGGATTTACATATATGACATGAATTCCCAATGTATTTATGGCTTTAATAAAGTACTACAATTTTTATACTTTCTAAAAGTAGTAGAATTTACACATTTATAAACCCAATATATGATAAATGAATTTTTTTCAGGCTTGTTTTGGAGAACATTAATTTATTTGGTTGTTTTTTTATTTATTTTATTTTACGCCCAGAGGGCTTTTATGTAGTATCAAATTTCTATTTTTTTTAATCAAAGTTTTTTTTTTGTTCAGGTTGGCGCTGGTGCATGGGCGGAGCGGGTGTGCGAGTGTACCACCACCGGGGAGAGAGCGTGGCCCTGAGGGGGCGAGACGCCGGGGCTGCGGAGCTGGAGAGGGCGCTGGCCTCCGCTGCACCCCACGCGGCCCCCGCTACCCAGCTGCAGCTACGGAGGAACCATGTTGGACAACTTGGTAACTAAATCAATTGCATGTTTAATCAAAAATCAGTCGACGAGTTACACAATAGTCGCAAGTAATATATAAATTGTGAGTATCTGGTGTACGGTGCCCAGACAACTCAACAATGTGCAACTTCATCACTAATTTGAAAAGTCATTAAAAGTGATGGAAAAAAAAACCCTGGTAAATAGGTTACGTTAGGTTAGTTTATAGGCTATTTTAAAATATATATATTTCATCACTTTGAAATGGTGAACTGGTAAATTGGTGTTGAAATTCCACTTTGTTGAGTTGTCATGGAATCTTCTTTTACACCCAATATAGTCTTAATCTGAGAAGAACCAGAGATGTATTTTTTATTTGTCAAAATAGGTGTTAAACAGGTCTGACTCTGAAAGGCTATTTAAAAAAATGGATATATATTTCATCACTTTGAAATATGAAATGGTAAATTTGGTGACGAAATCCCAATCTGTTGAGTTGTCATGGAACTTTTGTGTACATTGCCCAGTGTACATTTTGTGTACATTTTAGACTGCGCCCTGGAGGTGTTTTTATGGCGCTACATATATAAATTAGCCAAATATTATTATTATTACATCCAATATAGTGTTTTTCAAAAATGTCCTTTGAATGCAAAACCATTTCTTTATCCATTATAGTATTTTTCAAAAATGACCCTTGAATGCAAAACCATTTCTTTATCCAATATAGTATTTTTCAAAAATGACCTTTGAATGCAAAACCATTTCTTTATCCATTTCTATAATCAAAATAATTTTAAGAGCCATCTTTGTTGTACAGGGTGCGGCAAATCAAACAGTGCAGTTTTGAAAGGTTATCAAAAAAAAACAGCATCACTTACAGAAATGGGGTTTATTTTATTTTATTCGGTACATCATGCCGTTTTATGCATCAAGTCCTGAAGATGACATCAGAAAGATGATGGCCCCTAGCAGCGATACATTGATGAAGACGATTTCTGAAGTTTTCGATTGCATTTTGGCACATCTCGATGGGCATAGTGGCGATATCCTCCCGAATTCGATCCTTGAGTTCTTCTAAGGTGTGAGGCCGATGTTTGAAAACTTTCGCAAAAAAAGTCGCAAATGCTTAATCAGGTGAGCGCGTGGGCCACCCCTCAGAGAGGCGAGGCACGCAAGGAACATCTGTTGCAGTTTCGTCACTGAAACTCGAGCAGTATGGGCTGTAGCACCGGTGTTTGTTGAAACCAGATGTCTCCCAGACCTGTTTCCTCCGTTAGTTCTTCCAATTGAGGTTCAAAAAAAATTTCTAACATGGAAACATAACGTTGAGCGTTGACAGTCACAGTTCATCCATTTTCCTTGAAAAAATACGGCCCAATCACCCCAAATTTCGAAATCGCACTCTACACGGCCACTTTTGGGGAGAGAAGAAGTCTCTCGTGAAGTTGCCGCGGGTTATTTTCAGTCCAGTACCGAAAATTTGGTTTATTCACCGCTACACAGAGATGGAAGTGGGCCTCGTCACTTTGCCATTTTTAGTCATTCTCAAGATACGTGCGGACGGCAAAGCCCCGGTGTTGTCCGGACCAAACGGTGGCAACGACTAAAAACGGCATGACCCTCCCGACACAATGAGACCACACCCAGGTTTCTACTCCCACCACACGGGATGTACCGGCCTTTCAAAACTGCACTGTTTGATTTGCCGCACCCTGTATTTCTGTAGATACATACTTGTACGATAAAATTTTAACACCAAGCTCCATTTTTACAAGGTTCTCCAACATCACTTGAACTTTTTGCAATCTGTATTATGTTTGTATCCAACAGTTGACCGTTGTTACGAGGTGCAGTGTAGTTCCTCACTTTGGTTGGATAGGGTTTTAACTTCACCTTACCATGTTCTGAGGTGTCAAAAGTTTGCAAAGACCAATTTTCATAATCTTGTTAAAAAATTTTGATTTTGAGGTAAATATTTTAGTTTATCGTATTTTAATGGAAAATATTTAAATAGCGTGTGGTCCTAACTTGAATGGCATTGGGGAAATGTAGTTAGAACCTTATGCAATGAATTACTATGCCCTAGCTGGTTGCATATGGTTCTATCCCCACATTTAGGTATGTTCTAAAATGGTAAGTATATGTAATTTAAAAATATTTTACAAAAGATTCAACGTCAAAATCAGAAATTCGTAAATAGATAATGAGAAATCATCCTTTCAAACTTTGAACAAGGTAAATGAAGTGAGAACGGTGTTCAACCGAAGTGACGAGTTGAAGCTGAAGTTAGTTGTACAATGACCCTGTAACTAACTTCAGCAACATATACTTTTTTCCATCCACCCAAAAACTAGACAACATAAATCGCCAGGTTGCAATTTTAATGTGAACACTTCTGTCAAATTTTGTACAAAATCAGGATGGCATTAATTTGTCAAAATATGATTCAATGAATATAATAGTGGTGAATCTGATTTGAATTGTTTTGTGTTAGGCTTCCACGTACAACCCGACGGAGTGGTGACCCAGGTGGAGACAGGAGGTGGTGCCGCCCGAGCAGGCCTCAGGCAAGGCTGTCGACTAGTGGAGATCTGCACTGTCGCTGTGTGCACCCTCTCACACGATCAGATGGTCGACCTTCTCAAGACCTCCGCTCCCGTCACCGTCACAGTCATCCCGGCCCTGGGAGGAACCGCCCGCGGGTCTTGCTCGGGGGCCGAATGTCCCGGGGCCGGGGCAGGAGGAGGGGGCCAACTTCCCGGGCGCCATCGTCGCCGTTACGACCCCAGCTTTTCCCCGCCTCGCAGCGGCACCAGCTCTGGCTACGGTACGGGCAGTTCCAGTAAGAGCTACCCTCCCCCCGAACTCTGGTCACCAGAAACGCACACCGACCAAGAAAAAGAAGACACCAACAAAATATACAACAAACCGATCGAACCAGCCTACTCTTCAATTTCGAGACTCGATACGTTCGAGCCTGCCGTATCGGCTAAAGTAATGCTAGTTAAAAGGCACTCGCAAGAAACAATCAGTAGCAACTCTTTGAATGATCATCGAAGTGATAAATCAATCAATCAGCTTCAGGAGCGTGGAAGTGCTTCGCCCCGTCGAGGGACCGGAGGTGGGTCTCCAGCCAGCGGGGGAGAAGCTAGACTCCGTGCTCCGCGTCCTCAGAGACACAGCGCCGGTCCGAGCAGCAGTTTACAAGAAGATCTGATGCGTCTGATCAACCCCGACTATATGGAGGGTGGAGGTGGCGGGGAAGGGGTGGTGCTACAGGCGCGTCCTGCCACCGTCATCTCCAGTACCTCCAGCGGCGGCTCTCCCGCCCCCGGCCCTCCGCCAGTGCCCCTCCCACTCCCGGATGCCAGAATGATGGACTGGCCTTCTCTAGTTGACACGGCCACGAGAGCCATGCTTCAGGTACATTTTCATATTTATAAATTGAACAAACATTATCCATACTAATGTTTATTTTGTATACTACATAGTTGTTATTTTGAATTGGTGCAGATATGTGAAGAGCAATACCCATCCCTGGGAGATGCTGAAGGAAGCAGCACGGGGTCCATCGGGCTGGACGGGCTGGGGGGAGACTGCTCATCAGAGGGGCGGGACACGGCAGGGGAAGGCAGAGAAATAGAACTGTCGGCTGACGGAGAGTGCTGTCCGCTGAGGAGGCAGCTGCACCAGGCGGAGGACCGCCTCACCAAGGAGACCAGGGCCAGGAAAGCACTGGAAGAAGAGGTTTGTGATGACTTACTCACTGAACATAGTCCCGAAGCACAGATCTATAAACTTATCTATGCAGGCAGCTAAAAGAGTTACTTTCTATATAAAAAGTCACGTATTTATCATTTGATAACTCAGGTACGCCTCATATTTCATACTTTCTCTAGTAATGTTACATTTTCGTATAAACGAGCTTATGGGTCCTCGTGGTTAAGAATGAACAAATTCTTGATCTGTATTTTTTGTTACTCTAGGTTTCAGCATAATATATATTTGATCTGTGAGTTCCATTAAAAATTGTCCATGGAAAGCAAATGTTAGCTATCTGGTATGGTTTGACAAAAATATAATGGATGCGATTACAGTGAAACCATCTTAAGAAGTTTTCCAGAGACCGGAAAAACAAACTTCTTCAGGAAAACCTTATTTATGAAAAAACGTGATTTATACGGACAGAAAGCCATTAGACCGTGTAGATCACAATGTACTATTACAAAAGATCCACGGAATAGGCTTTGACCGATATCTTTATTAAAGTTTTTTGTGATATATTTAAGAAACAGAACATAGTGTAAATGCATCGGTGGTCATGAGTCCAGGGAATTCTCTGCATAGTATAAAAAATGATAGTTAATCACTTAACTAAGAATTATTTAAACTAATGAGACCTTTACCTTCACGGAAATAGCTTTATCTTAAACACCTATCAAAATGATTCATTGAAATAATTAAAGAAAACCTTCTTCTCCTGTAAAATTTTCTAATGGTCTGTTGAACAAATACGAAGTAAGGCGACGTACCTATTGTTGACATTTTTTGATGATATTCAAGAATGCATCCAAAGTGCTACTTGCTTGCTTTTTGCTGACCACCTCAAACTACTCAGGATGACATGTGACATTCAAGATTGTATTATCTTCATGAGCCGAGAAAATAAATTATCCTTTAATCTAAAAAAATGTGTCATAGTGACACATTTGTACAAATATTTACAAGAAATATTTGTCTTTAGTGAAATCTATAAGGAACCACAGGGTCACATTCGATCCCAAATTTACCTTTTCAGATCATGTAATGGAGTTGGCATCATTGTGTTACAAACTTTTTGTGTTTGTGATAAGATCAAGTAAACAATTTCCAAGCCCGAAGCAATGAGATCGATGTTCAACTGCATTATACAATCAAAACTAGAATACGTTTCTGCTGTTTGGGCCCCATACCATCAAAAATACATAGAATTACTGAAATAAATTTTCTAAAAAAAAGTTTCTAAATATCTTTATGTGAGAATGCATGGTGATTACCGCCCATAAGTTTCCAATACAGTGAA
The DNA here is from genome assembly GCA_917563855.2 of Limnephilus lunatus. Lineage (NCBI taxonomy): Eukaryota > Metazoa > Arthropoda > Insecta > Trichoptera > Limnephilidae > Limnephilus > Limnephilus lunatus. Next base: position 37,666,063 of record OU830594.1, read on the forward strand.
ACCCTCTTAAGAAGTTCTCTCTTAAGACGTTTCGTGGTTTAAGAAGTTTGGTTTGTTCAGTCCATCGGCTCAATATTGGCCCAATTTTTCCCACATATAAGGTTTTCCCGCTTAAGAAGTTTGATTTTTCCGGTCCCTTGGAAAACTTCTTAAGAGGGTTTCACTGTATCTACATATTGGTTTTTAGGTGAAAAGTCACCAGAAACCAAAATACCATCTACATTTTTTTAACTTGAAATAAACTCAGGAATCTTGGGAATAACTGGGAGGGTTCATGCTGATACATCCTGTAAAATAAGAATGAATTGTTTTTGTTTAGGTAAAACGTCTCCGCCACCACAACCGGCGACTGCGCGAGGAGAGCGTGAGGGCCGTACAGCAGCTGCAAAGATTTACAAATTGGTTCTTCCAAACAGTTGAACGCCAGTGAATAATTACAATTACTCTTCTATCTCATTTCTTTTTGTAAATATTATTTTATTTATACTCTAATTTATGATAGTAATATCACGACGTATTACACTGGGCAAAAATATTTATTTTAACAATAGGACACCCTTCTCGGTACAACTATGATGTTTTTTTTTTTTTAATTTTGGGATAATGGTAAAGGGATTGAATTGTTAATATTATTGTAAAAAGTGTTTCCATATTTGTAGCAAACTTTCTCTGTGGTTCGTTATACATATTGCTTGTTTGTCTTCATAATCAAAATTTAAGTGTTTTACTTTAAGTTTTTTGACTTACAGCATCACAAAAATAATATTTATAAACAATATTGTTCACAGTTGTATTGTAATATATTGCATTTTTTTAAAATAGTTTTTATATGATGAAATACACATTTTGCTTTAAGTGCTCTATAGTGATATAATCACCATAAAGGTCACATTGAATCTTGAAACAATTTTTCTTGATTCGAAGGCGGGCATTTTGAAAATTTGATATCAGCCGTTGGCGCCGGTGTAGTTGGATATGGTGTCAGCCATTATTCCTACGCAAAGGTGAAAGTTTTTTTTATGAAAGTTTAATAATAATAGTAATTAAAATATTTCATTGTCATATTGTGCCTTTACGCTCCTCGAAAACTCGATTAGGTTTCTAAATGGTGAACAGTTAAGAAAAAGTGGATTGTGCCTTAAAAATATATAAATTTAAACCAATTCTCATATTTGCAATAAACATTTTGTTTTTTCAAATTATGTGATGCCTCTGGAATCTGTTATAATCGTGAGTATAGTCAAATTTGATCAAAAAACTATTTTAATAGCCATATAAATAAGCACTATTTAAAAACTTGGGTTAACCTCACTTTTCAACATTTAGTTCAGAAAATCATCTGAAAATTGTTATTTCTGATGCAAGCCGTCAATTTAAAAAAAAAACAAAACTTTTTTCGCAGCTGTTAAAAGTATGTGTTATTAACACGTGTTCATAGGAAAACAAAGAAATAGGTTGAGGTTATAAACAAACCTAGTTTTCCCTTTTCCCCAATTACTTTTACATTTATATTTCTCAATTTATATTTTAAATAACTTAAATCAATTTATCCGTTTTCAATTTATTCGCGGGCCGCATGGGGTAGGGTACATATCGACGGTCCCGAAGAACAATGTTTATTATTTTTGGTATCAAGAAATGTTATGTTGTTTTGATCTTTGATACTTCATCTCATTTCATTAAAAAATCCGAAAATACAGACTTTTAAATCAACAAAATAATCCAATAAATAAGCCGACAGAACGATTTTCAATTTTTGTCAGATTCGACATTGTTCTTCGGGACCGTCGATATAGGTTGATATGATTAACTTTGCATTCGGTGATGTCGCGAACCTATTTATATTTTGTAAAACAGTAATTTTCTAACAAAACTTTTATAGAATGCAAAAAGAAAGCACCGAGGATGAAAATTTTATATCTCCAAGGCCAAAACAATAAATGCATTTGATTTTTATCATTCTGAAGTAAAATGATGTATAAAAAAAATATTTTAACAGCGCGGGCGTAAACTGTGCGTCCTAAACTTTACAGAATTCAATAATTTTTATTCAAGAAAATTTTTGGTATTTCGCAAAACAAACTATAATGCATCAAACATAGATCATCAAAGCACTGCGCTGCGAAGGTTAAATTTTTTCTACGCTTAAGGTGGAACAATAAAATTTTATCTTTTTAAGAATGTGTAAGAAAAATCATATTATTTAGAGCGGCTGATTCAAAACCTTGAAGAAAGACTGAAGTTTTCCCTAAACCCTTTTGCAAAACAAAACTGAAACCTTTGCAAATTTTTTGATATATTATTTAGTCAAGTAGGCAGTACAAAAAGACTTGCAGGCCAAACAAAATGGGCTCCGTGGCCCCCATTTGGCCCGCGGGCCGCAGGTTGCTCATCACTGTCCTAAACCGTATCACATATCTGTCACATGATGCAAATGATATCCAACTACACCAGAACCATCTGCTTCGAGGTTAACAGATTACCTGCCATTTAATGACGTTTCTTATTGTTATAGTTAAGAATTTTTCTATTGTATGTAACATAATATTGTTAGTTTTGCCAAATATGTAATCGTATGAATGTTTAATTATTTAAAAATGTTGATATTATGTGTCAATTATCATAATGTATTCCTCATTACATTCCATTCACTTCTAACATATGGCAGGGTATTCAGAGCCATATTATACATATTTATCAAACAATGTTTATAAAAAGGATTTATGGTTGCATTACATAATACTTACTATTTACACGTTGAACCTTTACAATTTTTTGTTCGTGATTTAATCATTGGTTTGAAGAATAAATTATAAGTTTTTCATTAACTTCATTTTAGAATAAAAATAATTTTTGTATTCTTCAAATTCTTGATTCACATTCCCGCTGTATACATGGTGTCCAGAAACTCGGTAGTACAAGCGGGGAACTGGTGAATCTACATAACATGAGAACCCAAAAAAATATCTTTCTGAGCTTTTTGGTTTTTATTTAGTAACCAAGGGTTAATTTTTTAAAAGTCATTAAATAGGTGATATTATTAACCCCCTAGTGATTCATTTTTTTCAAATTGTCCTAAAAAATGCCAACTTTGAACTCAGTTTACTCTTAAACGAAAGCGCAAATTGAAGCGCAAATTGAAAAAAAGTTATTCCACAAAATTGACTCTAAAGATGAGCGTCCATCTGCCCGCGCTGGCCGCAACGCATGCACGGCACGTAACGGATTTTTCTATATCTTTATAGAAAAATCCGGCCCGCACTGACCACTGGTATTTGCCGGTAGTGGACGAAGTGCTGTACTAATTCATACAAAGATATAGAAAAATCCGTTGCGTGCGTTCAACGGCTGGCGTGGGCAGATTGTCGCTCACCATAAGTGTGATGCAGATTCACCAGTTTCTCGCTTGTACTACAAGTTTCCGGTCACCGTGTATAGGATTGACATCAGCTGTTATCTTTTCAAATTAATGCATGCATTAGATTGTAGAGTTGAGAAGATATGGTTTTTTCCCACATCGAATTATGTTTTGATTTCAAAATTTTCATCGCATTTCCAGTGTATGAACACAGGTAGTTGCAATTCCAGGCATGGATTATTCTTGTTTTGTACGATGCAGTAAACGGTGGAATAGGTTTAAAATATAACTATTTTTTTGGGCAGCTTAATTGACTACATCAGGGTTTCCCAATCTTTTTCTGCAACGGAACACTTTGCGAACCCGCAAATTAAAACGGAACACTTGGCTTATTTTTTAGGTTTGGTAATTCCTAAAAGTAAAAATTTAAAAAAAGTTATTAAGCTCATTATTTATGTAGTAGATATATAAAACAAAAAAGGAATATAAACAAAAAAATATGGAATAAATAAAGCACCTAATGACTTTGAAGATTTGTAGTTCTTGAATTGCATATCTTCTTGATATCGGGCCCAATATAGGTAAATTGGATTCTAATATCTATTGCGGCGTCGAGCCTGTTCCTGCACTTTAACTTGATTGCAGCATAATTAGAAAATCCCGCTTCGCATAAATAGGTTGTAGAAAACGGAAGTAAAAAAATAAAAACATGTTTTGATAAATTGGGATACTCTTATGACAAACTAGCCCAGAAATCATTTAATGGCTAATCTTTTATATTTTTGTTTCAAGTCAGAGTAAATCAATTCGATTTTCATACTCACTTGTGCTCAAGATTTCTTTTTTTTTTTACATTAGCTCCCTGGGGGAAATTATTTTCCTCAGGGCCTATGTCATCTGGGATGCTATGTGGAGGGTCTTTTTGAGGAGAGGAAGGAATGAACATGGGTCTTAAAGAGACCTATGTTGTAGGAAGGAGGAAACACAGAGGCCGGCAAATCATTCCACAGCCGAGCTTTTGAACACAAGAACGAGTCGAAGAAGCGGCCCGTTCTCATGTGACAAATGTCAACCGTGTACAAATGTTGGGCACGCATTTGGCGTGTTTCCCCTACTATGCACCGGTGCCGAAGGGATCAATGACGCTAGTTCCTCGGAGCATCTTCCATTGTAATACCGGAAGAACAAGGATAGCATTCCCACCTGACGCCTGTGCTCTAAAGATTGCAATTCGTCTGCAATGGGAGAATCTATCAACCGTTTCTGAACAAAGTCGAGGGTATTTTTCAGGTATTTTGGAGCTCCAGGTGGCTGCCCACTTGTGATTTGTACAGGGTTAGCAGTTGTGTACTATTAAAGTATCTGCGGGCCCTGTACAGTACGCCCAGTTTTTGGGAGGCTAACTTTACTCTGGCTTCGATGGAGCCCCCATATCTGAGCTGGTCACTTAGAGTTACACCAAGCATATCAATGGAGGGCCTGTTTGGCAAATTGCTTCCGTTAAAGGAGACTAGATTTTCATTTCGATCCCTTTTAGACGTAAAAATCAGACAAGTTTGGGTCTTTGAAACATTAAATTCAACGAGATTATTTTTACCCCACTACTGGTTTGCCTGTTACAGAAAATGGATTCTGAACCCAGGAATCGTGCTTGCTAGTTTTCGGAAATTATTACAAAAGAGTCGTTTTCAAGTTATGCACGTGATCTTAAAACCTCTTCATCTACTTTACTTTAGACAGGAAACAATCAAAACGATTAGATTGAATTGATGACATCTAAAATTTTTTTTAAATTTTATTTCCAAAATTTACGGAACAATGCGCTTTTTTTATAGTTCGACAAATTACTAACAAGGATGTGGTAAGACTGATTGATTTTTACATTATTTTACTTTCTGGTAAAGTGGATTTTGAAAAAATATGGTTGGGTTCCTTGGGATCAGAAATTTCATGAAACACATGCAGATCCGTTATCCCGTTGTTATTGTTTCCACATCGAAGAGGTTCATGTTTTTTACTCTTACACAGTAATAAATCTCAGAATTTTTTTTTAGTATGTTAAATGAAGATTTACTGCTATAACAGCATAAACGGCTCCTTCAACTTCCATCTTAGTCTTTCTACCTGGAAGGGTCTAGTACCTAACTTAAGAACTATTGTGAAATGTTTATACAAATAATAATTTCTTGTGAGTAATATCAGTAGTGTTGAAATATGACGAAATATGAAATATGTGTATACAGTAAAACTCTCTTAAGAAGTTTTCCAAGGGACCGGGGAAAAAAAACTTCTTAAGTGGGAAAACTTCAAAGTGGGATTCAATTTTAGCCATTTAATAAATCGAGTCTGGAGCATACGTCATTCCTATGTCTACCTACGTTAAATTGTTGTGAAAACAAGTTTACATGATGCACGACAAATTTTGAAGTTTTATTGAAAAAAAAAACGTAATTATAATGCATCTTTTACCATCTCCTTGGGCATATTTAATCATGTTGTTATGAACATAAAAATAAAGCTAAATATATTTATTTGAAGGTGAAATATTCCGTATTAATCGTGATCCGATAGATTTAATCAAAAGTTTTTCGTGTTTTACAAATTCAATGGAATAAAAATTTTATACAATAATACAGTACAACCCCGTTAATTTAAAATCCACGGGACATAAAAAATAAAATTTCGAATTAACAATTCCCACATAATTCTAAATTTTACGGAAAAAAAAATTCGTAAAAAATTGCCGAAAATTTAATATCTCAGCGGCAAAATCAAATTCGGATAGGTTCTTTGGAATAAATTCGTAATAATACGACTTATTCCCTGGGTAAGTCGAATTTTCGCACCCGTGTACCCCCGCCGACGGCCCTCTATCCGAAGTAAATTCACAAAAATACAATATTTTCTGAATAAATTAAATTTAAACTCAAAAAAATATGATATATTGCCGCGTAAATCGAAATTTCACAGCCTACTTCCGATGCAACTGGCCCTTTGAATTCAAATACTCGAAGTAAATTCATAAAAATACGATAAATTTCGCGTAAATGGAAATTTCACAACCGAATCCCGTCGCGGCCGGCCCTCTAAATTCAGATAGGTATCTATCTATTCTAAATAAATTCGTAAAAATACCGCATATTTCTGCAAAATCAAAATTTTGCTGCTTATTGCCTCCGGGGCCGGCTTTTCAAATTTAGATATTCGAAGTAAATTCGTAAAACTACGATATGTTTTGCGTAAATCGAATTTTTGCAGCCGAATCCCGTCGCGGCCGGCCATAATGCAGATACCTATTTCGAATAAATTCATGAAAATTGAATTTTCGCGGCCAAATATACAGTCCCTGGCCAAATTATTAGACGCACTGCAAGATTTCATGTAAAATATTAATTACCGGGTGATATTGTACCGTTTTATTATTTTAGATTGATTTGTTTTTTTTTAATTTTTATATTAACCAATCAATCACCGATTTATTTGACATAAATAAAACAGCATTAATTTAGAAAAGCATAAGTTTATTAAGTTTTAAAGAAAAGTAAAAATTGTGAAAGATCGCCTTTTCTACCCATAATGAAAATAGTCCAATTAATTAACACCGCATAGTAGTATAAAACTGTTAAACAAACAACCACAGTCCATAGAGCCACAGAAACACGTCCGTACCGCACTCGATTCCGATCGCGACTGATACAGGTTTGTACTTGTTTACGTTCATGTATCACTTTGTCAACACAGTGTTGCCTTATGTTAAAAATAAATACAAATATGTAGTCTACAACAATTCTTTTAAATAAAAATCAATGATATTGTAGTTTAAATATACCATTATTGCATAAAAACTCTTAAGAAACATAAAATTAGAATAAAAAATACAGTGCGTCTAATAATTTGGCCAGGGACTGTAGTCGCTCCCGGCCATAATTCATAAAAATATGATATATTTCGCGTAAATTGAATTTGCGGCCAAATCCCGTCGCGGCCGTCCAATATTCAGATACCTATTTGGAAAAAAACCATAAAAATTCCATATATTTGGCGTAAATAGAATTTTTCCTGCTGAATCCCATTGCGGCCGGTCATAATGCAGATACCTATTCGGAATAAACTCATAAAAAATACGATATATTTCGCGTAAATTGAATTTTCGCGGCTGAATTCAGTTGCGGCCGGTCATAATTTAGATACTTAGACGAAATAAATTCATAAAAAAAGCTTTATTTCGCGTAAATTGGGTTTTCGCGGCCAAATCCCGTCGCGGCCGGCCATAATGCCGATACCTATTCGAAATAAATTCATAAAAAAACGATATATTTCGCGTAAATTGAGTTTTCGCGGCCAAATCCCGTCGCGGCCGGCCAGTATTCAGATACCTATTTGAAATAAACTCATAAAAATAAGATATATGTTGCGTAAATTGAATTTTCGTGACTGAATTCGGTTGCAGCCGGTCATAATGCAGATACCTATTCGAAATAAATTCATAAAAATACGATATATTTCGCGTAAATTGAGTATTCGCGGTCAAATCCTGTCGCGGCCGGCCATAATGCAGATACTTATTCGAAATAAATTCATAAAAATAAATTATTTTGCATAAATTGAGTTTTCGCGGCCAAATCCCGTCGCGGCCGGCCAGTAATCGGATACCAATTTGGAAAAAAATCGTAAAAATTCGATATATTTTGCGTAAATCGAATTTTTGCTGCCGAATCCCGTTGCGGCCGGCCATAATGCAGATACCTATTCGAAATAAATTCATAAAAATACGATATATTTCGCGTAAATCGAATTTTTGCGGCCGAATCCTATCGCGGGCGGCCCTAATTCAGATACCTAATCGGAATAAATTCATAAAAATTTGATACATTTCGCTTAAATCGAATTTTCGTGCCGAATCACGTCGCGGTCGGCCCTTTAAATTAATTTATTCTAAGAAAATTCGTTCTATCTGTCAGATTCTGGTTTACGAAATTTGTTTTTTTTGTTATAATCGATGTTTTTCGAATGACTAATTTAGAATCTTAAAGACCCTTCCATGTTCGTTACATAATTCCGCACGGCGTATTCGTTCAACGTGTCACATTACTATTGTACCTAGGGGTTACGGCTTACGGCCCGGCGGGCGGCGGCCGACAAAGGGTCTGTTTATGGTCTCAGGTACTAGAGATCGCGAGTAGGAAATCTTGGAAACAACGAGAAAACGAAAAAACGAGACTTGGAAAAAGGTTCATTTTAGATATGTATTTTGCAGCACAATATTTCGTTTGTGTTGATATTACCGCCGGATTTCTAAAACCTCTTAAGCGGGAAGCAGTTTTAGCTCTAAAACTTCTTAAATGGGAAAAAATCGAGTTTTTGTATGGAATTTTCAAAGGACCGAAAATCAAAACTTCTTAAGCGTGAAAACTTCTAAAAAATGTGCCGAATCTGAAAAAGTACATGTTTCAGAAAGTAAAAACTCAAGACTGTGAGAAACCACATGGGTTACAGGTGCTTTGGATAATCGAGTTTCAACTGCATAATAGAATTTGTGTACAACAAAGATTTCCAAGTTAATTTGGTGCAAGGATTTTATGTATTTCCTAAAAAACTGCAACTATCATTCAAATAATGCTTTTTAAAAAACAATATTCTTGTAAATTTTGACTCAAATAATAATTCCGTTATTTGTTAAACCATGCCTACGGCTGTCGCGTATGTGATCCATTGGCGGCTGTACCCGTGCAGGGTATAGCCGCCTGTGGCATATGTGATCCACGAAGTTTCACAAAAAATTAAAAAGTTCCGTGTGATGGTATGGATTGCATCGAAAAGGTTAGCATCAAAGATATTCAAATATAAAAGAGATATGCTATGGTGTCCGCCCGACTGTCGCCGAACTACGGCCTAATGCGCGTAGTTTGCATACAAAAAGAATTTGTTCATTTTCTTGATTTTTTGAAGGTGTGCATTATTATTTGTTAACAATATAGTTTGAATACGGAAAGAGTTTGTTCATTTTGTTTAGCGTTCGTTTGGTTTATTCGTTAATTATTCGTTCGTTTAGTTTATTCGTTAATTGGTAAACAACACCGGCGACACCCGGAAGCGCAGTCTCACCTAGTAAAAACGGCGGATAGCACATCTCCTTATATTTCAATATCTTTGGTTAGCATTGTATTGTAAAGGACAAAATGGATGTAAAATATAGTTAAGTATAGTTTGCACTGTCAAAAGTAAAGCACTTTGATACTATACAACAGCAATACGATTATAATTTGACGTAATTCAATGTGACAAAATTAAAAATGAAAAACCTTGTACCTAATTTAGAATAGTGTATGGAATATTAATTTATGTGAAACGAAAACACCAATTTCATTCCTGTCTAACCTCCGAGACTGAATTTTACAATTCTGAAAAGATAAATTGTACAAGTAGATATAATTTGCCTTAACCTGTGAAATGCCGCCCATTCCGTTATGAAAACATTTTTAAATGTCCATCTTAAGATGGATTTCGAAATTTAACTTATTGATTTACTTTTACAGGGTGGCCACAGACCTGGAAAACTGGGAATTATCAGGAAAATGTTAGAGAATTTGTAAATATTTTTTTTAATATCAAGGATATTTTCGAAAACCAAAATTTTAAGGAAAAAAATTGTCAAAAATTTGACTTCCACCGATGCTCCTTCAAATTCAGGGAAGTATTCAAAGTAAATTCGTATGAATACTACTTATTCTCTTGTAAACCGAATTTTCGCAGCCAATTACCATTGTGGCCGGTCTGTCAGATTTACGAAATAATAATACGAATTAGGACGAAATCGTCCGCCGAATCGAAATAAAACCGCCAAACAGAAATTTTACAGCATTTACCTGTCTTCATATTTACGAAATAATATTATGATATATTTTTGCATAAATTGGACAAAAATAATTTTCGTATTACAAATTAACAATTTTTTTTAGGAATTTGTTTTTGGCCAAAATTTTGAACATTTTTTAATATTAATTTATTTGAATCTTCTGGTGTGGACGAAATGCAAAAAATCAAGTTTTGCAGTTTTTAAAATAAAATTATCAAAGATGTGCCCATGTACAAAAAATATATCAGGGAAAAATGTAAAAACTGCAATGGAATTCTCGGGGAATTTTGAAATCCAGTTTCTGTGGTCACCCTGTTTTATTATTAGCTGCTTATTGCACTTTTGATTATTTTTAGATCGAAAATGGATTGTCTTTATTATGTTATATTATGTTGTATTATATGTCTACAAATTACCAAGTATTGTATATTATTAATTAATACATAGTTCTATTATGTTGTGATGTTGACATTCAATTATTACTTGTATATTTATTATTATGTTAGCATTGTATAAGTAGAGAATATTTTTTTACCAAAATTAGATATTACGCATACTGTTTAAACTTGTTTAGTTTGTATTACAAACCTAGCTTTATTATCTGATAATACATAATTATATCGTGTTAAATTTGTAAGTATTGTTATGAATTCAAGTTTGCAGTGGAATTAGGTAAATTGCATTAGTTTTATCTTTTGTTTGTTTGTTGTTTGTATTTGTTTCCCAGCCATTGAACTTGAGAGTGCAAATAAACCATTTCTTTATTGCATCAAATATTGACCAAAGAAATACAAGAATATTATGTATGCAATTATTGTTTTATATTCACTTATGGTTACCCGTGAAAAATCATGGGATGTAATGATTTCATTTGGAAAAAGGCCTGTAAGTTACGTGTTTATGGGTAGGTACTACACTTAACCTCCTTGGTAGGTACCTAATCGCTGTTTTGGGTTTGAAAAGCTTATTTTTTTAACCCGTCTGCTTGGTTCAATATATTCGCACCTCACAATCCGGAGGCCTCGGTTTCGTCAAACCGTCACTTTGGATCGAGATTGTAAAATATTTATGCAAGATAGCTTTCAAATTTCAAAGACAATAAGAAGCATTATTTTGTTCTCTTTCTGGTTAAAACAAAAATACATATGTTTGCATGAGAGGAAGAGAGTTGCGAGAGAGCGAAATGTAAGGTCGCTCTGGGACATTTTTGGTCTTATGAAAGCAGACGGGTTAATTTTATCAATCGATTCCAATTTTGAAAAGTTCACACTTGCACATACCGACGGACGTACTCAAAGGAAATTACATATATGGTACATGCGCAGACCAGTAATTCTTGAAAACTTGGTTCCAATTTTTAAAAATAAATGAAAAAATAATTTTCCTTTAAAAATATTATATTGTTGATAAGTACCTACTTTATTCTTCTTCACACAATTCTTTCCAATTTTTCTGAATTCTACAAACAAGTCGTACCAGTTTTGGAAATGACTCTTAAATTAAAAGCAAATTTGAGTTCATTGCATTGAGTTCATTAACGCACAGCACAGACAACCGAAATTAATATGTTTGACTTGCGCAAACCTGTGAAAAATCAAAGGACAGTTTGAATTCTTGAAAAATCAGTTCCAATTTTGACAATTGTCAAATGTTCCAATATGACAATTAAAATAATTTTCTGTTAAACATACTTATTATATAAATACAGTACTCTCTTACTAATTCCCCACCCCAAAAACCAGCGAGGTGTCCAAATAGTGAAAGCAGTGGATTGTAGTGCATACACACAAAATACATTTTTAAAAAAAACGTTAAATTTCCATTTTTTTTGTTTGTTTTAAGTTGAGCATAATGTTTACACTTGCGAGAATACTCCATTTTGCAAACAACAAACGTGACAGAACCTTAGAGTCACAATTTATTACTCTGAGGGCAGAAGGAAATGAACAGAAACACTTGCCACAGTTGCTAGAATACCCAGAGGACTAACCAAAATGTCCTAAAACAACAATAATGAACCCTGAAGATTGGTAAAATAGGCAGCTCTAGAAAGGTCGATGGCGGTATAGTAACTGAGTAATGAGTAGTAATGAGTAAGATAACTCAAGCCGTCAATATAAAAGCTTGGCACTACAGTCTGGACATGAGGCAGATTACTGAATTTGACATATGAAAACGGTGAACTATAGAGCTTGATTTTGTGCTTTTAACTAGTAAAAAGGAGGTCTAGCATGAACGATCGATAAAACCCTATATCATACGATATTGACTAAATTCGTCATCTGTGGTCAGTTATCAATATTTGAGAGCACAGTCATCGATTGATAACACATATTCCAACTGAAAATTGATAAATTTCTCCATAGTATCAGATAAGTTTCGGTTAACTGTCAATAGACTATTTAGTGAACCGATAGAACTAATGAAGCTCTTACAATTAAAAGAAGTCATATACGCGACCCACACAACTTAAATAATGCAAGATACGATCAATTTGTTCTGTTGGATCTTTGAGAAATGAAAGTGGTTGAAACATGACTACAGACCTCATTCTAATTAACTCCTGTTTAAGTGTCAAAAGGTAAATGTAGACTGCCAATGCATATTTAGGTTAGTATTTCAATTCAACTTTACCAATTAATTAATATTTTTTCGTATGTAATTTTGATGTTTCAGAATGTGAATTCTTAGAAAACACCTCTTGTGTTGGCAGCGTTTATCGATTTCTTATTTATTCCCGGTCAATATCGGTTTGGTTGTCAACACTGAAATCGTGTTCGGTATAAAATCATCAGAAGTTACGATGAGGTTTTTTATCCAGTAAAGACTTTTTCCTCACGATGACCATAATGTAACTTAAATTCAGTCAAGTAAATATGACCTTAAATAGGCCAAATGAGCCGCAGTACTAGTAGCTAGAAACATGAAAGGGTATTGCAAAGCCCTGGATTACGAAAGAATCCGTAGAATCAAAAAAAAAACCTATTATAGTAGTCAGATAATCAAGCAGTGGATTACTGAGAGTGCTGCAATGGGTAGGTAATAATAATAATAATAATAATAGGCATTTCAATAAAAAGAGGGATTTTTCAAGGAGACTCATTGAGTCCTCTTTGGTTTTGCTTAGCATTAAATCCTCTATCTAAAATTTTAATTAAAAGCAAGTTTGGAATAAAAATTAAAGGTAATACTAGAGAGAGAAATATAATTTCTCATTTATTATTTATGGATGATTTAAAATTATATTCAAATTCTGAACCAAATTTAGAGAAAATGATTAAAGTAGTTAAAAATTTTTCAGATGATATTAAAATGACTTTTGGTTTAGATAAATGTAGAACGATCCATATAGAGAAAGGTAAAATTGTAGATGGAGACGAGGGTATATTTAGAAATTTCAAAATTGAAAGTATGAAAGGGGGTGAGGTTTATAAATATTTAGGATATCCGCAATCAAATAGATTAGATCATACTAGTATTAAAAATGATATTAGGATTAAATTTAAAACTAGGATCAGAAAAATTTTGAAATGCAATCTATCTGCTAAAAATTTAGTAAAGGCGATAAATACTTGGGCAATACCTCTATTAACTTACTCATTTGGCATAATTAAATGGTCTAATACAGATTTAGATAGCTTAGAACGATTAATTAGAACTACATTAACTAAATTTCATTGCCATCATCCAAATTCAGCTATAGAACGTATTAATTTACCCAGAAATTTAGGAGGTAGAGGTATAGTCAAAATAACATCTTTAAAACATAATCAGGTAGAAATGCTAAGAAATTTTTTCCATAGGAAAGCTGATAGTTCAGAAATGCACAAAATAATATGCAAGGCAGATAGAAATATTTCACCATTAAATTTATACGACGAGAATGCCAGCATTCTTATAAATACCAACCAGGAATTATTAGATTCCTGGTCAAATAAAATTCTTCACGCAAAACACTTCAATTATCTCAACCAAACATATGTTGACAAATTTTCGTCAAACAAATGGTTGAGTATTGGAGAGTTGAGCGCAGAAATAGAAGGCTTTATGCTTGCCATACAAGATAGAGTCATTAATACTAAAAATTATAGGAAGCATATCATCAAAGATGCAAATCAAATTGATGATTTATGTAGAAAATGTTTGGCTTTTCCGGAAACTATAGAACATATTATATCGGGATGTTCTGTATTAGCGCCGTCCGAGTATACATTTAGGCACAATCAAGTTTTAAAAATAATTCACCAAAGTTTGGTAATTAAACATAACTTGATTGACTGCCGTAATGTACCATATTATGAATATGAACCAAATTCATTTTTAGAAAATGAATTTTATAAAATTTATTATGATAAAACTATTCTGACAGACAGAACAATTAGTCATAATAGACCCGATATAGTTTTACATGACAAAATTAAGAAAATAACTTATATCATTGATGTCGCTATACCAAATTCTTGTAATATTCAGAAAACTGTTTCTGAAAAAATAAGAAAATATACAGATTTAGGAAATGAAATTAAAAGAATTTGGCATTCTCAGACTATAAAAATATTACCATTTGTTATTTCGGCTACTGGCATTATACCTAGCTCTCTCATTCAAAATTTAGGCGTATTAGATTTGTCAAAAAATTTGTACATAAAAATGCAAAAGTCGGTCATTTTAAATACATGTAGGATTACGAAAGATTTTTTAAATATTTATATTGAGGGATCAGTAGGATTTATCGGACCAGTTAGGATTTCATCAGAGCCGAACCCTCTGATATGAAAATATCTGGAGTCGGTGAAATATTTTCCCATTATGTTTCTGGTGGATTGACGTATTGTTCTTGTATTGTTTTATTCTTATATAGTGCAATTACATTGCGTTAATTTACTAGATATTCATTTGTGGAAAAGTGTGTGGAAGGGTTTAGTCTTTCATTTGGGAAAGATTCAACCCGGACATGAAATCTGGAGCACCGTAGTATTTATATAGCGCAGTTTTGTGATATTTCACTTCAAATGCGCTTAATTATAATAAGCTTAAGATTAATTATATGGTGTTCCTTACGAGTCCTTACAAAATTGATTAAATAGTGTGAAACAAATAATATACAGTATATACAAAACAATTCCTAAAGAACAATATTAACAACAATAGTGAGTGCACATGACAATAGATATTGATCCCATTGAAACCATAACGTTGCCATTCAACAGGAATCATTAAAAACTAAAATATACTACAGAACAGGAAACAGTTTACGTTTAGATTAAGGTACTTTATCGCTTATCCGAATTCTTCACACAATAGTTCCAATTTTGAAAATTACACTTCAGTTCAAAGCGAATTTGAGTTTGTGAGATTTCACACAGGGCTAAGCTAATGCAAAGCACAGAAAACTGAAATTAGTATGATTGATAAAATTGCCTTTCCTTGAAACGTGCCTTCAAATTAAAGATTGTAACATATCTAAGTCAGAAAACTCAACCTTCTGTTCAATGCTTACTTGATTATCATTGTAAACTAAATAATGTATTTTGTTATTTCAACACTCAGTTATATCCAGTTTCTGGTATTATAATGATTTTTTTTTATGTATGCAAATGTAACTTTACAATCTGTCAATATTACATAATTATGTACTTCCCTCCTATTATTCTTCTGATGCTTTATTAAAATTAAAATTTGCCCTTGTGAATGAAAGTGTACCATTTGAATCACAAATTGTCTTTAGCAGTAAGAAAAATACTGCAAGCATGAATTCATACTAGAGGCCTTATAAATATATATTTAGGGCCTTACTAATAAACGGGTTTAAAAATTTACACAACTGCCAAAACCAGTAATGTATGGTTGTTTACCAGTTGTGTAAAATTTAAATCACATTTATTAGTACGGGGGTTAAAAATAAGAACCTGTTCAAAATAGTAATATTTCATATTGAATATAATAAAAGTTTATATATAAACAATTATGTAGGTGTTTTTATTCTTTGTTTTATTATTTACTATAGTACACGCTGAACTTCAAGCCCGGCCTGAACATGGTACGATCCATTCTCGCGCAGTTACTGACTTAACTAGGAACGTAAGCGAAAGACGCGTATAAGTGGGAGGGAGGACATGCTACTTTTCTGTCCTTAAACTCATCTATTGCGACGATTTCTGATCAACGTCAGGCCGGTCTTAAAGTTGGCGTGTCCTATATCTGGCTTTATTTCTGTTTCAACACTTAATTTTTTAGTTATTCCAAAATATAAATCAATCAATATAATACAGTTCATGCTCCTTAATTGGTGTACGGGCATTTATTAAAAAAATTGTCCGTTACGTAATGGAATTCCACCAAAAAAATTAATTTTTTAGTAACAAACGTTTTTTTATTGAGTTTATAATATATCTAACTTCGTAAAATTAGTAAATATAAATAAGAAAAGTCTACTATTTAGTAGAAAATCAATGTTTTAATGAAGTACAGGTGATGAGAAGTTCCATTACGTCACAAACTTTAGGTAAAATTCTGTGGCAATTTTAACTAATTATTTATTAAACTATCATTTAAATTAAACAGTCTTCAAAAACACATAACTTAAGATAGGTAATTACATGAAATAAAACTATTCCACAACGCTACTATATGGTAAATTCAATGGCACAATTTAGTCTTAACTTTGGCATTTTTGTTTTAACCCGTCTGCTTGTTTAGGAATAAATACATCCCAAAACATGTAATCGCGCTATACTTTCATAAGACCAAAAACGTCCCGAGCGACCTTACATTTTAAAAGCTATATATCTCACTTTCTCTCATGCAAACATATCTATTTTTTTCTTTTAACCAGAAAGAGAACGAAATAATGCTTCTTATTGTCTTTGAAATATGAAAGCTATCTTGCATAGATATTTTACAATCTGGATCCAAAGTGACAATTTGACCGGTTTGTCGTGAAACCAAGGCTTCTGGATTGTGAAGAGCGAATATATTGAACCAAGCAGACGGGTTAAGTAATATAATTTTAAATGTATACGGATTATAAAATTATCATGTTTTTTATAAATCTAATCTTTGAGCATTATTCTAGACAAATATTAATAAAGTTAAGTCTTTTATCACAACACAATAGGACAAGTGACGTTAATGGAAAAAGCGTCACGGTTAGGAACTATAAAGACAGGGAAGTAAACCATGCTTAATATGTAGTTCCATTACGTCACATTTTGCATTCCACTAGTACATCACGTCACGTTTTGGATGTGACGTTTGATGCCGGTATAGAAACAAACTCAAAAAGCACTTATTTTTAAGACCGATTTCACTAATTGGCATATTTAATCATATTCTACATGACTTCATTAATTAACCTTCAAAAGCTGTTAAGTAAAATCTTTATTACTTACCAACAAAAACCAAGTTCGTGGTGGAAAATAAAAATAGCACAACGTGACGCCCAACCACTCAGTGTGTCACAGGAGACGTACACCGCGGCTCAAAACTAAGAAGGCGATGGTTTATGGTGCAAATGTTGCCATTTATCAAAATAAACCGATTCCCACAATGATTTTAAAAGTAATTTTCCACCTACATCATTTTTAGGCACAGAATAAAACAGATTTTTTTATTATTTTGAACTTTACTCTGCCAAACGTAAGGTATATAAATGAATTTGGAACATATTGACTGTTTAAATTAAGACAAAATTTAAAACAGGGACTGGGCAAACATTAATATTCTGCATTCGGAATGTTGCAAAAGTAGGGTAGGACATTAAAAAAATCGTCTCTCTTCTAACTTATTTGATGAATATTTATGTTATTTATATGTATTTTATGGGTTTTTACTTAGTTTTATAAATTATTTTATAGGACTTAATAATAATAATAATTGGATAATTTATAGAGCGCCGTTTTTGTGAAAAATCACCTCAAGGGCGCTGTAAAATTTATTCATAATTCTTAGGTTCTATCTAATTTTAATATTTGCAAATGGATACAGCAGGAAGAAGCATTTTCTTTTTTACGTTAGCCCCACACAGGAGGCTCTGAGGAAAATAATTTCCCTCAGGGCCTATGTCATTTTAGGGGATGCTATGTGCAGGGTCTTTTTAAGGAGGGGAAGGATAGGAATTTCTGGAAAGGAAAAAGGTATGATAGGTGGGTAGGAATCTGGGGGTCAGTATATCCAGGAGTGATGGACGTATCAATCCATCCCTCCAACTGCAGTACACGGTCCGCCATGCAGCAGGTAGGCAGACACATCCGCTGCTAAGACCTGGACAAACCTCACCCCATGAACCCGGGCACCCCTGCTAAGTCACCAAACGTAGCGAGCCACTCGGGTTGACCTATGGCAGAGGTGTTGGTTATCCAATAAATGGTTCCCGGGGCGGCGGTACCCATACCCTCCTCCCAAATTGGAATTGAAGCATGCGGCAATAACAAAATACGACATACTTATACGTGCAGTTGGCTTAGCAAAAAACCGTTAAAGATTCCTACTTGCATATAATATTACTTTTTTATCTGAAAATAACACAAGAGTCCCACTGCTCCCAACCTTCTCGAGCAAGTGAGTGCCAATGGCATCTATAATTTTGGTATGGCGTGATACTGAGGGTAGTGGGAAGGGAAGCAGATGTGGAAAACGTAACTGGCTATTCAAATCTATTCACCAAACATGGCTTAAGACATTTTAAGTAATCAGACTAAAGCTACAAACACTCTAAAACATCGAAAAAATTTAAACAAATCATATGATATAACTTTTTCCAAATTTTTATTTTTACAACTTTTTACTACAAAACAAGAGTCCCAACTGCTCCCAACCGTCTGGAGCCAGTGAGACTATGGCATTCCCAATTTTGATATGTTGTGAGGCTGAAGATAGTGGGGAGGGGAAGGAGATGTGAAAAATTCTGCTGATATGAAAAAATGCTATTCAGATATAGTCACCAAACACGCCTAAAGCCATTTCAAGTAACGAATCAATTCTGAATTAATACTGACGAATAGCAAAATACGTCATACTTATATGTGCATCTACTTGACGGCCGGCGGTAGTCCAGCGGCAACGCATTTGACTCGCACTCCGAAGGTTGCGGGATCGAATCCCGGCGTGGCAAATAAATTTTATGTGATTAATTTGTGTTATTTCACAATATAGTATATTTGCAGCACGTTCCAGAGTGGAAGATACTCTCAGAATCGCCCTGGTGTAAGACCACCATTCAGAATTGAAATTTTGCTTTAAATGGCTTTAGCCATGTTTGGTGACCAGATCTGAATAGCCAGGAACTTCCCCACCTTCCTCTTCCCTATCTCCTTCCCCTCCCCACTACCTTCAGCCTCACAACATACCCCAATTAGGGATTCCATAGTCCCACTGGCTCCAGACGGGAGCAGTTGGGACTCTTGTGCGGTATTCATGTAAAAAAAACTTAAAATTTAGGAGGCGGATACCGTCGCCCTGGGAACCATTTATTGGATAATCAACACCAATTATTTACAGTGTATGCGACCGGTCAGTGGTTGAGTGGGCATAGCGCTTGGGTCCCACCCGAGCGTTGCGTGTTCGATTCTTCGGCTGGCTAAGTCCTCCATCACAACACAAGCAATATTTTCGGCTTTCTGTGTTGGTAGTAGGAGATTTTAAAACATTGTTGGGTTATTCGTAACCCGGGAATGTTTGTCTTTCTTTTAAAAAAAAAATATAAAAAATAAAATGTAGGTTTAGTCTGATTACTTGAAATGGCTTTAGCCGTGTTTGGTGACTAGATTTGAATAGCCAGGTACGTTTTTTTCCACATCTCTTTCCCCTCCCCACTACTCACAGTATCACATCATACCAAAATTGGAGATGTCATTGGCACTCACTTGCTCGAGACCGTTGGGACTCTTGTGCTATTTTCAGATAAAAAAAGTAATATTATATGCAAGTAGGAATCTTTAACGGTTTTTTGCTAAGCCAACTGCACAAAAAAATCCCTAAGTGGTTCCATAGTGACTGGACTTTTTAACAGTTTAAGACTTAGAATAGTAGGGACACGAAAAAAGTATCGATACTTTGTGGTATCGAGTACTTTTCCTTTCGATACCGATACTTTTGTACTCCATACTTTGTATTCGATACTTTTACTCAATGAGTACTTTTTGGCAAGTATCGATACCTTTAAAAATTTGGCTAAGCGGCTCATGTTTATGGCAACGCCATCTACATAGTTCAATCATAGCAAACCTTCTAAAAAATTGCATTGCATTGGTATAATTGCAAGAATAAGCAGTCTAGTGTGTCATGGAACAAATAGATGGCTTATAATTCAAGAAAGTACGTTTATTTTGTCATCTAAACATTTAGTTACTGAAAAACACCATTAGGTGAAAAAAATCTGAAAAGTGGCATATGTACTTGTAAATTGTTTCAGATTTATATCTTTATGAGTAAAATGTTGGTTATAATATTACATTTTTTCATTGTCATAAATCTATTAAGTTTTAAAATTAATACAATGTTTTGTTCCAAAAAAATCCTATGTCTACTCAGAAGCCTCTGAGACTCCAAGAAAAAATAATGACCATAACTGGTAAAGTAATAAATAAAAAAAATTAATACCCTAAAATGTCTCGACTGTCCTGCCAAAACTCAATTTTGTTTTGCTTTTTAGTTCGTGTTTTAACAGGGCAGCTAATTTGCAGTTTATTATATACATAAAAAGCATTAAACTTTTTTATGAGTACCTAAGATAGCAATTTGTGAATTTACAGGTCCTTTTTTATTATTCATTATACATACTTATATTTGATTGTTTCTTTTTTTCATTTCACTGACGTTGACGTCCTTTTACCTTTCTAACTAAAATAGATTCTTGAATTTGAAAATTCTGATCCTTAGGGGAGGGGAGCTGTAAATCAGGCCCTATGAAATGTACTCGATACTTTGAAGTATCGATACTTTTGTTTTAATACTTTTTCTAGTACAATACTTTTTTTCCGATACTACTCATGAGTACAGTATCGATACTTTCTATTCGATATTGTCTAAGTGCGTGCAAATCGGATGTATGGTTTTTCTAATATGTCGTCAACCAGGTTGAAAAACGTAATTTCGAGAAAAACGCGTTAAAAGTTTTGCTGAAGGATACCAACAGTTTAAAACTGTTTCATATAAAATGCTGTATCTCTGTCAATTTTACGAATTTCCTTAAAACATTTGGTGAGAGCTTATTAACAAATGAATCTATCAGAAAATTTATTTAAAAAATTACTTTTTTTTACAGTGTCCTGATGCCTTGTTTAGGATTTGATCAAGGGAACATGGAGGCCTTTGGAGGCCCCCCAGAGTCAGAGGCAAGAGAAGTCAGATGCAAGAATTACATCAACTTCTTAAACTAGGGGGGGGGGGCTCATTCTGCTATGCCGCCCCGGGCCTCTGACGGGCTTAGTCTGCCACTGCAATTTAGCCTTTTCTAACTTCCAAAAATTTTTTTTTTCTACCACAACCAATTTTATTCATAATTAATCTGTTTTAACTACATCACAAAGGTATGCCATCACCCCATTCAATAAAAAATTAAACAAATAAAATACAATTCAATAACTCTTTATTGCACATAAAAGGACATATACATAAAAACAAAAATATATAAAAAAAACAGTACAATGAGCGGTCTTATCACTTATGTGATCTCTTCCAGACAACCTTGGTATGAAGAGAAACAAAGAATTTTAGCAAGCAGATAGGTAGTGCACACTAAAGCTTGTACAACATTTACATTTTAAACATATAATTAGAAATAAAAGCAAAAAAAAACTCAAACAAAACAAATTCCAAAACAAACCACACACGGTACCTACAATCACATCCCCATTGATACTAAGTAATGCTGCTTAATGAATAGAAGGAAAAAAATACAACTACATTTAAATATTTATTTTAATCATTAACTTTTTTTATAATTTATGCATGATATTTATGAATATTAGTTATTGGGTTATAGCCTAATTATTATAATTTGTTGTTTTCTTTAATGCATGTAATGTTATTAACCTGTAAATGTTGCTAATAAAAAATTAAAATATCTTGAAAGCTGACATTTTCCATAATCGGTGCCAGAGTTGCTCACTAATTGACAATAAGTACTTGCTCCTTATTGACGCAAGTCATTTTTTCTCGGGGCGCGGGGCCCCCAGCCGATGCGGGGCCCCTAGGCAGTTGCCTACTCTGCCTAAAGGATAATCCGGTACTGGGTACCGCCGCCCCGGACACCATTAATTGGATAGCCAACACCTCTGCCATAGGTCACCCCAAGTGGTTCGCAACGTTTGGTGACTTAGCAGGGGTTCCCAGGTTCATGGGGTGAGGTTTGCCCAGGTCTTAGCAATGGATGCGTCTGCCCACCTGCTGCATGGCGAACCGGATCAAGGGAGACTGGTTGAGGGAGGCCTTTTGACCTTTTCAGCCGGACTCTCGACCCATCGCCGTGTACTGCAGTTGGAGGGATGGATTGATATGTCCATCACACCTGGATATACTGACCCTCAGATTCCTACACACCTCTCATGCCTTTTTCCTTCCCAGAACTTCATACCCTTCCCCTCCTTAACCCGGCGGTACTCGCTAGGTATTTAAGAACATGAACACTCGCTACCGGGTAATAAATACCACAGAGTTTAATTGCCGTTATTTTCAAAAAGAAGTTTGAGTTTCAATGTTTGACAATGTATTTGTGTCATTGGTACTATTGTTCATAAATAAAACTACAAATGCAAGTTTTAATGTCTATTTATTTGTATTGAGAGTTTATCCTAAAAAATAATCAAAAAATATGTTTTTTCTTAGTTATCTTACGAAAATCAACAATAATATTATTTTTTTCTTACAAATTTGGCAAAATTGAGATCGGTATCGAAAATAAACTAGGTACACTCCTAATACTAAAAAATAATGATACCTTTATACCGAGTGAACATTATCAGTCATAAACATATCGAAAAATAATGGAACAAGGATCGTCACTACCGGGTATTTTTTACCCATACTCACTTTACACGTCCGTCGCTAACAAGCGCCGTACGCGTACTGACGGCCCCACGGGGTGAGGCCGTGTGAACTATCGGTTTGAAGGTACTTAAAATCTTGGGTTGCCAGAACGGGTAGAAAAAAAAATACAACCAATTTTTTGTACTCTGTGGTATTTTTTACCCAGTAGCGAGTATCGCCGGGTTAAAAAGACCCTCCACATAGCATCCCCTAAGATGACATAGGCCCTGGGGGAAATTATTTTCCTTAGGGCCTACTGTGTGGGGCTAACGTAAAAAAGAAAATGCTTCTTCGGAGAGTCGAAATTATTGTTAGTAAAAATATTTTTACAGCAGATTTTCACTCAAGATGCCTTCAGATATAAGTATATCGACTTTGGTTGTACGGCCGTGGACGAACTGTCGGCCGCATAAACTGTCACCGGACCAACTGTCGCCGGACGAATTGTCGCCGGACGAATTGTCAGACATGTTTCTAGAACTTCCAATCCTAGTTGACTAGACATGTTTCCGGTCTAACCAGCAATTGTACTGATTAGTTGTGAACAGTATCCGCATTTGGCTTTATTATTAGCGGCAACAGAAAAATGATTCCAAATTTCACTCTTTTTTTCTTGATGACATTACGAAATTTTGAATTATAACTACAGTCACAAGGTGATAATAATTTTAAAAATACGTAATTACAAAATAATGACATTTCGTTACTGACGTGTCGTACCAAAACTTAACAAAACAAAGGATTTATTGATTTCATGTTTTCATTATAATAAAGGGGAATCCCAATATATTGGGAAGCCCGTTTAAATGAAGTATTTATTATAGCGCGGGTGGGGCGGGGGAAATTAGGAGAGAGGGGGGGGGGCTAATTCTTTTGCGGACCCGTCGTTTAAATGAGCCGGCTCACAGAACCGGATTTTTACATTGAACGGGACCTAGTGAAGTGGCTCTCTCAACTGAGCCGCTTCGCCCGCCACTAATACGCCGTGCTACGGGAGTTCTGACTTCATTCAGCAGTAATTCATTAGACTTTGCCCACGCCAACTCTTCGCCGACATTTCACATCAATAATTTATGGGTTACTGCTATTATAAAATGTAATTGTTATAAAAGTGGTTAAAACTTGGTATTTTATTAATTTTGAAATTTAATTGACCATGATTTTATTTATTTCTTTGTACCTCTTAATCCTTGGTTATTTTATTTTTTCATATTTATAATATGTACCTTTAGTTAGAACATAATTAAAAGTTTTCTGTAATTGAGTAGGTATTTTTTACAAGTATTTAATAAGGTAACACTTGGATCTATGGAGCATACAATATTGGAGTTTTACCTACCATTAAAACTCTTATTATGTTGCCTTCCTTATCCAGAATATTCCTTAGTGAGAGATGACATCTCTGTTTCTATCCGATTTCGGTCTCTCTTCTCCTTTTACCGTCTTGAAATATTCAAATTTCGCGCGATTTTTTGTTCCTCGGTGATCGCAAATCACTGCTACCAACAGTTAGGCTCGCTAGCGTCTTACGCGACGCCGTCTTCTTCAATTGTAGTCTCACCAGACAGGGGATGAGGAATATTCTGGATAAGGAAGGCAACATAATAAGAGTTTTAATGGTAGGTAAAACTCCAATATTATGTAGTGCCATTCCTTCTTCTTCTTCTTCAATGGCGCTACAGCCCATTTCGAGCCTTGGCCTCCTTCAAAATAAGTCTCCACCGCCCTCTGTCCTCGGCCGTCGTCTTCCAATCTGCAACATGGAGTAATCCTCTTGCATCCTTCCTGACATCATCCTCCCATCTAAGTCTAGGTCTGCCCGCATTTCGTTTACCTCCCGGGTGTCCTGTCAGAACCTTCTTCGGTACTCGTGTGCTTGGCATTCGGTGCACATGTCCGGCCCATCTTAATCTTTGGAGCCTTAAATGGGTGGAGAGTCTGGGAGCTTGATAAATATCATAGAGCTCATTGTTGTGGCGGATTCTCCATGCCTCTCCCTCTCGCACCGCTCCTAAGATTCTTCGCAGTACCTTTCTTTCGAAGATGTCCAGCTGTTCTGCTGACTTTGCTGTCAGTGTTCCCGCCTCACATCCTCAATGATCGCTTCTCCTTCTGTCTCCAGAAATGGAAGACCTTTGGGGGTCTGCCCCCTCAGGCGAATGATTGGATTAAACAGGTTTGTCAAGGACGACGAAGTCCCCGGCTCCTGAATATTGGATTGCCTTATTTCTTTTTTATAATATTTTTGGAAGGTATTTTCATTCTGCCAATTTACCTTTTCCAAAATGTCCTCTATTGAACAGTTTTCAAACCACCGAAGTGAAGCCACTGCCGACCTAGTGCTCCCCGCAGAGGCCTCAATACCAGCATCTCTAAGTATTGTCTTGACCCATCCACCGATAATTGTTCTAGAAGCTGCTTTGGCTGTACCTGATGTGGATAAAAACAGGTTGTCAATATTAGGTGCCTCTTGTCTCCTGTCCTTTGAGAGAACACACAGCTTCTTAAGCCAAAATACAGGATCGGTGGTTTGATTTGATGAGAAGTTTAATCTCCATCCTGATTGTTGATACTTTGCAGAATCTGTCTTTGAACCAAATGCAGGCCATAAAATAATATGATCATCCATATCAATGAAATGTTCCGATGTTAATCTCAAAAGTGTCAGATCATGTACCCTTCGCCCTGAGGCTAACAGGAGTATGACTGCACACCTTCTGGATGCTTCAAATAAGGTTATAGTTTCTGGATTGTTAGTCTGAAGCCAAGAACATATCTGTCTCGGGTCCCATATTGTATCCCGTTGCACTTTAATCGAGCTGTTTACTATTCCCTTCATTACTTGCTTCACCACAAGATGGTTACTTAGTCTATTTTCATTATTTGGATTGCATAAAGTTGAAATAGCCGATTTATGCAAAGCTATAGTGCTAGGAGCTAAATTCAGCGATATTTTGAGATGCGCTAGAAACTTTGCCAACTGGGCTCCCATTGGATCTTTGAAATTAACATGGTTGGATGAACACCATTCACGCCATCTAATCCACGCTGCTTTATAAGAAGCTTGTGTTGAAGTTCGCCAGCTGGATTTTAAAATCTCTCTTTCTCTATCAGATCATCCTTGCAATGCATCATCCCAGCCCCAATTTTCCACACTTGCAGTTCTAGTTGAAGTATTTGCTGGGGATGGGAGCCTGTGGTGGTATCTATCAGTATCTCTTGTAGATTCTTGATCTCCTGAGGTAGGCACAAGGGTCTCTGTTTCAAGTCTGGTAGCCAAAATACTTTCGTCCATTTGGGAGCTACTAGCAGATAAATTCCTGTGGATTTGTTCAGATGAGCAAGCACTCGGGGAATTAGACAAGGAGGCGGAAACACCCATGCCAGAGGAAAGTGCCAAGCATTGTGAAATAATGCCGCTCTGTCTTTCCTGTCTATGGATACATATTTGTCCACAACATGAGCCGTGTGAGAGGCAAACAGGTCCACAGTGGGTCTGCCCCATTTGTAAAATATCTGTTCTGTTGCAGGAGGTAGAAGGTGCCACTCCGGTAGACGGGTTCCTCGGGACAAATGGTCCGCAAGACCGTTGTACCGCCATGGTAGGTAGTGAACTTGCAGGGTTATATTGTATTTGTCTACTAGAGACAGAATCTGAAAGGTCAGATGAAGTAGACTCAAGGATCTCGTCCCTCCTTCGTTCCTCAAATAAGCGAGGACTGTTCTGTTGTCTGACTGTATTAGAACGGTAGAACTCCTCAAACATTTGTTCTGGTATTTCAAGGCATTTAGTATGGCAAACATCTCTTTCAAGTTGCTGTGCCAATTCTGCTGTTCCCTGGTCCAATTTCCCGCAATCGGAATATCGTCCACTTGAGCGCCCCAGCCATGATCTGCTGCATCGGTCGAGAGGAAATGAGAGGCAGCGGGGACGTGTAGTGGCATAAAGACCTTTACATTCTGTGCCCACCATGATATATCTTTCATTACGGGTTCCTTTATGAGAATTCTCGTTCGTATGGGAAGTTTCATCATGGAGTGCATTTGTAGTTGCATCCTTCGGCAATGAAGACGACCTCTTGGAGTGACGAATGATGCAAAATTTAGTTTTCCCAGAACTCTCTGGGCCTCCTTCACATTCCACTTCTTCTTTTTCTGAAGCCTTTGAAGGGATTGTTGAAGGTCTTCGCACTTTCTCCTGTTCAGTGACTTCCGACCGTGTTGCGTGTCCCACATTACACCCAGATACACCACTGTTTGTACCGGCTTGCTGACGCATTTTTTCAAATTGACAGTCAAACCGAGGTCTCTTAGTAGATTCAGAAATAGATTTGTTTGGACCTTCAGAATTTCCCTGTCCTGGTGGGCCAGAAGGAAATCGTCCAAGTATACAATGGTCCTCACATTTTGACGACGTAGGGTCTCCGCAACCCAATTGGTCACCTTGGCAAAGGCTTGTGGAGCACTGCTCAAGCCCTGGGGAAGGCATGTCATTTGCAAAAGCTCTCCTTTGTACACAATCCTCAATAAACGACGATGAGACTCTGCGACTGGGATGTGAAAATATGCGTGCGATATGTCTATTTTTGTCATCCAGTCTTGTGGTTGGAGAAATTCGGGAACTTTCTGATGCGACATTAAAGAAAATTTTCTTACCGACACAAAGTGATTGAGACCTTTCAGGTTGAGAATAGGTCTGTTGCTTCCGTCCCCTTTTCGAACCAGGAACATTTGGGAGAGAAAACCGGAGTTGTTGACTGCCGGTTCCAATATATTCAGTTTTTTGAGAATTTCTATTTCTTTTGTCATTGCTGGGGTTGTATTTGTCACAAATCTTTTCAAAGTTAAGGCAGTTGGGCGTAATAATAGGGGCTTTGTAAAGAAGGGGATTCTGTGTCCCCCTATGATTTTTTGAACAACTTTGGGAGCATTTAGAGCTGCCCATTTGTTTTTGAAATTCAGCAATTGCCCCGCTTGAAACTTTAATGGCCTCCAGTCATGCACCCCTGTAATAGCCTCGGTTAGAGGTCTGCCCTCGCACCGGTCGCTTGTTACTATCCTTTCCCCCCCTTTTAATACCAGAGGTGGAGGGCTGGGGATACCTTTGGGGGTCTGCCCCCTCGGGCGAAAGGATTCTCGGGATGGAAAAAATTCTCGAGATGGAATAAAATCTCGGGTCGGAAAGGAATCTCGGGCCGGAAAGTATTGAACGGGCTTAGAAGCCTTTTTAGGACCAGACCCCTCCTTTGGTGGACCGGTAGTGATGACTTGTGAGAAGGGCCTAAAACAATTCTTAACTCCTCCCAATTTCTGCAATTGGGTAGAGAGGGCTTCCTCATTGAAGAGATGAGAGGAAGTCGGAGGGATCTGCATAAGAACTTTCTTGTCTGATTTCTGTTTACAGGAATTGAGAATCCTGTCTCTTCTAAATTCAATTATCTCTGCCCGTTTTCCGCATGTTATTTGCAGCAGGTCATCGGAGCATTTTTGTAAGTCATTCTGACCTCTAAACAGTTCATTAACTTTCTCGTACAGGGTTTCTGGAGAGAAATCCTGTACTTCAAATCCCCATTCGACCAATTTCTGCAGAGACTGCTGCAGTTGTTCCCTGTGTTTGAGAGCTGCATGTGTTATTGCCGCGAAAGATCTTTCAATAGCGACCTGTTGAGGAGACCCAGAATCGTAAGGTTGCAACTCACAGTTCACCTCAAGCTCCTTAAAGCCCGGATCGGCAAGGTGTTCCTTAATGACCTTGTTATATCTCACATTGGTCCAATCTTTCTGATTGAATCGTTGAAGACGCTCTAACACTTCAAGTCTGTCTTGAGGAGGAGCAGTCATTAAGGGTTCTTTAAGAGAAATGGTGGGACTCGGCATTTGAAAAACACAAGTATTACACCCGGATACTGTTGAGCACTCTTTCTCCGTCTCTGCGATGGACATATTATCTGAGGCTGCATTCTCTGCGAATCTTGACCTCGGTGCTTGCAAAATAAAATTTTGTAGTCTGCCTACTTGTTCAGTTAATTTCTTAATAGAACGGGCCATTCCTCGCCTTCTGGAGCGTGAAGCCCTGCTTGAAAAACTCATGGAAGTAGAGCTGTCGGAACTTGGTGAGCGTCGGCGTCGCCTTCATCTTTTCCGTTTATTGTCACAAACGGATTCATTAGAGGAACAGTGGGAACACAAATTCTTTTGTTTCGTTTTTCGTATTTCGTCACGGTTTACACTCACGGACGCGGAAATCTCAACCGCTTCGGGAGATACATTATTTTCTGACATTGCGTAATGATTTTCGCAATAATTTTCGAGAAGAAATCTAGTTTCTGGTTTATATCGCAATATTGTAACTAGACGACCGCTCGCGATAGAAAATAGACGCCAATTCATCGCCAATTGAAGAAGGTGGCGTCGCGTAAGACGCTGGCGAGCGCCTAACTGTTGGTAGCAGTGATTGCGATCACCGAGGAACAAAAAATCGCGCGAAATTTGAGTATTTCAAGAAGGTAAAAGGAGAAGAGAGACCGAAATCGGATAGAAACAGAGATGTCATCTCTCACTAAGGAATATTCTGGATAAGGAACGGCACTACATAATAAAAAACTGATTCAATATTTTTAAACTTACACTGGGACTTCATAGGAATTAACTTTTGGCAGCTGTTTCACAGAATTTGAATAATTCATCAAATTTCAAAGTTCATTTCCAGGTTCTAACCTAACTTAGACCTCTCCAGCAGGACTCTCTCAACCCATCGCCGTGCACCGCTGTGGGAGGGATGGATTCATACGTCACTCCTGGACATATTGAGTCCCAGATTCCTACGGACCCCTCATACCTTTTCCTTCCCAGAACTTCCAATCCTTAATTTCCCTAAAAAGACCCTCCACACAGCATCACATAGGCTCTGAGGATTTAAAAAAAATTAGGGCCTCCTGTGAAGCTAATGTAAAAAAAGCTCGTTTTTAATATATATCTTTGAATGTTCTTATGTTTTAAGAGATTTTGGAATTAATCCGTTTTCAATAGCCTATTGACCTTTCATGTAGAGAGATTTAAATAAACTTAATTTACAATATCTAATTCTGATACAGAGAAAGACATATTTTCTACGACTGATTTCGACATGTCAGCAGCCACTGAGATTATTATCGTTTTGTTCAAAGGTTCAAAATTGAACAGTGGGTCTAAATTAATTTCTGCATAATCTTGATTGCCTTTGCGAAATAACTGGAACAAAGAAGATACACAAATCTGACATTAATTTATTCGACGATCAAGTGACTCTTTCAATTGAAGAGCAAAACTACTGTTGCCCAAATTGTTCATCATGAAAGAAATCATTCTATCAGCTGAAGAAGCGTTGCAACAGGACCAAAATGCTTCTACTGCTAGCTAAAATTGAGAAGTGAAAAATCGTCTGCTTGATCTATCATGATGTAGTGACGTCACAAAACTAAATGCTGAATGTTATTCAGGCTTAAATAAAACTTTCCTTCTAAGAAACAGCGCAATAAGTACAACCTACCCCAAAATTTTTATGACCTGTTTTCTGTAACCCAAGATCTCAAAATATATTGCGCAATAAACGACATGCTGCCAATAAATAAAAGAAATTTCGAGTTCGTGAAACCAACAAAAATCCCGGGATTAAGACAAGCGAAGCACCGGGATTACGGTGCCGACAAAAGTCTGAGATTCCCGGGAACCGGTTCTCGAGATTAAAAGCTCTTTATATTTTTAGCTCCCGCTTTATAACATGCATATATTATTATAATGGAAGGCATTTATTTTTAGGTCAAGAATATATTATCACTGTTTGATGATTTCCAATCATTATTCGATACGACACAGATCGCGATGAATTGGTTCCGATTCCGTATGGTAAGTAAATCTGATAAGTTTGTTAACTCTTGTAACTCCTATCGTTCCATATCGCTGTGGCGTTGCAATGCAGTGAGTTTCTTTCCAGCGGATTTGGTGAGTCCGGCGGAATGAGTTTGAAAAATAAAATCTATTTTGCTAAACTCGAAATTGAACTCGAGGTCATAAAATAAGTGGAATGACACACTTATACTTTAGACAAACTTACATTCTTCGTTCATCCTAGACACGAAATATTCCATTCTGTGAAATCAGCACCACAACATTATTAAATAACATTCTTAATTATCAATTTGTTAATTGGGAGTGTCTCAGTGTGTTGTGCGGGCATTGTGTGCATAAAGCCATAGATCGGTGCATATCTCCCTTTGTTTATATTATCTATGGGTTGTAAGGACAAATAAAATAATGTTTCTCTAAATGAGCTTTATTAAATTTATATTTAGTAAACTCTTCATGTCAATAAAACATTTTAATATACATACTAATATATATTTATTCCCGTCTAACTCTTTTGGGTCTTGTACTACAATGGAGCCCCTGTTCTAGAGAATCACTTCCCTGACGAGTCTTCTTATTGATGAAGACCTGGCTCTGTGCCGTCAGATGTAGAGATATAGCGTGAGTGTTCAACTTCTCCGATAGAAGTAGACTCTTCAAACCTTTCATTTTATGGCTGTAGAGAGTCGTTTCTGGATGACTGTTGACAACTGCTTCCATCTCTTCACTTAGGGGCACCTCACACTTAACTTCAGAATTTGTCGGCATGTTAACTTTTTTCTGTTCTGTTTTTGTTTCTTCCGCTGCATTATTTTCATCTAGCTTTTTTGATTCTTTTGAACTTGTCGGTGTATCATCTTTTGCTTCCGATTCTTTTGTACTCTTTGATGAAGATATAATGGATTCTTCCGGTTTTTCGTCTATGTTCGCTGCGGCTTTTTCGGTTGTGTTGGTAATTTTGCTGTCTTCTGCGGGAATGTCGGACTGGTCACAGCATATGATGTGCACTTGCGCCCTCACTTCTGCATCGAACTTTGATATTGTGTTCACCAGCGGTTTCGCCCAGCCTATATGCAATATCGGAGTTTGGCTTTCTTCTTCCCATTTACAGATTCCATCGTAAAATCTTAAACAAATTTGACAAATAAATTAATTGATATGAATCCTTTCTAAGACATGGAACAAACAACACGTCTTATTTTTTCAAGAGTTAAATTAATATTTCAAAGATGGGAATGGCGTTGCCAGATGAAAATGGTAGTATTAATCCAACGTAAAAACTAGTACAAATTTCCTGTTGTCAGAGCTCGCCATTTATGAGTTTTTATCCATATTTTCTTACCTTAGCAAATGTGCAAAACATTGTGGATCTTTCAGAATAGAGCGAGCGGAATGACCTGAACTTTCTGCCTTCATTATTTGAGGAATCAATTCATTAGCAATTTCTAAAAACTCCTTATAAATCTCCTCATCATCTCTGGAGTAGTTGTACCTTTAATGAGATTTAACACATTTTTTCAACAGAATTTGCAAGACGATAATTTAGTAAATTTATTATAAATTTGTAAATCTGTAAAAAAAGTATAAATTTGTAAAAAAAAATTGAATATGTAAGAAAAATGTAAATTTTAAATAACTTTGTAATTTATAACAAAAAAACATGTAAAATTGTAAATTTGTAAGAACTTTGAAAAAAAAAGGTTGTAAAAAAAATATGAATTGGTCAAATTTGAACGTACATTCTAATGACATCTCCGGCATCAGCCCAACTCCCAAATGCCTCTTTGTACATTTTGTGTCTGAAGAAATAAGCTCCTTGATATGTGTAAGGGTAGACGTGACGGTTGGAGTAGTTTTTGCGAGCAGATTTGATTGCCTCCAGGTACAGTTCAGCGCAATCGGGGCGGATCTTTTCATCTCCATACCGACTCGCCTCCTCCAACTCACCCAGATTTCCAAGAGCCATGGGGTAAGCACTCAGGTAACCTACAAATATAAGAACAATAAGTAAATTCTTTATTTTGGTGTAAACCGAGTGAAAGTACAGCTTTACTCGGGGTGCTTCAAGGAAGTATTCTTAGTCCAATCCTGTTCTTAATTTATATAAATGACCTATTATACCACAGAGAATGTGAAGGCGAAACTTCGACCAAGTATACCCTAGACAAGCAGACAGAATAAAATAACGCCAGTAACAGTAATTTCGCAATACAACTCTCCTTCCAATTCCGCCGTCTTGCATACAGAGTTCCCGGCAATATACAACTGACCACCAAGTTATCCTATTGTGTAATTTGTCAAACTAATACATCAACAGTTGTTCACGGATTGGACGCGTGAACAATATCAAAGTGTGGGGCAAGGCAATAAGTGGTTTTCAAAGTGTGGGGCAAGAGACATTCATAAATTTTATTGGAAAAAAATATTTTTTTACTTTATAATGACAAGCGATTTAATTTCGGAGGCCAGTATGGGTACCGCCTCCTCGGGAACCATTTATTGGATAACCAACGCCTCTGCCATAGGTCACCCCAGTGGTTCGCTACGTTTGGTGACTAAACAGGGGTGCCCGGTTAATGGAGTGATGTTTGTCCAGGTCTTGGCGGCGGATTCATCTGATGGTCCGTAAGCTTAATGAGTTTAATAAAAAAATCCATTCATCGTTTGCTTGAAAATATTTACGAAAAATTCACCTTTTTACCGCCCACGCACCGTGGGCTGCCCAAGTTGGTTGCTCATCATTAACACGGTGATGAGCAACCAGCGGTCCGCAAGCAAATTTACTGCTTTCCGGACCTACTAAAAAAAAATATAAAAAAATTGCTAAGAAAAAAAAATGTTCAAAGGCTTCTATTCTGTTTTGCAAAAGGTATTAGCCAAAAACTATAATCTCTCTTCAAAGTATTGAATCAGCTACTCAAAACATAACGTTTTTTGCGTATATTAAATAAAAAAATGACTGAAATTAGTGGTTATTTAAAGCCCAGAAGTAAGCCCTCAAAAAGAAGAGGAAGGGGAGATACGTAAATACGAATGTTAGAGGGAGCGCGCTTATCTTGAAAACGATAATATTTAAGCGAAAATTGTGAAAATGTTTAATAAAATATGACTCGTTTGAAATAGAACAAAAATCTGACGGAAAATGTCTTTAAAAGGATTTAAAAATACAATGAATTACGAAATTTTTCATATACCTATATATAACTAGTAAAATATCAAAAATATAGTGTTTATAATAATTTTGGAGTATATCTTACGATTTTCATCTATCGGGGGAATTTCATATAATTACCATTTCAATGTTTAATGTATAGATATTATCCTCAAAAATAGCAAATATTTTTTATAAACTTAAAAACTCAAAGTGTTCAAGAGAAAAATGTTATAAAACGGTAGAAATTCGGAATGCCGTGGCTAAAAAAAAATAGTTTAACATGCGACCTTAATTGAAGAATATTGCAACGGTCTTTTGTTGAGATCTGTGTTTAATGTATTTTAAAGGTTTCCGTTTTACAAAATAACAAAAATTATCATGATGAAATATTGCATATATTATAATACATATTGTAATTCCGAACGAAAATAAACCAACACCATTTATTGGTTTGACCTTGAACGTATTAAAATTTTTGTCTGGCAATTTTTGCCCTTTTTGAATTAACCGCCAAAATTTAACATTTCCAAATGAAAAAATCGTTAGCATTCATTGTTTTGGCATTGCGGATATAAAGTTTTCACCTGCGGCGCTTTATTTTTACCCACTTTGATAGTTTTATTAAACAAATATTATTTTACAATATGTAAAGTAGGTTTGCGATTTCACAGACAACAAAGTTAACCAGGTTATGTTGTACTTATCCTTCCACCAAGGTCCGCATAGGTACATAATAATAATGGATACATTAATAATACTTCGACTAAAAAGGTTGATCGTTCATAAAAAACAGCGGGTGGTGAATTTATGTAACTATAATTATAATTTATGGAATTAGTATAATTTATTTTATTATTGAAAGCGGGTCGCGCTTTAAAAAAGTTTGAAAACTCTTCCAAATTGTGATACTAGCCCTCCTTATATGTATTAGTAGTCGAACTATCGTGACGTCACAAGCAGTGCGGTGATTTGATGACGTAGGAAACTTTGATGGTAACTCGAAGTAACTCTTTAACATTATTACGTTTATTGAAATGCTGCCTAAAAGACATCTGTAAGGTATATTTTTTGTTGTATTTAGATAGCTGACAACATTTTCAAAAATAAAGTCCGTGGCGTGTACCTTGTACAATATTCGGAAGTGGTATATTTTTGTGTTTTAAAAAAATTAACTCGGTCCGGACGGCTGACACACAAATTAGTTTCAGTGTAGATCTTTTAGACCGATAAAAGATACAACACAAAGCGCTATGCGATCTGAACTGTGCAAAACAATGCAGGCACTTTTTCATAAATTGGCCTTGAGCCTGCTTTTGCTGGCTTCTTGCGTCATTTTGAATTTCACAGGGCACGTCTAGATATCATACATCAATGAGGCGAAATCATAAATTTTGCGGATGATAGTTCTTCTAATAAAATCAAATTCATCACTTTCACAAAAAACTAAAAAAGAAACCTGAACTTGAAAATTCATAGCCAGCATCTTCTAAATGGGCATTGTATTGTCCCTTATTGGAAAATGTTGATCATAAATAATAAAAATATTCAGATCATTTGTATAGCACTGTTTTGTATGAAAAATCATTTTATAATATTTTTTTTACAATCTTACTTTTAACCCTTAACCACCTACCACCGGTCTCAGGGACCGCAATGTATTTTTTAATTAAATTTTTTCGATGTGTGTGTGTCGTCCGGCAGAGCGCGTCTATGTACCTTTTCTATACATCGAACAATATCACGCTTGTGCTCGGCGAGTGTAGACGTGTGCGCGTCTGACCTGGGTAGGTCAAAGTTTCACGCCAGCGGTCTGTATGACAAAAATTTAAACTGAGGTATAATACTCAATGTAAGAATAATATGCTTTATTTATTATTATTTAATATGTTTGGGGGGGCGGGGGGGGGGGGGGGGTTAATTTTACTGTGGTAAAGGGGGCGATTCTTTCAATTTTAAGAAACACTGCACTAGACAAACCATTATATAGTCAGTGGCTGAGTTGGCATCGCATTTGGGTCCCACCCGGGCGTTCGATTCCTCCTTCAAATATTGTCGGGTTATTCGTAATCCGGGAATATTTGTCTTTCTTTAAAAAAAAAAAAACCATATGGCTGAAAGATTGCATCCACCGGTTCTTCAATCACTAATACAAAAATATATGCACAATGCATTTGAAAAATTTAAAATGGAACACATTAGTTATAGGAACACATTAGAAGTCGGGGACGCCCGAGGAAGACATGGCATGACCAAGTGAATCAGATACTTGAGTCGGGCCATGTGAAGAGTCGGAATAATAGAAGAGCATGTATGAATGTGAACGAGGCAAGGAGTGTGTAACAAGATCGGGTTGTTTGACGGTCCGTCCTCTCTGCCTACCCCTGCGGAGAAACGGCGTGATGGTTAGTTAGTTATTTAAATAATAAAACTAAAAAAATAGAACTTTCAAAACCATCACGAACATCAATATTTAAAAAAAAATAATAATCAAGATCTAACGGTTCTTCGCCAATCACTGTTAGAATATGGTATTATTGAATGGGGCAATGCAAATGACAAAATTCTAAAATCACTTATTGAAACCCAAAAAGCCATCATACTGCCATTATACTGAAGAACTAGCAATGACAAATTCTTCAACAATCTTAACACAATGTTATGATCTTCTCTTTCATAAATAGCGCGAGTTTAATTATTTTATGGAAAAACGCTTTTTACAATCCGATATATAGTATAATAGTCTCATAAGACTGGTTGAATAGAGCTGAAATTGCAATTGATGTCTGATGAGCCGCAGACGCTTATGCAACGAATTTTCAGAATTGTATGGAAGATTGGAGTCAAGTTCAGACATGAACATTTTGAAATTTTTATAAAATTTACAAAATAGTTTTCCTGTAGGTAATAATAACACATATCTAATAATAATATCCTTTCGGAATTTGGGCGCTCGGGAGTCATTTGTCACTGGCCCACCAAAAGTGCGTTGTGTTTACTTGGCAATGCGTGACTCGTGACGTCATCATGACTCTAGTAAAGATAGACTTCATATGAACGAGTCTGTGTGAACCAGTCCGAGACTCTCGTGAATCATGTGTGAAAGCATCATGAAAAGACAAACGATTTACCTTCTAATATTGCTGTTTCAGTTAGAAATTTAGTAGAAATTTCCAAAAATTTCAATAACTTACTTTTACCTCACTTGAAAATAATTCAGTGTAATGTCTTTGCTCATAGTATAACTGCCCTATATAATTAAGGTTTTACTGTGATATTGGGATGGCAGAATAACAGTCAATATACTATAATTAAGTCATGTATTATCTGGAAGAACAGGTGATTTTTTATTTTATTTATTTATTACAATCATAAAGGTACTTAAATTAACATGATATTATATATTTCAAATTATAAACTAGACATTTTTACCTTTACGAGAGTTAAAAACTCATGTGTAAAGGGGAAAAAATAAGAATTAATAAATAAACTAAAAATTATAATTTAACATTCAGTGTGAAAAAAAAAACAAAAAATTTTTTGTGCTTACAAAAGTGAAAAGAACTTTTTGTATATAATAATATAAAGTTAAATATTCAAAACAATTTTTTTTAAATAAAAATAAAAATAAAAAAAGTACTAGATACACTGAAAGTAATAGAATAAGAAAAATAAGATGTCAATAATTGATTCTAACTAGCTAAATTATTTATGATAGAATAGTTTATTTTATTTTTAAATTTATTATGATCAAGTTCTAACCAGCGCCGGATCTGCCATACGTTCAAAAACGTGCAAAAAACCTGGCGCCAACTCCGAAGGGGCGCCGTGAGAAAATAAATATTGTATTAAAATTTAGTTATAATATTCCCTGAATCGTTTAAAAATTACCCATAGTACGAAATAATTATTACGCTCTAGCAACACTTTCCAAAGAAACAGAATGCGCACGCTTCAGGTTAGTATCAATGACTTACGAATTTATAGTCAGTTACAGAATTTTTTTACAAATTCCATACATTTTGTTTACACGTAAGATCTATTTTTCCATATATCTTTTACGACGAATGGGTGCGATCCAATTTCAATAACCAATCACAGCGCTGTATTTTAGTTCTGGTGAATCAAACAAACCGACTTGCGCCTTTCAAAATGCTGACAATTTTAATTAGTGTGTCATATGTACGTTAGCTGTTGTTTTATTTTGTACGATTTAAGTCTCTAGGAGAAGGTAGTTTAAAGACCATTTTCTTATGAAATCTTCAGTAAATTCCATTAACAAAAGCATCGCACGGTTTGCAGGATTTGCAGGTAACAGGTTTCAACGTGTTGACAGCTTCATCATTGATTTGACATATTATTTGAAGTTCGTTAAATGTATAATTAATATCTATTAGATTTGTTGGATTTGTTATTTTACGGTGTAAGTGTAAGAGTCTTTCGTAAGCCGTTGATACTATACGTCAGTGTTTAGTAAGGGTCGACCGAGATCTCGGTCTCGGTCTCGGTCTCGGCATTCTCGGCTACAAATTCTACCGAGAACTCTGTCTCGGTTCTCGGCGAAAAATTGCCGAGAACCGAGACAGTAACCGAGACCGTTGTAAGTAGGTACGGTATAGGATAATGGGATTCAAATCTAACGCGCGAGTCCAAATTCGTCACTTGGTGTCACGACAGCTCTCTCACGCAGTGCGTCGATTGTGATTGGTACGTATTTTATATTATATTACATAAAATCTCAATTATTTTATTTTTATTTTTAACATTGAGAGTAAAATCTCAAATTATTGTTTAATTAAATATTTAATATTAGGTATACTATATAAAATCTCAAATTATTGTTTAATTAAATATTTAATATTAGATATATTATATAAAATCTCAAATTATTATATAATTAAACATTATTACATTCTTAAAAATATAGTATATTATGCAAAAAATAGCGCTATTTCATTTTTTTGCTCAATTTATCTATTCTCGGTCTCGGCTCTCGGTCTCGGCCGAGATTTTAATTTATTCTCGGTCTCGGCCGAGAACGAAAAACCTGTCTCGGTCGACCCTTAGTGTTTAGTGTTTGTGTGGTGTTTGTTTACTCAATTTGGTGTTTGTTTGCTCAACACAGGGGAAATGCAAGGTACAAATTTTAGGTTATATTCTTATTAGATTTTAGAGCTAGACAGAAGCTGTAGATGCTATTCTTGTGTTGTACGTTGCCATGAGAGCGTATTTCTATTTGATTTTTCTATTAATATTCGCGTTGGGTATATACATAAACGCAGTAAATCTCAAGAATGTCTAATGGACCTAGTTCAGCGAAACCACCCGCATTGTCTCGTAAACTATATTTTAAATCATGGTACCTACGGGCACAAACAAACAATTCGTTGTATTATTTTAAAGCATAACTTGCAAAAAGAGTTTTTCCTAAAATAATTAAAATAGCACCATAATTTTATGTTTACCCAATAGATTCAGAGAGTATAGGGCTCCTGGCGATTCTCTCTTTAAAAAAAATGAGTGTGAGAGCTA
This sequence comes from Limnephilus lunatus, assembly GCA_917563855.2. Taxonomy (NCBI): domain Eukaryota; kingdom Metazoa; phylum Arthropoda; class Insecta; order Trichoptera; family Limnephilidae; genus Limnephilus; species Limnephilus lunatus. The sequence continues at coordinate 37,705,870 of OU830594.1, forward strand.
CCGCTAGGTCACTTGGAAAAGTTACACCCTTTATATGCCTTGATTTTATTTGATAAATTAGTGTAAAAAAAAAAATTAAATAAAAAAATTGGGGTGAACGAATTTTTAATCAAAATAAAAATGTAGGGGGGGGGGGGGGGGGCGCCATCGATACCTACTGCACAGGGCGCCAGATTTCGTAGATCCGGCCCTGGTTCTAACCTCAGCTCTGTCGCTAGTTGATTGAACCACATCACTCCAGTGTAAGTGTAGTAATGTTGTGCAAAACTGGTATACATTAATGGAGTGCATAATAATAATAATAATAATAAGTTGTTTATTTCAGCCGAACAGAGCGGTGGGTGCAATACTCTGTCAGCCATAAAAAAAGTATACATTACATAAAATGGATTTACCAGATAAAAAATAAAATAACATAAAAAAGATTTAAAAAAATATATACATCTACATATTTAGTAGGTAATCGTATATCTACTACGGGGGCTTCAGATGAATTCTCCATGTTTGGTGAAGAGGCGCGCCCTGCCACTGGGCCACGGCCTGGACAAGAGTGTTCTCCGATCGAGCGAAGAACACCCATTAAGTTTTGTCTACTGCTTTAAACACGTAACATGGCATGGTGCGATTTCTTTGTAATATCTTTGTATATCTGAAGGAGTGTATTTTTAATATATGTATTTTTTAGCGGCGGAACTTCAAAATCTTTGAAAAGTTGTAAGGTTGAATAATCTGATGGTTTTTTAATTATTAACCTTTGAGTAATCTCCAGCGGTAAAATTGAGGTTTTATATGCTCCCCCCCATGCAACGATACCATATTGTATTATTGAATGGGCTAGAGCGTAATATATATTTTTATGGATTTTTGAGTTAAGTATGTTTCTTAGATCAATAAAAACGTAAATGAGTTTTCTTAATCTATTTATAATATTAGTAATATGAGTTTTCCATTTAAGGTTCCTATCTATTATTATACCTAAATATTTTATTTTATTTTTATTCGCTATGCATAAACATTGATTATTTTGGCAAGTTAATATTTTTGATGTGCATTTGTTTGAATGAATTTTTATGTTTAAGGTAACAGGAGTTGTTTATACTAAAAATTATATAATAGGTTTTTTCAATGTTCAATGTTAATAGGTTTTTGTCAAACCATTATTTTAAAGTATATATCATTGTTTGCAGTTATCTCAAGTTCAATTAATGAATTCGCTTGAAATATAATTGCAGTATCATCTGCATATGAAATAAGTTTCCCTGTTATTGGTAATTTGAAAATATTATTTACATATAAGATGAAAAGAAGAGGGCCTAAAATGGTGCCTTGGGGTATTCCAAAGTCGCTTGTGTTCGGTTCACTAAGAGTGTTGTTTAATTTTACGTATTGGTTTCTAGAGTTCAGGAAGCTTTCTATCCACATTTTAGTGTTATCTATAATTCCAATTTTGTTTAGTTTGTACAGTAATTTTGTATGGCTTATGCTGTCAAAAGCTTTCTTTAGGTCTATGAATATTGCTAGAGATTTTTTGCCTTTGTCTAGTGCGTGATGTATTTTTGTTGTTAAATCTGATTGCGTCCTGTGTGCTTATTTTTCCGCGAAATCCAAATTGTTGATAATGATGAGATTCCGGACAAATTTACAAACCTTTAAAAAAAAAAAAAAAAACAATTTATTTACCACAAATATCAAACTCCTTTCTAAATATTCCAGCCAACATCACTAAATAAATACATTGCCATAATTGGCACATACATTGACTTCTCTAACTATTCATTCTCTATACCTATAGGTCCCGACATTGACCAAACCCCGGAGACATCTCACTAGGGGTTGTAATGGTGTAGGAGTCTGCGGAAGGGGCTGATGTGGAGGTCGAACAAGGAGACGGTTCTGCAGTCTCACGGCGATCCAATTGGTCCCCCAGAAACCAATAGGATTCAAGCCTTCTCTCGAGCCACTCTCGCACGCTGCAGCAAATATTATTCTAACATTCTACCTTAGGCTCCCGGTCAATACACCACCTTATAAATTGTGTTTATTCGCTCTACACATTATAATTGTTCATATTTAAATATTTAATTATGGTGGTTGTTTTGTTTGTAATTTGTAAAATAAACTTGTAAGTATTTTAACTACAAACTACTTATTTGATTTACCACACACCTCACAGTACACGTCAAACTATATAAACTCCATAACTCTTTATATAATCCATGGTTGTCTCGCTTTCATGCCGCATCTCTCATACAAGAGTTCAATTGCATGTTCGTTACATTTAGCATATTTGCAAAATTCACAAAGCATATAATTGTATCTTACCAAGGTCGTAGAGTAGCCACAGTAGATGTTGTTGCATTAGTGCAACTTCATACACATCGGATGTACAGGTCAGCGAGGGGTTAATAGAAGAGACTAATGCAGCCACCTCCATCTGCCGTGTGCAGATCACCGGATGTCCCGCCACATACAGCCATGACCTTGACAGGAGTCCCGCTCCGATGGGTTGGCCCCTTTTATCCTCGTTGCCTTTCCCATGCCAGGTTACCTGCAATAAATCTACTCATTAATCATATTCCAGCCGCCAGGAAGCTGACTGTTGCGAAATCAGGAACTACAATTAATTTGGGGCAAAAAAATATTTTTGTATCATACAATAGCCACTATATCAATTCCAGTTGCCGAGAAGTTGACCGTGGCGAAATCAGAAATTGCATTCATTTGGAAAAAAAAATAATTAAAAAATTTGCATCTGGCATCGGATTCCACATTGGACTGTGGTCAATTTCTCGGTGGAGCCTCTATGTCAGATGATTTGATAGAAAAATACTTAAAACGCCTGGTAGATGGTTAGGACGTGTTAGACTTATAACGTCTGGTAGATGGGTAGGACGTATTAGACTTATAACGTCTGGTAGATGGGAAGGACGTGTTACAAACAAGTCTCAAATTAAATTGCTTCCCAGTCCAACGCTGAATTGCTAGACACAAATCTTTATGGATGTTGATTTCAGTTTTTGTCAAAATGAATGAAGAGTTCTTCTGAAACTAGTTGTCAGTTGAAATAAATTTAGTAGTATTAGTATTTGGTTAATTTAATCTCAGTGCTCAGTGGCACCAGACAATTCTCTTATGGATTACCTTAATTTGATCAATTGATTATGGAAAAAGAACATTTAAGGTAGAATTTTGGCATTATTTTCAGATAATGTGGTGTAAAATGTACCTCCGCTGTTTCAGTGCCATCTTTTCCGAATACGACCCATGCATGATCTTCGGACAGTGCAAGATGGACATCACTATAGCCGAGCACTTGGCAACCAGCCACCACAGCAAAGGCAACTCCAAAACAATCCAACTTCTTCCCATTTAAATAACTGTATATGCTTTGTAAGTGTGCACGGTCTTTGTAGTAACTTCTGGTCAACGAATTCCATATAATATCTGAAACTCTTTTGATAATTTCCCTCGTCGCAAACCCTCCAGATCCCGATGTCTTGGCATCAAAAGAATTCTTGATTACAGATGCGAATTTTGTATATAACTCTTCGACTTCACCGTAAATAAGTTCGGGAAAGCCTGCTTTGACGAGTTTATTGAAATGAACCGAAGAATCTTTATCGTTTTGATTTGAACGCCCGCCGATACCACCGGTAAGATTATTCTCGATTGCCCCCACTGCGATAGATAAAAGCGCCAAATTGGGTTCTCTGCCTGAAATCAAGTTCTTTCTAAATAATTCGATAACACTCGATATACTTGTGATGGGAAAACATTCTTTGTCAACTAAGCAACTATTACTCATGACTTTAATTTGTTATGCGCCTGTAAACAATTAATATGTATTTATCTAGTTTTGTCATCATCTGTCACTGTCACGCAGTAACCGGATGCGGCATAAACATAAAATGAACCATAAATACCGGATGCGGCCATCTGGCGCCTCTCAGTATTGCCATCAGAATCTACATTTCCGCTAAATCCCACAGGAAATGGAGGTATAGTTCATTTATGCAGGTGGATCTCTAGAATTCAAACACAAATTCTTGAGAACTTTTTCACAAATGTCCGTATACTGGAGTGGCTAGGAGATATAGGCTATTTACGGCGACAAAATGATGTAAGTTCTTTGCTCTTTTATTCCATTCCGTTATCCTGAAAATTTTTCTCTTCGTTCCGAGGGCACTCCAGTTCGCCAGATATGACGAGAAATATCGAGTTGGCAACACTGCAGGGTACAGTGTTGCCAACTCGATTTTTAAAGCAAAGTTAGACGTCACTCGAAAAAGAGCTAAGAGCCGAAACCTTGTGAGCCAAAATTGGAATGGGAAATTAATTTAATTAAAACAGGGTGGTTAGAGAAATTCTGAGAAAAAACAAAAATTTCAACACAAAAATAACCGGTAATAACCATAATTTTTATGGTTCTGACTTTCACCCTTCCAGGGTGTTCACATGGAAAAGAGCAAAAAAAATCCAAAGCTGGAATTTGTCAGCCAAAATAGGAATAGAAGATTATTTACATTAAAATTTAGTACAAAGTCACCACCAGCGTTTTGGCGGTTTTGGCGGATGGACATCCAATACAGGGCTTATTGCTTGTACCTGGTTTGTGAGTTGCCTGTAACTAGAATACAAACCTAATAACCGATTTAATATTTGTTTATGAAAGAGCTAAAAGTAGTATGTATAAATATTAAAATTTACGATATTTATAATTCATCAAGGAAAAAAATAATATTTCACATAAAAAATTAACTCCGCAGGCTAATTTGATCGGTTTTCGAAACAATTAAAATAGGTCTCAGACATTGCTGTGTCTACCTTACTATCATGGTTAGAAGTATGATCTAAACATTCTAAACGGTGTTAGAAAGAGAAAACACCGAGCTTTATACTAAAATATAAAAGTCCACTACAAAATAATAAAAAAACGAGTGTGCTTTAGACCACACGACTGAAGTAAAACTACAAGACAAACCTCGCCTCATGAACCCAGGTATCCCTGCTAAGTTACCAAACGGGAACGAGGTGAACTATAACCTAGGGGTGACATATGACTTTGGGGTGAAATATGACCATGGGGTGACCTACGACCTTGGGGTGACGTAAGACCTTGGGGTGACCTTGGAGTGGCCATCCTTATCCTTATCACACCCCAAGTCAAGCCTGCGTAAAGGCCCGACCGTTTGCCTCACCCGATCACTGTTTGCATCGATCACCGTTCGCATCGATTAGCGTTCGCATTAAATATATGTATGAATATACTTTTTCGTAACGCATTCATCAGCTTACCCCCCATGTCGAGAGTGCGTAAAGAAGTTTTACTTCAAAAATGTAAATAATAAAGTTTCCGACCGCAATTTGAAGTAAAAATATGAAACTTTGGGATTTTACACGAAACTACAAACAAGTGAGTTGACGATAACGGTGACCGGCAACTTTTTAGTAATGTGAGTTTTTATTATAATGCTGTTTGAGGGATTGTCACGGCAAAATTTAATGGCGGAGCTCGCAAGAGACGGGCCTTAATGTTGATATAATAATTTGGCCACAGAGATCGTCATAATTCATTATGGTTATTAACAAGAACGGTTGAGATTCAGAGGTATAAAAACTGAGAATTGTGATTTTAAAACAGGGTTGCCGATTTGCAGGGAAATCTTAAGATTTTTGAAGAATTGGGTATTTTGCGGGGAGAACCTTTTTTCAGGGAGAATGCGGGGATTCTAGGCATTTCTCGATTATCCAACCATGTTAAAAAATATGAACATTCGATGGAAGATTTCATAGTTTATTTTATGGCAGCACTATAGCATTTATTTCCTAACAATAATGGTGATAGGATTCCTGAAGTTTGGGACTCGATCTCCAAAAATAACGCATTGGAATTCGAAACTCCCAGTCTCTGTCAGTGTAATAAAATAGTTATTGCTCTAGTTACCATTTTCTAACGCTTCCGGTGAGAGGAAATTCAGCGTGCTTAAAAAATTGAAAACAGAAAATAGAAATCCCCCTCATACAGATACTGTGGTAGCATTTACAGCACTCGAGAAGGGATTAAGAAAAAAAGGAGGAAGTTTTAAGTTTAATCTTTCAAACAAAATGTTAACCAAAAAATAAGGCATTAAATATGTTATAAATAAAGCCTTATAATAATGCAAATTGCTAACTAAATAACTTAACTTCTTGTTTGAAATAATTTGTCTCAACAATTAAGTAACGATTTTTGAAGTAAAACTTCTTTACGCACGCTCGACACTTGGGGGTAAACTGGTGAATGCGTTACGAAAAAGAATATATATATTTAGAAGCGAACGCTAATCGATGTGAACGGTGATCGATGCGAACGGTGATCAGGTCAGGCGAACGGCCGGGCCTTTATGCACGCTTGACTTGGGGAGTGATAAGGATAAGGTTAGGAATAGGGGTAGGGGGAGGGAATGGGGAATAGGGGATGGGGGGGTGTCGGGGAGTGTGGGGAATGGGACAGGGATAGGGATATCCGGCATGCGTTACAAGGCCACTTTAACATCGGGTCAACTAAACTGTTATGGTTCCATCCCAAGTTAGTGAAGTTTTACTTCAGTCGTGTGATCTAAAGCACACAATGTTTTTTTTTAAAATCGGTTAACTGTGTTTTAACTTTAAAATACTATTTTATGTTAATTTCTGCAACTATACTCTTTTTTGTCTTTTTCAACATATTTTCTTCTAGCCATACCAGGCACACTGTACAGGTAGGTGTACAGTGTACGAATAACTAGATTACCTTATTTTTTATGATATACCTTATAATAATAAAAATAATAATAATCGGAAAAAATGGAGAAAATAATTTAACCATAACATATATTAATAACTCACCTAAAATTGTCAATGTTCAACCAAAAAACTCCAGTCATATAATAATAATAATAATGATTTATTGTCTTCCTTTCTTTACAAACATCTAAAAATAATGAAATCCTCACTGGGATTTCCCGTGCTGAGGATTTCATTTACATATTATAATTTAATTATAAGAAATTAATATGAGTTAATTATAAACGTACAGGTATCATGTAGTATTTTGTTAAATAATTAAAAATTAAATAAAATTGTGTTTTTTTTATAATTCAGTTCAGTAGATTCGGTTTTAGTCTGTATTTGATATCAGTATATTTTCTATTTCTGTTCTCCCTATATTTAGTATCCAGCTTTTTATTTGAGATTTAAATGTTATACTGTTGAGGTTTTTAAGTGAGAGTGTTATATAAGTGGTATATATAAACGCCTCATCTACTACCAGAACGTCAGGGGCATCAGAACAAAACTAAAGGAGTTCAGAGTAAAAGCTCCATCTTTCTCAAACGATGTCATCATACTCACTGAAACCTGGCTAACATCATCAATCTTCTCAGCCGAGCTTGGACTACATAGTCACCATATCCACCGAGCAGACCGGAGTCGGAATACTAGCTCCAATACAAGAGGAGGTGGAGTCCCGATAGCGGTCCGTAAACACATTAATTCGAAAATACTGATGTGAAACAAATGCTCGTATTGTTAAGTGGTGATTTTAAGAAAACTATTATTGGAACTGTTTATATTCCTCCTAATTCAAACACATCAATCTATAAAAAATACTGTGAAGATGTTGAGTTAGTAATAACAAAATACCCAAATCATAAAATAATTATTTGCGGTGATTATAACCTACTTAATAGGGTCTCCACACGGTACTGCCGCAGTACGTTCTGCCGCAGAACTGACTAAAAATCGTATGGTCTGTAGTCAAAACCGCCAGCCGTATTGTTATTATTCACCAGCCTTTATTATTTAAAATAAAATGAATGGTGAATAATAACAATACGGCTGGCGGTTTTGACTACAGACCATACGATTTTTAGTCAGTTCTGCGGCAGAACGTACTGCGGCAGTACCGTGTGGAGACCCTTTAATTGCAGTTTCAACGTTTAACGACAATAACTTTAATTTAATTCCAGCAACCGCCGACGAACGAGAAATTCTAGATATGTCTTTACTTTTTAATTTAACAATGTACGTAATATCAATAATCATGTTCTTGATCTAGTTTTGCCAAATGAGAGCAACGTAATTATAAATGAATCGTTGGAGTCATAGACATATGAATCATATGTCTATGGTTGGAGTCTATTTTTCCAATATACAACCACTATCCCCCACTAGCAATACTTATCCCTTGTACTAAAGAAGGCAATCAAAAAATTTAAACTCCCACGTTTAACTTTAAAAATGCGAACTATCGGAAGATAAATAATCGTCTCCACAAGGAAGAGTATAATACTACAAATGAAAAAGTGGACTAATCCAGTGGTTCTCAACATTTTATAAAAAGTTATTTCAAAAATTATTATTTTTAATTATAAAAAAAGAAATGTACAATAATAAAAGATAATACAAAAAATAAAAAAGGCTAAGAAAAATCTTATAATAAGTTTGACAAATTCAGTGGCTCCCAACATTTTACAAATAGAAAGTTTAAAAAAAAACAATAGTTTTTCTTAAAAACAAATATACAACTGTGGCGACCAGAACGGTCGCCCTCTTTAGCCACAATCCTTGCGCCGCCACTGATATAGCAAGCACATTCTCGAAAGGTACATCTTACCTGCATACCATGCCGCACACGGCTACACATTTCGGGAAGCGCATCAAAAGGCCTCGACTCAACAGCTGTCACATTCTTACGGCCGCGGAATGTTCCAGAGGTTTCTCTGCTTTGCGCGGGCGCTCAACATTACTTGGCGTTCCGGGTACTCACACGGTCGGCTATATAAAGCGCAGCGACACAGCGCTAGTCAGTCAGTCAGCTCCAGTCTCTAGTTCAAGTAACATCTCACTAACACACATAGACAGTGCATCAAGCGATAACGTTCCAGTGCGGTACCGGCCAGACTCTCGGCGACTCACTGCCGACTGTGCCGGTGCATAAGGCCCGCCGCACCTTCTTGTCACGCAGGCAGCAACTTCTCAGCCACTGAGACTTCATTCTCCTCACAAGGTTCACCGCAGCTCATCTCCGTGACTCACTGCGTCGAGCATACATCCTGGACGTCAAGGTCTTCTCCACCACCACGGTGCAGAACTACATGCTGGCGACATGTAGACCCGAGGTCTGCATCACCGACCTTCATCACTGCAACACCTATGAGCCTCATCATCATCATCGCTCCTGTCTGTATATATTCGGAACAAACGTCAACGGTTAATACGCACTTTTTTTTATAAAACCTTTAGATTCTTTTAATTTTAGTTACGTAAATTGAAAATTTGCTTTCGTATTTAGACACAACGCTTCACCATAAATATGCAATTTGTATATTTGTAATGATTATTGTCATTTTATTATGTTGGTATTACTGATACTATATGGAAGGCTACATCATACCGTAACTGACTTCATGGCAATATATTCAAAGGCGCGTAACCGAAAAAACCTATACGCTAGGTTTGTGTAACATGGTTTGTGATTCAAAAGAAAGTGCCCCTTTATAATGCCTACTCACGTCAAGGCAAGAAAAACATCCCAGTTTTCAAGTAGTTTGGCGGCTACGCTAGGTTTGTGTAACATGGAATGTAAAATATCAGTAATATCAACATATTAAAATAACAATAATATTGCAAACAGAGCGATTTGACAGTGTTAAAGCAAATTTTCAATTTACGTAACTAAAATTAAAAATGTAACATTTTCAACCTCCCCCAACGCAAATAGTTGTCTTTTATGGTAATTAAGAAGAATCTAAAAGTTTTATCAAAAAAAGTGCGTATTAACCGTTGACGTTTGTTCCGAAGAATTACCCACTAAATTTACCATCGCTACGTAGCAGCAATAAAGACTGACTCAATACATCGACTGACGCCTTTCATTCAATCGTCCCCCGTCTCTGCCGATTCGCGCGTCCGCTCCCTCACAACAATACAAGGGCGGATTTACCGGGCCAGGACGGTATTTTTGTGTACTGTGGAGATTCCATCACAGTACATACTTAGAAGCAAATCAAATTATCAGAGGTGTTAATATATGAATAAAATTCATATATTAACACCTCTGATAATTCCACCGGGGGGGGGGGGGGGGGGTTGTGCTCTTGAGTGGCACCCTATCGGGTGGCCACCCCCCTCCGCCCCTTGTGCCCCTTCCAGAAAAAAATCCTGAATCCGCCCTTACAACAATTAAAAAGATAATACTAAAATAAATCTAAATAAAGTCTTATAATTATTGGACAAATTCAGTGGCCCTCAACATTTTACAAATAAAAATATATAATAAGACCTTACGTATACTTATGTTTTTATTTTTAGTATTATATTTTTATTATTGTACATTTCTTTTTTATAGATAAAAAAAAAAAAATTTGAAAACACTATTTGTAAAATGTCGAGAGCCACTGGATTAGTCCACTTTTTAAAAATTTGGTATTATCCCTTTATTATTGGACATTTCTTTTTATATAAAGAAAAAAAAAATAAAAAATTATTTGTAAAATGTTTAGAGCCACTGAATTAATAGTTTATATTTATGCATATAGATACGTAACAATTTTTGTAAGAATACGTAAAAATGTTTGACAAATATAGTTGTATTATCTATAAATCATAATTTAATCGAAATTACAAACATGGCATAGAAAAAACTGAATAAAGTCGTACGGCCGCACGTATGCGGCAATACTTTATGTGGATCGTCTCAGTGCCGCCGCATACTTGCGGCGATACTCCTCAGAGGGTTAATAATGTTGAAACTTCAATCAACCATAATGTAAAGTATTTTTGGAACTATGCAAAATCAATGAAAAATAACAACTTTGGTATACCCAACAACTTGGAATATGCAGGTAAAAAGGCCAAAGACACTCAAAAGTATCGCTGACCTTTTTGCTGATTTTTAAAAAAGTGTTTATTTATTTTTTTCAGGTTCTCCATTAAAAAGTTATACACCAAATTATTACGGAGAAAGTTACAAAATTTAAGAAAAAAAAAAGTCCATGGGAGCAGATTCACTATGTTGAGACGTATGTCAAAAGATAGTTACTGAACTCCCTATAGGTAATATTGAAGATGAATTGCTGTTTAATGGCGCATTCTGAAAGGAAGAAGTTCTCGTTTTCGGAGCATAAAAAAGTGCATGGGATCTCCCACTTATACGCGTTAAGGACATATAAGTTAATCTCCTTCAACATATGAGGTTTATGAATGTGATACACCAGTTTCTGCTAGTATAACATCAAATTTTACCACTGATCATCATCATTATCTTAATTTATCTTGTATCCACATATGATATATTATGACATAATGATATATTATGACTGAACTAAAATTACTAGATCAAAGCAAAAGCGGTAGACCAGATAAAATACCTCCCGTATTTTTGAATAATTGTGCTACCTATCTGGCGTATCCTTTATATTTGCTGTTTAATCAGTCTTTACGAACAGGATGTTTTCCTACTAAATGAAAATTCAGCGCCTATTTTAAAAAAAAGGTGTTAACACGAGGTAATAACTACAGACCGGTGTGCCCTTTATCAACAATTCCGACAGTTTTTGAAAAAATTCTTCTTAAAAAAATTATTTTCCGAACCACGTAATTTCTCCTAAACAACATGGTTTCTCTACTGGAAAATCAACCCTTACTAACTTGTTAACGTATCAAAACTATATATCTGATTCCATGTCTAGTAAATAATGTCAAGTTAACTCTATTTATACCGATTTAAGTAAGGCTTTCGATAAAGTTAATCATGAGTTATTGCGGAATAAACTGCATAAATTCGGTATAGGTGGTTCACTATATAAGTGATTTGACAGTTACTTGATCAACAGATTACTGGCTGTTAAAATTGATGGTATATTTTCATACAAATTCACTGCGACGAATGGTGTTCCCCAGGGGTCACATTTAGGTCCAATCCTAAATGTCACCCCTGTTTTTATTATTTGTTAATGATGTGTTAAAAAAGGATAATTTTGTCATAACTTCTTTATTTCTCAATATTTTTACACCAAATTTTGATCACATTGAAAGTATTCTCCATTGACCACAACGCATTTCTCCAGATGCTTCTTTCATTGTCCAAAACAGTTTTTAAATTCACTTATCGGGATGTCCTAAGGCCTAATAGTAGGGGAGGGATTAATGCTAAATGGGTGGTTACTCGAGAGTTGTGGGGACCTATTGGATTGCAAAGATGCTAAAAAGAAAAAAAGTTTATGTGATGTATGCCCTTTCAGTGTGGGGGGAGCGAGTATAAATTTTCAAAAATGTAAAAAAAAATCGTCACAATGACTTACCGAGTGCGTCAGATATTAATAGCATATACGCCCTACGTGTTTCTGGTAACGGAGAGATATTAATCTGACGAGTTGAGTGGTGGGGGTGGCCGTATGAAGAGGTAGAAAATTGAAAAAAATATTTATTCGAGTGTGTGACATGGCAAACATCTCTTTCAAGTTGCTGTGCCAATTCTGCTGTTCCCTGGTCCAATTTCCTGCAATCGGAATATCGTCCACTTGAGCGCCCCAGCCATGATCTGCTGCATCAGTCGAGAGGAAATGAGAGGCAGCGGGGACGTGTAGTGGCATAAAGACCTTTACATTCTGTGCCCACCATGATATGTCTTTCATTACGGGTTCCTTTATGAGAATTCTCGTTCGTATGGGAAGTTTCATCATGGAGTGCATTTGTAGTTGCATCCTTCGGCAATGAAGACGACCTCTTGGAGTGACGAATGATGCAAAATTTAGTTTTCCCAAAACTCTCTGGGCCTCCTTCACATTCCACTTCTTCTTTTTCTGAAGCCTTTGAAGGGATTGTTGAAGGTCTTCGCACTTTCTCCTGTTCAGTGACTTCCGACCGCGTTGCGTGTCCCACATTACACCCAGATACTCCACTGTTTGTACCGGCTCGCTGACGCATTTTTTCAAATTGACAGTCAAACCGAGGTCTCTTAGTAGATTCAGAAATAGATTTGTTTGGACCTTCAGAATTTCCCTGTCCTGGTGGGCCAGAAGGAAATCGTCCAAGTATACAATGGTCCTCACATTTTGACGACGTAGGGTCTCCGCAACCCGATTGGTCACCTTGGCAAAGGCTGTGGAGCACTGCTCAAGCCCTGGGGAAGGCATGTCATTTGCAAAAGCTCTCCTTTGTACACAATCCTCAAAAAACGACGATGAGACTCTGCGACTGGGATGTGAAAATATGCGTGCAATATGTCTATTTTTGTCATCCAGTCTTGTGGTTGGAGAAATTCGGGAACTTTCTGATGCGACATTAAAGAAAATTTTCTTACCGACACAAAGTGATTAGAGACCTTTCAGGTTGAGAATAGGTCTGTTGCTTCCGTCCCCTTTTCGAACCAGGAACATTTGGGAGAGAAAACCGGAGTTGTTGACTGCCGGTTCCAATATATTCAGTTTTTTGAGAATTTCTATTTCTTTTGTCATTGCTGGGGTTGTATTTGTCACAAATCTTTTCAAAGTTAAGGCAGTTGGGCGTAATAATAGGGGCTTTGTAAAGAAGGGGATTCTGTATCCCCCTATGATTTTTTGAACAACTTTGGGAGCATTTAGAGCTGCCCATTTGTTTTTGAAATTCAGCAATTGCCCCGCTTGAAACTTTAATGGCCTCCAGTCATGCACCCCTGTAATAGCGTCGGTTAGAGGTCTGCCCTCGCACCGGTCGCTTGTTACTATCCTTTCCCCCCCTTTTAATACCAGAGGTGGAGGGCTGGGGATACCTTTGGGGGTCTGCCCCCCTCGGGCGAAAGGATTCTCGGGATGGAAAAAATTCTCGAGATGGAATAAAATCTCGGGTCGGAAAGGAATCTCGGGCCGGAAAGTATTGAACGGGCTTAGAAGCCTTTTTAGTGCCAGACCCCTCCTTTGGTGGACCGGTACTGATAACTTGTGACAAGGGCCTAAAACAATTCTTTACTCCTCCCAATTTCTGCAATTGGGTAGAGAGGGCTTCCTCATTGAAGAGATGAGAGGAAGTCGGAGGGATCTGCATAAGAACTTTCTTGTCTGATTTCTGTTTACAGGAATTGAGAATCCTGTCCCTTCTAAATTCAATTATCTCTGCCCGTTTTCCGCATGTTATTTGCAGCAGGTCATCGGAGCATTTTTGTAAGTCGTTCTGACCTCCAAACAGCTCATTAACTTTCTCGTACAGGGTTTCTGGAGAGACATCCTGTACTTCAAATCCCCATTCGACCAATTTCTGCAGAGACTGCTGCAGTTGTTCCCTGTGTTTGAGAGCTGCATGTGTTATTGCCGCGAAAGATCTTTCAATAGCGACCTGTTGAGGAGACCCAGAATCGTAAGGTTGCAACTCACAGTTCACATCAAGCTCCTTAAAGCCCGGATCGGCAAGGTGTTCCTTAATGACCTTGTTATATCTCACATTGGTCCAATCTTTCTGGTTAAATCGTTGAAGACGCTCTAACACTTCAAGTCTGTCTTGAGGAGGAGCAGTCATTAAGGGTTCTTTAAGAGAAATGGTGGGACTCGGCATTTGAAAAACACAAGTATTACACCCGGATACTGTTGAGCACTCTTTCTCTGTCTCTGCGATGGACATATTATCTGAGGCTGCATTCTCTGCGAATCTTGACCTCGGTGCTTGCAGAATAAAATTTTGTAGTCTGCCTACTTGTTCAGTTAATTTCTTAATAGAACGGGCCATTCCTCACCTTCTGGAGCGTGAAGCCCTGCTTGAAAAACTCATGGAAGTAGAGCTGTCGGAACTTGGTGAGCGTCGGCGTCGCCTTCGTCTTTTTCGTTTATTGTCACAAACGGATTCATTAGAGGAACAGTGGGAACACAAATTCTTTTGTTTCGTTTTTCGTATTTCGTCACGGTTTACACTCACGGACGCGGAAATCTCAACCGCTTCGGGAGATACATTATTTTCTGACATTGCGTAATGATTTTCATAATAATTGTGGAGAAGAAATCTAGTTTCTGGTTTATATCGCAATATTGTAACTAGACGACCGCTCGCGATAGAAAATAGACGCCAATTAAAGAAGATGGCATCGTGTAAGACGATAGCGAGCCCCTAACTGTTGGTAGCAGTGATTGCGATCACCGAGGAAAAAAAAATCGCGCAAAATTTGAATATTTCAAGAAGGTAAAAGGAGAAGAGAGACCGAAATCGGATGGAAACAGAGATGTCATCTCTCACTAAGGAATATTCTGGATAAGGAACGGCACTACATAATAGCTATGCCCCTTTATGTACACACTTAATATACTATAATATTTACATAATATGTACTAAAGTGAACAATAAGTTCTTAATTGAATTATCTACAGGTCATGTGGAAAATATTACCATTCTGCCCGAGGCAGTTAACTATACTAGTTGGTCTTCCAAGGAGTATCAACATTGGTTAGTTACTTCTGCACCAGGAAGTATCGAAGGCCTGTGTTGGCAGTCTCTCTTGAGTTTATCTGGAACTTAGAATCCCAGCCCCATAAGTACTAGTGCAATAATCTTCCAAGAACACCACGGGTGAGAAACACAAAATGTACCTAACTGCAAAAAAATAGTTTATGAGTTAAGTATGGAGAAAGCTTCACTATAACCGATTACATTACTATAACACAGATGCATTTCGCCAAATACTACAGATGGTAAAATAATCTATGATTTGCATGTAAACATAGAAACACAACAACGCATCGCCTCTTGCATTTTAGTGTGTTCTGATGCTATAAGGTTTGTCTAGCAAAAGGTTAGAAACATAGAAACGCATCAGGCATCAGGCACTTACATTTTTGTGTTACAAATAGTTAATATTAACAAATAGTAGCAAAATTATTGACGTATCCTACATTTTATGCTTCGTACAAATAAACTTTGGCCATGTAGCTGTAATATTCCATAGAATAAAATGCTAAAGGATATTTTTAAAAAAAGCTATAAAAAGTGTAATTAAATCAATACTAATATTATAAATGCGAAAGTGCGTGTGTTTGTTTGTTATGCTTTCACGCCTAAAGCTATATTATATGCAAGTAAAATAGACTGGATATGATGGTAAGCTCTGGGGTTATGTTTTCTGTCACTAACAAAATTGCTAACGTCAGAAGAAAAGCAAAACAAATCATTGCGAGATGTCAGGCATCATATAGTTGATAAAAATGAATCCCTGAAATGTTTGTACGCGTATAACTTCCAAACGACTGCACCAAATTGAATAATTCTTTTTTTTTTGTTCGTTATTCAAGGTTTGCATAACTGGTGAGCTCTAGTTTTACAAAACTTGTATTAAAAAATTACAATAGGTGGCACACGGGAGGGGGGAGAGGAACTCGGGTAGGGGCTACGCGGGAGAGGGGGGAGGGGAACTCGGGAGGGGGGTTCGCGGGACGGGGGAAGTGGGGGAGTGCAGTGAGGAGCGGAAAGTTGGAGGAGGCGGAGCGGGAACGCGAGGGGAAAGGGAATGCGGGAGAGGAAGGGGAACGAGACGAATGGGAAAGGACACGCAGGGAGAAACAATTTCTTTATTAAATGGCTTATTATCATTAAAATAGGTCACTTTATAATAATAATAATGTTTTTATTCCAGGATGTGGGGAGGATAGTGCAATCCCACATGTCCCATATAATTGTACATAATAACACAACAGATTTTTTTGCTTTAAGCAGTTGGTCGCTTAAAACAGAGTCGTAATAAACGGATATGTTTTCCTAGTACCTAACTATGAAACCTAACTTGAGTTTACATTGTCTCCGCTAAACACGGTAAGCCATTATAAGCAAAGTCGTTCTATCCGAATTCTACTGTATATTTTTTGTGTCTTCAGAAAACAGAAGTTTTTTTGACCGCTTGACTTCTCTGTTTTTTTTTGCTATTTGCAGCTTTCCGTTTCGCATTTTAAATAAGTAATAAATAAATAAAATAATCGTAAGGAAGGGGCCCTCTGATGTGGAGGGCATGATGGCATTGCCCCGTCATGCCCCCCAGGCAGGTTTTTTTTTTAAATATTGTAATAAATATGTAACTTTATAACTCTTATACTTTAAGGACAATAAGTGGTCGATGTCGGATACCCGTCAACCATTCAAATCAATCAAATTATCTTCAATGCACTCTAAATATTACATCAAAAATGCAAAAAAAACAAATTTCGCTCAGCGCTTACGACATCAACACGGGATGACTGCAGTCGCAGTACTAAAGGCACGGGGTGGGGTGGGGGCACATATGGACGAATTATCAGGTTCGTAGCAGGTTTGGACAGAGCAATATATCAAAAAGCCACACAGAACTATTCCACACTCTTAATTACAAGACAAATGCAGCAACTAATTTGCCAATCAATCGTGCCCTTCATATGTCCAATAATATTAATCTAAATTCTAACATCGACATTTTCTCTGATTCACTGCCCAAATTTAAAAAGAGCATCATGTCAATAACAAAATTGTTCAATGCGCATACATGCATACATACATACATACATACACACATACTCACACACACACATACTCACACACCCTCTCACCTTCCCACTACACACATCACCCGGGAATTACTTAATATGCACACCATAAATAAGACACTAAAATGAAACACATGATAGGTACCCACCATGAATTATATTTATTATTTTCACCAATGGATAATATAATGTACTGTTTGTTTCTGTTTATAAATAAATAAAATAAAACTCCGTCTTGCCCCGCCCTCCCCTACTAACAAAAAAATTCAAAATCGTTCACGTAAATTAATCACATTTAGATTATTTTATTTCATGCAATTAGAACTTTCTAGGTATTATACCTCGGACTCTCAATGGGGGTTTTGATTTATTGCTTGAAAGTGCCAGGAGCCGCACTAGGAAATTATTTTTGCAGTCAATTAAAACCAGTATATTTTTTCTGCTTCTCAGAAGATTAAATGCAACTGACCTGATTTTAATAAGTGGAGGGTGAGTGCAAAGGACACCTTTCAAAAACAGTTTTTAGTTTTTGGATATATTCAGAAATATTCCTTAATTTTATTGCAAAGCGGAAATATTTTGACCCTCTGACAAAATAGGGTCAAGGCAAAAAAAAAATTTCTTTATTTTTAACTTTATGAGTAAAACCTCAAATTGTAATATTTAATTAAATGAAGACAATATTAGCGAAACTCATCGAAAATCTGGAGACAGAAAAATCAGAAAAAGATATTGGCACCTCTGGGACTCGAACCATGCAGAAGGTCCTGGGTTTGAGTCCCTGAGGTGCCAATATCTTTTTCTGATTTTTTGTCTCCAGATTTTCGATTGAGTTTCACTAATATGTATTGTCTTCATTTAATTAAAAATTATTCTATTTGTAAGAGAGTACGTCTTTCTTACAAATGGAGCTTAGAACTCAACATTAATTTATCTATTTTAGCGAAGAAGTTAAATCAAACTCCATGAATAGTTGTTTTCTGCTCTCCTGAACATCAGTTTTGAAACGGTCATAGGAACCAATTTTTTTTCCGCTGGCCAGAGTCTTCTGCACAAACGGGCATTTCCCCCCAATCTCCCATTTACTTTTCTTTGAGGCATCACAGAGGAACCAGCTAAGGGGCGCGGAAGCTGAGTGTGGTTCACGGCTAGACCGAACGTCATGCACATTCTTGCTGGGACTGCCAATCGATTGGAGAGCACTCCCAACCGTTTGCCATGCCCTTATTATTTATGTACTGTGTCCTCCCAAACAGTTGCTTGTAGGATACGCTGGATACAATCACCCAGCGCTTGCCACCTCGTGGACTTTTACCAACCTGTCCCATTGTCTTAACTATATTTTGTCATACTAACACATATTGTATCTTGTATTTCCCGCTAAGCACTTGCATACTGCTTACTAACAACATATGCAGGAACATTGGAGGTCTAAATTCGTTCTTAACTAAATGTAGCTTCGTTCTTTCAAAAAAAATTAGAGTCCTTGCGAGAGCCTTGAAGGAGGAACCATCTGTTACTTATACCAGGGCGGGTAAGTGGTGGATAACCTACAATGCACAAACTAAGGAGGAGTCTAAACTAGTTCAAGGAGGAGTGGAGTGAAGTGTCAAAAATACGTAATTGTAAAGCACTTTTCCAGGAACCTGGAGCCAGGAGTTCGTGGTATAAATCCAACAGTCTCTTTATTATACTACCACTATTAGGTGTCTGAAAAGTATACAAAATCTATAGCATGGTGAGTGACGCAGAATTGTTCAACATAACATGGGAATACTGGATAAGAGTCTAAACTGCTCCCAACCGTCTGGAGCCAGTGGGACTGTGGCATCCCCAATTGGGGTATGTTGTGAGGCTGGTAGTGGGGAGAGGAAGGCGATGGGGAACAGGAAGGTGGTAAAGTACCTGACTATTCAGATCTGGTCACCAAACATGGCCAAAGCCATTTCAAGCAACAGTTCAACAATCAAGCAATAATAAATTCTGTATGTACCAGTACATACTACATAAGATAGTTTCTGTTCATCTGGACTTGGTGGACATAAAACTAATAATTTCCCTATTTTTTGTCATGGAATGGGTGATTGTGGGGTCGCGACCTGCAAAGAAAGAGTAAAATATTTGTAATAATGTATTAGGACACAAATTACCCACTAGGCAGATTTACAATATAATAATTAGGACAATGTTAACAGCAAAAATCGACATTTTATGGCGTTTTACCGCCACGGCTGTCTGTTTGATTCAGATTTACGAAATTATATGATTTTTTTTACAAAAATCAATGTTTTTTGAATTACATGAACAAATTTTCGTATGCGGGCAAAAATAAATTTCCAATTACGAATTAACGAATTTAAAAATCATTTTGTAAGAAACAAAATTTCTGGGGACTTTTTTTGGCAAAAATTACGAACTACGCGTTTTTCGATATGTCGAGGTTCGAATTAACGGCATTCTATTGTAAATGTCCAGCATCAGAATTTGAGATAAATTTAAATAATTCTTATTTTGGTTGACAAACAAATCAATTACCTGTCGACAACAGTGTTGCCATTGGTGACAGTTTTGGCCGGACAGCCGTGTTTTAAATAGTCTATGCATCGCCATTTCCTCACCCCGCCTTCACAGGTTTTGGCCAGGGAGTACTTGTAGCAGTTTAGGAGCATAGTCTGAACTGTAGCTCTATCCGCATCTGATGGTAACACACACTTTATGCGATTAATATGGTGCATCAATAGAGGCAGTTGAACCAGGACAAAATTTATTCTTATATTATAAGAAATTCTATTTAGTTATAAAACAAATTTGGTATGTATTAAAGTGAAACTTTCTTATCCATTTCAGACCCAGTCTTTTTGGATACAAAATTTTACATTTTTATGTATGTACCTAAAATGATTGTAAAAGAGCCAAAAGGAACAAAAAATTCTTGTGGAGGAAAACCTTACATTATTTGTGTGGGTTCCATATTAGGCCATTTTAAATATTAGGTTTTAAGGGTTAAAATGTGGTAGCCAGATACGCAGGTTTTATTGTATTTTGAAAAAAGATTTAATTGGTCTATTAGGATTAATATATTTTTTTTTCATTTGCAAAGAGGTAACACTCACAGCTTTGGGACCAGAGATTGGGTGGTTTAATCCTGAACAAAGTGCATAAAATATACTGTATATTTGCACATCAACGTTTAAATTCTCAATGGCAGTGGCAGTGTACCACCAGATACACTACTCTTCAGAATTGAAACAACTCAAGTAAATTGTTCCCACCTGCAGCCTGCGGGATGAGATAACCTCTGATGACAGCCAACCTTCATATCGAATAGGAGAGTACAACAGAAGAAGAAAAACGTTAACCTTTAGAAAGGGGGCTTTTCACTGGGTCGGGGTCATCAGTTCTGGATACTTCATAGAATTCTATAGGGTCCACCCCACTAGACAAGTCCACAGAAGCCGCAGTCATCATGTCTTCCTCAATCGTCATACCCCGTAGGTCTCCTAGCTCTTGTTCTTCCGTCAGGCTGGAATCCAAAAATAAATTAACATAGTAATATTTCTTAACCACTCGGGTTATGTTACCAAATGGCACGTCCTCTCCTGTCTCTTTTTATGGTCAGACGTATAAAATAAATAAATTTAAAAAGAGAGAACACCAAGCTTTCTCTCTGCATTTAAAATTTTACTATAGAAGCTCCCATAGAATTCAAATTTTATGGGAGCATATATATTCAAATAATAACAATTCATATATTCAAATAATAATTTTATAAAACAAAAAACGATAAAACAGTTCACACGGTCAAGGTTTACCAATTTTTTAAAGTAATTATATATTTATATAAAGAAGATTGTCTGTGGCAAGCGGGAAGCATTTGTTTGATTTTTATTCAAATCCAGAGTTTTATTCTGAGAATGATGAAATTTTGCATATTTGACCTTCAAAACAAGAGGAAAGTCACGTCTAAGTCTGATTTTGAAAAACTGTGTAAATCCCGGGCAACACAGTGAAATTGGTATATTTTTAATCTAGTTTTTTTTTGTTTTTATATAAAAAAGAAAAAAGTTGAGTGACAGTAACCAATGTCTTATTAAATGTGATTTTTAGTTTCCTATAAAGTAGTAAATAAAGTTTCCAAAAAAAATCATCACCAAGCGATTTTAACTTCAGTGATGTTTGCATTCTAAATTTAAATATTTTTATCTGTATACACATCGACCCATAATCGGCAGAACAGCGTAAGCGCCAAACAGCAAATTGTTCAGGAGAAGATTAAGGTTTTAATTAACTTTCTTCATTGATTCCAAAAAGGATTTTGGTTAATTAGGATTATTTATCTTTGGTTGCTGTCTACATAAAGCTGATAATACAATTATCTGAATGTCTTCAGTTGTTGAGATAGTGGCGGTAACGCTGTTTTGCCTGTAACGCTGACAGATATTTTCCCTACGAAATGCCGCATACGCTGTTTAAAGTACATAATTATTTTTGAAATATTTATCACGCGATCATGATAGGTGAACAAATAACTAAATAAAATGGTTCCATGACAGTTAATCCTAAAGTTGACTAAATACAATGATTTGCAAGTAAGTATGCAAAGAGGATAACGAAAGTCGATATACTTGTATCTGCAGGCATCTTGATTGAAAATCCGTTGTAGAAATATTTTTACTAACAATAATTTCGACTCTCCAAAGGAGCATGCGTTAATAACAAAATACAACATACTTATACGTGCAGTCAGCTTAGCCAAAAACCGCTGTATAACATTTTTTATCTGAATACAACACCAGAGGCCCACCTTCTTCCAACCGTCTGGAGCCAATAAGACTATGGCCTCCCCAATTTTGGTATGGTATAAGGCTGAAGGTAGTGGGGAGGGGAAGGATATGTGGAAAATGTACCTGGCTATTCAGAACTAGTTACCAAATACGGCTAAAGTAAATTCAAGTAATAATAACTTTTTCTATAACAGCCAGAGGACAACCAGCTGAGGATTACGATCTTAAATTATACGATTGTCAAGGAAAAAACTTAACCCAATCATGACACTGCCCCACCATAACACATTCTAAAAACATAAAATATCTCGGCATTGAAATCGATGAAAATCTTCGATGGGACTCCCATATAAATAGCATCACAAAGAAACTTACAAAGCTTGTATACTACTTTAGAAACATACGCAACATACTTAATAAAAATGATCTATATAAAGTATACTATGCTCTTTGCCAATCACGCATAGAATATGGAATTATAGGATGGGGAACTGCCTCAAACATTCACATGAAGCAGCTAGCTAAAACGCAAAAGGCAATAATAAAAACAATCATAAAAGTACCCATAAAAACTCCATCAAAAGAAATCTTTAAAAACTTTAATGTGTTCAGCATTATTAAATTATACTCAAAAAATGCACTACTCAAATTTAAAGAAAAATATGAATACCCTGTGGACCAACACACCTACACTACAAGGTCGAAATCCTCAAAACTACTTAACATCCCGCAATTAAATACATCTTTTGGCCAGAAAAACCATAATTTCCATGCGACAAAATTATATAATGCCCTTCCAATTGAAACTAAGAACACCATGGAGATACAAAAGTTTAAAAAAGATATCAAATTATGGTTAAGTAAACAGGACGATGAGGAAATCATTAAACTTATGAAGTAACCCCAATGCAACCTGCAGACAACAAACCAATACTTTTATTTTATTTATTGTTTATTTTGTTTATCTATAATCAAGAAACTAGAAGATGAGGAAATAAAGATCAGCACCCATTCAGCAACATACAGTCCGCCTCGGAACAGGAAAACCTAGTGAGGAGGACTGTAAACAAACCACATAACTTGGTATTTTTACTTATTGTGTAATTTTACTTTATCTTATATTGTCATTCAATAAAAAAAAATAAAAATAAAAAAAATCTAATACCTACACACCACACACCAGCATATAAATACGAAAAATCATATAATATAACTTTTATCCGAATACAACACAAGAGTCCCAACTGCTCCAAACCATCTGGAGCCAGTGAGACTATGGAATCCCCAATTTAAGCATGTTGTGAGGCGGAAGGTATCTAGTGGAGAGGGGAAGGAGATGTGGAAAATGTACCTGGATATTCAGATCTAGACACCAAATACGGCCAAAGTCATTTTAAGTAATAAGTCTAACACTTATATACACTACACAACAGCGTAAAAATACAAAAAGTCATATAATGTAACTTTTTTTTATCCAAATACAACACAAGAGTCTTAACAGTCTGGAGCCAGTGAAACTATTGAATCCCCAATTTTAGAATATTACGAGGCTGAAGGTAGTGGAGAGTGAAAGGAGATTTGGAAAATGTACCTGGCTATTCAGATCTAGTCACCAAATACGGCTAAATACGGTTACTAAATCGGAATAGCCGGGTACATTTTCCACATCTCCTTCCACTCCTCACTACCTTCAGCCTCGTAACACATTAAAATTGGGGATGCTATAGTCTCACTGGCTCCAGACGGTTGGGACTCTTGTGTTGCATTCGGAAAAAAAAGTTTTATATTTTTTTTTGTAATTATGCGCTGGTGTATAGTGTATAATTAGACTTATTACTTGAAATGGCTTTAGCCGTGTTTGGTGACTAGATCTGAACAGCCAGTTGAATTTTCCACATCCCTTTCCCCTCCCAATTACCTTCAGCCTCACAACATCCCAAAATTGGGGATGCCACAGTCTCACTGGCCCAAGACATAATTGGGATAAATTACGATAAACGATATAATTTGCATTACTACTTTTTTTTATACAAATATTGAAATACAAAACAATAAATTAAAAACACTCAAGAATTTCCGTTTAGTTTCTGATGCTTCTAGCCACCGACACGTCTGAACT
This sequence comes from Limnephilus lunatus, assembly GCA_917563855.2. Lineage (NCBI taxonomy): Eukaryota > Metazoa > Arthropoda > Insecta > Trichoptera > Limnephilidae > Limnephilus > Limnephilus lunatus. Next base: position 37,730,259 of record OU830594.1, read on the forward strand.
AGTCACCAGATAGACGCCAACCGACTAAACTGAAAAATTGTCGACCAACAGTCTAGACAGCGTAAACAGCATAACCAACCACAGTTGCTTACGCTAAAAGTTACAGGTACTAAAAAAGTGTCAAGGCATATAAGATAGAGCTGCAATATTTTTGTTACTGATGTATTAGGCAGCGTTGAACAGTTTTCGTTAAAAATCGTAATTTGATAAAAATGTCGTTTACGCTGTTTTGCCGATTATGGGTCGATTTGTCCATTTGTAATGTTAACATCCGGAAGAATCTTTCATCTGCTTTTAAAAACGGTATTTCGTTTTGGGGATGCATTCATAAACAGTGAATCTATTTGCATTTGAATGTCAAGCATAATATTTAATAAAACATGATTTTTTTTGCCTAGACCAGCCATACTCAACCTGCAGCCCGCTAAGCTTTAGTGTGCATCCCGCCAAGCTTTAATATGTATCCCGCCAAGCTTTAATGTGTATCCCGCCAAGCTTTAATGTGCATCCCGCCAAGCTTTAATGTGTATCTCGCCAAGTTCTAATGTGCGGCCCTCCAAGCTTTAATGTATATCCCGCCAAGCTTTAACCCTTTAAATGCCGTAAGGTATTTGCATAAGGTACCAAGCTTTAACCCTTTAAATGCCGTAAGGTATTTGCATAAGGTATTGGTGTTGTTACGATACACATTTTAGTATTCAAATATTGCCGCCTCAATTGCAATGAGTACTGAGAGAGGGCGCTAAACGGCGCGCGTTCCCGCGCATCCGTGCCGCGCATCTGGCAACGCGGGCTTGGCGCTGCGAGAAGCGCCGGCCGCCATTACAAAATCACGAGCCGAGCCGCGACCACGTTCGAAAGCGGTCCCTGTGTTCCCGCTTTGGCCGTTGCACTGTTTGCATTTTGAACTGATCAATTCCCGTACTATACTCAGATATATAAAGTTAATCAAATCTTTACTAACACTTGTGTGTAGTTGATGGGCTAAGAATGGCCCTCAGTAAACGTTGTGCGAGACCGGAGGGCGGTGTTATGAGGCACCGCCACGGCCCACGCCGATTGCTGATCAAGTAAGCCCTACATATTCCCCATTATTTGTGCTGAATTAACTGTTTGCCTTACCGCGAAAACCGGGATGAAGTCAGAGAGAGAGAATTGAGTTTTATAGTATAGGAATACTCACGTGTTCAATTGTTCTAACATTGTAATTTGTGATGTTTTGCCGCCTTATTCTGAAGAATAAATGAAGTGAAGAAAATCTTTCTCTTCTTATTTTGCTAGCAAATTAGCCTAAAACAATCTAGGCATCCCTACGATGCATAGTGAATCTCAGCTGAGGCCGGATCCATGTCCTGAATATCATGCACCTGCCGAAATGAGCTAGTCGCAGGTAGGTACTTGTTGGCTTCCACTGTGAAGCGCGGCGCCCCACGATGCCTAACACTGGCTTCCAAAGTGGGGGCCGAATAATTACTGAGCGCCTTGGCGCGTGCCTAACACTGGCGCCCTACGCAGCTAACAGTGTATTTGCCGTAAGGTATTTTTAGCAAAAAACAAATTAATAAAATAATCTTTTTCTGAAATATATATTGAAGACTTGCCAAATATGTACATTGTATGTCATTTGTGTCGCTTTTCGATTTTTCTGAATAGTTGAGTTTAACCGAAAAATCGTCATTTAGAACAGTGTGTTAACACGCTAATTTTGTATGGCCGGCCTCCTGAGCACGGCCACTTAGAGCGTGTAAACAAGCTTAAGACACATAACAGGTTAATGAGCGGGCAAACATTTTCAGTTATATTTTTTGCTGTGTTACATTACAACGTATAGTTAACGCTGCCATAGATCCCGTTTTGAAGGAGACTGTCCTGTTTTATGGTAGGTGCTCTGTGCAAGTTTTAGCACTCAAAGCCATATTGACGTGGTTTTAACTAATAAAAAAAGGTGCCAAGAATTTCACTCTTATTTTATTTGAATAAGGTATGATGATGAAAGTTGTGTTCAGAATATACTTTTAAATACTTTATGTAATAATAATTTGACCGCTCTGGGAAGCAACCTATCCACAATGTCATCACAAAGTAACTACATAATTTAAAAGAAATTATTTAATTGAATGTAGTTTTCTTACTTTTGTGAAGCGCAAAGTGTAAGAGGGTACTTGGAAAGAATTTTCTCAGTGTTCGACGAAATGGATGTCCTCGTCGTGGTTGATCTTGGCAAGATCAGGTTTTGTGATCCCTCGAAATCATCGCAGTCTGAGATGTCTTTTTCGACTACCATTTCAATTGGATCTGGTGGCAACCTTGCTGAGTCACCAATCTGTTCACCTGCCTGCGATTTAAGTATGTTCGTGTCTATTTCCTGGAAATAAAAATAATAATTATTATAAGGTTCCAACACAGGAAGTTCGCACAGTTTTTTCTGGTCCCTCGGAAAACTTCAGAAGGTTTCAATGTATTAAAAACATAAACATCACAAAGCAGAATATCGTGATGAAATAATGACATAATGAATAATATTAATTAATCCTAATGTGGATCATCTTAAACCATAGTGAACTAACTCAGTTTTTTCGAATTCTGAGTTAGAGCTTGAAATGAGGGCTCCAAATCATAATCTAGCTCTGCCAGAGAGAACCAATCAGAGAAATACTGGTCAAGACAGTATTTCTCCGAATGGTTCTCACCAGTAGACCTAGAATGTGATTTGGAATACACTTTTCATTTTATTGCATGATTTAGGTTTTAAATTTTCGGCTCAGCAAAACGTTGTAAGCATCAAATAGAAAAGTACAATCACCTTCTGTAAAATGAAAACATAATCTACATGAATGGAAATATTGTAACAGTGCACAAATGTTAATTTTTTTTAAACAATGTAAGAAAGTTAGCCTGCATTTTGTCTGTCCCAAAATTCACCGCTTATAAAATGTGTCATGTGTAACGATTTTAACTTTAGCTATGTTTGCGTTCAAAATTTTAACTTAAATTATAAATTAAAATTAATAGAAATAAAAGTAATTGGTATTGTGGATTTAAGATAATTGATGTATCTGTTTGATGTACTGCAGCTATTTTTGGTGAGTCCTTTATGAATTCCATTTTATTCTTATAAAAATTGTCGCCATTTTTTGACCAAATTTGTGTCAAAAATTATTCAAAGGGAACATTAAAAAGTTCACAACATATCAAAAAATTCAGTTTTCTTACATACATATGTAGATTGTGATTATAAATAAGACCATTTAAAAGAAACCTTATAGAAAATATTCAATGTGGAGGGAAAATTGAACTTACTAGGCGAGTTGGCAATACTGAGAATAGTTCCGTTTTGAATGTTTACGATTTTATAATATTATTTAGGAATATGTGATAAACAACCAAAGATAGGTAAATTCATTGACTATATAGAACTATGATCAGTTTGTATGCCTTCATATTAAAATTCGGAGGTATGATTTTTTTAAGGTTGGCGGAAAATATTCAAAACGGTCATTAAAATATCACGAGCAATCCGAGGCAAAAGTTATAAAACGCGCCGTCGCTCCAGTGGTTAAACAAGAAAATATACGTCCTAAAATAAGAGCATTAATGGGAGTGGCTACTGTTTTATTTGGGAAGAAACAATTTGCCATCATTGACTTAAATCATTGCCTTTTTTGGCTATTGAAAGCATATATGTAAAAGGGTGCCCCGATAAACTTTCATCTTTTGAAGCACACTAATCCATACGTTTTTAATTTATTCAATAAACACAAGCTTAGATGTAAAAAAAACTCCCCTTGTGAAATGCAATTTTTACACTTACAACTTTATGACAGGAAGGGCTCTAAAAAGATATTATTAAAAGTTTAACAAAAAGAAATAAGTTGTTTTGACATATAGAAATTTGAAGAAAAGAAGAATGTTCAGAAGGTTATTGCAATATAATTAAGAATAAAAAGAATATAATTAAGAATAAAAGAATAATAATTAAATAAATAAATATAGAAAATCACCGTATCGATTCCTTGGATCTGTAAGGCTTTGGCAGCCGCAAAGAAAGGTTCCAGTTCTTCCTCAGTGATGTCTACTTGCCCGGTGTACACATACTGCAACAAGTGCCTCAGGGTCTGATAGGACACATTCTGAAAGTATATTAAATTATGTAATTAATTGAGGGAAGAGTCTGCTCCAGCCGAGTTTTTTTTTTCAATATGTTTTTATCAAAGATAAAATTTATTTTCGTTCATCAAACTTTTGTTACAATTAAAGGTACATTTGAACAAAAAAAACACTATTGAAAATTTGATTTGAATATCTACATAACTAACTAACTAACCATCACGCCGTTTCCCCGCAGGGGTAGGCAGAGAGGACGGACCGCCAAACAACTCGGTCTTGGCACACAGTCTTTGCTTCACTCACATTCATACATCGTCTCATACATACTCTTCTATTATTCCGACTTTTGACATGGCCCGACTCAAGTATCTGATTCACTTGATCGTGCCATGTCTTCCTCGGGCGTCCCCTACTTCTTCTTCCATTCACATTTGCGTCATATATTCTTCTCACATTATTTTCTTCTTTCATTCGCTCTACATGTCCAAACCATCTGAGGGTCCCTTTCTTAATCTTACTCATTATGCTTACATCAGCCTTGCATTCTTTGCGGATATCCACATTTCTCACACGATCATACTTGGTTTTGCCACACATTCGCCTCAGGGATCTCATTTCGACAGCATTCAGTTTACTTTCATCCTTCCTCTGCCAACTCCATGCCTCACTGCCATACATCAAGGTAGGTACCAGGACTCCATTGTGGACTGCTAGCTTCGCGTCTTTTGACAGTGTTTTATTAGCGCCAACGGCATTCAGTCCTCCATTAATGGAGTTACCTGCATTTACTCTTCTTTCAATATCTCTATCAGCCTTTCCATCTCTCGTAAACATACTACCCAGGTACACAAACTCATCCACCTGCTCCAAGTATTCATATAGAATTTGATGCTATAACTTTGGGAATATATTTTCCAAATGTATAGGAAGATTTTTAGGCAAAAAAAAGTGGATTCAAATATGTCCCCATTATGGCCCGCGAAACAAAGCCATATGAACCGTCCAAATTAAAGTTAGGCAGCTCCCTCATAATGTAAGGAATTCACATAAACAAAGTGTGCGCCTGTACTCTAGTCGGCACGGCTCACGACCGGTGTTGTGTGCTTCCAGTGCTTGCTTTCTTATTGTACTCGGTTTATGTGGAATTCTTACCGAACAGAGCGAGATTATTGTTAAACATGTCATCATACATTGTTATAGTGAATTTGAAAAAAAACATGTTTACACAGGTTGGCTTCTAGTCATCACTGTCTCCTAAGCCAGAGTACTTGACCTCATATCACATCTTTTTATGCTATAGAATACCGCACAAGAGCCCCAACTGCTGGTATGTTGTGAGGCTGAAGGTAGTGGGAAGGGGAAGGATATAGGGAAGAGGAAGGTAGGGAAGTACCTGGCTATTCAGATCTGGTCACCAAACACATTTTCACACGTTTCAATTCTGAATGGTGGTCTTACACCACGGCGATACTGAGAGTATCTTCCACTCTGGAACGTGCCGCAAACATACTATATATTATTTTAAATGAATAAATTGTGAAATAACACAAATTAATTAAATAAAAATTTATTTGCCACGCCGGGATTCGATCCCGCGACCTTTGGTGTGGGAGTCAAGTGCCTTACTGCTGGACTACGCCGGCCGTCAAAATCTGACGTCGTTGTCAAATCATTTATTAGTGCCATTTTGAATTTTTGACATCTGAACCACCGATTCTTGACTTGAATTCGGCGATCTTACGTAATCAGAAATTAAACATCTGTAAAAGGTAAAAGTAAAGGTATTTATGAGATGCTTACGGTGAGGAAGATAATGGGGTGCCTGGCGGGGGAGGAGTGGATGATCTCCTTGAGGTAGGGGCTGGCTATGCTCATTATGAGCTGGTGCACCTTCACCAGGTGGCCGCCTGCAGCCAATGTCAGGTCTACAAAGTCTTCATTCTGAGGAAAATCAATGTATCCAGTGAGGAGATGCTGGTAGGAACTAGGTATGTGTATATCTTATTTAAATTTTTAGTAAAAAAACATATTTTTTCACAGAGATGAAATATATTATTGTTGTCAGAATTAACTATCTTACCGGTGCAGGCTTCATTATGGTACAAAATATTTGATAAATTGATAAAATAATAAAGTAAAACAAGGAAACTGCTACTTCTTAACATTCTGCCCACCAAAAACGGGTATTTATGTGCAAATGCAATCCTTTTTACAGATCGAAATTAAGCCCTGCAACAATTTTATTGATAATAGTACTATAATTTCAAACAAGATCAATAATAGAATTAAACTAAAAATTATTTAACTTATTTATTACTAGCTGACCAGGCCACACGTTGCTGTTGCAAACGAAACACAACACCATCTACTGGATGGTTACCCAAGCTTTATAACCAACTGTTATTAAATCACACCGCCATCTGTTAATTTGAATACAAATCAAATCCACACCGCCCGCTTGCCAGCCCGCTCGTCCACCACATACAGACATTCTCCTTTAATTAACCAATTTACACAAAACCGTGACACATTATATACCTAAACCTTCCTCATGAATCACTCTTGCTATTGGTGAAAACCGCACGAAAATCCGTTCAGTAGTTTTTGAGTTATAAAAACTGCCTCAAATCATGTAAACCAGTGATTCTTAACGGGGGCGTTTTGGAGGTCTAAGGGGGCGTTTTTAAATTTTTAGCATTTGGGGGCACTGCAGAAGTTCGAGTGGGCAATGTGTCAAAATAGAAAATAAGCTCATTCACGAGCTATGCACACTGACACATTGGCACACTTTCTTAAGGTACTAGAATTAGTCAATTTCTGTTAAATAAACTACAATTTTAACTGAGGCGTTATACTCAATGTCAATCTAATAATAATGTGTTTTATTTATTCTCCTTATCATTTTTTATTTGTAGTAGGAAATCCATTGCTGCGTAAATGGATTAAATTGTATAATTTCGTTTCGGAGGGGGGTGGGGGAAGAGGGGGGGCGCGATAATTCTACTGCGGTATAAAGGGGGCGATTCTTTCAATATGGTTAAGAAACACTGATGTAAACCATTAGATACATAAAAAAATCTTTGGTTATCTTGTGCACGTCAGTGGGAGGAATTTCGAGAAGCGCAAACCTTGAAATGCATTGGGCGTTGTTAGTATCCCCACCTTCCTCATCACAATAATGCTGCACCTCTTTCTAATTCACTAAACAGTAGTGAGAAAAACAAGGAATGTATGTCTGCTTCCCCCAAAGGAAACAAAGCAATCACTTTCTTACATCTTCTTCACTCGTTTTAAAGAAATGAGGCTTCGTGCCATTGCCGTCGTCGTGGGAATTATAAAAGCAGCCATTCGGTATAAAAATACGTTGAGTTTTTTTGTGGAATTTGTGACTCAAAACCTTTAATTCTTTAAGTTAATTACTTAATCAATTATTAAGTGTACCCTTTACGCATTTAACTACGAAGCAGGTACAAAATTAATATTGTAGGTCTCAATAGGGATTGAGCTTGTATTATTTACTCGCAAACAAACCAAACACGACAAATCGGAAAGCAATAAGTATTTAATAAAAAATTGTGTTATTTAAAAATGAAAAAAAATAATAAATATTTTTCAATCTTACCACTCTAGGTCACTAAAAACTCCCAGATTGCCACTGATTGTACTGTACAAGTGTGTCTCTGTTCGCCACCTACCGCTAATTTTGAAATTTTTTTTCAAGTTTATACATGTTTGGCGAAGTTATTGCAGAAGATCATTTTTTGTGTCGTGAATTTGTCTTATACATTACTGCAATCTTGACGGGATATGACAATATAAACGGCAAATACCTTCTCCTGCACACTATTGACGGCCAAGACAATGGGGTATTTCCACGTTTTTTTTTATTTTATTGCTTAACCTTTTCCACTCCGTAGGCCACACATTCTGGCCCAAACGATTTTGGTAGGCAGCTCCGTCGGCCAGAGGTCCTGGCCCGGCGCAGGTATAAGTTTAATCACCAATTTCTATCTACCTAAGTACATTCTATGAACTATTATTTCCGATAATTACAAAGAATCGTCACAACACATTGAATAAACCAACATTTCTTCATTTAAATTTACCGTTAATTAGATATGTTCATATAAAAATAGATGTATCATTTTAACACACGAAATATTTGTTTTCTTCTAATATTTTCAGAACAGTCAGTCGTTATCCTGCGTTTATGACGGTTCTCCGCAGTTACTCCCACTTTTTGTGACCATATTTTTTCGTTTTGTGGAACTATTCAATTTCAATTTTTCAATTTCAGTGCCGGCAACCCGGGCGTTTATTTATTATTAGTTATGTACAACAGTTTTTTTCCTTACCCTCCTCACTAGACAGAGTCTGTTCTGAGGCTGGTAACTAACAATTTTTAATTACATAAAAACAAGTAAGTGGTAAAAAAAAATAAAAAAAGAAACATATATATTATAGTAAAAATAATAATAATAAAATAAGAGGAAATCAGAATTTAAAAACAGAGTAGAATAAAAGAAAATATATAATATTAGATATTAAGAATATTACTTATCTCTCTTCTTTCTTTGACATTCAACCAGTTTAAAAATCTTTTGAAAACCCAATTCAAATTATTAGATGCGACGTAGGTCTTTGTTTGGGCTACAAACTTATTGAATATATATGGTGCCAAGTAAGATTCATGTTTTTTTGCAAAATTTGATTTGATATGTGGTACTTGTAATTGATTGTGTGTGTTTGCTCTTGTGTTTTGCGAGTGAGTTATGAAGTGTGGTGATATTTTTATGCAGTTTTTGTAGATGATCTTCTTTATGTATAGTTTATTTATGTCTAATAGGTTATTGTTGATCATTAGCTGTTCTGTCGGATGTTGATAAGGCTTTCTAAACATAATTCTGATTATTGTTTTATGATTAATTTTAAGTGATTTGAGGTGAGTCTCTGCTGCTGCTCCCCATACTGAAATACCATACATTAGAATACTTTGACAGAGTGCATAATATATATTTTTTAGCTGAGGTAGTGACATAATATTTCGAATTGTTTTGAAGATGTAAGAGAGTTTCCGTATTTTTTTTGTAATTAGGTTAATTTGGAGATCCCATTTTAAGTTATTGTCAACAGTTAAACCGAGATATTTAATATTTTGCGCATAATCAATTTTGTGACAAACACAGCGTGAGTTAGTTAACGAGGTAACTGTGCGGGGGTGAAGATGTAGTTGTGGGCGACTATCTGGCTGACCAGCTAATGTTTTACTGAAAGTTAAGTATTTTGTTTTAGAAATATTTAGTGTCAGTAGATTATTTATTAGCCAGTTATTTACTTCAGTCTGCTTCCGTGTTTTTGAAGACGTTTTCCCATGATTGGGCTTTGAATAAGATTACAGTGTCATCTGCATAACTGATTACTTTGTACTCTATGTTCCCTAGGCTTATCTCCGTTAGACTGTTAATGTAGATGAGAAACAGTATGGGACCTAAGACGCTGCCTTGGGGTACTCCATACCTGGTGCCTACTTTGTCACTTTCTTGATTATTGATTTTTACAATTTGTTGTCTATTTTCAATGTAGCTGATGAACCATTTTAGTGGTGGACCTGTTATGCCAATGTTTTTGAGTTTTTGTTGGGAGTAATTTGTGTGAGATGGTGTCGAAAGCTTTTGCTAGGCCTAAGAACACTCCTAACACCTTTGAACCGCCATCTAGGTTTTTCACTATGTAGGTGGTTAGTTCCGATAAGGCGTCTTCTGTTCCCATTTTCGCTCGAAACCCGAATTGACGGGTGGAGATCAGTTTGTGTTTGTCAAGGTATGCGAGCAGTCTTTTTTTCATAGTTTTTTCTAGTAGTTTCGATAGCGAATTTAGGAGAGTGATTGGTCTGTAATTTAAGATCAGCGTTTTGTCTCCCGATTTATGTATTGGAGTAATACAACCTATTTTTAGATGATCGGGGACAAAGCCGAGGTTGAAACTTTGGTTGAAAATATGTTGAAGTGGTATAAGTATATGTTCTCGGAGACTAATCAGTATATGATTGGAGAGGTTATCTGGGCCCACAGCGCAATTTGGTTTGAGAGAAATAATTAAATCCGATATTTCCTTTGTACTTATTTTGTGAGCATAAAACGAATGATTTGGTTGCATGGTAGAGAATAGTTTGGTTAAAGAGTCTTCTGTTGTGCCGTTTTTTAAAAGAATTTTTTCAGCCAAGTTAGATCCAACTTTTGCAAATTGGGAGTTAATAAAATTAGCTATTTTACCAGGTTCATTTTTTGTAAGGGTTTTGTTTACATTTATTAACAGTGCTTTGATCTTCGAGTCTTTTTTCGTATTGGAGAAAGTAATATCTTTGACGATTTTCCAGATTTTTTTGGGATCATTTTTGGCAGATTTTATTTCTTTTTTGTAGTACTTGTATTTGGCTTGTTTGATTAATTTATTACAAAGGTTTCTGTATAGCAGGTAATTATTTTTTAGTTTGTCATCATTGATGTTGATATTAGTAATTGAAAGAAAAATAATTACTAATTTACGAATTCTATAAATATAGTTAATTAACCGTCATAGAAAATAATAATAGTTTTACTTCGAAGTGATGGTGAAGAAGTCGGTAACGATCCAAGTGATATAGATAGTGGAAGTGACATTATGAAGTGAATACACCACAACAACAAATATTTTTTTCTATTGGAAAAACCAATGAGTCATCTTCAATTTGTGGATAGGCTAATTATTCAGCTGGTTGGAAATTCCCCACCTTCCTCATCCCTATCTCCTTCCCCTCCCCACTACCCTCAGCCTCACAACATACACCAATTGGGGATGCCATAGTCTCACTGACTTCAGACGGGAGCAGTTTAGACTCTTATGCGGTATTCATATAAATTTTTTTTTTTTTTAAATAGAGAAAGTGTAAAAACCAGAAAAGGAAGCCATTCGGTAGATCTACATGTAATAATGCCGAATATGCAGAAAAAGTATTAGGGATTGCATCGTTTTCAATTTGGGAGGCGGGAATGGGTATCTCCGCCCCGGGAACCATTTATTGGATAACCAAAACCTCTGCCACATAGCAGGGGTGCCCGGGTTCATGGAGATGCGTCTGCCTATTTACTGCGTGGTGGGTCGAATCGGGAAAGACTGGTTGAGGGAGATCTTTTGATCTCTCCAGCCGGACTCTATCGAACCATTGCCTTACGACGCAGTGAGAGGGATGAATTCACGCATCGCCTCTCCTGGACCCACTAACCCCCAGATTTCTACCCACTCCTCATAACATTTTCCTTCCAATCCTTTTTTTCCTTTCCCTCAAAAGACCCTCCACACAGCGACCCCAAAGATGACATAGGCCCTGGGAATTTATTTTCTCAGGGCCTCCTGTGTGGAGCTAATGTAAAAAAAAAATCGTTTGTGGTTCTGATTATGATAGAGGGCAAATACAATGAACAATATATCACTGTAAAAGTTGTGAAAACAAACATGCACTTCATGTGGGATAACATTGGACCGAATCGTGAGTTTTTTGTAATAGTAAATATGAGATAAATGTACTCAAAATGTGATAGTATTATATTATGTATAATATGTACAATACTCTAACTTGTAAACACCGTGTAGAATGTTTGCCATTATTATCTATTTTATGTGTTGTGGGCTGGTCTATCTTTTGTTTCTTGAAAGAGGGTCGAAACCTAAAATAACGTAACCAATGCAAAATAAGCAACCATACGCTACCCATAAAACCTAAGCCAATCAGGTCCAGGTAGCCACTGGTCAATCGCTGTGCGGTACAGGACAATTAGGAAGGAATTTCTCCAAGAATTTACATTGGATTGTCTGCATTATACAAATACCCGTATTATACAAATTATTACTATGCAATAAAAGATATTATGCAAATAAAACATGTTGAAATCAAATGTATTATCTTTTAGTTACTTAATGTGTGATTTAACAAGTATTTTATGCAAAATATACCAAACAACTAATGGTCACACGAATTATACGATAGGGTGCTGCAAAAATAATGAAGCAAAAATTTCATTGCAAATATAAAATATAACACACATTTTTGGTCGGAGTAGCTAAACGGTTTTGAGATAAAATGGTCAGAATGGAAAAGGTTAAAAAAAATTAAGCAAAAAATTACGATGATTATAGCATTTTTATTTTATTTTTATGTTGACGAATAAATTTTCTACAGCGAGTCAAAGTTTCCCATTTTTGAATTACCGCTAAAATGATATTTTGGGGCGGGGCTATCGTGTGACGTCATGAGCGTGGACGCTCACTGACAGTGTTTATTTATGCTGGCCCAGCTGAGCGACGCTGGCGACGTCACAATCCCATTTTGGGCCGTTTTGATTTTGTCAGTTTTAGATAGTTTTTTAAATCAATAATATTGAATGAAAACATAAAAAACAAACATTTTTAGTAGGATGATTAAAAACAGAAAAATGATCTTTAAATATTCCGTACATTTTCAACAGAATCCCTCGTTTGTGGAAATACTCTATTGTTTAGAAGTAGGTTGGTAATTAATATTTCTCATAACAAGCACATTGAGATCCCAAGTATTATCTTTATAATAACACAACATTATTACACACAACTTCCAGACTCAAATGTGCATTTTACATGTGAAATCATTACACCGCAAGATAAAAAAAATTAACAATTATTCTAACATACCTTGAGTAATGTGTTTAAGTTTGAGCAAAGTCTGTTTTGGTAGCTATCCCAGGACAAGGCAAAGCGGGGTTGATAAACTTTTCTAATTTTAGGTTCAGCTTGAATGACTTCTGTTGTATCTAATGCTTCATGCTCCTTTTGGTGCGTTCTTGCCAAAGGCTTTCTTAACTTCTTGTTACCAGACCTAAAATAAGATTTCAGTTCACACATAGAACATCTGGCCACCTTATTATTATGGCCTGGTTTATTACTTTGAAATAGTTTCAGGTTACTTGATCTCTTACCCTAGTAATGAAGATCGCCCGGACCCGGCCCGCACAATATCTTCCCTTTCAAATTTTACCATTAAAGGGTCACCAATAGTATCCGTGGCCATTGAGGAAGATGCTGCTGGTAAATCGGCAATGTTAGTATCACTCGATCTAAAATAAATTTTCAGTTCAATCATAATACTTAGATCAGACCACTTGCATTTCATTATTTATTATTTTTAAATAGTTCCAAAGATTACTTAACCCTGGACAGCTAACTTTAGCTGTCTAGGGTTCTGGCTTGCCAAAATACCAAGAATGAAATGCAAATCGATCTGAATCTCTAGCGCTTCAACAGAGTGTGCCATCACGTGTCAACTTAGTGGTTGCAAGACTTAGGTTGTGCGTATAGCGGTTGCGTTGAGTCTTTGTTTTGAGTTTCAATGCTTTCATTAGTTTTGTCCAACTTGCGCCAAAAAATATAAGTGATTTGATTGTCATTGTTAATTTATATTTTTTCTCTTCAAGATGTCAAAGAAAAAGGATTTTTTTCCAAATTATAGCACTGTATTTAGTGTTGAAATGTGAAATTTATCTAAGTAGTGCAATCTTAGATAATACAGTGATTTACAACTTAAAACTGAAGTAGGTTCATTTTTTTTAACCTCATCATTCTGTATTTTACAACATAAAATAAAAATCTAATTAAAAAATAGGGTAAATTTTGGAGATCGCTGTCAACGGTTAATACCGCCTGCTCGCGTCAAGGCAAGAAAAACATCCCAGTTTTCAAGTAGTTTAGCGGCTACGCTAGGTTTGTGTAACATGGGCTGTGATACAAAGGAAAGTGCCCCTTTATAACGCCTACTCGCGTCAAGGCAAGAAAAACATCCCAGTTTTCAAGTAGTTTAGCGGCTACGCTAGGTTTGTGTAACATGGTTTGTGATTCAAAAGTGAATGTATTATTTATAAAAAATAATTACCGAAATTAAAAACATGTTTTTTTCCGTCATTTTATTCCCAAAACTCCGATAATTTAGTACTTACCTTTCCAGATTTCGTGGTACCTTCAAAATCTTCTAGCCGTTCGTTATACATTCAAGTGTATCAGGAATACCAACATACCAAAGTGACAGCGAAATAGCAAATGGCGTACAATCTCACAAGACGAAAGCTAATTTTAATTTTACGTAATCGAAATTTAGAATGAAATATTTTCCACTTCCCCCAATGAAAATAGGGTAAATATCGGTTGGGACTGGACACGCTTATTACGAATATTTTTTTAGAAAAAAACTTTAGATTCGCCTTAATTACTATTAAAGGAAACTTTTTGGCTTGGGGGCGGCGGAAAATAATGCATTTTAATTTTCAATTGCGTAAATTAAAATTCACTTCGCGAATCTACACGATGTCAAATCGCGGCTATCAGGTACGTCACTGTTATGTTGGTATCCCTGATACATTGCAAATAACTGAATACTACTGTGGCCAACTTCGTGGGATACGTAAAAACACGGTTAAACTACGAAAGCTGCATGTCATCAAACTATAAAAAAACATCCCAGGTTTTGAATGGTTTGTTTGGCAAAGCAGGGTTTGTCTAGCGGGTTTGTGTAATTATGATTGATTGTCTGTGAAATAAAAACAAATGTTAGTTCTTTGCAATGTATCAGTGATACCAACATAAAAGCGACGTGCCTAATGGCCGCTGACAGTCACCGATCGGTTCGCGAAGTGAGTTTTAATTTTACGCAATTGAAAATTAAAATGCATTATTTTCCGCCGCCCCCAAGCCAAAAAGTTTCCTTTTATAGTAATTAAGGCGAATCTGAAGTTTTTTTCTAAAAATTATTCGTAATAAGCGTGTCCAGTCCGAACCGATAATTACCGAAAATAGTTGCCTTTTAATGTAATTAAGGTGAATCGAAAGATTTTTTTTTTTTAAAAGTGCATATTAACTGTTGACAGCGATCTCCAAAAATTACCAAAAATAGTAGGTACTTCAAAAAATGTTCCTCGAAAAGTCAAATTTCTTACCCATCTAAATCTAAGGAAGACCGCCTAGCATGTGCATTATCTTTATTAGATTTTACGGACTTAGGTGAAACAGGTTCGGTGAAGAATAAAGGGTCACTGTCATATATATTTTTGGTTTTCATAATGGCCTCACTTTTAATCTGTTTGAATATTTTTAAATACATCGTGGGATGCTTTTTCTGCAAGTGACTTTTCAAATTACTGGAGGTCGATTTGTAGGATATCCTCACAGGGCAGAATGAGCACTTGGCGTAATACGTTTCGCCTATTGGTTTGTAATAGTTCCATAATATACTTTTTCTCTTTTCTTTTCGAACTTGAGACATGATAATGAAATATTATTGTTTACAACGAAGAAAGAAAAGAAAGCGAAGACTTCTTGCTCTGCTAGTTGTTTTTGTTTATCTACATAAACATAAATATACTAACCATCATAAATAAACCAGTTGCTAACCATCTACAATCTACCATAGATAATGAATATTCCCATAATACCATTCAGATTCAGGCAAACATATCTACATTTCCGCTAAAATCAGAAGTAAATTCCGTCAACAGTCAACACTTACTTGGAATTCCGCCATATATTCCGCTGATGTTTTTTTGATTTCATGTGGTCCTTCATAACAGAATATTTATTACTGTTGCTTACAATACATCGGCAAAATATACACTCAGCAAAATCGTCACCATTCGGATCGGTTTTGCGAACAATCCAATCTTTAAATAATCTGTCTTTAAGCCACTCCGGTCGAAATTTTTGTTTGTACTGTGTTTTAGGCATTTTAAAAATAATCGCTTAAAAATTTACGCTAAATTTAATATTTCACGATCGCATCGGGTAACTCAACTTGCAGAATAATTATTTTAGCCATATAAATTTAGACCATATAATTTAGCCATATAATTTTAGGACCATATAAATTATACTACTCACGCACCGGGACAAACGATTGAAAAGACCACAACAATAACAATAACCTAAAATGCTTTGCTCATGCTTTGCTTAATAAGCAGCGAACATAAATATACCCATAAATATACTAACCCCTAGATCGATATCTTCGGGCTTTCTCCATACTAGTGATGTGGTCGTCAAACTTAACTGTCAAAATGACTTGCGTGGCGCGAATTGACTAAAAGATAGAGGAAATTTATTTGTCTACCATAGACAATATAATCGCTCTATCCTACTTCATGGATTCATCAGCCCAATAAATTATATAAAAAAATAAAAATGCTTCAGAGCGGCAAAATTTGAAATTCTGCTTGCATTAGAAAAATGAAAACTCGGGGTACATGTTTAAATATTACTTTTATTTTCACAAATACAATGGATAAGTGCAAAAACACAAAATGCTTTATACAAAAATATGAAATACCTTCCGTGGATATATTTCAGCCATCTCACAGCAAAAACTGCAACATCTGAAATAAATATGTCACATTAAACAAAGTTTGGGAACGGAACATAGAATACTTGTGATGAACAAAGTTTATATGCGACGGGCCACTTCAAGAGTCAGAATAGTATGTGTTAGTCGGTTTACATGAGTTCGGTGAGTCCAAATAAGTGAGAGGCTTATGGCGGAGAGCAAGTTGTTAATAATCGTCTGCAATAGGGCCTTTCTTTATTTATGGTGGAGAACGAGAAGTTAAACTAAAGCTCTACGAGCATTATTTGACCCTATGTATGTGCAAGTAATCATAGCAAATAGAGAAATAAACAGTCACCTTTCTTTGGAATCATGCGACATGTCTTCAGCTGGGACGTTGAACTCTCCTCTGGTGTTCCTGTTATATCTGAAAATTAAAAACAGTTTTTACAATATTTGTATCTCAAATATTACTTAAGATTTAGCATGACAACTGATAAAAAAAATGCAACATGTCTTCTGAAATAAATATGTCACATTAAACAAAGTTTGGGAATGAAACGTAGAATACTTGTGATGAACAAAGTTTATATGCGACGGGCCGCTTTAAGAATCAGAATAGTATGTGTTAGTCGGTTTACATGAGTTCGGTGAGTACAAATAAGTAAGAGGCTTATGGCGGAGAGCAAGTTGTTAATAATCGTCTGCAACAGTGCCTTTCTTTCTTTATGGTGGAGAACGAGAGGTTAAACTAAAGCTCTACGAGCATTATTTCACCCAATGTATGTTCAAGTAATCATAGCAAATAGAGAAATAAACGGTCACCTTTCTTTGGAATCATGCGACATGTCTTCAGCTGGGACGTTGAACTCTCCTCTGGTGTTCCTGTTATATCTGAAAATTGAAAACAGTTTTTACAATATTTGTATCTCAAATATTACTTAAGATTTAGCATGGACAACTGATAAACTTATGTTCAGTAAACAACATTTTGTATTGAATGCTACCATTTAAATACCTCACATACATTTAAAGTGAAATTAAACAAGGCAAGGAGTGTATGCCAAGACTGAGTTGTTTGGCGGTCCGTCCTCTCTGCCTATCCTGCGGGGAAACAGTGTAATGGTTTGTTTTAAAGCATTATCAATTTTACCTTGTACGAGGTCTTGTGTAAGATGGGCATTTTTAACGTTGACGTTTCAAGCCTCCGCCTATCTTCTGGGGTGAGAGACGATCGTCGGATGAGTCTTTCTCCTTCTGTCCAGAGGGTTTTCGGGACTTCAAGCGGCATGCCAGGTGAGAGACGACATTATCGCATCCCCAGCCACAATGTATGATCTCACAATCATGGTCACAAATCTGACGTTAACAATGTTCCTAAAGTATAGGCTTCGATACGTTAGCAACGTTTTTATGAGGTGGTAGAACATTTTCTGAAACGAAATATGGAAAAACATTAACCACTAGTACCCATAAGCTAGCCTTCACGATAAATTAAGTATTTCGTTCAAACATCATTCCATCTCTATATTTTAACCTCAAATATGGATTTACAGATAAATTAAGGTGAATGATAATGTTTTATGTAATTAATTACCTGATTTCTTGATCAACATTAAACACTTTTTCACCTCTAGAATTCATGTAAGCATTTTTTGAATAAAATATGTTCATCAGCAAATTATCAAAACAACGTGCAAAGTTAACATGGCTGACATGGCGGTCTCATAAATATACTAACCCCTAGATTGATATCTTCGGGCCTTTTCCTAGTAAGTTTTTTGTCACCAACTTAACCACAGAAAACACCGTTGGTTCTACCGTAGACAATAACATAGGAAGTTCAAGGCCATTTGTCACCATAGACAATATTGCACTCGACCTACTTCATTAATTCATTAGCCAAATAAAATATTTAAAAATAAAAATGCTTGAAAGCAGAAAAATGTTTTGTTTCCCCTAGAAAACAACTTTCCATTTGACAAAGCCTGAGGGAATGAGCTTTAGATAATGTTTAACAGCTCATTTTCTCAGCAGGGAGCTTTGCCAAATGGAAACCTGTTATCCTGAGGAAAAAAATCAAGCGTTAGTAAAAAACCTAAAATACTTGAAATATTAACTCCTTATAAAAGGAAAACATATTCAAATAATGATTATGGTTTTCTACAACGAATTTACATTTTTCTGCTTGAAAAATGATAACTCGGGGGTACATGTTTAAATCTTTTTATTTTCAGAAAGACAATCGATAATAGCACATAAAAACACTGGTTTGGTGAATTCGAAGAATTGAAAAAAAATATCGACGCCGGAAAGAAAACATGGCTAAAGCAACATACAGCTGTGACATTAAAGATGAACCTACACAATAAGCTATATTGTTCGTTGACATACGTTCATCTTTAATGTTACAGCTATGTAGCGCTTTAGCCGTTTTTCCTTTCCAGCAGTCACCGTACATATCTTAGTTCTTGTAGAATGAAATAAAAATCTACATATTCTAAATATATAAATACTATTTCCTTTCAACCGAAATAAAACAGAATATACCTTCATCGAGGACCTAGCCAGCCCACAGTAAAAACCGCATCATGTGTTCTGAAAAAAAAATTATCACATTAAAAACAAAGTTTGTGAACAAAACGTACAATATTTTTCCCTTGTGATGACATACTTTGTTCATCAGAAGGGAAAAATATTCTCCCATCTGTTCATACATATGAAGAATGAAAAAAACACGTATGAGCATTGGAGAACAATATATGATGCAGATGTGAGTGGTAATGAAGTCGGGGAAACCAGAGGAAGACCTGGCACGATCAAGTGAATCATTGGTTGCGGCGGGCCACGTCAAGAGTCAGAATAATAGAATAGTATGTATGAATGTGAATGAGGGAAGGATTGTATGCCAAGACCGAGTTGTTTGGCGGTCTGTCCTCTCTGAATACCCAGCGGGAAAACAGCGTGACAATTAGTTAGTTAAAGCATTATTAATTTTACCTGCCAATAAAAATGTTATGGTCTGCCAAACAATGTTATAAAATGTTCCTAATGTGAAGCTTCAAAGACTGGAACATTTTCTGAAACAAAATTTGTGAAACATTAACCACTCGGACCCATAAGCTTGTTTTAACGATAATATAACATTAACAGACATTTTTATGACGTTCGAGGCGTACGTGACTTATTAAAGTAAAATTGAATGCATATTTTTTCAATACAAATGTCATTTAACCTCAAATTGATTTACAAATAAATTAGCTGAATGTTAATGTAATTACCTGTTTTCTGGTTCAATTGCGGACACATTTAAACCATTTTTTCACCTCTGGAATTCATTTAAAAGATTTTTGACCGAAATATGCCCATCGGCGACGTAAGCAATGCAAATTCAAATACGATTTTGGACGAATTCATGACATTCATGTTCTTGACACAACACAAAGTTTGACCTATCTATAATTCAGCTTTATCTATAAGAATTTGGTCTCGCGTTTTGCAGTTTCAAGGTCAAATCAAACATATACGCCCCTGGGCGGTCTGGCGGATGGCAAATCCATAGATACGAATACCTGCAGATAGTGCGGTGTGCGGTTTCCTGCATTTGGTACCATAAATAATACATACATTTGGTACCTTTTTTTTTAGTGACGTAGGTGTACGAGCATCTCTTTCTGACACACGTAGAGAGCGAGAGATGGCGAAAATCAAAATTACAGACCTATCTAGAATTCAGCTTTGTCTGTGGTGTGTGGCACTTTCGCTAGAGTAAGAGTTATTTATGGTCACAGGACACAAATTTTGACAGAGTTATACGCCCCTGAATATACCAATCCCGCAGCGAATGTGCGCAGCGTTGCCAACTCTTCGTCTTTTTACGTAGATCTACGTATTTTGGGTCCTTCCCGAACATCTACTAACTTCAGTCCGGAATCTACGTATTTTTTGTCAAATTGTACAAATTTGCAAAATAATATAACTCATTAGGCTGAAGAAGCATATTTTCCGTTACTTTACGGTGGCGCCCCGTCCGCGGGGCAAAGTATGTGGCGCGGACTCTAACAAACGTTCCGTTTCATACTAGAGTCCGCGCCGGGGTTGGGATATCTAAGGAAATTTCTTAGGTAAAAGGGAAATCAGCACCAATCTAGGAAAATTTCGAACTATTACCATTAATTATTTTTTTATTGGAGTTGTAATCTTCTACTTCCCGGTAAAATACACAATTTCAAACAAAGGCATCGCTAAGTTATTTATTGCTAGTATTTAACCTTAACTGTTTACTCCATTTTCATATTTTTTTTCCTAAATATTGCCTATTACCCCACATTTGCATAATTACCAAAAACTATATTTCGTTTCATTTAAACCTTAGGTTCTCAACGTGAGCAATAACGCCCCCTTGTGGACATTTGAGACTTTCAGGGGGCACGGGCAGTAGAAGACCCAAATAGGGGGCTTTGAGGTGGCACAGTAATGGCGAGGGCAGGTAAAAAATATGGTCCAAAAAGACAAAAAAACACGCTCATCACGTACTAATAGAGCAAAATAAACTTTAATATGGGTTAATTTTTGTGAGCAAAAATTCACATGTTTCGGTAGTTGAGGAAGTGGAAGAAAATTAAATCCATTAACACCTCCCCCCCCCCCACAAGAAAAAAGGGGGTATCTAAATTTTTTTTTAAAGTAAGCGGTGGTCAAAATTGAGAACCAAGAGTGAGAGAGGCAAGGTTGAGAACCTATGATAAATCATTAAAAAAAATTTTTTGCAAAAAAATGCATTAAAAATAATAGATACATTTCAACTTAATTACTACAAGAGATAACTTTTTATTATTATTGTTTATTTTATTTAGATATAAAATTTGACATCTTATATCTAATGTTTTCTTATCTATGACTACTACAATATTATTTACTACTTACTGACTAAAATTTGGACTTTACAACATTAAGACATAATCCACGAAAAACTGCAAGACTTTTAGCCTCCTTAACATTTACAGGGAGTTCATTGAACATTTTAAAACCTTTATGATAAATATTATTTTGTGTTCCCGATAAATTTGTTTTCGGAAGCCTAAAATCGTTGCAGTTTCTCGTAGGATAACAATGAACTGTACTGTTGATTCTAACATTATTCGACATATAATCTGGTAACATTTTATTTTTTAACTTATAAATAAAAACTAGGGTATTGAAAACTAATCTTTGCCACACACTTAATATATTGAGTTGGCGTTGCATGGTTTTTATCCTGGTATATCTGCTACAGCACAATATAGACCTCATGCCTCTGTTCTGAATTATTTCCATTCTTTTAATTTGTGTTTTATTGCTCAGAAAGATTATTTTTATTATTATTAACTAATTACGTTCACCTACCCTAACTTCTATATTTCACTCAGAAAAAAATACATAGATCTACTAACTTTTCATAATCCAAATTATACGATTCTACGTAATTTTCTAGTCCGATCTACGTCTTTTTCAAAAAACGGGTTGGCAACACTGAATGTGCGCATAAATAAACCAATTATTATTGGTTTATCTATGGCGCAGTGTTGCCATATTGGTATCTACATTTCCGCTAAAAAGCTACGGTACCATAAATAAACCAATCATTATGCTACGTCCAGACCATGTCCAGACCCTTGCGACAAGCTGCTTGTCGCAAGCCATAAATAAACCAATCATTCGCAAGCGAATGTCAATGGCTGGCGTCCCCACACTTGCAAGCGCGCCAGGCCGCCAGTACATCAGCCAGTACATTCGCAGCGCCCAAAGATGGCGGACGTCGAAGCAGCTGCATCAGCTGTCATTTTTGCGCTAACCTATTTCTATTTTAAAGCGAAACAAAACGAAAGAAAGTGAAGAATTCGAAAGAGAAGATATTGGATGATTAAAATCCATAGAAATCGTACCAGGTAATTCATTTAATATTCTAAATTTTGTTTATTGTCCGTAAGTTGTACCAACGTGTGGATGCCACGCCAGCGTTTGCCGCAAGCGCTTGCCACTTGTGGCCAAAATATCCGACCTCGATCGGATCGGCGGCAAGCTCTTGCAAGCCTACGCAAGCCAAGCCACACGCGCGCTCCAGACGTTGGGAGCTTGTGGACGCTTGCAGAGGCTTGCCATGTGTTTGGACCCGGTATTACGGTACAATCTGTCAGAATTCCGTCAAATTCCAGTCAGCAAAACATTTCGAATGCAGCGGGGGGGGATGAGGGGTTTTCCAGAGATTTTCATGCTACGTCCAGACCCTTGCGACAAGCTGCGTGTCGCAAGCTCAGGCAAGCTCTGGCAAGCGAATGGCTGGCGTCCCCACACTTGCAAGCGCGCCAGTACATTCGCAGCGCCCAAAGATGGCGGACGTCAAAGCAGCTCCATCATCTGTCATTTTTGCGCTAACCTATTTCTATTTTAAAGCGAAACAAAACGAAAGAAAGCGAAGAATTCGAAAGAGAAGATAGTAGATGATTAAAATCCATAGAAATCGCACCAGGTAATTCATTTAATATTCTCATATTTTGTTTATTGTCCGTAAGTTGTACCAACGTGTGGATGCCACGCCAGCGTTTGCCGCAAGCGCTTGCCGCTTGTGGCCAAAATATCCGACCTCGATCGGATCGGCGGCAAGCTCTCGCAAGCTCTTGCAAGCCTACGCAAGCCAAGCCACACGCGCGCTCCAGACGTTGGGACTTGTGGACGCTTGTAGAGGCTTGCCATGTGTTTGGAGCCGGTATCAAAGCAACTACCATAGAGATATAACTACCCCGAACATAATTCTCCGAGACTTGTGTTCAAATCATGAACGAACAGGCCTTCGGGAAAAGAAATTCGACACTTTCGACGGATTCCGTCGTTTGCCGAACGATAGCCGGTGTCTAGCAGAGGTTCACAGACTTTTTTTAATAAGATGGTCGCCAATGACGACGTCAAGGTTCATCATTAATAGTATTGTTAAACATAGTAAGTAGTTATTTTAGTCGACGGTTGTAGACATAAATATACCAGATAAGTTTTTTAGATTTTCACGGCCAAAAGCATTTTCGTTGTTAGTTTTTGGGGTGTTATGCCGTGTTGCGCTACCTCCTACTACAGCCGACGTTTCGGACAGCGTTGCAGTGTCCATCATCAGGGCAGATCCGGTAGATCTGACGATGTGTGTGTCTTACATCGTCGGATCTACCGGATCTGCCCTGATGATGGACACTGCAACGCTGTCCGAAACGTCGGCTGTAGTAGGAGGTAGCGCAACACAGCATAACACCCCAAAAACTAACAACGATAAATATACCAAACCACCCATGTTTTGGAGATTTGGATGGGCCCTCTTCAAATCCGTCGAACCAATTTATTCGCTTAGTCTTAGTGTCTCATCTATGTATATATAAAAAAATATATATCAATGGCAACTACGGATTCTTTAGTAATTCCGGAAGTAACTTGGTTATTTTTATCAATAATTTTTGCTTCGGGAAATACTTTGTTCTTTCCGCCAGGCAATCCGTCATCCAATAAATCCAGTCAAGCACAAAATTCTCCCGTTTCGAGGGCCCAATATTACATTTCGAGTGATGTGATGGGCAATCCGTCAAGATGTCAACGCTGGTGACTCACTCCAATACAGTGTCGGTGTCGCCGTCTTGGAATTTATTTTATTTTTTTTATTTTTTTTTTATTTATTTATATTCTCACCATACATTTTGTTGTTGTTTTTTTTTTTTTTTTACATAAATTAACCTCACTAGGACTAATGCCTGTATTGAGGTTAATAATTATAATTTGAGGATGCATTTTACATACAAAACACAATATAAATACACTACTTTCAAAACACTAATATTACATACTAATTACCCATCTATAATTACCATTTAAATAGTTTTATTGACTTACTGTAATATGATAATATAATAATATAATAATATGAAGACCAGATGGTTAATTTGAGAATGATTTGTAACAATATTTTATACCTGCCAAAAGCAAAGTAAGTTCAAAAGAACTAGGGTGACACTTCGATTTGTGCAACTGGAACTCAAATATCTTATTATTTAAAAAAAAAAACTTATTATTTAAAAAAAAAATCTTATTATTTAAAAAAGGACAAGGATGAAAATATAGTATGCCAATCCTCAGTCAACATAAATTTCTTAACATTATTTTTAAATTTAGTTAATGAATTGGAAGACTTAATGTAATCTGGCAGAATATTAAACATAAGTGGAGCCTGATATAAATAGTTTCTTTGGCCAAAAGATGTTTTAGTATGTATTGACACAAAGTTCATTGTTGAGCCAATTCTAGTGGTATGGGTTTGTTGGGTTCTTTCTGCAGATTTAGTATTGATAAAAAATCTACAAATTATTTTAATGATGTACAGCTGTTTTATACACATAACATTAGATTCCTTGTAAAGTAATTTGTATCTATATTTGGGTTCCATGCCAACTCAACAACTCTTTGAAAGTCGTTTAAAGCTATGAAAAAAATATTTTTCAAATAGCCATTAACCCTAAAATCGGTCAAATCCAAGACTTGGATTTCCGCCAGAGATACTACGCTGATCCATCAGCTTTTCCAACCTCAAGCCACGCCTACTCCGTTAAATCCTTTCTTACGCATTCCGGTAAATTGTAGTTATATAAACTTGGATATTTTCTCACCTCTAGAACAAATTTAGCATTCAAATCCTGCTCAGTCAAACGAATCGGTAGTTGTCAAGCTCGTGTCATCGTTAAGGTTCGATGACACTGAGAAAGTTTACAAGCTACTATCTGGGAAATTCACTATCTGTTAGTAAACTCGCTCAGTGTCATCGTGCTACTTGCTAATTAGCAGATTGTTGACAATCTACGGAAAAAATTGATAGGTCATCAACTTTACTTGCCACTCGCAAACTCGTGATTGGTTTATTTATGTTTCCAATATGGCTGCCAATAAACAGCTGATTTCGACTGTCAAACATCGTCGTTATTCTCGCTACTGGCGCTAGCAGCGACCTCACTTTCCTACGCTGCTGAGCGAGTGGACAGATTTGTGTGTCATCATGACAATCTCACTCGCCGATTCATCCGCTTTTAAACTGAGTAGATAGTAGCTTGTAAACTCGCTCAATGTAATTGAGGCTTAAAAACCATAAATAAACGAATCCCGTAAAGATCTTCGGACACTGTCGATTGATTTAGAAAAACTATCATATCAAGCGGCTTGCCACAAGCACGTAGTTTTTGAAGTAAAACTACTTAACGCACGCTCGACTTGGGGGTAAGCTGGTGAATGCATTACGAAAAGTGTGATGCGAACGGTGATCGATGCGAACGGTGATCGGGCGAGGCGATCGGTCGGGCCTTTACGCACACTTGACTTGGGGAGTAAGCTTCATAAGGATAATGATAAGGTTATGGGAGTTGTGCCAATATGGCGGTTGTGGTGTGGATATTGTATTACCACAATCGCAGTTTTACTTGAATTAACACAAACCATAGGGATTACGGAATGAATAATAACAGGGTTAATACTTGAAAGGTACACTCAAATTTATTGAAATGATTTGCCGTGATATATGACTCTTAACTCAGAAGGGTTTTTTTTGTTACACGAGATCGTAATAAAAGCAGTTAACAAGAATGAACGATGAGCAACGAACTATCCGACCCGGAGATCACAAATGCAAGATGCAAGTAAAGGCAGAAACATACTTGCGTGTCGTGGCGCGCCAGAAGTACATCGGTTTCATACATTCACTATGGTTAGAGACATATTTGTAGGTCGTGGCGTGTCGCCGTAATGTATGAAACCGATGGCTTCTGGCGCGCCACGACACGCCACGACACACAAGTGTGTACGAACCATAAAGGCGGAAACATATTTGTGTGGTGTGGTGTGTTGTGGCGCTTACTGTCGTGACGGTGAGTGTGCACACTAGTGTGGTGTGGTGTGGCGTGTCGTGGAGCGCTCTGGCGTTTTCTGTAGTGTTGCCACATGCATGAAATCTTTAAAGCTACGAAGAGAGATATTGGCGCAAGTGAATGTGACCTTATCTTTCATAAAGTTTCTTTATGCATAAGGGTCAAAATGCTCTGGCGTTATTTTAAAGGGTGCTCTGGCGTTATTTCTGAACAGTACCTACCTAGATATCAAACCTTTGCAGCGTTTAAATGTGCATAATGTTTTCTTCTGATTTGGATAGTGATTTTGATGAAGATCTTCAATTTCTCTTAGCAATGAAACTTCTTAAGGGCAAAAAATAAGAAAAGAAGACACTAGGTTCACCCTATAAACAGAGAGAGACAGAATTTAACAAAGGTGAATTTCATCGTCTTGTTAAAGAACTAGAGAGTGACGAAGAGAAATTCCATCAGTACTTTATATAGTATATTAGTAATATAATAATACTAGCGACCCGCCCTGGCTTCGCATGGGTGCAATGTAGATATTAATGTGGAGCAGTGTGGAGTGATTTAATAATACTATGATTATAATAAGTCTATACTACGGGATATTTTTATATACAATATTTACAGCTGTTTTTACATGAGATTTTTTTTTATATATAAAGAAATATGAACATAGTACATAATTCATATTGTTTACAACTTTTTAATGAAACTTTTTTATATTTATATTGGTAAGTATATAACATGTTTCTTGTTTTAATTTAATACCTCCCTAATTGAGAATAACTCGTGTTTAGGGAGGGAATTTTTACAAGATTTGTTTAATTTCTAGAATTATACCTATAATTAACACTATATACTAAAAAACTATTTAAACTTAAGATGTTGGAACAAAATTAAAATATTACTACTATACTTGTACTACTATATATATATATATATAAAAAAAAACTATTTAAACTTAAGATGTTGGAACAAAATTAAAAATATTACTACTATACTTTATACGCTCTGTATTTAAGTTAAGAAAGCGAAATATTATATTTCTTTAACTTAATAAATAAATAAAATAAAAAAAAGATGTTACTCTCGAAAGCGCGACACATAACTGGCCGTGTGAGAAACACTCAACACTCAAACCTAAGCCAGCAACGTTGAATGTTTGACCCTGTGACTTATTGATGGTCTTTGCAAAAGATAGCTTTACCCCCTATATATTGGTGAAAACCGCATGAAAATCCGTTGCAGAGTTTAAAAGATCTAAGCGCACATATATATTTTGAGCGACTTCATTTTATACTACGTAAAGATAAATATAATACAATATTTCAGAAATTTCTTCCCAAGCAGCATTTCTGATCAAATGACCTTTATACTCTTTACACGTTAAATAGTATAAAATTTTTCGTTGACGTACAAGTTCAATTAGCTCGTCAGCCATTTTTCAGAACCACGCTGCAAACAAGCGTCCGCTAGTTGTCATGACCATAAATAAATGTCTATGGTGCGCCAGAGTGGTGGTGGGGCGTATGGCGCGATCGGCGGCGAGCAGTCCACGCCACAACAGAACCCACCCCGACACACCACACCACACAAATATGTCTCTAACCATAGAAAATGTATGAAACCGATGTGCTACTGGCGCGCCACGACACACCACACCACACAAGTGTGTTTCCGCCTTAAGAAGCGGCCGAAGCGCAGTGTTGCCAACTCGAATTTTAAAGTAGAGCTAGGCGAAACCCAAAAAGGAGCTAAAAATTTTGAAAATTACCTAAAGCATAGGGGGGGGGGGGGGGGGGGGGGGGGGGTTGTTAGAGAATTTCGAAGAAGAAAAATTCCCAGTTTCCTCTCGGGGGGGGGGGGGGGGGGGTGGACTGTCTTCAGGATTTTTTAATATTTTTTGTTAGACAGCGACTGGTCCTCTAAAAGACGCAATGCAATATGCCAGTGATTTTCAACCTGTAATACGCGTACCCCTGGGGGTACGCGAAGCCAAATTGGGGGTACGCAATAACATGGCACGCATGTAGAATCACGGGTAAAATATGGCGGAAGTCGTTACACTCTGCATAAAATTGTTACATTCATGTAATAATTAGAGTATTCAAAATTACAAATGAAACACGTCTTTCATTACACGTGTACATAAGATAGATAGAGAGAGTACGGGGAACAACAAATTTGTAGTAAGAGTCAGAGGGTACGCCGGTTCAAAAAGGTTGAAGACCACTGCAATATGCAATACGCAATAGCCCTAGTACCATAGTCCCTGTACCGATGTTTCCACCATAGCATATTTAGTAACTGTTTACTTGTGCAAGAGTTCAGGGAATCTCTTTTTTTTTTTTGGGAAGTCCTCGTCCCAATGTTGCATTTTTTAATATTATTTATTATTTTTTTCAATATTATTTCACGTGAATAAGAGCTGAAATATATGAAAAACGAGCTAAGAAGCTAAATGACTTTTTTTGGAGCTGACGACGTCGATTTAGAGCCAAATCTAGCTCTAAAGGAGCTGAGTTGGCAACACTGCCGAAGCGGGTTCGCTTGATCTCGGACGTCAGAATGGTAGTTCGTCGACCGGCCGCTCGTGGCGCTAATGCTGGAAATTGCCAGTGCAATGAGTGATATTATGTATGGTTAATAAAAACAAGTTCTTTCCGACTTTAATGACGATCTCCATAGCCTTCCCCCCAGTGTAAACGATATAATACAAATAGTGTAGGGGTTCTAAAAAATATGTAACTTGTAAGTGTAGCATGTCAAGCATGACAAAGAAATATTTTACTTATGATGTCACATTGTGTCAGTGCCTGAGTGTTGTTATTAAATAATATGGCTGTCGCATTAAAAGTGCCTTGTAATTTTACAATGGGAGATCATGTGAAAACTTCTAACATTATGTAGAGTTTCTTAAAGGGATGCTATATTATATGATCCACCTAATATAAGCCATACAATACAAGCTGTATTATAAAATATACGAAACAAGCTATTTAAGCTATAATATAAAATATATAAAACAAGCTATTTAAACTATAGTATAAAATATATGAAACAAGCTATTGCTATAGTATAAAATATATGAAACAAGCTATTTAAGCTATAGTATAAAATATATGAAACAAGCTATATAATAATATAAAACATATCCTATACGTGACATCGTCGTAGAATATATCTTAAGCCTATGCGTTAAGAAAGATATAGCATATGTGTGACGGGTATCTTTATGAATAATATCTTTATTATATATTTTTTTCTGCAAACATGTTTAAAAACCTAGTGATACCAAATTATGTAAATTATAAGTTTAAATCATCTTCTAATGCGGCTAAGAAAGCCAAAGTTTGTTGGTTAAAAGAAGACTTAAAAAGTGTTTATAAAAAACGAAATGTTATTAAACTTCAACTAAAATTCTTACATATGGAATTAGCCAGTGCATTACACCCAGTGGAATGGGACTTGTTTGATGATCAAGTTAGATCTATTGCAAGTATCAAAGTATTAAAAAAGAAACTTGTTCTAGACAAAAAAAATTAACAAATTGTGTGAAAATAATAATAAAAAAGTTAATACGGAAGAACTAAAAACTGAAAATAATCAACATAAATTCCATGATAGAGTTATTAACATGTCTAATCATGAGTTTGCGGAGGAATAGCTAAAATTATTAAATAAAGGGCTTAATCATAACTTGCATTATAATGCTAATAATAAAAAGAATAATAGGAAGAACTAGAATTGTCGGCAGTGGATTTGGACATTGTGCTAAATAAACAACCTAAATCGTTCCAATATAAATGTGCTGAAGTAATAAAAAACATTAACAACAAGAAAACAGTTTAAATCATAAAAACCAAAATTATAACGTAGACTTCAAAATTGCTAAGAGCATTTAAAAAACTGTTAAGGAAAAAATCTTATTGTGACAAAGGCAGATAAAGGAAACAGTATTATTATTATAAAATAATAAAATTATTAAAAAAAATAGATAAAAGTCAAATTGAAAATTATAGACCCATATGTATTATGTCATCACTACCTAAACTTTTTGAAAAGATTATATTAAGTAAAATCATGCATCAAATTAAACCACTTATATCAATATTTCAACATGGTTTTATGCCAGGCAGATCTACGTCATCTAACTTATTGCTTTACGAAAATTTTATTTCTAATGCACTGTCCAAGGGTTATCAAGTTGATACTATTTATACTGATTTTAGCAAAGCCTTTGATTCTGTTTCTCATCGCATTTTAATGGAAAAATTAGAACACTTGGGAATAAGCGGCAACTTTCTCGAGTGGATTAGAAGCTACTTATCATATAGAAAACTATCTGTAAAAATTAACTCCACAACTTCATACACTTTTTTTGCCTTAAGTGGAGTCCCCCAAGGTTCCCACCTAGGACCATTTCTTTTCCTACTATTTATTAACGACATTTCATTAATTTTCGATAATATTCACTTTCTTCTATTCGCTGACGATCTAAAGCTGTTTAAATTTATCGAAAATTCTTCTGATTGTTTAACTCTACAAAGGAACTTAAATAAACTTTATGATTGGTGCATCGTAAACAAATTATATCTTAATATCAACAAATGCCAAACGATAAGTTTCCATAGATCTAAAACTCCTTTATTATTCGACTACACAATTAACAATGCCACTCTAAAAAGAGTCTATGAATTTAACGACCTTGGCGTTATCTTTGACTCTAAATTACGCTTCTTGAATCACATTATTAGTATAACCAGTAAGGGATTACAAATGCTTGGATTTATTCTCAGAATTGCTAAAGACTTTAATAACATAAAAACCATAAAATTGTTATACACGTCTTTGGTTAGAAGTCAGGTTGAATACAATTCAAGTATTTGGTGTCCTCATTTCAACTCTCATTGTTTACAAATTGAAAAAATTCAAAATAAATTTTTACGTTTTATTAATTTCAAAATTGGTATTCCTATTATTGAAATCAATTATGTCAGTTTACGCAGTAAACTTAACTTATCGAAATTATCGGAAAGGCGAAAAATATTTGATCTCCTTTTATTGTATAAAATTATTCATTCAAGGTTGGACTGCCCTGACGCTATCAACTTGTTATCCTTACACATATCTCCAAAATATACTAGACGGAATATTTTATTTTGCAACAATAACTTCGCTACGAATTCTGCGGTAGAAAGAATACATAGGTTGGGTAATGAACTGACTGATGTCGCTGACATATTTAATTTAAACTTCGATTCATTTAAAGCCAAATTAGTCCACCACTTTTTAGATGTAAATAATGAATGAGTAAATTTTATTTTATTTCGATTTTCTTTTGTTTATGGTTTTATTTTATTGTTCTTTTTCCAATATGAGTAATTAAGTAAAAATAAATGTGTTTTGATTTTTTTTCATGTTTTTGTTGTTCGTAGGTATATGAATTGTTGTACCTACGAGTTCTAAAGTCATCCATGTGGAATTAGCTTTAGATGTATGTACTCCTATTTTTTTTTATTGAGTTTATGCTTTATTTGTATATTTTGTAATATTTTTTTAAGTTTGTTATGTACTGTTGTTATAAATGTTATTTGTATTTTATATGTTAAAGCCCAATAGGGCGTCAATAAATAAATAAATAAATTATGGATAAAGCAGACTACATAACCAAGACTATGGATTTTCTACAAGGAGACAATTTTGAAATTATTCAGAATAATCCTATTAATAAATGTCAAGAATTGGTGAAGGAAGCGGTGAAACGTTGTAAAAGTGACACATTTTTAAACTTGAAAAATAACAAAAAAATGATTTTAAGTAACCCACAGATACCCAAACTTTATTGCTTATTAAAAATACATAAACCGGAAAACCAATTAGGCCGGTGGTATCTAATTGTAATGCACCAACATTTAAATTAGCGTCAACTATAAATAATGTAGTTATGAATGCTAATGTAATTCAACCAACATACACAGTTAATAATTCGTTAGAATTAGTCAATTAATTAAAAGATTTGGAAATCCCTAACCACTCTATGTTGGTTTCCTTTGATGTGATTAATTTATTCGCAAATATTGTTCAACGCTTTCTGTACCTCGCTGTATACATCAGAACTGTGGGTTGACTACACTGCATCCCAATGGAACAAGTTAAAGGTTGCTTACAACAACGCATACCGTCAACTTTTCCGCCTACCGAGATACTGCAGTGCTACGGAAATGTTCCTGGAGGGACGAGTGCACACTTTCCGAGCACTTCTCCGCCACCGCATGGGAAGTTTATGGCGCAGACTACGCCAATCGAAGAATGCAATCATCACCGCCATGACTACCTGGTTGGAGTCCCCCCTGATGGCCCTCTGGAGACGGGAGACGATAAAATACCCTCCGTAAACAGCTGCATGAATTAATTTTACTGTTTATTATTATTTTTCTCATGTTGTTCATGCTTATTCGTTTTTTTTTTTTTTTTTTTTTTAAATTTATTTATATGTTGTTATTTACTTTATTTTTAACATTAACCCATTTTTTGTTTCAAAATATGGAATGTATTGCATTGCACTACCCCTGCATACATTCTGGAATAAACTTTTATTATTTATTATTATTATTATTATTATTATTCCAATAGAAGAAAGTAAAACCATTATTAATAATTTGATAAATTCTTCGAACTTTCCGAAAGACTTAATTAATGATTTAATTTTATTATTTGATGTTATTTTTAAACAGAATTACTTTCAATTCAATAATACAATATTTAAACAAAAATATGGCTTAGCGGTGGGTAGTAGTAGGAGCCCTTTGATTGCAGATATTTTTATTAATAATATAGAGAATAAGATTTTTAATACCGGTGCACTTTTACTTAAATACGTATATTGCTGGAAAAGATATGTCGATGATATAATATGTATTTGGTTAGGTACAGAAAGGCATCTGAACATGTTCTTAAACTTTTTAAATAAATTTCATAAAAACATTCAATTCACACTAGAAATAGGTAAAGAGAAGAGTTTAAATTTCTTAGGTTTAAATTTAACACTAATAGGTAATAAAATAGATTTCAATATTTTCCGTAAAGATACGTACACCGATACTGTTATACATAATTCACCTAATCATCCTTTCACTCAGAAACTCTCGGCCTTTCACTCTATGTTTAATAGATTAGTTACGATTCCTTTATCTGTTCCTAATTTTACTTTGGAATTAAATCTCATTAAACAAATAGCAGTTAATAATGGTTATCCTACTAAACTAATAGATCAAATACTTAATAAAAATAATAAACAGAAATTCTTAAAACTATATATCTACCCTTTTTCTAAACATAATAATAATCAATGGCGTAGAATTATATTTGTTAATAACGATATGTCAAAAACAATTAGCAAAAATATTCCCAGTAATATACAACCTGCATTTTATACAAATTAAAAAAATTCATCCTAAACAACAAAGACAGCGACATCAAAACAAAAAATCGGGCGTTTATAAACTCGATTGTAATAGCTTTTATATAGGTAGAACAAATAGAAACTTTGAAGTAAGGGTTAAATAACATCTCAGGGCATTAAATGGCAACAGCGAGTCTGAGTTCACAGATCATTTAATAAAAAATAATCATAATTTTGACAAAAGCCATGGACTTAAAATATTAGGCATCACAGATAAATAATTTAGAGATTTTAGAAATTAGAAAAAATATAAATAATAATGCAGACATAATTAATAAGCAGAAAATTTTTATAAACCCTCTTTTGAACCTTTTCCCACTTAACCGGTCTTTCCCTGCTAATGGCTTTGACATCCCTAATTGATAAACTTTCCCCACTCTTACCCCTTCCCCTCCCTCCTACCCTTTCCTTCCATGTGTAATCTATATTTAATTTTTAAGTTTAGTATACGTTTGATCTTGATGAAATAAACATTGTTTACGGAACATGTTGATTGTGTACCAATAAAAGTGATGTAAACAAAGTTATTTGTCTTTTTATTAAAATAAATAATGCCATCACAAAGTGAAAACCTTTCCGAAGAAGTTTTCTTCGAAAAATTAATTAAAAAAAAATAAAAATAATAATATCTCTATAAATTTGTGAACGCATTGGAAGTTCCCAAACATATTTTTATATTAAGTTTATACATCTTTATACTAATCAATAAAATTGAACATTAACTGTGTAAAAAATTATCATGTTCTAGAGATATTGCATGATATGTAGTGTTAGCAATAATAAAACGCTAAGTTAATATTTATGATGAAATATATTGTCTCCACGTTAAGAGCGCGCAGGAGCGCCGAGAAATTTTAACGATAGGTATTTGTAAAAATTATTTCTATTTCGTTCATCTCAGCGGGGACAGCAAAAGCGCTATCGGTGTATTGGTGAACCCCAATGCGTGTGTGTGCGTGGCTGCAGGTGTTGGAAGCACGAATCGCCGCGCCGCGCCCGCCAGCGACTTCGCGTTCTTATTATTTCATTTACTGTTATTCATTTATTCCAAAAATTAAGTAGGTGCCTAGGTACATATTCGTAATAAAATAGCGAGGTCTACATTATTTAATATTGTATTGTACTTAACTTTATTATTATTATTACTTACTACAAATACATGTGACTGCCTGCTCCGAGCTCATCTTCTGCACACGCACAAGTCAATGAGACTTGTGGGTGCGTGTATACAGGTTGCTGCCTGCTGCAACAGATAAGTCAATACGCGTCGCGACTTGAGCGTGCGTATTCCTATATAATAGATATCTTCTGCGCTCATAGTTCATTCATCTTGTTACTATTAGTAAAGTAAGATGCACGCTGTTTTGGTTTAGTAATATCGGGAGATTCATACCATCTTTTTTTATAAAACGGCAGCATAGGCGCAGTAGGTACATCACGTACTTTGTGATTGTATAGTGTTTTTATTTTTCGCTGGCTGCATCACTCTACTGTTTTTGACTAGCCTTTTTACTGGAAACTATTCTACGTCAAATACAGACCTTCGAATTTTGACCCTGAAACCCCCTTGAATATTGAAATCTGTTTGGTCATTTCTCACGATTTACACATATAGGACATATGGTGAGTAGATACCTACTAAACTATTCATAAATTATTCATAAACTATTATTATAAACATAAACTATTCATTCATAAAAACTCAATATTACAACACAATTTCCTTTTTTAATTAAACATATAAATATCGCTAAAAATGTTGTTGTTTTTTGGCTCTCCCTGAATAACGTAAATTCATCAGTTTTGACTGTATGCATAAAGTGCATTAGTGCAAGTCGGTACATTTGTTAACATATCTAGTAACCTATAATAAATATTATTCTACGTCTTAGGCTGCGTATACACACGCCAGCCGAACAACGGATTATGGGAAAGGAACGAAGCAAAAGCAAACTGCCCGAAACGCTGCGCCGCTTGCGGTTGCTTCGTACCTTTACCATAATTCGTGGTTCGGCTCGCGTCTCTGTCCGCAAAGAGTGGCGTGCACTGATTTTTCAGTGGGCTAGAATCCTAAGATTGAAAATACGACATTAATGATGTTGTCGAAGCTGAAAATTATTTTTTTTCCGAAATTTCAATTTTCAAATTCTGTGCACGCCACTATTCGCAAATATATACGTAGCATAAGATGTGTGTATTTAGAAATTGAGTTACATAAAATCGACTACTATATTACCTACCTTCAACTCAAAAATTTTTTTCTTACAGATAAATAATGGGTAAAAGAAATGGAAACAAAGCGCGTTTGTTTTTATCTACTAGACGAAAAAAACCGATTATTAGTATCAAACGACAGATTCATGTTGCACCACGTTCGACATCTAGGTAAGTCGAAATATCGCTTTCCTGTCACTCTTACTACTGAACCTTCCTAAGGTTACCTTTACGTACGTAAAGTTTTTTTTCCCGTAAGTTGCTCACATAAGAGAGTTATGGCAAAATTACCAATGGGTATCGTTTACATTGATAATTTTGCCATAACTCTCTTACGTGAGCGACTTACGAGAAAAACCTAAAGATTTATGCTATGAGAGCCGTGTATTATGTAGCATGTATAACGGGAAAATGGGATGGACAAATTTAAATAAATAAATCATTTGCATTTACAGGGATATGGATGTCATCGATACTACTTTTGGAAACTTAACTACATCTTCACTAATGCATGAAACTTCCATGGATGAATCATTTGCTCCAAATATAGACGAAAACGCAAGTTCATCATCATCAACAACGCTTGATGATTTGGTGATAGAACCAGACCATATTGATGAAACCGATAATTTCGAAGGTCGCAGAATTGTGGATATAAAATATTTGTTTTCGGAGATATCAAATATAAAGCACGAACACACCAACTGCACATTTTCCGATTTAAAATTTATGAAGGAACGACGAAATGGTCTTCTAAGCCAGTATGTTTTCGAGTGCAAAATGTGCAAGAAAATAGAATACATTCACTCCGAAGACCCGAAACGGAAAATGTCTATAAATACTGCTGTCGTCGAAGGAGTGATGTGTACAGGAAATGGGTATTCACAATGGAATGAAATTTGTGGGGTTTTAAATATGCCAAATATGGATTGTAAGACTTACACGAACATAGAACAATGTTTAGCGCCAACAATTGAAGAATGTGCCTTAGAAGAAATGATCGCAGCTGGTGAAGAAGAAAAAAGGCTAGCCATTTTAAACGGTGACGTAGACGAGGGTGGTTATTCTTTGGTAACGGTGGTTGCAGATGGCTCCTGGGCAAAGAGGTCGTACAAAAGTGGATTTAGCTCCTCATCTGGCGCAGGGTGCATAGTTGGACTACGAACTAAAAAGGTTTTATTTCTGGGAGTGCGAAACTCATACTGCTGCATATGTGCTAGAGCTACTAAACTACACATAGTTGCTTCTGAGCACAGGTGCTTCATAAACTGGCGTGACAGTGCTAATGCCATGGAAGCCCACATTATAGCAGAAGGGTTCTCGAGAAGCATGGAAATGCATGGATTGAAATTTAACAAACTAGTTGGTGATGGCGACTCCAGCATCATGAAAAAAATAATGCAACAAATGCCATATGGTCCTAACCTTATAGTAGAAAAAATAGAGTGCAAAAATCACTTACTCCGCAATTTTTGCAACAAAATGAAAGCACTTGGAAAAAAAACCAACAACGCTAAAGGCTTTGTACCAGTTCATATAAGGAAAAAGGTTGAAGCAAACGTTTTACGCATAAGAAGAGCTGTAGTTGGAGCAATAAATTACAGGAAAGAGCAAGAAAACACAGTACAAAGTGATAAAATAAAAAATTTGAAAATGGACATAAAAAATACCGCAAATCATGTGTTTGGTGATCATAAAAATTGTGCATCGTACTATTGCAAGCCGGAGAAGTATACTGATGATCCAAATTTAGTAAGCGATCTTCGAGATTGTGGAATATGGACTGATATCCAACAATTCTTATTGTCTCTAATAGCAAATGCAGAAAGTCTTATTATTGACGTGACAAATAACACTGTGGAGCAATTCAACAACGTTATCGCCAAATTTATAGGTGGAAAAAGGGTAAATTTTACTACAAGAGGATCTTACCAAGCAAGATGTTTTGGAGCAGTAACTTCGTGGAATAGTGAATTGGCAACCCATTCAAGAATACAAAAGAAAATCCAAGGCCACAGTCCCGGCAAATACACGAAGCACTTTATAGAGAGAAAACGACGTTCGAAGGAGAATAAACAAATGTGTCGAAAAAAAAAACTAAAGTATAATGAAAATACGACAGAAAAAAGAAAAAAAGTTACAGGGCCCGATGAAAATTATGGTCAATTGGAATTAGAACCAGATATGCCACCTGAAATATTTGAAACGAAAAAAGAGGAATTTCTCAAAGAATTATCTTCAACCAATAAGGAAGAGCTCGAACGGAATACGGTAGGCCAAAGCAATAACAATCTGTGGGCAATTGAAAGACGTAAGCGGATAACGGCGTCTAACTTTGGAAAAATATATAAGCTTCGGCAAAAAACTTCAGTTACGGGAGTACTAAACTCTTTACTGTACTCACAATTCAAAGGAACTATGGCCACAAATTATGGAAAAGAAAATGAAAGCCTAGCAATAGAGCAATTTTAAAAAAAAACAAGTTTTCAGGTATCCGCTTGTGGGCTATTTATCGATATAACCAAAAACTTTTTAGCGGCAAGTCCGGATGGCCTTATCGGTGAGGATTCTATAATTGAAATTAAATGCCCTTATAGTATAGCAAATATGTCACCAGAAGAGGGAATTGCACAAAAGATAATTGATTACTGTAAATTGGAAGACCATTCTTTAACATTAAAACGGAATCATAATTACTTCTACCAAGTACAAGGCCAGTTACATATTACTCGTCGTAATTATTGTTATTTTGTTGTGTGGAGTCCAAAAGGTTTGCTGTATGAAAAAATTGAGAGGGACGATGAAATCTGGCAAAAAATCGTTCCACTGTTA
This sequence comes from Limnephilus lunatus, assembly GCA_917563855.2. NCBI lineage: Eukaryota > Metazoa > Arthropoda > Insecta > Trichoptera > Limnephilidae > Limnephilus > Limnephilus lunatus. The sequence continues at coordinate 37,769,155 of OU830594.1, forward strand.
GAAAATTTCTACCACCAATGCCTTTTACCAGAAATAATTGACGGTCGCATACCAAGAAATTTACCGGCGAGGGAAAGGTCTGGACCATAAATTGTTTTAATTTCATTGTGTAGATGTTAAACAGTAATTTTTTTTACAATAAAGCGTTTAAAAACAAAAAATATTAGATCATTGAAGAAGATTGAAAATGTCAAGTGATGTAGGAGGTATTCCCAAAAGTGCATTTTTCTGTAATAATATAACGTATTAAAAAAGTTAAATAAAAACTAAACTAGTTATGTGTATGTACCTAATATGTAGCAAAATAAACAATATGGTGCCTCTTATACATAGATTTCAATATTCATTTGTATAATATGATATTATAATAACATAATCGATTCAACAACATGTGGTAGATGCATGTACCACTGAACATACGCTGTACCAGCATTCCATCAAACGATCAGTGGTGTATGTACTTACCATCACACATTTTCTTGTAAAATATAATTTTTTTGAAAAAAAAATCTAGAACAATATATTTAGTCAAATATAAAAGTTTTTTTTTGGTTCGGTAGTTGTATCTTAAAAAAAGTGTCCTATAAAGGGATAATATTATGTTGAGTACAACCTTCAAAAGTTATCAAAAAATATTTTAATTAATTTTTGTGTTCCATATCCAACTCGGCAATACGGAACGGAATCATCTCGGGGTCTGTCTGTAACAGGTGTTTTTTTTTCAATTTTTTTCCATTAATTTATTTGACGTAAACAAATTAAATTTGTCACAATAACTTTAGTAAATAAGCTCGGTAAGTATTGGCACACTCAAAATAAGTTACCAAACAGAAAAATAATTTTAAAAAAACATCGATAACTCGGGACATGACAACACTAGTGGACTAGTGTATCGATATAATTATTGAGAATGTCACATCACTTCGTTGACTGTATACGTATTCAACAAAACCCTCTCCGCCCCCCCTCACCCCCGAATACTGAGAGAAAGGGACACATGCACCTCAGCCTGATAATACCTAAATAAAATTGTCAAAATCGAGGTTTTGTAGTCCTCATTTTTCTACTCCAAAACTGAACCAATTTCCAAGATTTTTTTTACCAAATGTATTGGAAGAAAACATTCTATGCCTGTACCTTTTGCTTTTTTTAAAAATACATCGTCTAATTTGTATACTGAACGTTTGTTGATGGCGTTAAAAAAAGGCAATTTTAACAATTTTTGAAGGGTTATAACTCCTATAAAAAGTAACTTATCAAAAAAATCAAAACGTACCGACACGCTTGCGGTCAATATTCATATTATGTAAAAAAAATATTTTCTCTAGTGTCAAAATTCAGAGAGGGAAATGAGGAATACGTTTGTATGGAAAAAACACCACCCGGTTTCCTCTTAATTGACAATAACAACATTCAAGAATCAGCAAGATTATGTTCCGCAATACGCCATTTGTAAATCCAGCCGGAGCCGTTTGCTGTCCGTGCTGCTCGTCGTTCTCCAGTGCTGCCAACCAGGAAGCGTTAGTAGTTCCCTTCTTTACCGGCCGCCATAGCTGGTGTAGTTTCCTTGTTGGCTGCCAGAGGCGATAGCAGTACCTCTAGCGGCAGATGAGCAAACCAAACGTGTGAAGCGGCAATATTTAAATATGCTGCTAACAGTAGTATGTTTTTTAAACAAAATATAATTGATTCACATTATTTTGTGATACACAAATGTATGCTGTTGTATATAAATAATATTAATAATTGAAAACAAATGGGTGTTTTATTTATTATAAATTAACTTTTTTACACTATTTAAACCTTAAAATATTTAAAAATATTGATATAATTATTTGCTTGGAGCATATACTGCATCTACAAACTGTATGTTTTTTAACATGTAGTTGTTATAAGTATCAAAGGTAATAAGTCGTTGTTGGAGCATTTACTGCATCGATAATAATGATGCGGATAGTTCTTGTTTATTAAAGGTTTGACTTATTTGCAAATAAGTTTTCTAAAAGCTAACATGTATAACAAATATATATCATATTTTATATACGTTATAGTACGCTATAGTAAATTATCTTACATTAGGTTCATTATATTAAATTAACTTACATTAGGTGCATTATATTGCAGAGGCATGCCGATCCTTAACCTTATGACGATCTCCATAAGGTTAAGGATAAGGATTAGGATAAGGATGAGGATGAGGATGAGGATGAGGATGAGGATGAGGATGAGGATGAGGATGAGTATGAGTATGAGGATGAGGATGAGGATGAGGATGAGGATGAGGATGAGGATGAGGATGAGGATGAGGATGAGGATGAGGATGAGGATGAGGATGAGGATGAGGATGAGGATGAGGATGAGGATGAGGATGAGGATGAGGATGAGGATGAGGATGAGGATGAGGATGAGGATGAGGATGAGGATGAGGATGAGGATGAGGAGAGTAAGGATAAAAGGCAGATATGAGTTAGTGAAGTTTTACTTCAGTCGCGTAGTCTAAAGCACACTCGTTTTTTGTTTGTTTGTGGCAAGTGCATATTGACTCATAAAAAAACTAAACCACACACTAGAAACTAGATCGATGACTTCGGGCTTGTGAAGGGGGCAATTTTCGACAATATTTCACAATGAATATGCAATATGTACAAGATATTTGTACATAAACTGTATAAAATAGGGATCTGAACACAATGGTAAGCCAATGGAATTTGGTACGCCAACGGAACTTGGTACGCCAATGGTCTTTGGGTGAATTTACTACTGATTTGAAGTTAAATTGGCAAAACTGAATTTAATACGGGTTTAAAATATATTTTTCACTTTGGAGACTATTGGAGACTGAGGTTTTGGGGTTCAGGCAACTGGGATACTGGGAGAGGTAAACACTTATTAAAACACTTGGAAAGAGGTTTGAACTTGGAGACTTTGGTTTTTTGAGGACTATTACTTCTTAGCTGGTAGTTTTGAACTGATTTCCTACCGGTTTGCCGTCTGTTTTATAGGGCAAATCCGGGTTGGACTTTTGGGTCACAGAACCTCCCTGTTTTTGAAGGGTGCTTGTGTTTAGGTATTTTTCCAATCGCTATGATTTTCGGTCAGATGTGTTAAAATTGTGTGTGATATCCATTGCCAAGATAGCCCCTATCCCCCAAACCAAAGTCTCACATAATTTTTATTGTTTCAACAAGAAAGGGTACAAGTTGACAAACGTGATCTAAGGTACAATATTTTTCTTAAGGTACAATCACTGGTAGACGTTAGTTTTTGAGTTGTTATTTTAGCATATTCCCATTTTTAGGTGATGTTATTTATTTCTTGATCCAAATTATTCCCGATTTCCCCAAATTTAGCTCCAAGTTTTTCGGAAGATGAATTCGTTGTCGTAAATATTTACGATTTAGAGATTTCCTTTATTCAGCATTGACCAATAATAATAATAGTAATAATATTTGGACGATTTATATAGCGCTGTTTTTGTGAAAAATCACCTCAAGGGCGCTGTACAAACTTACCATACATGCCTAAAATCTAGAAAGACTACAAGCTAGACAAACAATTAATAACAACTTATGCCTAAAAATTGCATACACCGGTTCATTGATCACCGATACGAAAATATATGTACAATATTTTGACCAATGAACGCGATGCTGCCTAAAAATGCATTAATACAGGACCATACTTACCTGGGAGGTCGCTTGAAATTAACACTGTTTATTGTCTATTTAAAGAAATTTAGATAGAGTTCGCACGCAGAGGACATAATTGTGAACACGTGTTGTTTAATCCTGAAAATATGTTAATATTAATTTGTAATATATTCTTCAATGAGTGTATTTTGGAAAGTAAAACATATTTAATGGTGGGCGGTGCAGTAGTACAAGGATTTGAACTTCCGAGAGACAGATTGATGTGTAAGGATTCGAGTAATTTTAATTCAGTATGAAAAGTGTGATTTAGATATATCATAGGCAATACAAGTATGATACTCTCAGATAGGTATATTTAAATTAAGTTAAGGGTATGAGAGCCCGAAAAGGTAGGTTTTTAGTTTGGACCTAAACTCTGTTGGGCTTTTTATGCATCTTAATTCCGGAGGGAGTCTATTCCAAGCCTTAGGCCCAGATACTCCGAAAGCACGATCTCCGAACTTAGTATTTGGCTTTGACTTAATAGTGGCTCGGCTGGTAAAAGGGTGGGGATGACGTAAATACTCAATCATTTTTTTGATGTCGATTATTGCTGTCTGAGTCCCTGGTGGAAGCATTATGTAGTGTTTGCCAGTCTAATGCATTTATATCAATTGAATTTATGTTTTCAATTGATAAGTTAATTGAAGAACGTAATAGCGTTGTAGAAATCATTTGGAAGATGTGCCAAACGCACATAGATTCATTAGCCAATAGGAGCACTCCCTTTGTTTCGCAGGTTACGGAAGGGGTAACGTGCTGGCGGCACGGTACTATGTGGGAGCGTAAATTCCATTCATGAATTCTCAAGGTTGTCATATGCTTTCTTCGACACGTTCGATACACAATAATTGGACGATTTTTGAAGTAAAACTTCTTTACGCACGCTCGACTTAGGGGGTAAGCTGGTGAATGCGTTACGAAAAGTGATGATCGTTACGAAAAGTGTGATGCGAACGGTAATCGATGGCGAGGCGAACGGTCGGGCCCTTACGCACGCTTGACTTGGGGAGTGATAGGGATAAGGATATGGATGGTCACCCCAAAGTAGTAGGTCACCCCCAAGGTCATAGGTCACCCCAAGGTCGTAGTTCATCCTGAGGTCGTAGGCCACCCCAAGGTTGTAGGTCACTCCAAGTTCATATGGCACCCCAATTTCATATGTCACCCCTAGGTCATAGGTCACCCCGTTCGCTACGTTTGGTAACTTAGCAGGGATACCTGGGTTCATGGGGCAAGGTTTGTCTTGTAGTTTTACTTCAGTCGTGTGGTCTAAAGCACACTCGTTTTTTTTTCTATCGGGACTTGTGATGTCACACACCATATTAAAATAAAAATAAAATGAAAAAATAAAAAAAATAATAATTTTAATTTTTTTTTTTTAAAGAAAGACAAAAATTCCCGCGTTACGAATAACCCAACAATGTTTGAAAATCTCCTACTACCACCACAGAAAGCCGAAAATGTTGCTTGTGTTGTGATGGAGGACTTAGCCAGCCGAGGAATCGAACATGCGACGCCCAGGTGAGACCCAAGCGCTACGCCCACTCAACCACTGACCATATATGAGGATAGAGTGAACAACAACAAAAAAAGCGCGACCATTGACAATATTAGCTACAAATAAATAATGAACAAAAAGGCATGCACAATGGGCGGTCTTATCGAGGCCAAAATTGAGGATCAACTAAAACAAAAGCAAATTTTTCTTGATATCGACTCAAAAAGCACTCGCGATCGACCGTTTGAGCACCTCTGCCATAAATATACCAAACCACCCACGCACGCCATACTGGTTAATTTATGCGCACGCCTCTGCCACAGGGCATAGATCATAAATATACTAACCCCGCATAGATATCCCACTGTATCTACTCGATCTCTACAGTTTTTCTATGGACTTAAAAAGATTTCTATTGGTCACGAACAACTTTCAGATTTTCTTGCAAAATTATCTTTCTCTGGTTTCAGCAGCTCCGCTTCCCGCCATTCCCGCTAGAAGTGTGCCGATTCACTCATTTTACGGAATCAGTTCCGGACCGATATTCAACTGTGTGCACTCTATTCACTGGACTCGTTCCTTTGATTCCGCCCGTCTCGCCGAATCAAATTCATTGCGGCGCGCGGCGCTCCGCCGGAGTCCTTGAATCGGCCAGAACCAAACCGAGAGTTGATTCCACCGGACTCATGGAATCAAACGCATTGTAGCGCTCCGCCGGAGTCGTTGAATCGGCCGGAACGAAACTCTGTTTGACTCCGGCTGATTCAATGCCGAAATTTGATTCCGCCGGACTCTCCGAATCAAACTGATTGTATCGTTCCGCCGGATTCATTGAATCAGCCTGAGCCAAATTCAGTTTGACTCCAGCTGATTCAATGCCGAAAGTTGATTCTGCTGGATTCCCTTACCCGGCGGAATCGTAGAAGGTCACGGAGTTAGGGATCAATTATTCAACCCACTGGGGTTAATTGGGGAGTTAAAAAAATAAGGTTATTGCTTTTCAAGATTTGATATTTTTTATTATTATTTAAATGGCACTCACCATCTGGTGTTCTCAATAAAAGTGGGGGTTAATTTACTGGTAAATGTTGGAAGTAAAATATTAACTAACTAACCATCACGCCTTTTCCCGGCAGGGGTAGGCAGAGAGGACGGACCGTCAAACAACTCGGTCTTGGCGCACACTCTTTGCCTCACTCACATTCATACATCGTCTCATACATTCTCTTCTTTTATACTGACTTTTGACATGGCCCGACTCGAGTATCTGATTCACTTGATCGTGCCATATCTTCCTCGGACGTCTTCGACTTCTTCTACCATTCACATTTGTGTCGTATATTCTTCTTACACTACTTTCCTCGTTCATTCGCTCTACATGCCCAAACCATCTGAGGGTCCCTTTCTTAATCTTACACATTATGCTAACATCAGACTTACATTCTTTGTGGATATCCACATTTCTCACACGATCATACATTGTTTTACCACACATACGCCTCAGGGATCTCATTTCAACAGCATTCAGTTTACTTTCATCCTTCCTCTGCCAGTTCTATGCCTCATTGCCATACATCAGGGTAGGTACCAGGACTCCATTGTGGACTGCTAGCTTCGCTTCTTTTGACAGTTTTTTATTAGCGCCAACAAATGTGTTTATGTGTTTGTGTCGAGCCCATGGTCGAGCCGTAGCCGCCAGCCGGGCGTCTGTGTTATTGTTTATTGTGAGATTATTATTTCGAGAAATCTTATCTTTTTATAGCTAATAATAATCTGTTTGGGATGAGTGATATCATATGTCGGCTTTATGAGAACCGTGTAAGATAATATTTACGTTATATTTGAAATTTACGAACAATGAAGTCCTTGTACCATGTGTTAAAAAAATGATCCTCATAAAACAAGTAATTATCGCCGGCGCGAACTTGCCGGAAAGTAAATTTGCTCCGTGCAACAAAAGGTAAAAAGCAATGCTCCTTACTATCTTTTAACAACGAGAAAATGCTAGGCCTATTTCTTTTTGAAAAATGTTTTCGTGACCGGTTAGAGCGGTACACTGTGCCCCGGCCCGCGCCGCGCGCCTCTCCCCTTGAGTGATTCCTGTACTCTCACTCTCTCTCTCGTTCCCGAGTGAGAGAGTAAGACCGCCCCGCTAGAGAAAATTCACATCGCCCGGCCCGCGCCGCGTACCTCCTCCCGGTGTTTCCTCTCATTCTGTCACTCGTTCCAGAGTGCGAGTGACTCCGGAATCGATTGATCACATTTTGCGAACTCGGAACGAATCAAACGCATTCGGACTCAGAGTCATTGGATTTTGGATTCGTTCCGGCCGGAACGACACACTTCTAATTCCCGCTCTTTAGTTTGTTCGTTTGTTGACATTTCCATGACATTTCCACTCGCACTCACTCGGGATTAGTATATTTATGCTCGCACTTGTCACTTGTCACTTGTCGGCATTTATTTTATGGTTGTCAGCTCTTGTCACTCTTGTCAGTCTTGTCACTGTCACACTGAATTTGTCATCTCGAAGTTTACATTTTCCATATAATATCAAAAATGACACGATCATAATCACCGTGGGGACAGTTATGCACGGTAGTGCATATTGTATATTTTAGTTGTTAGTTTCCTTTGTTGTGTTTTCACTATGCCATAATACTATTCGTTTAAATAAGTTCTATTTATTTCATAATGGAGATTTCGGCACTATTACACCCCCTGAACCTGCAATCAGTGGATCGGGATTGGGTCGATGAAGTATGGAACAAAGAGTTTTTGGAAGCTGTAGAATTACCGCGAGAGTACGAGCTTTCTATTGAAGAAATCGACATCAACAATATCGTTCTGATTCCATTTATCAAAGCTACGAAAGCTTGGCTTAATTTCGATACTGATTCTGAGTTACTTGACGAGAAAGTCGATAGGACATGGCGAAACTTGTCCAATATTATCCATCATAGGGAGTTCATCGCGTTTCTTTTCCATCTCATTCAGAAAGCCCCTAAAAATATTATGAATGAAGACTGTAGAGTGAGTGGGATTTTAGCGGGAAGGGCATATTTGAGCATGGCGAACATCCCGGGCAGTGCTGTATATGGAATATTTCATTCTCAAATGTATATTCAGTGCTTGTCATGTTTTAAGTTTCCCAGTATCCTTTTGGAGCAGAATATATATTATAATGATGCCAGTGAGATGAACATCCTCAACAAGCAGTTAAAGATTTTATTGAATGATGTCTTTCGGATGCTATATAACATCGACCTGAAGAACTGGGAAGAGAGCCTCGAGGAGACAATATGTTGTCTAGTGGAGTTTATTGGCAACACCAATATTGATACACGGATGGCTATAGGTATGTGTTTTTATTCACACATCGATATATACACCCCCGTACACAGAATCATTATGGTAAAATTTCCGTACACCGCTACTTCTAAATACACCCAAATTAATGAAATAACACTTTGTTTAAATTTAATTTTATATTTTACCAACTAAAAAACAACTATTTATGTCAGGGGAGATGGAAAACACGCGCATAATAGGTTCTTACGTATTTAAATACTTTGTGCGTATGTATATTGAAGCGGAACTTTTCGACAAACGTCACAACATATGAACAAGATCAATCATGTCAGAAAAACGGTGACCGGCCAACTCAGAATGAAACCAACTCAGAACCACTTCAGAAAGGTCATAAAGAGTCGAGATAAAAAAAATTAAAAATTGGTTAAATAGGTTAGGGTTAACGGCCATTAAAAAAAAATCATTGTTTTTAATTACTTTTCAAATAGTTGTTGAGTTGACTTGATTCTGAGTTGGCATGGAACCCAGCAAAAAACGGAAATTTTTAAATTTGATTGAAAAAAATGGAACTTTGTGCATAGTGATGTGCTATCGGGAGTATTCCTAGACCTAAAGTAAATTTCCTGGGTCGGGAATTTTTTTAAAATTATTATTTTTTTAATTATTCTGAGTGAGGTTGTTTTTTTATGAAAATATGTTTTTTTATATTAAAAAAATAACAACAATGACAAAAAAATTAGTTTTTAGATTTTTATTTTTAAAGAAAGACAAACATTCCCGGGTTACGAATAACCTTACAATATTTGAAAATCTCCTACTTCCACCACAGTGATGGAGAACTTAGCCAGTCGAGGAATCGAACATGCGACGACCCAAATGCGATGCCAACTCAGCTACTGAGACTCAAAAATGAAGCAGTTATGAGCTTTCAAAGTGAACTTGGGTAAAACGTATACAATTGTGTCTCATGATGTCACACGAGACAATTGAGTACAATTCATAATTAGTACAATTCAACTAGTTGACATGTGCATATCGGCCGGCCGCGAATATCAACATTTTGACGGCTTATATCTTCGGTACTATTCGGTATTTTCCAAAAATTCTAAAAAGTTCTGTCCTCAGCGTACTCTTAGTAATATGACACATTGTAAATCAAAGACATTAATACTGGACGCGGGGTAGAAATCTAAAAGTGGGAAGCCAAACACAATACGATTGTAGCTGTCTCTATTTCTAGTACTTTAGTACTAAACTGCTACGCGTCGAGTGAGGTCGTGTCTTACCAGTAAGTAAATTGTATTGCAAAGCGCTCCTGCGTGATGAGAAAATGCTTCAATTAAACGGCAAATAGTCGAAAAGGAGACAGCGAAAATTGCATCACAAAGTGACATAAGCATAACAGGGACAACCTACTAACAGTAAGTCGGTTCACACAGCGTCCCGCATTCGTTTTATTCCATTGGGAAAGATGGGGTAAAACGTACAAAGGGTAACGCGTTCATTAATTTAATAATGTCGTTGATGAAAATTGTAAATAGTAACGGTCCTAGGTGTTATTAATCTGTATAGATTTGTATAATCATTTGAACCTTTAACCTGTACTGTATAATAAAATATGTACTTAACAATACTACTATAATAGTACCAATATTGTATTACTAATGAAAACTCATACAATAAATATAAAAATATTTGCCCGTGTGTCACGTTTTACCCGCCTTTACCCTTCCCTGTCATATTGTGTAACCGAATAAGAGTATCTTGTTATCTCAGTCACACCCATAGGTCACACCCGTGATGTGACAGTAGTATTCGGCGAAGAAACTAATAAGCCGCCCTAGTATGAATCTATGTCATTCACTCACGTACATTCTTTGATTGTCTGTCTTTATCACACAGGAATGAACTTTTGAATTTAGAAATTATACTGAAAACCGCTGAAAACAAAAGAGTGTTGCTTGCTTTCCACATTATATTGTGAGTATGTGAGACTATGGCGAGTCTATTTATAATATAACGTCATTGTTGTAAATAAGATTAATTTTCATTGTAGGAGACAACCTCATGGGAATTTTACCATTTAAATGAAAATTCCCTGTTTCGAGAATACTACCCAAATATACATTCCCGAGAACTTACCTATCACTATTTGTGCATATTTTACCTTCTATCCCATTGGTTCCCAACCTTTTTTTGACCAGCGACCACTATTACATTTATTTGTTCTCATAGGGACCACAAAGGTACAGTAATGATAAACTGTTAATCGCGTAATTAAAAGCGTCCTTGCAATTGCTATTATTTTGCAATTCAATGTGCTCTTCTTGGACTTCTTCAGCTACCTCTCCATCATTAATACTAAAAGGGTTACGAATCAGCTTTTGGTTGGGACCACTGTTCTATTCCGAAATAAATAGTTGTTTCTTGTTGTAATTAAGTTGAAACAAAACATTATTTAAATAATTGGTTCGTAAACCCTTTGCAACCTTTGCATAATATTAAAACCAGCAAAAAATTCCGAAAAGTTATAGGCCACACCAGTAAATCTCATATTTATGATCCTATAAGGCTGGGCGACTTACTGGTTGAAACGCTGGTTGAGAAAGGAGATACCTTTTATAAGCAAGTAGCTCCTACACGTTTGATCAACACTGGTTCCATTCCAAAAAGTTTTTTTTTCTAGGATTTTTTCAAAAACAAACTCACACTTGTATGAAGCCGGTTGTAAAGGGTTAAGAAGTAGGCGAAGTATGGAAATTTACTACCATTAATTTTTAAAATAAAAATAAAAATTCTTTCTCATAGTTTTTTTTTGTATTTTATAGATAGGAGCAATCTATTAAAGCTTTCTGAACAGGCCTTGAAGTGTATTAATATACTCATTCAGGGGGAAGAAGATGACGAGCCTGATGAGTTGGTCATTCGACTGGTCTTCAAGGCCCTGCTGCCCAAATTCACATCACTGACTGGATCCAAAAAGACCACGGTATGAAGAGATGACATTGATTATCTGATATCAATAATACATAATTACAATGAGGACCCGGATTCTTATAACATAAAAAAGAGGCCCGCCTGTCCAGAAAAATATCATTTTTTTTAAATTTATAGTTTATCAAAGAACTATTTTTTTAGATTAGTACGATACCTAAATATATATTAATAAATTATATGGGGTTTGAAAAGACTTAATCTGGGCTCCCACTCCCACCTGATCTATTTCATAGAACGAACTGAAAATTGGAAAGGTGGTGTCGCCTGTTCACAATTTGGGAGGCGGGTACGGGTACCGCTGCCCCAGGAAGCATTTATTGGATAACCAACACCCCTGCCATAGGTCACCCCAATTGGTTCGCTATGTTTGGTGACTTAGCATGGGTGCCCAGGTTCATGGGGTGAGGTTTGTCTAGGTCTTGGCGGCGAATGCGTTTGCCCACCTATTGCGTGGCGGGTCGGATCGGGAGACACTGTTTGAGGGAGACCTAAACTAGATCTCTTCAGCCAGACTCTCGATCTATTGCCTTGCAACGCAGTGGGAGGTATGGATTCATACCTCGTCTCTTCTCCTGGACACATTGACCCCCAGATTCCTACCCACCCCTCACACCTTTTTCCTTCTCAGAACTTCCTCTCCTTCCTTTCCCTGAACATACCCTCCACACAGCATCCCCAAAGATGACACAGGTCTTGAAGGATTTTTTTGCCTCTGGGCCTCCTGTGTGTGGGTAATGTAAAAAAAAAAACTTGCTCTATTTCAATAGGATTGGATATTGCATTTTTATCACGCCAGAGTTTGCATGAGCGTGGTCCTTCTATGAGTTGTCAAATCGCAATAATCACATTCGAAAATTGCTGACTGACGATTGATTTTGTTTCTGTCTTTATATTAGGTTCCAAAAGCATTTATAATTTCTAAAAATACCATATCGGATTATTCTATGATCTATCCTAATAGAATCGAATGAAAGTTGATTCAACATTCGGCTTATATTTCTATGGCAAAGAAAGCCTGTTCTCGTTGATCTATTTTATAGATTCTATCAAATAGATCATAGAATGAATGAGGTGGGAATGCACCATTAATCTCTAAAGCTCTTATAATTATATGTATAAAGTGTTTATAATTTAAAAAACGAAGATTTACATTAGGAACCTTTTAATTGATGCCGAGTTCCCACCTCATCCATTCTATGATCTATTTCATAGAATCTACGAAATATATCAGTGAAAACAGGCTTTCTTTGCGATAGAATGCCCGATGGAAATAGAATTTGAATCGATGATCATAAGAATATATGCGGTATAAGTAAAAAAAAAAAAACTCTTGTTTTGTAAGTTAGGTGTTTTTGTTTATGGCCGGCAGTGGTTATAAAGTATTAAGATTGTTGAATTGTTCCAGCTGCTCTGGAGGGCTTCGGGGGTCACGTATTGTGGAATCCTCCTCATGAACCATGGAGCTGCGGCTTTACCCGGATTTACCTGTTTATTGCAGCATTTGTGCTACAACTCTGAAGGAATGGTAAATATACTTTCATATTAATTAGTCATAATCATTCAATGCTCTGCCATGTTTAAAGTCTTGACTACTTGAGTGCTAACAACTTTGAATGGCTGGTTGTGGGAGGCTGGCATCACTAATGAGTTTACAAAGTCATTCATCAATCAGGCTTAGTAATGTAAAATCTAAAAATGCTGTTATCCGTCACCATGATTCTCCACTAGGTAGAAAAGATATTAATCAACCTACACTTTCATTCAAATTCGATTACATAACAAAATCACAAAAAATCAGACATATTGCCTCCGGACATAAACATGGGTTGGATTTTCCACAAAAACTCAGATCATGCACTTAGAATTGCCTTAGAACAATATGACTGGAATCAATATGACTGCCTCGATATAAACCTGCCGAGCGATTCTATATCTTTTGTGGGTGGATATTTTCTTTAAACAAAGCTCGAAAATATTATTGAGCTGCTAATAAAACATTTCGACAATCAGCATAGCGATTCTATATCTTTTGTGGGATCGTTATCTAGATAACGGACATGATCTCCTGTCAGATTTGTGTGATTTATTTGCTTTTTCTATGTACAACGTACATTAAATGAATAAATAATCATGCATACTGCAGGAATTATCCCCAGAAAACCACCATATGTATGGTGAATCATGTGACGTCATCACTCACCAAAAGTTTATTTTATTTTCAACAAGTGTTGTCATTTTGTATGACAGTTATATGGAAGAAGCTATGAAACTATTCGATAAGTAAAAATATTATTTAGGTGGAATTATTTATTTATTATATTATTTTCAATATTATTACGGGATAGTGGTATAAAAATTGTTTGAAATTATTATTTTTTTAGCTTCACGAATCGAAATCAATATTAACGGAAACCGAAGAATCAGTAGGCAACTAATAAGATACGGTGCCAGATCAGCTGTTCGACGTCCGCCATTTTGGAATTCGGAGTTCGGAGGATTGGCCGTAAAAGTAGCATTACGATTTTTTTTTTGTTCAGTTTAAATTTTTTTAATATTTGAAATAATATAGATACCTCTATTTTTGATACTGAATTATTTAGGCCTAAATAATGTTTAATGAACACAACAACTAAATCTCTATAAACGTTATGTAAATAAACAATAACATGAAATGTTGTTAATACCGATGGCTTGTGTCATACATTTCAATACAATGACTGGAAAATTAGGTAAGCAGTGACGTCAGCACTAATAATACCAACTTGATAATGTTTTTTAATGACACGATTAAAAATGGATTTTTAATAATTTTTTTAAAACTCTACATTTAATATTATTTAATAAAACTTATGTATTCATAATCAGCGCTTATTAGTGTATATTCTATATGAACATATTTTTTTAAAGCCATAATGTTTTTCACTGGAGATCCTTATTCAGAGCTGTCAATTATAGAATTAATAATTTTTAATAAAAATAACGTTCACCAGGATTGTCATTGGAAATGAAGCTATATCTTCTGGTTCCACAATGTGTCTTCCCAGGTCTCATCTCTCCTCTCAACTTCCCTTGGTTCCCTGAAAATCCCACGAGGGAAGAGGGCCTCATCTCTCCTCTCCACTCCTCCTTGGTTCCCTGAAGGCCCCACAAGGGAAGAGGGCCTCATCTCCTACCCACTACTCCTTAATTCTCTGAAGGTCCCACAAGGGAAGAAGGCTTCTTCTCTCCACTTTAATTCGTAAGTTATTATAATTTATAAATTCGATTTAAATTTGATGTACTGAAGGAATTGGTTTTGTACCTTTTCTAATGATTGAAAATAAACTCTGTAGTACGGTGACCATATAGTTGAATTGTATTCTAATTTGCTATGTACTAACGAGCAATACGGATGTTTTAACGTTGACACATCTTTAAAATTTGCCCCCATTCTCAAAATAAAATAAATTCTCATTGCATCGCTTGTAATTTCATCAATGTGTAAGTTAAACTGTAGACTCTTGTGGAATATAATACCGAGATTTTGAATCTACTATACTCGAAGAAGATTAGCACCATTCATAAAAATAGACAAATTTAAGAGGATTTTTACCTTTGTAAAAACTGATAATCTGGCATTTAAAATCATTGTCAGAACACCATGCATATATTTGTTTAGCGTCAACTGCAAAATAGCACGATCATCATTGTCTCTGATTGTTCTGTATATCGTCAGCAAATAACTGGACTTTGACTTTACTAAATATGTTTACTTTATCATTGATGAATCAACAAAATAATATTGGGCCCAAATGAGTTCCCTGTGATGCTCAGCTCAAGGCAGCAAATGTGAACGAATCGTACAAAAAAATCATAATGAATGTATAAGAAATGCCCGCTAAGTAATATAGATCAATAGATAACTCTGAAACCATTCCAGCATACTCTGGTCTTATTCCCAATAATTTAGTTTACGTAATAATATTCTGTGGTTTACTTTACCAAATGCCTTAATGAAATCAGTATATATAGGCCAGTGCAATTAGCGCAAAAAAGGGGCTCGCGATCGGAATTATTCCGGTAGTCCCAATTTTTTTTTGTTTTATATACTCATCTCCTGATGTAAAATCTGAGTTTTCGACCTTGGGTCGCTTGAGCTTTCGCCGTCATTTTGAGAAAAACCAGCCAAAATCGCGCCAAAATCTAGTTTTTCTCAAATATCTCGTTTCTAATCAAAATTTAGACTAAAGTATCCTAACAAGTTTAGTAGAACATAAAATTACCTAAAATTTTTATCTAAAACATTTTATTCTATCTCTAATAATTATTGAGTTATAGAGTCGTAAAAATGTATATAAGTTTACATAAACCGGTAAATTGCTCAACTTGGTTTGGTTTTTTGAGCGTATCTTTTTTCCAGTTCAATTTTGTGAAAAAACTACTGATATCAATTTTGTAGAAAATAAAATTTCACAACTTAGGTACATGTTTAATGTTTTTATCTCAATTAGGTATCCAGGTTCTAATTAAAAAAAATCAGTAGAATATTGTTTTAATCTTGGCATACCTTGATTATTCTTTTTTTTTAAACAATTATTGTTGAAATAACATAAACATACATTACTGCAACATTAACCATCAATATGATCAAAAATCAATCTATTAATTAATTATTAATTAAGGTACATAGATGTGGTAAAAAAAATAAAAAGGAATGTATTTTCTTAAAATTTATGACTGATGACTATAGTTTCTTATTGCCACTTACGGGCCCCGAACAGCTTCAATATAGTCTACCTATGTCTCATCAGCCAAATTTGTGGTGACTGGGTCACAAAATTCCTCGTCATCATCATGAACGAAGGCTTCATTCTCGCACGAGCTGCCATTACAGTGAATACATACATACATTTCAAAATCGACTTTCTACATGTGCACTTTACAGCGCAAGCTTTTGTGCATTGGCATGATATAAAGTACATCAACGCCTGAGGTGCAGCCTCCTTCAACATTAGTACTGGAGTTAGTAACCTAACAGCGTCCTTCTTCCACCTCCATTCAGTTGGATCTTTATGGTGACCAAGCCAAGTCTGCACTTGCATTATATTCTTGAATCATGTTGCTGGACTGCATCTTTGGTGGGTGGTAGCCTGGATAAATATTTGTTCTTTTTCACTTCTTTGACATAAATATCCATCGAATACACTTCTGCATTGGCTCCATAATGATTTTGTACATACCTGACATGATGCTTAAAATGATTGAAAAAGGTTTAGCACGACTCCATACAACTTTGGGCAGTAAATATCCTCCATCAACTACGTATATTTTACTGCTTCCCAGTTCTGTGTATTTGGTAGAGAGTTGAACGATGAGTGAAATATGGACTTGGTTCCCATTCCTCTGAGAAAAGAGATAGTGAGACAAGAGATAGTTCATATTGGAAATATTCTTTAAGTTCAAATCAGGCTTTTTGGCGATACACATATACGATGGAATTGCATTAATGTATCTATTGTCAGAGTCACACACTGATTTTTTATGCAGCTTTTTATGAGAGAAACTATCGCATCCATACGTTTTAAGTGTAGGTTTCCAAAGTTCTGGTTGATAACTTTAGACATAGCTAATTTCCCTATCATTTCAGCCATGTCGCCGGTTACTTATAGACATAATCACATTTGTTTTAGGAAATGGTTCATGGCAAGCAAACCAATCAATGAGAGTTTGGACGTCTTTGTCATCCCTCTTGATTCGTGTAGGCCTCATCTCTACATGTTGCTCTTACGTTCCTGATTCAACCCTACAGAATAACTCAATACCCTCATAAATGTTATGGAGATAAACAAATCCATTCCTCGTCCTTGGGTCAAACCTCCAGATGTTTTCATCGATTTCATCAGAGTTTATTCGATGGTCATGTCAGACCAAAACCCTGACCAAAATTTATGAGATCGTCGAATCGTATAGAAACCCTCTTTGGTAAATCTTTCATATTCTATTGGATCAATCTTCTCTTTCAATGTTAACATATCTTGAAGATAAAGATGTGCACTTTTGACGTAATAAAAATGGGCGGCTGCGTGAAAGAAAGGTATCATTTTTTGGACCGCTGCAAGATGGAGCTCCCAATTTCCAGCACTTTCTGCTTCAATATACAGCTCAATCAGTGTAGTCATCTGGAAGTACTGAACCCATAGCTGGGAAGTAGGTCCGTTTTCTTTTAAAATTTTTAGTATATTAATCAGTTTTGAATAAACTGACTGAAAAATGGCCCGTCCTGGAGTGGCTAATTTTCGGCAACTGCAGGGAGGGTGTGGAGAGGGTGGAGTTGAGGGGAGGGGGGGGGGGGGGGGGGGTAAACCCCCACTCTCGTTAATTTATAGTTATAATATGTAAAAATATAATTGTAATTTTTTCACAAAATTGTACTGGAAAAAAGATACGTACAAAAAAACCAAACCAAGTCGCGCAATTTACCGGTTTTTATAAACTTATACACATTTTTACGACTCTCTAAC
Source organism: Limnephilus lunatus (assembly GCA_917563855.2). Classification (NCBI taxonomy): domain Eukaryota; kingdom Metazoa; phylum Arthropoda; class Insecta; order Trichoptera; family Limnephilidae; genus Limnephilus; species Limnephilus lunatus. Next base: position 37,787,154 of record OU830594.1, read on the forward strand.
TCAATAAGTATTAGAGATAGAACAAATAAAATATTTTATAAAAAAATTGTAGGTAATTTTATGTTCTACTAAACTTATTCAGATACTTTACACGAAATTTATATTGGAAACGAAAAATTTGAGAAAAACTAGATTTTGGCACGGTTTCAGCTGGTTTTTTCAAAATGGCGGCAAAAGCTCAAGTGACCCAAGGTCGAAAACTCAGATTTTACATCAGGAGATAAGTTCATAAAATATATAAAAAAATTGGAACTACCGGAATAATTCTGATCGCGGATCGCTAATTGCACTGGCCTAATATGAAATCAGTTTGATGTGATGCATTCAGTTCATTAACAACGTCATTTGTGTGCAATATAAATTTTTTCCTTTAATAAATCCATGTTGACGGAATGAGATGATTCGGTTCATTAGAGTTCATGCATTGGGAAATTTTTGATCCTGGAAAATTTTATTAAATTTAAATTCCAAGTTTTGTAAATTTTCTTTTTGACATTTTCTCTTCAGGAAAAAAACTGTTTGAAAACTTCAACGGTTGTTTTTGAAAATACAGTACAATCTCACTAATCCGGCACTATTAAAAACCAGAGGGTGCCGTATTATTGGAATGTTTGGATTACTTGATTACAGAGAAAAAAATCATAATAAATAAAGAACCTAGCAAGTAGCACGCCCAACACTATATTTTTTTTATTTTTTTGCCAATCTGCACATGTTTTCTCCACTATCTAACTTCTTTAAAATGTCCATTTTATCTTTCAAATCAGTGTCTTGTGTTTCCGTTTACTTGAAATTTTTTATTTCACACTATTCTCACTTCAAAACAACAGGTAAATACGTACACACGTGCACATGAGATAAGTTTTGAGGTTAGACTGCTAGATGACGACGCAGCGATGGAGCGCATAGGCGTAGAGGGGCGAGGGGGGCGCGGGTGGAGGGTGCCGGATTATTGGACGTATCAGTCTATTGAAGTGCCGGATTAGTGGGATTGTACTGTATATCCAAAACTGTACAGACATTAGCATAATAATTCAATGTGTATGTGTTCACAAAGGAACGAAATGTTTAACAGTCAACATCTCAGAACTCACTTTTCCACAATGCTGTTTTTCCGCATAATGCTAGGGGCACACTTGCTCATTTGAAGCCAAAGAGCAGGCCCGGACTGGCCAGGTCCGCAGGTCCGCGATCGCGGAGGGCCCCCGGCGCGAGGGGGCCCCGAAGGGTCCCCACAAAACGTACAATTTTTTTTTTTGTCTGTTAGTAGTTATTTTGTGTTCCTGGTAATGGACCCCAAAAAGTTTGACTTTATCTTGAAACTCCAAACATTTCCCACAGAAGCTCTGCACTGTGTTTCTAAACTGCGTAAAATTGAAAGAAGTCGGCTGTTGATAGAGCTGCGACAGTTTGCACAACAATACAGCAACTTTATAGCGGCAGAGTCCACTGAGAACTACGGAGACAGATGCAGTGACGAAGAAGATGATTTGGACCCAACGGCAGCGGAAACAAATGCTGATATTTACTGCTCTGAAAATACACAATGTTTACAGTGTTCGACATGTGCTTTTTCTGTTCTGTTTGAACTTACTCAATCTGGACTGTTTATCAACCTGTTTATTGTATGTAAATTGTCCCAGTCCGGGCCTGCCAAAGAGCATGCTACCTAGTAGCAATTGCTACCTAGTAGCGTGTGTGTCAGTGACATTGCTAGTAATGAGCATGCTCATTTGAAGCCGAATGGGCTTGCTCACAAATCAACAGTCGTTTGATTAATGAGCATGCTCATTGGATTATCGGGTGGAAGGGAAAGCCTTGTAGCATGTGTGAACAGACTAGCTTATGAGCATGCTCATGTCAATCTGATCTCAGTTCGCGCCTGCGCATTCTTGCAAAAATGTCAAAATGGCCCGCTGGGGAGACGAAAAAACCTCGTGTTTCGTGATTTATTATGGGAATCACGAATATACTTGGAACACAAAGTCACTAAAATACCCACAATAGATTTCCAAATTCCCCAAAAGCTCCTTTACCTCCAAAATAAAACTTTCTATTGAAATTAGCATTTATTTTTTAATGTTTAGTCATTTTCGGATTTGTTGACATCTTGGACCCAAATCAAACGTCATAATCATATTGCAGCACAAACTTCAGATATAAATTTAGCCGTAGTAGACTTTCTAACCCTGTTAAATGCTGATAATGTGTACAAAGAACCTCTGACAGCTAGGTATCTCAATGTAATTTCCAATTTTACTTTAGCCGGAATAGCATTCCGCATTTGAGTATCTCGTTTTGTATGACACTTTCAATTTTAGAGAGTAGCCTGCCAAATTTCTGCGGAAGCATTCGTAAATGATTTTTATATCCGTTGACATCTTCAAATCGATCTTTTTTTTTTTTTTTTTTTTCGCCATAAGTTTCTTCAGTAAATGCCTTGCAAGCAATAAGATTACTTTATTGACTTCTGTGCGGATGGAACGAACTCTATTATGTCCCTGTAACTGTTGACATTTTGGACTTAAATCAACCGTTTTGTTTTCTTTCGTTAAAAGATTCTTAAATAATTATAATAATTGCGTTGCAAGCAATAAGATTACTTTGTTTAGTTCTGGGAGAACGGAACTGACACTTGACGATGACGTTTATTATTTGACATGAGCATGCTCATTAAGTAGCATGTGTGTTCAAATGTTGGCTTTGAGCACGCTCATTCACTAGAAAGCTCAAACCAAGCCTGCTCATTACTGAGCAAATGTGTACAGTTGACTATTTTTGACAGGAGCGTACTCATTAATGAGCATGCTCATATGCCGGCTTCTGTGAGCATGTGTGTCAGTACCTTAATGGCTCAATAGGCCACTTGCATGGATTTCATAATTACTTGGAAAAAATCCTGTGGATAGATTTGTAGCAGCCAGCCTCTGCTACCTCATGCTTTGGATTGTTTCCGTAAAATATTGATCTTTTCAGAAGCGTCAGTCACCCATATTAAAATGTTCGGATGCCGAACTAACGAGAGCTTACCGGTCGCCGCTCGTAAGGCACATAGTAGGTTCCTATCACATCGATACAGAGCGGCAGATCTACCTACCTCTCACGCGTTCCAGAAAAGATACGAACCATTGCGCGCCTGAAATGCACGGTTCGGGCGCCTTCGAGAAATTAGCTGAGTGAAGAATTACTGCCGCACAAAGCAACACTCCGACTTGTCGGGCTATATAAGGGCACCCGGCAACAGACACAGTATTCAGTGTTACGGTGTTTTCATAGCGCTCAGCATGCTCGCCTCAAGCAACTGCAGTGACCCAGTGAGAAACTACGTTCGTTTTGTTTACCGTAAGTGCCGGTAGTATAGTAAATCTGTTTGGCTGTCCATTCCTGTATTGCTTTGCAAATTGTAATTTTGGGTAGAACTCAATAAAGACTTTCAATATGCAACCTCATTGTTCTACATTGGAAACCTCCAACCACGAGTTCTACAGATTTTTCTACTGAGATTCCGAAAATGTTACTACATTTTTTTAGAAATTTATAGTTTTTATTTTTCAAATAAATCTGTTTTTTGGGCTCATGACGTCTGTAACCTTTGTTGTCGACAGATCATGTCAAATGAGGACGCGATAACTAAAGTCAGAGGGGCACTAAAGGCCGGGGATTTAAATCAGATGTTTAAGTGAAAGAGTGGTTATTTGTGATAGCTAATAAATCCATATTTAATACTAGATAATCAGAGGAAGTAGATTTATAAGTAAACATATATACCTTGTAATTAAATTGGTTGGAAAACAGAGAGATCGATTTGAGAACGAGATTTTATAAAAATACGCTGTTACGGAACTTTCATAGGAGTGTCGTCGCGAGTAGAAAGGCCTGACGAAGCGAGGCTCCGGTCCAGGAGGCCGAAATAGGAATACAGACAGGTCATCCACGCGTCCAAGGTCTTCCCTCTCGGATGAAATCCGGCTCAAAGAAAAATAGGCTCTAGTAGCCCAGCGTGTCAGACACAGATTCGTCACCTCTCAAACAGCATGACGGAATCAGGCCATCCGCGTGTCCAAGGTCTTACTTCTCGGAAGAAACCCGGCTCAAAGAAAATAGACTCCATCAGCCCAGCGTGTCCAGACACGACAGATCCTTCACCTCTCAAGCAGCATGACGGAATCGTCGGCGGACAATGAAACAAAACAAGCCCATGCCAAACACAAGCGGACGATGACTCCCCAGGGATCACGCCTTCACGGCAGCAAACATGTTATAAACACGCGCGAAACGTAATCTATCGGCATCCAACATTGACACGGCTCAAAAAACTGGCTCTTTCGCCATTAAGGTAATTCACCAACTCGGGAATCTATTTAAAACATAATTAAGGCTTCCCAGCACTTAAACAAAACGAACTCCGGCACAAGGCCCAAAATTAACCTCCCTTTCAAGAGTGCAAACTGATACCTGCCACCATGATTGTAAGAAAAAAAAAAACATTTTCCATTTTTTCTCTACCTTCCGGTTGTCAGTTTGGCCAACCACACCAAGTTAAAATCTAAAATGGAATTAAATTAACGCAGTACTTACTGGCGAAATAGATATGTTACACGTCACTATTTGAAAATGTCCCGTCTCCGAAATATTCAATTAATTTTGTAAAATTCCACACTAATTTTCTTTTTTTTATATGGCAACACTTTAAAAATATTATACTTATATATAAATCTAAATGAAACACGAAACAGAACAACATAGAAAATAAAATAAAGTTAACGGTCGCAACTGAGTATCGAACCTAAGATTCTATCTTAATGGGATAACGCCTTTAACCACTCGGCTATATATTTTTCAATTTGACACTTAAAGTTCACTAAATTTATTGTTCGTTACCTTGCAAGTAACAAGTTAAGTACGTTTGTTTTGATGTTTTGACAGATGGTAATAAAGATGGAGGTGTATAAAGTGAATATTGTATAGATGCTTAGGAGCATAATGGTAATAGTGCTGATTTTAACAAAATCAAATTTTGTAATGTATTATACAATTTTATTACATTGGATTTAGTCATATGTAGACGTTGAACATTTTAATTATTTAGGATCAGTAAGATGGATCAAGGAAACAAATAACTATGAGATGTAATATTTTTGGTATGCCTCGTTATTCTCCTGTGCCATTTGTGTGGAAAACATTCTTCTCTTTTTTAAATGATTTTCGGCTATATAATAATCGTTTTTTGGCACCTATAAAATTATGTCCCGTCTTTCTGGTTTATAAAAAATGGTCTGATTTTTCGGATTGAAATTTTCAAAAAATCGCAAAGGTTTCAAAAAAAAAAAAAAACTGAAAGTCTTAGAATATTTGCCTAAACCAGAAAAAAAAGTGATGCAAGTGGCCTATTGTAAACATGTTAACTTAAAAAGTTTATAACTTTGTCATTTTTTGTGATATTTAAAAACTAATTAAACTTTTTTTTAAATTCTTTAACTTTACAAAAAAAAGATTAGGAGACAACATCATTGTAGTAGGGGAGGCGGAGCAGGGATTTTGGGAATTACTCAAGCGCGTCAGATTAACTAAGGGGAGATACCTCCCGACCCTGCTATGGACTACCACCATTTATGAACTAATAATATTGGTGGGTGCGGCTAGGGCAACCGATCAGATTAGTAAAAAAAAATCGATACCTGTAGTTACTCGAGCGTGTCAGATTAAGGTATTGTGAGTTAATTACATGCAGAAAAGTTTACATTTCAATAATCTGACGATTTGAACGCGACGTAAGAAAATTAGCGAGTCACAAAGTTGCAAAAAAAAACGTCACGTGGATTTACTCGAGCGCGGTTAATTTTTTTTTTATTTCGAAGGAAATAATATAAGGATCACAGAAATAATATAATCTGACGATTTCAACATGCCGAAGAAGCTAAAATCATCACTTCTTTAACTTTACAAAAAAAAGATTAGGAGACAACATCATTGTAGTAGGGGAGGCGGAGCAGGGATTTTGGGATTTACTCAAGCGCGTCAGATTAACTAAGGGGAGATACCTCCCGACCCTGCTATGGACTACCACCATTTATGAACCAATAATATTGGTGGGTGCGGCTAGGGCAACCGATCAGATTAGTAAAAAAAAATCGATACCTGTAGTTACTCGAGCGTGTCAGATTAAGGTATTGTGAGTTAATTACATGCAGAAAAGTTTACATTTCAATAATCTGACGATTTGAACGCGACGTAAGAAAATTAGCGAGTCACAAAGTTGCAAAAAAAAACGTCACGTGGATTTACTCGAGCGCGGTTAATTTTTTTTTTATTTCGAAGGAAATAATATAAGGATCACAGAAATAATATAATCTGACGATTTCAACATGCCGAAGAAGCTAAAATCATCACTGAGTGTGGAGCGTACAGCGGCTGACGGCGCTGAGAACTGCCTACTAACTCTCGACTCCATAGACATAGGAATATTACTAGACCTGCCCTAAGTGATAAAAGTGGTCTGCCTATATTTAAAGAGGAAAGATTTGATTGTTTGTTTGTTTGCATTGAATAGGCTCCGAAACTACTGGACCGATTTGAAAAATTACTACGACTCAAGCGGCGACATTTTAATTAAATTTTAAAAATAAAATAAGACTTATTGTGGCATAACTATAATAGTTAGACATATGCTGTCGCAACACTTATTTTAAATAATGATGTGTTCTGCAAAGTCGTAGTACAATATTTAATTCTATCATCAATAGTTTTCGCAGCGCACGCGATGTAAAGAATATTTTAGGTATTTTTTTTTACACCTTGGGTAACATTATTGGAGTTTTAGTAAGGAGACCTAATTTTTTGAAAATATAATATAGCCCTTGTCAATGTTGCAATGCCATATTCAAAGAAATGAAATGTTTCTCCCTGCATGTCCTTTCCCGTGCTTTCCCCTCCAGCATTCCACTTCCACCTTCCCCGCCACCGCTCTCCCGCTCCCCCCGTCCCGCCAACCCCCTTCCGCGTTCCAAATATTCAGTCCTAGCCGGGTACCATAGCCGCACTGTATCGTACTGTACTGTACCGTACCGTACCGTATCCGGGGATCATAAACAAATCGAAGGTGACTTATGATATCACCAAAGATTCGGTTGACTTTTTGGATCGGTGTTATACCCGCCTGGCCGCGCGGCACTTCATTTCTTGACTCCTCTCCCACCCGGCCCGTAGCCGAGCGGGGTGACCGTGACCACGCAACTTTTTTCTAATACTAAAATTTTTAAACTCGAGATATCTTTCGAATGAAATATCCGAATTGAATAATTCAAAAAGTTAAATAAAGGTATTGAAGCTGTCTTGAATATAAAGTAATTTATTTTGATAAGGATTAAAACCAAGATACAAATAAAGATCCCTTTCAAGCGGTGACATTTTAATTAAATTTTAAAAATAAAAGAACACTTATTGTGGCATAACTATAATAGTTAGACATATGCTGTAACGACCTTTTTTGTAAATAATGATGTGTTCTACAAAGTCGTACTACATTGTTTTATTCTATCATCAATAGTTTTCGCAGCGCACGCGATGTAAATAATATTTAATTTAATTTTTTAACACCTTGTGTTACATTTTTGGAGTTTTAGTAAGGATCCCTAATTTTTTTGAAAATATAATTTAGCCTATGTCACACGGGGATAGTGTAGCTTCCTAACAGTGAAAGAATTTTTCAAATCGGTTCAGTAGTTTCGGTGCCTATTCAATGCAAACAAACAAACAATCAAATCTTTCCTCTTTATATATACATATAGGCAGACCGCTTTTATCACTTAGGGCAGGTCTAGTAAAATTCATATGTCTATGGTTGAGTCGTACGTTGATAGGCGCTTGCTTGTTTTATGTTCTGTGGCAGAGCCGGAGGCCCTTAGGCCGCGCGTTCGTGTACAACGCTTTGGTTTATTCATTGTGTAAAGAAATTTAATAAGTGAATTTTTTAAGAAGTTTAATTCAGCGATTTTCTTTTTATCATTATAATAGGTATATATTATTTTTTGTTCATTGTAATTCTATTCAGTAATAAAAAATAAAATAAAAAACTTAAAACTGTCAGATTAAGAAAACCCCTCCACATAATTGTCAGATTATAGGTCAGCACAACAAGGACATCAAACTGAACCGTCTGTATAAAAATCTGACGCGCTCGAGTATGTCAAGGTCACGATTTTTTTTACATTTTCAAAAATCTGCCACGAGTTTAGGTTACGTCCAAATCGTCAGATTATTGAAATCTAAACTTTTCTGCATGTAATTAACTCACATTACCTTAATCTGACACGCTCGAATAAATCCATTTTTTTTCAATTTTCTACCTCTTCATACGGCCACCCCCACCACTCAACTCGTCAGATTAATATCTCTCCATTACCAGAAACACGTAGGGCGTATACGCTATTAATATCTGATGCCCTCGAGTAAGTCATTGTGACGATTTTTTTTTACATTTTTGAAAATTTATACTAGCTCCCCCCACCACTGAAATGGCATACATCACATAAACTTTTTTCTTTTAGCATCTAATCTTTGCAATTCAATAGGTCTCCACAACGCTCGAGTAACTACCCATTTAGAGTTATTTCCTCCCCTACTATTGCGACTTATCTATGAAGATTAAAGTAGTCCCAGAGAGAGGTTACGTGACGTCATCGTTCTAGTATCTTCTGTCTTTTTTGTTTTCATTCAAGATGTATCAGAAAGAAGAAAATGATCATCGATGACGTACATTCAACTTCTCTCTGTGACTATTATAGCAGGGGCTTGAAGTTCAGCCCTTTCAAACCATTTAGTAAGTCCTGCCACTCCTCTTAGTAATCTCATAGTAGCTTGAACTCTGAAACATATTTTTACGTCCATCATCCAGATTTGGTGACTGTGGGGACTTTATGAATACCCCACAGTCACCAAATCTGGATGATGGACGTAAAAATATGTTTCAGAGTTCAAGCTACTATGAGATTACTAAGAGGAGTGGCAGGACTTAATAAATGGTTACTACGTGATTATTTTTAAAATTTTAATTTGCGTGATTCTCAAAAATCTTTACCGATATGATGATTTTGTTAACATTACAGGAGCGTTCGGATAACCGCACGGCGCGCGTACAGCTGGTGGCCGGTTTACTTTCCCTGCTGCCTCTGAAGCCCTACAAAGACCTCCTCAACTGGGTGGTGAAGCTTTCCCGGAACACCAAGCCACAACTGAGGCTCTTTGCTGTTGTGAGTACCTGCCAACCTTTTAACGTCACTTTGCAGTGGTGGCTCGTGACATTTAAGTCACAAATTCAACATCATACCTGTGACGCGTGGTGACGCATGGCTTTCTAGCTTCCTTTTGACGGACTTTATGAATATCAACATGACCAAATTACATTTTATTATTGAAAGTTTAAATAATTGTGAATTGTTAATTTCAGGAGCTTCTCGGTACATTGGTGGGCGGTGAGGACAGGAACTTTGGAGACGCTGTTACTGATGGAGGCGCTGTCCTGGAGCCCCTGGAGCTCCCCCGAGCCCCCACCCCCGAGCCCATCCCCTCTACTTCGCAGGGAATAGCTCCCGCTGATCCTGAACATGCTTTGTCTGATGCCCCCGTGGACACCCCCGCTGAGCCAGAGCCAGAACCAGAAAATATTGTAAGTTTCAACATCTAACTGACGCTGTCCAATAACTCATTATTACTACGACATCACTACGACAGCGGCTGAAATATAAGACCTTATTGTAGTTGTTTATTATTTAAACATAAACGCAAATCCTTTCCTCTGCTCCCGCAGTATTAGCCATAAGGTATCGACTGTAGATGTTTTTTTTGTTGTATTTGTTGCAAGGATGAACACGTGAAAATGATCCATATTATAAAGGTATATGTATTATGTTTCAAATATTTTAACCACTCGGACCATAAGCTTGTTTTCATGATAATATAATATAGCATTACCAGATGATATTTTACAATAATATAACATTACGTCATTCACATGTATGATGTGTGAGGCGTACCTCTTATTAATTTAAAATGTACCTTGCTTTGAAATATTAAAGTTTATAGTGTATATTTGTGTGAAATATCTACTATATAATATATGTATCTCTATATTTTTATGTATAAGCTGTTTGTCTCTTACAAATAAATAAATAAATCACTCCAGGAATAGTAGAGTGAAATAGGAAGTGTTCTTATTATATAAATAATTAGATTTGGTTAATCTTTCTCTCTCATCCCAACTCTCAGTGAGAATAGATTACAATAAAAATTCACTGCAGTATTAATAGTTTCAAGATGAATCTATTTGTCCAAAAATTACTAATTAAAACTCTTTTTAGTTATTATAGTACATACTAACATTGATTCTAGATATTTTTTAAATGCATACTTTTATACTCCTTCATATACTATGACTGTTATATTCTTTTATATCTTTCCTACTCTATTTGGTGTCGCGAAACTGCGACTCCACTATAAAATTGGCGGTTGTGCTTCAGAGCGAAGCCCTGACGCAACCCTCAAAGGACCAGTCCCGATAACTACGTGGTCGCTATGTTATATGGGACGATTAGATAGCATGCACTCGCAAAACCTGATGGATAGTCAGTCGATGTTCAGATCTGGGCTTTTGGACAATTAGATAAGCCCAGAACGGAAAAGGAAAATAGGACTCACCAGTTGCAGATGGGGCCTCTCTGATCTCCAGGTTTTGGTGCACTTCACTATGTTTAGTAACTTGCAATATTATTTTTGCAACAGTATATGCTCAATATGTGCTCCCTGTCTGAGACATTAATTTGTACTGTTTGAAATAGTGTCACCTCTTCTTCATGCAACAATTGCTCTTTTTCAAGGTGACATTTTGAGATAGGAATATTAGGTAGGTGGGATAAAATCAGGAATTTGACATATTCTACCCACCAAGTCTGCGAATGCAATACCCAACCAATCCCATATAATAATGCGCAAACACTATTTATATTATTTTATACTCATTTCTATTCTTTTATACTTAATTTATATTTTTAATATTATTTTGTATTATTATATAATCCTTTATGTTCTCTTACATTATGACTTCTAGATTGTTATTGCACTACAGTACAATCTCACTATTCCGGCACTTCAATAGACCGAAACGTCTAATAATCCAGCACCCTCCGCCCGCGTCTCCCTCAATCCGTGCCGTTTGTCACCCAGTGGCCGCGGCCCGTATTTAAAAAAAAAATTTGGAATGCAATTTTGACCCTTATGTATAAAGAAACTGTATGAAAGACAATTTCACAATCGCTTGCGCCAATATCTCTCTTGGTGGCTTCAAAGATTTCATACATGTGGCAACACTACACTGTTTGTTTTTTTTAATTATCTGTGACTTTCAAACGCTGTCAAAACTGAAAAGTCAGACTTTTAGCATTTTTGTTGCTTTTTCAATTCATATAGAGGTATTTATTTATTAGCAATCATCTTTGAAATGTGTTTTTTTACGTAGGATGTGTATTCAGGTTTGTGTAAAAATAACATCAGTTCATTTTCATATTTATACCAATGACGTTATATATTATAAATAGACTCGTTATAGTCTCACATACTCACAATATAATGTGGAAAGCAAGCAACACTCTTTTGTTTTCAGCGGTTTTCAGTATTATTTCTAAATTCAAAAGTTTATTCATGGGTGATAAAGATAGACAATCAAAGAATGTAAGTATGTGAATGTGATAGATATATATATGGTCGGGCGGCTTATTAATTTCTTCGCCGAATACTGATTGTGACCTATGGGTGTGACTGAGATAACAAGATACTCTCACTCGATTACCCAATGGACAGGGAAGGTAAAGGCGGGTAAAACGAGACACACGGGCAAATATTTTTATATTTATTATATGAGTTATCATTAGTAATACAATATTGGTACTATTATAGGAGTATTAATAATAATAATAATAATAATAAGGTCTTTATTCCAGGATGTGGGGAGGAGAGTGCAATCCCACACATCCCATACAGAGTATAGGTACAGCATGTAATAAAATCATAGATAATTATAAATAAATAAGAGTTAAGATGAAACAGAGTCAAGGCTAAAAAATAATAAAATAGATTAAAAATAAAAATCGAAAGCAAAGAAAAATAGGAAAGTGACATATTTTATTGTTAAGTACATATTTTATTATACAGTACAGGTTATAGGTTTAAATGATTATACAAATCTATACACCTAGGACCGTTACTATTTACAATTTTCATCAACGACATTATTAAATTAATGAACGCTTTACCCTTTGTACGTTTTACCCCATCTTTCCCAATGGAATAAAACAAATGCGGGACGCTGTGTGAACCGACCTACTGTTAGTAGGTGGTTCTTGTTATGCTTATGTCACCTTGTGATGCAATGTTCGCTGTCTCCTTTTCGACTATTTGCCGTGTAATTGAAGCATTTTCTCATCACACAGGAGCGCATTTTGGTGCTTTGCAATACAATTTACTTAGTGGTAAGACACGACCTTACTCGATGCGTAGCAGTTTAGTACTAAAGTACTAGAAATAGAGACAGCTACAATCGTATTGTGTTTGGCTTCCCATTTTGAGATTTCTACCCTGCGTCCATTATTAATGTAATGTCATTGATTTATACGGATATTTAAGCAAAAGTCGGGAAGGTAATTTTCGCGCACTTTTTTTCAAATCGGCGTGGCCCTCGAAGCATTTGAGATTATGATTTGAGTGTAATTAATTTTATTTATTATGATTTTTTCTCTATAATCCAGTAATCCGAACATTCCAATAATACAGCACCCCCTGGTTTTTAATAGTGTCGGATTAGTGAGATTGTACTGTATATGTAAAATCGACCACCATAACACGGGCATCAGCCTAGCATAGTGGTCGAAAAATCCACAAATAATGTAACCATAATATGCAATAAATAAAGAAAAAAAAAAAAAAAAAATGCTAGTTACAATCGCATCCGTAATAATTGTATCGTGTTAATAATAAACTGAGTTCTTGTCAACCAACGAAGTATTCATTAAAAATCTTCACAATTAATATCTGCTATAATTCTTTAATTAACTAACTAACCATCACGCCGTTTCCCCGCAGGGGTAGGCAGAGAGGACGGACCGGTCAACTCGGTCTTGGCACACACTCTTTGCCTCACTCATATTCATACATCGTCTCATACATTCTCTTCTATTATTCTGACTTTTGACATGGCCCGACTCAAGTATCTGATTCACTTGATCGTGCCATGTCTTCCTCGGACGTCCACGACTTTTACCATTCACATTTGCGTCGTATATTCTTCTTACACTGCTTTCTTCGTTCATTAGCTCTTAATACTTTAATGACTTACCTAAAACTATTATTATACCGGAGAACTATTAATGATATTCTTAAACGTTTTAAATTATTGAATAAACTCATAGACTGTTAATTCTTATATGTAGACATCGGATTATATGCATTTGCATATTTGCATATGCAAATGCATATAACTCTCTAATCACGGCGTTAATGCATATTTTAGCCATTTTTTCCCAATCGTGCATATTTAGCGTTTGAAGACGCATCCATTATACAGAATATCGCCCTCATCTCAACACTTTTCCACAAGTTACCAGATACCATAGAGAAATTGGAAACAAAAAACCTTCCTCTATTTAAATCAATAGAAATACTGGAAACAATGATTGAACTCGCCAACTCTCTTCCCAATTTAATATCAGAAAATATTCGTGAAAAGTTAGACGCTATTTTGTTTAAAAATCCGAGTCTTGAAGACATAAAGAACATTAATGCCTACATCAACGGCACAGGTCATACATACCCTTTATAAACAGGTATCTCCAGAAATGGTGCCAATTTTTTAAAATTTTGTCGGATGACGTCAGTTGAAGTCGATTTCGGCATTTTGGGTGACAAACATCAAAAATTTTTGCTTGAAAATTTGGAAAAATACTTAATTGTATATTGTCACAAAAACTGCATAATTTTAAGAATATTTCGCTGTTTTTGTATCGTCTTTAATTAAAATATATAAAAATAAAAATGGTTTTTTGATTTTGCATTGTGCATATTTTAGGCATATCAAGAGTTTTTAGTGCATATTTCGGCCTTTTTTAGTGCATATTTGCATGCATATTTTGGCACTTTGTTAGTGCATATAATCTGATGTCTACTTATATGTAATACGGCCATATCCCTATTGTGGTAGTAAAAAAAACTGTATACCTAAGTTATTTTATGAATAAAGAATAAATAAATAAAAATTTTAAAAAATGCCCTCAAATGATAAGTATTATAAATATCCTTATCCCTGTTAAGTTCTCTGGACTCCACCAACTTTTCCACTGTGGTACGTACCCAAAGATATTGAAATATAAGAGATGTGCTATCTGCAGTTTTTACTAAGTGGGACTGCGCTTCCGGGTGTCGCTGATATTTTTTACCAATTAACGAATAAACTAAATGAACGAATAAACTAAACGAATGTTAAACTAAATGAACGTATTCTTTCCGTATTCAAACTACAGTCCCTGGCCAAATTATTAGACGCACTGTATTTTTTTTGTAATTTCATGTTTCTTAAGAGTTTTTATGCAATAATGGTATATTTAAACTACAATATTATTGATTTTTATTTAAAAGAATTGTTGTAGACTACATATTTGTATTTATTTTTAACATATGGCAACACTGTGTTGACAAAGTGATACATGAACGTAAACAAGTACAAACTGTATCAGTCGCGATCGGAATCGAGTCAGTGTTTCTGTGGCTCTATGGACTGTGGTTGTTTGTTTAACAGTTTTATACTACTCAGTTATTAGTTTATTTTATATGCAGTGTTTTAAAAAAGTAATTGGACTATTTTTATTATAGGTAGAAAAGGTGATCTTTCACAATTTTCACTTTTCTTTAAAACTTAATAAACTTATGCTTTTCTAAATTAATGCTGTTTTATTTATGTCAAATAAATCGGTAATTGATTGGATAATATAAAAATAATTTAAAAAAAATCTATCTAAAATAATAAAACGGTATAATATCACCCGGTAATTAATATTTTACATGAAATCTTGCAGTGCATCTGATAATTTGGCCAGGGACTGTATATTGTTAACCAATACTAATGCACACCTTAAAAAAATTATCGAAATGAACGAATCCTTTTCGTATGCAAACTACTCCGATTAGGTAGTAGTCCGCCGAAAGTCGCACGGATATCATAGCATATCTCTTTTGTATTTGAATATCTTTGGTGGCATCATAGCACTAACTCTACATATCATTTACCGCTAGTGCGTTTTCACTGAGCTGCCAATACATTACAGATCTTTTCGATATTTTCAAAACCTCTCCTGCATTAAAGCTCAAATAATTAACTGTGAATATATGTCTAATGATATGTTTATGTATTATGTTTGTAAAATGATAAGTAATTATGGTATTGTTATGAATGTAATGTAAATGTTAGACAAAAAAAAATTACCTTTAATAAATAATTCATTAATAAACAAAATGTATGAATGCTACTTCTTGGACATCCATTGTGGTTGAGCATTGTAATCTGTGCGAATTATTGATTATTTTAAATTATTGCGTTTCCTTGCGAGGTGTTGATGATCGCGGGCTCTTTGGGCAGCGAAGGGCATTTTCCAGTTGCCTTTGTGGGAGATTGGTTTGGAAACCTGCTAAAGTCTCGCGCTTTGTCAACATCAACACAGATGTCACCCGCTTGCAGTTTTTGGAGATAAAATGTTTCAATGCGAACAATATGTTACATTGAGATTTATAGACACATGTGTTTCTGTGATTTTGGTGTTCTTGTTTAGTGTGAATTTTGAACCCGAACTAGATATTTGACATCAGACTTGTGTGCTTTACATTAAATCATTTACGATTGATTCAAGTGAGAGGATTTGATGGGAAGGCCTTCCATCTGCAGAAAAATCAGAAGAATAAGTTCAGTGCTATTTTCGTTTCCATTGAGTTCCTGTCTGATTCATCATCTTTTTAGGTTATCGCAAATTAATTCACATTCGCTTTTTGTTTCGTGAGTATTACACTCAGAGTCTGGGGAATTTACACACCCCAGGCTTACAATTTATAATGCATAACCACATTGTGAAACTGAACTGCAAACAGCCGCAACCAACTGCCGCAAACAACTCTAGTCAAAAGCAGCTACGGTCACCGTGGTTAGCAGCTCTGTGGAATCTAGCCCGAATCAACATAATTTAGAAATTGAATAAAATTAAAAAAAAAAATTTTCATCATTATGGTAATGCCAAACTAAGACAAAAAAAAAACTATTTTGAAAGTGGTGTTATGTTTGACTTCTGAATCATTTTATTTGGCATATTGAAAAAAATATTCTAAAAGTGTGTGCTTCTTTCACATCATTTATTTTTATTTTGATTTAACTTCCAATTCAATTAGGGAGGCGGGAATGGGTACCGCCGCCCTGGGAACCTTTACTGGATAACCAACACCTCTGTCACCCCAAGTAGTTTGCTATGTTTGGTGATTTAGCAGGGGTGCCCGGGTTCATGGGGTGAGGTTTGTCTAGGTCTTGGAGGTGGATGACCAGTACACACTGAACCCCAGATTCCTAGGCACCCCTTAAACCCTTTTCCTTCCCAGAACTTTCCTATTCTTCCTTTCCTTAAAAAAAACCCTCCACACAGCATCCCCAAAGATGACATAGGCCCTAATGGAAATTATTTTCCTCAGGGCCTCCTGTGGGGAGCTCTTGTAAAAAAAATAAATTATTTATTTGAATTCAAAAATTTTTCATGCCAAGTGTTAAAAATTTACAACAAAAATCATTACAATATAATGATCTCGATCCAGCCCGCCACGCCGAAGGTGGGCAGACGCATCCACCGCCAAGACCTGGCCAAACCTCACCCCAAGAACCTAGGCACCCCTGCTAAGTCAGCAAACGTAACAAACCGCTTGGGGTGACCTATGGCAGAGATGTTGGTTATCCAATAAATGGTTCCCAGAGCGACAGTGCCCCTATCTTCCTCCCATATTTCATTTCTTTTTCTCAGCCAGTAAAATTAGTATAATTTCATATTTATTTATGATGTCCTGTTGTTTATTCCACCACAAATACAATGGATATTTGAAGAGTTGATTGGACACCGGATTGATTGCAGATGGTGCGTACCGTGTCGCAGCAGCACCAGCAGGTGGCGCACCGGGATCTCCTGCGGGTGGTGCGCGACCGCTGCCGGGACCTCACCAGCTCTGTGCGTACTCGCGCCGTGGCCATCTTGGCTGCGTGCTCCGCCTCACCCAACCTCTCCGTCAGGGACGCCATCAAGGTAGATAAATGGAAATTTAAAGAGCTGCATCATACAACTATCTACAGAAAGAAAACACAGATGGCTATGAAAATATGTTTTATATTCAAAAGTCATTATCGAAAAAAATAAGTCAGTTGGAACCTTGTTCAACCAAGGTGCACTAGCAAATGAATAATGAAGCCGTCCCTCCACACAGCATCTTCGGGCCGCCTGTGTGGAGTTAATGTAAAAAAGAGCAAAATAATGTGTATCAGATCCGTTTTTACATTTTCACGGCCAAAAGCTTTTTCGTTATTTGTTTTTGGGGTGTTATGCCGTGTTGCGTTACCTCCTTCTTTAGCCGACGTTTCGGACAGCTTTGCCGTGTCCATCATCAGGGCAGATCCGACAGATGTGTCTGTCACACATCTGCCGATTACGATTCAGAGCCAGTAGGACTATGGCATCTTCATTTAAGTATGTTGTGAGGCTGAAGGGAGCTGGGAAAAGAAGGACATGGGGAATAGGAAGGTTTGGAAGTACCTGGCTAATCAGATCTGGTCACTGATTCTGACATTATATTTATTGTGTTATCAAGGGATTAGATGATTACAGTTAAAAACAAAATAATGTTGAAAAATACAAGTTAATTTTCTGAGCATATTGTCAAATCTATAAAAAAAAGCAACAAGTACTCCATTAATGTAAAATATTGGCACCTGATCTGTAAGGACGCGGTTTTAGTTATCAGAATGAAAGAAGCGTTACAAATTCAAGACTTATATTGAAAAAATAATGCATCCTAAACACTGGCAAAAAGGGCTTGCTTAGTTAATACAGTAGAACCCTGCTAATTTGAACCCCGATTATTCGAAAAAAACACGTAATCCAAAATTTTTGCAAAAAAAGTCCCCAGAAATTTTTTTTCTTACAAAATCATTTTTTGATTCGAAATTCGTTAAATTCGTAATTCGATATTTATTTTTGCCCGTACATGAAAATTTGTTCGTTTTTTAATTCGAAAAACACCGAATTAAAAAAAACTTCATAAATCTGAATCTTACAGACAGCCACTTAATTCGTATTATTTTATAAATCTTAATTGGTTAACTATGGAATGTTGTATTTTTTTTTTTTATTGTCGAAATCGGCTATAAAATTTTGATTTACAAGGAAGTTTATCGTATTTTTATAAATTTACTTTGAATATCCGAATTTGAAGGACCAGCCGCAAAAATTTGATTCACAAGGAAATTATTGATATTTTTACGAATTTACTACGAAAATTTGAATCAGAATGGGGCCGGCTGCTATAGAAATCGGCCTCGAAATTTCGATTTACTCAGAAACATTGTATTTAATGAATTTATTTGAAATAGGTATCTGAATTTAGTGGGCCTGCCGCGATAAGATACGGTAGCGAAATTTCAATTTACGCGTATTGTATCGTATTTTTACAAATTTACTTAGAATATCTAAACTTGAAAGGTGGGCCGCGGCGGTAATCAGTGGCAAAAATTTGATTTATGCGGTATTTTTACGAACTTATTTTGAATAGGTATCTGAATTTAGAGGGTCGGCCACGACAAGTTTCGACTGCGATATTTCGATTTACAAGGAAATTATCGATATTTTTACGAATTTACTTTGAATATCTGAATTAGAATGGCCGGCTGCGACAGAAATAAGCCGCAAAGTTTGGATTTACGCAATAATATATTGTATTTAATGAATTTATTTCAAAAGGTATCTGAATTTAGAGGGCCAGCCGCGACGGGCTTCCACTCCAAAATTTCGATTTAGGTGAAAAATATCGGTATTTTTACGAATTTACTTCGAGTATCTGAATTTGAAGAGCCGGCTGCTTTGGAAATAGGCTGCGAAATTTCGATTTATGCGGTAATATATCACATTTTTATAAGTTTAAAGGGACGGCGGCGAAAATTTAATTTACTCGGAAAATATCATATTTTTATCAATTTACTTCAAATAGCGCCGACCATGGCGGTAAACATCTGCGAAAATTCGATTTACACGGGAATAATTCATATTATTACGAATTTATTTCGAAGAACCTACCCGAATTTGAATTTGCGGCCGAGAAATTCTATCTTTAACAATAATTTTTTTCATAAAATTTCGAATTACTGGCAGAATGCTGTGCTAAACTTCTCCCGCTTGGCGGCGCTGGTGTAGTTGTAGACCTGTCATTGATAATTAATATTGCTTTGTATCTGGCTTGCGTGTGCATTTTGGAAGTAATATTAAAAAATGGTGGATAAATACGGTAGCTGGACTGTGAAGGAGTTAAAAAAAGAATTAAAGAATAGAAAGGCAAAATGTGTTGGCAAAAAAGAAGTTCTAATCGATATGTAAGCTAAGTGGTTGGAACATAACCTCATTCTTGTACTTCTAAAACACATTAATTGTGTATTATTTGTAATAATTATAGGTACTTTAGCTAACGTTGCTTATTTATAATGTACCCAATAATCATAATTAACAATTCCAGATTGGCTGCCTATGACTGGAATAATAACTTTATGGAAATAAATGATTTTGAGTATGAAAGTGAGATAGTGGGTATATGTTGGCCCCCAGATGAATCATTTTACAGCATACAGGATTCGCCTGTATTGCCACAAATAGATATAGTCCATATAAACCAATACTTTCTTCAAGTTTACAAAGGGCAGGAAGGAATAACAATGTATGCAGCAGTTCACAGGAAGGATACAATATGATGAAGGAATATTTTTGGTAGCTTTAGTTGTTTCTATTAATGAAAAAAATTGTTTGGTGCATTGTTATGAATGTCAGAATTCACAAAAATAATCGCTTCGAACCTACAGAAAACAGACAAAAATTTACGAAACAAACTTTTGACAGGTCTCTTTTCGTATTTAGGTCTACATTAACACTAGCGCCAACTGGTGTCGATTTGTGAACTACTCAAAATATCCTGCCCTTACATGGGAATTCGTGAATTCGAAATTTTATTTTTTGATGTCCTGTGGATTTCGAATTGACGGGGTTCTACTGTAGAATGGTGCGATGCCGATTGATTCTTATAGTCAATGTAATGATCTCAGCTTGATTTCCCACAAATATCTTAATCTCAGTGCTATATGTAGATTGCCTTGTCAGTGTTGTCTCCAAGACAAAAGCCAGTGAGAGTCCAGGATCGGAAAGTGTTTTTTCATTACTCATGTCAAAAAATAATGGCGGTCCTCAGCCAGGATGGTGCCCACTGCTCTGGGCTATTGAACAAAAACTGGTTTGTTGCACCGATTTCAACTCTGAGGTTCTGTCGTACGATCGCCGGTTTGGCACCGCGTGACTCAAAAAATTTACAATCATACATAATACACAATGGTAAATCCGTCAATGCTGGAAGTGCCACACACCGAAACCATAGATATAATATAATACACATGTAAAAGGATCCACACACCTTGTTACAAATCCTTTGTGTAACAATTGATTGCAGGAGGTGTTTGATGGAGAAGAGGGTCTCTTGGAGTTAGGTCTGCGTAACCTAGAAGATGACAAAGTGACAGTGCGCCGGACGGCCCTGATTCTGGTGGAGAATATCCTCTCCAAGAACCAGCCAACCAGTGCGAATTTACAGGTAAAATTCACATAGTATTCTAGTTGAGAGCAACAAGCCTTGTTCTCATTGTTTATCGATAATGAAGATTGAATAAATTTAGCTGTCGATGTTTGTTTATCGATATGCCAAGCAGGACTGATTGATCGATGAAAATCAATGATGGCAAAAAAAAGCCCTACGATGGCAACACTAACACATTTTATCAATTCGTTTTACAAGACTGGTTTCATTAACTATTTTAGGCATTTGCTGATTATCACCCATAATATCATGAATAACTATTAAAACTCTTTCCCCAAGTTCAAATCTATCAGATATTTATGACATGTAGACATGCTTATCTAGGGAGCATGCAGCTCGTGTATAATATATGCTTGGCTATAATATTAATAACAATATTTTAGTTGCGACGACAAATGTAATTGTCATGCCTTCGTATGTGCTTAAACTAGTCGCAGCAAGATCTTATACGGATGTCATCGACTTTCATCCTCTTCCCTCCCACATTTTGTTTGAAAATGAAAAATAACAATATTAGAACGTTGACGTCCCATACCATCTCTCACTGGGACGAATAAAGTAACTAATACTTTTTGTTTTGAAGAGTTTTAATTTTCAATGTACATTTGTTACTTAAATTTAAAATTTTCTGCGACCGGTTTCGACACATCCGTGTCATTCACGAGCAAACTTAAACTAACTTAAAAATTCTAAACAAGTACAAAAATTAATTAGGTGGGGGTAGTGGGAGGGGAGATTTTCGGGGAGGGGGAGGAAGATGGAAGGAGTCAACATTACTTATTTAAGTAATAAATGTACATTGAAAATTAAAACTCTTCAAAACAAAATGTCTAGAAATTGTTACACAGTTAATTTATTTATTTATTTATTATTGTTATACGCCCATAGGGGCTTTTACATAGATTATAAATAAGTTTTAAATAAGTTATCGTGTTAGAATTATACCAAAATTTATAAAAGTGAAAAATGAAAAAAAAATATACAAGTAGTTTTTGAAGAATATGGCGTAAAGAAATATTTTAAACAATATAATATTTGAGTTATCGAGTTAGAATTTATACCAAAAGTGAAAAATTTAAAAAAATATATAAGTAGTTTTTGAAGAACATGGCGTAAAGAAATATTTTAAACAATATAATATTTGACAATAACATAATATAAAACCTTACAATAACACATCAAATCGTTAAATATATTATACCCACATTACGATAATTTTGTAGGATTCCACAAAGTGTTGGTTTAATTTGCATTTAAGATTATAAAGGGAATCAGCAAATTTATCTAATACCACCAAACGTGTTGCCCAAATCATGCATCCTGTTGGTAAGTGAGTGTGATTGATAGTTGGTTGTGTATGTGTCGCAAAAGAATGTTGTAATTTGTCTAGTATTCCTTGTCGGTACATAGAGTTTAATAGTAGCAACGATGGCAGGGCTGTCAATAAGGTTGTTCATGACTCTGTATAATAAAATTAGATCTGAAATGGTTCTTCTGTCAGACAGCGTAATAAAATTAAGTCGATTCATCAAATTTACATAATTAACGTTTTCTATTGGAATTTTGAGTTTGAAATTTAAGTACCTAAGAAATTTGTGTTGAACCCATTCTAATTTGTTAGAGTGTACTTTATAGAAAGGAGACCAAATAGGTGAATTATATTCCACTTGGCTTCTAACTAGTGAAATGTAGAGTGTTTTTATACAATACAAGGACTTAAAATCAGTTAGGGTTCTACAAAGGAAGCCAAGAATCTTTAAAGCCTTATTAGTTATATCATCTATATGTGCTCTGAATGTTAAGTTTGATTAGAATATAACTCCCAAGGCACGAATTTGTGATACTGGTGTTAATTTAACATTATTTTAAATTATATTCATGGAAGATATGAGAATGAGTTCTGGAAAATCGTATTACTTGACATTTCTCAATGTTCAAAAATAACATATTTTGTTCGCACCATTTAAAAAATTCATCTAAATTAGCTTGTAAAATTAGGCAATCATATATATTTCGTATTCTTTTAAACAATTTTAGATCATCTGCAAAAAGTAGGACTTGTACATCTTTAAATATGTTTACAATGTCATTAAAGAATATTAAGAATCTACAATAAATACACATATAAATTTGTTGTAGACCACTTTTATTTATGAACACTCTACCGGTTTCGGAAGCACCCTTCCTTCGTCAGGAGAATAGACGAAGGAAGGGTGCTTCCGAAACCGGTAGGGTGTTCATAAATAAAAGTGGTCTACAACAAATTTATATGTGTATTTATTGTAAATTATGGCGAGCCACAAAGTTAATGCTTTTTACAAATATGTAATATTAAGAATAATATTGGGCCGAGGTGGGACCCTTGCGGGACACCACTTGTGGCCTCGAATACATAGGATTCTATCAAATTAATCCTGACACTAAGCACTCTATTACTGAGGTAACTGATAATCCATGTCAATAAACTACCTTTGATGCCTAACAGTCGGAGTTTGGATATAAGAATGTGATGTCGAACCTTATCAAATGCTTTATTGAAATCGGTGTCTATAGAATCCACTTGTTGTTTCAGACTAAGGGATTCGGATATGTAATTATTATAGATAGTTAAATTACTTAAGGTAGATCGACCTCTGATAAAGCCATGTTGGTTAGGAACAATAATATTGTTGATAGGTTTTACATGTATTTCTTGGGCATTAAAACCTATCAACAATATCAACAATATTATTTATAAAACCTATTATATAGGTTTTATAAATAATATAATAATATTGTTGATAGGTTTTAATGCCCAAGAAATACAAAAAAGTAACTAATACTGTTGATAAAAAACTTTTAACGTGTCAATGTTGGTTTTCTTGCGAAACTTAACTTGTTAGAGACTTTCACTGCATTTAATCCATAAAAAGAATTCTTTCTTGTCTCCAATGTTATCGAAATTTAGTTCTGTTTGTTATCCAGCCCATGGTGGCTCTGTGCCGCGACACCAGCATCGTGGTGCGCTGTGCGGCCATCTCCTGCCTCACTCGGCTCGCCAGGGTCTGGAGCAACCGCGTGGTGCTGGAGGCATGGCTGGCGGGGCCCATTCTCCAGCTATCAGATCCAGAAGTCAAGGTGACATCTGATGTTATGTTATAATGTTTTTCCACCCCACGGTGGCTCTGTAAGATTAGATGCAGATTATTATATGTTTGTTTGCTCCATCAGGCCCAAGATCTGGTGGTGGAGAGTTTGAAGAACCTACTCTTCACTCCACTGACCAGCCACACCCTGACACTGACGGCCGAGGACAAGGGACCCTGGCTGCTGCTGGACGCCACCATTCGGAAGAACATGCGGAGAAACTTGGCCAGAGGCATCTCCATGTTATCCAAGTCTAATCCCAAAGTATTGAGGTGATAATATTACATACCCAAATAATGGTATTATATACTTACAAATATACATACATATATATAGGTACAACAGTTTGTTATCCACAGAAAATAGAATAATAAAGGGAGATGCACCATGAACCATTATTAATGCTAATCCACAAGTGTCGCCAACATTATTTACCCTTACTATAGCGCCGCCCTGCCTTTGATTCTACCTACTCATCAAATATATTACTTTCACTGGTTTCCTGAAGCTTCCATGCCACAACTCCCTTTGTTTCTATTTTGCTGTGGTGGTGGATTATCGGCCGTATATAAAGCCATAAGCGTTCTTCTACCCTCTTTTCTTCATCTTAATTTATCTAATATTTGTGCCCATGCCTACTAGCTTTGCAGATTGCTGTTTCTTCAGATTGCAGATCTATCAACATAAGTTAGCTTTGCTTTGGCTGGTAAATGTATGTATGTGTTGCAATAAAGGTTGATGTCTGGTTGCAGTTTTCGGCTAGTGGACACCCTGTCCACCCACATCGGCACCGACCACAACCTGTCCTGCTGGGTGCTGCTCTCCTGTCTGGCGCGCCACATACAAGTCTCCGACATACACTTTGTCCTGGACTACTTTAATGAGATGACGCCTGAAGCTATGGTTCGTGGAAATACTATTTGGAACTCATAACCTCTGTTTAGTTTTCCACTTTCTCTGTGACAGGAACTTTGTACAGCTCTACAGAAATTCCATTAATTATTTGGGTTGCAACCTGCGGGGTGAAGATTGGCATGATGAGAATTAAATTTTTCTTTCAATCCGGCGTTTAACCTTTCCAATGCTGGCCTTTTCATCGCAATCTACACCATCATATGGCACATTTTGGCAAAACGTATGTACGTTTTACATATTTTAGTGAAACTTCTTGGATCACATAAGCGACATTCGCATTCGGATTACATAAATATTGGTAAATGATAGTAGCCGATAATGTATTACATAGAGTAGACTTACGAGGCAGCCACGTAGGTCAAGTTACTACGTAATATTATATACACGGTGTTCGGAAACTCATAAAACAAGCGGGAAACTGGTGACTCAATATCACATTTGAAGTCAATTGATGATATATTTATATACAAGTTTGGCAACAAAGTGTAGAAAATAAATGATGGCGTTGCAATCGTTTTTTAGGTTTTAAATGGCAACACCAAGATGGCTCATAAGACAATGAATGTATGTTTTTAAAAACACTTCGACCAAAATGCATATTTCATGGCGTATTTGTACTTTCAAAAATTTTGCAAAAAAAACTAAAATTTAATAGAAGTGAAATAAAACAAAACAAGTTTTAAGTGGGCGTTTATTTCGATATAAAAATGTAGGTACTTAAAATTTTGAGTCTATTAATTCAACACCCTACATTATTCTCTTCGTCCCCATGTGATTCTTCTTCCGTATCTTCATCTAAACTTATTATCAGTTCATCGATATCAACAGTGCATAATATTCTGCCTCAATTTTCATAACGTGTTTGCAACAATTTTTCCAATCATCAGCACTTTTATACCATTACATATATTATTATTATTATCAGTGGCGGCCAGCTCTAAGGTGCGGAGGAGCGCCGCACTCCCAAAATATATCTATTAATTTAAATCTAATCTAATTAATTAATTTAAATCTAAAAATTCCCGAGCGCCAAAAAACATACTTATTTCCAACACGCCTCATCACAGTTCACAATATACACTCGGTTATAATGCATGCGTAATATAGGTGCCTACTGGACTGCGCGCGTAACAAAGCAGATCGTTGTGTGCCTATATTCAGAGTGGTGGTTCATTTTGCAAAGCGATCACAGGAGTTCTTCTATAATTCTATAATGAGCCAAAATCGTAGGTAGGTTGAATGCTTTGCAAATTTTACGAAATCGCGGGTGACGATCCAAAAATTTCCACCACATCAAAAGGAATAGTTCGTTCTGTAGCATGTTAAACGGGGACACGTTTGTGTCATATTATTATCCATATCGTGTCTTTATTTTAATATCTACTCTTTTTCATGCTATGTTTCACTCAGCATCGACCAACGACAGCATAACAACATAAGCATTGCGGACATTATTTGTTATGAGTTATGACAGTTTATATTTCATTGGAGTTACGGAGCGTAAGGAAGACTTTCGGATGTGTGATGATAAACTGAACGATTTTTTTACTCGATTTTCGTGCCAATAAGTATCTACATACAATTTTCTGGATAGGAGTCAACTGTTATTGAATTTGAATTTACAATCACGGCGACTTTACAAATGGTGATGGATCAATATTTATTTTACTAGAACTCTTTTAAAATAATGGAATATGGAATGCTTTTACAGTGAGTTGTTCCTCACAATCCTTATGACATCTGTTTAGATTGAACGATGTTGTTAAACTTTAAAAGAATTTAATCTATCTTAATAAATAAAATTAATTTAGACTCAATGTGTTGCATGCACCCAGAGATAATGGAGGATCGACCTAATTTACAAATAGGTAGGATTTTTTCATAATTGAATTTATTTTAATTAGAGTAGGTGGGTCCAAGATTTATGGGATATCTCTATGGGATGTGTGGGATTGCACTCACCTTCCCACATCTTGAAATATAGACCATTATTATTATTATTTTAGCGCACCACCTATTTTTATGAACACCAGCCGCCACTGATTATTATGCTATTTTCCGTTTTCCCGGTGTTTCAAATTTTCCATCTGCCTTTTCTCCTAGAGAAAATTAAGAAAAGAGTAACTTTTCTATGAGTTTAAAGAAGTTGCATATTATTATTATTTTTTTTGTTAATTGACTTATTCCCTTTTTCTTGTGGCGTTGTATGAACTGTCAAATTCGGATTTGTAAGCATAACCTCAAATCAGGTTGTAATGGTTATAATCGCTCTAAAATTGGCATAAATCTTGTAATACTAATGAAATTCATTAAAAAACTATACTACGTACGAGTAATTTCTGTAGTTCGTTTGTAAACATCTTCTAAATTACATAGGAGCTTCTTCGCGCGATAATCGGCTAGGCAGCGTTGAAAAACGCAGTATATAACTTCTCTTGCATCACTACGTATTGGTTTGTTTTTATTCATTTTTATTCAATTCAAACAATGTGCAGGCAAACAATGAAAAAATAATTATTAAATGAGCGATCTTCAGTGTGTTCTACACGATCTAAGTCAGTAAAGCCAAGAGCCATACGAAACATCATTGACAAAGAGAGTATTTCGGTGTTACCATAGTAATGAAAAAATTTAGTTCCAAATTAGTAAATTTCTACACTTTCTTGCCAAACTATATGTATATAATTTGAGTGTGAGGTTTCCGAGTAAATCGGACCAAAGTTGGAATTTTTTAGGTCAAATTTGAAAAAAAAATTGAATGCTTAAGAGCGTATAACCAGAGAACACCAGAAATATGTCATTTTTAAATCAGTTATTAATAAGTTATAAATAATATGAATAAGTTTAGACATATTGACTCTTTTCCACAAAAAATTATAAATTAATTTCGAAAGATTGTTCTTTTATCTAGTAAACGTACGTTTTAAATTTTGAGAAAAAAATGTTTGTTTTTAGTATGATAAGGTTATACCATAGGTCGTTGGCAGATTTATTAAATTTTCAAAAAAGATTTTGTATTATACAACACTAGACATGGGCAGATTCATTCCCAGGAGTGAATCGATTCAGTCTGATTCCCCCGCCTTTTGAATTGATTCCTTTTATTCGTTCCTTTAATTCAATTAATTCCAAAAAAAAAAAAAACCTTATGTATATGTATACACAGATATATTATCTAATACGCGGTTTTCACTTAAGAAAACTAAAGTATACATGAGAGGCTACGAAGCACCGCACAAAGAGGAGGCCGAAAGGCTACGAAAAACCGCACAAAGAGGAGACCGATAATACTATCTCATTCTCTCGCAGACTACATCCTTGTATTTGCATGTGTTTGCCTCTTTTTAGTGTCGTTATTTTTCGTTTCATCGACTTTCTTAGGGTGAATTATGTCGTTCTGAAAAATTGTAGGTACTAAAAACGAAGTTAATGAAATATTTGAAAAAAAAACAAATTTTGACAAGAAAAATCTATATTAATATATTCGATCCGGTCACCTGGAATAATTTTCACTCAAATGTATATTTTTAAATGCACCTACCTCAATGGTGAAGTTAAAACCATGAGCCGAATAAAAACTAATTAAAAGTCTGAGCGACACGCGTCATACAATTTATTACAAAAATAAAGGAATAAACCACTCGATCATCTGACTGATCATAAATATACCAATCCGACTGATGTTTTGTTTACGGCTAGGTAGACAGATACCATAAAAACAATAATATAAATAAACATGGTTGTTTCTAAACGCATTACATAATTTACACACGTGTGAGGGAGAAAAAATATAGGATTAACTTTCGCTTTTTGGTCTTTAGCAAAAGTTCAGGGTCCCGTTCAAGTTTCGCCCAAAGATGACGGCTTGGCCGCGCCTAATAAGTGTCTTTTGTCTTGCTGTGACTTGAATAACTTGCATTCCGCGGACCTAATAATGACTCGATATCTTCAACAGATTAGAATTGATCGACTCGATTCGTTGGACTTGTGATTTGGTACGACGACGTCACAGATGTTTTGATTCCTTGAATAAGTGAAACAGAGATTGTGGTTGAGAATTGAACAGACTTGTAGGACTATGACGAACAGTGGGACTGGCGGGACGACTGTGAAATAGACGCGACACTCGGAATTCAGAATTACTTGACTCTTGGATGACTCGATCGCTTGTCGGTTCAGTCGGTTGGCGGTTTTGTCGCTTGGGCTGGGGACGGGAACTCTCTGGCCTAGGGGTTTTTTTTGTATAGATTTACTACGCGGGATACTACACGTGATAGGCAATTACGCGGCGCGCGCCGCCTGTAGTAGGTGTACCTATCCGCGCATCAAATATCCAATATTTACAGAGTACATTATTATTTTCTTACCTCAAAATAACATGAATTATTTAACTGTAAAATAAATTAATAGAAATTAAAAGAAATATGGTGCTGTTAAAAAATCTTAGGATGCAACGCCAAGGGTAAGAAATTTAATTCCTTTTGAAAATGAGAATCAGATTGAGTGTGTCACAAGATTGAATTTATTCATTTAATTCAATCATTCAATTTTGCCCACGTCTATACAACACCCATTTCAAATCATATAATCATGCAGTAAAATAAATCATTACATTATCTGGTAAATGTATGTGTTGCATCCGAAGCTACCTTCGAAAATGACAGCCTCAAATGCAACTGGCGATATGGACTGTAAATTACGAAAATACGAAAAAGAATTGATTTCAGCTGAATGCTTATATGTGTATGGAAGATTGTGGACTACAAGGAAGAAAGGAAAACCAAGGCACTTACCAAATTAGAAGGCGAACACATAACTTACAAAAAACACTTCCTTCCAATGTCACAAGTCGACTTGTAGTAGTGACCAACTGTTGGTTGTTATTGTTGTCACGGTTCCCAGCTTTCTTCAGCAATGTGACATGGTTGGGGAAGGTAGGAAGGATAAAAATGACATCCCGGTAGGTACTGTGCATATTATCACTTCAAAACCAAACATTCCCGCCCCCGAGAAGAGATTGAAATCTCTTATCTACGACCGATGGCAAATCACACATTTCCGAATACTGACAACAAACAAATGAATCTAATAACAACCTATAATTAACAAACGACAAACAATTATTCAATCTTTGTTCAACGAAAACTTTAACGAAATTAAAAAATAGGAACGTAAGTCTAAAATAAAGCTAAAATTAGTACATAACGAATATGTTCCTAAGATAAGTTATCTAAGAACTATCTTTCATAGCAACCGACACTGCGGTAAATCGAACAAAAATAAAAAGAAAACAAACGAAAATGAAAACGATAAATATAAAATAAAATTACGAGTAAAATGTTTCAGAGTGGTAATGGATAAAGTTTGACAACTGGTCGACGAAAAGTTCCCTGAGCAGTTTTAACTGTCACAACCCGTACGATTTGATCAGGACCCGGATGACATTCCTCGATACGTCCCAGTGGCCAATGCATAGATGGAATTCTTCCATCATTTAATAACACCAAATCTCCAACATTAAGATTGGGTGATGAAGTCATCCACTTTCCACGTTGTTGAAGGGTGTGCAAATATTCTTTTCTCCATCGATTCCAAAATGCCTGAGTTATTTTTTGCAAAAATTGCCAACGTGATAACCTATTCATCGGTACTTCAGACCAATCAGGTTCCGGAACCGATGTAAGAGGAGCCCCTATCAAAAAATGACCAGGTGTCAATGCTTCAAGTTCAGATGGATCAGAAGACAATTGAGATAATGGACGAGAATTCAAGATGGCTTCTATTCGACTAAACAATGTTGATAATTCCTCAAATGTGAGTACTTGTTCACCTATTACTCGTTTTAGGTGATATTTTGAAGATTTTATTCCTGCCTCATATATGCCTCCAAAGTGAGGTGCAGAAGGGGGGTGAAAATACCATTTGATTTGCCGCGTGGTGGCAGCAGATGTGAGGTAATCACGAGCTGATAAGTAAAAAACGAAGTTTGTGTGGTTATCACTAATGATACAAGAACGTAATCCCCTTCTGGCTAAAAAGCGATCCAAAGTCGCTAAAAAGGCTTCTGTTGATAATTCAGATTCAACATCTAAGTGTACTGTCTTAGTACTTAAACAAATAAATAAGCACAGAGAAACCTTCAAAACTTTGGCTGCTCTACGCCTACTTTCCTTTATTGAAAATATACTACCAAAATCTACCCCAAGATTGAGGGAAGGATGACCTTCACGAAACCTAATTTGGGACAAATCTCCCATCATAGGCTGTACACCAACAGGACGAGCTTTAAAACATGTTACGCATTTACCAAGATGCGATCGAATGACGTTTCGAGTGTAAACAATTAAATGTTTTGATTGTGAAATTGAAAATAACGTCCTAGGCCCCACAAGTAAATAATTTTTATGGTACGAGTCAATAATCAAATTTGTAAAATGAGTTTTCTTGGGCAAAAGTTCAAGATGTTGGACATTAGAGGCGATATGGACATGCTGCAATCGCCCACCACCTCTGAATAAACTAACCGAATTAAAAAAAGGTATAATCTGCCAAACGTGAGACAAATTTTGACAAGTTTTGCCTGTAACTGGATGAAATTGCACAAATTGCACTTTCATAAACCACGACTTTGGAACTGAACGAAGTTCTTCAGCAGTTAATTTACAGGCAATTTTGTGAGCTCTGAAATACAATATTAACTTCACAATATCTTGTTGAAGTTTAGGCTCAATCAAAAATACATCATTCAACGAATGGTTAGAAGATGTTTTTACTCGATACGAGAATGAATCAGTTTGCGAATCCCAAACAATACCTAAAATCTTAATGTTGTTGGCATGATCTAAATCAATTTCTATAGGTGCTTCCTGGTGTAAGATTGGAATATCAGAAAGCAGTTCACGACAATTACTCGACCACTTGCTCAATTCAAAACTGCCAAGATGAAGTAGTTCCACCAAGTCTCGCTGCAATTTACGTGCCGATTCAAGTGTGGATGCTCCGGTTAAAATATCATCAACATACGTATTTTCTAATAAAACTTTTGATGCTGTAGAAAATTTGGCATCTGCATCCGATGCGAGTTCCTGTAAATCCTGATAGAATCTATCCTCTGGTCGAACCAATATTTGTCTATACATTTTGCAAATATCTGTTGTAAAGACAATTTTGTGCATTCTAAAATTTGAAATTAACTTCACAATATCTTGCTGAAGTTTAGGTCCTACTAAAAGTATATCATTTAACGACTGGTTAGAAGATGTTTTTGAACTTGCGTCAAAAACAACTCTAAGCTTTTTAATGGATCCAGTATCCTTAATCACACAATGATGAGGAATGAAATATTTTCCAGTCGAAACTGATGAACTTGTCACATCTATCATGTGGCCCAAAGATTCATATTCTCTCATGAATTGAATGTAATCAGATTTTATATCTGGATGCCGAGAGAAACGGCGCTCCAGGTGATGCAGACGAGATACTGCCGAATGATAAGAATCACCAAGAGCCGATTTAACTTCCCTGAATGGAAGTGGAACAACGTACCGTCCCGCATCGTCTCTATAATGCTGAGTTGAAAATATTTCATCACAAAGCAACTTTTCTGTAGATAACGGTGAAGGATGATTTGGAAGGTCTTCGATTTCACAAGTTATCTTCACATTAGTTTCAATTGATGAATCTAATACTGTCAAAAACGAATTAATAGGAGATGTGCTGTGATCGACATTTCCCATTAAAATCCAACCAAAAGCCGTGTTCAAAGCTATCGGTTCATTAGATTTTCCTACCACCTGCCCCGAACGAAGTACTGACGAAAACAATCCAGCACCCAATAAAATATCTATTGCAGAGGGCTTATCGAAATTTGGATCTGCCAAAGTTAAATTTCTCAAATGATCCCAGTCTCCCCGACGAATGGGAGAACTAGGCAACTGTGCACAAATGCTTGATAACACGACGAAATCCGCATCAAAAAGCTCATTCGAACATAGAGGACGGATCCGACACTTGACCAGTCCCTTCTGCGCGATGGCCGACAACTGTCCAATTCCTCGAATAGGAATTTGTTTATTAGAACAGTCGAGGCCCAAACGAATTGCACAATCATTTGAAATAAAATTTGCCTGACTTGCACAGTCCAATAATACACGAACCTTGTGGAAATTACCCTTTTCATCACGAGCTTCTACGATAGCCGTAGCTAACAAAACTGATGATTGGCTAGAGCTCGATAAAACGTTGGGATTATTAAACCTCTCCAAATGAGGTGTGGTTGCCGCGATGGCCAATACGATTGGTTCGATGGTTTCAGGTGGGGAATCAAGTATCTCTTGTCTAGAGGTGTTATCGAAATTGTTGCTATTTGACGCCTGTACTTGGCTGTTTACGTCACGAGAAAAATGCAACAACGAATGATGATTTTTATGACACCGAAAACAATTAAAACGCGACGAACAGTTCTTGACCAAATGCTGACCGGAAAGACAATTCTGACACAATTTATATTTCTTCACAATATCGAATCTAGCACGTGGTTGTAGCTTTAAAAACTGGTCACACTTTGAGAGAAAATGTCCACCTTTACATATTAAGCACACCGATTTTTGTGTACTGACAAAAGAATTTAATAAGCGATTTGGTTTTGCTTTTGGCGCTTCATTTTTCACACCGTACCCATGAACTGATTCATAAATTTTAGATTGTGATTCTAAAAACGACAATAATTGCGAAAAAGAAGGAATTTCGTCCTTGTGACCCATTATCTCGAAGTTAGTTCTGAGGTCATCAGGAATTTTCTTCAAAACAATATGTAGTAATAAAAATGACCACTGATCTGTTGGAAAATGTAAGGCTTCTAACGCCTGAATATTTTCCTTCAAAACATTAACGACAGATCTGAGCGAATCCTTTTTTATTATGGGGCATGAGATAATGTTCTCTACATGTCTGTCTGCAATTATCCGTTTGTTATGAAAACGATCTCTCAACAAATTGTAAGCAATTGGATAATTGATTGCGGAAACCGGAAGATGCTTTATAATATTCAACGCGTCACCCAATAGCGCTCCTAACAAATAATGCAGTTTATGTATGTCACTTAGAGACTCATTATTATGAATAATTGCATCAAACGTATTTATAAAATTTATCCATTCAGTAATTCCACCCGAAAAGGTTGGCAAGCTAATTTTTGGAAGTGAAAAACCGAGACTATTTGATGTTTTTATTGAATCTTCCTTTGGTGGAAAAACTGCTAGATAATTCGTATGAATTTCAAAATACATGTTCATAAAGGTTTTATATTTATTTTCCAAATCGGTTAGGTCTAACTCTTTACTCTTTGACGTTTCTAAGATCACATAAGATTCAACAAAGTCATTCCTTTGCTTCAAGGCCGTAGCCAGAGAAAAATTTCGGGGGGGGTTTTGTTTGGTGGAACAGTGTTTATAGAAATACGCAGTGGCGGACTAAGGGGGGGGGGGGGGGGGCGGAGTGGGTGGCCAGCCCGGGCCCCTGGTCCTGGGGGGCCCCCAAACGCCTCCATGTCCCCTTGATCAATTCCTAAATAAGGCTCTAAGGCACCATGACACTGGAATTTTTTTTTTCATTTTTTAAATTTCATTTATTGAAATATTCACTTCTTAAGGATGCTCTCACCAAATATTTTAAAGAAATTCGTAGAATTGACGGAGATACAGCATTTTATGTGAAACCGTTTGAAACAGTTTGTATGTTCGATAAGTTTTTAGATTTTCACGGCCAAAAGCACTGCATGATGGACACTGCAACGCTGTCCGAAACGTCGGCTAAAGAAGGAGATAGCGCTTCACGGCATAACATCCCAAAAACTAATAATGAAAAAAGTTTGTATGTTGAATTATCCTTCAGAAAAACTTTGACGAACTTTTTAACATGTTTTTCAACCTGGTTGACAACCTATAAAACTATAATATATCCAATTTGCATGCACCAAGTCTTATACTGTCAAAAAAAAGAAAAACGGCGGACCAGCGAATTTTATTTTCCATTTTTGTATGGAAAATTTTCAGCGTTCATAAAAAAATAGAATGGGTCCCTTTAATTGCATTTTCGAACAGTTTAAGACATGGTGCATGCAAATCAGCAGATTCCATATATTTTGTGGGATCATTATTGGATAACGGACGTTATCTCCTGTCAGATTTGTGTGATTTCTACATATTTACTGTCACATATTTTAGTTTAGATCGATTTAAACACGAATACCTGCAAGTACGCATGATTATTTATTCATTTAATGTACGTTATACAAAGAAAAAGCAAATAACAGACATAAAAATCACACAAATCTGACAAGAGATTACGTCCGGTATCTAATAACGAACCCACAAAAAATACGGAAACGCTCGGCTGGTTGAAAAACATAGTTTCGATAAAACCGCGTCCGCAGTTTTGAAGAATAATTCATTCAACACACAAACTGTTTAAAACGGTTTAATATAAAATGCTGTATCTCCGTCAATTTTACGAATTTCCTTAAAACATCTGGTATTAGCATTATTAACAAATACATCTTTCAGAAAATGAAATAAAAAATGTCAGAAGCTGCAAGATGATTTGCAACGTTTGGACACGTATTGTAATGCCCATTGCCAGGAAATAAATAACATATCTAAGTGATTCGTTGTGCCCCAGAAATAAAAACATATTTGTCCACGAATACTCGATTAATAATCAACCATTATCCATCAAATCAGAAATTAAGGACCTTATATATTATATGTACTTGATAGTAAACTGAATTTCAATAAACATTTCGACCACAACGTCACTAACGCATCAACGTCACTTCTATGCTTGGTTTCATGACCAGTTCCTGTGAATAATTAAAAAATCTTATTACTTTCAAAATTCTTTACTTCTCATACGTTCGTAGTATGCTTGAATACGCATCTCAACTGTGGAACCCAGGCTATGCAATACACAAAAATAAAATTGAAAGTGTTCAAAATAGATTCTTAAGTTAACTTAACTTCCGCTCATTTTGATCTCATGTTAGTAATGAAGGCTCTGCAGAGTTCTTCAATATACAGACGTTAACTTGCCGAAGAAATATATCAGATTCGGTAATGTTATTTAAGAGTGTATAACCAGCCAGAGGCCGAAAATCCATATTTCGTCGAAAGAGGTTCTTCGTACAGGGAGGTTCCAATGAGAAAGATTAATTATTCTCCATACCAGCTTTTTAAAATCATAACTCAATATCGATTTTATTTCATTCCAAATTTGCTTTAATTTATACCTACATCCAAAAATGCTGAAAGATGTGTTGATAAAACTATTAAAATGATGTACTTTTTGTAATTATTTTTTGATCATAAGTATTTATCATTTTTCAATAATGTCTCAGCAAAATAAGAATGTAAAAAAAATTGAAATATATTAGTCTGTAAGTGCGCAAATAAATACACAAACGGACCAATTTTCGTTAAGAAAAACATGTACTTAAAGAACAATCTTTTGAAATCAATTTATAATTTTTTGTGGAAAAGAGTCAATACGTCTAAAGACTGATTTAAAAATGACATATTTCTGGTGTTCTCTGGTTATACGCTCTTAAAATTACACGTAACTTAATTGATAGTCCTGATCTTCTTCAACGCCTATCATTCCATTTTCCAAATCGCAACAGCAGGCAGTCGCTTACTTTTAATCTCCCTCTTTGCAAGACCAACTCTAAACAGAACTCATTTATCTACAGATCCACACACTCATTCAACTTAAATTATTACCACATCGACGTTCGGGCATGTAGAGAGAATGAACGAGGAAAGGAGTGTAAGGAGAATATATGACGCAAATTTGAATGGTAGAAGAAGTCTGGGACGTAAGAGAAAGACATGGCACGACCAAGTGAATCAGATACTTGAGTCGGGCCATGTCAGGAGTCAGAATAATAGAAGAGCATGTATTATGAGACGATGTATGAATGTGAACGAGGCAAGGAGTGTGTGCCAAGACCGAGTTGTTTGGCGGTCCGTCCTCTCTGCCTACCCCTGCGAGGAAACGGCGTGATGGTTAGTTAGTTAGACATTTTCATCTCGACTTTACGTGACATAAAACGAAAATTCACTAAGCAACATGACTCAAAACAAAAAGTTCAATCCCTATAGGTATATTCCTCGTCCTTTGCCTCTTAATCCTAATTATATGTTCCTTCTTCCCCCTCCCCTTTCATATATTGTAAAAAAAATATTAATTAAGAAAACACCCTTACAATGCCACACTTAATCATTCTTTCACTATCATCAGTGGAAAGTTCATAGTTGGCATGATTAACTATCTTACTATTGTGTAATCTCTATAATAACTTTCCCTAAAATAAAATAAAAATTTAAAAAATAAATAAAAATTAAAATAGGGTGAGGGGGGGGGGGGGGGTCGCTCATTCAGCTTTGGCGCCCCGGTCCTCTGACGGGCTTAGTCCGCCACTGGAAATACGTAAAGTTTTTTTTTTAAATTGATAAAATAACTTAAATAGTGTTATGTATAAATCTTATCATATATTTTTATAACTATAAAATTTAATTTAGTCTTTTCTTTGCAACGAGCAAATCAATTACCTCGTCGCGTCGCGTCGCGTCGGTCGCGTCGCGTCGGTCGCGTCGCGTCGGTCGCGTCGCGTCGGTGTCAATGAATCGACCAGCATGACACGGGCATCAGCCTAGCATGGTGGTCGAAAAATCCACAAATAATGTAACCATAATATTTATGCCATGAATAAAGAAAAATTTTAAAAATGTCAATTCTGAGTTGATTTTCCTGGCCTATGGAATTTCTTAAATAGTTTTGAGGCGTTTCAGAGAAGAAAAAGTCCTTTCAAGGGTACATGAGGAAACAGGCAGTGTCACCAAGGTTTTTAAAAGTGTGTGAATGTTTGGAAATAAGGGCTGGTTGCATTCTCCGAGAGATGCAATAGCACATGTTGGTCGATTTAGTTAAGATTATTTCAGCCATTTTAACCTCCACATTTCTAATTCAGCTTTTACAGAGTCCCATTCCAAATATTTTTTATGGACCTCAAAGTAGTATTACTGATAATTAAGTTGGTTTTTGCAAGGTTGAGAGATGATAATGAGGATCTATGATTTTGGAATCTAGAACGAAACTGATCAATCGAATCATCCATAAGTGAAATCATGAAGGTAACTCTAAAATAAGTTTCGGGATCATTTGTGTTGTAGTTTGCCCTATGCTTTTGGCGTGACGATATTTGCGGAATTTTGATTTCCTCTTTACAGTTATAAGCAAATTCTGAGCGTTCTTGTAAAGTTCAGCAACTTTGGAATCGGTATTTTGACGAACATCTTCAATAGTTTTTAAAATTAAATCGAAATGTTGATGTAAAGCAGCTGCTAAATAGCATAAGGGAGATTGAAGTATTTTTGCATACAGTAAGCGTGTATGGAAACAAGGACGTAAATTTTTTTTAAAATATTTTTTCCCCTTTTTCCCGCAAAATTTTTGATCAGCTGTATTCGGATAAAAAAGGGTCCTTTTTATGATATGCACCTTTCACTATCAAGTATACAACAGACAATATACAGAAATCGAAAATATTCTGTGTTGACTCGAATAAGGATCCCTCACAGCAGTTTCAAGTAAAAAAAACACGCAGGATTCCCGCGATTCGAAGCTTTACGATTTTTTAATTATTTTTTATAAATCCTACAAATAAGAGATAAACGGTAAAATACAGGTCAATTCATTGACAATATAGCACTATAATAATTTTGTATGTCTCCTTGTTAGAATTCGAAGGTATGAATTTTTTAATGTTGGCGAAAAATTTTAAAAATGAAATTCTGGGAAATCGCGAGCAATCGAGGCAAATTTATTTATTTCGCGTGATCGCTACAATGGCTAAGCAACACAAGTTAATAGTAAAATTACTTGAAATTACTGGTCTCAGAAAAGAATAAGCCTCTGATGGTGTTTCATAATCGATGTTCAAGTCTTCGAGTGTATCAACAATAACTTTATAGATTTCCTTGAATCTTACCAACCCATCATGATTTTCAACGGGTCTCGCACATTGCCGTAAGGGTTTTCCATTGTGTTTCAGGATTTTTTTTTTCAATATTTACTTCTAAGCACTTAACAGTTCGTTTTGCCGAGGACATGATAAAATTTCCAATCGATGTTTTAGTACCAATAGAATTTCGAATAGGCTGAACCTGGCAAGAATGACATAGAGCCAAATTCAACTTCAGTGAGCTGCAATGAACGTATAAATACTTCGGGATGTGACTTATAAATTACTGCCTGCACATCTTTAAATCTTCCTTTCATCGAAAAAGCTCCATCATATCCTTGTCCGATTAAATATTCGCAAACTACACCCAAAAGCGAAATACTTTCCTGCTGTATACTCAACTGTTAAAAAAAGGTAAATAGTTAAAACTTTAAAAATCTTCAAAAAATCTTCGGCGCACCGTACAGTCAATTTCGGGGGGGGATCAAACCCCCTCGATCCCCCCCCTGGCTACGGCCTTGCTTTGCTTTTCGATATCTTTGATTCTAACCAGTAAATTATTTCTATCTATTAAATTACCAGAAATAACTGCTTTGATCGATGAATCATGAATTTCCCGAAGACCTAGAATGGCCAATTTATTACGGACAGTAGCAGAAGCAGCCATTTTATACAAAGATTGAATAATAATAATCCCTTGCTAATATTTGAAAATAGAATTCAACAAACGAAAAATGCGCAATTTACCACGAGTTTTATCCCCTTTGAGGTGACAATATGCCCAATTCGAAGGCCGAAATGCCAGGAATATTAGGAACACGGGATCAAGGTTATTGGAAAAACACATACAAGCATCCAACTCCAAAGGCTCACGAAATCCGGCACGATTGGAACAAAAATGTTGCATCCGAAGCTACCTTCGAAAATGACAGCCTCAAATGCAACTGGCGATATGGACTGTAAATTACGAAAATACGAAAAAGAATTGATTTCAGCTGAATGCTTATATGTGTATGGAAGATTGTGGACTACAAGGAAGAAAGGAAAACCAAGGCACTTACCAAATTAGAAGGCGAACACATAACTTACAAAAAACACTTCCTTCCAATGTCACAAGTCGACTTGTAGTAGTGACCAACTGTTGGTTGTTATTGTTGTCACGGTTCCCAGCTTTCTTCAGCAATGTGACATGGTTGGGGAAGGTAGGAAGGATAAAAATGACATCCCGGTAGGTACTGTGCATATTATCACTTCAAAACCAAACAGTATGTAACATTTTAATTTTAGTGTAAAAAAATCATTAAAAAATATATAAGTACATGTGTTTCTTGACGAAAATTGGTCCGGTTGTGTATTTATTTGCACACTTACAGACTGATATATTTCAGATTTTTTTACATTCTTATTTTGCTCAGACATTATTGAAAAATGATAAATACTTATGATCAAAAAATAATTACAAAAAGTACATAATTTTAATAGTTTTATCAACACGCCTTTCAGCATTTTTGGATGTAGGTATAAATCAAAGCAAATTTGGAATGAAATAAAATCGATATTGAGTTATAATTTTAAAAAGCTGGTACGGAGAGTAATTAATCTTTCTCATTGGAACCGCCCTGTACGATCGTAAGAACATCTTTCGACGAAATGTGGATTTTCGGCCGCTGGCTGGTTAAACGCTCTTAAGGGTTAATTAATATTAGCTGATGTATTTTAAAATGCTTCGAAGCGTAGTTGCCTGTTAAAATCAGAACGCTAAGATTGAAAAAAAAAATATTTTTTTGGGTTCTCTGTGTGATTTTTTTGTTTCCAGAAACCATGTTTACTTGACTTCCTTTAACCAGTGATTCCTGACATTATTTGAAGTAAAAAAAATGTAAATAATTTTTTTTTTCTACAAAAACATAAACAAATGTAGGTGTTGGACAGATGGGAGCGGGGTAAACGTTGGGCAGTTATTCGGCTAAGTCAAGTACTTCCCTTAACACCCTGTAAATAACCGATTAAAAACTGAGTTGTTAATGCGTCAGGTTCCGCCCGGGTTCAGTTCCTCTGCTAGTCCTTTAGCATTACACAAACAACATTTTCCACTTAGCATAATATGATGGTAGCAAGAGTTTTAAAAATATTGTCAGGTTATTTGTAATTCGGGGTTGTTTGTC
Source organism: Limnephilus lunatus (assembly GCA_917563855.2). Taxonomy (NCBI): domain Eukaryota; kingdom Metazoa; phylum Arthropoda; class Insecta; order Trichoptera; family Limnephilidae; genus Limnephilus; species Limnephilus lunatus. Next base: position 37,828,335 of record OU830594.1, read on the forward strand.
TTTAACCCTTTTACTGCTGACCATGCGGCGTGCGATCTTATTTCCTGCGCGGAGTTTATTTTGGAATTAACAAATTGTGTTCATTATTTCATCTTGCAAAAGTACAATTATTTTTTAATAATAATATTATCAAACGTGTATTATTGTAAATTAATAGATACAATTTTTCCCTTTGTAGTTCAATGACACCCGTCTCATAATCCTGGTGTTGGAGGTGCTGCGCGAGTGGTCCAAGTTTATACCCCCGCTGGAGGCCACGGTGCTGCGGTCACGCCTCATCCGTTCGCTCAGCGAGGGGAGCCTGCCCTCGGCGGGGGCCCGGGGCGCCGTGGCGCTGGCCTCCAGACTCACGGTGCTGCTGGGCGGGGACGCGCGCTGGGCCTGCGACCTCATGGCCGAGGGGGAGCGCAAGCTGCTGCAGACCCAGCGCAAACAGGTCACCACCATTTACTTATTTTAATATTTAAAAAATACGCTAGGAATGTTTTGTGACAGAAGAAGTTGTACAGATATTTTCAGTACTTTTGTACTACATTTCAAGCAACGTTTCGATTCTTAATGATGGTCTTTCACTGGGGTAATGCTGAGAGTATCTTCCACTCTGGAACGTGAATCTGTTCTCTGCTAATCTGTGTTCTAGCCTCCAAAAAAGTATGTTTCTAATCAAACTGACTGATCAGTTTCGTAAGATTTGTAAAATAAAATATTGTAAAATTAAAACTGAATAAACATATTAAAAAAAAAATTTCATTTATTTAATAAATCAAAACCAAAATTTCTTCTAAAATCGTAAAATTTATAAGTAGGTACTTAAATACCTGCCTACTAAATTATTAATTATATAATTGAATATAGAAAAATGCTACATTCATTCAAATGTCATCGCTTGGGTAAGCTGCACAGCAGGCGCGGTCCCTCCATACACATACACACTGGATGCGGCGCTTCCCTTCCTTTTGAGGAAGTTAATAATTAATATAATAATTATTATTTATTTATTCAGCATTAAAAAAAGCGTTGAGCTTATTTTTTTCTAGCCGTAAACAGCAATTTTACGATACCATCCCACCCACAGCGGCCAACAACAACAAAACGCGGCTACGTGCGGACCAGACCGAAATACAAAATAACAACTTCATTTTCGATGCTAGTGTGTTGTCGATGTCGCGTAAACGCACCAATAGATTGCAACAGTGGATTCTCAGCTCCATTCCGCATCCACAATGTTAGAAATAGTTTGATATTTGCGCATGCACGTTTCGTTCTGCCTGCCAAGTTTTGCCTGAAGCAGTGTACGCATTCGATGGGAGCATCCAACACACAGAAAACGACTTTAATGCGTGTAGGCATAGTGCACAGAATAGCATAATAAAGCGCGTGAATTAATTCGGTATGTTTTAGAGAATTCGTTAGCGTGACCATTTTGACAATTTGTCTTGAATAACGGATGCTGATTGATACATTAAATATCTTTCGAATATCTATTTAATTAATTTAATTTTAGAACTGTAATAATTGATGTAGAGCATAAAAGATTTATAAAGCTAATTTGATAACTATTTTTGTCAGTAATCGCATCTTGTTCGTGGGGTAGTCTGTAGGTATTTATATTTGATATTAGGTATGTATATACTTCAGCGTCCCTTACACAAAAATATACATTATCTACAAATAATAGAATATTTCATTAGCCTTTAATTGCTGACATGGGAGTCTGATAGACGGCATGCATACATTTAATCATGTACAGTAGAACCCCGTTAATTCAAACACCGATAATAATTTGAAAAAACGCATAAATCAAAATTTAGGCCAAAAAAATCCCCAGAATTTTTTTTACGTACAAAATGATTTTTTATTTCAAAATTCGTAATTCAAAATTTATTTTTGTCTGCGCATGAAATTTTGTTCGTGTAAATCGAAAAACATTTAAAAAAATAAAATTTATTGTTTCGTTAATCTGAATATGACAGACAGCGATAAAACGCTCTAAAATGTGATTTTATGCGATTGTGCATCGTCCTAATTCGTATCTGTATTTTATAAATGAAAATCTATTGTGATGTTGTATTTTTATGAATTTACTTTAAAAAAATTAATTTAATAGACTGGCTGCGGCGGATGTCGGCTGCAAAATTTCGATTAACTAGAAAATTTATCGTATTTTAATTTATCGAAAATCGGCTGCGAAAATTTGATTTACGCAGAAAATATGCGATTTACTTTAAATATCCAAATTTGAAGGGCCGCCCGGTTATGACGGATATCGACCATGAAATTTCGATTCACGCGGAATTAATCGGTCATTTGCCACGTCCTAACAAGAAATTCCCTAACAAGCACCACTTTGAATTTTGAATTCAATGTTTTGTGGATTAATTTTGAGCTATCATATATTTTATTGACCTAAACACATTCCTACAACAATAAACTATGTACCAAAACAACATTACTTGCGTTAATTTGATAAATTGATAGGTTTTATGATGTTTTCGTCAAGTATCACGCAACAGATTTGCATCGTGACATTTCGATTCCAAAGATAAATTATTTAAAAATATTCTGATGTTGCCAGGTGTATGAAACTAGTGGCTATATCATCAATGATATTGGCGCCAGCGATTCTGACCTTGTTCTTCATACAAATTGTGTTCACAGAAGGGTCAAAATCGCATTTAAAAATATATTTTTTTAAATTTTTCCGCGCGCATGCGCACACACCGACCTCATTTTCGCGTTTCTGGCAAAAATAGGTTAATGCGGAATTTGAAGGGCCGGCTGCGACGTATTTAGGCAGAAACATATTGTATTTTTACGAATTTACGTTGAGTATCTGAATTTAAAGGGCCGGTTGCGATGGTAATTGGTTGCAAAAATTTGATTTACGCGGAAATTATGTGGTACTTTTACGAATGGGTATCCGAATTTAAAGGGCCGGCCTCGATGGGAATCGGCCGCTGAAATGTGTTTTTCCGCAAATATTATGTGGTATTTTTACTAATTTACTTTGAATTAATATAGAATTGGAAGGGCCGAATGCGACGGAAATCGGTTGCGAAATTCGAGTTTTGCGGAAATATTTTTCATATTTTTACGAATTTATTCCGAATATAAGGCCGACCGCGGCGGTAAACGGTTGCAAAAATTCGATTTACAATGGAATAAGTCATTATTACGAATTTATTCAAAGAACCTACCCGAATTTGAATTTTGCAGCTGAGGAACTCAATTTTCGGTGATATTTGACGAATTATTTTTTCATAAAATTTCGAATAACGTGGGAATTTGTTTATTCGAAATTTTATTTTTGATGTCCTGTGGATTTAGAATTAACCCTTTAATTAGTGAGTTATTTTTTTATCATTTACTTCTATTTTGTTATAATTCGTAAAAATATTTGACAAGTATATTTGGATTAGGTATCTATAAATCATAATTTAATCAAAATTACAGACATGGCAAAGGAAAATTTTTAATAAATTAATACGGCAGCACATACTCTAAATGGATCTCAAAGGGTTAACGGGGTTCTACTGTATTAGGAAATAAAGTAGGTATTTATTTCTTTCTGTCCAGATCCAAGGTCCCGCACTGCTGGCTATGGCTGACCTGGCCCTAGCTGCAGAAAGGAGACCCTCAGTGGAGATTATTGACTTGTTGGTGGAAATCATCGGTACATTCGACGATCTGCGTGATGGTGATTATTAAATACTATAACTACAAATGTTGCTTTCAAATATCAATAGATTGTATATTAATTTAAGCTGGAAATGCTTGCGCTGTGATTGCAGAGGAGCAGCCGTTGAATGTGCGTGCGTGTGCCGTGGCCGCCCTGGGTAAGCTGAGCATCCGCGAGCGCAAGACGGCGGAGCAGGTGGCCCCGCTGTGCGCACGCCTGCTGCAGGACCCCCACTGCCCCCTGCCCCTCAAAGTCAACTCCATGTGCGTGCTGGCCGACCTGTGCACCAGGTAAACATCACTAACATTCTCACCACCAACTTTTGTTTTATGGGAATACTGTTTCCAACTGTCTGGAACAAGGTTAAACTACGGCATCCTTAATTGGAGTATATTGTGAAGCTGAAGGTAGGGGGGAAAGGAAGGTGAGGAAGTACCTGGCTATTCAGATCTGTTAACCAAACACTGCTAAAGCCATTTTAAGCAAAGTTTGAATCCTGAATAGTGGTCTTTCACCAGGCCGACACTGCAAGTATCTTCCACTCTGGAATGTGCTACAAAATGTTGAAATTAAAAACAAAAAAAAACGTTTTCAGCTAAAACATCAATAACGTCGTATTTTTCAATCTTAGCACTCCAGCTCACTGAAAACTCACAGTTAGTATCAGGTTAATTTTGATACAACACTGCCATTACATTAGAGAACTTTTAACTTAGATTCAGAAATGAAATAAAATTTATTTGCGCACCCTGGGTTTTTGAACCTTTGCATTCGAGCATGGAAGCCGTCAAAACTGGGTCTTTTGTGCGGTTGTGATCACATGAAAAAATCTTCTTGATTCTTTCCTTCTTTGTTTAGATTCACGTCCATCGTGGAGCCGATGCTGTCGTCTGTATGCGCGTGCCTCGGCAGCAAGGACACGGTGGTGCGGCGCTGCGCCGCACAGCTGGTCACCCATCTCCTGGTGGGAGACTTCCTGCGACTTCGCGGCACGCTGTACTTTCATTATTTCCCGCTGCTTTGTGACAGCGATGAAGCAGTCCGGGATATAGCTCATTATTACGTCTTAAACTGCTTGGTCTCCAGAAACAAGAGTATTCTATACAACAACTTCGTGGAATGCATCTTCTACTACAATGGATTTGAAGGGCACACCAAGTATGCCAAGTTTTCTGTCTCTGAAGAGGAGAAAAGACTGTTTACTCTGCAAGGTTTGATCATTTTTGTAATAAAATAACACCGATACCCCTGGGTCACCCCGAGTGGTATGCTATGTTTGGTGACTTAGCAGGGATGCCCTGGTTCGTGGGGTGAGGTTTGTCTCTAGGTCTTTATGGCGAATGCATTTGCCCACATGCTGCGTTCGGGCCAGATTGGGAGAAAGTGGTTGAGGGAGACTTAACCTAGACTCTCCAGCCTGACTTTCATGACTCATCGCCTTGCACCGCAGTTCCACACAGTTTCCCCAAAGATGACATCGGCCCTAAGTGAGTTTTTTCCTCAGGGCCTCCTGTGTATAGCTATTGTAAAAAAAAAAACATTCTAAGACAAAGATATCACGCACCTTATAAATGGAATTAAGGTGATGAATTCATAATCTGCTCTTTCATACGTATATGAGGGCAGTCCGTAATTTTACACGAGATCCGGTAACACTGGCGTGAAGCCTGGTCTCCCTACGCCAAATCCCCACCATGCTGCACATTCTGCGGCACTTAGTGTGATGACCGTGGCCGGTTATCCCATGTAATTCTGGACTCTTAATATGTGGATCCAGATTCCTCTGTATATAATGATCTCAGTACAGGGTGTTACTACAATAAGAAGACGTAGGTAGTCTCGTGATGTTTATTCCGGGATAAGGTACAATGTTATTTCTTAGGAAGTCTGATGGTAAGAGGACGAATGGACAACAATCACACCCTTTTATACGTTCCTCATGTTGTCTCACTCATACACGCATGTCTCTTTCATACCGCAAGACATACGTTCACCACATCCCTCCACACTTAAATCTGAAGACAGTTACACAACATGATGATGATAATAATAATTAACAATACATACAAATATTCATTATTTACAGTAAGTAATTCATTTTCATGTTGAGTCGAGAGCTGAGTCCTGTCTTCATTGACTCATCTGTGTGTCCGTGGTCGTAATCGGTCCTTCCAATTTCCCGACGTGGAAGCCACCGGATCACTGGAGCTGGAAGTAAAAGGAGAATCACCCATTAGATTGTCATCCGGCACAAAGCTGGAGACATCGTAATCATCATACGACAGTCTCTTCGTCTCAGACGCCATATAAGGATTGCTGGTATTCTTTTCCCATGATACACACAATTTAGACAACTGATCAAAATGCCTTTTCCAATACATAAGTTTTCCATTTAAATTAACCCCAATTAAATACAATTTTTTTCCTAATCGTTTATGTACTTTCCCTGGTACCCATTTATCATTGTTTTGGTCTCTAAAATCTCTAACCATTACTTTTTGATTAATCGAAAAACCTACCGACTCTTTATTATAATATTTTTTTTTTTTATTTTTTTTTTTTTTATTAGGTTTGTCAACAGTGATTTACATCAAAGCTTTCACAGATACAATTACACTAAACATGGTCGATGCTATCACTAATTAAAGACAAACACAACATTGATAATATAATACTTACATATGTATACAATCATTACATTATATTAATAAGTTTTTGCAACAAGTTTTTAGAACAATAATATTATAATATAAGTTTAAGGGTTTAGTTTATAGGTTTATAAGTTTATAAGTTTATAAAACAATATAAAAGGGAGCTTTAAATCTTGTTAAGAGAAGATTTGAAGTTGGCCAATGTTGACATTGTCAAATTAATGGAATGTTTTTTATAAGCCTCATCAAAATTACGGCACATTCTAGATAAAGCCGAGTCATACCCCAGCTTAGTTCGATATTTTTTAATATGTAACGGAAAATAATTTATAAGTCGTGAACCAATTCTAGGAACATTGAACCTGATTTGATGAAGTAGAAAAGGGCAGTTTATTAAACCATTAACAATTTTGAAAAGAAAATGTAAATCTGTATTTAGTCTTCTCTGTTCAAGGGTGCGTACATTGTAGAATTTTAGTCTATCGGTGTAGTGAGGAAGTGATCGAGCTCGCTTATCGGAATACGCTAGGTGGTACATAAAATGTTTTTGAACTTGCTCTATTCGCTGAATGTGAACTTTGTAGGTTGGACTCCATACAGCACTTGCGTACTCCAACACGTTACGGGTGAAGGAATTGTACAGTGTTATTTTTGATATGGGGTTTTGAAAATGTTTACTGTTTCGTTTGATAAATCCTAGCATTTTCAAGGATCTAGAAATGATGTTGTCGATATGAGGTGTGAAAGTAAGTTTTTTATCAATTAACACGCCTAGGTCCCGAATGGTTGCGACTTCCTGACTTCGACTTTCGACTTCATTTTAAAGAATTTAGAAACATTCTATTGTTGTTGCACCACTTTGAAACTCTGTTAATATCATTTTGGAGAAGTATTGAGTCTAGTGATGTATGGATAATTTTGAATATCTTACAATCATCAGCAAACAACAAAATTTCAGAATCCAAAATAACATCGCACAAGTCATTTATAAAAACAAGAAATAAGATTGGGCCCAAATGGGACCCTTGCGGCACTCCAGATGGCACGTCTAATCCTCTTGACTCATAGCCATCAAATACTACTCTTTGTATGCGGTCAGTTAGATAGGAGTAAAACCAGTTTAGCAAGGTACCATGAACACCCATTTGTTTGAGTTTACGAATTAATAATCTGTGATTTACTTTGTCGAAGGCCTTACTAAAATCTGTGTAGATTGTGTCTATCTGTTGATCTATATCGACAGCTTCGGTTAAGGTATTGACATAGCAAAGTAAATTAGAGGATGTTGATTTCTGGGAGAGAAAACCATGCTGTTTTGGAGTTAAAAGATTTTTGAGATAGTAATTTAGATATGGACAAATTAATTTTTCGAAAATTTTCGCAAACGAACAGAGAATAGAGATGGGTCTATAGTTTGTGACTTCGTGAAGGTTTCCGCTTTTAGGTATTGGTACAATATTAGCCTGTTTCCATCTTGTTGGGAAAATGGATGAAGACAATGATTTTCTGTAAATGATAGTTAGAGGGAGTGCGAGACTGTGTGCACATTTTTTTATTAGGAGTGGTGGAATTTTGTCAGGGCCAGGGCCTTTGCTCTGGTCAGGGTTTAGCATTTCTATTTTTACATCGTGTACACTAATGTTTACTGTGTGCAAAGAGCTGTTCGAATGGTCTATTGATTCAGATTGAGGTTGAGTCTCTTCGTTGCTTCTAATGTCATCTTTCTCGTACACTGATGAAAAATGTTGGGCAAATAGTTCGCTGCTTTCCTCGCCGTTTGATGACTTTTTTTCTCCAAACGTCATGTTTTAGGGGATAGTACTTAAGTTTTGTTTCTTGTGTTTGACAAATTTCCAAAAAGCTTTAACGTTATTATGATTAACCAGACACGATTCGATTTGTTCAATGTGTTTAAAGTAGCAATTACTAATGAGTTTGGAACAACGGGTGCGTAAGAGTTCGTAAGAGTTTCTATCACGTGGATTCTTATATTTTTTATAGAGAATTCGAAATTTATTTTTTTCTTTTAGTAATTTAACTAAGTCTGGTGAGTACCAGATGGGATGCTGCCTGTTACGATTTACAACTTTGGTTACGCATTTCGCAATTATACGATACATATGAGTGTAAAATAAAGAAACCATATCGTCTACCGGCATAAAATCGGGTAAAAGTAGTGCCCAATCCAGTTCTTGTAATTCCTGATTGAATTGAACGTAATCATTCTTATTAAAATCATATTTAAGTAAGTTTTTATTCTTTAGCATTTTTGTTAATTTGAAATCAAAACTAAATTCAATCTCTAAAGGCGGTATCAATGCGACTTAGGATTTCGGTACTTTGCCTGACTTGTATTGTTTGTGAATTGGATAGAACGAGATCTAAGATTCTACAGTTACTATTTGCAATGCCATTGAATTGATTGAGGTTATTTAGGGCAAGAAAGTTTACAAGATGGTTACCAATGTCAGTATTATAATTTTCTGGAGATAGGGAATGAGTCTGGTTGGGTTCATTGTGGGTCCAACCAATGCTTCCGAGGTTGAAATCTCCTAAAATTAACGTATTTGATTCACCAACGGCTTCCATAACATTGCCAATTTTTTAAAAAAGATATTCAAAACTATCAACAAGCAACGGGGGAGGTAAATAAAGAGCACATATGTAGAGACATCTCGTTAGTTTGTTCTGGCTGAATTTAATGGTCACCCATAAGTCTTCCAAGGTACTTTCCCAATGCTTCCAGCGGTTAGTTTGATATTCTCGTAAAACGGCTATCAATACACCCCCTCCGTCACTTTTGTGGTTAGAAGAACTGCTACGGTCCCTTCTAAAACCATTATAACGCAAGCCAAACATTTCAGCATCGGAAATAGAGTCGTTCAACCATGTTTCTGTTAGAATAATAATATCAAAATTGTTATTAAGTATTTCTAAGTAAACTTCATTAAGTTTTGTTCTTAAACCCCTGACATTCTGATAATAAATTCTTAGGTTATCCATGTCAGTTTACATAGTTCACAGATAATGCACAAATTGAAATTTAGACAAAGATAGTTAGGGAATCAGATAAGCGAAGCCAATGAGTCCTGGTTGCGGATCACCACCACATGCGCCGAGTTTTCGTCTTTGCGAGCGAGGATTCTACCATTTCGGATCCACACGAATTTGTAATTGACTTCTTTCGCCCTAATCCTCGTGGCAGCATGCAAGGCCTTGTTTGCTGGTGTGAGATTTTCGCTGACTTATACCGGCGATTTGATATCGTCGATGCCTAAATGAGTCGAATTTAGCTTGGAGTTCTTGTTTTTCTTGTTGAAGCTGACGACTGCAGCCAGGACTTCATCCCTTGCCCTCACGCTCGTGAGCTTCACGATTATTGTTTTTGGCCTTCTGGAATCTGGTTTAATCTTGGAGACTCGGTGGATGTTAAGAATTTCCGATTCGGCAATGGGGCGGGAAATCACGGTCCCAAGTTGTTTTATTATCGATATTAGATCCCATCCCAAGCCAAGGTGTGAGCTACCGTGCTCAGGCTGAATGTCCTGGGGAACAGTGTCACGAACGGTGCCTCCGAGAAACAAGGTCGCATCTCGGAGTATTTAGACCTTACTCCAGCATTCGGGGCTCTGCTGGAGTGGACCTTCTATTGCCCTGGTAACTCGTGGGACAAAAAATTGGACCATTCGAAAACTAGGGGCCTTTTGAGAACCTAGGAGTGCTGAGGCCACCTCCGTGGACTTTAAGAGAAGCCGTGGAGATGAGAGCTGAGGCCACCTTGTGGGGCCTTCAGGGAACCAAGGGGAAGGGCACTCTTCCAGCGTGGGACCTTCGAGGAACCAAGGAGGAGTGAGGTGGAGAGATGATGTCCTCTTCCCATGTGGAGCCTTTAGGGAACCATATAGGAGTGAGGAGGAGAAATGAGACCATCTCTATGAACTCTTCCCTTTTGGGGCCTTTGTGGAACCAAGGAGGAGTGAAGAGGAGAGATGAAGTCTTCTTCCCTTTTGGGGCCTTTGTGGAACCAAGGAGGAATTAAGAGGATAGATGAAGTCCTCTTCCCTCCTGGGGCCCTCTGAGAACCAAGGTGGGGGGGACTCTTCCCTTGTGTGGCCTTTAGGAAACCAAGGGTGGGTGGACTCTCTGTCATGGAGCCTTCGGGGAACTAAGGAGTGGAGAGGAGAGATGAAGCCCTCTTCCCTCATGGGGCCTTCAGGGAACCAAGGACGAGTGAAGAGGGGAAATGAGACCTGGGAAGACGCATTGTCGAACCAGAGGATATAGCTTCATTTCCAATAACAGCTCTGGTGAACTTTATTAAAGGGACTGGGTTGTTGTTGAAGGATTGAGGTAAAATGGGAGATAGCACAATGGGCCTATGGCTTAAGTGCTCACGGGAACTAATCGTAAACCGTCTCCGCCGAGAATAAAAAAAAAAAAAAAAAAAAAAAAGATATTAGATTCTCTGATTTGTGTTCTGGTACGCATTGGATCAATGATAAATTGATCAATAATACGAATATTTCTCTTATAATAATATTTCTGATTTTCCTGACATTTAGACATTTTTATTTTAGTTTCTTTATTAATTTTATTATCCTTATCTCTCCCCCCTCTCGGTACAAAACTGTTTAAGTTAGACCTTAGTTTCCTTCCAAACTTACTATAATTATTCGGAACTAAAATACCTTCCGATTGCAAACGGCCTAATTCCGTTTCAACCTTTACTTTTAAAGCAAAAGGTATATTTCTCGGATTGCAGAATTTTGGTTCCGCGCTCTCTTTTAATTTCAAATGCACTTTATTTTTATTAAACTTACCCAGTTTCTCCGAAAAAACCTCCGGGAATTTTTGAATTAATTTGTCCAATTCACTTCTATCATTCTCAACTACATTGTGAGAAAAAATATCACTACCCTCCTGGGTTGCAGTGGATTGTAACCCCGTAAATCCAATATTAAACTTTTTTATAAAGTCACGCCCTAGAACATTAGTTGTTCCATTTTTTATAATGCAAAATTCTAACAATTCCCTATAACCGTTATAATCAACTATTAATAAAATACAACCCAATAAATTCAACTTACAGTTAGCGTAACCCGTTAAGGTTAAATCCTTTGGTTTTAAATCCAACTGTTTGAAGTATTTAACATAATCTATGTCTGTTAAAATCGAAACTGCAGCTCCTGTATCAAGTAAACCAATTAACTCGATATTATTCACTAAGATTTTGCACAATATTGGCTCAGAGTACACTGTGTTTATCCATAACTTTTTTTTATTTCCCTGCGGGTTCACAAACACAGAAGAAATAACTTTTTTATTATCACTGCGACAAATTTTACTTATGTGACCACTGCGATTGCATTTATAACATATCACGTCTTTAAATTTACAAATTACCGATTCGTGATACTTCCCACAATGTTTACATCTTAACGTGCGGTCTATTGACTTCGGTCTGGACAATGTAACATTTTTATCTGTAGGCCTGGAAAAATGTTTCTCCGGTAACAATACGTTCCGATTATTATTTTTAGCAACTTGATTTACACTTTCCGATTTAATTTGCTCATTAATTACATCAAACGAATCCATCGCAATAGGACACTTGAAAACTTTTTTTAATGAAAAGTTTTCCGCCTCGATAAATAATTTTTCTTTGATACAACCCATTTGAAGACCGGTGACAAAAACATCTTTTAAATTATGTTCTAGTCTGTCTTCGAATTTGCAAAATCTAACTAGCTTCCGTAATCGCGCTATAAAATCATTCACGGATTCTGTAACTTTTTGTTTCATAGCAAAAAAAATTTCGCATTCCTTGAACACATTCCTTTTTATACCTACATGATTCTCTAATAATAACAATAAATTTTCGATCGTAATATCCGCAATTTTTTTTTGGAAAACACAAATCAATCAATAAATCTATTATGTGTGTCGTTGCTCATCCAGAATATATATATAATGTGAGATATCGCGCTTATTTCTCGCTAGCGCCAGTCGTATCTGTTGCTATATCTTGAATTTCCCGCCTTCCTTTTGTAGCTCCCTTCAGTTGTATAATTGTCACCTTGCAGTTGGCGTCCTGAGACGCGATTTCCTTCAATTTTGGCGTCTATTTCACCTACGCCGGTCGTGAAATTTTGTTTCGTAATTATATTAACGAAAACGAATCTGTTGCTACCCGCAAATTGTCGTAATTTTGTGTAAATCTAGTGCTGAGTGATTGTGCGATTATTTATAAAGTTATTTGCGCATATTTGCGTCTTACTGCTACGCAGAATAAACTGCGCCGCTTTCCTTCGCGTACCCAAACATTTTTGTGCACGGGTCAAAATGCCCTTAGACAAGGAGCATGTAGAAGAAGAGGATGTAACCTCTAAACGACGTGATCGAAGAAGGCCACGCCGTTCAATGTCAACCAGTTCTTCGAGTTCGCAATCTAGCGGTTCGGCATCGAAGAGTAGTAGGCGTCGCAAGCGTACGAAAAGACGAAAGCGGAATGACAGACATCTGCTTAAAAGATTAGCATATCAGGTCAAGACCCTGCAGGATCTTGTCATGGATAGGTCAACGCAGGAAATCACTGTCAGCACGCCAAATATAGCGGCATCTTCGCATGCATCTGGGAGCGTTTGCTCGTTGTCGCCTGAAAGGCAGTATCAGATGCCGGGTCCCTCTACTGTTCTGAAGGAGTCTGCAGCGCAAAAACCTTCTACAACACATCTGGGTTTGGTGGAGAATCTCCAACGCTTCAACTCGAGCGACTGGGCCAATGTCCGCTACGCATCTGCTTTAAAGGAATATTTAGCTGATCCAGGCTTCAAGGAGCTGGAAGTAAACTGTGAGGTGCTGGCATTTGACACCGCCTCTCCGATATTTCCTGCCATGGAAAAGATGCTGGCTGCGGTAATGCATGCCTCATTGAAGCAGAGAGAGTGCCTTCAACAGGCTCTCCAGAAACTTATCAAATGGGGAAGTAGTTCAGAAGGTTCTCTGTCAAGTGAAGCTTTAGAGGAACAACTGAACATCCTGTTAGGAGAGGACTCAGAGTATATAAAATGCTCCGACGATATACTGCAGATAACGTGCGGAAAGCGAGCTGAAGTAATTCAGCACAGAAGGGATAAGATTTTGGGCAGCTGTAAGACGGGAGTGGAACGGAAGCTATTCAGCAGAATTCCTCCTTCTTCCACTCATCTTTTTGGGGAAGAAGCAATGTCCGCTCAGTTGCAGAAACTAGGTGGTGTAACAAAGTGCTTTAATCCAGTGCGCCTACCTCAGGGTAGCCACTCGGCGCACAACCGCCCTTCAACATCTAAGGAGGTTGTTGCCTTTCCCCCCAAGCAGACATCAAAGGAAAATATGGCATTTCCCTCGTTTCCCCGGCGGGCAGACCACGGGCGAGACCCCCACTATTCCTCCGGTACGAGGCGTAGGGGGAGGGAACAGAAGCGTGGCGCGAGGGGGCAGACCTCTCGTGGCCGCTTTAACAAGTGACAATCAACCATTTCGGGCGGGTCAACTACAGGATTATTGGAGAGAATGGCGGGCCCTAGATGCCCCAGAGACCATCTTACGTATGATAAGAGGATACCGCATACCATTCATCTGAAAGCCCTTGTTGATAAGTCCAAGCCATGCTTCCGCAAGGAGGTTCAAGACGAAAGTAACCCCGGAAATGACCCTCGTAATAAAAAAGATGATGAGAGATGGTACACTGGAAAGAGCTGGCGACAATGCCTCCTTCCTATCAACACTTTTTCTTGTTCAAAAGAGCGACGGCTCAAAACGGCCAATCCTCAATTTAAAAGCTCTCAATTTAGATGTAGCTTGGAAAAAGTTTTCTCTGATATCTCACCACAAAGTCCCACACTTTCTTCAAGCCAACGATTGGATGACAAAAATAGACCTTTCGCAGGCCTACTTCCACATACCGGTCGCAAAAGCTCACCGTTGCTTTCTGAGATTGTATTACGGAGGTCTTCACTTACAGATGACATGCCTAGCTATCACAAATTGGATTGCAGAAATCCTGCGGAGACGGGGTATCAGGGTCATTGTGTACCTAGACGACTTTCTCCTGGCTCATCAGACCAGAGAGGTCCTCCTCAGTCAAACACGGGAAGCCCTTCATTTGTTGGAGCGGTTAGGTTGGTCACTGAATCTCCAGAAGTGTATCAGTCAGCCAGCACAATCAGTGGAATACCTGGGAGTTGTGTGGGACCCTCATCTAAATCAGAAGTATTTGACCAAATTCAGACGCCAAGGTCTTTGGAATTCACTTCGGGGCTTCGTGACAAGACGAAGATGGACTCTAAAAGAAGCTTAGAGTATTCTCGGGAAGTTGAATTTTGCTACCTTTGTGGTCCCCAGAGGTCGACTCCATACTCGGCTGATGCAATTACAGTTGCAGTTAATGCTGAAGCTGACCCCTCAGCAGAAGTCCCCGATAAAGAAGGAGGTCTTGTCGGAAATGAAATGGTGGATGACCAACTTAGATCATGTTTCAACTCTTCATGTTCCCAGCCCAACACACTTTCTGACTACGGATGCGGCGGATCACGGCTGGGGAGCCCTGATCGACGATGTACCTCTGTCGGGTTGTTGGACAGACAGTCAGAGGGGGGGACATTGCAACATAAAGGAGATGACGGCAATCTTAAATGCCTTAACATCTGTGACTCAGAATTTGAGAAGTTCTTCGTTACTCATTCAATCGGACAACAGGACAGTCGTAGCCTACTTGAGGAACGAGGGAGGCACCAAGTCGATGGGTCTCCTTTATCTGACATTTCAGATTCTTGCTCTTTTGGACAAGCGCAGAATCGCTTTACAAGTCCAATATTTGCCAGGACGCTACAATGGCCTCGCGGATCATCTATCCCGAGGGATGACATTACCAGAATGGCACCTTCTTCCCCCAGCGGTAAGAGCTGTTTTTCACAAGTGGGGCAATCCAGTAGTGGACCTATTCGCTTCTTCGAGGGCTCACGTCGTGGATCAGTATGTCTCGATAGATTCCCACGACAAGAGAGCGATGTTTCACAACGCGTT
Source organism: Limnephilus lunatus (assembly GCA_917563855.2). NCBI lineage: Eukaryota > Metazoa > Arthropoda > Insecta > Trichoptera > Limnephilidae > Limnephilus > Limnephilus lunatus. The sequence goes on from OU830594.1 coordinate 37,843,728, forward strand.
CAGCAGGAGTTGGCATTTCCCCTTGGCATGGATCTTTCCTCCCCCTTGTTTAATGCCACGAGTGCTTGCACACCTGAACAAGTCATCAGGGGTGTACCTGGTCGTAGCCCCAAATTGGCCAAAAGTGTTTTGGTTACCAGACCTAAAGAGAAGAGCCCTAGACCGACCTCACATAATACCCATGTTGGTCGACAACTTGATAGACTTATCGACAGGACTTCATCCTCAACAGGTCCAGAAGCTCCAGCTACAGGTGTGGAAGATTGGGGGTGGAGTGAAGCATTGAACGATTGGTCACAGCAAGAGAAAGCTCTGTTGAATGCGGGTTGGCGCAAATCTACGCTTTCAACTTATCACATGGCATGGAAGAGCTGGAAGGAATGGTGCTCCATTAATAATACGCATCCTAATAACCCTTCGGGATCTCAGCTGGCACGGTTTTTGGCATACTTAAGGGTGAAGAAAGGCTTGGCTCCCAGTACTATAGCACTTCACAAGTCTGCAGTGTCGGTTTTGTGTGACCCCAACGGCGATTTGAGGATAAGTAATCATCCCTTGGTCAAGCGAGTGATGAGAGGTATAGGAAATTCTGCAAATAAGAAGCCTAGAGCATTTACTTGGGATCCAGGATACTTGGTATCTTGGCTTTGTAAAAATCCTCCAAAGGACCTGACTCTTTTCGAAGCATCTCGTAGATGTTCTGTGATTTTACTTCTGGCATCAGGAAGACGAGTACATGATCTGACTTTACTACATACATCTCCTGATAATCTTGTGGACAATGATGATCACATTATATTATGGCCAATTTTTGGTTCTAAAACAGACACCTCTACACATAGACAGTCTGGTTGGAAACTTTGCAAAGCAGAGGATTGTAATATAGATCCTATATTTTGGTTGAGAAAGCTTATGTCTTTGGGTGAGAACAGGAGACACGAAGCTGGTGTTGAATGTCTGTTTATTTCCACATTGGGGCCTGCCAGGCCAGCCTCGAAAACTGTTATTGGTGGATGGATTAAAACAATTTTGAAGGACGCTGGGATTGATGCCTCCCCTGGGAGTTTGAGATCAGCAGTAGCCTCAAGGAGTTGGCTGGAAGAGTGTCCTATAGACACCATTTTGGAAAGAGGAAACTGGCGTTCAGAAAACACTTTCAAGAAATATTATAGAAAGCAGATCAGAGGTCTCAATGTTGAGGTGCTGAATCCACCCATTCACTCTCAGTCTTTGACCAAGTTATTTCAAGCAATACAGTAATAGTCACAATTTTGGCTTTAGAATTGTCACCAAGCGATAACAAACACTTCTCACATTATATAATATATATTCTGGATGAGCAACGACACACATAATGTTGGAGTTTTACCTACCATTAAAACTCTTATTATGTTGTCTTGCTCATCCAGAATATATATTCAAGCTCTGCTTGGTGAGTCCAAATTGAAGGAAATCGCGTCTCAGGACGCCAACTGCAAGGTGACAATTATACAACTGAAGGGAGCTACAAAAGGAAGGCGGGAAATTCAAGATATAGCAACAGATACGACTGGCGCTAGCGAGAAATAAGCGCGATATCTCACATTATATATATATTCTGGATGAGCAAGACAACATAATAAGAGTTTTAATGGTAGGTAAAACTCCAACATTGTCTCTGTGTGCAAATGAGATATTAAAACCGCTCTCTTTTTCTCAACCGAATTAATTTTGTCATCATTGACAAGGATGAACTGCTCGTACTGAAGAACGAATGTCTCCAGCTTGTCCCTCAAATGACAAAACCTGGGCAGTTTTCCTCCTTCCATTTCCACACAGATGCAATCAATAAAAGCAGAAAAATAACAAACAGCACTCAACTCACGACTCTGATGATTGGATGCTGCCCGATCTCGCCCTTCCGCGAACTGTCTCGCTCCTGAACCCTGGTCTTCCTTCTAATGCGCCTTCCGTGAGGTCTGCACCAGGTCCCAGCTCTTCTCCTGAAGATACGGAACTGCTGTATCCACGCCTTACGTGATACTCCTCCAGGTTCTCGGCACTGAATAGCCTTATCCAGCGCCTTGATGCTTCTAGGATGCTTCTTCTGCTGCTCTTCTTCTTCCTTGCTCCGCAATTATGTGGAGTCCACTGTAACCTCTAACCTCGGTCCTGATAATAGCCAATGTGATGGCTGTCCTTTTTCGGCTGCGCCAATGTGAAGACCGTTTCCGGTTATCCCATGTAATTCTGGACTCTTAATATTTGGATCCAGATTCCTCTGTATATAGTGATCTCAGTACAGGGTGTTACTACAATAAGAAGACGTAGGTAGTCTCGTGATGTTTATTCCGGGATAAGGTACAATGTTATTTCTTAGGAAGTCTGATGGCAAGAGGACGAATGGACAACAACCACACTCTTTTATACGTTCTTCATGTTGTCTTACTCATACACGCATGTCTCTTTCATACCGCAAGACATACGTTCACCACACTTAGTCTCGACATGGCAGCCAATCGCGATGGAGATTCCGCTCGTCGCACCCGCCAGATGTGAATTACGTTCTATAATTAGTGTTTTTGAGAAAAGAACAAAACTCCGGTAGAAATTTATTCTTAGCTACTTGAAGTATGCGGAAAACAGTGTACGAGTGCGAAAATGTGTGCAAATGGTGCAGAGAATTTAAAAGCATTACGGACAGCCATCGGTTTCAGACGAAAAAATTGCCAAAGTGGAAAAAACAATGATCGACGGGTGACGGTTCGGGAGCTCTATGATATTATCCCTGATGTCATTAAGACCACTATTGACAAGATTTTGACAGAACATTTGGGAGACCACAAAGTCTGCCCAAGGTGGGTCCCAAAATGCTCACCGAAGATCACAAACAACAACGGGTTGAAGCAGCCCGCGAATTCCTTAACTGCTACGACACCGATGGCGAAGAATTCTTGGACTTAATTGTGACTGGGGACGAGACCCGGATACACTACACGACATCAGAGACCAAGGAACAATCCCAGTGGCGTCATTCAGATTTGCCGGAGCAAAGTTTAAAAACAAATTACAGAGCGTAACTCACACCTGGCGGGTGAGGCGAGTGGGAGCTTCATCGCGAACGGCTGCTACGCCGAGACTAAGCGTCACAGAGGGTGCAACGTGGTGGGGATTTGGCAAGGGGAAAACAAGCTACACGACAGTGTTGCAGGATTGCGCGTAAAAACGTTCCTCGCGACCGCAGCACCTTGGAGACCTTATTTTATGGACAGCCCTTGTAGTTAGTTTAATTATTTTAGGTTAAAACACTTCAAGTTACGGTGTAAAATATTTGAATTAATTGCTAGCGCCTTTACATTGTAACGTAAATAGTTCCGGGGAACCATTTACTAGAATTATACATAAATAAGTAGAGCAAGCGAGTCTCCTCAGGATTGTGGATGGAAATACGGGATTCTCCCCAGCATGATTAGGTTTATCTTTTTTGTTTGAAATAAAAGAGTTCTTTACTAAATAACAATATTAATTGTGTATTTCAAAAAAACATATAGCCAGGGGGTTTCAATTACCCCAATACAACACCGGTAAGGCCGACCAAATCAACAATGAAACAAAAAGCAAATCGCATACCTGTTGGACCAAGTCATGTTTCCTAAAAATAATTCTAACCCTCAAGAACGCTTATTTGAACTGTCGCCGCGAAGACGTGGGAAAGTAATCGGGGAGCGCATCCATGGGACGCAACTGCGCCAACTGCAAATCGCCAGCGCATATCCCGCTGACTCTGGCTATCCGGACAGCCGGGCAGCAGGTTCCACCGGATGACCAGGATTCCGGCTGAAGTCATCAAGGGACTCTGGGCATTTGTCAAGCACAAGGCAAGAGCCACGTCAAAGGCTTTCCGCCAGGAATTTGCCACAACTACTCGAGGCAGACGGCAGGCAAGGGCACAAAGGTGTTCCGTCGCGTTTCATGTCACTCTTCGACAAACGATTACGCGGATTTATCTCAATGCGAACATCGCGTGGCACAAGTCATTCTCCCACCGACAGCCGTAACGCCCGCTTAATTACTCCGAGTCGCGTTTATCAAAAATCATCTTTAATGATCCGGCTCGTGGTTTTAAATAATAAAATAACAATATAAGGGATTATCCCATGTTAAAAACTTGTAAAACTGACACCTAATTGACGAGTCGAATATCCATCGGCTGCCGTAACGGCGGATATTCAAAAAGTGCCGGAAACTAGAAACTAATGTTGCCACCCGCAAAAATAAAACCAAAGGCGGTTCAACAAATAACACGAGCGGCCAGGTGAAAGTTAAATAGGTCACGAGAATAATTATTCGAATTTAATAATTATTATCATGACAACATATTGAATACAACTGGCAAATTTTTTAAAAATTTTAATGGGCCACACTATTAAAGCTCTTAGTCAAGATCCCATAGGGCTGGACGACTTACTGCAGGGGTTCCCAAACTTTTCCAAGTCGCGGCACCCTTAGAAAATTTGAATTTTCTCACGCACCCCTGTCATATAATTTCTATCTATGGTAGCCTCGGGACCAAGTGTCTCCCCCAAGAGCACAATTCTCTAGCCACCCCCCCCCCCCCTCAGGACGGAGGATCAATTTTTTACCTACTCCACTGAATAATACAACTCGTAAAATGAATAAGTGCATTTATTGATAGGAAAACTTACAAAGAAAATGCAAATATAATACAAGTACAAAAACCGTTTAGTGCGACGGGTGAGCCTGCAGCTCGCTGCACAATTTTTCAAACCGGGGAATAAGGCTTGATACAGCTACTCTCATTTCTTTTTCCACATTTTTGAGCGATATTTGCTCTTTATAACCGCAACCGCTGAAAATCCAGCTTCGCACAGATATGAAGTAGCAAAGGGAATGAGGACCCTTACAGCTTTTCCACTTAGAATCGGATACTGATTTCTGACTGATATCCAAAACTCCGTCAAATCCAAACAAGCGTATTTCATTTTTAGGCTGCTGTTGGTCGAGAGGTCAATTAAATCTTCTTCTTCCTGCGTAGTAAAATCTTGGAGAGCTTGAGCACGGAATGGATCTTGGATCCATACAAAGTTCTCCACTTGGTCTTTGCGAAGTACTTGGCAAACCAGTCAGTTAACTGTGATAGGTGCTCTGTGAAAAGGGTCAGCAAGTTATTTGAAACCTTAACTCCGCTATGGGCCATGTACTGTTGCAATATTGGAAAACAATCTTTGCCTCCATCATCACCCATTTTTTCTCTTCCACACTTGTAGTTTTTTCCTGAATGATGAAATCTTGAATAAAAAAAAAACTACAAGTGAATGCGGCACGCGGCCGCTGCAAGCGCAGCACCACAACCGTATCCCCACTCCTGTACCTCCCACCCAATCCATTCCCAGTACGCGGACCGGCCACGCGGGTGATTTTCCATTCCATAAAATGTCATGTCAATTTTGATTTTTAGTAGAGACATCAGGGGCGCCTCGCGGCACCCCTGACCTCCGTCCGCGGCACCCCAGGGTGCCGCGGCACCCACTTTGGGAACCTCTGACTTACTGGTTAAAACACATGCACGTGAAGGTACCCTACATGCAGACAACGGTTCCGTTCCCATAAACAGACTTATTTTCTCATTCAGGATTTTTTCAAAGATAAACCCAGACTCATTTGAAGCTGATTGTAAACTAGTCAAAATTTTAAAAAAGTTTACATTATAATGCTTATTAAGTGCGTATTTTTAATTATCAATGAGAAACATGCACTTCAATTATTAAAAACTGCTAGAATTTTCAATGGTCAATATTCCATATATTTTAAAATGAGGTTTTAAAATATATGGAATAAAAATATATAACCTTACAGTGCCTTACACATTATTGGACATGGTTTGAGATTTTCATGGGCATAAATATTATCGTGATTAATTTGTGTGTTATTACACCATGTTGCGCTTCCTCCTTCTTTAGTCAATGCTTAAGACAGCATTATAGTGTTCATCATCAGTGCAGATGTGATTAATTTTTCCACAGATTCACATCTGCCCTGATGATGGACACTGTTACGCTGTTCGAAACATTGGCTAAAGAAGGAGGAAGCGACATAATAAACCAAAAATGAATCACAATAATTGCCCATACTATGCCCTTTTAGGGGCTTTTACATATGAATATGTACATAGTAAAAATTATACAGTATTTATTATTCATAACTGCCTCAGTATCAACATTTTGCTTTTTTTAGTGATAAAATGAAAATGTTCACTGATGTAATTATTTCCCTCCATTACTATTCTGGGCAAAGAGGAATACATTGGTAGTTAGTCCCAGAATTTCTGCACTGAAATAAATCATGACTTGTAGTATTAAGTAGTGAAATCCGAAAGCATATCACATTATTAATTTTCATTGTTTTCAGGTGATGAGAAAAGACAAATAAGAGTGACCATTTATGAACTGATGCTGTCCCACATGAGTGACATACAGCGGCTCAACACTCAGGTCCGTTGTGAACTTCTCTTCTTCAATACTTTTTAACCTTTACTTACCTGAAGTGTTACCCGAAGGGGGACTCAACACTCAGGTTCGTTGTGAACTTTTCTTTTTCAATACTTTTTAACCTTTACTTACCTGAAGTGTTACCCGAAGGGGGACTCAACACTCAGGTTCGTTGTGAACTTTTCTTTTTTAATACTTTTTAACCTTTACTTACCTGAAGTGTTACCCGAAGGGGGACTCAACACTCAGGTTCGTTGTGAACTACTTTTCTTCAGTACTTTTTAACCTTTAACTTACCTGAAGTATCACCCATATATCTTGGATATAACCGATATATCTTTGAAAATATGTACATTTGAATGATTTTTTTTTTATATAGTACTCACTAAACCCCATCAAGGTGAGTATGTCCAAAATTATAGCCTACTTTGTAATAGGACTCCACAAACAGAAGTTAAAGTCAGTGTTGGCCCATAATGTGTAAAATGTATTTTATTACGTTAAAAAAATGGTTTTCACTTTGATACAAATCATTAAAACCAAAACAATTTGCCTATATCCTATCTAAAGTGTAAGTTTCCTTTTGATAAAATATTCTTCTGCACAAAAGACAAGGAGATAAGAAGAACCCAACTTGTATCATATATACAGAGTTGGGACCCTTACAAGAGATTGGTGTACAATAATCACAAGACCGGCGAGAAAGATATAACTACCCTTCCCATCCAAAGAGTGTTAATTCTCATGATGCAATCTCTGTAAACAAGACAATCTCTATAATTGTACATAAAGTTAGTGCGAGAAGCAACTACATTAAATGGAGTCTTGTGTTGTATTTATTTGGTATGTGATAATTTAATTTAATTTTTTTTTAATGCCGGTAACCCGGGCGTTTATTAATCATACTCACCACGTCAGGGCTGTCTAAATGTACTTTAACCTTTGGAATGCGCTACCTCTGTAGCGTGCCGAGGGCAAAAATCCCACAAGGTGTTGTTCACAAAACACTCTTTTTAGGATGAATTCCATATTTAAAAAAAAAGTATTGTTTTCAGATTACCAATTGAACGCAAGTCAGCGCTCAACGGATACAATAATTAATTTTCAATTTTACTTTTGGCACTTCAGAAGTTAATTAACCCATATAGTAATCATAAAAAAATGGAAAAAGAAAGGGTGGGGGGGTTCGGAAAAAAATCACGAAATATCACAAGGACGGGGGGGGGATATAATAAGATATCACGTGTATTTATTTTTCGTTGAACGCACGATTTCTAAGCCAGTCAAAAACAACCTGCAACCTTAATGTCTCTCTGGAAATAAATTTTTATCACAATGTTTAATTTAATCAGATTATACCTGAATTTAAAGACAATATTCTGAAAAAGTACTAACATCGCGTGATGTTACCTGATTGGGTGTGGGAATAAAAATGGGAGCAAAAGCACGTAATAGCCGCCCGAGCGTAATCCTTAAGAGGTTAACCATTTTAAAATATCACAAATTTTTCTTCACCATGAAGGTTCGGGTAGATTAAGTAATTACATCAAATCACTTATTTTATCAATTGGAATATCTATATAATTTATGTGCCTTAAAAAATTATGCTGAATTCTTTAAATTTTAATATCAATGTAGTTTTATTTTTGGTTCAAAGCGCTGGTTCCAGGGCCGGGCTTCATAGTTTTTATTTTTCACTGTGAAAAAGCATTTTTCAGCTTAGGGAAAAAGGATGACATGATTTGCAAAGAGCTTGATCTACAATGATTGATTGCAGGAGAAGCTGTGCAAGGAGACGGGCTCTTTGGTGGAGCTGGGAGAATCCGGAGTGGAGGTGCTGAGGGACATCCTGTTCTGTCTGCGTCGCGCCGCCAAGCCTCCGCAGACCCGCCAGCCCTCAGAGGACATGGCCACAAGGGTCACCACCAACATTGTTTCTCAGGTGTGCTTCCTCTACCTATTGCTTAGCTTGATATTCTTTCAACATAATAATATAGTAGCGACGATATAATAGTCCCAGCTAGAGAATGGGGTTCTACTATATATTTCATTGTAAAGATCCCGTTAATAATAGAAGAATGGTCACTGTTACCCATCAAAATTACAAGGAACAAGTTACGACGTTCATTTATTTATTTATTTATTTATTTACGGACTTACGTCCAATTTACAACATGGTATAACGAAAATTTGGGAATGTACATTGTAAGGATGAACATGGTACGTGAGAGCAAAGACAAACAGAAAATAGAAGTGTCAAGTCAAGTCAAGACTTTGCAAAAATTATAGTAAATATAAAATATCATCATTTATTTAAAGAGCGACAGAATTCATTCAAGCTTATACCAAAAAAATCAAGGTCTTGTCGTGAATTGACCATTCTACTCATTCTGGACAGTGGTGAGTTGTAACCATAATTAGTGGAGTGCTGATTGAGGAAGAGTAGATCTTTATTTCTGAGTCTACGAGAAGGTATATTGAATGGGATGAGTTGTAGTAATGTAGGTGAATCGATTAAGTAGTTACATAATAATTTTGAAGAAACAGATGAGATCGGATTTTTTCTGACGGTCTTCTAAAGGAGAAAGGTTTAGAGTTTTTTCAATTTCAACATACGAATAATTGCCTCGCTCTAATCCTAGCCTCCTAGCAATTCCTTTTAGGAACCTATGTTGAACGGATTCAATATGACGAATATGGACAGCATAAAAAGGAGACCATATAACACAAGCATATTCAAGATGGGGGCGAACCAAGGAGCAGTAAAGAGTTCTTAAGGTATTTATGTTTTTGAAGTCGGAAGTGATTCTAGTGATGAAACCAAGTAGTTTGAGAGATTTATTAATAATCACATTTAAATGTTCCCGAAAAGAAAGCTTGCTATCAAGAATGACACCAAGGTCTTTAATATATTGAACAGTTGTTAGGCAATTATTATTTAGTTTGTATTCGAAAACGATCGGATTTTTAGATCTGTAGAAGGACATAATTTTGCACTTATCGACATTTAGTTCCAAGCAATTAGTTTTACACCAGTCATTGAATGAGTCAATATCTGATTGGAAAAGAAGGCAGTCATGGTAATTATTTATTATTTTTAGGATCTTGTTGTCATCAGCAAAGAGCCAAAAGCGCTATGTGAGAAAATACTAATAATGTCGTTTATAAACAAGTTGAAAAGAAGCAGGGCTAAATGTGCTCCTTGCGGTACGCCGGATGTAACTTCAATAATAATAGACATAATGTTATTTATTTTAACTCTTTGTTTTCTATTACTTAAATAAGAACTAATAAAGGATAGAAATGGGTCTCGTATACCTATAGCATATAGCTTGGCCATGAGGATTGCATGTTTTACTCTGTCAAAAGCTTTAGAAAAGTCGGTGTATAGAACATCTACTTGTGATTTATCTTCTAGGCCGTTGACTATGATTGGTGAAGGAGAGTAAGTTTGTAGTGGTAGATTTAGCAGATCTAAAGCCATGCTGTTCCTCAATCAGCACATTTTTGAAAATAGGTGTTATTTTCTTTGTGATTATAGACTCAAAGATTTTAGGAATATGAGATAAAATCGATATAGGTCTATAGTTTTCTACGTTCGACTTATTACCAGATTTAAAAATAGGTCTTATATAGGAAACCTTCCAGGAATCCGGAAAAGTGGCAGATGATAGTGATAAGTTGTATAATAAACAAATTGGCTCAGATACAATAGATTTACATTCTTTCAATAATATGTATTTCAGGTATACCATCAGGACCAGTGCTTGATTTGCTGGGAAGATTTTTTAAGTAGTTGAAGACATCAATAAGTGTGATTTCGCAATTATTAAGGTCAATAGTATTAGCATATTTAAGTGGAGGGATGGTACATTTGTTATCGGAATCATGTTGACATCTGGCTGGGAATATTACCTGGGAATAAGAATATGTAACTTGTCTGATTGCAGAAGATAAAGCTGAGTGTGATGTACAAGGTGGTCCCCACAGTGCTGCGCCTTCACCGCCGCCTGCGCTGCTGCTCCTCCCCACTGCTCCCCGACCTCGTGGCCTACGCCAGCGACCTGCTGCGGGATTATAAAACTGAGGTCACTCCTAATTAAATTACATCTATTTTCTTATTTCCTCTGTTGGAACTCCATTTTATGCATTAATACTGGGTATTGACGACAATTCGAAAAAACGCCAACTCAACTAAGTGCCCGTCCTAAATTGAAAAATATAAGTATATTATTAAAAACCCATTGACGTACCACAGCAGTTTAACAAGGACTTCATTGTAATTATATAACATTAAAAAAATGATATAAAGTAATAATCGTAATATAAAGTCGATGGTTAAGGCTCTCAACGAGCAATCCGAAGGTCGCAGGTTCAAATCCCGGCATGTGCAATAAATTTTGTTCGATGGATTTGTGTTATTTCACAATTTAATCATTTAAAATAATTTAAGGTATATTTTCAGCATATTGCAGAGTGGTACTGAGAGTATCTCCCTGGTGTAAGATCACCATTCAGAATTGAAAAGTTGCTTGAAATGGCTTTAGCCATGTTTGGTGACCCAGATCTGAACAGAAGAGAACTTCCTCACTTTCCATCTCTTTCTCCTCCCCACTAACTCAAGCCTCACAACATGCCCCAATGGGGATGCCGGTTCCATTACAACTCAGAATCCATTCAACTTAACACCTTTTTGAAAAATCATTAAAAGTGATGAAAAAAAAAATTGAAAAATAGCTCATAACCTAACCTAACGTATAAACATTTTATTTCAACACTTTTAATGACTTTTCAAAGGAGTTGGTTAAGTTCATTCTGAGTTATCCGGTCACCGGGGATGTCACAGTCTCACTAGCTCCAGACGGGTGGGAGCAGTTGAGACTCTTGTGTTTTTTTTTTTCAAATCTGCGCCGATTGTAGATTGTCACAGCAAACTTTGATGTATCATATGAAAGAAAATGACACCAAAAAACCTTTTGTCATCCAAATAAATTAATTTGTGAAACATTAAATCTGAAAAATGACTGAGCTCAACATAGTGAAATTGTATGCATTTCACAATTATTAACATTTTTCTTACATAAATTATAGATTGAAGACCTGTTTGATGCGGATCCGGAGCTGATGGATGAGATCAAGGATCTGCAAGTCTCCAACACCTCCACTCCGCATCCCGGCCAGAGGTCCCGGGTGGACAACATCCCGCTCGGCTTCGAGGAAGATGAATCCACACCGCTGGACATAGGGGACAATCAGATCGGAGACACTCCGCTCCGAACAGTAGCCAAGATTAAAAACTCCAAGAAAAGGGGTTATTCTCGGACCTCCAAGGTTAAACGCAGCCTTGTGCTGAATGTCGATTAGGGTAAATGTTGTCTCTGTGGTTTGCAAGTAATTATTGTTGTTTTAATAAAAATGATGTAGGATTTTCAGGCCATATGTACTGGCAGATGATCCACAAAGAATAGTAAAAGATTACTAACATATGGACTTCAGTTCAGTTCTTGAAAGTTCCACACCTCCATTGAATTTAGTAATTAATAACGATGATTGCCTTTCTCTGGTTTAATGAACAATGGGATCCATTTCAAGAAGTAAGGGTTCGCATTGAGATGGTATAAATGAATGAATGATGAAATCTAACCCTAAGCTTGCATACAAACTTAATGAAACACTTCTATAAGCACAATCTAGGAGATACCAAGTCAGTCAAAAGACTTAAAATGGGAACCACATATCGCTGGGATTGTCAAAAAGGCAAATTCATTAACGTATTTAATCAGGAAAGCCTTCCTTGACCTAACACCGGACATGATGTTAGTATACAATATTTTTTAAATATGTAGTTCATATGTTGCAAAGGATATAGATCTAAAGAGAGATATAGATCAAAAATACTAAGAGCTTTAAAAGACCGGCAATATGAAGGACTCAAGGAACTGAAACTACCAACATTAAAAGAGAGAAGAGGTAGGAGTGACATGATTGGACCATTATATGTAGTTGCCTCAGTATTCAAGAATTCTTCACCACCGATACAAACGTAAATCTCCGTGGACATCATCCAATCCTAGGAAACATTTCCTTGCAAACAGAAGAGTGGAAACATGGAACAAACTTCCACAACATGTTATAGATGCTACAAATATAAATCAGTTTGATTGGATTCTCATTTGGAGAGAAGAAAGGACTGACTTATTGTGCCTGCTCCTTGAGAGGAATGTTGCGCGGCCCATTTCTGCCCCTTTCATACAAATCTTAATTTTGGATTTGAGATCAAAATACTGCGAGCGTTTGTTTCTCTTAACTAATAATAATAATATGTACTTGCGGATGATCCGTAAAGATTAACAAAACAATTATGTATTAGCATTAGCATTTAAACAAAGCTTCCATTGCCTCGAGAAGTTCCGTACCTCCATTGAATTTAGTAATTATGTATTAACAATGATTGCCTTTCTCTGGCAAGAAGTACGAGATAGGAGCGTTTCCACATAAAGAAAGTCTTTTGTACTTGTAACCTAAGACTTAAGAATCAGAAGGTTTGTTTTCTCTATTTTTTTTTTTAGAAAGACATCAGAATTATTTACATATCATAATTTCTCATAAAAGCCAATTTACTTAATGAATCATCTGAACTATTTTTTTTTATATGCGTACTCTGGAGCTGAAGCACCCGGCGTTGGCTTTTTTTGTGCCTTTTAGTACATGGTACATTTTTGTGTTGTTTCGTGGCACATTTTGACGGACTCATAAAAGTCTTTCTATCTCCTTTTGTTTTGCTAAAATATATTATTTAAGAAGTGTTAGAAAGTGGTGACATCACGCTTTGTATTTGTATTTAAAAGTTTACCATAGTATTGTAGGTATTATAAATGCCATTGTCACCTCACTTTTTTGTCATTCCTTGTAAAAATAATTAATAAAAAATTCCCATATTTTCAATTTTTTTTTTCAAATTGCGACTTTGGTTTATTTATTTTGTGGTTAATTTTTTTAAAAATGTAAAGCGTGGTGTTTTCTCTTTATCACACCGTTCAGATCATATTTCTCACTATGATACAACAATTTATATGAGAACTATATGAGTTGTTCCGAAAAGCGAACAGATTAGCCTGACAGGTTAATTCTGTTAGGAATAACATTCAATATAACGTATGTGGGCGTCAACACACAAGCAACTCGTGCTGTAGTAGCTGTGGAGATATGTATATCTATTTTATCTATGGAGAAAACTGCCTGGCAGCCGGGTGCAGTTTGCTCCTCCTTGGAATAACTGGCCAGTTACCGGCAGTAGACTACATACTAAACTATTTTAAAGAGTCCAAAACATAATGATGAAATGCTAAAAATAATGAGTACAAGATAACATGCAGCTAGTTTTATTAACCAAAAAGTCATTGGTGACGATCATGACATGACTTCCCTGTTCTTTGAGAATATTAGACTTACATGTCTATTTTTTGGCAAACATTAAAAAAAGTGCATCTAAATATTTATCTGTGAAACAGAATTATAAATAGTAGTCCCAGGGAGAGGTCGTACATAAGTCATCGATGAAAAATCTTTCTTCGTGTAAAAGACAGAAGATACTAGAACGATGATGTCATGTACGATCTCTCTCTGGGACTACTATAAAAAAATGTGTTCAATAAATTGATTTGTAAACATAAAATTTTACGGAGTAATTATGTAACATAAAAATCTTATTATATACCTACTGTGTAGGTATAAGCGTAAATGTAAATATGTGTATTATGTACAAAATAATAATATAAATCAGATTATTTTTCTAATTGCTAAATTCATATAAAATATAACATACCTACTTTGATGCAATGTTTTTATTTATTTATTAAACCCTCCAATTTGTGTTCTTTGGCTCATTCTAGAAACAAGAATGGTAGATATATTTTTATTTCAAAAATATTTTTAATTAATAATTAGCTAGTATCTGGCATGCATTGGTTTGCCACTCAAAGAAAGTGTTTGTATTTTAATTGTCTTTTTTAAGTCCTTTTGGATACAATATTTTATTATTTTCTGTCTGGTGCTGGTGCTTATACAAATAAATCAGATGGTTTTCCGACCCATGAGAAGGCCACATACAGCTGTCAGCGTGAGAAGCATGGGATTTTCCAAATTTACCCCCTGCTTTCCCCTACCGTTACTATGTCTCCTTTGCAATCCCTCCCTCTGTCGCTCCCTCGTCCCCCACCTTTCCGTCACCCCCCCATCTGTGCGTCCTTTCCTACTGTCTCTGCCTTCTCCCTATCCCGTGTTTCCCTTACACTTTCCCCCCCCTCGTTCCCCTCCCCTTCCTACCCTGACACTAAACTGTATGAAATACACACACTTCTCACAGCTATCCTAATGCGAGATGCATGAATTTCACAAATTTACCCCTTGCTATCCTCTACCGCTACTAAGTCTCCTTTGCAATCCTTTCCTCTGCTTCTCGCTCGTCCCACACACCCCCCCAACGTGTCCTTTCCAATGCGCCCCGATCCCCTCCCGGGTCCCATTCCCCTTTCGCGTCGCTTTCCCCTCTCACATTCCCTTTCCCCCTCCTGCATCTCCCTTTCCCACGATTACACCTCCCGCATTTCCCTCCCCCTCCTATGTCTCTTCCACCTCCCCCACTTCCTGGTTCCCCCTCGTTCGTTCCCCTTAAATATATGAAATACATACATTTATCAAACAACTAATGCGCCAGTTATTGTAAAACTTTTATACAAATTTCATAATGCCAGCACGCACTATTATATACGGAAACATTCACGAGTGTGCGCGTAACAACTAACCAAAGTTTAATCGCAATCGGATGAATGGTATAGGAAATAATTTCATAATGCTAGATAGAGCTCACCATTATATAAGAATCCTTCACGGGCATGCGGACGACAAATCACCAAAGTTTCATCGCAATCGGATGAATGGTTTAGGTACTGCATAAGGGACAAACAAAGAAACATTTATTTTATTACAGCTGTAGGAACCATTTATGTGTAATTAACTATACTGGCAGGGCTATATTTTGTAATAATATAATGGCTAATATTTTGTGAATTGGGAATGTGTTTGATAGAATAATAACAATGATTGATTTTTTTGGGAGGGAAATAAAACACCAATGTGGATATTAATATCAACTTTCAGAAATAGTATTTAATAACTTGATTAAATTGGGTGTTGCTGACATACATTCACAAACAGTTGTTCATCTAAATCCTAACTGTAGTTAACTACGATACATGTCATTACATTACCAGTTGCGTCTGACGCACGTGGAATATTTTATTTAACATTAAAGTAATCACAGAATCAAGAAGTAAATAGATCGTACACTATTCATATAATATCAAATGGCACTATCTCGTGGTGACAGGAACAGGATTGTTGTCTGTCACCTGTGGTGGGTGTTAGGTGGTACAAGGGATGGGAGGGGAGGGGAGAGAGGAGAGAGGGGTAAGGCCTTGCTTCCCTTACACATACATGTACTAGGTTTCTAGACTTCACGACTAGTTTAGGGGACTACAACTAAACACAACACAACAAGTTGTATTTTGGTGTCCGTGACGTCCATCCTATTTCCACTGCACCGACTACTAAAGTTACTTCCAACTTTAACTCAATCAAATACATAATCGTATATCACAGCTTTCTGTTATCTTCCAAACAAAAATAATGTTTATCTTTGTGCTTAAGATACAAATGGTAGAAATTATGTTAAACAAAACCCACACCAAAATGATTTTAGTTTCACAGAGACGGAACACCAAAATACAATGATGAGTAAAGAAACTGACTAAAGAAGATGGCTCATCACATTCCCTAAACTAAATGAGTAAACTGTTGTACCAAGCTTTAATATATATATGTATATGTAGAATACACCATCGTATAACGTTGATTATAAATATTATATTCATCAACAGGTTCAAACACAGACTTAATCAAAAATATTTCACAAACATGTTTTGATATGAAATTTCACAAAATAACAACATTTATCAACAGTATATTAATAGGTGGTTGTCATGTCATAGTGCACTTTGAAAATATGTACTACGAAACAAGAGTCAAGGAAATATTCAATACATAACAATAATTGAATAAATACTACATAGTAATACGTACTTTACAAGGAAATAAGGTCACACGACAAGAACAGATAAGGTTGTTCACCTTTACAGCATTCAATTACATCAAATTAACATTTGTAGAAAATATAAAGGCTCTGGTAAATGAGAAAGTTTTTTTTTTTGACAATTTCTTGACGGCAAGGTATTTTCATACTGTTGGTCAAGATTGTCGTGGATTGCCTATTCTTGATGAAGTATTGCACTGTCTTGATGGTCAGCTATAGTTCGCTCAGCTATTATGTCAATATTGCCGAGGGAAAATATATTTCCTTCTTGCTCCCTTACATATAATATGCATCTTTGTTTGCCGCCTACCAAAACAGTTAATTTTGAATGCGATTGATATTAATAAATAATCGTGATTTTTTTCTTCAAGTTTATACAAGTTTTGTGAAGTTATTGCAAGAGATCGTTTTTTTATGTTTTCTGTTGTGAATTTGTCTTATACATTACAGAAATCTTTACCGGACACAACAATATTAATGGCCAACACCTTGCCCTGTAAGATTACTGATTGACGAGACAATTTTTCGGCAATAGACAATTTATCTTGCTCGTTTACCAGCACCTTGAAAGCCATTGACTTACAAAAATACAAATCTATAATGATGGTCGCAAACTGAACAGTTTAATTTATTTAAAGTTACTTTTAAAAGTAAGAAGATAGACGTAAACGAAATGATTTAAGATTCTTACGGCCATTTTGTTTTGTTAGTTGACTTTTCCGGTGCTGAATTAATTAATACTTCCTCTGCCTCGTGCTAAGGTTTTCGGATAGCCTTGTGTTCATAATTAGGCAGATGACGAGTTGTGTCGTTAGCTCGAAAAGGAAAAAGCGCAACACGCCTTTTTCTGATCTAATATGATCTTACAGAGAAGAAAAAACATAATGAACATACGATTATAGAGAGAGGATGAAAAAAATTTGTTCATCATTGGCATCATTGCACATGTACATATTATACTATTATTGCTTCATATATATTATATCATAATGGTTATCTCAATTTACAACGATTATTTATTAAATTCAAATTATTGGCAGAATTAAACAATTGACAAGGTATGAGGGAAACCACCCTCAGTTTGATATATGTTAAGCCTAGTACGCGCATTCATTCTCACTTGATCGATTAAAAATGAAGGTTCGAGGCAATGTCCACACATACGGTTTTACTCAACAAGATTGGCTCAATTGTATACTGGTTTAGTGTACGCTGAACAGTTTGAGCCTCAGCATATCCTACAACTCTGAAGAAACAGTGGCTTTGTTTAGTGAGTCTCTTAGCGACTAATAACTTACTCGATGTAACCAACACACTCTATAGCCCAGCCCAATGGCATGAAGTAAGTAAGTACGAAAGAAATTAGGAGTTTAGATCTCTGAGAACCATTTTGCCATCCACAAGGGTAATACTTAATTGATATTGAGTAAGAATGAAAGCGCGTCTAGGCTCTAACATAAAATAACATGACAAGGTTTTACATAATTGATTGTTCTTGACCGTGTGACAACTCATTTCTAGCAAATATAATAAAAGCTCACCTACCTGCGAACAGCTAATGAGAAAGAATACCGTATCTAAGATCTACGCTGGGTTCGCCTACGATATTTCTGAATACAATCTATAAAGCCCGTATGTACACTGGGATTGGTTAACATCAATTATGGTAACACTGGGTCTCACTAATTAATTGTACATACATTATTATTATTATTGTAAATACTGAACATAATTGCCACAGAAATTTGTAGAAAATGTCGATGTCCTTCATAAGGAATCGTCCGTTTATGCGCTGTTGTCATTTTGTCACAGAATCAATTTGTACGACTCAGAAAAAATAATCTACAAGTTAACTTACTTTACATATAATATATTAAACAATTCTATTGGTTATTTCCTAGTCACAGTTCACTAGCACAAAATGAGATTACGGGGGAGCACATTGCTATTGGTTAAATTAATGCGATGGTTACACATCATTTTAAAACATACAAATATTGTTTAGAATGTGGTTTAAAGATATGTATTAGGGTATGTTTGAAATAAAGCACTCACTTTGTTATATACGGAAATAAATGAGGGTTTTATTTCCTAAATGCAAATAAGTTCATACAAATTGAGTGCTTTAACTCCTCGGCCTATTTTGTCGGAAGTCCATTTGGACTATTCCAATATTGGAATATTCCAACTATTGAGTTGGAATATTTCTGAATGCATTCAAAACCTAAAAACTGTTTCTGAAAGGTGGTGAAGTATTGTTTGGCAAGAAAGTGTAGAAATTAATTAATTTGGAACTAAATTTTTTCATTACTATGGTAACACCGAAATACTCGTTTTGTCAATGACATTTTGTATGGCTCTTGGCTTTACTGACTTTAATCATGTAGAACACACTGAAAATCGCTCGTTTAGTGTTTTTTTTTCATTGTTTGCCTGTGCATTGTTTGAATTGAATTAAAATGAACAAACCAATACGTAGTGGTGCAAGAGAAGTTGTAAACTGCGTGTTTCAACGCTGCCTAGCTGAATATCGTGCGAAGAAGCTCCTATCCAATTTGAAAGAAGTTTACAAACGAACTGCAGAAATGAATGGTACGTGGTATAGTTTTTTTTAATAAATTTCATTAGTATTACAAGATTTATGTCAATTTTTGTGCGATTATAACCATTACAATCTGATTTGAGGTTATGTTTAAAAATCAGAATTTGACATTTCCATTTGACAGTTAATATTAGATCACAAGAAAAATGGAATAACTCAATTTAAAAAAAAAATAATAATATGCAACTTCTTTAAACTCATAGAAATGTAACTTGTTCTTAATTTTCTCTTTCTTTCTTTCTAAATGAATATTATCAGGTGTGCTTTTTTAAAACTACCTTCTATAGAATAATCATTTTAATGATGTTTTCCACATACAGGTAAATCTGAAAAGTAAGATAAATCGTCAAGGAAGGGAAAAGGCAGATGGAAAATTTGAAACACCGGGAAAACGGAAAATAGCATAAGTGTTGATGATTAAAAAAAATTGTTGCAAAAACGCGATGAAAATCGAGGCAGATTATTATGCACGAGGAAGTACTCTATATGATGCAGGGGCGTGCACAGAGTTTTTGATCAGGGTAGGCAGTAGGAAAATACAACAATTTTCACAGTTTAAAATTACCATATTTTATCAGGTAATTTCAGAATTAAAGTACGACAAACGTTTTTAAACCGACAATTAGTATTTATGAAAGACAACTATTTGATAGAAATACATAACAACAGATGTCACTGTCGTAACTGATCGCCATTTGCTAATTTTGTTCTAGAAAGCACTGCTTAATACTAACAAAAAAACCTCATAGAGCCAAATTCATAACGACAGTTCTACTCTATGCTTTGTGCATTTCGTAAACATTGAATTATATCTTGTATGAAGTTAGCTCTAGTCAGAAATAATTCCTGCTTAGGCCGCATCATAAATACACCAAACCACCCATGGCCGCATTTTAGTGAGGCAGTCGGACGGCGCGCGTGTAGTTTCGGTTGCTCAGCTTTTTCGCGCTTATTTTTGAAGTGTGTTTTTTTTTTTAGCAATAATTTAATAAATTATAAAATTATTTACATGCTTACGTTTTACAAATACGGCAGGGTAGGCAGTGCTTATGTGCCTATATGGAGTGCACGCCCCTGATATGATGATATAGATGAACTGATAAAACGTTTAGATGAAGATATGGAAGAAGAAGAATCATATGAGGACTAAGACAATAATTATTACATGTCGGGTGTTGAATAAATATACTCAGATTTTTAAATACCTATGTACCTACGTTTTTATAACAAAATAAACGCCCACTTAAAACCTGTTTTGTTTTATTTTACTTCTATTAAATTATGTGTTTTTGTGCAAAATTTATGAAAATACAAACACGTTATGAAATATGCATTTTGGCTGAAGGGTTTTTTAAAACATACATTCATTGTCTTATGAGCCATCACGGTGTTGCCATTTAAAACCAAGAAATCGATCGCAGCGCCATCATTTATTTTCTACACTTAATTGTCAAACTGTACGCTTTCAAATTTTATAATTCCAAATAAACATAATGTAATTTTTTTTAAGTATAAAATTCTAATGCAAACATAAAAAGTTTTAAAAATGGCTCACCATATGTTTTTTCTAACTAAAATTACTGATAACAAAAACAAAAAAAAACGTTATGGTCAACTCAGCTTTTTTTATCATTTCATGTAAAAATAATTAATAAAAAATTACCCAAGTTTCATAATTTTTTTTTCAAATTGTCGTCAGAGACATTGTATTTATAAAGGCCTACATTTTGATTATTTTGGGGTTAACTTTTAGATTTGAATACAAAGCATGGTGATTTCTCTTTCTAACGCCGTTTAGATCGTATTTTTAACGATAGTAAGGGAGACAACAATTTATATTCTATGAGACCCATTATTAGTTTTTCCGAAACCCGAACAAATTAGCCTGAGGGGTTAATTCATTATATATGAGGTTTGTTCTAAAAAAGGGTGACTTCTCAAATTTCGCAAGCTCATACATTCGATTTTCGAAAGTTTTTTTTTGTTGTGTTGGTACACATGTCCCCAACATATGTTGACATTATCAGTCATTATGCATTTTTAGGCGTGTTTTGGTGTGCTTGGAGATTTTTTGCTATCAAAGAAAATGGATCAAAGAATCTGCATAATACTTTTGTTAAAAATAAAATTAAGTGCTCCAACCCATTTAAAATGTGGCATCTGGAGAGTCTACTTTTAGTAAAAAATGTTTATAAGTGGTAGGTACAACTCCTCACAGAAAGCTGAGATGTTAATGACGATGCCCTCCCTGGACGCCCCAGCACGTCAAAAACCGATGAAAACGTTGAAGTAGTGAAGAAAAGAGAATCGTCGAATCACTATTACAGAAGTTGCTGACGATGTCAGCATATCAGTTGGCTCATCTCATGAAATTTTTTCAGATTTTTTGGGCATGAAACGTGTGGCAGCGAAGTTTGTTCCGAAAAAAGCCAAACATTGTAGCTTGTTCGTGATTTTTTGGCCAAAATCAATACCGTAATCATGCCTCAACCACCATATTCATCAAACTTGCCCCCCTGCGACTTTTTTATGTTCTCAAAACTGAAAAGATCTATGAAAGGACGGAGTTTTGCCACGATTGAGAAGATAAAGACCGTGACGCTGGAAGACCTCAAGCCCATACCAAAACGCGCTTATCAGAAGTACTTCGAGGATTGGAAAAAGCGCTGGCACAAGTATATTATTTCTGAGAAAATAAATAAATATTTTTTGAGAAAAATAAAGTCACCTTTTTTTTAACAAACCTCGTATATGTATCTTGTAATATTAAACCACAAAATGATAATTTCTACAAGAATGATTGTTTGCATTATGATTCATGATATGTGGTATATTTTTATTATATCATGTTGGCTATGGGTATAATCTTTTAAATGAGAAATAACCCCGTTTTTTCAGTTACATAATTACTAATTTAAACCTTTGACATACATATTGCTGAAGAGACCTGTATTTTATAAATTATGCTCTTCTGGTTACTGACCACTACACAAATGAAACTTTTATATAAAAAAAGTAGTATTTATGGCAAGGTAAAACAGGATTGAATTAAATATGAATTGATGGATCTTTACTAGTAAACAACCAATAGAATTATGTGAGAAAATCAGTAAATATAATCTAAATCTAATTTACAGAAAAAATAACAATTCAGACATTTTAAAATTAGCGTAACGTAGAGTGTGCGAATAACATGGTTTGACAAATACTAACAAATCATCGGCAAGCAACTAACATATAATATTCATATTCCGGGCTCTACCTAAACTTACAGCGATGGTAACAGACAGTACATTTAATACAATTAATTTGTCTTACGTGATTAAGTATTTGTGCAGAGCTAACAATGTCGTAGACACGGGAGATAGAAACGCTTTTTCGTTAGAGTAGACTTAACGTACGGGGGAGCCAGTTTGTCAGTTTTAGGGGAAGTATGTACAAGTTAAGTATATTATAGCTTCTATTACAACTTTAATATTGGATATGGATCATATAAAACTGTTTGGAAGTATTCTAAACATTGAAAAATATGTCTTCATAATCTAAAACATGCGTAACAGTTTAGTAGGGAAGATACTCTATTACAACGGGAGAAGATGTGTAAATAATGACTTTATGAGAAATATATGTTACCTGCGCTATTTACCCTGAAATTTAAATTCACAATGTGCAGCTCGTTATTTGCGTGAATTGTTTGCCGACTTATTATGTAATTGTGTTTACACTCACTACTTGCACTCCGCAAACAGGCATTGCTATTTCATCCTATTAGCGCACTGGCCACTGGACACTGGACCTTGGACACCTAGAGTTAGCTACAGTGCTTGTGATGGGATGCTCAGTGGCGGGCACCAGACATTGTATTTGCAAACTGTTGCAAACAACATTCAACTCTACGTACAGTGCTCTGGCTACTACAGTGCTTTGCCCACCACCCTACCGGTCCTTGCACTCATCAGATTCCTAAACAGTAAATGCAGTTCCTTCAATTATAATAATTGAAATGTCTTTTTATAAGTTAATCACAAAGCAAATCTTTCTCTGACATCCCCATAATAGGACAATAGACAACAAGAAAATAGATAGAGTTTCAGAAACCCCAATCATGATTAAACACTTGGGCACCTTCTAGGTCATCATTCATCACAATATTATTTTGTGTGAGCACAAATAAATGCTGGCTCCACTACAGTAAATTGATTGAAAAAATTAAATATGTTACTTAATAGAAGAATAATGACTACGTTGTAACAAGTCACCAGTTCAACCTCCAAAAGGAAAACAATGAAGGGACAAGCGTAGCAAGAGTATTCATCAAGAGGAATAATATTAGAAAGGTATGAAGATAAAAGAATATAATTCACAATTCGTAATATTATACAGAACTATGTACACATTTCCAAATATTCATTACAATAGATTTTGTTTTAGAGATTTATTTAGATATATCATAATTTGAACTGATGTTAAGTCTTAATCCAACAAGAATGTGTTTCGATAGAAAAGTAAAAGCGATAATAAAACATTATCTGATAGCACAACCAACGTATTTAATAAATAAACATTTTCACCGACACAAAGATGGATAACGCACAAACAAATTATCCACTTTATTCAGTACGTAGAGGGTTTGTTTGTTTGTTTGCTGGTTTCCTGGAAATATCCCTCAAAGATTAGCTTAAAGCACAGTCTAACAACCCGGGCTGCAAGGGATAGGGCCAACGGGCAACGAGCCTGCAAATCAAGGAAACCAATTATAGACAGAAGGCAGAGAATGAGCAGTGAGCACCCAATATCCCCACTGTACTGCATAGCTGTCTGTCCAGGACTGACCCAAATACATCCATATATTAATCACAATTGTGACTTCCACAGCATAAGAAAATAGATGATTAAATATAAATCAGAATACATCGCAGCTGAAACCTGGTCCAACCACCGTTGTTGGGCTAAGTAATGCTAACATACATACTAAGTCCGCAATACATACATGAAAGGAAAAAGAGATGTCTTTAATACTTTATATGGCCACTAGCACTAGCGGGAAACAAAGTGCTCATTCTCTTGTGCGGTTGTTTAACACGGTGCGAGAAGACATCTAGTTGGGAACTAACTAACTGGGTGCAAAAGGTATCACAACAGATGTCGGGGAACTAATCTCTAAAAGGGCTTATTATGACTAGAAGTGGGAGGAAACCGAGTAGCCTCCTCCGCGCTTGTGTATCTACATTGAAGCCAATATTCACTATTACATTATTACTCTACCAATTAAAAACACAAATATGGCGTTCATTTTGGTTATTGCACACACCTCTGTTTCGCCTGTTTCAATGTCTTTAAAATCCTTAAACGTCTAAAAAGCCTCTGTTCTTCCCACAAGATCCAACAAGCCCACACTTAGGTACTTTTGTACATTCAATTCATTCTCTAAACTTAGCACCGAACCTGACATTCCACATTCACAAATGATGGGAGGCGAAAACTTAAACTGGAGACGGAACTTATCCGAATCCTTTAAAATGATTGTAACGTCACTTTGTTCACTTAGGTTATCTTACATAATATCAATATATAACAGTGGTAATATCTCTACAGGGGGAGAGCCCTGGGCCCGGAGCCCCACTTTGCTTGCTTTGGCTCTCGGCTAGTATTGGGGGCCCTCAGTCACAATTATTATTAATAGCTACAGTAAATAAGTGTAAATAATTTTTTTTTTAAATAAAATAAATAATTTAAATAACAGATCTTTAAATAATACAGTAAAACCCTCTTAAGAAGTTTTCCAAGGGACCGGAGGGATCGAATAAACCAAACTTCTTAAGCCACGAAACTTCTTAAGAGGGTTTCACTGTACCATTTTTATCTTATCAACTTTCATAAATAAATAATATTTTTTTAAATTTAATAAATACGTAATACGTCAATAAAGCTGCCGGTTTACATTTATGACTCCATTTGTAATCTTAATGGCCAAGTATGTTTGTTCATGCATTCAATATGAAAAAAGCCGAGATAAAAAATGCCTTTCATCATATGTTATACATATTAAGAGTTCATGTATAATTAAATAATATTACTTACTTTAATTGGAAGATATGTAACGTGTGTGGAGTATAAATATAATACATACACCACAATATAAAAACAAATATTCACTGTGCACAAAACATTACAGAAAAACAATAAATACCCACTTGAAATATGTTTTAACACAGAGAGAATAATATTATATAATATCCAGACAGAGTGGAAAACAGATCTTGTTACTGTGTTATTGAAGAGATTACTCTTTATAAAATGTATTCAGAAGAGGGGATATTTTTATCACAAACAAAAACTATAAAAACAACACAGAAATTTCATACCTACTTCAGTTGACTTTTTAATATCGTATACATTGTACTTAGAAGTTAAAAAAGGTCTTTTTAATAACTATTACGAATTGAGAACTTACGAAAGTTCAAAGCCAAAAGTGAGAAAATTATCAATAATATAATGAATCAATCTAAAACACTATCAATGTCTTCAGATCTAAGATCATTGTCCGATAAATAAAATTAATTAATAAAGTTATTAATTAATACATCATTAATTCTAGCAGACTGACTAATCGGCAATTTTTCAAATTGCAAAATGCCTATTGCAAATGCAGCGTAAAAATTATGCAGGTATAAATATATTATTATAATAAAATGGCCTAAAATGATGGCAGTAATAATGGCATGTGTCAACCGGCAATCTGCTAGAAACTCAAACCAACAAATAATATTGTCTAAACCACAACCAAAATTAATAAATGAAAGGATTCACATTGCAATATAATGTACATATTTCCATGTTTTACATGGCTTCCCAAACACCATCATCAATTACATGTTGCAAAGAAACCTAGCATTAAATATGAACCCCATTAGCTAGATGATGGATACTATATATAAAGAGCCCAAGCAAACAACCTCAATAGCAACTTCGAGCCCAACGAGAATTATAAGTTTATAAATATTTAAAAAGAAAAAACACTTACATAGGAATAGACAGGAAAAAACAACAGATTTCCCCTCATTTTACATATTATTATTATAATAATAAATAAATACTTAAGTTAAATATTAATAATTATTACTACAAATTCCCCTTTTTATTTTTCCCCCATTAGTCGAAAGACATGTTTTTAAATACTAATGCCTTTCCTAGTCAAGGTTTAAGTTAGTCATATACAGTCATAATATTTCAAATTCAGTAGCCAATGAATAAAAGGAATGAGAGTAAATCCTTCTGTCAATACAGTCTACCAGGTCACCCTAAGGTAAGGTAAGGTCAGCGTTCAACTATTACAGATACAAGGTCACCCCAGTAGGGTCAGAGTTCAACAGATACAGATACAAGGTCACCCTAATAAGGTCATAGTTCAACTGTTAGAGATACAAGTTCACCCTAGTGAGATCATAGTTCAACTGTTACAGATACAAAGTCACCCTAGTGAGGTCATAGTTCAACTGTTACATATACTCGGAGAGATACAACATTATGTATAATATGTGTAAACACACATGTTTGGCTGATATAAAAGAGCTTATTGCAGAGATTACAGTCAATCCAATAAGGGTAGGTAGAGTGACGACGACCAGGTCTGATTCAAAAAGTTCCAACAAATAAAACAATAAGCTGAATAACTTAAAACCATGGATTTCATGATAATTATTCTATGTGAAAGTGGTCACTTTTGACAGATTTCTAAAAAGAGATTCTAGAGTTTAGTTTTGACAGTTATGCAATATTTAATAATATGTACATTTTATAAGTGTTTTTTAGTCAGTTATTAGTATTAATGAGGTTGATAGGGTATAATTAATTGCTTCTTTATAATGCACATTGTGTACAGCATTCGTCAGATATAATAACCGTTGATACAGAATCCCTAGATGGGCGTCCAGAAACACATAAACCAAACCCACAAATAGGACAAGACCACACGGATCAAGTCAGGGCCGGTATTATAATGCAGATATGCCTAATAGATATATGAAATGTAAATATTATCAGGTCACGGACAGACAGATACTAATGCTTAATGTGATTATTTACGATGCTGTGAATACCAATGTTGAATACATCATATTGCTTTCGATTCATAATATAAACATTTACATATTATGAATTAAATTTAGAATATTTATTGGGAAAGTAAAGAGTAAAAATGCTGTGGTTGGTTGACATGAAAAAATGTTTCCTAAATTTGAATTAAACCTCACTTCTGTCATTATGACAATTTGTTATTGCAGACAACTTCCTCTTCCAGATTGAGGTTATCTAGAGGTTTTTCCTATCGGGACATTGTAATACCGACCCTCGTAGGTACACCAATGGGTCATTTTTGGACGCCAATCTATTAAATCTCCATCGATGTATACAGTTAATATTATATCAAGAGAAAGGTCAAACATGAGATGAGGTGAATGAACCCTCTTGAGGTATGATGGGTGTAGTTGGTTGCTGTTATCGCGTCCAGTCCAACCGCGTGATGCGAGATGAGATGAGTGAGGGATGATTGGCTGATTGGCTCAGTGGCAGTGGTTGGTATTGGTAGAGGTGGCCCGGCTTACAACTGGACGCCTCCCTCGCCGCCCGCCCTGTCCGGACTAGTTGCTGACCACTCGTACTCCTGGGTCAGTGTGGCCATATCCTGGAAACAAGGAACAAGTTGAAATTTAAAACTCAACGGTATATTCGACACCTATATTACGTATGATGACGACATTGACAGATAGAGACGAGCACTAAGTATAAAATCTAACATGCTCAGAAAAGGACGCTCTTCTTAGCTTTCCGTACCGCCTTGTAGATGTAAGCTCTGGTCCAACTACAAAAAGAACATGGTGGAGTACAACAGTGCATAAGAGTGCCTCCACTATGTTCTTGGAAGGATGAGTTCCTAATGAGAACAAGGATAGCAGGAATGAGGGAAAGGATCAATAACTCCACAAGTATCCTCATCATGGAAACCTATCAGAGTTTAGTTTTGAGTATTGAAAAAATTTATACCAATAATAATATTAACACTGGTTATTAACTATTTTTCTTATTTTACTATCCGCTTTTTAAATATTTTATTCACATGAAGACGAAGCCATGCAAATGAATGCAAAATTATATGTTTTTGGTTTGAAAATGTCATTGCTTATAAATATGATGCTTCAACTAAATATTGCAAGTAGAACACATCTTGCCCTTGGAAATAATTGAGTATATTTTAAAGTTCCATAGCTTAGCTTAACTTAGTAATATTTTTATGAGAATTTTCCATGGTTTATTCAAGTTGAAACAAGAAATGAAATTACCTAGATTATCAAAATTGAAGAATAATTAATGTGTGATGATGTGTAAAAGTTAAGTATACTATATACCTTATCCTTATGTGCCTGCAGCTGCTGACGGACCTTCTCGTGCTGACGCGTCAGAGTCTCGCGGCGGCGGTCGTACAGCTCCGCCAGTCTTACTCTCTCCGCCACTCCCCGCTCCACCACCTACGCACGCACAAATTCATTTACATAAAGTTAAATAACTTTTTTAGGACACATGATTTCCAATACATATATGTATTACCGTAGCCACTTCTGGGTTAAGAATGATTAAAACTTTATGGCATTCTTTTGGTTTGATCTTGGGGATATAACATTTAAATTTTTCTGAAAATTGTCATAGACACGCGTAATTAAAAATGAAAAAAAAAATCTCAATCCATTAATTTATTCCGGCCCATCCTAAATTCCAATATTGGCTTATTATTAATATTTCTATTTTTGAGACTGACAATTCATGGTGGAATTCCATTATAATATATTGGCTTATTATGTTGCCATGTATATCGGTTGAGTAAAAACCAACCTCCTTCCCATCCTCAGAAGAGCGATTCAGTCTTTTGTGGATTCGAAATCGATTACATACGTAATCTCCTGTCAGATTTGTGTGATTGTCTATGGCTTGCAATTTCCTTGTTTATGTCAGCTGTCATTTTTCAACTATTCGTAATGTACAGCTAAAGTTGTATACCATGGATTTGACATTTGCAAAGTTTCGTTACACTTTTAGGCACGGATTATGGGAATTACAATTCTTTTCAATAATTACTACAAGAAACAACTATTTACGTGCAAAAAATAGGTTATTAGGTTCTTAATTTGGGCAAACAATAATAAGTAATTCATGCGTATTTAATATGAAACTTCGCAAATATCAAATCCACGGTATACAACTTTTAAACATGCATTAAATGAATAAATAATCATGTATACCTGCAGTGTTTCGAGTTACTAGTTGAAATACGATAGGTGACATCATAAATAAACTAATCCGCTGACATATCGGTCCGTACTCCGTTGAAAAAAAATTGCAAGCCATAGGACAATCACATACAGTGGCGGTTTTCTCTAAAGTGCGTTTGTGCGGTGAACCCCCATTAAAAAAATGATATTATTATTATAAAACAAGAAACTTGTTTAATAATAATACATATAATATTATTATAAAACAAGTTTGTAATCATTATAAAACAACTTTATAATCACATTATAAATAGGGCTCCATTAAAATCTGTATTTAAAACTCGCGCCGCCACCGGCACCGCGTCGAAATCGGTACCAGTTCCATTTTGTGCTTGATGTTATTGCGCGCAAAGTTCTCTATAGGAAATAATTCTGGCCCATACAGATCCCTCTGACGGTGATTTGAACGAAACCATGCATTTCTTTGCCAAATTCATTCCCGCTTGGTGCGCAGCGAACCCGAGTCATGTGATCACGTGATCTACGATCTTTCACGAGTAGTACTGATCGAGTTCGCCGCGAGTGACCATTGCCTTTGCACCGGATGAAGCTATAGGTGAAATCTTATTTAGATACTATTAAATTAATTTTTACTACGAATTAGTTTACTTAATGAACATCACAAAATATGCTACGGATAAAGTGAAGCTTTTACTACCTTTTGAATGGATTGGAAATACAATAAAATTATTATTTACATAACAAAAAATAAAAGGGTAAACTATTAAAAAAAAATGTTTTTTCACGACTTAAGGCGATCCACTAGTACAGGAAAAAATCGAAATAGGAATTCACGCCCTTTTATGGGAGGAGTTTAAAAATACTTGAGAAAAAGCTTTTGGAAAAGTTGGAAAAGATATTTGAGAATTTTTTTTTACGTGTTGATTTCGTAAAGGCCTGTAAAAAACATTAATTCCTTTTTTATGCATTGTTTATTGTAATAAAACGGAATTTTTAAATGGATTTCATGAAAACAAGCAGCGCGGACATACGTTGTTTCTCCGCTCCGTTCGGAGGAGTAATGACAGAAGAATGGGGCGGCTACCAGTCGTTCTTCGGTGGACGGTATAAGGTTCACTTTAATATAAAAAATTTGTCGACTGCCGTATTGTCGCCGTGATGTCAAAAATACCAACGCGAAAATGCATATTATATTTTATTTTTTGAGGTTCGGCCGTAAATTTCAATTTTTTTTGCAATAATTATATAAGAAACTGAATTTGCCACATTATGCAATAAAACCATATCCGAAAAAGTGTTTATAAGTAGGAGAGTTTGTACTTAAAAATGTTTTTTATAGACCTAATACTTTATTTTTTCTAAGCTTATTAAAAGACTTATTAAAAAAATGACCAATATTTTTAAGGGCTAAGGTATGTTCTACACGCAGTATTTAATTGAAGTGTAATGGGAAGAACATTGTGGTGCCTATGGCAGCACTAGTGTAAATAAATAGATCACCAAGGAAACTATAAATAAAGATATCACCATGGAAACGAAAAATAACAAAGAGGACAAATAAAATCTGGGTATAGTTAGATGACTGTAAAAATAAATAAAGCTGTATTAATGTAAATGGAATGCAAATAAATAGTGTGACTGACAATCGTGTTGTTTTTATTAGTTTGTGAAACCAGAATGTTATTAAAAACGTAACAATTGGTGTCAGATGTGGGGTTTAAAAAAAAAAAACAAACTACAACAGTGAGAATTCGGATCAGGATAATAAATTGTTTAACATTATACGGTGACAAGAAAAATGGCAACCAAGAAGAACAGATTGATGGACTTAAAGGTAATGGAATTAAAGCGGGAACTTGAGGAACGTGACCTGGAGACAACGGGGACGAAGAGTATACTGCAACAACGGCTACGGGTGGCTCTCGCGAACACTGGTGAAGATCCAGAGAGTTTTTCTTTCGAAACGACTGGCGGAATGGATGACCTCTGTCGACATATCGACACCAAACTGGAAGCAACCTCCCAAAGCATCAGTGACATGAGGACGCAGCTGGAAGGGAAGCTAGACAACATTTCTCGCTGCTTCAATGAGAAAATAGTCGACATGGAAGAACGCATCCGGAGAATAGAGGAGCGACTCCACGCGACTGGTGGTGAGAGCACCGTCATGGATGTAAAGAATTTATCAAGGCCCCCAAACTCTAACGTCGAGGAAAGGATGGTCCTGACCCAGTTGAGAAACGACCTACCCACCTTCGACGGAAAATCTTCCTGGGAGGAATACCTGACGCTCTTTGAGACCGCGGCCATGATAAATGAATGGCCAGGTATCAAGAAGGCGTCGATGCTGTGCCTGTCGCTGCGGGGAGATGCAGTAAGGGTATTGCAAACTATTCCGCTGACAGAGCGCCAGGACTATGAGCAGTTGACGCAATGTCTGGAAATGCGGTTCGGTCATCGTCACATGGAGCAGATCTACCGCTCGCAATTGAAGAACCGCTTCCAAAAGCCGAATGAGACGTTGCAAGAATTCGAAGCTGACATCGTCCGCCTGGTTAGAGGCGCCTACCCAACAGTGACTGACGATGTCTACGAGAGTCTGGCCATCGACAGATTCTTGGATGGACTGCGGGAGGGTGAAACGCAGCAGGCCGTCAAGTTGGCACGTCCGAAGATGCTGAGAGAGGCGTTGACGCAAGCTCTGGAGTTCGAGGCAGTGAAGCAGTCCGTGAGAAGCCAAGCTCGGGTACGTGCTCTGGAGACCACGGGGGAAGAATTGCAACCATCCATGGAGGAATTAGTGAAGCGTGTCCTGGAGGCTTTGAAGGTACAGAAAAGGGAGATACGCTGCTGGAACTGTGGTCAGACAGGACACCTTCGTAATAAATGCCCAAAACCAAGGAGACAAACCTCGGAAAACTAAAAAGGGTTGATGGGAAGGGGCAACCATCGATCCGTACTACCGAGGCCCTTGAAACATCCGTAACTATGGCGACACTTGGAGGGGGATCTAACGGAATTTACATAGAGGGTCTGGTGGATGGAAAAAGTCGCAGACTGTTGTTGGACACAGGAGCAACTGCATCGATCATAAGACCAGATATTGCTGCCTCTGAGGCAAGGATCGTGTCGTCACGATGGAAACTACGTACGGCAACAGGGGAGTTGGCGTGCGTTCACGGGGAGACTGCTGCCCTTTTCGAAATTGGCAACACCACCTTCAAGCATCAGGTTCTAGTCGCTGACATAGAGGAAGAAGTGATCTTCGGGATGGACCTGCTGTCGAAATTGGGCTGTAAGCTGGACCTGAGAGAGGGAGTCATATGGATCAACAACGAGGAAGTGGTACTGCAGAAGGGGGGTGGCGAAACGGTGTCTGTGATCCTTAGTGCGGATACTCTGCTACCCCAGTGCAGTGAGACACTGATTACCGCGTGTCTAGATACATGGAGTCCACCGGGGCAAACTGTTATCTTGGAACCCGAGAGGGACGGTGCGGGACTCGGACAAGGAATTTTGGTCAGTAAGGCGCTAATCCGCACCTGTGAAGAAATACCCATCAGGTTAATGAATGTCAATGACTACCCGGTAACCCTGAAGAAAGGCACTCGGTTAGGGCATGGTTCACCTGTTTTGGCGGTTGTTCGGCAAGTTAACAACATGACCGTGACATCGAATAAGCTTCCAGACCAGCTAAAAGATCTCGTTGAACGGGCCAGTAGGGGACTTCCTGCCAGACAACGGAACGCTGTCGAAACGCTGATCAGCAAATATCAGAATGTCTTCGAAGGCTCGAACGGGTTGTTAGGAAGGACCGACGTCGTACAGCATCGCATAAGAACAGGGAACGCGGACCCTATCCGACAAGTCCCTAGGCGATTACCATTTGCGAGACGTGACGAAGCTGAACAGATAATCCGGGACATGGAGAAAGGGAAGATAATTGAGCCATCAAACAGCCCATGGGTTTCACCAGTGGTACTGGTGAGGAAGAAGGATGGGACCACACGTTTTTGTGTGGATTACCGACGACTCAACGATGTGACCAAGAAGGATAGCTACCCTTTACCCCGGATCGATGACACGTTGGACACCTTGGGAGGCTGTCAAGTATTTTCTACTCTGGATTTGAAGAGCGGGTATTGGCAAGTGGAGTTGGACCCAAGAGACAAGGAGAAGACGGCTTTTTCTACCGGGACGGGACTCTGGCAGTTCACAGTGATGCCATTTGGACTTTGTAATGCTCCTGCTACGTTTGAGCGGCTGATGGAACATATACTAAGAGGGCTATCCTGGGAAACATGCCTGGTCTATCTGGATGACATCATCATCCTTGGCAAAACCTTTGAGGAACACCTGAAGAACTTGGAACAGGTGTTCCTGCGTTTGCAGTGCGCCCACTTGAGACTTAATCCCAAGAAGTGCAACCTTTTTCAAGAACAGGTCAATTATCTCGGTCATGTGGTATCCGAAAGGGGAGTCTCAGTCGACCCAGAAAAAATCCGTGCCGTCAATGAATGGCCAGTACCGAAGGACAAGCACGATTTGAGAAGCTTCCTTGGCCTCTGCACTTACTACCGACGGTTCGTCTATGGGTTTGCAGATATTGCCAAACCATTGACAAGGCTCACCGAAGAGAAAAATTGTTTTGCCTGGGACTCTCACTGCCAACAGGCGTTCGAAAACTTGAAGCAGAAGTTAACCGATGCCCCTATCTTGAGCTATCCCAAACCAGAAGGGAAGTTTATATTGGATACAGACGCCAGCAACGTGGGTATGGGAGGCGTTCTGTCGCAAGTCCAGGAAGGGGAGGAGAAAGTCATCGGGTACTTCAGCAAGGTACTGTCTAGACCTGAGCGCAACTATTGCGTGACGCGAAGGGAATTACTGGCAGTTGTTAAGTCGGTGGAGCATTTTCACAAGTACCTTTACGGGAGGAATTTCCTGCTGAGGACAGATCATGCGGCGCTCAAATGGCTCTTGCACTTCAAAAATCCCGAGGGACAGGTGGCGAGATGGATTGAACGGTTGCAGGAATATGATTATGAATCCGAACATCGAGCTGGAGTTCTCCACCGGAACGCAGACGCTCTATCCAGGAGACCTTGCGCGGAGGATTGCATCCACTGCTGGCGGATGGAGGAGAAGTCAGCAGTAGTGTGTAGAACAGGAGTCATGGATGAGGATTGGGAACCTGCAGAAATCGGGAAGGACCAAGAGGCTGACCCCGAACTGAAATATCTGGTGGAGTGGAAGAAGGCGATACAGCGGCCAACTTGGGAGAACGTCGCTTCTTCTTCTCCAAACGTCAAATCATACTGGGCTCAGTGGGATTCCATTGAATTGGAAAATGGGGTTCTTAGAAGGGCATTGGAAACGCAGGATGGAGAACCACGTAAGTTACAGATGCTGGTTCCAAGGAAACGCATTCCCGAAATCCTTCGGTTGTTGCACGATGGAACCTCCGGTGGGCATTTGGGAGTCAAGAAGACCCTAGAAAAGGTCCGGGAACGCTTCTACTGGGTGAACTGCAAAAGAGATGTCAAGGATTGGTGCAGAAAGTGCGTGACTTGCGCCACGGCCAATGGACCGTACAAGAGGAAAAGAGCACCGATGCGACAGTACAACGTAGGTAGCCCGTTCGAGAGAATCGCTGTGGATATAGCTGGACCGTTCCCTACAACCGAAAACCGGAACAAGTATATCCTGGTCGCTATCGACTATTTCAGCAAGTGGGTTGAAGCCTATGCACTGCCCAACCAGGAAGCAGTTACCGTAGCGGAGGCATTGGTCACGGAGCTAGTCAGTCGATTTGGTGTGCCTCTGGAGCTACATTCGGACCAAGGACGTAATTTCGAATCTGCAGTGTTCCAGAAAATGTGCGAGATCCTGGGAATTAGGAAGACGAGGACTACAGCACTGCACCCGCAGTCTGATGGAATGGTTGAAAGAATGAACCGTACAATCGGCAGACATCTGGCGAAGGTTGTCTCGGATCACCAAAGAGACTGGGACCGACACCTGCCCTTGTTCCTGTTGGCTTACCGATCGGCGGTTCATGAAACTACGGGGCAGACGCCTGGAAGTGTGCTCTTTGGACGAGAGTTACGACTGCCCTGTGACCTGAAGTTCGGATGTAAACCGAAAGAAGACGTAGCTGGTGAGGACTACGTGTCAGACCTTCGTAGGCGTCTGGATGATGCCCACGACCGGGTCCGTGTGAATATCGAGGCTGCTAGTGACCGGATGAAGGAACATTATGATGTCAAGGCAGAGAAGGGGGGCTATCAATCTGGCGAACTAGTCTGGCTCTTCGACCCCCGTAGGCGCCAAGGTTTCTCCCCAAAACTCCAACGGTCTTGGGATGGTCCCTATGAGGTGCTGAAGCGGATCAACGATGTGGTCTACAGGATAAGGAAGAGGCCCAACGGGAAACCACGGATCGTCCACTTCAACCGGCTTGCTCCCTTCCTGGGTGACAATCAGGATGATCCGGAACAGCATGTCCGAGTCTGCAAGGTCCCTGAGGAGGAAATTACCTTCGAACAATTCATGTCCCAGGCTAGCGAGGGGCACAAGACCCGACATGGAGTGACACAAGAAATAGCGCAGGACCTGTTCGGGCTTTCAAAGGAGCATGCTCTGGCCTTCTGCGTGACACACGACTTCGACATGTCACGGGGAATTTCAAGGGTTTTGCAGCATAAGTTTCTAGTGAAACAGGAGTTGGAGCGGCAAGCACCAGCTATCGGAGAGGTGGCGCAACTCAACAGGGAAGGACCACCAATCTTCTGCTTGGTGACCAGGGAGACAACCCAAGTTACGCCGGAGTACCGAACCATTTGGGACTGTCTGATGGTTTTGCGGGACCGCTTGTTGCAGTCTGATATCAACCGTATAGGGATCCCGAAGCTCGGTGGCCGTGGGATTGGGCTGGACTGGAGGATCTTGCGGAGCATGTTCGAAGAGATCTTCCGATACACTGGCATATTGGTTCTGGTATGCTGTTACCACAAAGGGTCAGAAGCAAGTGATGGTAAAACTGTAGCTTGTCATTTCTTTGCGTCGGCTCGATGCAATCGAGGACTAGATTGCCGATACCTTCATGAAGAGAATTCGGGGCCTGTTCCGGGACGAAACAGCCCTAAGGAGGGGGCAATGTAATGGGAAGAACATTGTGGTGCCTATGGCAGCACTAGTGTAAATAAATAGATCACCAAGGAAACTATAAATAAAGATATCACCATGGAAACGAAAAATAACAAAGAGGACAAATAAAATCTGGGTATAGTTAGATGACTGTAAAAATAAATAAAGCTGTATTAATGTAAATGGAATGCAAATAAATAGTGTGACTGACAATCGTGTTGTTTTTATTAGTTTGTGAAACCAGAATGTTATTAAAAACGTAACAGAAGCATCTATAATACTTCTAAGCGGTCAAATTTTCAAAACAAAAACATACGATTTTGTATGATTTTGCATTATTTAGTATGGCTTCATCTTAAGTAACTATGAAGTAATATGAGAAACATATTTTTTTAAATACCCCTTTATGGCTAAGACTATTCTTGACCTTTTTTTAAATCTAACTTTTTTCCATTCTCATAAAATTATGCACAAAATAAATAAAAACCACTTTGGCGCTTACTTGCCTCGTGCAAAAAAGACGCTCGATTTAAAATTTTGAAGGTGTGAAAATCAAAATATTTCTAGTGTTTATATTCCTCTTTTTATATATCAACGTCGCATTGTCAAGTTCCTAGTTATGTAATTTTGTGTTTAACTTTACTTCAGTTTTATTGGTTGTCGCTAATATTCTGTCATTTTTTTTTTTACACAATCGCTGAATACAGTGTTGTGTACATAAAAAAATAATGCTAATAGTTATGAAAAAAGGTTGGAAATTAAAAATAAGAGGCCTCCTCGTCCACTTATATATTCTACGTAATTATTCTTGCTGTAAAAACAATAATAATTAGCAATGTGCATTGCTGTAAAAA
Source organism: Limnephilus lunatus (assembly GCA_917563855.2). Lineage (NCBI taxonomy): Eukaryota > Metazoa > Arthropoda > Insecta > Trichoptera > Limnephilidae > Limnephilus > Limnephilus lunatus. The sequence continues at coordinate 37,881,254 of OU830594.1, forward strand.
ACATTAAGCAATTTAATTCCTTTAAAAGTAAATTTTAATTAGATATACCTTCTCTTGGATTTCTGAACCCCCTGTTAAAAAGGCCACGAACCGCCACTGATCACATATTTGACAGGAGATTACGTAACCACAAAAGATACAGAATCGCATGGCAGAGCGTGTGTTCCAAGTCCTAATATATCAGTGCCCCCTGACCAGTCTCACCGGGACACGAGTGCTCCTGGCTGGGGTGGTACAATCGTATCATGTCATATTTGGAAAATATAAATAGTTTGGAGACACCAGCGACTGCAAAGTTAATCTTGTCAAGCTGTAAGTACCCTATGTTGTGGCATGCTAACAAATTGAAAATTAATAAATTGGCCCTCTGGCTAAAAAGGTTATTCATCTCTGGTCTAAACCTGGCTCAAATATAATGGCCAAAAATACTAAAGGAAGAAGACAGATACTTGAATAAAAAACTTAAGTAAAGTGGGTACCTGTGAAGCGACCTCCCGCTTAATGCGAACCAGCTCGTCTCTGTCCTTGTGCACCTTGGCCAGCGCCTTCACCTCTCCTCGCCGCGCCGACTGCAGTCGCCGCATCACTTCCCCAGTCTCACGCTCCAGCAGAGCCTGGGGACAAATGTGTTTGAAAATAACCCCCTCCAATGAATGTCAACAATCAAGTTGGTTCAAGGTGGTTAACCACTCAGGCCTCCAGTAAATTTTTTCGAAAGGCTCACTTTTTTGTCATTTCATGTAAAAATAATTAATAAAAAATTCCCAAAGATTCATTTTTTTTTTTCAAATTGCGTTTGGAAGCTTTGGTTTCATAAAGGTTAAAAATTTTATTATTTTGTGGTTAACTTTTAAATTTGAATATAAAGAATGGTGTTTTCTTTTTCTAACACTGTTTAGATCATATTTCTAACCATGGTAGTAAGAGAGACAACAATTTCTTTGAAACCTATGCGAGTTGTTCTGAAAACTGAACAAATTCCGAAAACCGAACAAAGCCTGAGGGGTGAATGCAGTAATATTACTTCGTTAAAAATTCTTTTTAATTGTTCTTTTACTCATAGGTAGAATAACCCTTGTATTTTAAAAAAATATTTATTACAAGAAGTATGAAATAAAGGAAACAAAAATATACATTTTTTTTAACTTTAAACCTTGTTTTCTCAATACGAGTTTTTGTGGACATAGTACAAACCAATCCTCAGAAAGCTTTTATGATCTTTGTTCGATGAAAAATGAAAAGCGAGATTTAAAATAAATTTTTGAATTTCCCGGCAATGGGTGATGCCGTCATGCAGGAAGAGGTTAAGCATGGAAAATTTTTATGTGGGCACTTCTTAGCCCCTTCCACAGGGATACGAAAGTATCTGATACTCGACGATTCAAGTATCTTGGCGACTACCGCCATACATCTGAGCAGAGGATCGTAGAGGCACATGTCACTAACATATCGTAACTCGTCGGCAACGCCAGTCTCCAGTCGGATGAGGATGTTCCCACTCACGTCGTCAAGACTTTAAACACGGTGACACATTGTCAGACAATAAGGAATTTGAGATCATTTTTTTACCTTATACACAATCAAACATAAATAACAGCTTTTTTTTTAAAGGTTGGTTTTCATAGTTAAAATAATTCTCCAAGTTAATTCTGTGATAAAGTGTGACATTATAGGACTCCCCACCTTGAAAGAGAGTCAAAGCCGCCGAAAAGCTAGCCGCGGAAGGAAGTAAGGTAGTTTAACCTACTATTACACTGGCCTCAACCTGGGGCCCTGCCTTTAACTAACAATTACTCTGACCCTTAACATGTCGTCATCCAATTACAGTGAAACCCTCTTAAGAAGTTTTCAAAGGGACTGAAAAAACAAACTTCTTAAGCAGGAAAACCTTATATGTGGGAAAAATTGGGCCAATATTGAGCCGAGGGACCGAAAAAACCAAACTTCTTAAGCCACGAAACGTCTTAAGAGAGAACTTCCTAAGAGGGTTTCACTGTAAACCTAAAACAGTGGCGTCTGACGCCATTGCTTTACACATCATAGCTCATAAATCAGAACGATTTATTAATTGAGGGTAAAAATATACATGTACATTCAGAATCGCTGTTTTTTGATCTACATGAACATATGTTTTACTCAAATTCCTTATTGGTGGCGACATGTACGGAAGTGCTCGACAGATTTAAGTTGTTTGTGACGTGAGTACACAACATGAGTAGCTATGTAAGAAGGGAAGGGAATATGTGGGGAAGGAGATAAGTGGGTTGCACTATAATAAACTCACCCTCAAAAGCTTAAGCTGTGCCTGTTGGGATTGCTTGAGATACTTGTCAGCTTGTGTGTAGATCAGGTGGTGGTACCTCTCTCTCAGCTCGTGCATCTGCGCCCCGTGCTCCCGCAGCAGCAGGGGGCTAGGCCCGCCCGCCGCCACCGCCCCCTCCCCCCCCACTCCCCCAGCCTCGCCCCCCTCCGGCACCGTGGACACCATGGACAGCTCCGCGGTGGCACTCTCGCTGGACACGGGAAAACTGTTGCACTTATTTTTACAGCAGAGGATTTACAGCAAAGGGCGACTTCAGAAAAGACAGTATTGTTATTATAAAGGAGAATGGGTGAAAATGTACGGGACCTGGGCTCATCACTCAATACTATTGAGTTAGTGGTAATATGTAGTTGAAGGGAAGTAAACCGTTAGTTACTATTACGGCTAAGGTCAAATATCTAACCGTTTGGGACTCATCCTGGTTTGAAAGTGATCTAACTATTATAATGTTAGATTAAGGTCACTTTCAAGATAGTATAACTATACTAAAACCGCTCAGTGGCTTAAAAATACCTATCTATTTGTGAAGATATGTATTATTTCTATCGAGGAGTGGGCCCAAAACTTCCCTTTCTCCTTTATAGTTATTGTTCTATGTACAGTGAAACTCTTATATGAGAGGCTCAATCGGTTCAACAAATTAAAAAAAAAAAACAAAATTATGTTAAGAGTGAAAACTTCTTAGAGAGTAACCTTGTAAGGGGCTTTTGCTGTATTCAAATTAATGTTTGACAGAAGTGAGAGATAGCTTTTAAAATCATTTGAGAAAAGAATACAAATAAAGTAAAGAGAAAAAAAATATTTGTGAAAAATAAGAATGCATTAAAAAAGTAGAAGCTCCCATCCCATTTGCAATATTATAAAAAAAGTGCATTTACGAATGGTGGGGATGTCAAGCTTTGGGTGACTTAGGGCGGTTTACATTTTCAATGATAATGTTTTTTTCAGACTGTGGATTATAAATGATTTGGGCTTCCAGATGGTTAAATGAACATAATCTTATGTATTACATTTTATACATAAAAATTGTGGTAATGATAAAATATATTACGTAAAAAATGTTTTAAAAATAGTATGACTGAGGTGTTGTTTAATTTTGCAGAAGATTTAATGAAAGCAAATCAAATAAATATTCTCAAAATATTGTTAATGCAATAATAGTGCAAATTAAGCCAATTAAATAATTAATAATTTAAATATAAAAGGAAACAAATCTATGAAAGAAAGCATGATTTGTTAAATATTTTTATTAATTCGTATTAAGTAATGCTAATTCATATAATGAAATCTGTTAAATGGGTGTTACGATCTGGGAAGATTACAAAATTTCACTTTACCTGACGTATTGTCTAATAACGGACAGCACAGGAGCTCTTGTATTTAATAAAGTCTGATTGAATCTAAATAAACAACCACGAACACTACATTATTTTTCAGGGGCAGCTGGGTTATAACAATGAATGAAAAAGTGATATATCACATGTCAGAAATGCAAGAGTAAAATGTGTGAAAAGTGGTATTATAGCACACATCAGGGGGGAATGATGAGTAAGATGAAAAAATGTATGAATAGGTGATAATATGATATCACAAGAAAGATGAGGGATTTCCAAATTGAATGAAATAGTGATAATATTTATAATATCAGAAGTGGGAAATGAGAATGTCAAAATATCACAGTGGGAAGTCAAAATGTTTAAAATGATAGATATGACATAATGCATATATCAACATGTTTGAAGTTGGATTACATGGGAAGTGTATGAAAAGTGATCATATCTCATAAAAAGTCAGCTGTATTATATTACATGTTCTTGCTGGACAGCCGCTTGACCAGCCGGTTGGTCATGTAGAACTTGCGTCTCTGCTCTGCTCCTGGCCCCCCGCTCAGGTCACACGACTTCTGGCCGCTGTGTCGGGCGCGCTCCTTCTCCTGCTTCCGCCGCATGGCCTCCACCTTCTTGTCTAGCTCCTGTCGCTTCTCCCGCACCGCCTTGCTGGCCAGGATGCGCTCCAGAGACTCCGCCTCCAAGGTGGATGTGGATAGAGATTCTCCCGAAACCGCTGCGTTCAGAGAAACGTCAAACGTAGACTGGAATAAATAATAAATAAGTCAGTAAATGTATATTTATTATTGTGAGCAATTAACAAGTCCATTATTGTCTTGTTGTCGCATTCACTTATTACTTCTCTATGTGGTTATCGGAATTGGAGAGTTGTGGTGGTCGATGATATTGTCATCATCCCAACATCCTTCCATCCATATGCTTAGTGTAATTCCAAGTGACTAGCTCAGTTACGAGGGCTCCATCCAAGGCAGAGTTACCCTCTCAGAAACTGGGCATATTGAACAGGGCCCGCAGATATTTTAATAGTACACAACTGCTGACCCTGTACGAATTGCCAGTGCGCCTTATTGTTGAATGTGGTCTAGAGCCCTAAAATACTTGAAGAAAACCCTTGATACAGTGCAGAAATGAGCGGTCCGTTTGATAAATTCCCCTATCTTAATGGATTGCAATCTTTAGAGCACATGGGTATCGGGTGGGAAAACTGTCACACTTCTACCGGTATTTCAATAGAAGAAGCTGTAAAGAAACAACAAGAAGCTCTGAAGACCTAGCATCATTGATCCCTTCACTTGTTCATAGTCGGGATGTCATAGGCGCACCCAACATTTGTACAGGGTAGAGAGGTACTATTTTGTTTTTAAATCCATTGATTGAACTGATTGAGCCCTTCATAGAATAGTTTCACTGTAAAATACACATTTGTCAAATGAAAATGGGTTGCTCCTACAATTTGCCGACCTTTGTCTTTCCTCCCTCCTACAACATGGGCCTCTTCAAGATTCATGTTCACTCGTTCCTCTCCTCAAAAATACCCTTAACACAGCATCCCCAAAGATGACACGTGTGGATTTAATTTTAAAAAGAAACATTGATATAAGGATGAAATAAGGTAAAACAATAACTTTTAGATTTCTCTATGAAGTTGTAAAATTTAACCGAACATGAGACAATCGTAAGATTGCGTAGGTCCCAAGACTGCGATAGATTGGACAGGTCGAAAGAATGCCAGATGGTACAACACCAAAAGTTATGACTTAGTGGGTGCCCCGGTGGAAGCGAGTCAGGTAGACTGCGTGGAAGAGGATTGGAGCAAGACAGGACCGGAGGCGATTGGCTAGGGGCCACAGCCAGCGGAGAGCACTTGTGGAGGAAGCTAAATCCCACCCCAGAATGTGACATAATGATTATGATGGTATGGCAATTTAACAAGTTGGGGACCTGCACATCCTGCACGCTAGCCTGCTCGCCGTCCCCATCCGCAGTGTGAGTGGCCGCCGCGGCAAGCAGCTGAGCACCGGCCTGCTGCTCCGTATGCGCGATGTTGGGTGAGGAGGAGGCGGCGCCGAGTGGTGGAGCGCCGGGCCCCTGCTGTAGCGAGGCCTGGTGCGTGAGGCCCGCCACGCTGGCGCGGTGCCGTGGCGACCAGCCCTTGCCCTGCTTGGCGGGCGTTTCTCTCTTCAGCGTACCTGGGTGAGACAATACTTTTACTATCCCGCTTCTATTTTCCTCCCAGTAGAATAAACAACCTCTCTTCCTTTATTTGACATTGAGAAACATGGAGTCTTCCCGTTCAATTTATTTTTGGTCGGCGATGCCTGGACATGGGTATCGCCGCCCCGCGAAACGTTCATTGGATAATCAACACCTCTGCCATAGGTCACCCCGAGTGGTTCGCTATGTTTGATCACTGAGCAGGGGTGCCCGGGTTGGGATGAGGTTTGCCAGGTCTTGGCGGTGGATGTTTCTGTCCACCAGCATGGCGGGCTGGATCAAGAGAGGCCGACTGAAGAAGACACTTTGACCTCTCCAACCGGACTCTCTTGCCCCATCGTCTTGCACCGCAGTGGGAGGGATGTACTCATACACCCGTGACTCCTGGACACATTGGCCCTCAGACTTCTACCGGCCTTGCATATCTTTTTTCTTCCCAGAACTTTCTCCCCTTCGTTTCCTTTAAAAGACCCTCCCAACAGCATTCCCAAAGATAAAATATATAGGCCCAAAGAAAAAGGCCTGCTGAACGGAGTTAATGTAAAAAATAAAGTTTTCAATGGGGCACAAACAGAATCTCTGCTAAATATTTAAAGACAGTGATGGAGATAACCATTGGGAACATAACGCTCTGCATAATAGCCGAGTTTTAAAACCATCTATGAATCAGTTTGAAGAAATGTGAAGCAATCTGCACATCCCTTCTAACCTGTAGATGGTTCAATTCGAGCATAACCGAGTCTGTAGGGTAGAGCAACGGGCAGGAGCCATGCTCCCTCAGGTAGGGAAATCTCAGAAATTCATTTATGTTGCTGATTGCTTTAATCTTTCGAATGCCAAGCCAAAATGCTAAGCAGCCCACTGTGCGCCGGTTGACACTATTTTCGTAAAAACTTATGTATGTACTTATTTTTTTTACAAAATTATGTTTTTGTAAATTTCCATCTTACCACATAACGTGTTCATATATTATTTTTATTAAAATTGTGTATATCTATCCTATGTAGTTTCTCCATGAAAGCTGGGAAATGTTGATAGTAGAATTTAAAAAAAAAATGCATTCAGAGTAATGTTTTTTCTCTCTAATGTTATAAAAAATTATAATAAACATACACAACGATGAAATAGGAAAATATACTTGAGTTTTAGTGTATTTTCCAGTCAAATAAGCCTTCTTCACAATACATACAGTAAATAAGTCATATGAGGCTGTCTTGTAAATAAATACAGTAGTACAAGTTTTGAAAATCAGAATGATGACATTTGACATGAAATTTACATCAGGCTTTTTTTACAGATACAATAAATATGTTTACAAGTGACGAAAAGACAACCTAGAATAAGATTAAGATATATTATTTCATTTCCAAGTGAATAAAATATATTTGAGTATGCTAGGAGCATTTTTTAGGTTCAAAATAGCATAAAACGGAGGCAAGTGCAGTAAGGTACCGCGCATTTTCATCCCGCGACAAAATATCCTTGACACAATATACTCCGACAAAATATCTACTAAAAGCTAACCTAACCTAACTTAACCTAACCTAATTTATTGTCTTTAGAGGTTGTCTGTACTATTTTTGTCCCATTTTTTGTTAAGTTAGGTTAGGTTAGAATAAGTTATGTTAGGTTAGGTTAGGTTTTAGTACATTATTTTGTTGGGGGATGTTTTGTCCATAGGATATTTTGTCGAAGGATGTTTTGTCCGTAGGAAAGTTTGTTGGGGGTATTTTGTGGCGGTATGAAAAGTGACGGAACCGCGCAGTAAGCTAACAGCACATTTGTATTAGCCAATATACAATGGTATTCAAAGGGGTTAAAAGATAAATGCATAACAATAGTGTAATATCATACCTGGAGCATTGCCCATCTGGTCCTCGGTGGCTTCAGCTTCCATATCCTCGGTGAGCACGGCGAGCTGCTGCTCTCGCTTCTCGCGCTCACTCTGGTACTTGATGGGGTTGGCCAGAGCCTCGGCCAGGTCGGACAGGCCGTCGGGCACGTAGTCCTGACAACACACATCAAGGCCTTCAAACTTACCACACTTTCACTTACTATCATTTCCCTTCCTTTGCTTTCCCTAACCCTGCCTAACATTGTCAACTCATCAATCTGTTTCGTTTCCAATTAATTCATTAAAAATAATTTTAAAAGTATATTTACAGCATGTTTCAGAGTGGAAGATGCTTTCAGTATCGCTCTGGTAAAAGACCACCATTCAGAATAGGCCACTTGCATGGATTTCATAACGACTTTGAAACAATCGTGTCGATAGATTTTTTTACCAAGGTTACGAAATTGTTAATAAATTTTTTTAGAAATGTATAGTTTTTTTTCATTTTGAAATGAATAAATCCATTATTTGAGCTTGTGACGTCACTACATGAAAATGTCCCGTCTCCGATTATGTTCCCTTAATTTTGTAAAATTCCACACTGATAAATATTTCTTTATATGGCAACACTTTGTTTTCCGGCGAATTTTTTAATTTGCATTTAACGTTCACTAGATTTATTGTTTGTTCTATGCGAACTTATCCTTTGGTTTGATTTTTTAATAAAGATGGCGGTGTTTTTACAGATGTTATGAAGAGAACCCCGTACAATTTATTGCTATTCGTGTGGAAAACGTTCTTTTTTTAAATGATTTTCGGCTATGTAATTATCGTTTTTTCACACCCATAACATTATGTCCCGTCTTTCCGGTTTATAAAAAATGGTCTGATTTTTCGAATTGAAATTTTCAAAAAATCGCCAGGGTTTCAAAAATAGGATTTAAAAAAAAAAAATACAGAATATCTTAGAATATTTGCCTAAACTGGATTTTTTTTTTTAAATGTGATGCAAGTGGCCTATTGAAATGTGTTTGAAATGGCTTTATTAATGTTTAGTGACCAGATCTAAATAGCAGGTTCCCCCACCTTACAATTCCCAATCTCTTTCCCCTCTTCACTACCTTCAGCCTCAGAACATACCCAATCAGAGATGCCAGAGTCTCACTGTTGGGACTCAAAGTGTTGTCTTACATTTTCGATTTCCCACTTCTGAAATTATGTATATGGTTATCTTATATCATCTCTTCATATATTTGGACATTCTCATTTCCCACTATTTTGAAAAAGATATCATGCTGAAAAAATGCTACCATTATATTTCCACAGTAAAATATTCCAATCAGAAGGGTGCAATTATTAAAATGTATTCCATGTGTTAATAATTAATAGATATGTATCTCGATTGTGAATATATATATACTGCTTGTGAATATATATACTTTTCGTAACTCTATATACTCTTTACTTTATCAATGTAGTCAATTTAATAATTTTAGTAATAAAGTGAAACCCTCTTAAGAAGTTTTCCAAAGGACCGGAAAAAACAAACTTCTTAAGCAGGAAAACCTTATAAGTGGGAAACCAAACTTCCTAAGCCACGAAACCTCTTTAAAGTGGGAACTTGTTAAGAGGGTTTCACTGTGCTAGGCGGCAAAAAATCATTTCACCATATTAAAGAAGATGACAATTGTGGAATGAATAGATTGGATTTAAAAAAACGACACTCTTCTTAAAAAAAACTCTTGGAGCAATTTTTATAATTTTTAATTGTATGAACGAGATAAAAAGTGAAGTGACAGTTTTCTTCCAAATTCATTAAATAAGAGGACTGTATATTTAAGCGAAACTTTATCAGCAAAAACATGTTTTTAGGCTTACTGTTTTATTTTAGCACTCTTTCTTTTTTATGTATCTTTGTAAAGCTGTTTGTTTTCCAAATAAAGATATTATTATTTTATTTTTAAAATTTAGAATTTTCCGAAATTTTTCGACCATTTAATAGAATATGATTACGGGAAGCTGTTTTTTTTCAACTTTTTTTATGTTAGAATCTTAAAATATTGCAATTTTTATATTTCAGATACAAAAATATAAAAGATAATTTTATCTAGTTTCTATAAAGGTATTTGTTTTTTCGACATCTTCTACCCCAATGGAACTCTCATGGTGAAATTGACTTACCTTGACGACGACCAGCAAGAACAGACTGGCCATCAGTAGAGGTTGGCTGAGCTCATTGCGCAGATTGACGTGGCGGTAACCCGGACAGAGGCCCACTACCGGCAACACGCGGTGGCCTAGCAGCTTGCCGCTATCGTCGTAGGCAGCCAGACGGATAGAAGCCAGGTCTGGCAACACCACCTGATACAGAAATTAATATTTAAATAAGGTCTACAAAAGTACCGAATTGATCACGATTTGCTGCCATCTTGATTCAGGGTCCAGTTATAATAATCCATATAATCTATAGAAGTGTGGTAGAAATCTCAAAAGTGGTAAGCCAAAACCAAGGCAATTGTATTAGATTATTATTAGTATTAGTCTTCGATTTTGTAGTTTAAGAAATCAACTGCCAAGCGTCGCGTAAGGTTGTGTCCTACTAGTAAGTAAATTGCATTAAAAAGCGCCAAAATGCCCTTGTGCGTCATGAGAAAATATTTCCATTACATGGAAAACACAAATAAAGCCAAGGAATAACATTTCATTCATAAAAACATGCAAATTATTTATTATTATAAAAATAAGTAGGTCGTCTCCTATAGAATTCCGTATTCATCTTAGTGTAAGCGAGTAAGTGCCTTTAATAATGAGCGGTCTAAAATCTTCGTTTTGCCACCGCCAGCCGCCTACTATACATCACCGTTGAGATGACAAGATACGCTTACTCGCTTACACCAAGAATGCTGTATGAGATGACTTACTGCCAGTAGGTTGTCCCAGGTGTTGTTACTTTCGCTATCTCGCTTTCTCTAATAGCGCTTAAAATCTTCGGGAAACAATTGAAATAATTGTAGTATTATTTATAAACATAAGTAATTTGCGTGTTATTTACGAATGAACTGTTATTCCTCAGCTTTTACTAGTGTTTGCGTATCTCAAAATTGTTATTTTTGTCATAAGCCGCCAATCTGAAAATAGCAAAATTTATTTTAATCTTATTCTGTCAATAGTACAGTACAATTCGGATATAATGATTTAGTTTATAATGGCTTACCGTTTTTAGCGATGACAATGTAAACTCAAGTTATAATCATAGTTAAGTATTAGGAAAACACATCCGTTTAGTACGACTCTGTTTTAAGCGCCCAAGTTTAACGATAATTCGTCCTGTTAGAGCGACGCGCAGTGTTTTGTTTACAAAATCTATCCTTATTAGCACGCGTAAATCACAGTCAGTGTTTATCATCTGTTGAGACTAGGTTTAAAGCTCGACACAATGAGTTCCGTAAAGCGAAAGTGTTTTTCGATTTAAGCAAAAAGTGCTGTATTACACCGTTTAGAAGCCGGTGAATCAAATGTAACCCTCGTGAAGGAGTTCGGCGTGTATCATGTAAAAACAAACTTAAATTATCCGGCCGTTTTGTGCGTCATCCGGTTAGTATGACATAGTACCACCGGCCCTTTGAGATTCATTATATCCGGATTCTACTGTATGGGTTAGATACGTTCATAGGAAAACAACCTGAAATAGGTTTCGGCTACAGACAAACCAAGTCTTCCAATCACTTTTGCATTTATGTTTCTCAATTCATTATTTAACCCCTGAAAGACATAAAAGTAAGGTGATGATAATGTTTATAATTTGCCTAATAAAATGTGTGTGCTTTTATTTATTCTTCGTTATCATAATACATGAATGATTATAATTATTTTATTAGAAAAAGCATAAGGTGAGACACTTTAAAAACATTTTTATGTTTCATATTTCAAATATGTATGCTTATTTCTAATAACACAATTTGATAGAGTATTTCATCACCTTTCAAAAACAGATTTAGTTTTCGGATAAATTAAAAAATATTCCATTTATTTATATTTTATTGCAAAATGGATACATTCTGACCTTCTGACAGAATATGCCCGACGCCTGAGGTGTTAATAACTCCTTGACACTCCGACCACCATATTCACTACCATTTTAAAAAATGCCTTCTTTAAGACATTATCTTTTCAAGTGTACGATCGCACAGCTTTCATATCAAGCAAAAGATATCCAACTACACTAGCGCCATCTGCTTCGAATTTATCAGATTAACTGCCAGTCTGCAAAGATAAAACATGACATAGTAATAAAAAGATGAACCTTTTTGAAGACAAAAGGCTCCTCCCCGTAGACGGGATTGATGCCGTTATTGGGTACGATCTTGGTGCGAAATTTCTTCCTGACCGTGTCAGCAGGCAGTCCGTACATCTCCACCTCAATGAAAGTGCCCACACGGCGGTCGGTGAGGAACTGCCCGGAGATGACCGTCACAGAAACCGTTCCGGCAATGATGCCATCCACGGTCGACTCGGCAAATGGATCTAGGCGTCTGAAAAAACAAAAATCATTTACATTATGTAATTAAAAAAATTATATAAATATCACAAGTATTCAATAATAAAATTAAATATTTTATTGCGGTTTAAAGTAATTGATTTTGATAATCTGTTAGCCTTCGACCTAAAAAAATATAAAGATAAAGTTTTTAGTTTTCGGACACATTCAGAAATATTCTATTTATTTGGATTTTATTGCAAAGTGGAAATATTTTGACCTTCTGACCGGTGCTCAAGGCCTGAGGGTTTTAATTCCTGGGAATACAATGCAGTATTCATTGTTTACTTTTACAAATTTTTTTATTATTATACCTACATGAAAAAATAATGCCGCACACTTATGTCGTTATACCCGAATGTGTTAACACCCTTAAAAATTATTAAAACATTTTAATTTGTGAGTACATTTTCATAGAGACAATTTTTTTTAATAATTAAAAAAATTGAGATTAGAATAGATGATATTTCGTAATGATATCAAGCGATGGCCAGATGGACAAGCTTTCTCACCTGTCCTTCCTCCGCATGAACTCAGGCTTGAGCAGGTATCCACTGCGCATGTTGTATTCGAAGATGCCCAGGTTCAGCTGCATGGCGAGGTCCAGCGTCTGGTAGTTCAGTGCCACCAGTTGGCAGCCGGCATTCCAGAAAACCTACAACAAGCAAATAAACATGATTGTAACATAAAACACAGCCTTGTCTCTTTATGGTAAGGAAAGGCTATTTTTATATTCCTTATAATATATAAAAATGTATGTTTCTTACTATGTATCGTGGTACGAGAACACAACAGAATAGAGTTTGCAAGAAAACACTTTTTCATCTTCTTTAGCACAATTTATTTAATGCAATAAAATACAAATACTACAAAAGGGTATATTTTCCGTTTGCTCGGGTGATCTCCGCGATCACACCACACTGACCAATATCGAAGGTCTTCTTTCCTCGATATTTCTGTCAGTTTTTCCACACTCAACTGAAGGTACACCTCATGTACCTTCCAATTCCACCGTAACAACAACACTCACCCTCTGTTAAACGCCATATTTAAAGTAAAACACACAAATACAAATGGTATAAAAATGGTGGGAACTGAGATTTGAAAACGTTCCCAGATATCGGATTTTAAAATCTAGCAAATTAAACAATTGCCCAAAAGTCGGCCGAAAAGGGCCACCAATAAAACTACATCTAAAACACTTAAGGATAGACAAATATTGAAAATTTTACTATTATAAAAGTTCCTCTTAGTTTGGGCCATAAAAGGCCGACAGCAAAAACTTTCCCTTGAATTTCTATTTTCATTTCCTATTTGAAATGTACAAATACCTACATAAAAATAAAACAATTTAGATAATAAACTTTTTCTTCCAAATCGGTAAAGGAATGTATTGATACGATACCAGGCAAAATACATTGTTATTCCTTACTCGAAGGAACCTTGGGATAATGTTATTTGAATATTTGAAAAGAGAAACTATGTGTAACTAAAATATAATAAATATTACGAATAATTATTTTACTTAAGATTAAATAGAAAAAAATCGCATTCTGGAACGAACAGTATACTTTATTGTAAAAAACATACAAATATTAAACAAATAAAAATACGTGAGAGAGCTGCCATAAATCCCACTGTGACTAATAATACTTGAACCCACTTCACACATAAATAGTTTTCATGCACGACCCTTTGGGGCCGACAAGAAACTTCAATAAATAAAATGATATTTTTGTTAAAGCCAATAAAGGCAATACAATACTTGATAAAATGACATTTCTATTTTTGTCTTTAACTAACCTAGTACAGGTAACATCCGAAGGCAAAATGAAAATATAAGGTCAACGCAGTGCTTCGTACCGTGCGTGGGCAAAATTCTTCAACACTGCAGATGCAGGGGTCTGGCCCCTAGGGGTTAAGAAGTTCTGGCTTTTCAGTCCCTTTAAGTCAAAATTTAGAAAATGGCTCAATTTATCACACACAAGTAGTTTTTTTTTCCATAACATTTATTACCGATTTTTGGAAAAAAAACATGTAAAACTTTAACGTGAGCTTGCTTCGAGTAAAAAATTAAAATTTCATTTTGGTCTCATAGTGATATTTTTTGTTGATTTCTTTTAACCCGGCGTGAATGAGGTCGGGCCTCATACCAACCAATTTGCAAAACACTAAATATTTCTTAACCGTGCGATTCCTGGAACTCAGCCGAGTCTGTAGCTGGAGGGGGTGGTGCAGGGATTGATTTTAAGCGACAGTAACGGTGTTGCGCCAGCGGCGGAGTAAACTACACGTGTGCAAACATAGGTCGGGTACGTAATACCCAACCTCAATTTTTTCGATGATATCTCACACACACTCTGTTTTATTTAAATTTAAAGGTAGGAAGCTCTTAATGAAAGACCCTATATAAGACAGAATTATTCTTTAATTTTGTGTACACTGTTGATCTCAATTTCCCAAATTTTTAGATATTAAAGTCATAGTTTCTAAATATTGTTGAATTGTGCTTAAAAAAATACTGCTTTGTTTTTTACAGAAATATAAATACTTTTATAACTAGAACTGGGTTATTTTATCATATTACCTCATTTGCCTAATGCTAATTAATATATTACAGTAATAAGTATTATTCTAAAGTCATTTCAGTTATCAAAATCGACAATTCTATATTAGGGTATGTCATACCCACCTCGTAGCTGGTGAAACAATTTTTCACCTCATTCACGCCGGGTTAAATCTAAAAACAAAAACAAAAACTTTCACATGTCGTCGAGTAACCGCCCAACTCCCCAATCCGACCCTTACATTCTAATACCTATTGATATTTTTTGTTTTAGTTGAAAAAAAAGGCAATTGAGACCAAAATTCCATCTCCTTTTTTTCCCTCTAAATAACCTTAGGAATCATTGGTTGAAGTAAATCAGGTACATTATTAACACCCTGTATACTCTGAATTAGATAACTGAATTTGAACTTAATGTTAGATATTTCTGTTACCTGAGGCATGAAGTTGGAGCTATCAAATCTAGTTCCAGCCGGGTAGACCCTGGACAGCTGATGTTTATTGTAGTTTACAAATTCTATGGGCCTTTCCTTTAGCAGCGTGGTAGCCTGCTTTTCGTCAAAAGAAGACATCTCGTAGAATCTGTTCTTTTCTGTAAGTAACATGAATTGTGTTAACCCTATGAATTGCATGTATTATATAGATTTTATGTTGTACTATTCCACAATTCTGTAATCTTTTCTCCCTATGGCAGGAGAGGGGGTCAGATCAATTGGGGTGCTGCCGGGGTCATGCAACTGTCAGCTAACTAGGTGACAGATCTTGTCATAAATAAACCACTCGTGTATCTTGTACAAAGAAATTAAATTCCATCAGCGTTGCGCTACGACACTTCATTCATTCACCTACATATTTCCATATGCAACCAACGTACGCAAATGACATAAGCTATTTCCAGCCTAAATGGTCTCTTTGGTGTACTGTGTTTATGAGTCATGGGATCACTGCAGTCTGTCAAACAGATTCCTTCAGTTTGCAGGAACCTTCGAATTCATCAATCTGTACATTTGACATATTTGATGTAACTTCCTTACTGTTTGACATATTTAAAATCCTTTGCCTGAAGAGGTTAGGCAAGATATGTTCGCATCTCGGGACATTGTAGCAATATCGGACTGGGAATAACCTTACATAATTTCGCTGACATAATTATAATCTTTTAAATTATACAATAGACGAAGCCTCGAATAGCACCACTATGACCTCTTTTCAACGTGTTCCTCATACCTCAATCTACCGTCCACCATTATTCCAAGGTTGTGTGAATTTCATTTACTTGTCATCTTGACAGCTGACAGCCACATGACCACCGCAGGCAGCTAGATTTGACTCATAAATTGATAAATGTTCAAATATCGACGGTCTAGCAGATACGGCATATCATCGTCGTCACGCTCCACACTTATAACACATCATCTGTCTGCTATGCCAGACCTTTATGGGAATGTATGGCATGAGATATAGTGATATAGGCCACGCCCAAAAATGCTTGCTACGTTATAGCGTAGTTTGACACCCACTTAAAATTGATTTTAAAAAGCCTGTCAAGCTGTTTTAACGATTCGGGAGATAATTACATTTCACGCATTTTTTTATTTTATACGTTTATCCTGACGAAGAAACTATTGGATTTGAAACATGTCGATTATTTTGATTAAACAGTGTTATACATATAGTGGTGATTTATTTTCTTTAAATTATGTCTGTGTCATTTTATGAAATGACACAGACGTGACCTATTTATTCTCTGTACAAAAATATTACCTGTAAAAATTACATTGTAAAAAATATACATTTTCAAATTTAATTATTTGATTTAGGTAGAAGAAAAAACATAAAGGAATTATGTAAGTGTATCTAAAAGCTTCCGGCTTTTAGACATAGATGGCAGTGCTAAGCGCTGTCCTTAGCTTCCGCTAGATGGCAGGTAGTTTAGTACCTGTGGGAACCGACAGAGGGTCAAGCAGCTCTGGGTGAGTGTTCACTGGAACCCTCTGTTTAGAATCCTTATAGCCAGCTTCTAGTTAGGTCGACTAACGTGGTCAATATTGTAAATAAGCGAAGTATATAATAAACACAGATAAACATTAACAAATCTATTATTCCAAGAATCAATCTCCATCCATAGGAGAATCTGTAGTATGTCTGAATTACCAGAACAAAACAATTATAAAAGCAGTTAAAAGTTGGGTGGATGTTAGGTTGACAGTTCTGATAATAAATCCTGGTGTACAGAGAGACATGGAACCGTCACCAAAGTACATGCATATACTGAATGCAAGTAAGATCCCTGAGGCATGAGACCTCCATCACGACACAAGCAACATTTTCCACTTACGGTGATGGTAGTAGGAGATTTTCAAATATTGTCAGGCTAATCGTAACCTGGGAATATTTGTCTGTCTTTTAAAAAAAAAAATATATATATATATACATATATGTCTGGCAAATCTAAATACAAAGATATAATGAACGAGGAGATCAAAAAATGGCGGAAGGTCGATTTGAGCGGAATTAATGGAAAACATAATGTGAATAAAATGCAGAATGAATTCTTACTTTCAGAATTCTCAAAGCTGCTGAAGTGCACGGGCTGCACGTAGTTGACCAGCGCAGATATCTCGGCCCCCGCCTCCGTCTCCCGCGCCTGCTGCGCCTTGTCGGCGGCCGCCTTGTCCGCATCCGGGGGCGCCGCCGCTCCCTCCGCCCCCGCCTCGTCCTCCGAGGAGCTGTCTGTCTCTGAGGACGCCGAGCTGTCTTTGGAGCCCTGGCGCTGGAGCTAAAAAATTTTTATTTAAGAATTGGCAAAAAATTAGGTACTTTGAATTTGGGGCAAAAGAGGAGTCCGTCAAATTGACATTGTTTTGATAAAACTGTAAAAGTTAACACTTTCAAACCTAAACTTGAATTGATATGAGATTCTATTCTCTCATACCGTGAGTAGCTTTTTATTTATTTCTTTAACTTTTTAGCAGGACTGGGAGGATAAGGCAATCACAGTAATTCATGATTAAATAGGCCACTTGCATCACATTTAAAAAAAAAAAATCCGGTTAAGGCAAATGTTCTGAGATATTCGGTGTTTTTTTAATTTTTATAATTTTTATTGTATTTTTTATTATTATTTAGGCAAATATTCTGAGATATTCGGTGTTTTTTTTTATATTTATTGTATTTTTGAAAACCTAGCGATTTTTTGAAAACTTCGATCCGAAAAATCGGGATATTTTTTATAAACCGGAAAGACGGGACATAATTTTATGGGTGCGAAAAAATGATAACTATATAGCTGAAAATATATTTTTTTAAAACTACATATTCCACGTGAATGGCACAGGAGAATAACGAGGCATAACAAAAATATTACATCTCATAAATATTTTTTTCCTTGATCCATCTTATTGATCATTAATCATTATTTATTTATTTGTTATAACATCTTATTAAAATGTTCAATGTCTATAATACAGGGTGCGCCAGAGAAACTTACTTATTTGAAAAAATTCCCGACCGTTGAGTTGGGCAGGTAGAGGGGCGGGAGGGGGCGCATCTGGAGGGGGACGCCCCCAAGTTTGTTTCCCATTCTCGTCAGTTGCCATTATGCTGTGGTCTAGAGAGCAGCGGGCCTTCGCCGTCGAGAGCTTCTTTTGTAACGGTCGCTCAGTTGTTGCTACGCAACGTGCCTTTCACGCTCGCTTCGAAATTCCTCCTCACAGACTCGTTCCTGGCCGTAATTCGATTCTGTCGTGGGTCAACTCATTTCGGGAGGGTGGAAGTGTCGCTAAACCCAGAAATGGACCAGCAGAACACCGGAAGCTGTGGAAAGAGTGAGGCAGTCAATTCTGCGTTCTCCCCGGCGTTCGGCTCGCATTAACGAACGTTAGGGACGTGTGGTTTCAGCAAGATGGAGCCACAGCACACATAGCATGAGACTCAATGAATTTGCTGCAACAACATTTCCCCGACCGCCTCATCTCTCTCCGAGGCGATCTCCCATGGCCGGCGCGCTCTCCGGATTTGACTACATGTGCTTTTTTTTAATGGGGTTATTTGAAATCCCTTGTTTATGTCGATCGACCACGGACCATAGATCACCTGAAGAACAACATTCGCGACGCTATTGCCAATATTCCGATTGATATGCTGAGAAGAGTGGACGAGAACTTCAAAAAACGACTTAACCAGTGTATGCGCTATGAGGGTCGCCATTTAAAAGATGTAATTTTTAAGACAGTATGAAAAAAAACTTGGTACATTGTATTTTCAAATAAAAAAAATTATTACAACAATAACTAGAGTGCTTTTGTTTTTATTGTACTTTCAAATAAGTACGTTTCTCTGGTGCACCCTGTTTGACTAAATCCAATGTAATAAACTTGTAATATATCATTATCATTATAATCATTTATTATAAAAATTGGTTTTGTTAAAATCAGCACCAATACCATTATGATTCTAAGACAGGTACAGAAGGCATAAAATGTACGGGGTTCACTACGTTACATCTTTATAAACGTCAAACCAAACGATAAGTTCGCAGAGAACAAACAATAAATCTAGTGAATGTTAAATGTCAAATTAAAAAATTCGCCGGAAATCAAAGTGTTGCCATATAAAAAAAAAATCATTGTGGAATTTTACAAAATTAATGGAATATTATCCGAGAAGTAATATTTTCAAGAAGTGACGTCACGAGCCCAAATAATGGATTTATTTATTTAAAAAAAAAAAAAAAACTATAAATATCTAAAAAGTTTTAGTTACATTTTCGTAATCTTAGTAGAAAAATCTATCCACACGATTTTTTCCAAGTCGTTATGAAATCCATGCAAGTGGCCTATTGCGTAAAAGGGGAAATATTCAACTTCTAACGAAAAATTTGTGAAGGATAGCTTAACACTTTTATGATCTCTGTTCAATTAAAAATTAAGGGTAGGTGTTGAAATAATTTTTTTGAATTTGCTGGCAATGGGTGAAGCCGTCATGTGGGAAGAGGTTAAGAGAATTTCAAGGTATACAAATGCAGTAAATCTAAGATGATATTCATTAAATAATAATTCAAACTAGAAACAACTGAGATGACTCTGCGGAATAATTTTAAGAGATACGGATAATGATCATGACAATGTAGTTGTGATAATTAGTACCACTCCACTTACTGTACCTGAGCGTGCGGGGTGCCGATGTCTCCGTTGCCCGGATGCGCCGGCGTGTCGGAGCTATCCCCCTCGTCACTGGCGCTGCCCTTCTTGTGGTGGTGGTGGTGGTGGTGCTTCTTCTTGTTCTTGATGATGATCTTGCGCCGGAGCAGGGATGGCGGGGGCATCTCGCCGCCTGGAATGCCAGAATAGCCACAACTTACAAGACAGTCACAAGTTATCAGATAGCCGGACGTTAAGGACACTGCAAGACCGCCTGAAACATTGGCTGGAGCAGGAGGAAGCAACATGACTGAATACATCAGTCTTCTTGGAACATCCCACTTTGTTGATTATATTATTAAAAATATTATTATTCATAATTAAAAATAATACCTGAATCAAGTTGGTGCGACTCCAAGGGCTTGTCTAACAGCATCTCCCCGAAGATCTCCCGGCAGTAGTTGGCAATCTTGGCCTGCTGGCGCGGGTTACAGTGGTTCTCGAAGCTGAGTATCACGGGCAGGTCCGAGGTCTTGAAGGCCGACTCGGCAATGGCCTCCAGCACATCCTTGGCGCAGATGAGCTGGACGAAGGTGTAGCCGTGGACTATGACGGGCTCGTCGATGCGACCATTCCAGAAATCTAGCTCCACACACCTGGGGATATAAAAAAGAGCTAGAATAAGAATATAAATGCAAGGTGTTGGTACTATTCACTAAATACAAATACCGTAGAATAGTTATAAATACCTCCAACTTCTGACATTTTTCTTCTCCCATACTTTCTGATGGTAGTAAGCTACATACACTAGCGCCTCTAGTGGCCGGAGTTGCCAGCTAATAATAAATGCTAGCATAATTTTACTGGAGTTGGGCCTATTATTAATATTCCAGGGAATATATTCCAACATACGAGGTCAGACTTCCACCCTGAGTAAGCGATTTTGACATTTTAAATTTATCATTGTTTTCTTTTTTCACATAAATCTGGATAAAGAAAAATATTTTTATATTTTACATTAATCTACACAGGAGACCCGAAGGAAAATACTTTCCCTCAGGGCCTATGTCATCGTTGGGGATAATACAGTACGGAGTAAATACTGCATGGAGATACTGTGTTTGTAATACTTTAAGGAAAGGATGTTAACGGAGTTGTGTTTCAAATCTGAGTTCAGTACCATTTGTTGTTTTAATTTCTTTATTAATAATTTAACCCCTAGAAACTGGACCTTGCATTTGCAGTATTGAAGAATCATGCCCACATATATTAAGAAGCACTGCTATTGCAGTTTCGACCTTATACAAGGTGGGGCAGAGAGGAGTTATAAGTTTCAAAAAATCACTGAAGGCCCCCCCAGATCGAGCAAAGGGGTGGGGCAGGTGCCGTTAGGTCGGGGAAATGATGCCGTTTATGGTAGTGACCATGACGTGGTCAGGTAAGTACCAGGGCTTAGTTGTGGAGACGTTCTTTAAAAACGGGGAAAGCGTTGTGGCTACCCATGGGGCTTTCCGGGTCCGGTTCGAGTTAAATCGTAATGACAGTGTTCCTGATCCTAAAACTATTCGGAAATGGATCAGTACTGTAAGGTGGACAGGAACTTAAATCTGATCCTAAAATACCAGTTGGGCGACCTAAAAGTGTGCAAACACCTGAAAACATCGCGGTAGTAACAGCGTTAATTGAAGAGTCTCCAACCCGAGCAGCGCGGAAGCATGCCGCTACGCTTGGAATATCGTCCAGAATTATAAGGCAAATCTTACACTCAGACCTTCATCTGTACCCCTACAAGATGATGCGTGCACGGGAATTGAGCCCACAAGATTTTGTGAAACGTAGAGATGCTTGCATTGCAATCGTAACTGCTGTATCCTTCGGCGCTGTTTTGTGCACTAGTGACGAAGGATTAACCATTACCGTTATCAAGTTATTCGCCTCACTATTGTGAGATGTTGGAGAACCTCAGACGTCCCAAAATGAAATGGGTATGGCGAGGAACACGACACAGAAGCCTTCTGGTTTCAACAAGATGAAGCCGTGGCCCATGCTGTCCATCGTTCATGCGAAATTTTGCAAAAGCTCTTTCGAGGTCACCTGATCTCTTTGCGGGGGAATATTCCATGGCCCCCCCGCTCTCTCGATTTGACCCCGAGTGACTTTTTTCTGTGAGGATACGTCAAAGCTGAGGTAAACAAATTTCGACCTCGAACCTTTGAAGCTCTGAACGAGGCGATTGAGGACGTCATCGCTGGAATTCCGCAAGATATGCTGGGAAGAGTGGCCGAAAACTTCATTGAAAGGCTCAATATGTGTATTGCTCGCCAAGGCCGCCATGCCAAACGATATCATTTTCAAAACATCATGAAAAAAAATGGCATCATTTCCCCGACCTAACGGCACCCACCCCGCCTCTTTGCTCGGTCTGGGGAGCCTTCAGTGATTTTTTGAAACTAGTAACTCCTCTCTGCCCCACCTTGTATATTCATATTATCTCTGCTGGGTTATTTAAAGACAAACAGTCTTACTCATAATCACAAAATAAGATACAACCACGAGAGCAAGACCAGGGTAGGTGAAATTGTTACTCAGCATGGTGGGTCCGCGCGCATCCATGTTTTCTTACCCTGTCGCTGTACGGGAGATGTAGTAGCTGTCAGAATTTAAACCACCCGGTCACCAGGGTTAACTCAGTACCACGGCGTTGTAACTTTCGTAATGGCAAACTTTTATGAGAATCTTGACGTTTTGAATGGAGCATTGGCAAAAATTGACCGTGTTCACGGCATTCGTGCGCAAAAAAAGGTTCGATCCATTTGCGGCACTTACGGAAGGAGATTTTAGGTCTAAATATAGATTAACAAAAGTTAACGTTAGACATTTAATTGCCTTGGTACGATGATAAACGGGGTGGCAAAGTATCTACCGATCTCCAAGTTCTCTGTGCCATACGATAATGGGTAAGAAATGAGTGTTTATAATTGCATTATTGTGAAACAAATCGGCGAAATCGATAACCAAGCAGGCTTTATTATTATTATTTTTTATAACACTTATTTCAACATCACCCCGATTCTTATTACGCTTACTAATTTTTGTTTCCTCATCCGAATTACTGTATATGATTATCCATTATTAGTTATTTTTGAAACGCGAAACACAAAACAATCCCGTTGAATAATATTTATAAGTATGAATAAACGTGAAGTTGGCAACACGCCACGAAATGCCAAATTGACCGCGTTTTTCAGCTTTGGAGCTGAGTGTTGTTACCGTAAAAAAATCATAACCCATAATCCAGCTGTCGAGCAATATTATGAAGATGAGTAAAGATTTTTACTCTGAGCGGTGTAGTGTACCCCCCGGTGTAGCTACCGCGACTCTACAGAGTCGTGGTAGGGTTTCATTATGAGTAAGGCTGAAAAATAAAAATATCACTTTACCAAGTAATGGTAACACACTGGACCCCCGCGGCATGGCTAACAAATGACCGTTGGAGTTACAATATCTGGAAAAGAGAAGCAGAAGTCGCTATTCTAGCTATTCTACCAAGAAACTGAGGCAATTGAGGAAAGTCTACGTCCAAAGCTGGGCGGCAGAAGGCCAATTTGTTTTGACTAAGTTTTGAAGTGAAAATTGAGGGAATTGGAAAACAGCTTACCCTTGGATGCCAGAGGAACGTTAAAAGATATGGTTTCCAGGGTGACTCGGTGACTTGCTCACCTGCATCCGGCCAGAAGACTCTGCCTGTAGATCTCCACGCTGGACTTGCCGGTGAGCTGGTGGCCCGTCAGGTACGTGTTGTGTGAGGAGTTGATGAAGTAGTGTGACAGCGGCTGCTCCAGATCGTCGCACAGCTCCAGCTTGCTGCCCGCTATTATGGGATTGTCCTCCGACATCAGGTACCTAACGATTTAAAAGCGGGATTAGCATTGACTTGCGTGCAAATATGTTTATTTTTTATTTATTTTATTTGTTGGCTCGCCAACAGAAGATATCACATATAATCCAGTGGAGGATTTATACTTTTCATAAGTATAGGCCGCTTCATTTGCGCCGCCCGTTCCTCCTTCTTAGAAGTTATCATAATCACTTCCTTGTAGGCTTACCTATAAGCACTCACTATACCTATAATCACTCACTTGTAGGCTTGGCGCCGCCCTCTGAAATCTGCCGCCCCTAGGCCGCGGCCTATACGGCCTGTTGACAAATTCAGGACTGATATAATTATTACATTATTTTACAATTTGAATATGATTACAGTGAAAATTCCAATTAAAGGTAAGCACACCATTCATCTTAAAATTCTAATAAGTAATTCCAAATTAGGTGCCTGGTGGGTAAAACACTTGACTTGCAGTCGGAAAGTTCAAGTTTGAGCGGGTATCGACTCATTCCCATTTCAGAACATTTTCGTCGCTTTTGTATTAAAAAAATATACATAACACTAGCTTTGCCTGAGTTTCAGAAAGATATGCAAAATAATTTTAATAGATATCGTCTATTAAATTCAGTATTGCGTAAGAGCCAATAATTCCAAAATATGTTTTTTGGAGCTTCCAGTTTACCAGCACAAGCTGCATTGATTGGTGCTTTCAAATTGTGAAATTGACTAATATACTGCTTGTACTGATTAAAGTCAATACTACGAATGAACCCTCCCCAGTACAAAGCAAGCAAGAGCGTGTATATTCGTAGTTTTGTCCCTCGTGAACATTTTTACAAATATAACTTCGGCGGTATGGAACCTACACCGACGATATGTATATTATTATGGCATAATGTCATTTTAACCCCGCAGACCTCGGCTGTATTTCGTCAGAGGGTCAAAATATTTCCATTTCGCAATAAAATTCAAATAAATGGAATATTTCTGAATGTATCCGAAAACTAAAAACTGTCTTGGAAAGGTGATGAAATACGATAAAAATTTTATATTCAGAAATAAACATGTAATTTTTTTAAATTTAAAAATTTTGCATTCAAACATAAAATTTTTTAAAAAATGGCTCACTTTGAGTTTTTTATAACTAAAATTAATGATAGCGAAAAAAAATAAAAACAGATACATAAATTATTAGGTAAATGTAATATAAACATTATCGTCAACTCACTTTTTTGTCGTTTCATTAAAAACAATTTTTTTTTTTTAAATTGCGGTCGGAATTTTGGCTCCATAAAGGTGTATATTTTAATTATTTTGCGGTTAACTTTTAGATTTGAATATAGAGGGTGGTATTTTCTCTTTCTAGCACAGTTTAGATCATATTTCTAACCATGATAGTAAGGGAGACACAACGATTTCTATGAGACCTGTATGAGAGTTGTTTCGAAAACCATGCAAATAGAGTTGACGGGTTAAATTTTGATAGTTAAATGGATGTAACAAAGCATACCCATACTCATGATGGACATGACGTAGTGAGTTGAAAATAGTGCGTATAATGAAATACTGTAACTGTCTCGACACTAAAACATTGTTATTCTAAATAATATTATTTTAACCCAAATAAGGATTAATCTTTAAGGATTAATCTTCTTAAGACAGAAAAGCTATGCAAATTTCATGATCCAGAGCTCAATGTTTGATAGATTTAGCTGCTTGAAATATTACATATTCAGATATTCTGCTTTCAGAGTTAAATTAAATTCATATTAAATGTCTCCCACACAACTCATAAAAAATTGTTTCCAGTGTAAATTAGAGCAGTTTTATTAATATTATTGTATAGCGTGGACAGTGCGAAACAGAATTTGTTTAATTAAATTAAGACAATATTAACGAAATTCAATAAAAAATCTGGAAACAAAAAAATCAGAAAAAGATATTGGCACCTCCGGGACACGAACCCAGAACCTTCAGCTTTCCGGGCCGCTGCGCTACCAATTCAGTCCCAGAGGTGCCAATATCTTTTTCTTATTTTTCTGTTTCCAGATTTTCGATTGAGTTTCGCTAATATTGTCTTCATTTAATTAAATATTACCATTTGAGGTTTTACTCATAGAGTTAAAAATAAATAGTCATCCTAGACTTACAGAAAAGTCAATAGATGTCGCATATTAAAAATAAAATGGATAAAAATTTATCCAGACGCTATCTAGATAGCATTTAGTTCGGGTTTGAAACGAAGTATGATACAATTAAAAATGACCGAATCGGATAGGGACACCTTAGCGCAGTTAATTTTTTTATTGCACCTGAAAAAATACCTACAATTCATGCTTCTAGACTAGAATACCCCCTTAATAGAAATATCCATAAGCAATGAAAGGCTGACTTCGAGAAAACCTCCATTGAAAGATAACTTTTTTAATATAATAAGCAAACCACTTTTCCTTTTTCCATTTTCCATTTTCCAAAACATTCACATTTAAATAAGCATTCTTCATTTTTTCTCTTCACTTAGGTATTCTTTTTCTCATAAGTACAAAATTGTGTATTTATCTAAAGCTTATATGATATTTCTCATAATTACAAAATTGTGTATTTATCTAAAGATTATATGAGGAATTCAATTGTAACACATTTTTTCCTTCTTTAAATAATATGTTATATACTTAAACAATGTAAAAAAAATTTTATGATATGAACCAAATTTGTCAATTTGACTGGCCTAAAACAGGATCCATTCCTAGTTGGCTAGTCAAAGTTTCCACATATGTTTAATTGTATAATTTTTATCTGAAATAAATTTATTATTATTATTATTACTCTTAATTCTATTTTTACACGGGGGATACCTTCAACGCATGAAAACCACTCCAGGATGTCTACAGGTAAGAGACATTACTGTAATTATTTGGTAGTGTATGCACAGGGAATGGGAGTAGTCTAGTTTTAGATTCTAATAAGAACAGATAACAAATTACACTTTGTTGACTGCGTTGTTACAAAATCGTACATAAAAAGATTCTTACCTGAGAAATCCGTCAAAGCTGAGCTGTCCCTTTTGTGCATTGAATTTGTTGGGTTCATGTTGGTGGATGAGGTCCTTTGCACGCGCGGTGTTTGCGTAAGGGTGCAGGATCTCGTTGAGGCGTGGATCACGCTGGGTCTTGTTGAGGAACTCCACCAGTTGGGAGGTGGACATAAGGCGGCGCTTGGATGTGCCCACGCTGAAAATTTTACAAAATGAGTACTGAGATGGACAAAAATAATTAAAAAATGATGATGTTGTGAAATGTAAAATGAATAATAATAATAACAATGAAGTAACATTTACATCAACTGACCCAGATATAAGATCTGGGGGTTATTTTCAATAGCAAAATGACATTTCACCAGCAATTAAATGACTTATATACAAAGTGCTAGACTTGTCATTCGTAATTCTCGTTCATTCCGAAATACACGTTTTATTATATTATATTTTAATTTTTTTTAAAGATACTGGTCCTGCTAAGCCAAACATATGGCTTGTTTTTGAATGCCTATAAA
The DNA here is from genome assembly GCA_917563855.2 of Limnephilus lunatus. NCBI lineage: Eukaryota > Metazoa > Arthropoda > Insecta > Trichoptera > Limnephilidae > Limnephilus > Limnephilus lunatus. The sequence continues at coordinate 37,908,653 of OU830594.1, forward strand.
TTATTATTTACATTTTGTAACATATATTTGTGTGGATATTGCTTTGTAACTCGCACGGATAGGTGCTATAATATCGACCCTCTGGAGCACGAAAGTGTTAAGTCACTTGAGATGAATTGTTCAGGAGAGTTTGAGCAGCCATAGTGTGGATGTAATGCTGTTTTTTTCTTCGATTATTGTAGAATTAGTATAAAAATATGAACTTATGACAAGCGTGCCATAAAGAATGGAGGAAAAAGTATAGATTTTCATCAAAAAGTCATTTTTGCAATTTGGTGGACTTAAAACCTTTGTTTTCCAAAGGGTCGATACACGATATTTGTCTTTAAGTATTAGGCCCGATGTGGGTTTTTGGCTTATGCTTAATAGATGCTGAAATAACAGCAGTATAATCAAATAATAAATACTTGTCGATATTCCGATGGAAGTTAATTGTGATTTGGGGCCCTCGCAAGACTGAAAATTTTTGCTAAGCGAACTTGCTTGAAGGCAATTTGGTGGTAGTTTGGTTTGGCTGAAACGCACTGACTTTAAATTCTTGGGAGAATGCAAGGGAACTATAAGAGGAGGACTTGTGGGAGATTCCGGGATTTAGGATGATAATACGGAAGGACTGAAATCGTAATAATGTTTATAAAAATAACCCAAAGTATGCCCTTTCTCTCCTTTCTTCACCCACAATATATTTCTTGGAAAGAGGATTAAAGGTACTGTACATTTGTAATAAAGATGATGTTTCTCCTTTTTAATACATATATTGAAGTTATTAAGAACTAGAGATTTCTATTCCTTAAACATTCCTTACCATGAAATCCATGATTAGTTCCACTAGCTGTAAACAATAACCTCACGCTGTTAAATACTGCCACTGAGCTAATTTTGTGTTGGCGTTTTATCTGTAATTGATATGAAACAAAACCCTACAAAACAATATTCATGTTTTTATACTTTATAATATTCATCTTAATATCTACACTATGTATTTCAATCATTACGTATTCATACATTTCAATCCTCCCATTCAATCATCATTCATTTTACCAATACTATTCACATTATCGATACCTTTCTTTCAGCCATTTTTCTGACATATGTGTATTTAACCTTATTCATACATTGAGTTAACCTCTCAGAAATAGACTTTTGTTAATTAAGTGTCCCTTAGAAAACTGTCAAAACGTGATAATGTTTGTGTTATTTACGATTTTTACTAAAAGCTTCATAAATCATGTTTTGGGAAACGTAGCCTCATTATAAAAACTAGTTTGGAAAGGTTATGAAATAAACTTTCAAATTCTTTTATTACAAATAAATAATAACATTTATATATATTAAAATTCAGAATGCAAACATAAAAAAAAATTAAAATGACCCGCGTGATGTTTTATGTGAAAACGGTACTAAAATCACAGATTATGTAAAAATACACTTATTCTATTGTATAAATGTATAATAAACAATTTTTTCACCTCGCTTTTTTACCATTTCATACAAAAATATTTTAATAAAAAACTAACAATGTCTTGAACAAATGACAATCAAACAAGGTGGAGGTTCCATTCGGCTCAGATAATTAATCTCTATGTTTCATAAATATTTTTGAATACAGACGCGTAGCGTTGTTCATTATCGATATTCCGTTTTTTATTTCATGGTAATCCGTATACTAGTGATGGAAATAAATCAATTTTTGTAAAATCTCGCGCGTTTATGTCAAAAGACGCTCTAATGTCTTGACCGCTTTTATTATATTTGCATCTTTTGACGCTCTAATGTTCCGAGTGGTTAAATATCTTAGATATATTATATACCAGCATTCTCTGCCCGTACTTAAGTATAACCCCTACTGTGTGGCTGGCTACATTTACAGTGCAGTGAAATTATTTATTTATTTATTTAACGCCATAAAATGGCTTTTACATTCCGGTGATACATGATACACAGTGGTACACAGGAGGGTAATTATAATGATAACAAAATAAGAATGTACATTAAACCAAGTACATATATACGTGTGATAACAACTAGTATTTAGTTATAGGATACAAATATGTATTACAACCAAAAAAAAAGAATATGAGCTCGTATAGAGAATACACATTTTATGCAGAATAAAAATAAGTAAATAAAGGTGACTTCTTAGAAAAATTGTTAACATCAAGCATAATATTTTTTGAATTTAAAACTACTAGCATTTATGAAGTTTCAAAAGTGATAAATGAATTAAAAATGTCTTTTTCCTGTGGTATTGATGGCTTAAGTATCATGGTATACAAACAGCATGTTTCTGTGTTGGTTGGTCCCATATCTCATATTGTTAACCTTAGTTTTAAGAATGGCATATTTCCTTCTCATTGTAAGAATGCTAAGATTATACCTCTTTTCAAAGGTGGAGACCACCTAGATGTTAACAATTACCGACCAATATCTTTGCTTAATACTCTCTCAAAAATAATAGAGAGATTGGCTAAGTCAAGATTAGTTTCATTGTTAGAAAAATACAAAATACTCTCCGATAATCAATTCGGTTTCAGAGAGAATAAAGGTACGAGTGATGCTGTATTAAAGGTACTGACTAATGTTATAAGCGCGCTGGACTATGGCAACAAAGTTATAGCGGTGTTTTTGGACTTATCAAAAGCATTTGATACTGTTTCCCACGAATTGCTCCTTAAAAAATTATTATCCTTAGGCATTAATAATACAGCAATGAATTGGTTCAGGTCTTATCTTAGTGATAGAAAACAGCAAGTAGAGATAAGTAATGTGTTAAGCAATAGTAAATCCATCTCCTTTGGAGTCCCGCAAGGTAGTGTACTTGGGCCAGTATTGTTTCTAATTTATATAAATGATTTATGCCGTCTTAATATTCCTGGTAACATTGTTAGTTTTGCAGATGACACTGCCCTAATATTTGAGGGAAAAACTTGGGATGAAGCTTTTGACAAATGCAATATAGGTTTAAGAGTGGTAAATAGTTGGTTGAATAATAATATTTTAACTCTGAACACACAGAAAACCAAATATATTACTTTTAGCATTTCATGTAAAAGTCAGCCTTCTGCAACTCATAATTTGATTATACATAATTGCTTGCAAACATGTAACTGCAACCCCTTAGAAAATGTAACCAACGTAAAATACCTTGGTGCAATAATAGATAAATTTTTGAGATGGAATGATCATGTCAATATGTTGGTAAATAATACTAGGAGACTTACCTATATCTTTAAAGAACTCAGACATATACTAGACAAAGAAAAATTAAAAACGGTTTATTTTGCAATAATCCAGTCTATGCTTTCTTATAATATAGTGTGCTGGGGATCCTGTCAAAAGACTCATATAGAACTACTTAATATTGCACAAAAGCTGATTCTTAAAGTTATGTTAAAAAAAAAATTTAGATATCCAACGAATTTACTTTATAAGGAATGTAATGTCATGAATGTTAAACAGCTATATATTACACAAACGCTTTGTAGATTTTTTAATAATATTGGTATTTTAGAAAGAACACAGCAAGTTCGTATTACTAGAGTTGGCTCTGGTCTGAACTTTACGGCAATTCATACTAAATCTTCTTTTGGTCAAAGGAATTATTTTTATCGGGCTCCACTCCTATTTAATAGCCTTCCAGATCATATTAAGTCATCTAATTCCTTGAGCATTTTTAAAAAGACCGTCAAATTATTTGTGTTAGCCGAGGATTGTAAATTGTTCACTGCTTTATCCTTTCTAAATTAATATCATTTTATTTTGTCTTGACTATTTTTTTTAATCCTTCTCTTGCTAAAGCGAAATATATAAATAAATAAATATTTCTCATCTTAATTCTTCGAAAATATTTTTTTTTCCTAAAAGTCAAATCTCAACATTATGGTCACCCTACATGCTTTCATTGTAATGTACTATCGCCTTCAGCTAATTAGGTACTAATTATACTCATAATCTGCATGAAACATACAACAATATTGTTCTTCAATAACTGTATTATTTTGTGTTATTTTATTAAATTGTAGAGTTGTTAACCTCAATACAGGCTTGACCTAGTGAGGTTATAAACTGAATTGTTAACATTAGTCCTAGGTACCATGTAAAGAAACAAATAAATAAATAAAATATACTTTAATTCTATTTGAACATATCGTTGGATTCCGGGAATTGGCTAAAATGGAGTACATGATATTATTGTTACCTTCAGTTTGAAATGACTGAGTTTGAAATGACTACAGGTACTGCTAATTAGTTCTGCTTTTCAGGGCTGTCAGTTACAGATTCAATAATAACTTCGTTTAAAAATAATAATTTTGAAAAAAAAAAATACATTTATTAGCTAACACTTAACTAGTCTGCTTGATAGTTAATATAAATGAAGTAAGTGCGTAGTTTGGAATCTATAGTAGAGTATGATATAGGCGCCGTGCAGATGAACACTATTATACCTAACATTGATTATTGTGATTGAGGTATGATATTATAGCCTTCTTATAACTATATTCGGTGCAGTTGAACACATCTACTACTTCTGAGAAAGCATTGCCAACTGCATGCAATCTAGGTATAAGCGAGTATCTAAATGACTCAGTCCTGATATTTTTGTTGCAATTAAAAAGAATTTTGAATCGAGTAGTTCTAGTAGGTATGTGGAAGGTAATTAGGCTTAATAAATCAGGACTGTCTATTATACCATTAACAATTTTAAAAATAAAAGTCAAGTCAAAAACAAGTCTTCTATCTGAAAGTTTGAGTAAGTTTAATTCTTTCATCAAGTGATTGTAATTTATTGATTCTATTGGTAGACCAAGTTTATGGTTAATGAATCTTAAGAATTTATGCTGAATTTTTTCAATGGAATCGGAGTGGATTTTGAAATTAAGGTGACCGTATAGAAGAATTATATTCGACTTGACTTCGAACTAGAGAGGAATATAGGATTTTTAATGTTGAAATATTTTGAAAGTCTCTGTCATTTCGCAGAATAAAGCCTAGCATTTTTAATCCTTTATTAGTTACTGTATTTATATGTGAAAGAAAGTTAAATTTGGAATCGAAAATAATGCCAAGATCATTAATCTCACTGACAGAGGTGGGGGAAACATTATTAATATTATATTGATAGTTAAGGGGTTGATTTGTTCTGAAAAATCTTATTATCTGGCATTTACTTATTGAATGAGATAGTGTGTGTGTAGAGTGGATTTGATATTTGCGAAGATTGACTAACGAAGGACCTTGAATTTTGTGTTACTGTTTACTGCTTGGAACGAGGAAAAACATATGCTGCATATAAAGGAAAGGACTCACCGAAACAGGATAAAGAACTTGTATGCTGGCAATTTTGTCTTCTTTCTCCCCGTCCAATTGGCACTGAAAACAGCAATAGGCGTGCGTTTCGTGTACACGACGAACACGGCGGAATTAGGTTAACAGATAGCGGGAGCACGGGGGCTATAGGGTATGTTGCGGCGCGGGCTGTTGATTGCAGACTGACGTGGTGAAGGTAGTTATAGGTGCGGATTTTGGGAACAAGGTAGGACAGGATTTGCAACAATATTAATACCAATCCCAAGCAGTAACAGTATGTATGTGTGCTATGTAGGTGTGTGTATGTGTGGGTATATGTATTGGCGTAACCATGCCCCCCGCCTGGAAGGGGATGAAAGAATCCACTTCCATAAACCAAAAGAGTGCCAATACGTCTCAATGCGCAAACAAAATTATAATGACACGCGGTAGAATGTAATAAATTATGTAAAAGTTACGAAAATATTATGTAAGTTATATAAATGCTTTACCAAATGGTCAAAATGACTGATATAGCAAGGAAATAAAATGAATAAAAAACATTGAAACGAAAAATATGACTTGAAAGGATTCAATAAATAATACTGAACCTGCGGTAGATAAACTAGTAGGGTTTGGTACCTATTTAACAATGAAACTAATCTAATTGATTTTTAAAAATTAAAGTATTATGAACTAACTTCTAAGATGTCGTTAAATCTATTGTGACGGTAAGGGACAGAGTTTAACAACGGCCCTGCGGTATGTTCTTTATATGATAGTAGTCTATTATTAAATTGACTACATTATCCCGAGCGGGCAATAGAATGGGATGACGACTGTCAAATTCTGTTTCAGCGTTACTCAATCTGCCTCCTACCCTTAGAATTCCGTCATGAAGAAACGGATTTAATTTCGCAATCGCTCGCCGAACCTTCTTCCCATCTTTGACTGCCTTTATATCTTCGGAGAAATGTTCTTGCTGTATAGAATTTATAACAGCGATTTCTGCAACTAAGATATGGCTTAATTCGAATGCTCGTGGTAATTTATTAATGAAACGAAAAACATAAATTACTATTCGAATTAATTTCGGCCATGAACTAACACGAGAAGCTAGTGCACACAATAACGGTGGAGCAATTGTTTTAGGGCGGTTATTGTCTTGAACGGACATCAAAATTTTTGTTTTTAATTCGGGTGGATCAGATATCGATTTCGTATCAAAACGTTGTAAAGGCCAATCACTTTTAGGTAATTGGGCAAATACGGGACCGTTAAACCATAACGGATGGTCTATTAGCTGAGCGGGAGTAAGACCCCGCGATAAGCAGTCGGCGGGATTGTCTTGACCTCTTATATAATGGAAGCATTCAGCCCCAAGGTGGTTTTGTATTTGTGAGACACGGTTGGCAACGAAGGTCTGCCATTTTGCAGGCGGTGAATTTATCCAAGCTAGTGCAACCGTGCTGTCGCAAAAAGCTAAAGTCGTATGAGCTTTTGAATTTGATGTGTAGGTATTACTGACCGTATGCATTAATCGTGCAAGTACTAGCGCTCCACATAGTTCTAATCGCGCAAGTGAAATCGTCTTAGCCGGAGCGACCTTGGATTTAGCGCATAATAAATTAATTGTGGTTTTATCAGTATTTGGACAGTAAACATGTAAGTAAATAACACCTCCATATGCGCGTTCGCTTGCGTCTGAAAACCCGATAAGCGTTAATACACATTGGGGTTCGATTCCTAAAAAACGAGGAATTTTAATAGATTGCAGTAATGGCAATTCCTTTTTAAACTGTCGCCAAAGTGTGACAACTGTTTCAGGAGGAGTATCGTCCCAATTCAGGTTATGCTCCCATAGAGATTTAATTATCAGCTTAGCCAATAATACAACTGGTGCGGCGAAACCCATCAAATCCCAAAGACGAGCAATCGTCGAGAGAATATTTCGTTTAGTACACGTTCTTTCGTCGGTGTGTACGACAAATACAAAATGATCAGAAGCGGGTATCCAATGAAGCCCTAGTATTTTTAGGTTTTCATCGGGATTAAATTCCACATGTTCCTTAACACGACGAGCTGTAGGAATCGTGGATAAAAACTTTGGAGAATTAGAAGAGAATTTTACAAGGTCGAATCCTCCAGCAGCGAATAACTGAATTAATTCCGTCGACAACTCGGTAGCTTCCTCGACTGATGAGCAACTGGTGACGAAATCATCCATGTAGAATGAGCCATTTTCCACCAAGTTTGCCGCGAGTGGGAAACGAGGTTTTTCATGCGTTGCGAGTTGACGCAGTGAACGCATAGCCAAAAATGGGCTACAAGACATGCCGAAAGTGACGCGATTAAATTCGAACAATTGTAAAGGGTCACTATTGTTAAATCTATACAGCATGCGCTGATAACGACGGCATTCTTCTTGCACTACGATTTGTAGGTACATTTGTTTTATGTCAGCGGTTATAGCTATTGCGAACAATCTGAAATTGAGGATAATGCGAAACAAATCACCTTGTAAGTTCTTTCCGGTATGTAGGATGTCATTAAGCGAATAACCCGAATCGGATTTCATACTCGCATCTAGCACCATGCGAATTTTAGTAGTAAGTTTATCTTCACGAACTACAATATGATGCGGTATAACGTAATGAGGTAAGTCAGAATTGTCGACCGGCGAAATGTACCCTTTCTGTAGGTATTCGCGTAATATTTTGTCATATTCTAACTTTATTGCGGGTTGAGATATCAAGCGGCGTTCGAGAGATCGAAACCTGCGTTCGGCGGCGGGTAACGATTCACCGAGAACAGAGGGACTGTTTCGAAACGGCAACGCGACGATATAACGACCTGCCGTGTCACGAGAGGTAGTGAGTTTAAAAATGTCCTCACACTCTTGTTCATCAGGCGTTAAAAACTTCTCATCTGGAATGTCTTCCAATTCGAAGAAGCGCGACAGGCAAAAATCATTATTTTGCGTGAACGTACAAAATGATTGCGTGGCGTTTATACTTGGGTTTTCAATCATCGTTGGGGCAGTACCCAAGATGAGATATCCCAAAGTGGTTTCAATAGCAAACGGCTGGCCGAGAGAACCTGATATTTTGTTTGCCTTTAGAATGCGAGCAAATATGTCACATCCTAAGATAATATCAATCTCACCGGGCGTACAGAATGTTGTGTCTGCTAAGGGCAAATTGTCAAGATACGACAAAGAGGAACGGTTAATGTTAACAGTAGGCAACTCACTGGTTATAGTTTCTACTACATATGGTTTAATCGTATACGACTGAGTGATGTCATAGCGGGAATGTAACTTTAAGCAAGTTACGCCATTTGTCACATTTCTTACGTCACCTATTCCCGTGACGTAAGTACTTGGAGATGACCGCACCGTAAGATTCAAGCGTGAACAGCATTTGCGCGTAATTATGTCCCTTTGGGAGCCGCTATCTATTAGAGCCCGTAACGTCTGTACCTGGCCCTTAGCGTCTCTGGTAGTGCAAACAGCCGTTCCTAAGAGTGCAGTAGTATTTGCACTAGGGCATGAATTTGTTACACATAGCGAAACCGGATTCAAAGAATTTAAGTTATCATTATCGGCATCTGCTTGTAACGCGGGAGATGGTATTGGGTCTGTTTGTGACTTTCGCCCATCAGTTTGTTTGAAATGCAATAAACTATGATGGTTGAGCGCGCATGTTTTGCATGTACTCTTTGATTTACAAGCTTTTGTGATGTGCCTAGTACTGAGGCAGTTCACACAAACTCGAATATTCGATGACTTAATAAAGTTAAATCGATCGCGTGGTTCTAGACTTGTGAATTTAGAACATTGGTATAAAGGGTGCGATCCCTTTTGACAACAAAAACAAATTTCGATGGAGTGATTATCGATTTTTTCGACATTAATAAATGCCTTTGCGGAATTAGTTTTTTGCGGTTTAGCGGTATAATTAATGTTTGAGCCAACGCGGCTCGAGGTCGGTTGCGTAATTTGCGCGCGGTTGAGAATTCGTTGCTGTTGTCTTACAAAGTCGATTAGTTCCGCGCTGGAAGGTAAATTTTCATTATTTTTAATAGAAGATTCGAAAGCCTTTACAGTCTCTATGTCAAGCCGTTTAAGACCCAGTTGTAGCAATATGAATTCTGCGAGGTCTTTTATTTTTAATTGCTTCAGCGCGGCGATGTTAGCGGAGTATGCATCTGCGAAATTCTCTAAAGAAGCGGGCGTGGCTGAGTTAACTGGAGGCAATTTCAGCAATCGGTCAAAGTATGATTCAGCAAGAACGCGTTGATCATTATACTTAGTACACAATGCGTCCCAAATAACTTGATAATTTGTACCAGTAGGCGTAATAGTTTTGCAAATATCAAATCCACTCTACACACACACTATCTCATTCATCTTGATCCAAACGAGCCGGACATTTTTGAACCATAATATTAGTAGATAATAATCCAGCAGAGTGTGAATACGTTTTTACAATACCGCATATAAATAATTACCCGCATTCCCGCAGTTTGATATACCTACATGAGTAATTTTGTTTCTTTATACCTATCGTATTATGGTTGGAAATAACATATTTACCCGCTATTAGAATAAATAGATACAAGACACTGCTTTGATATTTATTTCTGATAACTCATGTAATTATATCTTGCTAATCAAATCGCATTACCTACCTTATAAATAATACGATTATTTCCTAATATTCGTATTGTTTATATTATTGGATTACATTACAAATAGAATAATACGATCGTAATATGTATAATTTGTTAATGTAATCCAATAATATAAACAATACGAATATTAGGAAATAATCGTATTATTTATAAGGTAGGTAATGCGATTTGATTAGCAAGATATAATTACATGAGTTATCAGAAATAAATATCAAAGCAGTGTCTTGTATCTATTTATTCTAATAGCGGGTAAATATGTTATTTCCAACCATAATACGATAGGTATAAAGAAACAAAATTACTCATGTAGGTATATCAAACTGCGGGAATGCGGGTAATTATTTATATGCGGTATTGTAAAAACGTATTCACACTCTGCTGGATTATTATCTACTAATATTATGGTTCAAAAATATCCGGCTCGAAGGACCAAGATGAATGAGATAGTGTGTGTGTAGAGTGGATTTGATATTTGCGAAGATTGACTAACGAAGGACCTTGAATTTTGTGTTACTGTTTACTGCTTGGAACGAGGAAAAACATATGCTGCATATAAAGGAAAGGACTCACCGAAACAGGATAAAGAACTTGTATGCTGGCAATTTTGTCTTCTTTCTCCCCGTCCAATTGGCACTGAAAACAGCAATAGGCGTGCGTTTCGTGTACACGACGAACACGGCGGAATTAGGTTAACAGATAGCGGGAGCACGGGGGCTATAGGGTATGTTGCGGCGCGGGCTGTTGATTGCAGACTGACGTGGTGAAGGTAGTTATAGGTGCGGATTTTGGGAACAAGGTAGGACAGGATTTGCAACAATATTAATACCAATCCCAAGCAGTAACAGTATGTATGTGTGCTATGTAGGTGTGTGTATGTGTGGGTATATGTATTGGCGTAACCACTTATATTCAGATAAAGTTTATTAGTTTTGCACCAATCTTGTAGTTTATTTAAATTTAATTGAATGTGAATACAGTCATTTATCGTTTTTATAAGTTTAAATAGTTTCAAGTCATCGGCGAAAAGCAACACTTCAACATTATTATCAAAAACAGTGATGATATCATTTATAAAAAGTAGGAACAGTATTGGGCCTAAATGTGACCCTTGAGGTACACCGCTAGTCGCCATGAATTTGTGTGATAGGTAAGAGTTATTTTTTACTTGGAGAATTCTATTGGTTAAGTAACTCTTTATCCATTCCAATAGTTTACCCTCTATTCCCATTTTACTAAGTTTATTGAGAAAAATTTCGTGGTTAACTTTGTCAAACGCTTGATAAAGTCTGTATATATTGAATCGACTTGGGATTTATTTTCAAGCGAACATGCTATAAATTGTTCGTACAAGGAAAGATTTGTCAAGGTGGATCTGCCCGGCATAAAGCCATGTTGATTAGGTACTATGATCTTATTAATATGTATGGAGATTATGTCAAGGATAAGTTTTTCAAACAATTTGGGGATAGTTGAGAGCATGCAAATGGGTCGGTAATTAGTGACATCATGAATATCTCCCTTTTTAAATACAGGTGTTAGATAACAGTTTTTCCATAATTCGGGGAAGCAGCCAGAATTAAGTGATTGGTTAAATATTTGACATAGTCGCTTGGCTAGTATAGATACACAGTTAATTAGAAAAGCAGGACTAACTTTGTCAGGACCAGCTTTTTTCTTTATGTCGAGTGATTTTATTTTGCTTATAACATCTGGAACATTAATATGTAAAGCGGGAATGTGGACCGATTTCTTTGGATGAAAGGATGGAAGTTGAACATTTGGGATATCCTTAACGTACATATTTTTGAAGAAGTCAGCAAAGAAATTAACAATGTCGTTAGTATCACTACTACTTTTCCCTTCGAAATACATGTAAGTAGGTATGCGGGTACATTTGTGTTTCTGTTGTCTAAAAAGGACCAATCTGCACTTTCTAAGTATTTTATTATCAGTGGATAATCTGTTTTGGCGAAATTGTAAGAAAAATTAGGAACATTGTTAGAGTAAGTATTGAGAAAGTTGTTCGTAATGGTTATGTTTAGGGGAGGGTGGTGGGAATCTATGGGGAGAAGAGAGTCTATGGATTTACTTAGTTTTACTGAGGGATCACTACTAAATGCAAGGTCTAATAGGTGGTGATTAGAATTATATACATTATTAATTTGTTTAAGACCTAGGAAATTAGACATTTTTATAATTACACCAGCATTAGCAGATATTTTAACATGAATTGTTGGATTATTACTAAGGGTAACCCAGTCTATATTGTTTGGAAAATTTAAAAAAATAATTATAATAATTTTTTAGAAAATTTGTTGTAGTCACCGGTTAGCAGCATTCTAGCTTCCGGATATTTGAGCTTGAGGGCCTCTACATCTTCAATGTGGTTTTCGTAATCTTGCTTAGTTGATCCGGGTGGAATGTAAACACATCCAAGAATAATTTTTCCTAGGTTCGTCTTGAGTAATACGTAAAGTTGTTCTATATTTTTGTGTTTGCATTTTAATCTGGGTGAAGTTATAGATTTGGTAAAAGATATTATTACACCCCCTCCTCTTGATTTGGTGCTGGTAGTGGTACTTCTATCACAGCGGTAGGTATTGTGAGAAGTGAAGCCTAGTTTATGACTGACTTGAGGTGCACCGTAGTGTGCTAGAGTTACATTTTAGAAGTTTTTAACACAATTCATTGTGGTTTTATTGTAATTGAGTTTTAAACCATTTGGATTGGTTTCATATTCATTTTTGTGGCATTTCCCCATATTTTTAATGCAAATCTTACAAGATATTCTGTCAGTGACATAAATTATTCCCTGAGTTTCAATATGTATAAACATTTAAAGTATAAATTCTGAGCAATTGAGGCTAACTAACATTAAGAATACTTTACAGGCCAGTGCTAAGTATATTGGAGTCAAACTGTGTTATCCGGGCCCCAAATGAAGCATCATACAATTTGAAAATTGAAAAATCTCACTTTTGTATTTCTTGGGCATTATTAACTATGTAACAATTTCTAGACATTTTGTTTTGAAGAGTTTTATTTCCCATGTACATTAGTTACTTTTAAGATTACTAGTGAATGACAATGGATGTGTCGAAACCGAAGGCAGATAAATAAAAATTATTAATCAATGTACGTGTGTGTAAAAACATATACCTACATATAAAAAATGTTAAATAAAACACTTAAAAATATATATATAAAAAAGAATTCATTAAAAAGTCTTGCAATTTTTATTTTGCATCTCCATGGAATGTACCCTTGTGATTGTGAAATTCTGGCACAAATCAATCTATTTGTACCAGAATCTCAAACTCAGGGTAATCAATGGTTAAAAAATGACTAATTACTCTCAATAAATGGTTACTGTCAGAAAGCATAAGGCAGTCCACTCAAGCTGACAGTTCTATTAAAAATGGAGAATGAATCACCAAGCTCATCTATCTTCTGTCAAGACGTTCCTCACACTGCTGGATTAGCTGGAATCCCGAGATCTCATTGGCCGATTGCCAAATATCAAATTGTACATCCATCAATCAGACATTAACGTCAATTTATCGTACTGTGCGTAGACTGTTTAAAATATGAGCTAACAAAAAATTAAATAATAGGATTTTGTGCAGTGGAAAAGTGAATTTGATTGACAGTTATGACGCTTTTACAGTAAACTTAACGTAAACACATAATTAACTAGGTATTTGTTTGTATATCTTTTTTACTGGCTTTCTTTCACAGCTTTTGGCAACACAAGGTTGCCACAGAAAACACATTTTCAAAATTTTTGATTAGTCATAACAGTTTTAATATTTATTTTTTAAAGTACCTACCAAGGAAGCAGATTGCAAAACACCAAGATTCTATTGAAGCCACGTAGAAAAAAAATGTTTTCCATTTAACTGTTTTCAGGAAGAAAAACAATCATCAATTATGAAATAAGTATAAAAGGTACAATTATTGCTGTAGAAAATATCAACTTAAAAAATTGTAACAAACACAATTAATTTTTGTTCTGGCATTAATAACATTTTCCGGTCTGTTACCATGCTGCTTCCATTCTAATGTATTCCAAGCAATAATATTTACACATACTAGTATAGCAGATGACATGTTCTTATATTAGTTGAATTACCTAACGATAGTGAAAATAATTCATTGTTATTTTTATCAATTAGGCTATGAAGGCTAGGAGCAAATACTTTCAAGGCTAATGTTCAATAACAGCATTAGTCAAATTGATTTTAAAAAATGGATAATTAATGCATAATAAAAAATTATTTCTACTTTAAAACAAAATAAATCATCAGTAGAAAAATAAAACCAATATTATTATATAATTTTCCAAGGATTTCAATGTGTTTGTGTACACAGAATTAGTAGGAAATAGTTAGGAACATCCGACTGTAGTCCCTCTTAACCCGCAGTAGTCCAAGGATACAGAATAACACAACACAAGCAAGAATCTCTTCAAAATGATCCTACTGTAAATTAGTTTGAAATAGTTTGGAACACACGCCCGTAGTCTCTCTTACCCCGCAGTAGTCCAAGGATACAGAATAACACAACACAAGCAAGAATCTCTTCAAAATGATCCTACTGTAAATTAGTTTGAAATAGTTTGGAACACACGCCCGTAGTCTCTCTTACCCCGCAGTAGTCCAAGGATACAGAATAACACAACACAAGCAAGAATCTCTTCAAAATGATCCTACTGTAAATTAGTTTGAAATAGTTTGGAACACACGCCCGTAGTCTCTCTTACCCCGCAGTAGTCCAAGGATACAGAATAACACAACACAAGCAAGAATCTCTTCAAAATGATCCTACTTTAAATTAGTTTGAAATAGTTTGGAACACACGCCCGTAGTCTCTCTTACCCCGCAGTAGTCCAAGGATACAGAATAACACAACACAAGCAAGAATCTCTTTACAATGATTCTACTGTAAATTAATTTGGAATAGTTTGGAACACCCGCCCCTATTCAATCTTACCCCGTAGCAGTCCAAGGATGCAGAATAACAAAACAAAATCTGTTTAAAATGATTCTACTATAAATTAGTTTGAAATAGTTAGGAACACCCGCTCATAGTCCCTCTTACCCCGCAATAGTCCAAGGATATAGAATAACACAACACAAGCAAGAATCTCTTTAAAATGATTCTACTGTAAATAAGGATTGAAGAACCATACAAGAATTGTTTTATAGCTGTCAAAAGTAACATACACAAATCAGTATTTACACGGTGAGAGACAACCAACATAGGGGGGTAATTTAAGATGATTTTAGCTATATTAGTAAATAGATCTGAATAGCCAGGTATTTATTCTTTCTCCTTTCTTCCACTTCTTTCCACCTCACAATAATCCCCTAATACATACCCCTAATTACTATATTGGCAGTGAGAAATTTGTATGATACATTAAAAAAACAGTTATTTATCCCTCCTGAAGTTAGCATCAATATATACATAAAGTAAGTTTAAAAAACGATATACATGTACTTTATGCATGTATATCAAAATACAAAATATATTACCTCAAGGTACAGTCCTGGGGCCGTTACTGTTTATCATCTATGTAAATGATATATTCACACAAAGAATAAACGGAAAAATAATATCTTATGCTGATGACACTGTCATAATAATTGAAGGTGCTGATTGGAATACTGTGAACAACCTAGC
The DNA here is from genome assembly GCA_917563855.2 of Limnephilus lunatus. Lineage (NCBI taxonomy): Eukaryota > Metazoa > Arthropoda > Insecta > Trichoptera > Limnephilidae > Limnephilus > Limnephilus lunatus. The sequence continues at coordinate 37,924,319 of OU830594.1, forward strand.
GAATATTGACATCAATACACTGAAAAACTGGTTCGATAAAAATCTCCTCTCTTTAAATACCGAAAAAACAAACTTTATCCCATTCTCTATCAATAAATTTAAATCTAAACCAGAAATAAAAATTCTAATACATCAGAGTAATAGTAGTGGAACTAATTGAACTCCAGAATGTTCTACACTTAATTCAACTTCCAAAATTAAATATCTTGGTGTATATATAGATCGACATTTTAAATGGAAAACACATATTTGTGAACTTGTAAAAATAATTAGGAAATGTATATATATATTTATAAGATCAGAAATATTCTTAGACCGGAAAACCTAAAAAGAGTGTACTATGCAATTGTTCAATCTATATTACAATACGGTATTATAGGATGGGCAGGAACATATGATGTTATTCAAAATAGTTCAAAGATTAATAATTAAGATTTTATTGAAAAAACCATCTACATTTTCTACCGAAAAAATCTTTTCAATATTCAAAGTAACTACAATAGACAATTTATATAAAAAAATATTCAATACTACAAACTTTTAAAGAAATACAGCAAAAAAAATTACATTTCAATATCTCAGCAAGATATCAAAACAATATTAAAATCCCAAAATTTAATACCAAGCACATCCAAAATTCCTATCTGTATCATGGTATAAATTATTTCAACAAACTCCCATTAAAAGTAAAAATTATTGAAAATAAAAGTAAATTCCAAACTAAATTAAAAAATTACCTGAAACAACTGTAAGAGTTACATTACTATTTCACTTCATTTAAATCTGTTAATCGACACATCTCAAGTTTCTCTTACTATATCTATTGTTAATAGTTTATTATTCAACTACTCAAATGATAACATTGATAACATAATTGAGTATGAATTCACTCACCAAACACAAGAGCCTTGTCTCTTTATGGTGAGGAAAGGCTTTTATTACATTAATATTACAAATCTGTTTAATATGTAAAAAAAAAGTATAATTATTGTAAAAACATAAAAATATTAAATAAATAATAATAATAATAATTGTTTGGAATTAGGGTCTGTTCTAAAAACAAAGTTACATGGTACATAAATTTACTTCTATAGCCTTGTCCACACACTACGCTCCTAGAATTCGAGGCAGTTCTCAACCAACAAATCATTTTTTAGCGTTAAATGATATAAACCACTGTACAATACTAAGTGACTACAATAGTGAATTTGGGGTGTTCCATTAATGTCTAACTATTGCTCGATAATTGTTGGCTGGACTGGGGTTGGACAAAGCTTGAAGAAAGCCAAATCTTGTTCTACTCACAGAGTCTCGAAGACCTTCTCCACCTCGGATCGCTGCGTCAGGTTTTTGTAGAAGGTGAAGAAGTCCTCAAACTGGAACTTGGAGGGGCTAATGGTGTCACTTTTGCCGGACGGCAGTCCTGACGCGTCCAGACCTTTCTCCACCTTCTTCCGGTCGTCCTTGTTCTGCGCAAACAGTTTCACGATGCTAGAATGAGAAAAAAAATCATAAATGTTTTAGATAAGTTTCATACACCACAGCTTCGATTTGGGAGGCGGATGGGTACCGCCGCCCCGGGAACCATTTATTGGATAACCAACACCATTATATCTTTCATAGGTCACCCCAAGTGGTTAGCTAGGTTTGACGACTAAGCAGGGCTGCCAGGGTTCATGGGGTGAGGTTTTTATGGGTCTTGGCGGTGGATGCGTCTGCCCACCAACTGCGTGGCAGGCTGGATTGGAGAGGCTGTTTGAGGGAGACTTTTTTACCTCTCCAGCCGGACACTCTCGGAACATCGCCTTGCACCGCAGTGGGACAGATGGGTTCATATGTGTGTCATTCCTGAACACACTAACCCTCATATTCCTACCCACCCTTCATACCTTTTTCCTTCCCAGAATTTCCCATCCTTCCTTTTCTAAAAAGACCCTCCACTCCCAATGATGACATAGACCCCGAGGAGAATTATTTTCCCCAGGGTCTCCTGTGTGGAGCTAATGTAAAAAAAATCCCTTATAAGGTTTGTAAAGTTTAATCGGAAATTTCAAATTTGTACTATACTTAGTTTGTAACTTTATTGCTGTACATATATGACGTAAGTAATATATGTATAGTAATAATTATGAATGCATTAATTATTTATTAGATGTATTTTGCAAATGTTCTAGGTAAGGTTTTAACATATACTTGAATATTAATAACAGTTTGACCTTCATGGGGAGGGTCATATAAAACCTCCCTACCATACAATACGATTGTACCATCCTAGCCAGGCAAGCCAGCATTCTAGTGCCCCCTGGTATAAACTGTGCAGTTTAAGTTAAATAAATAAAAATTAAATTAGAAAAACGCAGAGAAACAAAAAAACAATAAATTTGTATTATTGTTCATAACCTTTTATCGTCATTTGTTTTTTTGGTCGTTTTATTACCGTAAGAAAACAGTACCTGTGTTTTCCGTGTTGCAAATGGCATTTTTTCAGCATCAGTAATTAAATGGGCATAAAAAATGGTTTCCTCTTTTTCAAAGGCTCTGCATTAGACGTGGGCAAAATTGAATGATTGAATTAAATGAATAAATTCAATCTTGTGACACACTCAATCTTATTCTCATTTTCAAAAGGAATTAAATCTTTATTTCTTACCCTTGGCCTTGCATCCTACGATTTTTTAACAGCACCATATTTCTTTTAATTTCTATTAATTTATTTTACAGTTAAATAATTCATGTTATTTTGAGGTAAGAAAATAATAATGTACTCTGTAAATATTGGATATTCGTTGCGCGGATAGGTACACCTACTACAGGCGGCGCGCGCCGCGAAATTGCCCATCACGTGTATTATCCCGCGTAGTAAATCTATACAAAAAAACCCGTAAGTCAGAGAGTTCCCGTCCCCAGCCCAAGCGACAAAACCGCCAACCAACTGAACCGACAAGCGATCGAGTCATCCAAAAGTCAATAATACTGAATTCCGAGTGTCGCGTCTATTTCACAGTCGTCCCGCCAGTCCCACTGTTCGTCATAGTCATAAATGAACTAATACCGTCATAGTCCTACAAGTCTGTTCAATTCTCAACCCCAATCTCTGTTTCACTTATTCAATGCATCAAAACATTTGTGACGGATCGAGTCGATCATCGGATCGAGTTCAATTCTAATCTGTTGAAGATATCGAGTCATTATTAGGTCCGCAGAATGCAAGTTATTCAAGTCACAGCAAGACAAAAGACACTTATTAGTCAGAAGTTCATAATTCATTCCTTGATGCCCGCAGAGAATCGGTTCGTCGTTAGTTCCCGCGCAGCCAAGCCGTCATCTTTGGGCGAAGCTTGCACGGGACCCTGAACTTGCTAAAAGCGAAAGTTAATCCTATATTTTTTCTCCCTCACACGTGCGTAAATTATGCAATGCGTTTAGAAACAACGATGTTTATTTATATTATTCTTTATATGGTATCTGTCTACCTAGCCGTAAACAAAACACCAGTCGCTGTCGGACCGTGATACGTCATGATGATCGAGTGGTTTATTCCTTTATTTTTGTAATAAATTGTATGACGCATGTCGCTCAGACTTTTAATTAGTTTTTATTCGGCGCATCGGTTTAACTTCACCATTGAGGTAAGTGCATTTAAAAATATATATTTGAGTGAAACTTATTCCAGGTGACCGGATCGGATATATGAAAGCGCGATAATACTATGTTTTTTATGTGAATACAGCAACTCCCAACTGCTCCCGTCTGGAGCTAATGAGACTATGGCATCCCCAATTGGGATATTTTGTGAGGCTGAAGGTAGTGGGAAGTTTAGATCACGTGAAGTAGACCAATTTTAAGTTTAATAAATAAAATAAAATTAGTGAAACTTAATGGTGAACCACAAAAACTGTTCCATTTTAAGATTTAATTGATAGCCTAATATAAATACATTTTTCTTGTCAAAATTTGTTTTTTTTTGCAAAATAAATACACATTAAAATAAATATTTCATTAACTTCGTTTTTAGTACCTTCAATTTTTCAGAACGACATAATTCACCCTAATAAGAGTGCTTTGCGCAGTGAAAACTTCTTTAACACCGTTGTGATTTGAAACTCGATGAAACGAAAAATAACGACAATAAAAAGAGGCAAACACATGCATCTAAAGGATGTAGTCCGCAGGAGAATGAGATAGTATTATCGGTCTCCTCTTTGTGCGGTTTTTCGTAGCCTTTCGGCCTCCTCTTTGTGCGGTGCTTCGTAGCCTCTCATGTATACTTTAGTTTTCTTAAGTGAAAACCACTTATTAGAAAATATATCTATGTATGCATATAAATAAGGTTTTTTTTTTTTTTTTTGGAATTAATTGAATTAAAGGAACGAATAAAAGGAATCAATTCAAAAGGCCGGGGGAATCAGACTGAATTGATTCACTCCTGGGAATGAATCTGCCCATGTCTACTCTGCATGCTGTGGAAAATTCTCGCGCACCACCATGCCATTATTTGAATGTTTGATGACAACTAGACTAATGCCAAAAGCGACTAAACCTTCTCTTTCTCTCTCTTTCGTATGTTCCGCTCATTGTTTACGGTACCGTTGATCGAAACCAAGCAATTAGCTACGAAATATGATTTTAAAATTTATGTTCATTTAAAAAAAAAAACTAAAAACGGTATGATTTAAACCATGGGTCGGCAACCTTTTGTTGTAAAAGGGACACACTTGGGTCACACGTCATTACAGTATACCTGCTATTTGGTGACTTAGCAGGGGTGCCCGGGTTCATGGGATGAGGTATGTCCAGGTCTTGGCGGCGGATGGGTCCGCCCACCTTCTGCGTGGTGGGCCGGATCGAGAGACTGGTTAAGGGATGCTTTATGACCTTTCCAGCCGGACTCATCGCCCAGCACTGCAGTTGAAAGGATTGATTCATACGTCTACCCATGGACACACCGACACCCAGATTCCTACCCACCCCTCATACATTTTTCCTTCCCAGAACTTCCTATCCTTCCCTTCCGTAAAAAGACTTTCCATACGGCATCCTAAGATGACACAGGCCATGAGGGAAATTATTTTCTTCAGGACCTCCTGTGTGGAGCTATTGTAAAAAAAACTAAAATATCTGTGTACAAATATTTTAGTTTTAAAAATAAAACAAAAATGTATGTTTTTACGACATTTATTGTAGTTTATAAAATCAATGGGATTTTTGTGGTTTTATTTGAGATGCAAGTTTTTTATATTAGCTTGCATTTTTGAAGTAGAGACGGCTAAATATGAATCCGAAGTATGGCGTCTAAATGTGAATCCAATAACCAAGAACAGTGTTGGTTTTCTCGATAATTTAGAATTGAAAAGGCTTGTTCACAAATTTATGTACTACCTAACATAGTAATTATATGCTCAGCAAACCGTTTTAACTCTTTGTAATTTTCAGAAGGCAACCAACCCGCATAGTAATCCACCAAGTTTTTCATACAAAAGCCATTTTACGTGTGGTATCACTTTGCAATCCTATCATGTTTATTTGCAAATCGCTCCCCCTTCGCCATCCCTTCGCTCCCTTTCTCGCTCCCTTTCACTCCGTTCTGTATGATATCGCCCGTCATAATCTTGCGGGCCGCACCAAGACGCCTCAGGTTGCCGACCCATGATTTAAACGATGAATGCGGTAAAACAAAGCGAAAAGAATAATCGATGGGATCTATTTGTGCAGGCTTTGAATGACATTAATTCGGGACTGGAAGAAATAAACAACATAAATGCGGGAAAAAGATCAATTGAGATTTCAATGTTTATATATATAAAGAAGAGTGTCTCAGTGGAGGTTTGTTTTTTCTACAAAAGTTACAGTTTTATTCTGATTGGTGAAATTTCGCATACTTGACCTTAAAAAAAGAGGAAGTTCGCTGACTACATAATACTTCCTAAAAACAACTCCCATCCCCTTTTCCGAGTTTTAATACTTTGATGAAATTTTGCACGCTTGACTTTAAAAATAAGAGGAAAATTACTATCTAAATCTGATTTCGAAAAATTCTGCATAAAATCCGGGCAATTTAGGGGACATTTAGGGGGGATACAGCTATTGTAGAATAAATGCTGGCACTGATAGCTACAGAAAAAAAAACTTCATTTTTATTGGAAAAAAAGTGGAGAAAAATTGTGCTTTCTCCCATTTTTAATAAGACTTAATTTTAGAATACATAATTTTATAGTGTTTGTAATAGTTGTTTACGTCAAACAAGTGTAAAGTTACTATGGATATTTATGAGAAGTTACATAAACAAACATTAGAGCAAAAAATCGACTGTGCTTGAATGAACTGGAAAAACAATTTTGCAAGAAACATGTTTTTCATTTCCAATCTGAAATAAACAGAATAAAAATAATTTTTGAGATGAAAGACCAACATGAATAATAGGTATTATTTGTGTGGCTGCCTAATTAGAGAGGAAGCCATATTAAAGGATGTCAGATGAAAAGGGATGATTCAGAATATACTTACTTTTTGATTGGTATCTTTCCGGTTTTGTCAACAACGAGGGAGAGTTTAGTGTGGACTTTCTGCAGAAACATGATGGTAGAGCTGTTGATCAGGCTGAGATTGTAGGCCAGACGGAATATGACGTCTGTCCATTGCTATAAAACAACATAATTGATTAAAACATGTAAATAACTTGTGTCTTAAAGGGCCCACTGACGGGCGAGTATGTTTGCGGCGAGCAGTCTGAGCATGAGGTCATGCAAGCATGTGCGGACACGTGCGGATGTGTGGATTGAATTGTCTGGCTGACATGACTGTCTGTCACCGAGGTCTGACAGGCAGAGCAGGGGCTTCGCAAGCATGCAAAAGCGATTAAAGAGCAATTCAATGTAAAAATAACAAAATTATGAAATTATCTTCATAATTCAAACTTCACTTAAAAAAAAAACGAGTGTGCTTTAGACCACACGACTGAAGTAAAATTTCACTAACTTATATCTCCCTCTTAACTTCCGTTCGCCTCGCCCGATCACACTTTTCATAACGCTCTCGTCATGCATTCATCAGCTTACTCCCCAAGTCAAGCGTGCGTAAAGGCCCGACCGTTCGCCTCGCCCGATTATACTTTTCGTAACGCTCTCGTCACGCATTCACCATCTTACTCCCCAAGTCAAGCGTGCATAAAGAAGTTTTACTTCAAAAACAATTTTTTGGCTCTTGGCAATTTCCAAATATGAGCTACACCTGTTTGTACTGTGGGTGACAAAATAATATACTTTATTTGGTAAAATAAACAGAAACAAACAAGAAAAATCACAAAGCTCAAAACATTCACTCCATTTTTCCATTTGACAGGTCTCAGGAGCTCATTTGTTTTTTGAAGAATTCCACGGAAAAAAAAGGCACATGTTTTTTACTGTTGAACAATAGGCCACTTGCATCAATTTAAAAAAAAAAAAATTCCGGTTGAGGCAAATATTCTAAGACATAGCGTATTTTTTTTTATCGTATTTTTGAAACCCTGACAATTTTTTATAAACCGGAAAGACGGGACATTATTTTATGGGTGCGAAAAAACGATAATTACATTGCCGAAAATCATTAAAAAAAGAATGTTTTCTACACGAATGGCAATAAATTGTACGGGGTTTTCTTCGTAACATCTGTCAAAACACCGCCATCTTTAAAAAATCGTCAAACCAAAGGATAAGTTCGCAGAGAACAAACAATAAATCTAGTGAATGTTAAAGTCAAATTCAAAAATTTGGCTGAAATCAAAGTGTTACTAAGTTGTTAATTAAGTTGTAACATAAAAAAATCAATCATCAGTGTGGAATTTTACAAAATTAATAGAACATAATCGGAGACGGGACATTTTCATGTAGTGACGTCATGAGCTCAAATAATGGATTTATTTATGTATTTAAAAATAAAAAAACTGTACATTTCTAAAAACTTTTACTAATGTCTTCGTAATCCTAGTCATTATGAAATCCATGCAAGTGGCCTATTTGAACCTGAAATTCAACAGAATAAAATGAATGCCCACGGTTCCATTCAGGAACTGTAAGTGTATTTAGATAGGTAGGTACCATACCATAAACTTATGGGCGTTTGCCATGATGCTTTTTTTTGTTGACCTTCCATCTTTTCATATGATTAAAGGCGGAAACATATTTGTGTGGTGTGGTGTGTTGTGGCGCTTACTGTCGTGACGGTGAGTGTGCACACTAGTGTGGTGTGGTGTGGCGTGTCGTGGAGCGCTCTGGCGTTTTCTGTAGTGTTGCCACATGCATGAAATCTTTAAAGCTACGAAGAGAGATATTGGCGCAAGTGAATGTGACCTTATCTTTCATAAAGTTTCTTTATGCATAAGGGTCAAAATGCTCTGGCGTTATTTCTGAACAGTACCTACCTAGATATCAAACCTTTGCAGCGTTTAAATGTGCATAAAGTTTTCTTCTGATTTGGATAGTGATTTTGATGAAGATCTTCAATTTCTCTTAGCAAAGAAATTTCTTAAGGGCAAAAAAAAAGAAAAGAAGACACTAGGTTCACCCTATAAACAGAGAGAGACAGAATTTAACAAAGGTGAATTTCATCGTCTTGTTAAAGAACTAGAGAGTGACGAAGAGAAATTCCATCAGTACTTTATATAGTATATTATATATTAGTAATATAATAATACTAGCGACCCGCCCTGGCTTCGCATGGGTGCAATGTAGATATTAATGTAGAGCAGTGTGGAGTGATTTAATAATACTATGATTATAATAAATCTATACTACGGGATATTTTTATATACAATATTTACAGCTGTTTTTACATGAGATTTTTTTTTATTTTTTTTTTATTTAAAGAAATATTAACATAGTACATAATTAATATTGTTTACAACTTTTTAATGAAACTTTTTTATATTTATATTGGTAAGTATATAACACGTTTCTTGATTTAATTTAATACCTCCCTAATTGAGAATAACTCGTGTTTAGGGAGGGAATTTTTACAAGATTTGTTTAATTTCTAGAATTATACCTATAATTAACACTATATACTTTCAATTTATTAGCGTACATATATGCACTGAAGAACAGATAACATATATTAAAAAAACAGACAGTTCTTTAAAATATATAATATATAATGCATAACCTTTACGAGAGTGTATTGTTCGTTTGAAAAGGCAGAAAAAAAAGATAGTACAAACATGTTTTCTTTAGATTTAGATATTTAATAGAAATATGGGGAAACACATACATTACGTACTTAAACGACTTACAAATAATACAGAACAAAGTTATTAAAAAACTTAATAAATAAATAAATAAAAGATGTTACTCTCGAAAGCGCGACATATAACTGGCCGTGTGAGAAACACTCAACACTCAAACCTAAGCCAGCAACGTTGAATGTTTGACCCTGTGACTTATTGATGGTCTTTGCAAAAGATAGCTTTACCCCCTATATATTGGTGAAAACCGCATGAAAATCCGTTGCAGAGTTTAAAATATCTAAGCGCACATATATATTTTGAGCGACTTCATTTTATATTACGTAAAGATAAAGATAATACGATATTTCAGAAAATTCTTCCCAAGCAGCATTTCTGATCAAATGACCTTTATACTCTTTACACGTTAAATCGTATAAAATTTTTCGTTGACGTACAAGTTCAATTAGCTCGTCAGCCATTTTTCAGAATCACGCTGCAAACAAGCGTCCGCTAATTGTCTATGACCATAAATAAATGTCTATGGTGCGCCAGAGTGGTGGTGGGGGGTATGGCGCGATCGGCGGCGAGCAGTCCACGCCACAACAGAACCCACCCCGACACACCACACCACACAAATATGTCTCTAACCATAGAAAATGTATGAAACCGATGTGCTACTGGCGCGCCACGACACACCACACCACACAAGTGTGTTTCCGCCTTTACACTCAAAAAAATGTTGTGTTCTATTATTTTGGTGCCAATTTTTATACAGTGTAAGATGGCGGACATTATCTGTCGTCTACCATTGTTTTACATAACTATATTAAATGGAAATGACGCTATTTATTTAGTTTTATAATTGAAATATTGATAAAAATACTATAACAAGTGTTTATTACTGATTGTGAAAGTGGATTCCTGTTTGACGTTGACGGCAACGGCAAAGGCAAATGACAGATTATGCTTTCATATTATAATCAACGGTTTTATTGAAGGTTTTGTCATTTTTTGATGATTTAGTACCGTCCTAAAATATTATTTCTTCTCTATTGGGAATCACGAGAATGAAAATAATGATTGTGAAAAGCAAATATATTTCATGTAGGTCCCGATATATTTTCCCTAATATATGGAAATCGGGCATCGGTATGAAAAAAAAGCAATGTGTAAAATGCCCATTAGACAGATAATGAAAAGCATTGCACAATTTTCCTGCAAAATTCACAAAAAAATGTTCAAATAAAACTATTGCATTGTATATTATTATTATGGAGGTAGGTACAAACTGTTGGAGTTCTAGATCCTATTCTGGTTATGCCTATTTTAGGTAAAATACAATATACCAACTGTATGACCATATAACCAGAAGTAGCCAGTTTCTCTCTTTCCAGGCGCATTAAATAGTGCAATCAATAAATTGAATAAATAAATTTATAGAAATGCAATAATTAACCTTAAAAGGGTGTAAATACAGATGAGTAATGATTAATACATCTTAATGCAAAGGTAACCCTATTGTATTCACCTAATGAGCGGTGATAAAATTGATTATGTACCTAAGTACTAGGGTATAACTTACGAGTTTATAATATAAAGAGAAAAATACTTTTTCTTATTGATGTAGATAGGTAACTGATCATTGCCATCTTTTGAGATTAGTGGAAAGCATATTGGGGCTAAGAAAAACTAAAACAGCTTGACACACTTTTCTTGGCGTCACTAGTGTAGGGTATGTGGATAAAAATCCCTCATTTGAAATCAAGGTAAAATAAAATAAAAATCATTTCTTAGAAACTAATAAAAGTGATTCATGGTACAACTTCAGGAAGGGAAACTACGATGAATGTCGTAAGGATCTATTAGCTGTTAATTAATAAAAATGTGAATAGTATGGTTGTCTTGTTTTATGAAAAACTGTGGGAAATAATTGACAAAAATTTTTAAAAAATATGTTTTAAATCAAAAAACCAATACTCTGTTTTTGGTTTAATCATCAATTGATTGCTGTTCTTAAGAAAAAAATAAAACTAGACTAAAGGCAAAAATATACGAGAGTGGACCGGCATTAGAAGTGTGGAGGAGCTATTCCGGGCAGCGCAAGACAGAGACCTTTTCAAGAGTGTTCGCCAACGTCGGGGGGACCTGATAAGGCACACAAAGAAGAAGAAGGCAAAAAAACATGGCAACGTTTCAGATTATAGAGAATTCTCTATTTAAGGAAAATGTCCAAAAAAGTGCAAATTCAATGTTATAAATCATACATCAACTCTGTCGAAAGTGGTCTGCAAGATTACATAAAGGTATTCTGGTCATACTCCAAATCATTACGAAAAACCAACTGTATTCGTAAAGTAATGCATCTTGTTGATATTTCCGCAAATGATGGAAAACACATAGCAAACATATTCTCCAAATATTTTTCATCTGTTTATACTAAGTCAGAATCACCTGATAATTATTCAATGTTAAATATTTCTGAAAACAACCAAAGCAATCTCGGTAAAATTTATATTCGTGCAGTTGAAATAAAATGTTTTTTGAGTAAAATAGATTCCAATAAAGATTCCGGACCTGATGGTATTCCACCTTTCTTTGTCAGATGCTGTGCTGATTAATTATGTTTACCACTTTTTATTATTTTCAACGAATCTTTAACCTCTGGAACTTTTCCTAACCTGTGGAAAGAAGACCATGTCGTACCAGTATTCAAATCGGGTGACAAATCTTTAATAAAAAATTATAGACCAATCAGTGTATTATCATGTTTTGCTAAGGTTTTCGAATCTCCGATATATAAAAATATTTTTTCTCACTTTAAGCCCCTTCTCTGCATTAGGCAACATGGGTTTGTTCCTCACTGTTTGTTCCTCCTATTACTTCAAATCTTTTGGAATTTTGTAATTATGTGTGTGTAACTCTTTTAATGAAAGATTACAAGTAGATGCAATTTATACCGATTTCCAAAAAGCTTTTGATAAAGTTAACCTTACTTAAAAAGCTTGATCAAATAGGAATACATGGAGACCTATTTCACTGGGTGAAATCATATTTATGTAACAGAACGCAACTAGTATTTATTAATGGATACAAATCATCCCCTATAGATGTAACTTCTGGTGTACCACAGGGATCAAATCTGGACCCTCTTCTTTTTCTAATATTCATAAATGACCTTGGTTCAAAATTGAACTGTGATTAAGCTTTTTTCGCTGATGATCTTAAATTTTTTTGTAAAATTAAGTCTGTTTCTGATCATCAACTGCTTTAAAACGACCTCGACACCCTCAATAACTGGTGTACTGTCAATGATATGCACTTAAATGTTGAAAAATGTTACACTTTAAACTTCACTCGGAATAGAATTATAAAGGATTTTTCCTATGTTATTCCTATACTATTCTTAAAAAAAGTGTCCTCCATAAGAGATCTAGGAATCACTCTTGATTCTAAATTCATATTTGATGTACACATTAACGACATTAAGTGCAAATCATTTAAAATGATGGGATTTATTCATAGAATATGTGAACCTTTCAAAGATCCTCTATCAATTCTAACCCTTTACAATGCCTTAATTAGAAGTAAACTTGAATATGGAAGCACTATTTGGAATCCACATTACTGCAAATATGAAAACATTGTAGAATCAATTAAAAAAAATTTAAGACTGTTATCTTTTATATGTCAATTACATGAACATCTTAGATCATTCGACATGCGGCTTGAATACTACAAAATTAATACACTTAAAATCAGAAGGCATTTGACTGATCTAATATGTTTACGTAAAATAATTCACGGCCATCTTGATACTTCATTGTGTCTTAGCAATATTGATATAAATGTTCCCAATTCCCATCGTTTAAGACGCCATAATATGTTTCACCTGAATAAATTTAAAAATAATATCACCTATTTTATCCCTATGACCCAAATGTGTCGACTATATAATAAGACAGAGTGTGCTGAAGTAGATATTTTTGTCGATAATAATTTATATGGATTAAAAAAAAATGCTCTGCGATTGCTGAAAAACAGGTGCTAATTTATTATGTATCATTTGTGTCTCTAATTATGTATCTTCTCTTGCCTTTCTTTAATTGTCATTTGAGTAAACTTTTTATTTTAATAATTTTCTATTTCTAACTGTTTTTTGTTTTATTTTATCTAATTTTTATTTAAACTGTTCCAAAATTAATCATTGTATAATTTAGCTGATTGATTTTATATAAATTTTTACCTATTTGTCTTTTTTTTTTCAATTATTTCTGGCTTTCACCCTTCAAGGGTGTTCTAGGCCATCATTTAAAATTACAGAGAAAGGGAAAGGTGAATTTATATATTAATTTTATTTAAATGTACAAATTTCAGAATTATATGGAAGATTGGAGTCGAGTTCAGACTTAGAAGAGATGAAATGTTGAATGGAGGGGAGGCAATTTTAGATAACGCTTGATAGAAGAGAGGATATTTATTTAGAGAGGGACAACCAAAAAATATGTGATCTAAAGAGCCCACATCTAGACCACAGAACGTACAATCCATGGAGTCAAGGATGTGAATTTTAAAAAGGTGAGAAGGAACGGAACAATGACCGATTCTCATTCGAATAAGTGAGGAAATTTCTTTTTTGGAAAAATGGGGAAATTTTTGAAATCACGGTTTTGATGGGATAGTCCTTTATTTGTATAATTAACTGAGTTTTTATAACTGGGTTATTCTACGTTCTCTAAATACGTCTGTGTGAACAATCTATAAAAACCCCGTATAATTGGATAAATAAAAACAAAACCAATAGAATTAAATAGTTTCCTCCTTTGCTCTCCTGCAAAGTCAAGTGTGTCAAGTAGTAATTAAAAATTCGTAGAAAATAAAAGGGAATAGAGAATACTTACTTGGGCAATTTCTTTTTTCGTGCAGCAGAAGTTGATGAATGTGAGGTTGACAAAATCGGAGCCGTAACAGAGTGTGACAGTCTTCTCCTCTAGGGTATCCTGTGAGCCCATGGTGACGATCTGACGGAGTTTTGAATCCTGCCAAGAGTAAAACATGCACCAATATAAGTATCAATGGCAACCAGTGGCGCAGTGGCGGTACTTCACAGGGAGACAATGGGAACAGTCCCCACTAGTTACACTCAAAACCTACTAAAGGAAATAACAATCGATGCTTTGTTTTCACCAAAATGAATGAATTCTTTAAACATAAAAGTAATTAACATTTGCAGAAATAAAATACAAACAATTATACCATATGATTTTAATGAGACCCTAACAAGTGAACAATGTACGATGCAAAAAACAGCGGGTCTATTTCTCAGTGCGCAGAATTTACTGCGCACTTGGGGGACGATCCGAACTATCCCTACACTTTCCTTGCGTTGTTTCGCGATCGTATGCAACTGCGCACGTGCAGTCGTATGTGAATTCAAATACCCACGGTGACAATTCTTTGGATCCCCCCACTGAACGACTGAACCATTTGTTTGCGCAGATTCGGGCAGGAATCGCTCGCGTTCAAATTAGTTCGATAATAATCTTGCAAGATAAAGCTTTATTTTTATTACACTATATTGTTAATTGGTATATATCTATAGACATTTTATAATATTTTGTGATTAGTTTAGATATCCGACTACCATGATTAGACCCTCAAATATTTTTTTTGGAAAATTTTGTATTATATTCTACGGGTGGTGAGATTACGTTAAAAAAGTCAATCCCCACCACTAAAGAAGTGCTCATTAAAATCAATGTGCTAGAGTGTGGATATGCTAGAGTGCTGTTGTTACAAAATGTAACAACATTTGTTGATTGGTGTTTTTGTAGCCGAAAAAGTTTTCTTTTCCCGAAAATATGTTTTTTTGTACGAAGATTTTCAGAAATTCCAGTGCAGTAGTGCACTGCCAAACTGAGATTTTCGAAAAGAAATATTTGTTTTTGGCTAAAACAATATCAATAATACCATTTTTTTTAATATTAGCACTCTAGCACACCCAAACTAGCCACCACGGATGGCAACCTGTAGCATATTTAATTTAATTTAAAAATAATAGAAAACACAATTTCACTGAGTATTGTCATACAAGCATTTTGAAAGTATTTTCAACTCTCGGTGGAAGGTGTTGTTAATAAATACTATTGAAAATTATTGAAGATTCAGAGTACCATCCATTGAAATACCAGTAAAACATGAAAAGTAAATATTTGTGAATTGCATACTCAGATTTATTTAATTTATTTTTGAAGTAAAACTTCTTTACGCACGTTCGACATGGGGGGTAAGCTTGTGAATGCGTTACGAAAAAGTAAAACTTCTTTACGCACGTTCGACATGGGGGGTAAGCTGGTTAATGCGTTACGAAAAAGTATATATATATATATTATGCGAACGGTTATAATCGATGCGAACGGTGATCGATCCGAACGGTGATCCGGTGATGCGAACGGTGATCAGGTGAGGCGAACGGTTGGGCCTTTACGCACGCTTGACTTGGGGAGTGATATGGATAAGGATAAGGATAGAGATGCGGATAGGGATGCGGATGCGGATGAGGATAAGGATAAGGATAAGGATAAGAGGGAGATATAAGTTAGTGATTTTTTTTTTTATCATCACTTATGACTTTTCAAAAGAGTTGTTGAGTTCAATTCTTTCCGAGTTGTCCAGTCACGGAAATTTCAAGTTTATACAACAAATAAACTACCCTCTTTTGCTGTATTAACACTGTGAACAACTTTTTATGGCTGTTAAATGTCAGTTTAGTCAATTTTAGTTTATTAGTAAGGTTTTTACATGCACGATTGTTCATCAATTGTATAAAAGTTTTTAGTAAGGCTGACAGTGTTTTGTTATGAAGAAGGTGTTACTGTACTATAAGAACCATTCAATCCTTTTTTGATTTCGAAATCGAAACATTTTATCCATTGTCCATAAAAGCGATAATGAACCTACCTGTAATATATTTTACAAGCCCATTACAAATATTCTTTATTTGAAATGCATAATATTTTTGATTCGGTAGATTAAAATAAAATTTCTCAGTTTTCATCTTGGCAAGTCAAGTTACATTGTGTGATTTTTCACAAGTAAATTGAAAAATAAAATGTTTAAAATAATCAAGAGTTCTACCATAGTTTACTTTATGCACTGTACGGCGGTGGAATTATTTGCTCAGGGATGCGTAAAGATAACATTTCCCAATTAATAGCATAACAATGCTTATCACATCATACGGCCGCTTCCACAAACAAGCACCGCCATACCATTCAGCCGAAACGTTTTATCTATGGCTAATAAATGCATGTTCATTTTTTAATAACAGCATTAGGCGGAATATTAGAACCATAGAATAAAGAATATAACACTAGAAGTGCCTTCCATAGAAATTTGAATGGAAACAAATGTTCCATTTAGCCCAACTCCTCAATATTCCGTCTCTCTTACACTCGTCTGAAATAGAAGATCTCCATCTCATTTGAATTTTGGAAGCAAGGTTGTTTATGGAATTATAGGCCCAAATTGGGTCTATAATTGACTCAGGAAACACGCCCACAAGACACTTCTCGTGTTATTCTTTGATTAGAATGTACTGTTTTTAAATCCAGTTATCTTTTACAATGGGGAGAAGGCTAGGTTAGCCAAGCCTAGCAATGTAAACAAAACTTTATGATAGCGGCGTGCAGTTTTTTATCTGCTCTCTTATTTTACGAACATCTAATTAAAGTGTTGTCAGAATTTTGGGAGTCTCATTAGCAAATAATTACCTAATATTAAATTATACTACATTCAATTGTTAGATAATGTGATACACATCTGTAGGTTGTTATTTTTGTTTTTAAAGGAATATATCAAAAATACATATTATTTACTGGGTACATATTTCACCAACTTCTGTAAAAGAAATTAAATAAGTTGTCACCAAATTTCGAGGACGTAAACAAACTAAATCCAAACATGGCAGCGAGCGAGTTAAGTAAAAGTGAAATTAATACAAAAAATGGGTTTTGCAATCTTTTAATACGAGCTGAGAAACCAACCTTAGTGTTCACCGCTTATATTCTTTAGAAATTTGCTACGAATTTTGTGCGTTATAATGTTTTAACCCCTAGAGAATGCACCCCTGCATTTGCAATATTGAAGAATCATGTGCACGCACTGTATGAAGAACTGTAATTATTGCAGTGTCGAACTTGTACATTCATTTTGCCTTCGGATATTACTTCTAGTAGGTTAGAAAGACAATAATAAAAATGTCAATTTGTCATGTATGATATTGTTTATGGTTGACTTTAACAAAAATATATCTTATTTAAAAGGGTCTACCATACATTTTATTAAGTTTTATTTATAACTAGCTGACCCGACGAACTTCGTACCGCCTCAGAATCAAAAACTGTTGAATTAAATTCATTTTTTTTATTAAGTTAAAAATTACACAATGAAGCAATTATCGATGCGCAACTGTCCGTGTTTTGTTTGTCGGTATCAGAGATGGCGTTGTGTACGGATTTATATTTTTGGTGATTTTCCTACTTTTTCACTTACTTACGGGAATTTGGGAGGCGGGTACAGGTACCGCCGCCCCGGAGACCATTTATTGGATAAACAACGCCTCTGCCATAGGTCACCCCAAGTGGTTCGCTACGTTTGGTGATTAAGCAGGGGTGCCCTGATTCATGGGGTGACGTTTGTCCAGTCTTGGCGGCGGATGCGTCTGCCCACCTGCTGCGTGGCAGGCCGGATCTGGTTGAGGGAGGCCTTTTGACCTTTCCACCCGGACTCTCTCGACCCGTTACCTTGCACCACAGTTGGAGGGATGGATTCATATGTCCGTCACTCCCGAACATACTGACCCCCAGATTCTTACCCACCCCTCATACCTTTTTCCTTCCCAGAACTTCCTATCCTCCCCTTCCTTAAAAATACCCTCCACAAATCATCCCCTAAGATGATACAGGTCGTGAGAGAATTTTTTTACAGAGATTTATTATAATTATTGTATTTTTTCCTTTGGAGAGGTGCAGACATACGTTCACTGTTTGTCTCATTTTCGACTATTGACATTTAGTGTGTAAGAAAGAGAGGCAGCATTATATGTTTTAAAATAAAAGCAAAACAATCAGCGCATTGACACTTGACGTTTTTGAATTTTCGGAACTCACTACTCAATATTATAGGTACTTATCACAAAATTCCCGCAGCTCTTTCAAAATATGAGAATTCGTTCCATACAAAATGTATGGGGAAAAGAATATTCTTAATGACTATTTTTTTTTAATTTTTGTGATGTTTTAATAGTTATTATGTTATCCGGGGCGGAGCAAATCCAACAAATCACAGATCATCAAAATCGGCCCAGCCGTTCTCGAGTTATAAATAGTGTAACTAACCCGACTTTGTTTTATATATTAAGATATATTGAAGTTATTATTTTATAAAGTTTTAACACCTTTGATGCACGCGGTCACGAGTTCAAATCCCAGCGTGAGCAAATAAACTTTATTTGATTTATTTATGTTATTTCACAATGAATTAATTAAAACTAATATATAGTATATATGCAGCAAGTTGCAGAGTGGTACTCACCAGGGAGATACTCTCAGTATCGCCATAATAATATCATAAGACCACCATTCAGAATTGAAACTTTGCTTCAAATGGTTTTTGGTTTGGTGACCAGATCTGAATAGCCGGGAACTTCCCCATCTCTTTCCTCTCCCCACTAACTTCAGCCTCACAACATACCCCAATGGGGATGCCATAGTCTCACTGATTCATAAAAATCACACAATTACCTCACTAGTATACACATAAAAATATACACAATATGATTTTTGTTTAATTTATTATTATTAAGCATCAGTTTTTATTACTCTTTTAGTTGACAGTTGATAACTAAAGGCGAAATGGCTACCACCTGTAAAAATAATAATACAAAAGAAACGGATAATAATTTATTGTTTCATAATTTTATATTAAGAGCGGAAATTTGAAATTTGTAAAGGACAAGAAATCCAAAAATGAGTTAGATGTGTCAATTTTTTTTTTTTTTTTTTCTTTCGATCTGTGTTTACGAAATATTTCTAGGAAAATAAGTGTGTTCTTTACGACGAACATTTTAAGATGATTTTTTTTCTGAAAAATTAAAAATAAATTAAATTATGATATTAAATAAACTTCAAAAAAAGTGTATTCTCTAAGATCTATTCAATGTTATTTTATAATTAAAAAATCATAATTATAGGTCTACAAAAACAGGAGATATGATTTTTTTTAAACTTTCTCTTTGCTCTCCTGAACAATAAACATTTTGTCCTTTACAGCATTTTGAATTTCCGTTATTGATATTATTATATGTAGTAGCCACAAGATAATCTTCCTAGCCAATGGTTATTATGCAAATCAGCATCATCTCTTCTTGAAATACAACATCTGTACTCTAGCTAAGAAAAAAACTCTGGCACATGAAAGAGAAGTTCAACAAAGGCAACATGCAAATGCAACTGGGAAGAGAATACAATAGGAATGTTGGCTAAGCATAGAAACTTATTTGATCCTGAATATCGAAAGAGTGTTAGAAATAAAATTGAGAAGTTAAAACGCTTATTTCAGAGTTAGCCCTTTGTACACGTTGTCCAGAAACTCGTAGTACAAACGGGAAACCGGTGAATCTACATGACATATAACACAAAACAACATTTTTTACGATCAAAGCATTCCTTTAAGTTTTTTAGGCAAATTCGGATTAAAAAAATCTTTATCATTTCATGCGGTTTCCACCAACAGATAGAGTGATTCAAGAGGAAGGTTTATATGTATAATACATGCTTATTATAGTAGAGAAAAGCCGAGAAATTCAAATATTCAATTCAGGCAGCGGGCAGCTGGCAAGTGGGTGGTGTGGATTTTATAAAGGTTGGGTAATGGCTTTGTGTTTCGTTAGCCACAGCAACGTGTGGCCGGGTCGCGTATTCCCAAACCCTAACGCGATTCAGTCGCTCTACTGACTGAAATGCGTTAGGGATTGGAATGCATAAATCACCTTCCAAACACTACCGCGTTTCGGTTGCCTTCGCGCTTTGTTGCTCTCTGTTTCTGTGAGGGTGACGACCGTTTTTATAGAAGGGTAAGCAGAGAGGATGGACTGCGTTTTTTTTACTTACAAAATCTTTTTTTACAATGAAAAAATTTTTTTTTTTTTACTTAAAAAATATTTTTTTTCAATGTAAAAAAAGATTTTGTAAGTAAAAAAAACGCGGTCCATCCTCTCTGATTACCCTTCTATATTTATGGTCGTCACCCTCACAGAAACAGAGAGCCACAAAGCGCGAAGGCGACTGAAACGCGGTAGTGTTTGGAAGGTGATTTATGCATTCCAATCCCTAACGCATTTCAGTCAGTAGAGCGACTGAATCGCGTTAGGGTTTGGGAATACGCGGCCGGGTCTGCTAGTTTAATATAAAATACACAGACTCTTTTGAAAATTATTTATAGGTCATAATTATTTCAAATTTTTCAATAAAGCTAAACTTCTGAAATATATCTAAATACAGTGAAACCCTCTTAAGAAGTTTTCCAAGGGACCGGAAAAAACAAACTTCTTAAGCAGGAAAACCTTATATGTGGGAAAAATTGACCCAATATTGAGTCGAGGGACCGAAAAAACCAAACTTCTTAAGCCACGAAACGTCTTAAGAGAGAACTTCTTAAGAGGGTTTCACTGTAAGTCTGTAAATAAATTGACAAATAGAGGGATTTATTTATTAATGATATTATTTGAAGTAAAAGCAAAATTGTGAAAAGTAGCTCCCAAATATATTGAAGTACAAGAGATGTGCTATTCGCAGTTTTTACTGGGTGGTGTTTCCTGGCGTCGACGATATTTTTAACCAATACTACTGCACACCTTAAAAAATCAACAAAAATTTTTCCGTTTTCAAACTATGCACATTAGGTAGTAGTCCGCCGACGGTCGGGCAGCCATCATAGCATATCTCTTGTATTTCAACATCTTTGGTAGCTCTCCTAGATAATTTATTGATTTATAATACTGTGATTATATGATTTGAAATATGTGTTGTGTAATACAACATTTCGTTTGAAAATGTTACAAATCTGCATTTCAAAATTTTAAAAGTAGCTTTACTAGATAAAATAACAATCTTTCGAAATCAGTTTTTGTACTAAAGAGTCGATACGTCTTGAAAATTGATTTTAAAATGACAAATTTCCGGTTGAGTCTAACTATGTCACCTCAAGCAGTGTTAGAAATATATTACACCACTCTCTGTACTTGCATCTAAAAGCTTACCATACACTTCCAAATAATTGTAGTACAGGTATTTCAAAATAAAAAAAACAGTAATTAATATTGGTATACATTAAAACAAACAGCGAATATTTTAAATTCACAAATTTCTGATAGCAAAACTAAAAAAAATTCATACAATAAAAAACCGCAATGATTCCAGCATGACGCTAGAAACAGCCGTTGCATTGATGCCAACCAAGCGAGGCGTTTTGATATGATAGTGTTGCATTCATTTTTGAATTATTTGGCGGGTATTAGATAAGCCGCCATAGCTCAGTGGTCTGAGCTCCTGACCGGCAATCAGAGGGTCACGGGTTCAATTCCCTTTGGCGGCCAGTATCTTTTCTCGGAAGATTTTTTCAATGTAGATGAGTGTTTCAGGCTGATAATTATTGATTATAATATTTGTTATCTATCTACCCTTTGTGCTATGCATAAAAATCTTGTTTAAACATTAGTTTATCAATTAAAAATAATAATTAATATTTGAAAAGTTAAAGTATTTCAGCAATAAATGCAGACATAATTAGTCTCGACGCCACCTAGTGGGAGATTTAGTACTTAACAATACCTCTCTCACAAAAATAAAGTTGGTTGTTTTCAGTTGGAAAAATGTAATAATAAGTAATTGTCGAATGAAACACTAGTATACATTGAATTATTTGGCGGGTATTAGATAAGCCGCCATAGCTCAGTGGTCAGAGCTCCTGACCGGCAATCAGAGGGTCACGGGTTCAATTCCCGTTGGCGGCCAGTATCTTTTCTCGGAAGATTTTTTCAATGTAGATGAGTGTTTCAGGCTGATAATTATTGATTATAATATTTGTTTAAATAACAATTTATAATAATGTAATAAAACTTATATGTATTCTGAATCTGCTTTTGTTGATCAATATGAATACATATACATTTTTTAAACCATAATATTTTTCACTGGAGTTCATTATTTGGCAGGCACCATGTAGAATGTAGAGTTATATCTCTTTCTAATTCTATCCTCATTCCGCTCTCACGGGGCATGACTTATGATTCATTAACTACAAAGTTAATTTATTGCAGCCCGGAGTGAACACGAGCGGGAAAGCGCTACTTTATTACTTGAGAATGCAATGCAAATATTGGCGAGGTAGGATTTCATAGAAGTCTATATTTAAATGGAAATCACACGGAAGACCTTGACACAAAGTGTCCAGCTGATATTCAGAATGTACGCACAGTATTTAGCAAACAATAGGTTATATATTATCATGGGCGACTTTAATAATTTTAAGCAGGAACTTTTTTCCAATTTGTAAAATAATTTAACAGTTTGTAAATGATATAAAAAAATTATTTATGTTAACAATATTAACCCGGCGTCAGTACAGTCAAAACATGTAACAACGATAGTAGGGTTGGGTCTAGAAGACCCGAATAAAAAACTCGCTATGATTTCAATATTTAAAAGAAATTTAGTAACATATTGCAATAATTTGATAAAACAACTATATTGTTTGCGAGATTTGGGGTAATATAAAACAACTTCACAAAAAACCATCTTTTAATGACATTTTTATAAAAGTATAACTTTTTTTAACAAAATAGACAACCTCTGTCTTAAAGTTATAAAATTTAAATAAAACATAAACTTTTTTCTCAAAATGTGAACTAATATGAATGAGATCTATAGTAGGACTAAGAATAATACATCAGTCCCATGAGTTAATCTTACATATTATCATTTGCATCTGCGCCATCTCCACAGTACAAAATTGCATGCTGACTGCAGAGCTTCTGACGTAAAATTTTCACAATCGCAGTCAGATTCTTCCAAAATTTTTAAAATTCGCTGCCGTTCACTTTCTTCACGATCCATAATTGCAAAGGTTCTGAAAATAACAAAAAATAACAAAAAATAACAAAACAAATCAATGACATACTTTTTAAGTAATGGCGCGAAATTTTGACATGAAATGTAAGGTTGGGTCATATTTACCTTTTACGTGTTTAGCCACGTCTATCCACCGTTTCGGCCACTACACCACTGAACAACGATAGCCCGCGGGGAGGAGAGATTGTTAGCTCCAGCTACTGAGAAGTATGGCAACGTCGCACAAAAATTCTAAGAAATAAGCTGATTTTAAAATGGCGCGGGTCAAATTGACCCAACTGTGCGAACGCCGGGTTAAGGGTAAACTTAAAATAATTCATAATATGCTTGTTTATAGATAGCGGTTATTTAATTAATTTTTGCAAGTTAAAATATAAGATGAATTATTTGTTTGCACCTATAAATATGGAATATGAATAAATAGTTTTTTTCATATAAAAACCCCATTCTTTGAAGAAAGGCATATAAATGCAATATTGTACCAGTGATTCAATCCAATATTGTATTTGCTTGCCTTTCTTGGAAGAATTGAGTTTTTACATGGACAAAACTATTTATTCATGTTCTTGGCGCAAACGAACAATTCATCTTAATATTTTACAGCATAATTTTCTAAATGGGTTTTTTCCTAAAATAATAAAATTACAGCCATCTATGAAGGAGTTAAGGAATTATTCTAAGTTTACCCTTAATAATGACATGATTTGTTATAAATATTAACCCTAAAATGAATCACGATAACAAAATATTATTGTGATTCATTTTAAGGTATTATGCCGTGTTGCACTTGTTTCTTCTTTTTCCAACATTTCAGACAGCATTAAAGTGTCATCATCATCAGGGCAGATGTGTAGATTGTGGTTGTCTATGACCCTGGCAGATTTTTTCCTTAGGAAATGTCGCATACGTTGTTTGGAGTACATAATATTTTTTGAAATATTTATCACACAATCATGATAGGTAAACCAATAACAAAATAAAATGGTTCCATGACAGTTGATCCTAAAGTTGACTAAATACAGTGAAACCCTCTTAAGAAGTTCTCTCTTAAGACGTTTCGTGGCTTAAGAAGTTTGGTTTTTTCGGTCCCTCGGCTCAAAATTGACCTAATTTTTCCCACATATAAGGTTTTCCTGCTTAAGAAATTGGTTTTTTCCGGTCCCTTGGAAAACTTCTTAAGAGGGTTTCACTGTACAATGATTTATTTATTTATTTTATTTTAAATGCACATTTACAGTTATACATAACCAATAATAAACATACATTGTATTATGATTTGCAAGTAAGTATGCAATGAGTTGGTTATACGGCCGTATATCCAACGTCGATATACTTGTATCTGCAGGCATCTTGATTGATAATCCGTTGTAATAAATAATTTCGACTCTCCGAAGGAGCATGCGGTAATAAAAAAATACGACATACTTATACAGTCGGCTTAGCAAAAAACCGCTATATAACATTTTTTTAATACAACACCAGAGGCCCACCTTATCTCAATCGTCTGGAGCCAGTGAGAATATGGCCTCCCCGATTTTGGTATGTTATGAGGCTGAAGGTAGTGGGGAGGGGAAGGAGATGTGGAAAATGTACCTGGCTATTCAGATATAGTTACCAAACACGGCTAAAGCAATTTCAAGTAATAAGTCAATACACTACACACCAGCGTAAAAATATAAAAAAATCATATAATTTAACTTTTTTTGTCCAAATACAACACAAGAGACCAAACGTCTGGCGCCAGTGAGACCATGGCATCCCCAATTTTAGTATCTTATGAGGCTGAAGGTAGTGGAAAGGGAAAATACTAAAATTGGGGATGCCATAGTCTCACTGGCTCCAGACGCTTGGGAGAAGTTGGGCCTCTTGTGCTGTATTCGGATAAAAAGGTAAATTATATATTTTTTTTCTAATTTTGCACTGGTGTATAGTGTATAATTAGACTAATTACTTGAAATGGCTTTAGTCGTGTTTGGTGACTAGATCTGAACTGCCAGTTACATTTACATCCCCTTCCCCTCCCCACTACCTTCATCCTCACAACATACCAAAATTCGGGGTGCCATAATCTCACTGGCACCAGACGATTGGGAAAAATGATAAAATTTGCATTAATATTCAAATACAAAACAATAAATTTAAAAAAATAAGAATTTCCGTTTAGTTTCCGATGCTACTAGCTGCCGACACGTCTGCACTAGTCATCAGATGGACGCAAAACGAATAAACTGAAACATTCTTGACCGACAGTTTAGACAGCGTAAACAGCGTAACCGACCACAGTCGCTTACGCTGAAAGCTACAGCTACTAAAAAAAGTGTCAGGCGTACAAGATAGAGCTCCAATATTTTTGTCACTGATGTATTAGGCAGCATTGAACAATTTTCCTTAAAAACCGTAATTTGACAAAAATGTCGTTTAGGCTGTTCTGCCGATTATGGGTCGATATGGCAGCACCTGCTTCCAGCAAGTCAAAGGAATTTTAACTCCTCGGAAGTAGTATATTATTTTTGACAGATATTTAAAATATTTTAAGATAACTTAGTTTCACAAATTACATAGTTGCAAGAAATAAAAAAATATTGCGCAAAATATACTATGCACTTAAGACTTGACGCAATACGGACATGGAAACCTAGCCTTGGCAGAGACTGGTAATAATATACTAAACTTTACAAGATTATTATTGTTACAAATATAATTAACATAAATCATTATTGCATATTATTATTCTTAGAAGAAAATGCATGTCAACAGTTAAGTATCATTCTACAATAATCACTACCATCAATCATGACAAAGTAAAATAAAATGTTGGTAGAAACTAGAGTTCCACAAATAGGTGAAGTTTATATATTTTGGTGTGTCAACATGTTGCGCATGCTTCTTCTTGAGCCAAGTTTCGGAAAGTCTTGCAGTATCCGTCATCAGGGTAGATGTAAACATTGGAAGGCTATCTGAGGCAATATTGCTCAACCACCCTAAAAACCAACCACTATAGGACCATGAGAATCTAATATTATAAACTAGCAGTTATACCCACTCCGCAGGTTTTTACTGCTAGGCCCTGCGGGCGGCTTTTCCTTTGGCTTCGCGCGGTTAGTGTTGATGAACTTTTATAAATTCAATAGGAACTGGTTCCAAAAATAGCCCTTTCCTCGAATCCACTGTTAACCAGTGATAGCTAGTCACCGGGACAAAGTAACCGGGACGGGCAATGATGTCATATTTAATATATGGCCACATGATACAACGAAGTACCTATTATCATCAATATTTCCATATCAGGAGAGATACTACGAATTCACTAATTAACTATACGAAAGAAGAAGAACTAATTCCTAGGGGGAAAACGTCCCATGCGACCTGCTAACGGAAGTAGTGCCACCTATTGACGAATTCTTGAATTCGAAACCGAATTACAAAGGTAGCTTTGTTTGAAATTTCACGAATACAGATGTTATTTGTGGCGCGGCAAATATGGCGTGGCGTCAGACATGCACTCGAAGCCTTGTTCTGAAATTCAACCACACAGACGCTACCCTATTAATACTGTTTGATAACTATTGCAGACTGTAAAAATTTACAGGGTAACAAATCAATTCTTGAAAAATAAGTTCCAATTTTGATCAAATTAAACCGTTAAAAATATTACGTACCTAATAATAGGTACTTCTGAATTCTTCACCCAAACAGTTCCAATTTTGAAAATGATTCTTAAATCCAAAGCAAATTTGAGTTTATTGAACCAAAGTTAGGCAGGGCGCACAGACAACCGAAATTAGTATTTTTGATGAGATTTACTTGAGTTTGAGAGAAAAATACAACAGTTCCTACAATTGATTCCTTTAATATTATTATTCATTGACATTTTGTTGATTTTACTGGCAAATATATGTAAATTCATAAAATCAGAAACAATAATATTATTTTTACAGCAAAAAAAATAAAAATAACTTAGAAATACTCTTCCCAGTGGTGGCTCGTGATTTTTTGGTGTTCAAATATAACATTATTGATGTTGTTGTATAGCCGAAATCATATAAAATTTTATTAAAAATTCAATTTTCCTAAGAAGTTTTTTAGGATTTGTTTCATGTAGATATGGCATTGCTCCACACATTGCTGAAAAATATTCATACAAATACGAAATTAAAAAAAAAAAAAATCAATAGTGCTATATTTTTCAATTTTGCACTCTAGCACACTCAAAGGCCACGAGCCACCTTATTTAAGCATTTATTTAATTTACCCCTTCCCCTGAAGAACCTTGTAAAAGAGTTTCACTGTAATTATTTTTTAATTTTCTAATCTTATAAATTTGATTTCATAATTTTAATCTCGTTCTACCGCAGAAGAGAGCGCGGGCCTTAATTTAGAAAGTGGCTGAACTAAATATTATAATTGCGTGTTTTTAAAAGTTTTATTGCGAAAATGTTTGGATACCAAAAACAATCATATAATTTGGATGACCGGTTCTTAATAGTAATGCATTTAAGAGCACAAACTGTTTGATTTGTAATGTACGCAGGTTTATTTTAATCTGTCCCACTAAATAAGAACACATGTAAATTTTGTAGGTTAGCGTAACTATTATCAGCTGACAATGTTGTTTCCGTCCCGAGCTAAAATCGTAAGTTTCCACTAAAGACAACTACAGAACGTCATACTTATCTACGCAGTTGGAAGCATTGCTATTTTTTTTTCAAAACAAAAAAATATGGATTTAAAAAAGTATTGTTTTGTTGAAAAACCACCATTCGGAATCAAAACATTGTTTGAACTTGAAATGTCTTTAGCCATGGTTGGTGACCAGATCTGAATAACCAGGTACTTTACAACCTTCTTATCCCAATAGGGGGTTTCCCTTCCTCATCCCCTTCAGCCTCACAGCATACTCCAAGTGGGGGTGCCATAGTCCAGACAGTTGGGAGTAGTTAGGACTCTTGTGCGGTATTCACATAAAGTCTGAAATTTCGAATTTTGAAAAATATTCCCACTGAGAAATTACTGAGAGTAGGTAATTCTGAAAGAAAAATACACATCTACTCTAAAATCAACAAAAAAACTGGTGTCTTGTGAAAACACTGTTTCTTTTCTCTTTCTTCAGACTTTCAAAAATAATTATAATAATTAAACTCCCAAAGTTACTTTTCCTCGACAGGGTCACCGAAAAAATAATCACACAAAGGACCGAAATATCTCCACATATTTATTTACAAAAATAACACATTTCCTAGACCTCAGTACAGTATAGTCAATATAATGACACAATGTTTACCTAGGCCCACATTTACCTGATTTGATAAAAATTGGGAAAAGCTACTAAATTAAAAAAATATATATATTACGTTATTATCCAAAACCGACAGACTGATTGATATTATCGTCCAATATTTCTAATAGTTTAGATAGTACTGGAACTTTTTATAAGCAACCTACTATTTATAAGCAACTAGCTGGGGTACCCGACTTCGCTCAGGTAGTTGATATAAGATTGAACTGACGTTCAACCAACAACGGATCTTGCTTTATATACCCCTAGCAATAGGTAGCCCCACCCATACAAAAAAGGATTCGAATGGTCCACAATGTTCCAAAACATTCCACAACATTCGAGAGTGTTCCGGGATGTTCTGGAATGTTGTGGAATGCTTTCGAATGTTCTAGAGGGCGAAACTTCCAACCCTTTTTTTTTTTTCAATTATTTCTGGCTTTCACCCTTCAAGGGTGTTCTAGGCCATCATTTAAAATTACAGAGAAAGGGATAGATGAATTTATATATTAATTTTATTTAAATGTACAAATTTCAGAATTATATGGAAGATTGGAGTCGAGTTCAGACTTAGAAGAGATGAAATGTTGAATGGAGGGGAGGCAATTTTAGATAACGCTTGATAGAAGAGAGGATATTTATTTAGAGAGGGACAACCAAAAAATATGTGATCTAAAGTGCCCACATCTAGACCACAGAACGTACAATCTGGGGAGTCAAGGATGTGAATTTTAAAAAGGTGAGAAGGAACGGAACAATGACCGATTCTCATTCGAATAAGTGAGGAAATTTCTTTTTTGGAAAAATGGGGAAATTTTTGAAACCACGGTTTTGATGGGATAGTCCTTTGTATTGAGGCGTAGCGAGCTCCCTTGGATTGACTGGCAATGTTCCAATACTCTGTCCAAACATTGCGGGATCTATCTTTGATGATGGAAAAAATATCAGATAGGGGAATATGGTTTACGAGGGTAACAATAGGGTTGGACGCTCCTTGTTTTGCCAAAGAATCTGCAATATCGTTACCCACTATGCCAATGTGTCCAGGGATCCAAACAAGAATTACGGTTTTTCCAGAGCTTTGAATGGAGGCTATCAGCACTCTAATGAGGCATACAAAGTGATCATCAGGATGAAGAAGAGGACAGGATTTAAGTTTTTGGAGGGAACTGAGAGAGTCAGAGAGAACAAGGGAATGTTCACAATTATTTTTGATTATATATTTGAGTGCTTCAATTATTGCAATGCACTCAGCAGAAAATATTGAAAATTGGTTTGAAATTGAATAAAATAATCTATCATTAGAATTATTGTGGTAAACGTTAATACCTATACCACAGTTAGGAGAGTCAGGAGATTTGGAGCCATCAGTAAATAAAAGAGAAGAGTTGGGCCATTTAGAAGAAATAATGTCATTGAACATATTATTAACAGTACGGGCTGGGAGATTGGAATGACTTTTAAGGATGCCGATCCCTTCCAAAATTGTTGGGGATAGGGTGACGTGACTATATTTTAATTTGTATAGTGGAAGAAGATCATTTTGGATAATTTGAAGCTCTGAGAGAGAGCGAAAATTTTTACAGATGGCAGGAAGAGGTTTAGTTCGAGCTCTGATTGTAGATGAATGTGTTGAGTCTTTGAACAACGAAACTCTGGGAATAACCTGATGACATTTAGAATTTAAACATTTAAGAACAAATTTGTCAGCAAACAGTTGTCGCCTTAAATAAAGTGGGGGATCAGAACATTCCACTTGAAGGGAATTGATGGGCGATGACTGCATCGCTCCAGTTATTATTCGCAATGACTTCGATTGAATTTTGTCTAATTTACTGAGTGCATTTTTGGAGGCCGTACTAAAAAGTGGGCAGGCATAGTCGAGATGACTTCGAATAAGTGCATTGTAAAGCAACTTAATGCAGGTAGGGTGAGCACCCCACCAAACGCCAGTCAATGATCTGATGATATTTAAATTTTTTTCACATTTTGTAACTATATTGTGAATATGGGAAGACCATTTAAGTTTCCTATCAAATGTTACTCCTAAAAATTTAACTTCAGAGGTGTTGGGGATTGGAGAGTTTTTAAATAAAATTTGAACAGGAGGATTTTTATGACGGTTTGAGAAGGTGACACACTGACTCTTTTGGACTGAAAGTTCCAGACCATTTAAAGTGAGCCATGTGCAAAGGGCATCCATGGCTTCATTAAGATATTTGACGGCAAGTGGGATGATTTTGGATGATAAGAAGAAAGCTAAATCATCTGCGAACTCAATAACTTTTACTTGAGGGGGAATAGAGACATGCATATCGTACGTGTATATATTATACAGTAATGGGGATAATACATCGCCTTGGGGTAAACCTTTCCAAATTGATCTACTCTGAGGAGTAACATCTGGTAGCTCAATGAAAATTTTTCTATCAAGAAATAGATTAATAATAGATTGGACAAACATGGGGGGAAGGCCAAGGCCTAAAAGTTTTTTTTTAAGGATTGGGATGGAAACATTGTCAAAGGCACCTTCTATGTCTATAAAGACTGCAAGACATACTTCATGGTTAGACATGGATAAATTAATATCAGTGCTGATGATGGCAAGGTTATCTTGCGTAGATTTTTTTTTCCTAAATCCAAATTGAGACGGAGAGAGAAGCTGATTACTTTCGACAAAAAATTCTAACCGGTTTTTAATTAATTTTTCATAAATTTTACTGAGGGTGGATGAAAGAGCAATTGGCCTGTAGTTGGATCCAGAATTGGGTGATTTGTTTGATTTTAGGATTGGGATGATTATTTGAGAACTCCAGTCATCAGGCATTATGCCAGACTGGAAGATTTTATTTAAGATGCTTAGGAAGTGATTTAGAACATTATCATTACTATTCTTGATAATGCTATAAGGAATACCATCTCTGCCTGGAGATGAGTCTTTGACTGTTGATAAACAATTTTTTAATTCAATTAAAGTGAATGGAGAGTCTAGCCAATGATCAGACATAGGAGTGTTGTGGATGGGAGTTATTTCATCTAAATTAGGTACAGAAGGGGGGGCAATTTTGTCCAAGAACTCATCTATCCATTTAGAATGAGACGCTCGAGGAGATGTTGAACTGAAGGAGGATCGAAATCTTCGAATCATAGACCAAACTTCCGAAATTGGAGTATTCGGAGATACTGAACTGCAGAAGTTGTACCACCCAGATCTTTTTTTTGACCTCAATACCCTTTTGGCATTGGCTTCGGCATTTTTGTATATAAGATAGTTCTCCATAGTCATATTGTGACGATACGAAAGAGATTTAGCTTTCCGAATTCTCACTACCTTAGAACATTCCTCATCCCACCAGGGAGTCGGAGGGAGTTTTTTAAGAGATTTGGTTTTAGGGGGAGGATTTGATTTATGTATTGCAGTTATGAGCATCGATTTGAAGTTATCGTAGTCATCTTTGACAGATAATACATCAGAAGAGGGTAAATTTTGGATAAACTTATCCATATGCGAGTTAAATTCGTCCCATTTGGTGTGTTTTGTTTTAATCTTCGTCGAAATATGGGACTTGTCTGAATGGAAAGAAGTTTGATAAGTGATGGTGATCGGGAAATGATCACTGGAGCAAGGATCGGGGGACACCACCCACGAGGAGAGAGGTGCCAGATTTGTAGAGCATATGGAGAGATCCACTGCACTGGGGTTTGTGTTGGGGCGAGAGATTCTCGTAGGAGATCCGTCGTTCAAAAGGAAAAGGTTGGATTCATCTAAAAAATCCATAACATTTCGACCATCTCGATCAGAGAAAGCAAAACCCCAGACGGGGGAATGGGCATTAAAATCGCCCAATAAAAAGAATGGAGGGCTTAGTTGACGGACAATTTGTAACCAAGCTTGCTTATTGAAGTGAGATGATGGGGGAATATAGATAGAAACAAAGGATGTGTCCTTTATTTTAGCTGCAACCATTTGAAAGTCAGCATTGGGGGGTTTGATATTATTTATTGGGGAAAACGGAAGGGATTTTTTAATAAAAAGGGCAGCACCGCCGCCCGTACCTTCCAGGCGATCATCACGGAGACAGGAGTACCCTCCCACATTAAAGTGGGTGGATGGAGTAAACCATGTCTCCGAGACAGCAGCCACAGAAACAAGGTTTGAATTTAATAGGTTAAGAAGGTTCGATTTGTTAGAAATAGCACTGCGGCTATTCCACTGAAGTATTCTGACATCTTGAAGTGCCATTTTGAACAAATGATTTTAACGTGGAAATAATAGAAGCAGCGTTGGACGGTAGATTAGTTTGAGAAGAAATTAGGTCAATTAGAAGCATAATAAGAGTTTGTATAAATGAAGAATTATCTTGCGAGAGTTGTTCAGAAAGCTTTTGATGGTTTGTTGAGGACGAATTATAGTTGTTTGCGCACCCATTTGAGGCATTTGAAAGAGGAGAACCATTGGGATTTAAGAGAAGTGAGTTGTGTTGTTGCCGATCGTATCCAGGAGCCGGTTTAGAGACAGGGTTTTTGTACATTAATTTAGTTGAACGAGAAGATGTTGAGGAGAAGGGGAGAGGATTGGATGGAGAGTTACTGGATAAAACCTCGGCAAAAGATTTTTTGACAGGCGGGAATAGTTTAGAAGCCTGCAGAAAAGACAAGTTTTCAGAGGCCATGGAAATTTTTATATTTTTTTGGCGAGTTTGTTCAGGACAAGAAGAGTGAATGGCGGAATGAGCGCCTGAGCAGTTAAAACATTTAGGTGAAGAGAGAGAAGAACATTGGTCAGCCGTGTGGTTTTCTCCACATTTGAAGCATCTGGGAGGGGATCTGCATGCAGCTTTGTTATGACCAAAACGGCAGCAATTGTAGCATTGGGTGGTGGGGTAAGTGTAAATTTCAACTGGTAAGGAGTTGAAAAATAAATAGATATGGGAGGGAAGAGATTGTCCTTCGAATGTGATCACAACAGATTGGGAGGGCTTCCAGGAAACGTTGCCCTCAGAGGTGTCCTTATAATTTAGCCTCCTGGCTTTTATGGGATTGCCGATATGTTGAGGGGTTGAAAGAGAAGAAAGAATTTCTGGAATGGACAGATCGGTCGAGATACCCCTGACCAGGCCCATACGAGTGACATTGAAAGTTGGGATGTACGCCTTGAATTTAGAATTAGATGTAATAAAAATGTTTTTAATAAAGTTGTTGGCGGCTGAACCTGAGAGGAATTCAACAGAGATTCGGAAGCGACCCTCGGCTTTTACACCTCCGGGCTTAATCGAATGGTTCTTGTTGGTTGAAAGGAATTTACCAAATTCAAGAGGATGAATGGTTTTACCTTGCTCAGTTTTTTGCGCATAAACAATGTAGGGGCCACAGGAATGAGTAGAGTAAAAATTGGTTGGAGGGGGTTGAGGAAGATCTGGTAGAGACTGAGAAGTAGAAGGAGAGTCATGCTTTACTGGGGAAGAGGGACTAAACTTCCTTTTTTTTGTAGAAGTTAGAATGACAGATTCACTGTCAGAAATTACAATATTTTCACCATCTGGGGGGTCAGGGGGAGGATCTGGGGGCTTTTTAGGATGTCCAGGAGGGAAATCCTCCTCCATTGTTCACAAAATTACAAAAAAAAATATGTATGGAAAGTGACAGTAGTGAAAAAAAGGTTATAAATATCTGGAAATCAGTGACGAAAAGTGACTCCTGGAAGATCAGAGGGGAGAAGAATCCTCAAGGAACAACACACTACACTTTATTGACCAGAAAACATAAAAATATTAGTTAAAATAATAAAAAATATTATTTTTTTTTTCACTTCCAACCCTTATATCTTCAAAAGCACGCCCTTCAGGTAAAAACGGGAACCTTCTTCACGAATGGGGGATAGAGGGAAACCACACCATATAACTCCCTTGATCGTACCGGGACTCGTTTTTGAGTTTTAGCGGGACACACACTTACATAACTTTATTTTATAATATATATTGATTATTTACAGCAGAACTTGTTTATAAATAAACTGTTTTTATTAATTTAATAATAAAATTATTGAATATATAAAATAAATAAAAATTATATTGATTATATTGTACCTTTATTATTTTAAGTATTAGTAAATAGACTAACTCCCCAGTTAGAACAGAGAATATTTCTCTAACAACTGTGTAATTAAATTAGTTAATAAATAATGTTTCGCAACATATTATTAATTTGTATCTTTGCTTTATATCAGTAAAAAAAATTTTTTAAATGTGTGCAAAAAGGGTAATTTAAATAACCCAATGCCAGAGAAATAATTTCTCCGCACGTGTTATTTACTGAGTAATGATCAATCTGTATGCTTTTCTCAGAGAATGTGGCCAGTAACCACATGATTTAAAATGATTTATCGCTGGCAACACTGAACACAATGAGTCATAATGGACGCCGTAAAGAGAAAAAAAATGCAAAGTAAACTGAAGTACAATATGGCAGTCTGGCGTCTAAATAAGGAGAGAAATGCCGGCAGCGTTCAGTTTACTTTATTCAAGCCTGCCCATGTATAAAACCAAACACAAGTCTGACGGAAGCCATTTCAACATAAATTATTCTTGGTTCAATTAGCGATAAACATTTTATGTCAAGTCCAGTTAAAAGTGATCCGTTCTGTATTAAAATAGAGTCATTAAATATTAATTTTAAATACCGTGGGTTGCCACTTGTTTTTTCTGGGATATTGGGATGTGTCTCGAATACTTAAAATAAAAAATTTTCAAATTGTGGATAATTTTGACTTTCCCCATGTTAGGAACCCTAGCTAACATTTATTATTACACAAGAGCAAAGTTAGTAGTAATTTTGTTAGTTATAACAGCATAAATATGACAGTTCAAAACAACTTTTCATCGAAAGATTTTAAAGCAATAAGAATTTTTTCTATGCAATTATTCTAAACATAACAGTCATTTTTAATGCACGGATGAACTAATTATGGGAAATTATTACTGGATGAATCTTTTGTTATTCATTGTGTATGAATTAATTATAAATAAAACATGTCAAACAACAATTAAAATGAGGATCCTAGTTTTTCTATTCTATTGTTGCAATTCCATTACACATAACCTTTTTTTGTAGGATAAATTATTTCAATTTTGAAATTTTAATCTTCAAGATAAATTAGTTTCCAAGTTCCTTTTTGAGCCAACTACACACAGATTAAGAGCCGTTTAATATCTTACACAATATATGTTATCTCATCTCCAACAAATGAAAAGGAAATAATTATTTAGTCATCTAATTGGGCAGTTTGAAAATTTAAATATGCAAGTACATAACTCCGCGATGATGGATACAAAGTTGTTTTAAGTCAGGTATGCCCCATACGTCATCCATATGTCTGGTAATGCTATAATATCGTGAAAACAAGCTTATGGGTCCGAGTGGTTAAAGCTGCTATACATAAATTACATATTAGAGACTTTATATTGATACTAAATTCTTCAATCCATAAAGGAATGCGTATTTACTTATCTATGAGGTGATTCCAGTGAAGATTGTATTACGTAAACATTATGAATTTGGAAAACTTGAAAAGTAGCCGAAACAACCCTGACTGTAAACAGAAAATATTAAAATAAACACAATGAAACAGATGTCTGAGTGCGCCGGGAAAGATTTACAATCTTCCCGTGTTTGATTCGCAGCGTCAGAGATTTATAACCAAATTATCAGCATAATAAACTCGCGACGATACAACTACGACGTCTTTTA
Organism: Limnephilus lunatus; assembly: GCA_917563855.2. Taxonomy (NCBI): domain Eukaryota; kingdom Metazoa; phylum Arthropoda; class Insecta; order Trichoptera; family Limnephilidae; genus Limnephilus; species Limnephilus lunatus. Next base: position 37,960,725 of record OU830594.1, read on the forward strand.
ATCTCGTGGAAAATGTCATTTGACAATATGTAGTAAATAAATGTATAAACATAAACTTTAAAATGCAAACATTAATATTTGATTGAAGAAGAAGACAACACTAATAATCTTAACGAAAATATGAAAGAGAAAAAGACACAGAAAATTAGAAAAAGATAATGGTCGCAACTGAAGTCGAAGATAATATTGTTAATTCTAAAATTTTTTAAATATGAGATTGACAATTATGACGGTAGATGGCAATGGCTGAATTGGTAAAAGCGAACGTCACAGTTAGACGAGAGGTTCTGGGTTCGAGTCCCAGTTGCAACCATTATCTTTTTCTATTTTTCGGTGTCTTGTTTTCTTTCATATTTTCGTTTAGATTATTAGTGTTATATTCTTCTTCAATGATAATATATTACATTGATGGGAATAACGTTCAAAAGTTATAAAAAAGAGAGTTGTTCTTATAAAAAAAATTATATCTCATATTATAAGTCTTCTTCTGAAACAGGAAAACCTTCACATATGTAATTTTTGGTTTCTTGAGATTTAAAATATAAAAATGAAATGTAATTTGGAACCCTCATACATAATAAGGTTTTCTCAAATAAGGAGTTTGAAAAAGCTTTCCAAGAGATTCACCAAATGTGGTTGTCAAATAAAGAAAGGATTTTGGCTAATTACGTACTACTATCCTGAATTCTGAAATGAGGTTACAAGCTGAAAATGGTTATGTTGACTGCAAATTTCATGATGCCAGAGATAGATATGTCATTCGGAATTTTTGTTCAGACAACACAAATTTTTCTGAATTATCGTTCAAAAAAAATAATAGTATTATTGTATCTATAAGAGATAAACCCAAATTGTAATGTCGGACATTTTTTTGTACAATTATTTGATAAAAGTTTAGAGGCAGTAAGACCAGTTCTTTGAATTTTAACTTAATTCGATAGGCAAATATTCCAAAGAATAGTGAAACTAGATATTATGTAAACAGGTAATATAAATTTGGACCCTCCACATAACGTCCTATTATTTAACTGACACTTAAAGACTTGACGTTAATGTAACGCCACTCTGTTATTTTGAAGATTTAACATCAACATTCTGTTACCATGAGCAAACAGAGCGTTAACTATGTATTTTCTATTTATAAAATGCGTATCACATAAAACAGACATTCACGCGCACTAAAGATAATAAAAACACCTTTAAAAATAAGGATAATAATCAAGCAGACAGGTTAGTGTTCATTAATTATTTAAACATCACCAAAATAAACATATTGTTTTGTATATGTTGGAAAAGATTTATTGTGCGGTCTGGCTTTTGGAAATGATCCAATATTTTTTCCCCATTCACAAATGGTGTACATTAAAAGTTTTTATTGCATTCACTATTGAGCTATATGTATAAAATATAACGGTATATTCTATACTATGTATATAAACAGTGTGGGGAAAAATGATGAACGAGTGGCAAACTAGTGATTCCTGTTCAAAACGAAAATCGATATGAAATATTTTTTTTCTTTCATTGAACATTTGAGTTTTAAAATCTACTCACAGAAGTGAATATTATAATGACAGCGGAAATTTTAAATGCTGTAAATGACAATAAATCCAAAAATGAGCTAAACATGTCATTTTTCTCATTTTTTTTTCTCTTTCAATGCGCGTCGTCGAAATATTTCTAGAATGCATTTTAACCACTCTGATCTAACGTGAATATGCACTTTTTACGTCTTAAAACGAAATTTCAGATTTACGAAAACTTTGTGTTATTTCTGCTTCACAATTAAAGCTCTATAAATGAAACATTTCTGAACGTAGCCGAATACTAAAAACTGTTTATGAAAGGTTACAAAATAAGCTTTCAAATTGTTATATATATTAAGTACAAATAAATATTAACATTTGTAAATATTAAAATTTAGAATGCAAACATAAAAAAAAGTAAAAATGACTCACATGATGTTTTTATGTGAAAACGGTACTGAAATCACGGATTATGTAAAAAAACAAAACTTATTCTATTGTGTAAATGTATAATGAACAATTTAGTTTTATCATTTCATACAAGAATATTTAATAAAAATTAACAATGTCTAGCGGCCCGTAGGCAATTTGGCAGGTAAAATATATATCAACCGTGTATCTGACAGAATAGTTTTTTTTATATATTTCTAAGGACAACTTGAATAGGGATGTGTAGCTTGATTTATTATCGACCTTTTACTTTTGTTTTTAGGGATGTCACTAGAACAATAATGGAGGTATAACGATTTCTGTGGAAACATACGCGTTGACATGAAAACACGCTTATTGTAATTGACTGCTACTGTCACATTAACGCGTATTTCTGCTTACGTTGCTGAGTGGTTAAGATGTTTTTTTTTCTCAAAAATTAAAAGTAAATTTTATTAGTAAATGTATTTTAGTAGTAGTAATTTGTAAAATTATTAATAAATTAATATTAGGTAAACAAATTTACAAAAAATGGTAAATATTATGAAAGATCTATTAAATGTTATTTTTTAATAAAAAATCATAATTATAGGTCTTCAAAACAGGAGATTTTTTGAAAAAAGCTTTTGCTCTCCTGAACAATTAACATTTTGTACTTTATAGCATTTAAAACTTCCGCGATCGATAATATCAAACATACTAATTTCTGTTGTGTGTGATGTGCATTGAACCAGATTTCCTGCGTGAAATCAGGTTCAATGAAGTCAGATTAGCTTTGAATTTAAGTCTCATTTTCAAAATTGTAACTGTTGGATTCTTTTCATAATTTTATTAATAATGTTTATTATTATGAAATTGGTTTAGCTACATTCTTAAATATTTTTCGTCAATATTTAAATATACATATTGTATTTTTAAAGTGACTAAACAAAAGCAAAGGAGTTGATTTTTTACATTGTGGGGAAAACAGCAAGGATACAAAGGATTTGCAGAGGAAGAGAACATGTGAAAACAATATTTTTTTCAAAAGAACAATATACCTACTCAACGTAAACATACACACTTATGTATATTAAATTTCTGAGATAATTCATTGGAGTTCTACATAGACAGCAGTCTATACTATTTTATACTCTAAACATGTTCTCGAATTTGAACTTATACTCTTCTAGCATTAGTTTCTTAACACCGTGTGTTGTACACAAAACCAATAGGATAGAAATAACATTAAGTGTGTATTCTTCGAGACAGTTATCAAATAAAAATACACTTCCCTAGAAATGATAGTGGGCAGGGCTGTTGGGCGTTTTACGACTGCCGTAAATCTATTTTACCGTAGGCTGGCCACCACTGGCCATTGTATCTCCGGGCTATAATAAACCGAGATTGGGAACACCTGTATCTCACGCTGTTCAAATATACAAATCGCAGTGCCCACTTTCAAACAACTCCCGGAGCCGATACTTAAATTTGTGAGTGGAAATTCACACAACGATACGGAGGAAAAACGCAAATCAAAAATAAAAATAAAGAAGATGTTTGGAAAGAGTATAAAGACAAAGGAATATTTCTTAATCATCTCCCTCCTTTGTACGCTGGGAAAATATTCTAGATTGGGGTTCGGTGAACTTTTTTGGGTATTAGCTTCTAATTTATTTTACATTAGCTCCACCCATGAGGCCCAGAGGGAAATAATTTCTCTCAGGGCCTATGTCATTTTTGGGGATGCTTTGTGGAGGGAATTTTAAGGAAATGAGGGAGATGAGGTTCTGTGAAGGAAAAAGGTATGACGGGTAGGTAGGAATCTGGGGGATAGGGTGCGCAAAAGTGGCAGACGTATGAATCCATCCCTCCCACAGCGGTGCCCAAGGCAGCCGTCTCCCAATCCCGCCCGCCACAAACCTCACCCCGTGATCGTGGGTATCCCTACCAAGTCAACCAAATGTAGCGAATTACTTATCCCCGTCTAGGTTCCCGGCTGTGCCCTGAGTCCCTGACATGGATGAATATCTAACTTCTAATCACAGAAGTCGTTGAAATCCACAAAAATCCCAGTAATATTAATAAACTAGCCGACCCGGCCACACGTTGCTGTGGCTAATGAAACACAATGCCATCTACTGAAAACGCCATTACCCAATCTTTATAACCAACACGCCATCTATTAATTTGCATACATATCAAATCCACACCGCCAGCTTGCCAACCCGCTCCCTTTATATTATGTTTTTCAACCAATTTACACAGAACCTTGACAAATTATATACCTAAACCTTCCTCATGAATCACCCTATCTATTGGTTAAAACGGCATGAAAATAAGAGATTAATAGATCTAAGCGTACAGACAGCGGGAGCGACTTTGCTTTATACTATGTAAAGATTATACTGTAATACCAGCCCTTAGAGGATTGGTGTGGGCAACACGGTATCCCACCAACGTACATAAGCACACAATTCACCACACTTTTCGATTACACATCTGCCCTGATGATGCTGTCCGAAATGTTGGCTAAAGATGGAGGTAGCGCAACACGACATAATACCCCAAAAATAAATCACGATAATACTTATGGTCGTGAAAATCTCAAATCATATCTGCATAACAGTACGTTTTCAAAAACGCGTTAAAGTTATATTACGTGATTATACGTTTATGTTAACACATAGTAAAATTGTTATTACATTGACCATTATAGATAAGATTCGAATTAGGTAATGTTAATTTAAAGAGAATTTTTGAGAATTTATGGCAATTACGTTAGAGCAAATAGAAGAGTTGTAAAATTTACTGTTGATAAGATTTGAAAACCAAACACATTACACATATTATTATGTAAAAACATTAATTTATAAATGCTGATTAGTTAACTACAACCGACATTATTGTCAAAACAAATTTGTTATGTAGCAAACGTAGTAAAGGGCCTTTAAATTTATCAGTAAAATGTAAGGAAAAATAATTGGATGCCAAAGACCCATTTTTACAAATTTTCATAACAAATTAAACAAATATTGAAGATTTTACTTGGGAAAATCGTACTGCATAACAATATTTCCGCAAAACACTGCTACCACAATACAAAACTGTGTTTAAGAAATTCAAATGGGATGGAGATCTACGATGTCAGACAAGTGTAAATGAGACGGAGCGCTGGGCTATTGGGCTAAATGGAACATTATTTTCCATTCAAATATGTTTTTTTCTTTTATTACAGAAAATAGGTTTTTTTCTTGTTTACATTACACCTGCAAAGCTACTGCAATAGCTTGTCGGCAGGAAAATAGTGTGGACAAAAACATAGTGCAGTGAAACCCTCTAAAGAAGTTTTCCAAGGGACCGGAAAAAACAAACTTCTTAACCAGGAAAACTTTAAATGTGAAAAAACCAAACTTCTTAAGCCACGAAACTTCTTAAGAGAGAACTTCTTAAGAGGGTTTCACTGTACAGTATAAAATGTCTTAAAAAGAAGAAAAAAATATTTTAATTTAATAAAATACAAGTACGTAATAAAAACATAAATAAGTATAAAAAATATTAAGACAACGTCTAAAAAAAATTAAAAATGCACGAGGAGTCAGTTAATACAGAAAATCTGATTCTAATAGCCATGTTTTTAATAATAGTGCAAATTTAGGTGTCAAGCAACATTTTTTCAAATCATATGGCAGCATATTAAATATAAGTGGTACAATGTATTCAAAAGTTCGCTGGCCATGTTTATTAGAAAATCTAGGTACTATCATACCTTCATTTTGTGTAAGCCTAGTATTGTACACGTGATCCACCATTGTTTTGTATGAGCTATCTAGGATATGTTGCATACAGATTTTATGCCAAAAAAGACCTCTAATAGGTAAAACATTTATGGATTTATACATTATTGTGATATTATTGTGTCAAAAACTGCTTTGCTAACGAGTAATTTGACCATGGCGTTTTTTTTTTTTTTTTTTCTTTATTTTTTCCCATTGTATCTACATACATACAAAAGTAATTTTACATAATTTCTAAATACTAATAGTAATTTTCTAAATACTAATAGTAATTTTACATAATTTCTAAATACAGTAAGAGTAAATATAAAGTACAAGTAATGTAAAAGTTAGCAATAAGTAAAATATATAATAGAAAAGAGTAGGCAATGGGAACCCACTAAGGCACTGCCTGTGTGTAGGTAATATAAACAAGATTGCTATATATACATCAATAAGTATATGTAAAAAATGTAAATTTTAAACTTAGAAATATAGTAATCTGTGAAAACATTATAGTAAAATAAAATAAAATAGTGAAACATAAATTTTGTTGATTTTTTGTTATAGTAAAGAAAGTAAATAAAGTTAGAGTTGTATTGAAAAGTGAAACATAAAGGTTTACAAATAATTTATAGAAAAAGGGTTCTAATATCTGCATCATTCAACCATAATTTTAATTCTTTTACGTAAAGTGATATTTTATCTGCCATTTGAATGTGTTTTGGTAGAAGATTAAATGTACGAGGACCAATAAAGCTACTATGTGTTTGCATTAATTTAGTATTGGTTTGGGGGGAGTAAAACATATTATTAGTTCTTTTGCTAATTCTATTTTCATTTTTTACGAAGCAATTTTTATTTTTATATATATATTTCATAGTCTGCAATATAAACAATTTACGGATATTGAATATTTTTGTCTCTTTGAATAATAACTCTGTTGAGAATGTTTTTTTTCTATTATACATAATTTTAATAATGCACTTTTGAGTGGTTTGTAAAGGCTTAATAAATGCATCAAGCGCACCACCCCATCCTATAATGCCGTAGATTATTGAAGATTGTACCAGGGAAAAGTAGATCATTTTTAATTTGTCGAGATTGAGTACTTCCTTAAGTCTATAAAATGTGTAGGTAAGATATCTTAATTTCGAGATGGTTTTATCAATTTGAGATTTCCAATTTAGATGTGTATCAATAGATATGCCTAAATATTTAATATTTTCAACATTGACAAGTTCATTGCACAGTGAACATGTTTCTTGATTGCAACTCGTATTGTGGATTCTAATTTTAAGCTTATCGTGAGGTTTGTTTTTAATGTTTTTATAAAAAGTTAAATAAAATGTTTTGCTGTAGTTTAAAATGAGTTTGTTACATTTTAGCCATGTTGAAACAAGTGCAATACATTCGTTTGCCTTAGAAATTTTTTTTTCGTTTGCCTTAGAAAAAAGTTTTGAATTTACTGTACATGTTGGATGTTTGTCTTACATGAGTGCCCCCAAGAAGTTATACCATATCTCACATTAGATTCAGCCAGAGACAAATAGATTAGTTTCATGGTTTTGATGGGCACATCATATTTAAGTTTATACAGTTTGCCTACAATTGTTCGAAGGCGCTTACATAGCTTAACAATATGGATATCCCATTTCATATTACAATCCACAGTCACCCCTAAGTAGACATTCTTTTACTAGGTCAATGCTTCCACAGGCGCAGGGCTGTATACAGTTATTATGTATGCAGTCAAAGTTATGCGATACTATTGAAGGTGCTAATGTATATCTGGCATGAGGCGATCTTATGTGCATTAGTTTTGTTTTTTGTGCATTTATAACTAAGCCAGAGTCGTGATACCATTTTAGTAATGCTATGAAATCCTGCTGTAGCATATTCATGGCCGTGAGCAGATCCCTATGTGAGATGACAAGTGCTACAAGTGTCATCTGCGTATATGTAGTGTTTGATAAAAGAAAATACTTTATTCATAACAGAGACAAATACTATATATAGTGTTGGACCTAGGATAGAGCCATGCGGCACACCAGTAGCCAATGTTCCAAGTTTACTCAATTTTCCATTTATTTTGACCTGAATTTTACGATCACTTAGGTAGTTCTTAAAAGTTTAAGAAAACGTCCTTGCACCCCTGTCGCCTCTAGAACTTTAAGTAATTTTGTTGGATCTATAGTATCAAAAGCTTTCGAATTATCTATGAACAAAAATAATATTTGTTTTTCATCGTTTAGTTTGTTATTTATTGAAAAATCTTGAAGTAACAGTTCTGAGCTCTTCTTTTTTGAAAGCCATATTGGTGTGGTTCTATTATTGAGAAAGACTCAAGGTATTTATTCAATTTTATGGAGATGTATTTTTCAAGTATCTTTTCTATTGCAGGCAATATACTGATCGGTCTGTAATTTCCTATGTCAATATGTCTGCCACTTTTGTGTATAGGTCTTATAATACTAAATTTAACGTCTTCCGGTATTACGGCTTGCATTAATATTGTATTAATTAAATGTGTCATAATCGGTTCTAAAATATCTATGTGTTTTTTAATATCAAACATTCTGACGATATCTATTCCGGGTGATTTTGAATTTTTTAGAAGTTTTACAATATTCTGAAAATCTAAAAGTGTGGCACGTGGTATATAAAGACTATGTGGTAGCTGTGTTGGTTCAACAATTGATGCTCTTATATCACATTTATGTACTAGTGAGTTTACACTGTCCGAAAAGTAGTTGACGAAGTCGTCTGCCATTGTTTCTGCAGATTTATCTTTTTAGCAAGTACCTTGAGATTACTTCATCACAATTACTTCATCTTCACTCTTGAGATTACTTCATCACAATTACTCTTTAATATTTTATTTATCTCATCCCATGTATTCTTTGAATTTCTCATTAAAAAAGGTAGATTTACATTTAAATATTAATTTAGTTACAATATTCTGAAAAGATTTATATTGTTTTTCATAAATCTTATTTTTTGGTGAATTTTTCCAAATTTTATATAAATTATCTCTCTTTTTAATGCTATCCAATACTTCATTTGTCATCCACTGTTTTATAGGCCATGGTCTTTTTCTTGACTGAAAATGTATGAATATCTTACCTTTTTCATAAATATCGTTAAATTTACATTTTATTGTTCATAAAGCTTAAGGGGTAATTTACGCAAACCGAAATAATATTTCGGGGTGGAGAGGTATGGAGTGGGTAAGTTGGAACGGGGAACACGCAGCGGCCGCTACGCGCTTGTCAGCCAGAGCAGCTAAGAAATATAGACTAGATAGTGCCCTTGAGTAAGGTTCGAACATGAAACGTTTAAGAGCATATTATAGTGGCAGAATTGTAATTTGCTGAAAAACGGCTCTCTAAAACGGCTTAATACTACCTTTCGTGTGTCATTCTCAGTCTTGATATTTTTTGTTACCAAATAATGGACTTTTACTTTTCAATCTGCTTATTTTTTTTTGTAATTGATGTAGGCATTCGACCATGAAAAATAAAAACATTGATACACCCAGTAGCGTGCACAGAGTTTTTGATCAGGGTAGGCAGTAGGAAAACCGCCAAATTGATTCAAATAAATAAAAAAGAAACTTGCCACAGATAGCTCCCTTCGTACAAGATTTCGCTAAGTGTACTTGCTGCTGGCTGTAGATGATGTAGGTTTGGATTATCTAAGCCACTTGAAATATACAAATAATAATAAAAATAAATAATCGCTTCATGTATGCGTATTATCACAAGCCAATTAATGGATATCCGAGGTGGCCTTGATAAAAGCAGGTTGGCGTTGTCTCACTTTCATACTTCAGATAACAACAGATGTCACTGTCGCCACTGATTGCCATTTGCTAATTTGTTCCAGAAAGCACTGCCTGATACTAACAAAAAAACCCCATAGAAGCAAATTCAAACGACAGTTCTACTCTATGCTACGTGCATTTCGTAAACATTGATATTATATCTTGAATGAAGTTAGCTCTAAGTAGAAATAATTCCTGCTTAGCCCGCATTTTAGTGAGGTAGTCGGAGGGCGCGTGTAGTTTTTAGTTACAGTTTATGTCACATTTGTAGTATGCCGTTTGATGTGGCGCCTGTGGCGGTCGCGTAGTTTTGGTTGCTCAGCTTTGTCGCGCTTATTTTTGAAAGTGTGTATTTATTTTTAGCAATAATTTAATAAATTATAATATTATTTACATGCTTACGTTTTACGCTAGGGTAGGCAGTGCTTATGTGCCTATATGGAGTGCACGCCCCTGGATACACCATACAACCCGCTTTTAAAACTTCAGTCTATGATTATCGCATTAATAATGATTTTATACAATATTTTTAATTTAAAATATATACATAATACATACATCTATAAAAGTACGGCCTTTTATTCTCGTTATGATATCTGTGGATTTAACAATTAAATAAATACTTCCTTTTTTACAAAATTATAACACATTTCACAGCTCGTCATTCATTCCGGGCTAGAATCTCCCGTCGGCAAGTAACAAAACTATACGCTCCTTGTTTGTTAGCGTATATATTTAAAAAATGCCATCGAAAAGCTTTGTTAATGGCTCTAAAAATAGAATACCCAATCACTTGAAGCACTGCAATAATCTCAGGAAGCTACAAAAACAGTAAGTACTCGAAAATTCTCTTTTTTGGTGTAAATTTGACAAACTGTATTTTTTCAACTGCCATTTTGTTCCAGACACTTAAAATATAACATTTCACTTGAGTATGCGTTCCAATTCCGAAACCGTTAGCACGAACTTCATGTGGCAGGTGCACGTTTTGCAAGTATGTGTGAGAATTCATTGTCTTTGAGCTGTGTACACACACATAGCTACAATATACGTGGCGTGGGGTATTTCGGCATATCGCTCGCCGTACATTCCTTATTGGAATATATGGCGAGCAATAGGCTGAAATACGTCAAGCCACATATATTATAACTGTGTGTGTACAAATCAACGCTAATGTGAGAGTGAACGGTTTTTATGTACACAGCGTTTGGTAATTAATACAATAATTACCCTACATTGCTAAAGGGGAGTTATGTAAAAATACAAAATTTTGGTTTTAATTTCTTGAGTTCTGATTGGCCATGGCAATACATTTCTTAGTTAATGGGAGTTTTTTTACTTAGTTTTTTTTTGTTTTACTTTTTTTACTTAGTAGAAATTAGTTACATTATTATTAGTATAAGGATCATACGATACGATTGTACCACCCCAGCCAGAAGCACTCCTGTCCCGGTGAGACCGGTACACCAGGGGGCACTGTTTGTTAGGAGTGGAACACGTGCTCTGAGGATAGCATTGCACTACATCCGATTGTTCTGGCATCATGAAATTATGCGTTGCTAACCGTTCATCTGATTGCAATGACACTTTGGGGATTTTATATGTGCATGCCCGCGATGGTTTCTATATATAATAGCGAGCTCTGGCGTCATGAAAATGCGTTAATGAACCGTTCATCCGATTTTGAGGAAACTTTGGTAAGTTGTTGTTTGCATGCCCGCGATGATTTCTATATATATAGTGAGTTCTGGCATCATGAAAATATGCGTTGCACCGATTGCGATGACACTTTGGTGATTTTATGTGTGCATGCCCGTGATGGTTTCTATATGTATATAATAGCGAGCTCTGCCGGGAACTCTCTAGTTCTGGAATAAATGATTTTTATTATATTTCTTTTTATTAAAATAGAGTGAGTGTCGCTGCAGTTTTGTCATGGTTTTCTGCAGCCTTGCACGACAACTACTGCCATGTTAAAAAAGATTATTGTTTAGTTTACTAAATAACACAGAAAAATTTAATAAATATATAAATAAAAAAGAATCTTTCTTTTATTTCTGGTAGTCAATATTATTAATGATGTTATTAATATATATATACCCTGTATAAACGCCATAAATTATTATTATATCAGTTAGGAATACTAAAAATAATCTTATTACAGTAGAACTCGAAATCCAAGGGGTAATCAAAAATAAAATTTCGAATTAACGAATTCCCACGTAATTAAAAATTTTATGAAAAAAAAACAAGCGCCGAAAATTGAATTTCTCGGCCGCAAATTCCAATTCGGGTAGGTTCTTTGGAATTTATTCGTAATAATACGACTTATTCCGTGGGTAAGTCGAATTTTCGCAGCCGTATACCGCCGCGGGCGGCCCTCTATTCGAACTAAATTCACAAAAATACGATATATTACGAGTAAATCAAAATTTCGCTGGCGATTACCGTCGCGGCCATCCCTTTAAACTCATAAAAATGTGATATATTACCGCGTAAATCGAAATTTTGCAGTCTATTTCGCATAAACCGAAGTTTCACGACCAAATCCCGTCGCGACCGGCCCACTAAATACAGATATTCTAAATAAATTCGTAAAAACATCGCATTTTTCTGCGATGTAAATCAAAATTTTGCGGCTTATAACCTCCTCGACCGGCTCTTCAAATTTAAATATTGGAAGTAAATTCGTAAAACTACGATATATTTTGCGTAAATTGAATTTTCGCGGCCGAATCCCATCGCAGCCGGCACTAATTCAGATACCCATTCGAAATAAATCCATAAAAATGCGATGCATTTCGTGGAAATCGAATTTTCGTGGCCGAATCCCATCGCAGCCAGCCCTAATTCAGATGCCTATTCGAAATAAATTCATAAAATATTCGATATATTTCACGTAAATCGAATTTCAGGAGCGAATTCCGTCGCGGCTGGCCATAATGCAGATACCTATTCGGAATAAATTCATAAAAATACGATATATTTCGCGTAAACCGAATTTTCGCGGCCGTACCCGTCGCGGCCGGCCTTAATGAAGATACCTATTCGGAATAAGTTCGTAAAACTACGATATATATTGCGTAAATCAAATTTTCGCGACCGGTCCTAATTAAATTAAATAAATAAAAAATACTCGGAATAAATTCATAAAAATACTATATATTTCACGTAAATCGAATTTTTCGCAGCAGAATCTCGTCGCGGCCAGCCTTAATTCAGATACCTATTCGGAATGAATTCATAAAAATACGATATATTTCGCATAAATCGAATTTTAAAAATAAACAAGAAGTTTCACGTCGCGCGTGGATTCCACGCACACACTTTTTTATTGTTTATTTTATTTTCCCATGTTATGTATAAAATGGGTTTCAACAATTTTTTTCCTTAATATTTAATTTTTAGGAGTGTGTCGACTTCTTTTTGTTTGTTTGCAAACCTATTTTACAATTTTGTTACTTTTTATAACTTTATAACTCGTTTTATTTTACCATAATTTATTCGATATACCATTATTACAACTGAAATAACTATAATTAGAAATTTATATATAAGCCCATTAGGGCGTAAATAAATAAAACTAGTAATACGATTCTGGTGAAGGGGCACTCTAAAACATTATATGCCGCTGGTTGTAGCAAACGGCTGAGAAATGGAATTTCGAGTAAAAAAGTCAACTTGGTTCTGAAATAATGTTGGAGTTTTACCTACCATTAAAACTCTTATTATGTTGTCTTGCTCATCCAGAATATATATATAATGTGAGATATCGCGCTTATTTCTCGCTAGCGCCCGTCGTATCTGTCGCTATATCTTGAATTTCCCGCCTTCCTTTTGTAGCTCCCTTCAGTTGTATAATTGTCACCTTGCAGTTGGCGTCCTGAGACGCCATATCCTTCAATTTGGACTCACCAAGCAGAGCTTGAATATATATTCTGGATGAGCAAGACAACATAATAAGAGTTTTAATGGTAGGTAAAACTCCAACATTATGTGTGTCGTTGCTCATCCAGAATATATATATAATGTGAGAAGTGTTTGTTATCGCTTGGTGACAATTCTAAAGCCAAAATTGTGACTATTACTGTATTGCTTGAAATAACTTGGTCAAAGACTGAGAGTGAATGGGTGGATTCAGCACCTCAACATTGAGACCTCTGATCTGCTTTCTATAATATTTCTTGAAAGTGTTTTCTGAACGCCAGTTTCCTCTTTCCAAAATGGTGTCTATAGGACACTCTTCCAGCCAACTCCTTGAGGCTACTGCTGATCTCAAACTCCCAGGGGAGGCATCAATCCCAGCGTCCTTCAAAATTGTTTTAATCCATCCACCAATAACAGTTCTCGAGGCTGGCCTGGCAGGCCCCAATGTGGAAATAAACAGACATTCAACACCAGCTTCGTGTCTCCTGTTCTCACCCAAAGATATAAGCTTTCTCAACCAAAATATAGGATCTATATTACAATCCTCTGCTTTGCAAAGTTTCCAACCAGACTGTCTATGTGTAGAGGTGTCTGTTTTAGAACCAAAAATTGGCCATAATATAATGTGATCATCATTGTCCACAAGATTATCAGGAGATGTATGTAGTAAAGTCAGATCATGTACTCGTCTTCCTGATGCCAGAAGTAAAATCACAGAACATCTACGAGATGCTTCGAAAAGAGTCAGGTCCTTTGGAGGATTTTTACAAAGCCAAGATACCAAGTATCCTGGATCCCAAGTAAATGCTCTAGGCTTCTTATTTGCAGAATTTCCTATACCTCTCATCACTCGCTTGACCAAGGGATGATTACTTATCCTCAAATCGCCGTTGGGGTCACACAAAACCGACACTGCAGACTTGTGAAGTGCTATAGTACTGGGAGCCAAGCCTTTCTTCACCCTTAAGTATGCCAAAAACCGTGCCAGCTGAGATCCCGAAGGGTTATTAGGATGCGTATTATTAATGGAGCACCATTCCTTCCAGCTCTTCCATGCCATGTGATAAGTTGAAAGCGTAGATTTGCGCCAACCCGCATTCAACAGAGCTTTCTCTTGCTGTGACCAATCGTTCAATGCTTCACTCCACCCCCAATCTTCCACACCTGTAGTTGGAGCTTCTGGACCTGTTGAGGATGAAGTCCTGTCGATAAGTCTATCAAGTTGTCGACCAACATGGGTATTATGTGAGGTCGGTCTAGGGCTCTTCTCTTTAGGTCTGGTAACCAAAACACTTTTGGCCAATTTGGGGCTACGACCAGGTACACCCCTGATGACTTGTTCAGGTGTGCAAGCACTCGTGGCATTAAACAAGGGGGAGGAAAGATCCATGCCAAGGGGAAATGCCAACTCCTGCTGAACGCGTTGTGAAACATCGCTCTCTTGTCGTGGGAATCTATCGAGACATACTGATCCACGACGTGAGCCCTCGAAGAAGCGAATAGGTCCACTACTGGATTGCCCCACTTGTGAAAAACAGCTCTTACCGCTGGGGGAAGAAGGTGCCATTCTGGTAATGTCATCCCTCGGGATAGATGATCCGCGAGGCCATTGTAGCGTCCTGGCAAATATTGGACTTGTAAAGCGATTCTGCGCTTGTCCAAAAGAGCAAGAATCTGAAATGTCAGATGAAGGAGACCCATCGACTTGGTGCCTCCCTCGTTCCTCAAGTAGGCTACGACTGTCCTGTTGTCTGATTGAATGAGTAACGAAGAACTTCTCAAATTCTGAGTCACAGATGTTAAGGCATTTAAGATTGCTGTCATCTCCTTTATGTTGCAATGTCCCCCCCTCTGACTGTCTGTCCAACAACCCGACAGAGGTACATCGTCGATCAGGGCTCCCCAGCCGTGATCCGCCGCATCCGTAGTCAGAAAGTGTGTTGGGCTGGGAACATGAAGAGTTGAAACATGATCTAAGTTGGTCATCCACCATTTCATTTCCGACAAGACCTCCTTCTTTATCGGGGACTTCTGCTGAGGGGTCAGCTTCAGCATTAACTGCAACTGTAATTGCATCAGCCGAGTATGGAGTCGACCTCTGGGGACCACAAAGGTAGCAAAATTCAACTTCCCGAGAATACTCTGAGCTTCTCTTAGAGTCCATCTTCGTCTTGTCACGAAGCCCCGAAGTGAATTCCAAAGACCTTGGCGTCTGAATTTGGTCAAATACTTCTGATTTAGATGAGGGTCCCACACAACTCCCAGGTATTCCACTGATTGTGCTGGCTGACTGATACACTTCTGGAGATTCAGTGACCAACCTAACCGCTCCAACAAATGAAGGGCTTCCCGTGTTTGACTGAGGAGGACCTCTCTGGTCTGATGGGCCAGGAGAAAGTCGTCTAGGTACACAATGACCCTGATACCCCGTCTCCGCAGGATTTCTGAAATCCAATTTGTGATAGCTGCAAAGGCCTGTGGTGCACTGCTCAAGCCTTGAGGCAGGCATGTCATCTGTAAGTGAAGACCTCCGTAATACAATCTCAGAAAGCAACGGTGAGCTTTTGCGACCGGTATGTGGAAGTAGGCCTGCGAAAGGTCTATTTTTGTCATCCAATCGTTGGCTTGAAGAAAGTGTGGGACTTTGTGGTGAGATATCAGAGAAAACTTTTTCCAAGCTACATCTAAATTGAGAGCTTTTAAATTGAGGATTGGCCGTTTTGAGCCGTCGCTCTTTTGAACAAGAAAAAGTGTTGATAGGAAGGAGGCATTGTCGCCAGCTCTTTCCAGTGTACCATCTCTCATCATCTTTTTTATTTCGAGGGTCATTTCCGGGGTTACCTTCGTCTTGAACCTCCTTGCGGAAGCATGGCTTGGACTTATCAACAAGGGCTTTCGGATGAATGGTATGCGGTATCCTCTTATCATATGTAAGATGGTCTCTGGGGCATCTAGGGCCCGCCATTCTCTCCAATAATCCTGTAGTTGACCCGCCCGAAATGGTTGATTGTCACTTGTTGAAGCGGCCACGAGAGGTCTGCCCCCTCGCGCCACGCTTCTGTTCCCTCCCCCTACGCCTCGTACCGGAGGAATAGTGGGGGTCTCGCCCGTGGTCTGCCCGCCGGGGAAACGAGGGAAATGCCATATTTTCCTTTGATGTCTGCTTGGGGGGAAAGGCAACAACCTCCTTAGATGTTGAAGGGCGGTTGTGCGCCGAGTGGCTACCCTGAGGTAGGCGCACTGGATTAAAGCACTTTGTTACACCACCTAGTTTCTGCAACTGAACGGACATTGCTTCTTCCCCAAAAAGATGAGTGGAAGAAGGAGGAATTCTGCTGAATAGCTTCCGTTCCACTCCCGTCTTACAGCTGCCCAAAATCTTATCCCTTCTGTGCTGAATTACTTCAGCTCGCTTTCCGCACGTTATCTGCAGTATATCGTCGGAGCATTTTATATACTCGGAGTCCTCTCCTAACAGGATGTTCAGTTGTTCCTCTAAAGCTTCACTTGACAGAGAACCTTCTGAACTACTTCCCCATTTGATAAGTTCCTGGAGAGCCTGTTGAAGGCACTCTCTCTGCTTCAATGAGGCATGCGTTACCGCAGCCAGCATCTTTTCCATGGCAGGAAATATCGGAGAGGCGGTGTCAAATGCCAGCACCTCACCGTTTACTTCCAGCTCCTTGAAGCCTGGATCAGCTAAATATTCCTTTAAAGCAGATGCGTAGCGGACATTGGCCCAGTCGCTCGAGTTGAAGCGTTGGAGATTCTCCACCAAACCCAGATGTGTTGTAGAAGGTTTTGGCGCTGCAGACTCCTTCAGAACAGTAGAGGGACCCGGCATCTGATACTGCCTTTCAGGCGACAACCAGCAAACGCTCCCAGATGCATGCGAAGATGCCGCTATATTTGGCGTGCTGACAGTGGTTTCCTGCGTTGACCTATCCATGACAAGATCCTGCAGGGTCTTGACCTGATATGCTAATCTTTTAAGCAGATGTCTGTCATTCCGCTTTCGTCTTTTCGTACGCCTGCGACGCCTACTACTCTTCGATGCCGAACCGCTAGATTGCGAACTCGAAGAACTGGTTGACATTGAACGGCGTGGCCTTCTTCGATCACGTCGTTTAGAGGTTACATCCTCTACTACATGCTCCTTGTCTAAGGGCATTTTGACCCGTGCACAAAAAATGTTTGGGTACGCGAAGGAAAGCGGCGCAGTTTATTCTGCGTAGCAGTAAGACGCAAATAACTTTATAAATAATCGCACAATCACTCAGCACTAGATTTACACAAAATTACGACAATTTGCGGGTAGCAACAGATTCGTTTTCGTTAATATAATTACGAAACAAAATTTCACGACCGGCGTAGGTGAAATAGACGCCAAAATTGAAGGATATGGCGTCTCAGGACGCCAACTGCAAGGTGACAATTATACAACTGAAGGGAGCTACAAAAGGAAGGCGGGAAATTCAAGATATAGCGACAGATACGACGGGCGCTAGCGAGAAATAAGCGCGATATCTCACATTATATATATATTCTGGATGAGCAACGACACACATAATACACGATAACATAATGACTAGCCTTTAGTGTGACCCCTTTTCTCAAGTGCCACCACATTTACGTATTTATTTCTTGCAAAATTTGACGTCCTCCCACCGTGAACGCATCTCATATACTAATGAGAAACAACTCGTATCCTGCTTTATATTATGGCGGGAGGATATCGTAATATAGAAAAACGGTTTTTATTTCTATAAGCATTGTTTTTATGCTTTTTAAAATTATTTTATTATCAGCCGTTTAGAAAACATTGATGTGGTGATAATGTATATTTTTATAACTCTCCTGTATTTAGAATTAAAGGATATAATCGAACTTTAAGCTATTTTTAGAGGTTCCGTAAATATTTTTTTACGCAATTATTTTAAACATTTTAACACGATTTGTTGTTTCACCATTTAGAAGAATAAATTATTTGTTCAAAACATAATTTTATTTTCTAATAAACAATACAGAAATTTTCTAAAAACTGCATCAAAAACCTGCAAATATGCTGCGATTGCGGTAAGATCCCCTTAATGCAATTTTCTTCACAAAGTAATTCATTCCAATTGAAATTCCTAATGCTTGTATCGATCCTTTTTTGAGATAAAATTGAAACTTTACTATGGAAGGCACATTAAATTTTCTTTTTTATTCTATGAATGCTACACAAAGGACGGGTTGTTTCACAGAATTTGAGCAATTCTTCAAATTTCAAAGATACATTTTTCAAGTTTTGTGAAATTCTATTTAAGTTCAGTTATTATCCAAGGATTTTGAAACAAAGGCCAATGATGAAATAATAACAAAACTTGAATACAACTTACATAGAACCAGAATTTTAACTTTGAAATCTGATGATTACTCAAATTCTATGCAACATCCTGACCTTAATAATGTTAAAAAAGATGTTTAATCAAAGATTGTGGGGAGTGTGTTCTTATGTATGTAGATGCAATATCATGTTGCCAGTTCAAATCCTCTAATCTAAGAGCTGGTATTACAGTATAATTAAAAATGGTTTTCTGTTTGGTTTTGGTGTAGCAGTCAATTATTTGGTGTAGCAGTTAAATACCAAGAACTACTGGGTTTAGCCCCGCCATCTTTATTAATATTAATGGGATTTATGTGAATTTGAATCACCTCCTTAATTAGGCATGCTTTATGCGTTTTGGGTCTTCCCAGAACTTTAGAAACAAATCCAAAGTAATGGCCGGTTTCAAATAAAAGTTTGGCAATAGCCGATTTGTCAGGTTGGCCGAGTTTACATGCTCAAAAGTATTCTTATACTTTTTTGGATATGGTCCATTCTGTCCGGCCTATATAAACCTGGTAACTTCCGGAACTTGAGTTTGCAAACTCCATCTGTTTCGAGAGGAAACCTGGTTTTTGCAGGCCTCAGTGTAAGTCTTGTATTTTTGTCGTAGTTCTGTAACGCTGTCCGAAACATAGGCTAAAGAAGGAGGTAGCACAACACGGCATACTAACCCATTATAAAATAAATCACAATAATACTTTAGGTCGAGAAAATCTCAAATCATGTGAATGACATTCTAAAAATCTTGCAAAGAACGCAAGGCTGATGTAAGCGTAATGGATAAGATTAAGACAGGGATGCTTACGTTTGGATGTGTTTAACAGAAAAATATATGTCGCGGAAGTGAATGGTAGAAGAAGTTCGGGACGACTGAGGAAGATATGGCACAATCAAGTGAATCAAACGCTTGAGTCGGGTCATGTCAAGTCAGAATAACAGAAGAGTATGTATGAGACGATGTATGAATGTGAATGAATCAAGGAGTGTGTTCCAAGATAGAATTGCGTGACGGTCTATCTGCGTCCTCTCTACTAGTTAGCTAAGAAGAATAACTAACCTTGGGTATCTTGGCATACTGTCCGGTGCGGGCATCTCTGATGGTGGCAATGTCCAGAAGGTCAACCTCGTGGTTCTGGTCCACCCAGTACAGGAAGAAGCCATGCTCGTCGATGCGCAAAGTTACGGGCGTCCCCGTACCAGAATCCTAAAACAAAAATCATTCACAAAATCAAATAATTATATTTTTAATTAAATTAAGATAATATTAGCGAAATCCAATCAAAATCTGGAGACAAAAAAATCAGAAAAAGATATTGGTTCCACTGGGACGCGAACCCAGTCTCTGTTCTGTCTCCAGATTTTGATTGAGATTCGCTAATATTGTCTTGATTTAATTAAATATTATAATTTGAGATTTTACTCATAAAGTAAAAAAAAAAAAAATTATAATACTATCCCAATTTTCTGCAAGAAAACTAGTATTTAATACAAAATCAAGTAATTAATATGATGATTCCAGGACAAAATAGAACATTGAAGAAAAGTGAAGAAAAAAAGAACATACAAACAAACCTAATCTAACCGATTCTTTCATCGTGTTTTGTTACTATTTTGTTTTGTCCGGCTGCCAACTTTAAAATAGTCCAAAAATGAGACCCTAAGTATTCCTCGTGACTTTTAATTTCTGGCTATGCTGCGCGGAGAGTCTCTTACCAGTAATCAGGGTTACCAATTTCTGTTTTTAAACCCTGAACGAAAGAGAAAATCCGTAAATGACTTAATAATAAAAAATAAATGGTTTTCTGTTCAATAGAATTTTGTTTCATTTTGGAGGTAAAGAAACTTGTGGGGGATTGTGGGGAATTTGAACATCTATTGTGGGGAATTTAAATATCTATTGTGGGGAATTCGAATGTTTATTCTTGGGAATTCGAAAATTTATTGTGAGGAATGTGAACAACTATTGTGGGGAATTTGAATATCTATTGTGGGGAATTTGAACATCAATTGTGGGGAATTTGAACATCTATTGTGGGGAATTTTAACATCTATTGTGGGTATTTTAGAACATAATGTGTTGGCAATATAAAATCATAAGAGGGTATCCCCATTTAAAATTCTTTTAAATATATAAACAAGATCAAACCTAACAAAAAAATATTATTCTATTTAAAAGAGAGCAAGTAATTCTTATAAATGGAACTTAGAACTCAATTATTATTATTTTTTCTGCTCTCCTGAACATTTGCCTTTTTGTAGATATGTTTTTGTGTTTCTGACCTATCGAATTAAAATACTGGTAAGCAGACATGACATCACCAATTTTTATCTGTGCTCCAATGATCTCAAAAAATAAAATTCGTAAATGACCCTACACACTAGTGATCAAATTATTACTAAAAAATTTGCTAATTCTAAGACTTTCAGTTGAATATCTAAGACGTCCATTATAAAATATTTCATGAATAAAAATAGAAATTAAAACAAGGAAATTGACAGAAAAATGTATTTATATTATTAGGTGAACAAAGTTGCAAATTCGATTTTTTGCAATTAATAGCAGTAACTAAAAGAATTTGGTTGCTAGTATGAGTGGTTGTTAATATATTATAAAAGACTCCATCAGGCTAATTTCCCAGTTATAAGGAGATCCAAGATAATAAGTAAGTTGTTTTGTGGTAGTGAAAAATATTTCAAACGTATAAAATCAACAAAATAACAGCACTTATTTTCGGAATATTGGCAAGTAAGACTTGATGAAGGAAATATTTCTGACCACATATCTCAGAATTGAATATTGTGAATAATTATTTTTATAATGGAAGCTACTGTCATTTACATATCTATTTTTTCTGGTCCATATGTAGAATAACAAAAAATGAAACTGGAACCATTTGGAATTTATCAGTATTTGGGATTAAAACCTTGAATTAATATATTTAATATTATTATGAAGAGTAAATTTTTTACAGTAGAATCTGCCATCATTTGAGAGAGTTTTTTAATACTATAATAGTAAAGTGACCGGCTGAAGAAGATAATCATAAAATGGCCATTTTCAAGTCTTCAATTTGCAATTCGTATCGAATTGAAAAGTGCATGCCGCTTAATTATGTTTTTACCCGGGGGATACTTTTCACTAAATAAATGTGTAAAAAATACAGTATCTATGGGTTTAGGTCTGACTTTTAGTGAGACTAAAAAGTAAATATTTTGTTTGCGGTACATTTAGTGTTAGTGAGTCAAGCTAGTGCTTCACCTTTTGAATTCCTTCTTCCGCTTTGGCATATACGGTAGGCCAGTCTTAGCTCGGGATAGTAGGACTGTGTCATCGGCAAAACTGATAATTGCGGCCTCGATATCTAGGTTACACAACTCATTTTTTATGATTAGGAAGAGAGTTGGACCTAAAGCACTGCCTTGTAGAACCCCATATTGTGTACAAAAATACCACGTAAAGTCAGAATTGACTGTATTAGGATTTTAAAAAGTTTTGATAAAAGAAAATACTGAAAATGTTTTAATCTTTACTAATAATTTTAAGTTTTTCCAATAAGAAATGAAAATGTCTTTCATCTGCCTAATGCAAAAAAACTTTGAAATAATTGAAAATAGCTACAACTTATATGAAGCTAATAAAGAAAGTTTTTAAATGTTCAATCAGAAACAAGATAGAAAATACTAACAAAATTAAAAAATGTTTTTATACATCAACAAAATGTTGTACTAAACTTAACGGTACCGACAAATTGTAGGGCGTTTTAAATGGCAACACCAAGATGGTTAAAAGGAAACTTAAGATGGAAACCTTTAAAAAATACTATGGGTGAAATGAAATTTTCATATCAGAAAATAGTGGTAATTCCAAAAGGAGATGATTCTATAATACTGGGTGGCGCAGATGGATCGGGTGGTTTTGAAGTGGACTGTACGTCTGGAGTGGGGGAGCCAGGTGTTCAGCGGTCTTCGTGCTGTGGTGGGGGACGGGAAGTTTCAGTTGCAGACTGGCAGTTAGTCACGATGGCTGCGTGGTCCGTTGAGCATCGTGTTTTCGCAGTGGAAGATACGCAAAAACGAGTCAATTGTTGCTGTGACGCGTGCCTTTCGCCGGCGTTTCAACATCCCACCTCGCGGTAGTGTTCCTAAGCGAGACACAATATTGAGTTGGGTGCATAATTTCCGCACTACTGGTTCATGTGCTCCAAAATGGACGTCTAGACCTCGAACAATAAGAACGCCTGAGAACGTGGAGCGTGTGAGACGCGATGTCATTACGAGCCCACGTCGATCAACGAGACATCGTGCTTAAGCTCATGGAATGTCAGGTCGGAGCCTTCAAAGGATTCTTAACAAAGAACTGAAATTCCACCCCTATAAAATCATGGTGTTCCAGAAGATTCTCCCAACAGACCATCTTCAAAGGCTTCAGTCTAGCCAACGGATGTTGGAGTTATTGGAAGATGAAAACCTGATTATCATGATGTCTGACGAGGCTCACTTTCACATTAACGGCTACGTCAACAAGCAAAATTGCCATTACTGGGCCGACACTAACCCAAGAGACCTACACCAACGGCCTCTCCATAGTGACGGTTTGGTGCGGGGTTTCTAAGGTAGGGATAATTGGGCCTTACTTTTTTGAAAATGAAAGGGAGCAGGCGGTTACTGTTAATTCGCAGCGTTATGTGAACATGATTGAAGAATTTCTTCTCCCACAACTTAAAGAGAACAATTGTGGTTCCAACAAGACGGGGCAACTGCACATACCGCTAGGATATCAATGCAAGCTGTACGCACTCTGTTCCCTGGCCGTTTGATTTCCCGTAATGGAGATCTCCATTGGCCCCCTCGCTAACCGGACCTCACGGTATGTGACTTCTTCTTATGGGGCTATTTAAAAGCAAGGGTGTACATGAACAAACCCAGGACCATTCAGGGGTTGAAGGCAGCAATTCACAACGAAATCACATTAATTCCTGGTGATGTGCTTGAGCGGGCAATGCGGAACGTTAAGGACCGACTCCAAGAATGCGTCGCTCGAGAAGGAGGGCATTTGATGGATGTAATTTTTAAAAACTAACTTTACAATTTTTTTGTTAATAAACTTCCATTGTAACTACACGTTTTGCACTATATTTCAATCCAATACCTTTAAAATTGACAGTTTGACAAGTATTTTAAAACCACCCGATCCATCTGCGCCACCCTGTACATATCATATTCTAAGAAAATTTAATATTCTAACTTGTTATTTTTTAACATTTAGTGAAATAATAGCTTGGAAAAGATTTTCTTGGATTTTTCAAATACATATTATTATAAAATCAAATAAGCTATTTATAAGATGTTAAATAAACATTTTAAAAAAACTATGTGGAAGAAGCGTGGAGATATTTTAGCATAAAAAAATATGTACTTACATATTTTTTTTCTTCCAGTCAACCTTTCAGATTCCAATATAAAAATAAAATCAATGTTGCCATAGTAATGAAAATATTTAGATTAATTTTGTAAAATTTCTAGATTATGTTAATAGATTCTACATACTCAAGTCAGTCCGAAGAAAACTTCCTACAGAGGCAACAAAACTACTAACACATCTTCGCAACCTTTACTGGCTCAAGTGCCCTGAAAGAATCCAGTACAAATAGTGCTGGATGGTGCTAAAATCAATCAATGAAATGGCCCTATCTGACATCTCTGAACTTATGTGTCCCGGAAAATACTGGTCCGAGGCAGTCGACCCTTAGATCAGCGACATCATCAGGTATAGGCAGACTAATGGAACTTAAACGCAAGCCAAATACTATGTTTGGAGATGGCGCTTTCGGAGTATCTGGGCCTAAGGCTTGGAATAAACTCCCTCCGGAACTAAGATGCATAACAAGCCCAACAGAATTTAGGTCCAAATTAAAAACCTACCTTTTTGGCTCTCATACCCTTAACCCATTGGCCACAGAATTATTGAGCTAAAAAATTGGCCTTCACCACTGAATTAATTTTGTACCAAAAATTGAAACCGGCATTGGTGTTCTAAATCTATTGTAACTTTTGAACCGTATATTCAAATGATTTAATTTCTTTAAATTTGTTTACATATTGGATTAAGGTAAAGAAAAACATAAAAATATATATTAATTATTATTTTTAATTGATAAACTAAAGTTTAAACAAGATTTTTATGCATAGCACAAAGGGTAGATAACAAATATTATAATCAATAATTATCAGCCTGAAACACTCATCTACATTGAAAAAATCTTCCGAGAAAAGATACTGGCCGCCAACGGGAATTGAACCCGTGACCATCTGATTGCCGGTCAGCAGCTCTGACCACTGAGCTATGGCGGCTTATCAAATACCCGCCAAATTATTCAATATATACTAGTGTTTCATTCGACAATTACTTATTATTACACTTTTTCCAACTGAAAACAACCAACTTTATTTTTGTGAGAGAGGTATTTTTAATACTAAATCTCCCGCTAGGTGGCGTCGAGACTAATTATGTCTGCATTTTTTGCTGAAATACTTTAACTTGCCAAATATTAATTATTATTTTTAATTGATAAACTAAAGTTTAAACAAGATTTTTATGCATAGCACAAAGGGTAGATAACAAATATTATAATCAATAATTATCAGCCTGAAACACTCATCTACATTGAAAAAATCTTCCGAGAAAAGATACTGGCCGCCAACGGGAATTGAACCCGTGACCATCTGATTGCCGGTCAGCAGCTCTGACCACTGAGCTATGGCGGCTTATCAAATACCCGCCAAATAATTCAATATATACCCGTTGGCGGCCAGTATCTTTTCTCGGAAGATTTTTTCAATGTAGATGAGTGTTTCAGGCTGATAATTATTGATTATAATATTTGTTATCTACCCTTTGTGCTATGCATAAAAATCTTGTTTAAACTTTAGTTTATCAATTAAAAATAATAATTAATATTTGGCAAGTTAAAGTATTTCAGCAAAAAATGCAGACATAATTAGTCTCGACGCCACCTAGCGGGAGATTTAGTATTAAAAATACCTCTCTCACAAAAATAAAGTTGGTTGTTTTCAGTTGGAAAAAGTGTAATAATAAGTAATTGTCGAATGAAACACTAGTATATATTGAATTATTTGGCGGGTATTTGATAAGCCGCCATAGCTCAGTGGTCAGAGCTGCTGACCGGCAATCAGATGGTCACGGGTTCAATTCCCGTTGGCGGCCAGTATCTTTTCTCGGAAGATTTTTTCAATGTAGATGAGTGTTTCAGGCTGATAATTATTGATTATAATATTTGTTATCTACAAAATATATATTTTTTAAACATTTAAATATGTGTAAATAAGGATACAAACATAACCTTCTTGCAAAAAAAATAATATTCATAAATCGAACGATAATAATTTTTGTTTTTTATATACTTGTATATAACCAACTAAACCCAAAAGGTTTAAGTAAAGCTGTTTTTTCACAACACGTACTTGAATTAAACTTCCGGAGTAGTCGATACTTTCATTATTGCCCTTATGAAAGACCACCATTCATAAGAAAAGGAGCTTGAAATGGCTTTAGTCATGTATCTAGTTAGTTATATAGTTCGTATTATATAGTTTGCGATCTGAATAGCCAAGTATATGGGAAGTGTGTAAGGTATAAAAGAGACATGTATAAAAGTATAAATGTATAAAAGAGACAGTACGATAGTGGGTACGCTGATAAAAAGAGAACACCTGTTGTGTCCCATCATCTTTACTAACCCTTTCCACTCCAAGCCTTTTTTGTTTTTATTCCACCAGCCCCAAGACAAAATTGCGTGTTCTTAGTTTTTGTTTTTTTGTAAATAAAATAGATATCCATCCGTAATTTTTTTTCTCTACCTGTGAACAGTATTTTACTTTGTCTTTATCTCCATTATCCAAAGAGGAACAATCACCACACTAAATACTTCACAACTTCCCTCCTATCCATCTACTTCCCTTAATCACTCTCTTCAATTACACAACATACTCCAATTGGGGATGCCAAGTCTCACTGGCTCCAGACAGTTAACACTTTTGCACAATATTCACATTTTTTTTTTTTTTTTAATCTCAGAAAGTCCATCATTCAAAACAGATGAAATTCTAATTTCCTGAAATCCAGTCATAAGATCTATTTTCTTCCACTTGTGTATTATTCGCATTTTGGTGACTCGATCCTCACTTATGATTCAGTGACATCAAATAAAAGTATTAGCCTGGTGAAATAATGGCGCATTGCCAAGACCTCCTGATTAACTGAAACTCCGAAGACGGCAGTTTAATTTAATACATTTTTTATTCATTACGCATATCTTTATAATAACAGACGCAAGAAAGCAGGACTACTTTCCATTTGCTAAAGTGATTGATAAAAATAAAATGCAAAATAGGTAATCAATTTACTCAGAGTTTGTTTACTGATCGCAGATAAAGAAAATTCTACTTAATGTAGACAACAATTTTCATTCTGTAGTAATTAAAATACTAGAAGAATATTTAAAGTAGTTCAATTACTTAACCACTTACTGGAAGTACTTCATTTTATTTTAAATTCTTTATTTTTGTATGGAACAAGTGGCAATCTCGCAATTTTAAAGGAACTAACTTGTAGAATTCTAATAATCTAATGTCAATAGCCAGGTACTTCACAACCTTCCGATGCCATAGTTCCGAGCAGTTGTTACTCTTGTGTTGTATCACATAAAAATAAGGACTTGAAAGTTATTACAGAAGTCAGTGTTGTATCAGATGCCAGCTTTATTGAAATGTGCATTTATAAATGATAAGATAACTAGCGAGTTCCCGGCATGCATTTCAATGCCACTTAAATAAAGAAATTGTTTCTCCCTGTGTGTCCATTCCCATTCGTCCCCGATCCTCTTCCGCCACTCATTTCCATCCCGCATTCCCCCTTCCATCTTACCCATCTTCCCCGTCTTCCCCACTCCCTTCTCCCGCTTTCTCCACCCCTCAAACCCCCTTCTTCCCTTCCTGCCACTAAACTATAAGAAATACTCTCATTTTGCAAACAATTTGCACATATAGCAAAATTTTTATACAAATTTCATAACGCCAGAGCTCACCAGCATATACAGAAAACTTTGCGGACATGCGCATAACAACTCACCAAAGTATCGTCACAATCGGATGAATAGTATAGGAAATAATTTCATAATGCCAGAGTTCACTATTATGTATTACACATAGAAATCATCGCGGGAACAAGTTACATCACAACAAAGAAACATTCATTTTTATATATAAAAATTACACATGCTTATTGTCTTTTAGTGACCAGATCTGCATAATAATATTCAGATTCTGTCAAATACACTTTATCTATTCTTTCTCCTTGTACTTAACAACATTCCACAATACTAGAAGTACCTTAGTCCCACTGGCTTTAGGCAATTGGGAATCTTGTCATTACATAAAAATTAAATAAAGCCTACCCACCCCTAACATAGACAATGGATTGACTCACGGAGGCGTTTAATGTCTAGCTAGTAAAAGGGAATGACTGAATTATTCATAAATATTCTTAAAGGTTAATAGTTACCTCTAATGGATGAAACCAACAAAAGCATGTACAACATTTCTTATTGGCATATTTGCAAAGTGAAATGTGAAAACACTTAGCTATAACATTATGATGTATGTACCGGACGTAAATTTAAGATTATGTTAAGATTATAATTTCATCTAAAGTTTATAATATTATCATGTTTTTTAAATAATAAAATTAATCAGGGGTCATAGCAGTCGACCTGAGACAAAAGAACAACGCTTGACCCCACCCTCTGTGTACATACCTACACACTACCTTAATTAAATTAACTTTTTCCTTTGCACGAATTCGATCTGTGCGAAGCCGTTCCTATACAAACCTTCGCACGGGTCCAATTTGTGCAAATCTCTATTATTTACACTTGCACAAATTCAAATTTGTGCAACCTATGTATTTGTATCTTTATAACACTTGCACAAATTCGAATTTGTGCAACCTATGTGTTTGTATCAGTATAACAGTTTTGCACAAATATAAAATCATTCCAATTTGTGCAGACTGTTCATACCCTATGTAAAATGTAAAATGTAAAATGTGCAAACTCACATAATAAACGAATGATCGGAGAGGCATCGAGAGTAGGTCGAGATAAAACTCTGTGGCGTTCTCAGCTTCGTTGCGCAATAGCGAAACGAACGCGGTGGCGTTTTACAACTCTAACAGTCAAAATTCTAAGAATTTCATCTCAGTTCGTAGAATTGAGATGAACAAAGGACTGAGACGGGCAGACTCCCGTCTCTGGACCCTTTAAATACGGCTGTTAGACCACCAGATCGGCAGAGCTCCAGATCTCATCACCACAACAACATCTCGCCTTCTCTTCTGCCTTCTCCGATCGACCCCTGGACAACTTGGACTTTTCTTCTTGGCCCTGGCCGAACCGCCCTCCCTGAAGACATCGAAAATTACAATTGGCCGAACCGCCCTCCCTGAAGACATCGAAAATTACAATTGGTCGATCGCCTTTTTCAAGGCGAAGGTTTCCCCTCTACCTCTACCCCCCTTCCGCCCCCCTTGCCTTCTACCTTTCTCCCTACATTTACCCAATTTTCCTGAAATCTCCCCACTTTTCCCTCTCCCTACATTTTTTCCCCACTTTCTCCCTAGGTGTCGAAGCGGCCAGCCGGCAACTTCCCACTTCATTGTCTGTGCGGCTGGCGACTACAGTGCCTGTCCCGTACATGGTCCTTCGAGCCGGATGATCGTCTTCACGCCTTCACGCCTTCACGCCTCCTAGCTCCCGAGATGACGTCTCTCACTGCCAGCCCTGCGGCGCCTCACCCAGCCGGTTTTGCCAGCCCTGTTGGCAGGGCTGCCCCTGTCAGCTACGCTGCCAGCCCTGCCTGCCCCTACGCTGCCAGCCCTGCCGACCCACACCCTGTCGGCCCTGGCAGCACCCTGTCCTCTGATGCCAAAGAGGACTACTCTGCCATGGTGAGGCAACTAAGGAGGGAGAACCGAGCGATGAGCAGGCAGCTCGCTGCGTTGCTCTCGTTCATCCCCACCGCGACGCAGTACCTGCCTGGCGCGCCCCCTGGTGCCAGTCCTGGCGCCCCCCTTGCTGCATACCCTGGCGCGCTCCCTGGTGCCAGCCCTGGCGCACCCCTTGCTGCATACCCTGGTGCGCTCCCTGGTGCCAGCCCTGGCGCACCCCTTGCTGCATACCCTGGTGCGCTCCCTGGTGCCAGCCCTGGCGCGCCCCTTGCTGCATACCCTGGCGCGCTCCCTGGTTCCTGGCCTGGCGCACCCCTTGCTGCATACCCTGGCGCGCTCCCTGGTTCCTGGCCTGGCGCACCCCTTACTGCATACCCTGGTGCGCTCCCTGGTGCCAGCCCTAGCGCACCCCTAGCTGCGCTCCCTGGTTCCTGGCCTGACGCACCCTTTGCTGTATACCCTGGTGCGCTCCCTGGTGCCAGCCCTGGCGCGCCCCTTGCTGCGCATCCTGGCGCACATGCTGGCGCGCATTCTGGCGCGCTTCCTGATGCCCCTTCTGGTGCCCAGCCTGGCGTTCACACCGACGCCCCTGGTGCCCCTCCTGGCGTGCATCCCGGCGCGCTCCCTGGCGCGCATCCTGGCGTGCATCCTAACGCGCCCCCTGGCGCACATCCTGGCGCGCTTCCCGATGCCCCTCCTGGTGCCCAGCCTGGCGTGCACACTGACGCCCCTGGTGCCCATCCTGGTGCGCATCCTGGCGCGCTTCCTGATGCCCCTTCTGGTGCCCAGCCTGGCGTGCACACTGACGCCCCTGGTGCCCCTCCTGGCGTGCATCCCGGCGCGCATCCTGGCGCGCATACTGGCGCGCATCCTGACGCGCATCTTGGCGCGCATCCTGGCGCGCTTCCTGATGTCCCTCCTGGTGCCCAGCCTGGCGTGCACACTGACGCCCCTGGTGCCCCTCCTGGCGTGCACACTGACGCCCCTGGTGCCCCTCCTGGCGTCCATCCCGGCGCGCATCCTGGCGCGCATCCTGGCGTGCATCCCGGCACGCATCCTGGCGTGCATCCCGGCACGCATCCTGGCGCGTATCCTGGCGCGCATCCTGGCGCACATCCCGGCGCGCATCCTGGCGCGCATCCTGGCGCGCTTCCTGATGCCCCTTCTGGTGCCCAGCCTGGCGTGCACACTGACGCCCCTGGTGCCCCTCCTGGCGTGCATCCCGGCGCGCATCCTGGCGTGCATCCCGGCGCGTATCCTGGCGCGCATCCTGGCGCGCATCTTGGCGCGCATCTTGGCGCGCACCCTGGCGCGTTCTCTGGTGCTCTTCCTGACGTGCACCCAGACGCGCCCCCTGATGTCTTACCTCGTGCGCTCCCTGATGCGCACCCTGGCGCGTTCTCTGGTGCCCTTCTTGACGCGCACCCAGACGCGCCCCCTGATGCCTTTCCACGTGCGCCCCCTGACGTGGATCCTGGCGCGTTTTCTGGTGCCCTTCTTGATGCGCACCCAGACGCTGCCCCTGATGTCTTTCCTCCTGCGCTCCCTGATGCGCACCCTGGCGCGTTCTCTGGTGCCCTTCTTGACGTGCACCCAGACGCGCCGACTGATGTCTTTCTACGTGCGCCCCCTGACGCGTACCCTGGCGCGTTCTCTGGTGCCCCTCTTGACGCGCACCCAGACGCGCCCCCTGATGTCCTTCCTCGTGCGCTCCCTGATGCGCACCCTGGCGCGTTCTCTGGTGCCCTTCTTGATGCGCACCCAGACGCTGCCCCTGATGTCTTTCCTCGTGCGCTCCCTGATGCGCACCCTGGCGCGGTCTCTGGTGCCCCTCTTGACGCGCACCCAGACGCGCCTCCTGATGTCTTTCCTCCTGCGCTCCCTGATGCGCACCCTGGCGCGTTCTCTGGTGCCCTTCTTGACGCGCACCCAGACGCGCCGACTGATGTCTTTCCTCGTGCGCCCCCTGACGCGTACCCTGGCGCGTTTTCTGGTGCTCTTCCTGACGCGCACCCAGACGCGTCTCCTGATGTCTTTCCTCGTGCGCTCCCTGAAGCGCACCCTGGCGCGTTCTCTGGTGCCCTTCTTGACGCGCACCCAGACGCGCCGACTGATGTCTTTCCTCGTGCGCCCCCTGACGCGTACCCTGGCGCGTTTTCTGGTGCTCTTCCTGACGCGCACCCAGACACGCCTCCTGATGTCTTTCCTCGTGCGCTCCCTGAAGCGCACCCTGGCGCGTTCTCTGGTGCCCTTCTTGACGCGCACCCAGACGCGCTGACTGATGTCTTTCCTCCTGCGCTCCCTGATGCGCACCCTGGCGCGTTCTCTGGTGCCCTTCTTGACGCGCACCCAGACGCGCCGACTGATGTCTTTCCTCGTGCGCTCCCTGATGCGCACCCTGGCGCGGTCTCTGGTGCCCCTCTTGACGCGCACCCAGACGCGCCCCCTGATGTCCTTTCTCGTGCGCTACCTGACGCGTACCCTGGCGCGTTTTCTGGTGGGACCATTCTACAAAATGTACGTCCTGACAGCTAGGCGCAGCCGTGACTGCACCGGGGGGAGAATGTACCGGACGTAAATTTAAGATTATGTTAAGATTATAATTTCATCTAAAGTTTATAATATTATCATGTTTTTTAAATAATAAAATTAATCAGGGGTCATAGCAGTCGACCTGAGACAAAAGAACAACGCTTGACCCCACCCTCTGTGTACATACCTACACACTACCTTAATTAAATTAACTTTTTCCTTTGCACGAATTCGATCTGTGCGAAGCCGTTCCTATACAAACCTTCGCACGGGTCCAATTTGTGCAAATCTCTATTATTTACACTTGCACAAATTCAAATTTGTGCAACCTATGTATTTGTATCTTTATAACACTTGCACAAATTCGAATTTGTGCAACCTATGTGTTTGTATCAGTATAACAGTTTTGCACAAATATAAAATCATTCCAATTTGTGCAGACTGTTCATACCCTATGTAAAATGTAAAATGTAAAATGTGCAAA
This sequence comes from Limnephilus lunatus, assembly GCA_917563855.2. Classification (NCBI taxonomy): domain Eukaryota; kingdom Metazoa; phylum Arthropoda; class Insecta; order Trichoptera; family Limnephilidae; genus Limnephilus; species Limnephilus lunatus. The sequence goes on from OU830594.1 coordinate 37,993,598, forward strand.
CTCACATAATAAACGAATGATCGGAGAGGCATCGAGAGTAGGTCGAGATAAAACTCTGTGGCGTTCTCAGCTTCGTTGCGCAATAGCGAAACGAACGCGGTGGCGTTTTACAACTCTAACAGTCAAAATTCTAAGAATTTCATCTCAGTTCGTAGAATTGAGATGAACAAAGGACTGAGACGGGCAGACTCCCGTCTCTGGACCCTTTAAATACGGCTGTTAGACCGCCAGATCGGCAGAGCTCCAGATCTCATCACCACAACAACATCTCGCCTTCTCTTCTGCCTTCTCCGATCGACCCCTGGACAACTTGGACTTTTCTTCTTGGCCCTGGCCGAACCGCCCTCCCTGAAGACATCGAAAATTACAATTGGTCGATCGCCTTTTTCAAGGCGAAGGTTTCCCCTCTACCTCTACCCCCCTTCCGCCCCCCTTGCCTTCTACCTTTCTCCCTACATTTACCCAATTTTCCTGAAATCTCCCCACTTTTCCCTCTCCCTACATTTTTTCCCCACTTTCTCCCTAGGTGTCGAAGCGGCCAGCCGGCAACTTCCCACTTCATCGTCTGTGCGGCTGGCGACTACAGTGCCTGTCCCGTACAATGTAGTTATTTATGCAAAGCACTCAATCAATTTTCGATGTCATGAATAAATAATTGTATGAAAGATATGAATTTAATATTTATCCTAAAAGTACAAGGCCGATGTAAGTTATATAAATGAGAAGGGGTAAGAAAGGGAGCTTTTATGTTTTGTTCACATACAGTGGATGGATAAAGAAACGAGGTTCAGAACAGATATTGTCCGGTGAGGCGGATAGTGTACATGTCGAACATCCAGTTGATTAGGCAGACATCTCCAAATACTAAGTTTTGAGATAATGAGAAAAGCAATATTCGAATGCTCACCATAAATCAAATATTATTTACATGTGCCCGTGTTTTACATATTAAATATGCTACAAAATAACACCGGGAGGCATAACGGTCCGGTATATTACTTTAACATTTTGAAATATCCTACGAGTGACCCAGAAATCATCAACATTTTGTTTAGTTCGCTAGAAGTTTTCCTGCATTATAATTGATTTGGTGGGTTTATGAGTTATCTGAGTATTGTACCAGATAGAGGGTACACTTTTTACATGTAACTGCACACTCAACTCAAATTTCGACTTGTCGGAGATGTCTGACTAATCAACTAGGCAGCCGATTTACAAGCAAAGTTTAAATAAAACACACCCAGGTTGTTGGCAATATCTCTGCCTAACCATACAGATAGCAGTTAGCAGCACAAGAATCCCAACTGCTCCCTACTACTGCGGTCAGTGGGGCTATGATATGATTACCAAACACGACTAACGCCATTTCAATTCATAATGTTGGACTTTCACTAGGATGACACTGAGAGTATCTACCACTGTCGGGAATATTTCTATCTCGTTGATGCATACTCTGAACAAAAGATACATTTTAAAGAAATTTCATCATAAAGCAGGAGGCAGTAAAGAAGAAAAAAACAAAACCATGAGCACAACAGTTAAATTGTTACTTTAAAAGAACAAAACCAAATAAAAATCTTCTTCTGTTGTATAAGGTATTTATATATTCTAAAACCATAAATATTTTATCAATAATACCGTACATAAATAAGTGTGAATCCATCGGATTAGTAAATTTTGGCAACTTTCCAAAAGAGAAAAAAAAATGGTCTTACAAAATATTAAGTAATTTATGACAAAAAAATCTATTTTGTAGATATTTTAACTGACTTATCTTCACTTTTGTTAGTTCTGTTAACCCCTCAGGCCACGACCATATTTTGTCAGAGGGTCAAAATATTTCCACTTTACATTAAAATAAATGGAATATTTCTGAACATTTCTGAAAACTAAAAACTAGACATGGGCAGATTCAATCCCAGGAGTGAATCGATTCAGTCTGATTCCCCCGGTCTTTTGAATTGATTCCTTTTATTCGTTCTTTTAATTCAATTAATTACAAAAAAAAAAACTTATTTATATGTATACATAGATATATTATCTAATACGCGGTTTTCACTTCAGAAAACTAAAGTAGACATGAGTGGGGAGGCTACGAAGCACCGCATAAAGAGAAGGCCGAAACGCTACGAAAAACCGAACAAAGAGGAGACCGATAATACTATCTCAGTCTCTCGCAGACTACATCCTTTAGATGCATGTGTTTGCCTCTTTTTATTGCCGTTATTTTTCATTTCATCGAGTTTCAAATCACAACGGTGCTAAAGATGTTTTCACTACGCAAAGAACTCTTCTTAGGGTGAATTATGTCGTTCTGAAAAATTGTAGGTACTAAAAACGAAACGCGACGGGGTTAATGAAATATTTTAATGTGTACTTAGATATTATTTTGCAAAAAAAAAAAATTTTGACAAGAAAAATGTATTTATATTAGGCTAGCAATTAAATATTAACATTAAACAGTTTTTGTGGTTCACTCTAAAGTTTCAATAATTTTATTTTATTTATTAAACTTAAAATTGTTCTACTTCACGTGATCTAAACTTCCCACTAACTTCAGCCTCACAAAATATCCCAATTGGGGATGCCATAGTCTCATTAGCTCCAGACGGGAGCAGTTGGGACTTGCGGTATTCACATAAAAAACATACTATTATCGCGCTTTCATATATCCGATCCGGTCACCTAGAATAAGTTTCACTCAAATATATATTTTTAAATGCACCTACCTCAATGGTGAAGTTAAAACAATGCGCCGAATAAAAAACTAATTAAAAGTCTGAGCGACACACGTCACACAATTTATTACAAAAATAAAGGAATAAATCACTCGATATCATCACGGTCCGAGACTCATAAATGAACTAATACCCAGCGACTGATGTTTTATTTAGTGTTTACGGCTAGGTAGACAGATACCATAAAAACAATAATATAAATAAACATCGTTGTTTCTAAACGCATTGCATAATTTACGCACGTGTGAGGGAGAAAAAATATAGGATTAACTTTCGCTTTTTGGTCTTTAGCAAAAGTTCAGGGTCCCGTTCAAGTTTCGCCCAAAGATGACGGCTTGGCAGCGCGGGAACTAACGACGAACCGATTCTCTGCGGGCATCAAGGAATGAATTAGGAACTTCTGACTAATAAGTGTCTTTTGTCGTGCTGAGACTTGAATAACTTGCATTCCGCGATCCGTGGGACTTGTGATTTGGTACGACGACGTCACAAATGTTTTTATTCATTGAATAAGTGAAACAGAGATTGGGGTTGAGAATTGAACAGACTTGTAGGACTATGACGAACAGTAGGACTGGCGGGACGACTGTGAAATAGACGCGACACTCAGAATTCAGAATTACTTGACTCTTGGCTGACTCAATCGCTTATCGGTTCAGTGGGTTGGCGGTTTTGCCGCTTGGACTGGGGACGGGAACTCTCTGGCCTACGGGGTTTTTTGTATAGATTTACTACGCGGGATACTACACGTGATAGGCAAAGAGTTGTTGAGTTGACTTGATCCTGATTGGCGTGGAACCGAAATAAACATACAATTTTTTAAATAAAATTTTTTTGCATGGAAACATAAAAAAGTTTTAAAAATAGCTGACCTTACATTTTTTGTAACTAAAATTAATGAATACCAAAAAAAAAATTAAATAAATTTTGTTGACAAACGTTTTATAAACATTATTGTCATCTCACTCTTTGTATGAAAAAATAATTAATTAAAAAAATCCCAAAGTTTCATTAATATTTTTCAAATTGCGATCGGAAACTACTTGTTTTCATACGGGGGGCAAACATTAATTACGTGAGCAGTTTTTCTTCCAATCTAGACCCCTCCCCCCCCATTGGTGAGATAAATTTGGGCCACTTCGTATATTCTTTTCAAGTAACGTGAGATTTTGCTGGACCCCCCCCCCCCTTTTGAGCTCACGTAATTAATGTATGCCCCCTAAAAGGTCTATATTTTACTTATTTTGTGGTTATTTTTTATGTTTGAATATAAAGCTAGTGATTTCTCTTTCTAAACCGTTTACATCATATTTCTCACTATGATAGTAAGGGAGACAACGATTTCTGTGAGACCTACATGAGTTGTTCAGAAAAGCTCTTAGAAGTAACCTTGAACATTGTTCAACGAATTTATACAATGTAACCTTATGCATAACTTGAAAATAATCTGAGAATGATAAAATAAATAAATAACTGCCCGATTTCGAAACCACGTTTCCGGTGGAATTTTTTTGTTGATAAGTTTGCATCGTTCGGTACTTCATTATTAGTCTGTAGAAGTTTTTAAACAAGTCATCAAAGTTATTTGATTTACGACACTAATAGATTTATTGTATATGATATACTCGAATATCTTTAAATATCCAACATCACTTTATTTGACTTTTAACCCCTCAGGCTAATTAGTTTCGTTTTAGGAACAGCACATATAGGTCTTACTATTGTGGTTAGAAATATGATCTAAATAGTGTTAGAAAGAGAAAACACCACGCTTTATATTTAAATCTAAAAATTAACCACAAAATAATTAAAATTAAGTTCCTGACCGCAACCTGAAAATAAAATTGTGTTAGAAAGAGAAAACACCATGCTTTTTATATTCAAATCTAAAAATTGACAACAAAATAATTAAAACTTATGAAAGTTTGGGAAATTTTTATTAATTATTTTTATACGAAATGACAAAAAGTAAGGTGACAATAACATTTATAATGCATTTATCTAATAAAACGTATGTTTTTAGTTACTTAGAAGGAATGTAAGGTGAGCCATTTAAAAAAAAAAAGTTGTTTGCATTCAAATTTTTTATATTTCAAAAATTATGTTTATACCTATTGAATTATAAAAATTCATTATCATTCAAAAACAGTTTTTAGTTTTCAGGGTATGTTCGGAAATATTCTATTTAAGTAAGTATTTGGATTTTATTGCAAATCTGAAATATTTTGATCTTCTGACAGAATATGCTTTTTGTTTTCATGTGAAAACCGCACAAGAGTTCCAACTGCACCCATCTGGAGCCAGTGAGGCTATGGCATTCCCAATGTTTGGAGACTGAAGGTAATCAGGAGGAGAAGGCTCTCCACACAGCCTCTTCAAAGATGACATAGGCCCCAAGGAAAATTATTTTAATTTTGGAGATAATTTTGAAAAAAAAAGTTTCATAAAATAAACAGCAAGTGTCCTCAAGGGATTCCGAATTACTAATAGGGTGTATAACTATGGAGGTGTTTAATTCAATTTTACAGTTAATTTAGGGACGACATATCTGTATTCTTTAGTTTTTTTTAAGTACATATTTATTATACCCAGTTTCTCGAAATTTTTATAACATTATTTTTGGCAAATACATTATTGTTACTGTATAATCTGAGTGGGAGATTTATAGTAATTTTTTTTTCACTTGCTTTTGGATGACTAAAATCCAATTTCACAGCTTGTTGTTGCAAGTACTTAAAAAGTCCCTCGGGAGGAAACAAAAGCCATAAAAGTGTCATTAAAAGGAAATTGGTTTGTTTTGGTGAATAGTAAACAAGGAGTAGATTCCAACAAACTAGACTAACATCTTGATTTTCTGTTTATTTACTGGATATTGATCACTTATTTAGATATCTATTTATAAAACAACAATACTCTATTTATATTCAAAGATGTCATTGTTATCATTGAATAAAATAAATGTATTCGAATTAGAAAGAAAGAGTGGATGGATTAAGAATAGTGGAAGAGGCAGTAGCTAACAAGTGTCCCCCACCTCCCATCCCCCAGAGCGCCTGAAGAGTGAGGACAGTGAGGGGTAGCTGAAGTTGTGAGGGGTACTCAACACTCAACTCACCTCATCCCACTTGATGAACTTCTCTCCGTCCTGAAGAGCTTTTGACACTTCAACAGGTCTCAGCTGCACCGGAATACCCGCCGCGTTAGACGCTGCCACTGCCATTATTCACAGAGTTGACACTCAAATTGTCTTCATCGAAACGTACCATATACTTCAATGAAAAGCTAACATTTTACACAATCGCGTTTTGACCCATTGACGGAATATATGTAAACACAAATAAACATATATTCCATATATATAATTGCCAAATATAACCTTTTCAGTTTAATATCGAAGCTGTCATTTCAATCGGTACTGACAGGACACTGGAGGTAGAGAGCCAAATCACACCCTGCCAGTTATCAATACACTCGAGTGGAGATTCAACTATATATTAATTCACAGCGGTAGCACACACCTAACTTCGCGTCCGAAACAAATTTGCGCAAAATAATCCAAGTCTCCATTGTCACCAGTCACATAAATGAAATTGAAAACACAGGTCGCGCCGACGATTCCATTCCATTTCTGTGAAGGGTTGTCAGTTGTTATCAATATTTCTACTACACCCATAGATATTAGATGTACCACTCACTCACTACCTCTCTCCGTTCCGTTCCATAGTATTGTATTGTACATAAATATACTAATCCCGTATTGTATATGTATAAATGGAAAAAGTGTGTCGATCCGGCCGGAACGAATCCAATGAATCCGATTCCGAAGGCGTTCGAAGTTCGAATCGGTCCGAGCTCGCAAAATATAAAGGAACGAATCAGGATTCACTCTCACTCGTTCCGAACATATCTCAATTTGGTATGCGGGAATGGGTACCATACCACCGCCATGGGAACCCTTTATTGGATGACCAACACCTACGCCACCAGGGCCGGATCTACGAAATCTGTCGCCCTGTGCAGTAGGTACCGATGGCGCCCCCCCCCCCCCCCCTACACTTTTATTTTGATTAAAAATCCGTTCACCCCAATTTTTTTATTTAATTTTTTTTTTTTACACTAATTTATCAAATAAAATCAAGACATATAAAGGGTGTAACTTTTCCAAGTGACCTGCGGTAGCTCTCACACTCATTTTTTTTAAAAGAGAGAATCGCCAGGAGCCCTATACTCTCTGAATCTATTGGGTAAACATAAAATTATGGTGCTATTTTAATTATTTTATGAAAAACTCTTTTTGCAAGTTATGCTTTAAAATAATACTACGATTTGTTTGTTTGTGCCCGTACCATGATTTAAAATATAGGTTACGAGACAATGTGGGTGGTTTCGCTGAACTAGGTCCATTAGACATTCTTGAGATTTACTGCGTTTATGTATATACCCAACGCGAATATTAATAGAAAAAGCAAATACAAATTCGTTTCCATGGCAACGTACAACACAAGAATAGCATCTACAGCTTCTGACTAGCTCTAAAATCTAATAAGAATATAACCTCATATTTGTACCTTGCATTTCCCCAGCGAACAAACACCAAATTGAGCGAACAAACACCATACAAACACTGAACACTGACGTATGGTATCAACGGCTTACGAAAGACGCTTATGTACACTGACACCGTAAAATAACAAAACCAACAAATATAATAGATATTAATTACACATTTAACGAACATCAAATAATATGTCAAATCAATTATGAAACTGTCAACAGTGTCAACACGTTGCAACCTGCAAATCCTGCAAACCGTGCGATGCTTTTGTTAATGGAATTTACTGAAGATTTCATAAGAAAATGGTCTTTAACTACCTTCTCCTAGAGACTTAAATCGTACAAAATAACTAACTAACTAAAATTGTAAACATTTTGAAAGGCGCAAGTCCGTTTGTTTGATTCTCCAGAATAAAAATACCGCACTGTGATTGGTTATTGAGTTTGGATCGCACCCATTAGTCGTAAAAGATACATGGAAAAATAGATCTTACGTTAAACTAAATATAAGGAATTTGTAAAAAAATTCTCTAACTGACTATAAATTCGTAAGCCGTTGATACCAACCTGACGCGTGCGCATTCTGTTTCTTTGGAAAGTGTTGCCAGAGCGTAATAATTATTTCGTACTATGGGTAATTTTTAAACGATTCAGGGAATATTATAACTAAATTTTAATACAATATTTATTTTCTCACGGCGCCCTTTCGGAGTTGGCGCCAGGTTTTTTGCACGTTTTTGAACGTATGGCAGATCCGGCGCTGTACGCCACAGGTCACCTCAAGTGGATTGCTACGTTTGGTGCCTTGGCAGGGTTTGTGAAGGATTGGTAGATGTCGGTTGAGGGAGATCCTTTACATCCGGTTACCACTGTCCGAGTTGCTCGAGGGCTGTAGGGGCCCGACCCTCAGGCTCGCAACTGAAAGTGGGCTGCCCCATCAACGAGTATAAAAACCTCACCGCTGCTGTTGTACAGGTTCGTGACCAGACCGGGGAGGACCCAGCAGCAGCGTTTGGGGCGCATTGCCACTTCCTTCTTTTCCTTTACGAAACCCAGATACCCAACCCTCTAGACGCCTCCTATCTGGGCTGCCCGAGCTTCACCCTCGTAGGCAAGTTCAAACCCAAAGGAGATTTCTGTCTCTATAGCCGAGCTGACGTCAACTGTGTGCAACTGTTGAATATTGAAAAGTACAGCAAGATTCTACGCGTGTCTATACAGCTCACCGAACCTTAGCAAATCAGACACATCCGAGCTATTCAAGCATTTGAATTAAACTATTGATAATTTTTTGCCCCCTACCCTTCGTCCGATTTTGTAGTTCTGGGGGACTTCAGATTAGCAAAAAAAACGAGTCTGCTTTAGACCACACGACTGAAGTAAAACTTCACTAATTTATGTCTCCATCTTATCCTTACCCTTCTCATCCTCATCCTCATCCTCATCCTCATCCTCATCCTCATCCTCATCATCATCCTCATCCTCATCCTCATCCTCATCCTCATCCTCATCCTCATCCTCATCCTCATCCTCATCCTCATCCTCATCCTCATCCTCATCCTCATCCTCATCCTCATCCTCATCCTCATCCTCATCCTCATCCTCATTTTCATCCTTATTTGTATCCCTATCCTTATCCAGCCTACTCCCCAAGTCAAGCGTGCGTAAAGGCCCGACCGTTTGCCTCACCCGATCACCGTTCGCATCGATCACCGTTTGCATCGATTACCGTTCGCTTCATACTATTCGTAACACATCACACTTTTCGTAACGCATTCACCAGCTTATCCCCAAGTCGAACGTGCGTAAAGAAGTTTTACTTCAGAAAGCTGACTTTTTGGCTGGCTGGAGAAGGTCTGCTGCATTAGGAATTGCAGCAAATGGTTCGATGCTGAATGTCTTCAAAAGAAGAGGGAAATGCGGAAATTTGAGAGGATTTACAGACGAAACCCGACTTTCAGCAATCGGCAGCTTTGGATACCCAAGCTAATCGTCTATAAGGAAGAAGTCACACAGAATAAATCTAACTACGGGTGTGAACAAATTGAGACAGAAAAGGACCCTCGAAAACTTTGGCAAAACATAAGGACTCTGTCTGAAGAGAGCAACAACAAGGTTGATTCCTCTCTTGAAGCAAATAGCCTCGCAACACACTTCAGAAGTAAGGTTGAAAAAATTCGGGCCCTCGGTGTGGTAGGATCGTCGTCTGTCGCAGCATCAAGTCCGCTTTCGGGTGACTTCACTACTTTTGCGGCAGTAACGGAAGAAGATGTCACGCGTGCTATAAATTCTTGTCCTAACAAGCAATGCTCTCAAGACCCCATACCCACCTGGCTCTTGAAACAATGTCTTCCGGATATAGCGTCTGTAATTACCGCAATTATCCAGAAGTCACTAGTAAATTCACTTGTACCGGGAACACTTAAAAAAATAATCATAACTCCGATTCTAAAAAAACAAAATCTTGATACTGACAATACTGATAATTACAGGCCAATATCCAATCCACCATTCCTTTCTAAACTGCTTGAGAAAATCGTTGCCAAACAAATGGGGGAGTACTTTTTTTTATTTCTTCTGTGAAATTTACAAAACATTTCACAGAAGCAACATAAAGACACAGCATATGAAGAATCACTTAAAAAATATTTCACAGAAACATGTCTTATAAGATTTTATGATTTTTTATAACCACTCATTTGATTTATGTACTTTTGGTGTCAAAAAGTTAAAATAAAGTATGCTCCATGATGGACTAAAATGAGATGAACTAAGAAATGCATAAAAACAAAATCAGGAAAATACAACAAAAGGTACGGGCTCAAAAATATACAGATCTAATACAAGATGTTTACATACAAATTCATGACAAGATTTAAAAAAGGTATAAACTGCGCCCATCATTTTATAAGTTTGGTATTTGGAGATAATAAGGGCTATCAGAACAGAGTTTGTACCTATTTATGACTCGTTTTCCAAATAACATTTGAAAAAATAGGTTTTCAATATATCATTTCGAGATTTGTTGGAGGCATATTACCTGTCTCAAATTTTCAGGCAGTTTGTTATAGTTAGTGTAGGCAATGTATTCTAATGATTTCAGTCCGAACTTTGTTGAGTGTATTTTTGATATGTTTAGTTTGTTGTGTTGTCGTGTATTATATTGGTGAACGTCGTTGTTACAGTTCAGTTTTATATTTGTGTGGGTGTTGCCTGAAAAACTGAAAACACTCTCGAGGTAACCGCCCATTCTTTGCTTCAAAGCCCTCCGAGCTATTGGGGTTTGTGTGCTCTTTGGAGGCTTGTCAAACAAAAAGCTATCATGGACTGTACTGTCATCCGCGTAACAATGAATCGGTGCATATGACAAGAGGTCGTTGATGAGCAACAGAAACAAAGTCGGAGACAGAACCGATCCCTGTGGGACGCCAGCTTTTATCGAATGCGAGGAAGAGGTGAAACCGTCAGCAACCGCCTGAATCAACCTCCCCCTCAAAAAGTCGTCAATCCACGCACACGAGGATGCGGGAAGTCCGTAAGAACACAGTTTGTTGACAAGCGCTCGATTCCAAACCCGGTCGCCTTGGAAATGTCTAGTGCAACCGTTTGGGTCTCACGAAAACGTTCCAGGCACCGTCCCCAAACATGCGTCACATACGCGAGAAGATCAGCGGTTCCGCCGGAATCCGTATTGACGGTCGTTAATAATTTTGTTCTTCTCGAGGTATGTGAGCAGTTTGTCATTGATCACACGTTCCATCACTTTTGACAGAACAGATGTGATCGCTATGGTGCGGTAATTGGCTGGGTTGGAGCGGTCACCCTTCTTTGGAATGGGGTGAATGATCGCTTTTTTCCAACCAGAGGGCACAGAGCCAGACTTCGGGATATTTAGAAAAGCTTCGTCAAAATTTGAGCTATTTCTACAGCGCACCTCTGCAATACCAGGGCAGGTATTCCGTCAGGCCCGCTAGCTTTATTAACATCAAGCCCTCATAAGACTTGGAGTACATCCCGATGCCGGAATGTCAGCTTTTTCATATGAAAACTGCAATGAGGAACCGACGGCGGGGTAGCACCTTGATCATCGAGGGTTGAGTTTTCCTCGAACATTTTGCCTAATAAGTTCGCCTTTTCGGCGGCGGTATTTGCCAGAGAGCTGTCAGGTCTGGTAAGAGGTGGCAGACTGGGTTTGCAGAAATTGCGACCTATTGAGCCCGCAAGTGACCAGAACGCTTTGCTACCGTGCGGGCAGGCAGCCAGCTTTCTGCTGATCTGCAGGTACTTCATCTGAAACTCCCGTAGAATGTGGAGTTCCCCAGGGTTCCGTCTTGGGTCCCATTCTCTTCAATCTCTATACAAATCGCATCGAGAAACTCATTCAATCAGCTGGATTTGAATCACAAGTTCTGTTCCCCGGATGAAAAAGAGGTCCTTAAAAACGAGGTGGTTAGTTTCATTAACACAGTCTCAAGTTGGATGTCTGTCAATAAACTCAAACTTAATCCGACCAAGACGGGATTTGTTTGGATAGCTTCTCCTGGAAGGCAAGCCCTAATCGACTCTAATCCAATTCATATTCAGGGTACAGATATAATCCCTTCTACGGAAATAAAATTTCTAGGTTTCACTATCGACAATAGTCTTTTTCTTGAGTTACAAATTTCAAAATCTATAAGTTCAGGCTTTTTCCGTCTAAGGCAGATAAAATCAATCAGGCGTTGCCTTCCCTCTGATGCAGCAAAATTACTCATAAACGTTCGTTGTCTCACGTATGGACTATTGTAATAGTGCATATGCTGGCTTACCTAAAAAACCATTCAACAGAATCCAGTCCATTTCAATGCTCTGCTTCTAAGGGATCGCCTTTATTGGCTTCGATGCCCTGAAAGAATAGAGTTCAAGATCTGCTTAATGATCTTCAAAGCATTGCAAGGAATGGCGCCAGCCTATATATCGGAAATATGTGTCCGACAAAACTTAAGCGACAAACATCTTACTCTAAGATCAGCAGATCTTGATCTTAATAATCGTTTAATCGAACTTTCTGGGTCTAATCGAGCCGTTTACTATGATCGATCTTTTCGTGTAACTAGCCCGCTCATTTGGAACAAACTTCCCTCAGCTCTTACTAATATCCGGAACTTTGCTGAATTCAAAAGGGCTCTAAAAACAAACTTATTTAAAAAATCATACCTTTCATGAATTTTAACTCGTTTTCAATATACTATAATAAGCCATGTTCCTCAAATTTCCGGTAATTGTTTGGTTTCAATTACCTCATCACTATACTTTTATGTGCACTCCGAATTTGTATTATTTCTAAACGTAAACTGCCTCCTGTTCTATATTATATTTTAGTTTTAATGATTGTTGTTCAATGGCACCGTTTTTTTTTTTTATTTTTTTATTTTTTTTTTTTATTCTTCATTTTAAGCACCCACTAAACCGCCAAGGCAGTTTGTCAGCAGGTCAATTTAACAATATTAATATGACACTAAAGCACAAATATAACAAGAAACCACAATATGCAAAATAGATACAGAAGAATAACTTTTAAGTAGAATACAAAGACATAAAATATACAGACAGACAGATATTGTACAGGCAAAGTCATATTTATACATAAGATTACAAACAATATCAATATAAAAAGTTTTGATCAATTAGCCATTTTTTAATTTTTTTTTTTGAGATCGGTGGTGCAATTTGATTCGATTTTTATGTTCATTGGCATCTTATTAAATATGGTAGGGACAAGATAAGCGAGAGTCCGTTGCCCGTATTTATTTATAATTTTCGGAATGGATAAACCCTCATTTTTACTAAATCTAGTGCCATGTGCATGATCAACTTTTTCTTTGTATATTGAATCCGACAATACGTTTTGGCATACAATTTTAAACCATAATATCCCTCGAACAGGTAATATGTTAACTGATTCATATAATAATTTTATGTCTCTTCTTTGTGCATAAATACTTTTGCTTACCAAGAGCTTAGTCAAAGAGTTTTGAATTGTTTGAATGTAGCCTATATTTGTCTTGCACGAGTTTCCCCAAGACGTTATTCCGTATCTGATAGTAGATTCCGCTAGTGACAAATAAATAATTTTTACTGTACTTATGGGCATAAAATATTTAATTTTGTAAATTCGCCCAGCAATAGCTCGTAGGCGTTTGCAAATGTTGCTTATGTGAGTATCCCATTTCATGTGCATATCTACAGTTATCCCCAAATATACATACGTTTGTACAAGTTCAATGGTTCCGCATTTGCAGGATTGTGACGAATTGTGTATACATTCAAATGTATGCGATTTTATTAAAGGCGTGATGGTAAATTTGGCATGTGGAGATCGTATGTGCATTAATTTTGTTTTTTTGGAATTTATTATAAGACCCGCATCATGTGACCATTTCTGTAGAGAAAAGAAATCATGCTGCATGAGTTTTATTGCAATGCACAATTCTTCATGCGAAATGACTAGTGCTGTATCATCAGCATAAACGTAATGTTTAACGAATGTGAAAATTTTTATTCATGAGTGAAACGAATATGTTATGGTTATCATTATCTGATGTCCTGTGACAAAACAGCACTCACTATTTTTGTTAATATTGTTCTTTTGGAATTGCTTTGTATATACTGTAAAATCTTTGTTTAACATTATTTAATCAATTTTTGTAAGGACTCGTAAGAACACTATATGTAAGTTTATTATAATTAAGCGCACTTGAAGTGAAATATCACAAAACTGCACTATATAAATTCTATGTTATTATTATTGAAAGAAGACTTAGAAGCGGTAGGGAAAGCAGGGGATACATTTGGAAAAACCATGCTTCTCATACGACACGCATGTAGCCTGCTCACGCATCAGAAAATCTTCTGATTTATTCGTGTACGCACCAGACGGAAAAACAAAAATTGTTTATCTAAAAGTACTACATAATGTTGCTGAATCACGCATTCTGCCGCGATTATTGGTTTAATTACCGTGATATTTATGTTAATAATGAGTAAGATTAAGAAAGGGACCCTCAGATGGTTTGGACATGTAGAGCGAATGAAAGAAGAAAATAATGTGAGAAGAATATATGACGCAAATGTGAATGGAAGAAGAAGTAGGGGACGCCCGAGGAAGACATGGCACGATCAAGTGAATCAGATACTTGAGTCGGGCCATGTCAAAAGTCGGAATAATAGAAGAGTATGTATGAGACGATGTATGAATGTGAGTGAAGCAAAGACTGTGTGCCAAGACCGAGTTGTTTGGCGGTCCGTCCTCTCTGCCTACCCCTGCGGGGAAACGGCGTGATGGTTAGTTAGTTAGTTAGTTATATTTATGTTCGTAACACGCGTAATTCTCTGGTTTCGGGGTAGCGGTTTCTGTTTTCCTATTTTTAGTGAAATTAGTAAAATTTTGCCCCCCCCCCCCCCCCCCCCAACAACCAAACCTTCCCTTCCCTCTCTCAGACATCCCTCAATCTATACCTGCTTCAACTTCTTGACCTATTTGAACCTGTTCGGTGCCATGGAGCCTGAGAAAATGTCTGTTGAAGTTCAACCCCAAGTCTTACAAAAGGCCCGTAAAATGATGAATTTTTCTTCAGATGCTACTTTTGATAGATTTTTAGATTGGTTCCAATAAATTACATTGTTTTTAGTAGGAATCCAAAATTTCAGACTGTGCGGTGTCATAGAGCCTGAGAAAACGTCTATTGAAGTTCGACCCCAAGCCATACAAAAGACTCCAGGTACTAATATCTACAGCCTGTATGTCGGACGAATATCTAATGCTCATATGTTGGACAAATATCTATGAACTTCAGAGTGAGGACTAATATCAACAGAGCTAAGGTCGGACTAATATCTATGACGGTCCCAGTGGTGACTAATATATATGGAGCGTAGGTGGGACTAATATCTACAGAGGGCAGCTTAATGATCAGCTAAATATGTCCAATAGTCCGATATTAGGGATTTTTACATACATACATACATAAATTAAGTTTTTCAAACTGCATACGCAATATTACGTTATTCTAATATGCTACACATATGCAAATCCAACCTCTGCCAGTGCTGTAGATATTCGTCCTCACTTTGGTTCTCATATATATTAGTCAGCAGTTTGAGCTGTAGATATTCGTTCTCACTTTGGTCCTCATAGATATTAGTCGGATTTGTTCAGTCTTTGGAATTCCTCATATTAGTAGATGCCTCCATACAAAAGGCCCGTAAAAGATGATTTTTTCAGAAATGCTACTTTTGATAGATTTTTTGATTGAATCCAATAATCCAAAAATTCAGGTTGTTCAGTGCCATAGAGCCTGAGAAAACGCCTGTTGAATAATGAACATTGGTTCAGATTCCATGTCTTAGGTAAGTATATCTGGTAAGTTCGTTCACTCTTGCAACTCCTACGGTTCCCCAACTCCATGACGATCCACAGGGTCCGGTGATTCCAGCAGAATGAGCTCGATGAGTTTCGTTCCAACAATGAGTCTGGCGGAACGACACAATGAGTTTGATTCCCCCGGATTTGGTCAGTATGGCCGACGGAAGGAAATGATCGAAAGGAATCAAAGAAACATGTCCAAGGAATCGAGTCCATGCGGGTGAAATCGGAATCGGATTTGAGTCTGTAAAATGAGTGGAACGACACACCTCTGATATAGATACACAACACCACTGATATACCACTACCAGCACCGCACTAGAGCCACTAGCTACTGACACCAGTGTTACCAGATGCATGGTTTTTACCAAGTTTTCTTGTTTTTTTTTGATGATTTAAAATTAATATTTCCTTGATTAAAAAAAAAAAACCATGCCAAACAAGTCATGTTTTTTAACGGTCAACATACGTTTTTTTATCATGAGTCGCGTGGGGAAATTCTGAAATCAGGAATATAGTACCTAAACTAAACTTCTGTACGGCTTCGTGTTCACAATGTCTCTGTCCACATATATCTAATAAACATATTTTATAGATAACTTCAAATAGGTACCTACAGTAACTATTGTAAAATGTAGGAAAAAATGGAGTTGTAAGGGGATTTTTTCTCTTTCATCTCATCGACTCGAAAAAGCATATTTTTTATTTAAAAAAAGTTGTTTGTATTCTAATAAGTGCTCAAAATTAAACTTGAAACGGTAAAATACTCTCTTTTAAAGTAAAAAATGTTAATTTTTTTATATGAACGGTGTTTTTGTTTTCAAAAACATTAGTTTTTATTTGTTATCCCGAGGAAAATTTAGATTATTTACTTAGGTACCATTATTTTCAAATTTAAATTCACAATAAGAGGCTTACGAAAAAAAAAATTATCTTTCAAAACATGTTTTTTATTCCTGAAACAAGGTTTTTAATTTTTGGGGCATGGCATCACTGACCGGCAATGGCTAGGCTACTAGCATAGCTACTTTTTAGGTAGGTAATGCGCTGAGTGTGCGTGCAAGTACGGCAAGTAGGAACCGGCGTATTTTTTTATTTGTTTTTATAGGAAAAAAAGAGGTACAAAATATAAATTTTTTGTTAACGTGACGTGAATTTCGAGAAAAACTTATCAATTACGAATCATGTTATCAAAACGTTTTTAAAATAAATTAATAAAATATGCATTTTTACGCAGCATCGTACTTATTATTGTGAAATGCATTATAAATAAATATAATTTTATATTAATGATAGCTTGTGGATACCTTTTGTTAGCCGTAAGATAATTTATTTGTAGATAATTTGCAGTTAGTACCTAATACGATGATGCCGTGAAAATAATATTTTATTAGATAACAGCTTGAAAATAATATTTATATTCAGATGACTTTTCACAAAAACAGCGTAATGCACATTATTCAAATAATATTTTTATCATCATATATATATGAAATCTCAGCTCTCAGAGTCCGACAGAAATTATTAGATGACACCATCCCTCAAGTTAACCGAGTTATCCATAGAAACCGCCAAAGTGCCGTCAATGCTGTCGCCTGTCATATTCAAATATCCAAATATTAATATAAACCAATTTACTAATTCAAACGATTCAAACTCCGAGATCGTGCGGAAAACAGTGGGGAACTTCTCCTGGCTTTAGTGATAGATTTTAAATTTGTTTATTGAAAACCTAGCCATACAATATTACATATAGTTTGAATCATGTCAGGTAAGTTTTGTTTGTCATATTATTCATCTACTTGTATTTAAGATTTTAGTTTTTCATTTTTCGGTATACATAATTGCACAATTATTTACGTCAATGTTAAACGGAATCATTAATCCAATGATTTAGGCATATTCTTAATAATATTCTCACGCATATTTGATATGCTCAATCTTAATTTTCGCAAAGGTGAATGAAAAAGTTACAATAATTACAAAAGTTTATCATAATTTGTCTTGGTAATTATCGGTTCGGACTGGCCACGCTTATTACGAATAATTTTTAGAAAAAAACTTTAGATTCGCCTTAATTACTATAAAAGGAAACTTTTTGGCTTGGGGGCGGCGGAAAATAATGCATTTTAATTTTCAATCGCGTAAAATTAAAATTCACTTCGCGAACCGATCGGTGACTGTCAGCGGCCATTAGGCACGTCGCTGTTATGTTGGTATCACTGATACCTTGCAAAGAACTAACATTTGTTTTTATTTCACAGACAATCAATCATAATTACACAAACCCGCTGGACAAACCCTGCTTTGCCAAACAAACCATTCAAAACCTGGGATGTTTTTTAAAATTATGATGACATGCAGCTTTCGTAGTTTAACCGTGTTTTCATGTATCCCACGAAGTTGGCCACAGTAGTATTTAGTTCTTTGCAATGTATCAGGGATACCAACATAACAGTGACGTACCTAATAGCCGCGATTTGACATCGTGTAGATTCGCGAAGTGAATTTTAATTTACGCAATTGAAAATTAAAATGCATTATTTTCCGCCGCTCCCAAGCCAAAAAGTTTCCTTTTATAGTAATTAAGGCGAATCTAAAGTTTTTTTCTAAAAATTATTCATAATAAGCATGGCCAGTCCGAACCGATATTTACCTTTGTCTTTTTTCAGAAGCTGTAAATTTTAGTGAGGCCGTAGAAAGTGGAAAAGAAACAGATATCGTTTCTCAAGCCACACTCAAGAAAAAGCGTCGCCACAGGAAAAAGCAACTTTACGGTTCTATTCTTAAGCAAATGGAATTCTACTTCAGCGATGCAGCACTCTCCAAGGATCGTTTCTTGGCCCAGCTATTAGAAAAGGACCCATTTGTTCCTCTTGATGTTTTCCTCAGATTCAACAAAATGAAAACTTTGACAAGCAAGGTATCAGAAATTGCTGGAGCTTTGCAAGATTCCAAACTTCTAGAAGTATCACCAGATAATTTGAAGGTTAGAATATTGTTTTTTTCTTTGGTAAAGTTGTATAAGTCCTCTTCACGGATAATACAGAATATTCTTTGTCAAAGTTCGATACACAGATAAAATGGAATATTTCTTTTTTAAATAGATAATCAAATATGACATTTGTCGGAAGAACCTCATAAAATAAATTCTTGTCAAAATAAAAACAAACTTACCTATCCAAATTATTCCCGTTACTACTGGTACTGGGTTGAGGTTGAGCTGCGGAAGCTGAGTATCATATATATTATGTATCGCTAATTTTTGAGGGACTCTTTAGATAAACATCCCAGCTTTTTAACCTGTTGAATGTCGGGTGGTATTTCAAAAAACCGCGCATATATTATCTTTTTGCTTTCTGGTCAAATATCCTTATAAAAACAAAGAAACTGTTTTTTTTTAATAATAATAATAATAACGTAATATTTATATAGCGCAGTTTTGTGTCATTTCACTTCAAGTGCGCTTAACTATAATAAATTTAAAAATAATCCTACAGTGTTCCTTACGAGATCATTACAAAATATTTATAAAATAATACCTATGAAATAAAGAATATACAGTATTTACAAAACAATGACAAGAGAACAAATATTAACAAAACAGTGCTGTTATAGCACAGAGGAAAATAATAATATACAAAAACAGTGTTATTGTAGCACAGGACAAAACAAGAACTTTTAAACTAAAATATAATACACTAACTTCTTACAAAAAATTCCGATATTAAACATAAAAGTACAATTAGGAGGAAACCGAAACCAAACGATTACCGGATACTTGAGAACATGACTTATTACTTGTATTGAAAAGATGTTAGGATTCATGAATGGTACGATTTTTTAAATAATTTTGTTTTTAAAGCCCGTTTAAATTCTGCCAAATTCTGGATATTAGTAAGAGCTGAGGGAAGTTTATTCCAAATGAGAGGGCCAGTTACACGAAAAGAGCGATCATAGTAAACGGCTCGATTTGACCGAGAAAGTTCGATTAAACGATTAGTAACATCCAGATCTGCTGACCTTAGAGTAAGCTGTCTCTCGCTTAAGTTTTGTCGGACACATAGTTCCGATATATAGGCAGGCGCCATTCCTTGCAATGCTTTGAAGGTCATTAAGCAGATCTTGAACTCTATTCTTTCAGGACATCTAAGCCAATGAAGACGATCCCTTAGAAGCGGGGTTATATGACAGTACTTAGATTCACCAAAAATCATTCTCGCCGCAGCATTGAAGACGGACTGTATTCTATTTAATTGTGTTTTAGGTAGGCCAGCATATGCACTATTACAATAGTCCATACGTGAGACAACGAACGAATTTATGAGGGACTTTGCTCCATCAGAAGGAAGGCATCTCCTGATTGACTTTATCTGCCGTAGATGGAAAAAGCCAGAACTCACAGCTTTTGAAATTTGCGATTCAAGAGAAAGACTATTGTCTAGAGTGAAACCAAGAAATTTTATTTCTGTAGAAGGAATTATATCAGTGTCCTGAATACGGATTGGACTGAAATCTATGAGGGCTTGCCTTCCAGGAGAAGCTATCCAAATAAATTCCGTCTTTGTCGGGTTAAGTTTGAGTTTATTGACAGACATCCAACTTGAGACTGTGTTAATGAAACTAACCACCTCGTTTTTAAGGACGTCTTTTTCGTCCGGGGAGCAAAACTTGAAAATAAAAAAATCATCCGCGTAGCCTTGGGATTCAAAGCCAGCTGAGTGAATGAGTCGTTCGAGACGATTCGTATATAGAATGAAAAGAATGGGACCCAGGACAGAACCCTGGGGAACTCCGAATTCGATGGGAGTTTCAGGTGATGTACATTTATTGAAAATTACTGAAGCTACTCGTCCAGACAGGTACGATGTCATCCATTGGAGAACATCACCTCGAACGCCAAATTCGGTTTCAAGCACATTTAATAAAATACTATGATCGAATTTTTGCGTCTGTTTTCTGTTTACCAGATAATTTATTTTATTATTCATGTAATTACGTGATAATATCATAAGAGGTTTTTCCAAAATAGCTAACTGTCTAAAAAAAAAGTTTAAAAAATCTACCATTTTGGAAATAATTGTCAAAAAATGTAATCTGATTTTATTATTTCGAAACAAATCTGAATACATACCCAGCATGAAAAAACATAATCCAAAGGAGTTTGCAAGATCTTTATACTCATTTGAAAAGTAAAATATCGATTTTTTATCTTTGATAGTTGTCAAAAGTGACCTGCAAAGTCATGGAAAATTCATTTAATAATATTCTAGAGTAGCTAGATGAATGAAATCAACGGTTACGTCAAGAATGATATTGGCGCAAGCGATTCTGACCTTGTTCTTCATACAGTTTCTTTATACATAGGGGTTAAAATCGCATTTAAAAAAAAAAACTAAAAAAAAATTCAGAGTCCGTCGGCGGGCTTGTGACAAATGACAGGTTAATGGTTTATATAGCAAGCAGGGTTTGTCTAATGGACATGTCTAATTATTCTAATACCTTTCTTTTCATGTTCTTCTGTTATAAATACAGGTTCAAATTTGTCAATAATGCATTCACTTCATAACATGAATAAATTATAGTTTTATATGGTGTAGTGTAATGTGGTTTTACTTCACACAGACAGATTCTCCTATGGATGGAGATTACTTGGAATAATAGATTATTTTGGTTATCTGCATTTATTATTATACTTCGCGTATTACAATGTGACCATTAGTCGACCTAACTAGAAGCTGGCTGAAAGGATTCTGAACCGCGGGTTCCAGTGAACACCGGCCCAGAGCTCGTTGGCCCTCTGTTGGTTCCCATAGGTACTAAACTACCTGCCATCTAGCGGAATCTAAGGACAGCTCTTAGCACTGCCACCTGTGTCTAAAAGCTGGAAGCTTTTAGGTACACTACATATGGCAATAATATTTTTTCTATGATTGTCAGCATTGATGGTCTGTGAAATGTAATGTACATATGAATATGGCACAGTACAGTTTATAATACCGCTTAAATGAATTAATTTAAACAAAATTAAAATGTAAATTGCATATATACATGTATTATAATTTGTTTTGGTCTCCCCAACATAAATACTCACTTTTCGTAATAATAAATTAATAAAGGAATTTTGCACGTAAGTAAATTTTCTTCTTTATGCAATTCAAAACTATCATCAGCAATAATGCTAGCTTTCTATACCAATAATACCTTGGACAAATAAGACATCCTTAGCACCCCCCCCCCCCCAATTTCATGATGCCAGAGCTCACTATTGTATACAGAAACCATCGCGGGCATGCACACATCAAATCCCCAAAGTTTCATCGCAATTGGAATAGCCACACATAGCGGACATACAAACATTTTTTGATTTTTATATATAAATGAAATATGATATGTTTGCAGGTGAAGCGAGTTCTCCCGATGGCGGCATACGACGCAGATGCGCGCACTATCTACGTTGAAAGTATTCCTGTCACAGCCGACCTGCAGTGGCTAACCAACATCTTCCAAGCTCATGGACAAGTGGCTTATATCTCATTACCTAAATATTATAACTCTAATAGGATAAAGGTTTGTTTCAAAATGTTGGATTTCCAAATGATATTATTTTAGGTTCCTAGCTTTATTTATCCTAACCATTACTTAGAGAATATACGAAGGCTGTCCGTAAAATAAGGTCTCCAAGGTGCTGCGGTCGCGAGGTACGATTTTATGTGATACAGCAACACTCTTTGTGGTGCTTAGTCCCGACGTGGCAACCGTTCGTGATAGAGTTTCCACTCGCCGCACCCGTCTGGTGGGAATTATGTTTTGTAATTCGTTTTTTGTGTGCAAAGAACAAAACCTAGTAGACATTCATTTAAAGTTTATGGTAAACAGTATATACGCCCAAAAGGTTGGTTTAGAAGATCTCATCCATAGTCACAATTGAGTCCAAGAATACCTTGCAATCGATGTCGTTGCACTCGAGAATCTTTGGTGAGCATTTTTGAGAACTCACCTTGCGCAGATCTTGTGGTTTCCCAATTGTTCTGTCAAATTCTTGTCAATAGCGGTCTTACTGATATGACCATGTCACAGAGCTCCGAAAAAACGAATTACAATGCGTTATTCACACCTGCCGGGTGCGGCGAGCGGAAGCTCCATCGCGAATGGCTGCCACGCCGAGACTAAGCGCAGCACCTTGAAGAACTTATTTTAGGACAGCCCTCATAAAATGTTAGGTTCGTCCCGTTGTGTCAATTATCCACAGTATCTACTTTCCTAACCATCACTTAATTGAAAATAATATTTTTTCACATGAAGCAAACACTTTGTAGGTATACATAATTATAATAATAACAATAAGATAACTTTGTTTGAATACCACTCTATTATATATCTTTAACCAATCATTTTCGATTTAGTCTGAACCTTCATCAGGGGTGTATAAAACATATGATTTAATCCTTCATAAGGGGTGTATAAAACATATGATTTAAAAATGCGGCGGCAGAAAAAATTTTGAAACAATCTGAAATTATTTCTCGTCTTGCTTCGATATCAAATTGTGCAAAGTATTATATCTGACAATATAAAATTTCCAGGGTTTTGCTTTTGTGGAATTCAGCAAGGAAGAAGACGCCAAGCAATGCATGGAGAACTTCGTCTCCATGGGCTGCAAGCTCCCCACCAATATCAAGGCAGAAACCCTGGCCAGCTGTCAGGGCTTCCAGCCCGATATTCCCGATCCCGCTCCAAAGTCTGATGTTGATCTCAATCTAGATCCAGAATGTAAGCACCAGGAGAAGGATATTGAAGAAGACAATGATCAGGAAGAAGATGAGGAAGACATAGCACAACCACCAGCCAAAAAGAAGAAAATAGTAGAGAAGAAAAATTCTGATGAAGAACCGAATGATGATAAAACAGCAAGGGTTGAAGGCGATAAAGAAAATGTTGAAGAATGTAAAAATGTAAGTTATTTTTATAAATTTCTGTAATGATAATACAAGATAAATATTTTTCGAAAGTTGTTATTAAAATGCGTGAAGATGCATAATTTGTTTTGTGATGTTGAAAATTTTTTTTTCACAATTTTTTTTAATGTACTTGAAAAGAGATAAGAGATTTTTCTGTAGTGCCGGAATTGTTTGTTTGGAAAGGGTGAAGTGAACTTTACTGTTTTTTTCCCGTATTATAGGAAAAGATGCAAGACAGCGGTACAGAGATGTCGGAGAGTGCTGCTGAGACGGAGGATGTGACTCCAGTGGAAGGGGCACCTGTTAAAAAAGGCAAACCTGTCAGGAAAAGAAAGACAAAGGATAGGAAGAAGGCGCACAAAGTACACGAGAGGGTAAGAAAATTATATTGCTGTCAAAGTTATCACGATTAAGAGATATTACATATTATTAATTTAAAATATTTATTTATTTATTTAAACGCCATAAATTTGGCTTTTACATTCAAGTGATACATGATACAATGGTTCACAGGAGGATATCAGTATGTTAAAAATAACAGAAATAAAATAGTTAAGCAATATTTAAATAATACGCGAGGTTTATAAAAGACCTAACATAAAAAAAAGTGAAGTATGTATGATAAAAGCTAGTATATACATAGGTATATGATACAAGTATTTGTTACAACCAAACAAATAATGTGGGCATTAACATTATATTTGCGCAGAATAAAAATACGTAAAATAAAGGTGGCTTGTTGGTAAGTAGAATCGAGCATAGTCTGGTATATCATACATTCACACATTCGCATTTATTTGCAAATCTAGGAGTTGATTATAAATAGAATAATTTTGTAGAGAGTTTAATGTTACCTTAAAAATTAATTTTGCTTTAAATGACTGGGCAGGTATAGATAGCAAATTAGCTCTTTGGTTTCAGGGCTGTCAGTTGGAGATTTGATAATAGTTATGGATTAAAAATAATAAATTTTATTAAAATAGTGCACTTATTAGCTATGACACTTGTGTCTGATGGTTAAGAGTAGTTCTGAATCTCTAGTAAAATATGATAAAGAAGCCTTATATATAAATATTACCATGCCTATCATTGATTATTATGATTGAGGTATGTTATTATAGCCTTCTTATAACTATATTCCGTGCAGCTGAACATATCTACTACTTCTGAGAAAGCATTCCCAACTGCATGCAATCTAGGTATAAGCGAATATCTAAATGACTCAGTCCTGATATTGTTGTTGCAATTAAAAAGGATTTTGGATCGAGTAGTTCTTGTAGGTATATGGAAGGTGATTAGACTTAATAAATCAGGGCTGTCTATGACCGGTCAGTGGTTGAGTGGGCATAGCGCTTGGGTCCCACCCGGGCGTCGCATGTTCAATTCCTCGGCTGGCTAAGTCCTCCATCACAACACAAGCAACATTTTCGGCTTTCTGTGGTGGTAGTAGGAGATTTTCAAATATTGTTGGGTTATTCGTAACCCGGGAATGTTTGTCTTTCTTTTTAAAAATAAGAAAAATAAGAAATCAGGGCTGTCTATAATACCATTAACAATTTTAAAAATAAAAGTCAAGTCGGAAACAAGTCTTCTATCTGAGAGTTTTATTAAGTTTAATTTTTTCATCAAGTGATTGTAATTTATTGATTCAATTGGTAGACCGAGTTTATAGTTAATGAATCTTAGGAATTTATGCTGAATTTTTTCAATGGAATCGGAGTGGATTTTGAAGTGAGGGGACCAAATAGAAGAATTATTTTCAACTTGACTTCGAACTAGAGAGGAATACAAGATTTTTAATGTTGCAATATTTTGAAAGTCTTTGCCATTTCGAAGAATGAAGCCTAGCATTTTTAATCCTTTATTGGTTACTGTATTTATATGTGTAAGATAAGATAAGATATACACATTAATTTATGAAATATAATTAATGTGTATATCTTATCACATTAATTATATTTCATAAATTAATGTGATAAGTTCCTGCTTATTGGCCCACAACACCGGGCAAAGCTATTTTTAATTTACAATTTTTGACAGTAAGAACGCTATCAATATTAGGGCTGGGTTAGACTCGTAAGTTTTTTTCCTGTAAATCGCTCTTGTAAGCGATTTATGGCCAAATTACCAATGTAAACGACACCAAAAGTCACTTTACGTAATTTATAGCAAATTACAGAACTTATTCTTTCAAAAGTTTTTTGACATGTCTAATTGCGCCCGCGCGAATTTCCAGCCTTATTACAGCTTATAAAATCAGTTTGATAAGTTAAGAGCAGATGTCAACGAAATTAATTGCCGCCTTTGACGGCACAAAAGCGCGTGGAGAATTGTTTAATTAAAGCCAAAATCTATTTCAACACTTTGTTTGGGCCTTTTCGTCTTTATTAACAAAATCGTGTAAATTTGACAGTAGCAGGTCGTTCACAGGAAGCCGCAAATAAATTTAAAGATGTAAACGGTCGCATGAGCATTTATACAGGTCGAACTTCCGAATAACTTCCGTGATCATTAATTACTACAAGTCGGATGCATATGTAAACGCTCCTGTGAGTGATCTGTCAAAATCTTATGTAATCCGTAAATTTTAATTGCGAGTGTAACCCTAGCCTTATGTATATGGAGTCTCAACAAAAAGTTGACTAAATTGGAGGAAGCTGGGATCGTTTGGATGGTTTTAAATGGCAACATGTTGTTACTTTAAGAAAGCACTTTGGTTTAAGTGAGTGGTGATTCCTGAAAGGAGGTGATTCTGTATCATATTCTATGGCAATTTTGTATTCAAATTTGTTATCATTTAGCAACACTTATCGAGCTAATTTCAAGGAAAATATTTATTTTCTTTTGAAATGTACATATCAAAGAAGCTATTTATTACAAGTCAAATCAAATTAAAAATAAAACTATGTGAAGAAACCCACACTTTTAGCAAATAAAAATAAATGTTAAGAAAAATGTAATTCTAATTTTCCTGACCATCACCACAGATCATAAAATATTTTCAGTTTCGGGAATCAAACGTAACCTTACATTTGAATCTAAAATAATTTTTATTCTAATTGAAAGGTGATAAAATTCACTTTCAAGTAGTAGTTAGCTGTAGTACTTAATGCATTTTGTGAGTTGATTTAATTTATTTCTAAATAGATTTTAACCCTATGTATTTGTTTGTAAAAGTCAAGGAAGAAGTTGAGTATTGATGGCTTTATTTTTTGTTGTTTACTGTAGAAGTCGTTGGCTTTGACGGCGAGAAGTTTGCAAGTCCTGTCCAAGTGCGAGTGGAAGGTGCTCAGGAACAAGTACCTGCAGATGCAGCGGAAGCACATGAAAGCCCTGAAGCAAGTTCTGCGCACACAGCACACCCTGCCGGCCAACAGGAATAGGCAGCCTACCCCCACGGCACCAGGTAACTATTATGTACGGAGCCTGCATAATAGTGGTACAGTAGGCGAACTCACCTTAAAAACATTTTTTTTTGATCTGAGCGTTTTGATACATATATATACATTTTTTTTTTCGGCAACTAAAGGGTTAAAACTTTTGAGCCGAGATAATAAACAGCTGATACTAAACCCGTAAATCCATGGTTGTACAAAGTGCCTGTGATGTTAACCCAAATGTTTTAGTGCAAATCAACTATATGTGAGCCTCAAGCATTAGCATCAGATCACGCGCTGTTATATGTTATTGTGATATAAGTGTGTTATTGTGATATACTCTGCTTTGGTGTGGATGGCATTCAATTCGTTGCGAACCACAGGTATTCATTCAGGCAGAGAGGACATTCCGCTCCTTTTCTGATCCGTTGAAGTGACTCAAGGTCATTGCGTCAGCTCTCGTATTTATTTCTTGGAAAACATATTTATTTATTTTAAAATATAGAAAAATACTCTACTTAAAATATATGAAAATTTTAAAGTAGTCTACTTGCCGATCGATCATTGAATATGGAATGATCGCATGGGGAGGTGCAACACTATCAGTCATAGATTCATTATTGAATGCCCAAAAATGAATGATTAAAATTATACTCAAAGTCCCCATAATAACAAGCACTCTAGATATTATATTCAACAAATTTCAAGTACTAGATGTGACAAATACAATTACAATTACACAATTACAAATACAATTACACAAAAACAATTTTAATTCCGCTCTTTAAAAACAAAACACGTAGATTTTACAAAAATGCGTAAATTACATAAAAAACATGGCATAAAACCAACGAGCTCTTACAAATACAACATTTAATAATAATAATAATATCTTTATTTGGAAAATATATGTAATAAATTAGGAGTTAAATTAACGTCTTCTGATGATAGATCATATATTTATCGTAAACCAGAATGGCAGAGTAGATTAGAAAATGATGTAGTATTTTTAAGAAGTAGCATAGCTAGAGTAATATAGTATAAAAATGGAAATAGAAGTAAGAATATTTTGAGACATGTAGATGTAATTGGGAGAAAATTTGGTTATAGCATTGGTAGTAATAAAAATGAAAATATAATCAATGATTTATTAGATTTATTAAAACAAAAATTAGGTGTAAAAGCTAGTAGATCAAAAAGATATAATTATACGTATAATAAAAATAAAAAATAGATTATTTCAGAAAAATGAGAAAATATTTTATTCCAAACTTGACGTTAACAAAATATTATTTCGAATAATATTAATCCGTTGCCATCTGAATCAGATATGCGCGATTTTTGGACAAACATTTGGAGTAGAGATATAAAACATAATGAGTCAGGTCCGTGGATAGAAAATGAAGAACTCAATTGTTCAGACATTGAACAAATGAGTTTTTCTGATATATCGGTTGAATTGTTAGCCAAAACTATAAAAAATACTCATAATTGGAAAGCCACGGGTTGCGATTGGATACATAACTTTTGGTATAAGCGTCTGACAACTTTACATCCTCTTTTGGCAAAAAATCTTTCAAAATTTGTCAGATAACCTCAAAATTTTCCAAATTTTCTAACTAAGGGCATTACTTATATGTTGCCTAAAAGCGAAAATATTAATAATCCCTCTCAGTATAGACCCATTACATGTTTACCGACAATATATAAAATTTTAACCTCTTGCTTGACAGATTTAATATACACTCATTTAGATGAAAAAAATGTTTTATCTGAACAACAAAAAGGTTGTCGCAGAAAACATATGGGATGTAAAGAACAATTAGTTATTGATTCTGTAATTCTAAAACAGATTCAAACCCAAAAACGTAATTTACATATTTGTTATATAGATTACCAAAAGGCTTATGATAGTGTCCCGCACTCGTGGCTGATAAAAGTTTTGAATATATACAAAATTAACCCAATTATTATTAGCTTTTTGGAAAAAATTATGGCATTTTGGAATACCGATTTGCTTTTGAATTTGAAAGATAAGAAAATTATAGTACCGGGCATTTCAATAAAAAGAGGGATTTTTCAAGGAGACTCATTGAGTCCTCTTTGGTTTTGCTTAGCATTAAATCCTCTATCTAAAATGTTAATGAAAAGCAAGTTTGCAATAAA
Source organism: Limnephilus lunatus (assembly GCA_917563855.2). Taxonomy (NCBI): domain Eukaryota; kingdom Metazoa; phylum Arthropoda; class Insecta; order Trichoptera; family Limnephilidae; genus Limnephilus; species Limnephilus lunatus. The sequence continues at coordinate 38,022,798 of OU830594.1, forward strand.
AATTAAAAGTAATACAAGAGAGAGAAATATAATTTCTCATTTATTATTTATGGATGATTTAAAATTATATTCGAATTCTGAACCAAATTTAGAAAAAATGATTAAAGTAGTTTTTAGTAATTTTTTCAGATGATATTAAAATGACTTTTGGTTTAGATAAATGTAGAACGATCCATATAGAGAAAGGTAAAATTGTAGATGGAGACGAGGGTATATGTATTTAGAAATTTCAAAATTGAAAGTATGAAAGGGGATGAGGTTTATAAATATTTAGGATATCCGCAATCAAATAGATTAGATACTAGTATGTATTAAAAATGATATTAGGATTAAATTTAAAACTAGGATCAGAAAAATTTTGAAATGCAATCTATCTGCTAAAAATTTAGTAAAGGCGATAAATACTTGGGCAATACCTCTATTAACTTACTCATTTGGCATAATTAAATGGTCTAATACAGATTTAGAAAGCTTAGAACGATTAATTAGAACTACATTAACAAAATTTCATTCCCATCATCCAAATTCAGCTTTAGAACTAATTAATTTACCTAGAAATTTAGGAGGTAGAGGTATAGTCAAAATAACATCTTTAAAACATAATCAGGTAGAAATGCTAAGAAATTTTTTCCATAGGAAAGCTGATAGTTCAGAAATGCACAAAATAATTTGCAAGGCAGATAGAACTATTTCGCCATTAAATTTATACGACGAGAATGCCAGCATTCTTATAAATACCAACCAGGAATTATTAGATTCCTGGTCAAATAAAATTCTTCACGCAAAACACTTCAATTATCTCAACCAAACATATGTTGACAAATTTTCGTCAAACAAATGGTTGAGTATTGGAGAGTTGAGCGCAGAAATAGAAGGCTTTATGCTTGCCATTCAAGATAGAGTCATTAATACTAAAAATTATAGGAAGCATATCATCAAAGATGCAAATCAAATTGATGATTTATGTAGAAAATGTTTGGCTTTTCCGGAAACTATAGAACATATTATATCGGGATGTTCTGTATTAGCGCCGTCCGAGTATACATTTAGGCACAATCAAGTTTTAAAAATAATTCACTAAAGTTTGGTAACTAACCACTCAGCAACATAAGCAGATATACACGTTAATATGCCGACATCAGTTAAGTACAATAAGCGTGTTTACACGTCAACGCGTATATTTATACAGAAATCGTCATAACTCCGTTATTGTTCTAGTGACATCCCTAAAACAAAAAGGAGAAGCTCCATAATAAATCAAACTACCCATCACTATTCAAGATGTCCATAGAAATAGATAAAACAAATCTTTTCTGTCAGATACATGATAGACCGCCAAATTGCCTATCCACTGTTCGACATCGTTATTTTTTTATTAAATATTCTTGTATGAAATGATAAAAAAGGGAGGTGACCAAATTGTTTATTAAACATTTATAAGATAGAATAAATATTGTATTTTATAAAATGCGTGATTTTAGTACCGTTTTCACATAAAAACATCACGTGAGTCATTTTAAATTTTTTTTTATGTTTGCATTCTAAATTTTAATGTTTACAAATGTTAATATTTATTTGTAACATAACAATTTAAAAGCTTATTTCATATCCTTTCAAAAACAGTTTTTAGTATTCGGCTAAGTTCGGAAATGTTTCATTTATAGAGCTTTAATTGTGAAGCGGAAATAACATAAAGTTTTCGTAAATCTGACATGTCGTTTAAGACGTAAAAAGTGCATATTCGCGATGTATCGGAGTGGTTAAACATAACTTGATTGACTGCCGTAATGTACCATATTATGAATATGAACCAAATTCATTTTTAGAAAATGAATTTTATAAAATTTATTATGATATAACTATTTTAACAGACAGAACAATTAGTCATAATAGACCCGATATAGTTTTACATGACAAAAATAAAAAAAATAACTTATATCATTGATGTCGCTATTCCAAATTCTTGTAATATTCAGAAAACTGTTTCTGAAAAAATAAGAAAATATACAGATTTAGGAAATGAGATTAAAAGAATTTGGCATTCTCAGAGTATAAAAATATTACCATTTGTTATTTCGGCTACTGGCATTATACCTAGTTCTCTCATTCAAAATTTAGGCGTATTAGATTTGTCAAAGAATTTATATATAAAAATGCAAAAGGCAGTCATTTTAAATACATGTAGGATTACGAAAGATTTTTAAAATATTTATATTGAGGGATCAGTAGGATTTATCGGACCAGTTAGGATTTCATCAGAGCCGAACCCTCTGATATGAAAATATCTGGAGTCGGTGAAATATTTTCCCATTAGGATTTGGTATAATTTCTCAAATTATTACTCAAGAAAGAGGTAAAAAGGAATCTTTTGGATTTTTAGGTATAATTTATGCTATAATAACTATTGGACTTACTGGTGGATTGACGTATTGTTCTTGTATTGTTTTGTATTTATTGTACTTATATAGTGCACTTACATTGCGTGAATTTACTAGATAATCATTTGTGGAAAAGTGTGTGGAAGGGTTTAGTCTTTCATTTGGGAAAGATTTAACCCGGACATAAAATCTGGAGCACCGTAAAATTGGAAAACAAACAGCTTGACAAAGATACATAAAAATAAAGAGTGCTAAAATAAAACAGTAAGCCTAAAAACATGTTTTCGCTGATAAATTGGATTGCATGAAGAAACTTCAAATATTGCGATTAAAATATACCTACCTGCCAAAGATCAAGACAATGAAAAAATCTAAGCTTTTTAAAATCTTTATAAACATTGAATCATTAACAAAGGTCATAATTAGTGAACTCACCCATTAAAAGTTCTCTAATCCCATTATTGTTACTAATACCAACCTGATTATTCTGTTTCCACGACAACTCAACAAAGTAGCATGACGAAAAAAAAATCTGAATCAAGAGATAGTGGGCCATTTTTATCTGAAAAGCAATCGGAGACATTTAAAATGGCGCCAATATATGGCAAAAATCGCTCCAGTGGTTATTCTGTCAAATATTTTTGCACCCAATTTATCAAAAAATGTACGTATTGTTGAAATAAATTATTTGTAAACCAGATTGTCTCGACATAGGATAGTAAAAAAATATGTGTAAACCCTAATTATATATAGTTGTACCTAATAAGTAAATAATAAAAATATATAATTTGATTTAGCAGGTGTGTCAGAGCAGGCGATGGAAAGCGGGGGGGGCGAGGCAGGGGCAACCCCTCCGGAGATCCCATTTGTCCCAGGGGTGGTGGTGGCGGTGCGGCTAGCCGAGCCCTGCCTGGACGTGAAGGGGCTGCGCAGGGCCACCAAGGAGAATGTGCACGTCTCCTTTGTGGACGTCAAGGAAGGTCAGATAGATGTGCACGTAAGGATGGATGATGCCGAGGCTGCTAAACAGGTGCCCTATTATTTATACTGCTATGTAGAACTCCAGCTACCTGAATTAGCTTAAGTCGGCGGTTCGCGCCGCGACCGGAGACCAAGACCAGAGACGGAGACACGAGACCGCGACCTGTACTTGTCATTTCGCTTTGTATGGGGCCAGTTCGCGCGTGCGACCGAGAAAGGAGACCGAGACCGGAGACCGAAGACAGCCAGACGGTCTCCGCCCCGGACCACTAGTATCTCGTATCGCGCTTGAGAAGTATGTGTATTTGTTGTAAAAAATTACTGCTTTTTCTAATGTAATGAAGACTGTGAGAAGCTGATTGAAGTGATCAGACAGCAGAGTTAGTGCAAATTTTTCTTTCTTTTTCGTTTTGTAACTAAATTTAATATGTACACAAACTGTGCTTTATTCAGCCTAAAATAAGTCAACATATTGTCATCAAACAATAGGTGATTCTTCACTAACAGTGAAAATGATCCTTCTTGGCCTCTAGTTGCATATAATTCGTTAATAGGTAATATTTTTTTAGATTTGTAATAATAATATAAGAACAAAATCATCATCTTCTTCTTCCTCCAAGAGTAACTCTACTTGGGTTTCCATTACAGTGTAAATTAATGGTAGTACAACACAACTAACTCCATCGACAGACTCTGCGATACTGATACAGCTTGGTTGCAGTCGTGGTCTCGGTCTCGGTCTCCACCCACAGTACATGCAGAAGAGACCGAGACACTTGTCGCGGTCTCCTGTCTCCGTCTCTGGTCTCGGTCTCCGCTCGCGGTCGCGGCGCGAACCGCCGCCTTTACTGTGTTCTTTTTTTAAAAGACAATCATTTCTGGGTTACCTTACAACATTTTAAAATCTCCTACAAGAAGAAAACAGAAGATGTTGCTTGTACAATGATGGAGGACTTAGCTAGACATGGAATTGTTCCGATGAAGTCTGAGTGAGATGTTAAATTCTAATATGTATGTATTACTTTGTTGTTATCTAAATTTCATATCTAAAGCTTTGTTATTGTTATTTTATAAACATATACATATATTGGGTATGGAAATGTAGCCCTTATGAAATGTTATTTAATGTGAATTTCTTTATTTCATTTAAAAAAATTTAATATGAATACCGCAAAAGAGTGCTAACCATCTGGATCCAGTGAGACTATGGCATCCCCTCTTGGAGTATGTTGTAAGATTTAGTGGGGAGGGGAAGGAGATGAGGGAAAAGAAGGTGAGGAGGTACCTGACTAATCAGATCTGATCACCAAACACGATTTCAAGTAACATTTCGATTCTGAATGTTGGTCTTTCACTATTGCGATACTAGGAGTATCTTCCACTCTGGAACATGCCACAAATATGCTATTAATCAAATAAAATTTAGTACTGCCACCCCGGGAACCATTTATTGGATAACAAAAACCCCTGCCATATAATAATGCACTATTTATACAGTGCAGTTTAGTGTTATTTCTCTTCAAGTGCGTATATGTATATGTCACCTCAAGTGGTTCGCTACGTCTGGTGACTTAACAGGGGTGCCCGAGTTCATGGGGTGAGGTTTGTCTAGGTTTTGGTGGCACATGCGTCTGCCCACCTACTGCATGGCGGGCCGGTTCAGGAGAGACTGGTTGAGGGAGACCTAACCTAGACCTCTTCAGCCGGACTCTCTCGACCTATCACTTTGTACCGCAGTGGGAGGGCTGGATCCATAAGTCTGACATGGATACATTAACTCCAGATTCCTACCCACCCCTCATACCTTTTTTCTTCTCAGAACTTCCTCTCCTTCCTTTCCCTAAAAAGACCTGCCACACAGCATCCCTAAAGATGACACAGGCCATGAGGGCAATTTTTTTCCTCAGAGACACTTGTATTCGAGCTAATGTAAAAAAAAGTAGTGTAGATGTTTAAAACACACCTAAATTGAAAATAATTAATTTATATTTAAGTCTGAAACAAACATTGATATTTCCCCAGTACGCGGCATCAGGCATATTTCCCTCTGCTCGTGTCCTCACGGGGCAGGAGGAGCAGGACTACTGGGAGGTGCTGAAGAAGCAGCAACACGACAAGTTCAGCAGCAAGAGGAAGGTGCGCGGGCGGGACCGCTTGGTGAAGAAAGCGCAGCAGTTCGTGGACTCTAGAGACACCAACGCGGGCGCCGCTCTTCACCTTCCTGGGAAACACATTCGCTTCGATGAATGATCTCACAAATTTGGGTCTATTCTAATAATTTTTAACCTTTTTGAATGACTACCATTTTTATAACTCTACTCTATGTCCTTGTAGGAAATAAGTACTTTGCTGATACTTATTGTATGTATGAAAAAAAAATCCTTTTAAAAAAAACTGTCTTTTTTAAAAAAAAAATCCTTTTATTTTCTGATAGAAAGCAAACCCTTTGGTGCAAAATAATTTTTTCCAACAGGGGCTCTACCAACTTTCAAGTGGCTATTTATTTGAAATACATTAGCAATTGGCCGCATACCATATGAAAATACGGCTGGCTTTTTAGCATAATTGTCATGATGGATCTTGGAGTAGGCAGCAGATATCGTGTGCCTGCTTCAAAAGTTGCATTGAAAGAACAACAAAGGAAATATTGGAAACCCAACAAACAATAGTCTGAAGTCAAATGCGGCTGGCGGTGCTTGGGGTGCAGAAACCTGAGGGCGGGCTATGTCTCCCCTACGAACCACAGCGGTTGGCGGCTTACTTTTTTTGTTTTGTTTATTGAAGTTTATTTCTTTTATTCCAGGCTTCCTCAACCGTGCACAGCTTTTCATCTGTATATATTTTTCTCTATAGATTTCAGAAGAATTATGCCACGGGCTGCCACATTTATTATTCTTTTGTATTATGTTAATGTAAGTACTTGCATACTGCTTTCTAACTCCGTATGCAGGACATTGGAGGGTCTAGAGTCGTTAAAATAAATGTAGCGCCAATAATAATAAGCAACACCAAAAAGAGTCAAACTCATGCATCTATAGTATTTATATAGGTGTCACATGCAAAGATAAAAGATCATCACACGCACATAATCGCTCTCCATCAATCCTATATAGACCTGTCACACCTAAGCAGATGATGCGCTCGAAGCTCAACGTTATACACCGTAACCACTACTCACGCGATAAGCGAAAAGTTATGCGACTCCCTCTCCGCCGTAAACAGGAGAGAGGGTCATTTTAATTACGTGCGGATGACAGCTGACAAGTTGACAGATACAAAAGAAATGACATTTCGTGGCAGCTCTCTAATTCAACGGACCCCTTCTCCTATCATAGGAAGAAATATTTAATAGCGTAGTGTGTCGGTACAACACATAAGTGCTCACGGATCAACAGATAAGTGCTCGCGCTTTTAATGCTGCGTGTCTATTTTAGTTTTCTGAAGGTTTCATTTCTGCATACTTGTACTTTTTTTCTTCTAATAAATGGCTTATTGGATATGCACTTGAACCAAAGTATTTTTTAAGTTTCATAAATTTTCCATTTAACTAGTTTCATATCACCCTTAATGGGTGAAAGCCAAAGAAAAAAATAAAAATTTCCTCATCATGGGCCGTTTTGCTTGCAGCGGGTTTTGGGGAGTTGCCTGCAATACGACCAAAGAGTAACTCCTTGGAAGAATTATTATTTACACGGTTTGTGTGTGTTGGCTTGCCCCTGTAGTACTGACAAATTATATATTTATTTGTTTGTTTTTGTGAATGTGCATCAATGTGAATAGCGCAGACACATTTATCTAGGGACATTTATATTTGAATAGTAATAATTTATGTATTACCTACAAGCAGTCCTGGATTTTTCAATAGGCTGTATAGGCCGTGGCCTAGGGGCGGCAGCCTACAGGCATCCTACAAGTAAGTGATTATGATTAATAGCAACTTCTAAGAAGGAGAAAGGGGCGGTGCAAATGAAGTGGCCGATACTTATGAAAAGTATAAATCCGTCACTGCCTACAAGCATGTTTCATAAATGTTTTGTTTGTGTCCCAAATAAATAAATAAGTAACAACTTGTTTGCATGAAATTTATATAAACATATATATTTTTTAAAGTAAATAGCAGAATGATATTTTTAAAGTAACTTTTTTTTTTCAAAAAAGTAACATTGTAGTGTTGTCTTTTTTGTCTGTTTATTGCCGTACTGTAAGAGGATATACATTATATATGTTGCATAGGGGTGTATATAAGTTTAAATATTTTCGTTTAATATATATTTTTTAATTACTTTAGAATGTTTACATTGTTAATATTTTTTTTCAATTTAATTGTGGTGATTTATATAAGTCATTTGACAAGAATATATGTACAGTGAAACCCTCTTAAGAAGTTCTCTCTTAAGACGATTCGTGGCTTAAGAAGTTTGGTTTTTTCGGTCCCTAGGCCCAAAATTGGCCCAATTTTTCCCACATATAAGGTTTTCCTGCTTAAGAAGTTTGTTTTTTCCGGTCCCTTGGAAAACTTCTTAAGAGGGTTTCACTGTAATGCATATTTAATTTGGCATTTTGAGTGCAGTAATTAGTAAGTGCAGGTTTAGGTGATGGCGCCACTTCTGCAAAACATAAACATGCTGTTAAAAATAATCACCATTAAAATTGCAATGTTTTGACTTCACAATAATTTCATTTTGTATCTATCCTACTTTAATATTATAAAATAAGTTGTAAGTTCTAAAATTACTGATGTAGGTTGGTTGAAAAAAATTGTCATCTGGCAATACGTCTGCCTTTACACTATTAAATAGTTAATTTTTTATTATAAAGTATTGATAAATTAAACATGTGACTTAGAATGTTTCCCGTAAAAGGATTATTAACACTTACAAAATATTTAAAGGACTTATATGCCTTCAATATCTCTGTTAAATTGTCATTGCTATCCATCCTGTAAAAAAGTTACAAGTATTAATAGTATGATTGATGAGAATACATGCAGTTTATTATGTACATATGTATTATTTGATATTATCGAGAAGGATATTCCTGTACACATTTTTTTTAATGTTGTATGTATCACGGATATCAGTTGACAATTATTAGAAAATCAATTTCATCGGATGGCGACCTTGGTATATCCTTAAGATATTAAATAATATCTATCCAATTCTAGAGAAATTATCCTTTCTCCACGTAGATCTCAATTAGCTTAAGAAAAGTTTCCTTACCGCAAACAAGCGAGTGCGGATGTAAAAAATGCTTTTTACTGATAAGGACTACAATTACACGTATTTGAGATAAGCTTTAATTTTGTGCTAACTCTTTTACCGTTTCAATCACTTTAACAGATTTTTATTGGAATGAAGAATAAACTTCCCAGTGATCGGACTTTTTTAAAAACCGAATTAAGTACCATTTGACCTGTACATTAAGGGTCGACCGAGACAGGTTTTTCGTTCTCGGCCGAGACCGAGACCGAGACCGAAAATAAATTAAAATCTCGGCCGAGACCGAGAGCCGAGACCGAGAATAGATAAATTGAACAAAAAAATGAAATAGCGCTATTTTTGCATAATATACTATTTTTTTAAGAATGTAATAATGTTTAATTATATAATAATTTGAGATTTTATATAATATATCTAATATTAAATATTTAATTAAACAATAATTTGAGATTTTATATAATATATCTTAAATTAAATATTTAATTAAACAATAATTTGAGATTTTATATAATGTATCTAATATTAAATATTTAATTAAACAATAATTTGAGATTGTCGATTAGTTGATTTGTATGTTCATTGCTGTTTTTGGCAGTTTATTATGAAAAAAGTTCTAAGAAAAATAGCAACGAACATACAAATCAGCGAATCGATGTGTTCCGAGTTCTGATGAATGTGGCCAGTGAATCTAAAAAATCTTCGTACACTTACCAGCTTTCCAACATACGTATAAAATAATACGTAATGATCTTAATATTCACTTAACAAGTTTATGTAGTTATTCTGGCTAGTAAAGTAATTATAATTAATCACGACAACATATAAAAGAATTTACTTTTTTCTAGAGCTGTCGTGACACCAAGTGACGAATTTGGACGCGCGCGGTAGATTTGAATCCCATTATCCTATACCGTACCTACTTACAACGGTCTCGGTTACTGTCTCGGTTCTCGGCGAAAAATCGCCGAAAACCGAGACAGAGTTCTCGGTAGAATTTGTAGCCGAGAATGCCGAGACCGAGACCGAGACCGAGATCTCGGTCGACCCTTACTGTACATTCTGCGAATTTTTGATTTGAAACTTGGGCGCCACTCAATCACGCGTGTATGCGTCAGCTGCACCGTGGTCTTGATTTTCCAAATCACATACGTGTGCGTCAGCCACAGATAAACAGTTAGGAGACATAATCGCTCTGCGATGTATGTGGTTCCTAGTGACCCCCTTCAGGAGATATGTCATTTTTACCTTCAATTACTTTAAGGTAAAAATGTCAAAATTATACACGGTATCCGGAAACTCATAGTACAAAAACTGGTAAATCAAGCATTTGATTCAAGTGGTCGATATTGTGGAATAACTTATTTTGATTTGAGCTCTCGAGAGTCTTCGATAAATTGAGCCCGTAATTGGATTTTTTAGGTCGAATTTTAATAAAATCGGTCTCTGGAGGGTTAATTTCAGCTTTTTAACGTCTTTTAAAATGTGCTGAAGCATAAACCCAAACGCTTTTTTTAATCCTTTAGTTGCCGAAAAAATTGATAAAAATTAAACCAAAATCCTCAGATCGAACAAAAAAATATTTTTTTGGGTTCTCTATCTGATGAAGTTTCACTAGTTTCCCGCTTGTTCTATGAGTTTCCAGACACTGTGTGGAGTGGATTGGAGTTGATTTATATGAAGTAGTGAATTAATTTAAAAAAGAACCCTCCTGTTTATCTCGCAAAAAAACTGGTAAACTTTGAGTTCTGGCATCATTACAATTGCACTGCTTAGAATTTCTAGGTCAATTAAACATTAGTTTTTAAATATCTGTTTTATCTGGCAACATTTTTTTTTCTGTTTTAAAAAGTTTTCAAAAGTATTTTAGAATGTAAATATATATATTTTTGTTGGTTTGAATGAGAATTGAATTTTCCTTCCCAGTGATCGAAATGAACCGTCCTACCAACCAAGTAACTTCTATTGTCATTGTATTATATTGTTTGAGTAGGCAATTAAAATGATTATTTTAGAGTCATTACGATTGCTGCTTGGTTACGCAACTTAAGTTTAACCAGTCAGTCTAAAGACAGATGTCACTCTTAACAATGGTCTGCTCTTGTTATACAGAATAATTCATGAAATGGTGCGGTATTTCATTATTTCTCCTTGCTTTGAATGTTGAAGACGGTAGACTGATAGGTAATTCATGATGATAGACATGTGATGATCTAAGTAGATAATAAAGTTCACAAATCTCTCAAACTTACAATTGTTGGACAAAGTCCACTGATTTGGCAACTTGCTCCTGCGGATATATTAGGAGAACCAAGGACAGCCAGAAATGCTGCATTATTTTTATGAGCTAGTCCGTTACATAATTTAGATGTGTGGACAATCGCCATGCACTCCTTGTAGATAATGCCCTTGATGTTCTGAAATCGCAGTGAAAAAAGTTCATAAGTTATTAGTCTGAATATAAAACTATATTTTTTCAGTGGAGTAGAGTTAGTGCGGCAAAAATATTGAAAAAAAAATTATAAGTAGGTACTGTAAAACTCAAGGGACCAGAAAAGATTTTGAGAAAACCTTATGCAAGGGTTTATACAAGGGTTTCAAATTAAGCCATGTTTTTCCAATTGGGGATGCCGTCATCCCACGGTCTCGGCAGTTAGGACTCTTAGGTTCACATTATATATATATGATATATTGCCTGTAATTTGTTATAAATATATGTACAAATTATATATAAATAAATAAAAAAAATTATTCTCAAACATTGAAATTGTAGGGTTCTGCTAAATCTTTTACACCTCCTAAACTAAAACACATATCAGAAAAAAATTCCACCGATGAACTACCTAAAATTTGAAAGATACAAATTTTTTTGTAGTTTTTTTTCAATAGTTTGGACAGTAATGATGGGAATGTTGTAAAAAAAATATTTAAAAAAATATATATTTTGAACATTTTGTTTTGAAGTTTATTGAGTTTTAATTTTCAATGTACACTTGTTACTTTATATTTTTAATTTTCTGCTACCGGTTTCGACACATCCATGTCATTCACTAGCAAACTTAAAAGTGACTTAAAAATTCTATGCAAGTACAAAACAATTAGATTTAATTGGGTGGGGGTAGTGGGAGGGGTGATTTTGGGGAAGAGAAGAAAGTTGGGAGGAGTTTACATTAAATGGAAACATTGTTAATAAAGGTGATTTTGCAGGGTGCTATTATTTTATTAACTAAATTTAATTTAATTTATTAGAAATGTTTCTTTATTAGTTATGTTTCTAATAAATTTGCAAAAAACAGGATATACATTTTGGAATGTAATGATTGTGACGCACAGTATGTAGGTATGACTACTAGAAACAGTTATGTTTCTAATAAATTTGATAAAAATGGGATATACACTTTGGAATGTAATGATTGTGATACACAATATGTAGGTACGACTACTAGAAACAGTTATTGTTGCATCCGAAACTGTCTTCGAAAATGACAGCCTCAAATGCAACTGGCGAAATGGACTGTAAACTACGTAAACGAAAAGAATTGATTGCAGCTGAATAATTATATGTGTATGGTAAATTGTGGACTACAAGGAAGTAAGGAAAAACCAAGGCACTTACCAAATTAGAAGGCGAGCACATAAACTTACAAAAAACAGTTCCTTCCAATGTCACAAGTCGACTCGAGTCGACTTGTAGTAACCAATGTTGGCTGTTATTGTTCCCAGCTTTCTTCAGCAATGTGACATGGTTGAGGAAGGTAGGAAGGATAAATGACATCCCGGTAGGTACTGTGCACATTATCACTTCAAAACCAAACATTTATGTTTATAATAAATTTGACAAAAACAGGATATACACTTTGGAATGTAATGATTGTGATGCACAGTATGTAGGTACGACTACTAGAAACAGTTATGTTTCTAATAAATTTGACAAAAACGGGATATACACTTTGGAATGTAATGATTGTGATGCAGAGAATGTAGGTACGACTACTAAAAACAATCATGTTTCTAATAAATTTGATAAAAACGGGATATACACTTTGGAATGTAATGATTGTGATGCACAGTATGTGGGTATGACTACTAGAAACAGTTATGGTTCTAATAAATTTGATGAAAACGGGATATACACTTTGGAATGTAATGATTGTGACACAGAGTATGTAGGGATGACTACTAGAAATTTTAAATCTAGAATCAGGGAACATGAACTTTATTTACGACAAATAATAATTCAGAATTTGCTAACCATTTAATAGAGACAGGCCATAGCTTCAACAAAGAAAAAAATAAGTTTAAACATTCCAATAAACATAAATAACCTAATAAACCTTGGAAATAAACAAAAAAATTAATTTAGTTAATAAAATAATAGCAGCCTGCAAATCATATTTATTAACAATGTTTCCATGTTTTTTTTTTTTTACATTAGCTCCACACAGGAGGCCCCGAGGAAAATAATTTCCCTCAGGGCCTATGCCATCTTAAGGGATGCTGTGTGGAGGGTCTTTTTATGGAAGGGAAGGGTAGAAAGTCCTGGGAAGGAAAAAGGTATGAGGGATGTGTAGGAATCTGGGGAGTCAGTGTATCCAGGAGTGACGGCCGTTTCAATCCATCCCTCCAACTGCGCTGCATGGCGATGGGTCGAGAGTCCGGTTGGAAAGGTCAAAAGGACTCCCTCAACCAGTCTCTCTTGATCCGGCCCGCCATGCAGCAGGAGGGCAGACACATCTGCCACTAGGACCTGGACAAACCTCACCCCATGAACCCGGGCACCCCTACTAAGTCACCAAATGTAGCGAATCATTTGGGGGTGACCTATGGCAAAGGTGTTGGTTATCCATTAAATGGTTCCCGAGACAGCGGCACCCATACCCGCCTCCCAAATTGTAATGTAATATCGACTCCTCCCACCTTTCTTCCTTTTTCCAAAATCTCCCCTCCCACTACCCCACCCAATTTTTTTTTTTTTTTACATAAAGAAAGACAAACATTCCCGGGTTACGAATAACCTGACAATATTTTAAAATCTCCTACTACCACCACAGTAAGCCAAAAATGTTGCTTGAGTCGTGATGGAGGACTTAGCCAGCCAAGAAATCGAAAACGGAACGCCTGGGTGGGACCCAAACGCGATGCCCACTCAACCACTGACCGGTCAAAATTAAATCTAATCGTTTTGTACTTGCATAGAATTTTAAAATCAGTTTTAAGTTTGCTAGTGAATGACAGTGAATGTCGAAACCGGTAGCAGAAAATTAAAAAATATAAAGTAACAAATATACATTGAAAATTAAAACTCTTCAAAACTAAATTAACAGAAATTGTTACATAGTTAATGCCGAAGAAATACAAACATTTTGTTTTTGTGAAAATATGAAAAAATGCTTCAAACGAACTATTTGCCAATTTTAATAAGCAATAAACTTTAAAACGATGAGTAACATTGCTTATATAAATATTATTAATACGTCTTAATCCATGCGCGGCACAGCATGCATGTGACGATGCTCTGCGGCCGGGTCTCGCCCGCTGTGGTTGCAAGTGACCGATTTGTATATAACTTTTCATAGTTTTTAGGGGGCCACAGAATATTGTTGGTCACAGTCATTTGAAATTATGTATTTCATCAGTATTTTTATATGTTCAAGATGACCCATTTCAGTTACCACATAGAAGAACACTCTAGTCGTGCCCTCCTACAAGTGCCTACAAACCAAGGTTTTGCGGTTACAACAAACACTTTCTTTCTTTGAGTGGTATTGCAACGCTTACCGGGTACTCGATAGTTATTATGTAATATTATATCAAATTAACGTTATAGGTTTTACCTGACTGTGCAGATGGCTTTTAATATTTTGAATTGCGTTATCACAACCAGGGCAGGAAACAGCATTCAGTTCTAGCCAATTATTTTCGATACAATATTGGTATGAGTTACATTTAACAGCATTACTGAAACAATGGAATAGGTACCTAGTTGAGGTGACTAGAGTATATTTGTTGCAAAAATTTATCAATGTCGGTTGACATTCTGTTATGGACTTCGGAGACGATCAAGCAACTTGAACCAAACACATAGTTTTTGGCTTGGGCCAAGCATTTTGACCATTTACAACGCTTTTTTGCGGCTTGTCACAAGCATTACGTCATAATCTACATGCTGGCCACAGGCTTGCTGTGAATTTATATTTTTTGAAAATACACAAATAAGAATAGACAAGTAAAAGTAACTAGTACAAAAAACATTACAATAGTACCCTTTACACGTAGAGTTCGGAGCGGGACGTGCCCTGCGCCACTTTGGGCCGCCGCGCAGAAAAGTCTTACAGTGAACTGCGCTGTAAACCGTTATCTTACTTTCGGTCTTTACTTTTCTGCGCGGCGGCCTGAAGTGGCGCGGGGCACGTCCCGCTCCGAAATCTACGTATAAAGGGTACTACGGAGTGGTGATTAATTGGATACCATATGAAACAATTAAATGAATTAGATGAAGCTTTTATAAAATAGGCATTACATAATTGTTTTTGTGTTTAATTCATAGATCTCGATCTCAGCCGCAAGGTACTAAAAAAGATCGGGAAAGGCCGCGCGAAAGGGAGATTTGAGAATGCTTCTCTCAATATAGGTTTTAAATGACGGTTCAGGATACATAATAATGTTATTATTAACTTATGCCAGTATTTTAGTTATTCAAATTATTACGAGGGGGGACCCAAAAAAAGGGTAATTTCGTCATAATATCTTTATTTCTCAATATTTTTACACCAAATTTTGATCGCCTTTAAAGTGTTCTTTATTGACCACAACGCATTTCTCCAAACACTTCTTTCTTTGTTCAAAACAGTTTTTAAATTCACTTATCGGGATGTCCGTGTTCTTGATTTAGTTTTCTGCAGTACTTCTGCTACGGTATGTAAATCTGTAGAAGAGCTATTACCTGTAGACGCATATCATCCTCCTCTGGACATAAATATCTCCCTCGTTAACAATAATGATCATAAAAATATCAAGTCATGTTATAACTTCTTTAAAGCAAATTTTCCAAATATTTCTGATTACTTAAATACAATTGATTGGTCCTTTCTGGAAAACACAGACATTAATAACAACGTAAATAAATTTTATGATATTCTAAAGGATGCTATTGCAAATTTTGTGCCCCTCCGACAAAATAAAATTGTTAATTTTCCAAATTGGTTTAGTGCTGAATTGATCACTTTAATATACAATAAAAAATTGCTCATAAAAATTACAAGCGATCGAGATTGTCAAGTGATTATAATGAATTTCAATTATTAAGAAAGGAGTGTTGTAAAATGTCTAAAATGTGTTATAAAAATTTCATTGATAAAATTGAAAATGATATTCATGTGAACATTAAACAATTTTGGAACTACACTAATTCACAAAAAAATAATAATTCGGGTATTCCAACTTCTATGAATTTCAATGGAAAAATTGGATGTAGTGTTCAAAATATTGTAAATTTATTCGCTGATTATTTTAAGTCTGTCTATGAAAAGGATATACCTGATAATGAAATTCCCAAATTCTCGACTAATCTTAGTCTGAACATATCTGAAATACACATTGAAATTAATGATATTAAAAAGCATGTCAATTTGTTAGATGCTAGAAAAAGTGCTGGACCTGACAACATTCCACCTGTGTTAATTAAAGAATGTCTAAACAGCTTATCTGTTCCTCTTTGTCTAATTTTTAACCAATCATTAAAGACAGGTTGTTTCCCTAATAAATGGAAACATAGTTTTCTTACACCTATTTTCAAAAAGGGAGACAAAACGGATGTTACAAATTACAGACCAATATGTATCCAGTCATCGATACCTAAACTTTTTGAAAAAATAGTACTCGATAAAATATCTACATACATAAACAAAATTATAACTCCCCACCAACATGGCTTTTGTTCAAATAAATCAACATTAACTAATTTACTAATATATGAAAACTTTATATCTAAATCCTTAGCAAACAGATGCCAGGTAGACTCAGTATACACTGACTTCAGCAGGGCATT